>BSBK01000508.1:1112500-2370000 GCA_027943335.1 Chamaecyparis obtusa | reverse complement strand
TTCTTACAATTTACAATTACATTTATACAAGTTATTAAGATTAATAACTTTCCAGTCGGCTATCATATTAAAAAATAAATTTATCCAAGGGTTAAAATATAGGATGTTGTCCCTTTATATTTTTAAGTCATTATTTTGATAAACAAAATAATCCCTTAACTCTTTACCAATTCTGTCTTCATATTCTGTCCTGTCGGCTTAACACTGTCTTTAGAAAAACTATCATAACTTCTTCCATACATGTTGTACTAACTTGAAATCTGAGATGAGTCCTCAATAGTCACCATAGAGTATATGTTCAAGGGCACAAGCACTGAACTTACTCCAGTCAACATTGCAAACAAAAACTATCTTCAGGTTCACTGGTATAAATAGACTGTCTCATACTTAGACAATTTCGCATTGCACTCTGACATACTAGTTCTCTGACTTGTGTGATCTTCATGTAGATCACATGTTGCCATAATGACAACATCTATGTAACCAACTCAGCCAAATTTGAAACAATCTCCCCCTTTGTCATTGGTGGCAAACATATGAGAAAATTGGCTAAGTCTTACAACTTCAAAATCTCAAAATTGTGGCCATAGTATAAAATATATATACTATCCTTATAACTCAAAAAATAATCTTATCTCTAATACAGTAGTCGCCCTAAGAGTATCAATCCTTATCATTTTCTTATCAATTTTCTACTATATATCTCTCCCCCTTTGACAAAAATGACAAAATAAAGGTAAGGAGGGTTACAAAACTGTATTCGCAAAAAGTTATACCTTAATTCAATATTGCAAAGATGGTAGGCTTGTAACACAATTTGCAAAATCAATCTTTATAGCCTCTAACTCCTTCTCCCATGATTTATTAATAGAATATGCTACACTAAGTATGTTAATATGATTTAGAACAACAGAGAGGGGGGGTGAATCACTTGTTCTCAGGCCTTGATGTATAAAACAATCTTAAAAACTTATCCTTAAATCAGATCCAATAACCAAAAAAAACTCGGTCATCACTGATTCAATAATAGAAACATCTAACAATGCAGTCCACTACCCAGCTATAACTTAACTTGCAAAACATACTAATGTTCAAACCAAAACATTCACACAAGTATAAACACCAGGATTTATAGTGGAAACCCAATTTGGGAAAAACCACTTTGTAACATGCTACTATTATTTACACTCTTCTAAAGTGAGCTCAATAAAAAGCCAACCCTGTCAAAGGTTACAATACACACTGTCAAATGTGACCCGGTTAAAGGATTTCAATCACCCTGTTAAAAATGAGCCTAGTCATAGGACTTACATACACTCCATTAGAATGAAACCTTGTTCAAAGGATTTAACATATGACTGTTAGGTCAACCTCTGTTAAAAGGATTTTGACTATTACAATGGTTAGAAAGTAGCAACAGTATTATTTGAAAAATATACAACTCACTTTGCTAATATCAGATCCGATTCCATACACTAATGCTAGTTTACTGACTTTGAAACTTTTCCATTTCCATCTCTAATCTGCTTGGAACTTTTCTTCAAGCAATCACCACAATTCTCCTTCATCCTTTTCTGCTTATTCAGTCAATAAAACTTTCCACTTCCAACATTCTTTGTTCTCCATGTACATACATATCAAAATGCTCAAGTTCTCTTATATTTTCCTCAATTAGGTTAACTCATCTTTTTTCGCTCAATCTCCTTCGTAGATCTTAGGGTTAGGTCAGATTCATTGAATCTACCTGCTTCTTGTTCTTCGGATCCTTTTCTAGAATCATCTCAAATCTCTTAAAGATTTACAATAAAATGTTTTACAATGCATTTAATGCTTCCAAACAATCAATAAATAAAGTCAACACATTTTACATAATCCAAGAATTCAACAATATCAGCTCCAAAATTAAATTCTCTTCAAATATAAAATTGCTGATGCTCGGTCAATACTGTGATTGTTCACTCAGTCTTCATGTAGAAAGCTTGGTCATTACTAAAATTATTTCCTCGGCTTACACTGTCTTCCTCGGCAATTAACTGATGCTCAGTTGACACTATAATTTTTCTCGGCATATACTAACTTGGTCGACACTAACATTACTCGGCTTAAACATGATTTTTCCATTCTTTTCTCGGTTAAGCCTACCAGTTTAGTCTTCAGTCTTACTAAGATAAATAATACATTATCTCATCATTGTGAAACATAGTCAAGTACACTTTGTAGTATCAAGATAACTCAACCTTTCCTTAGGTGCTATTGTTACCAACCTTTCTTAGCCCATTAGCAACACTCAAATAGATATAGTACTTTCCTAAGTAGCAATAGTCTTACCAATTAAGGTTTGACATCAATGATAATACAACAATTATTTCAATTGCAATTTCCAACAGAGTAGTGTGCATAATCTATAAGATGCTATCTCACATGCGTGGAGGTTCTCAAAGATAAACTTTTGAAAAGATGTCTTAGCTGAAAGACATTCTTTTAATTTCCCTTCAATAATACTTAACTTCATAGAAGTGTGCTCTCTTAAAAGAGTGAATCTTTTCATTTTCCTATCCTTTTCCTCTTGCAATATTCTGATGTCATCATATATCTTATGAATTTTCTTCTCAACATTATATACCTTTACATTGGGGCTTGAAAGAATGTTAGTTTCATTCTGAATTACTACTTCCTTCATCTTCATCTTCTGATCTTCTTCTACTGTCAAGGTCTCTGATTTTGTACATTGGATGTACAAAGATTTTCCTCTTTCCAAATTCTTTCTCAAGTCCTTTATACAGATATCAAAATTGTTGATATCATTCCTAATATTCTAGTTAATGTTCAAAAGTGTTTTGGCTTCGTAGGCTACTTAAGCTTTCACTTTTGCTATATCAGTTAAATTTGTGAACTCACTGTCAAAAGTGTTCATCACTTTCTTTGCTTTCTCCAGAGGGTCAGCTTCTAGAATTTGTGTAGTTACAATGCCTTGTAACTTCTCAGTAAGCTCCTTCAGGCATCTTTCAAGACTTTTTACTTTCTTATTCTTTCCAATGATCTTGTTCAAGGATGTGATCAATTCCATCTGATCATCATCATCTACTTCCTTTCCCAGATTTTCAATCATTGATCCAATCTGATTCTTCTTTCCAGTCTGAGGAGTAAGAATGATATCTTCTTTAGTGGAATCATGTACTGGTTTTTCTGTAACTCTAGGTTCTACAACTATTGTCTTTGTTTTCTCTTCTCCTTTGGTAGTCTCCTGCTCTTCAAAAGCCAAATTCTCAACAATGTTTTCCAGATTCTTGAATACATTATCATCAGTATCCAAGGTGATCTTAGTTCCTTCTACATTCATGACTTCATCTTCAATGTTTATGGTTGGTGGAGAGGTAATGTCCTCTTGTTCTATTTCACCTTCTTGCTCTGCTGTAACTGATGGTTCTCTAGCATTCTCGTACATAACCTTGATGATTGCTTGCTTTGTTTCTACATTAACTTCTTCATATCTACCTCCCATAATCTGAATGGTTCTCTTCTTGGTTCTCAAATGGGTGCTTAAAGCTTTCATAATCTGACTAAAGTGTGCTTCATCTTTTACAACACAAAGATTTCTTACAAGATTTTTTCTAATAGATGTGTCTTCTTCTGATGCTCTCTTCTTCCTATTCACAAGTTTATTGTACAAATCATCAGGTATCTTACCCTGAATTGTATCAAACTTCTTATTAGACAAAATCATGTGCTTTACCACTACATTTTCCAATTTAATCTCTCTGCATAATCATAGAGATCATAATACTTATTCATTCTTGTAAAGTCTCCATCTTGAATGATCTTCTCATTAAACTTCTCAACTCTAGGTTTCCAAGTTTTCTTCTTAATAGAAGTGTCATCATCTTTGATTTCTGCAAATTTCCTTGGAACTAGTTGCACTAATGTTTTCTTCCTTTTACCTAGTCTAGTAGCACTCTCTTTTACTGTTTTGCTAGGTGTGGAGGAAGTGGATCTAATCGATATCCTTTCTTCTTAATCCTTCTCAATTTCTTCCACTTTCACCTTAACTTGTGTTCCTTCTTGCTGTGATGCAATTGATGATAAAGGTGGAGCGGACAAAACTTCTTTTTGTCCAATATCTCTGATTGCTGCTACTATTTACTTTGCTACCAAGAATTCATGCTTAGTCATCCTTGTATCTTTTAGAATTTTCTTGATAGTACTCTCAACTCTTTTCTTTGACTATTTCTCTTCAAGTAAGGTCTTTGTGGAGTTGAAGTTCTCCTCAAAGGTTCCAAACCTATTGCAGTGAGTGTCCAACTTGCACTTAAGTAACCTGCTCACATACTCTTCTGTCTCTACCTTAGATATCTCATAGCTAAGAGGGCCTATGGAATCTATTCTAGGTTATACTGCTTCAATGTAGGTAAATTCAGTATCAACCATGAAACAAATCTCAATTTATACTTCTCCACAAGAAACTGTGGGATCCTTGATCTACTAGACACTATATCCTAAAATGTATTGATTACCAATACTGCACTCTCATTCACTTTATCAATAACATGCCTCCTGTACACTAGGTTAATCCTTTCCATTGTAGTTTGGCCATCATTCTAGTCATTTCCAATGGTGTAAGGAAATCTTCTCAATAGATGAAAAAACATATAGGTGATTAAGGATGAGAATCTAAACTATGTATACTTAGTTTTCTTAATCTTTTCCAAATTCTCAAATAGTTGAATTCTCAAAATCTCACACATATCAACTTGTACTTTATCAACACACATAAGATAAGCTACATGTATCATTCCAACTGCCATGTCATCCTCTCTTGAGTTTGCACAAAACTTAGTGGTTAGGATCTTACATAAGTATCTGACATCATCTTGTTGAATCTTACTAATCACAATTCCTCTACCATTATAGGATGAATTTGTGTTGTCTATGACTATTTTCCTCATGTTCTTCTCATTTAAAGGAATGACTCCAGTTTTAGATAGTCCAATAACTTCATGAATCAAATCAGTTGTGATAACTATCACTCTATCTTCTAACCAAAACTTCCCATTATGAATTCTGCTTAGAATTATCTTAGTACATTCTTCATTATCAAATTCATACTGTAATGCATTCTTAATGATCTCATTATCTTTCAAATGTTCAAATCCTTCTTTCAATGTCATGTCCTGATTGTATATCTTCTGATATTCCTTGGTGAAATCACTATCATTGATAGTTTCAAGTTTGCATCCAAGATAACTTCTAACATTCTCTAGATGTAAAACTCCATTTGGTACAGATGATAAAGCTAACCTAGGATCATCTTCCAAGGGTTCTACTGGTTCCCTTTTCATCTTAGGTCTATTTTTATCTCTGAAATTGTGAATGAAAGAAACATCCATGATTTCCTCTAATTCCTTTACTAATTTAAAGATTTTCCAAGTAGAATACCTTGATTTCATGATTTAGGGCTTGCGTAGATTTAGCACAAAAATTCTTCTCCAAATCCTTGAAAAATGCTTCCAATCACTACTCTTTGACCTCCTTAACACTTGAATTCACTTTGATGATCAAATAATACCAATCATGACCTTTTATTAATTCAATCTCACTTAGATCTGACATCGCATTCAATTCTTTTGTCGCTTCTTTCCAAAAAGTTGATTTTGCTAACTTGCAAAACTTAAAACTTCTTGCGATCTCATAAAACATAATATTTTTCTTTGTGCTCTTAACCATAGCATTAGAACATCATATACTACCTTGCATTAATTGTGCAAGACTCAATTCATCATATATCTACTTCTACACTAATCTAAGTTCCTATTCTATTGCAATTTTCATAAATTAAGTACTTTGAGATGGGTCAGGTAAAGAATCATTCTTACTTTTAATACTTCACTTTCCTAATTACCTTCAATGTTGAATATGTCTCCTTGATCTGTGCTTTTGATAAACTTCACTTCATCTGAATTACTACAGCATCCTTTCTGACTATTACTTGCATCTTCATTTCTTCTTGCATGACTTCTAGGATTAGGATTGGTATGAAAAAATATT
Organism: Chamaecyparis obtusa; assembly: GCA_027943335.1. NCBI lineage: Eukaryota > Viridiplantae > Streptophyta > Pinopsida > Cupressales > Cupressaceae > Chamaecyparis > Chamaecyparis obtusa. Next base: position 2,363,958 of record BSBK01000508.1, on the reverse strand, counting down.
GTTCATTTTGCAAAACCTTGCTGTGTGTCCAATCTTGTTGCATATCTGACAAACTATTCCATTGTTCCCAAATCTTGGTCTAGGCTGATTGATTTGTGATCTGCAATTTCTAGCAATGTGTCCAACCTTGTTACATCTATAACAAGTTACTCCATTTCTTTTGTTCATATCTTCAATAGGTTTCTTATCTGCATTGTTAGTATTCCTAAACATTCTACTACTATTATTATTCTCAATAAATTTAGGTTTCCTGCATTCAATAGCTCTATGCCCAAAACCATGACAATTATAACAATAACCATTAAGAGGTTTGAATTGCTTACTTGTGCAATCTCTCTTCATATGACCAACAGTATTACAAGAAAAACATCTACCTTTGAATTCTCTTTGCATACCTTTGGGTGATTCCTCTTGCTTAGGTGATTCTTCTTCCTTAGGTGTATCTTTAGATTTTTTAATCTCATTAGACTTCTTCTCATCTATGTGAATAGAAGAAAAAATTGATTCACCTCTATTCAAATGTAAAGGGGGGGAATATGAGATCTATTCTCAAAGCCAAATTCCCAAAGAAGAGATGCAATTTGATCAACCAAGAGGTTAATACACAATTGAATCTATTTATGAGGAATATGGAAGAGAGAGAGAGTAAATCCAATATTTCCCGGTGAAGGAAGTTATGCTTGAAATATGGAATAATTGAAATACAAATACTAACCTCAAATTAGGGTAGATCTGGAAAATGTCAAATTTTGATGTATGTGTGTACTTTCAAGCAATTCTACAACCTATTCCAGACTAGAAATGCTGAGACAGAGAAAACCCATAAATCTTTCTCCAAGATGAGCTTAGGTTGGGTTTGACCCTCATAAAAGGTCAAATACTACATTCTTTATTTGAAGTCTGATTCTGATTCTGTTCGTAGATCTCAGAAGTTTTCTGAAAAGGGTATCCAAATTCTCTCTCAGATCCAAAATTCTGCACTTGTACTTACAAGAAAATGGGGGTTTTTGTTGTATGGGGGGTTTGCTTTGGTCAAACCCCAATTTAGGAATTAACCTTGAAATTGAATTGAAATATACTGTGCATAAACAAAGTAATTGAAACAAATCACCTCGCTTATGTTGAAGTCCTTGTAGACAATTTGAATCCTCAAATCCACAATTAGGAATGCTTCAATGGATGTAGGATGAATGTAGGATGTCTCCAATCAATGGAATTTGATCTTCAACACCAATCTTGATTTGATCTTTGCATATGAGAGGGCTTGAATGAATGTAGAAGGATGGATCATCAAAGGGGGCTCCAAAGAGATTGAATCCTTCAATAGGTAACAATGGATCTCCTTGATGGATAAATGCTTGAACACTTGAATGCTTGAAGACTTTCTTGAATGCTTGAATTCACTTTCTTGAACTTGAGAGCTCGCTCATGAAATTTCTTGAGATGTGATGTGAAAATGAGAGAGGAAGGCCTCCTTTTATAGTGAACTAGGGCACAATCCTCTAGAGGGGCCACCTTGGAGAATTAAATCCCAATTAGGTCCTAACCTTTAGAAAATATACCTATATCAAATGAAATTATAGGATTTACCATCCTGAAACCCGAAATGGCCAACCTGGAGGCGGGAAAATAAATATCCCGAAAGCCCAATGCCCGAAAATCAAGGATTCTGGAAATTTGAATGAGGGGGGCAAAATCGAGGTTAGACCTAACCTAGTCAAGTACAACCTTGATCTTGACCTAGTTAGGTTTGAGCTTGATCCTAACCTAGTTAGGATCAACCTTGAATTTGACCCTGGGCCCAGATTCAGTCAGAACCAGCTCAGGAGGTCCCGGGGACGCCCAACAACCTAGAAATGATATCAGAATAGGACAGAATGTCAGGGATAGACATAAAATCCTATGATTACTATGATGAAGGCCAAGAGGACCTATTTCTAAATCCTACCTATAAAATAGAGCCATGAAAGAGGGAAATTAAGGAGAATCCTTGGGATCCTAACCGTAATTTCACCTAGAATGAAGAAATCAAGTGTAGGGAAGAAGTGGAAAGCGGGGAGAAAGCCAAATACATGCAAAGACTTGATCAAGGTGCTTAACATGAACCCAAACCACTTAATCAGAGGGCTAAATTCTCTTATCATGGAAGTGCTTCCATTTTAAGATGATACATTAAGCCCCCACTTTAGCAAGAGTATGGACTTGATGCAAACTCTTGGTAAAGGAGATCAGAATCAAAAGATAATCTCATTGTAATCCAAGGGACAAAGAGAAACCTTAAGCCCCCTATGACTCAAGTCTTCATCAACTCCTAAATCACAATAAGAGAAACATCTCTAGAGAAAGAAAGAAGGTGTGATTACCTCGCCCAATGAGAACTTATGTCCCATTGTGAACCATAGAGAAAAATGGCACAACTGGAAAGATGGAATTGAATCACCTAGTGAATGTGGCTACTCACTAGTCAACCCATCAAGGATTCATCCTTAGGAATATTCTATTCCATAAGAATAAAACCAAAAAAACAAAAGAGATCCAATCTTAAGGACACTTTCGACCTTAAGGGATAAAAAAATATGTGTATTTAAAACTGGAGGGATCAAGAGATCCTAAAATATAAATCCATGCTTTAAGGATTAATTACTAATCCAAAAATGGAAAAAGTATCTTGAAAAATATATGCATATCAAAAAGTGCGTGTGCACAATAGGTGAGCAGAGCATATGCCCCCATGTTAAAGTCATTGTTGACACTTTAACAAGAGCAATGGCTTTAACAGAAAGATAAACAACTCCACTAATTATGTTTCCACTACAATATGCCCCCAGACGAAGACAAATCAAGGGAAATTTCATAGAAACATACAGAGAACACATAAGGGATCTACCTACCATGGGGTCAGTATGATCATAAGATAATATATCTATGATATTATTGCAAATGAATTGACATCATTCCCCAAATAAAGTAGAACTACAATCACAAAGGAGGAAAGATCACATAAGATATACAGAGGAAAATATTTTCGGACCATGACATGGAGACCAAAAAGAATTAGTGCTACCATATCTTGAATCCAAGCATATTACACAAGGAAACATTTACGAATAATAGCACAGTTATGACATAACATTGAACAACACATAGAAGAATAGACATACATATAGAAGAATTTGAACAACAATTTTGATTCCTTCATCACCTTGTACCAATTGAGTAACAAGGATCGTATAAAAGAATCTAATAACATTTAGCAAAGACAGTACGGGAGAAGCATAGTATAACATGAAAACACACAACAAAGCTACCACGAAGGACAAAGCACTCAAGCGTGCCGCCTACTTTCCCTATCTTGTTGTATATCATTTAGGGAAGGTGGGTAACTCTCAAGAGGGACTATATCCAACATAGTAGGAAGGATAGCCAGTTCCAAACAAGGATCCTCTTGAGAATCACAATGTTTGACACTAGGTGTAAGAGTTAATTGTGATGAAATCATATTAGGTAAGTCAATGTCAATGTCAATAGTTTCATATTCATCATTAACATCATCAGTATCATCAAGAGTATCTTCTTCATCCAAATTAATCAAAATAGGATCTAAGATATGAATAGAATCATCATAATCATGCATGTGAACATCATTATTAGTAACAATCTATTCTATCACATTATGCATAGGTTTATCCATAGAAGATAGAGATCTTTAAGCTTTAGCATGAGCATGACGCTTTTTGCAACGTTCATTAGCAGATCGGTTTCATTTTGATTTATTTGAAATAAGTTGAGAACTAGGAGGAACAATCATAGGATCCTTCATAGGTTCTTTAGGAAGATCAATAGGATTATTAACCATAGGAGAAATAATTACATGATCTTTAATAGGTTCAGTAGAAGGAATTGATTAACAGAGCTAGAAGTCATAGTTAAAGGAGGTATAGAAGGTGTAGGTAAAAGACCATGATTAAGATCCCTAGAAGGTGAACTTAATTCAAAAATTTTACAATGTTTATAAGCTTGGTATGATCGGAAAATATTATCAGGTCAAGGAGGACATGAATTAAGTAATGAAGGCCAAAAGAAATCCAGAGCAGCACAATCTCTAGGCTTGCAAGGTTGATATAGACTATGATTAATCATCTTCACTTCTTCATCATGAATGAACTTAAGAAACTTATGGATAGGTGAAGAAACAACATGCATGGTAGTTAACCAAGGCAAACCTAGCTTAAATTGAAATTGATAAGAAGTAGGAACAACAACAAAGGTAGTGTTCGCAAATTTTCCACAAAGTTCAACTGATAAAGTAATAGAACCAAATGATGGATAAAGAAAACCATTGCAAGTTTGAATCCACACATCCAATGTATCATAAAAGTCACATTGTAAGATTTTCATAAAAATATTTTCTTCAGTGATAACATTGACTAAGGATGTAGGATCAACCAGACAACCATGAGTAGGTTTCTGAGCAATCCTAGCAGTAATGTAAAGGGGACCATTAGGAGCTTTTGTAATGCCCCACCAAGGAACCCTTGGCTCAAGGACATTATACTCATTAAGTCATACACACTATACAATTTTTTTCCAATAAAGTAGTAGAACATAATCTAATTTGATTTATTTAATGTTACTAGAAGTCAAGAGAATAAAGAGATCATACTACTTGTCCTTCTCAATTAACAAATTATTATTCTTGCATACTTGAATATCGCTAACTCTCTTTTTACATGATGAACACCATGTCCAACACCTGTAACTACACACATGTCTAAACATCTAGATGCAAACATTAGATAAAATTCCATCATAAATAAATTCTTTATTGATAGCTTAGCTATGAGAATCATTATTAAGAAGAAGTGAAATCATTGCATTAGAAACTTAAAGACAAACCCTAAGGGACTGGACCTAAGCCTCAGGGGCTCATCATCGATGGCCTTTCCTACATTCACGCTCAGAGACTTCATAGTTTGACTCTCCTCATTCTAGACTATCTATTTATAAAATCAAGAAAGCGGGTACGCAACCCTTTCTAGGGTCTTGTTCTCCAAATAGTTTTCCCTTTGGTTGCCACCCACTTAGGTGGAACAGGGACAAAGTCCTATACTTAAAATTGATAACTAATTCCATAACTAAAAAAATAGAGTTTAACTCACACTAATATAATATTCATGAAACCTACTTAATTATAGTATTTACTAAAGTGCCTTCCTAGAAAACATAGGAATGAAATACAACCAAATCTTAGGATAATCATAATTTGGTACATTAAAATCATCATCATAATTAACATTATTAAATTAGGATAATCATTATAAACATCACAATCCCTAAGTACATGTAAAATCCCATGAAAACATGACATACGCCCAATACCTCTTCTATTCCCAATGATCGACCTAGTTATGATGATATGAAATCGAATGAATAACAAGTTATCCACAATTAGACTAAGGATGAAGAAGAGAACCAAGGACATGTCTACAAGTGCACAACCATAACCATAGACATCTACAAGAAGGAATGACAAACATATAATTTCCCATTCAAACTTGTAACAACTACTAATTATGTATATTTCAATTAGAGGTACAAATATACACGGCCACGTAACCTCACTCAAGCATATAGTGTAGTATTATAATTACCACGAGGCACCATCTTCATCTTCTAAACTCAACACATTTAATACATCATTTCCATTAAACTTAAGTATCCTTAATTGGATATTTTATGATTAATTCTAATCTTAATAATATAAAACGTATTTATTATTAATTCTTATAGAGATCTTGATATTCAACTTCAATAAAATTTACCTCTATAGAAGTTTGGTATTTAACTAACTAGTCACACTAATACACCATTGCACCCTCTAGAATTGCATGACACTTGAATAAGATTCTAAGTAATGATTAAGGTTTTATCAAAGTCTATTTAATGTTTCATTTATTCATTTTCAAGTAATCTTTAGATTTCTTAAACAATATTGATCTAGAAACTTAATTTTTTTTAAAAAATATAATTAATATTAAATCATACTCAAAATAAAAATTTCTTTTCTAACTATTTATTTATAACCAACCAATACTCTAAAGAAGTTTTCAATTTAATATAATTTTAACCAAATCACAACCATAAAATTATTTATGTACATAACAAGTTAAAGATTCTAAATAGGAAGAGACACAATAATTTTTATTTTAATAAAATTTATCAAATCAAACTAAATCTATAACTTTCTTTATAATCTTTTTTCTTTTTTCTAGAGAAAACTTATATTAAAAAATGATTATCAAAAAAATAAAATAAATATAAGAAAACAAACCATAGTTATAGTGCAACCAACAACATTTATAAATAAAATAAAATAAAAACAAGAAGCATATACACCAATCACATGAAAACTTATAGCCATAATATTATCCAAAAGATAATATTTCTTTTTATCTAGTGTTAATTTATATTAAACAAAATAACCATGTTTCTAAATATTCATACCTGTTAAAATTTATGGTAATTGTTAAATTTAGAAAAAAAATTTATGGACAACTACATTTGCAACTATACTATATAAATATCTAGTTGCTTATACATTTCAATAAAATAACATTGACTTAAAATAACTATAACTTTCACACATGTTAACCAAATTAAAAACTTAAATATGTTTCAGAAAGGGGAGAATGTGAAGAAGATAAATCTGGAATTAATTTTTAGAATATCATAACCAAGTGTGAGCAGATTTCTCTGCAACAAAACTCACTTATTTAATTTGAAAGACAATTCATTGCAATATCTAAAACATAAAGAAATAGTGCTCAATAAAATTAAATTATTAAATTACACAAATTAACAATAAGACACCAATAGCAATGCAAACAAGTAAACAAATAGAAGGATCATCTCCAGGATAGATCCTACCTGGAGTCCTATGAGCAACAATTGTTGGGGAGAGGAAGATCCAAGCGATCTCAGCCCAATTCAATCACTTCTTCAGACTCCTTCTGCAAACAAACTCCAACCTCTTCAGGAAGCAATCTAATTCATGATCCTCTTAGAGAATAATAAATTCTCTCTTCTCAAAACTATAGCTTTCTTATTCTATCCAAAAAATATGGCCTCTCCTCAAATCCAATTTCCTATCTCAACTTCTCTCTCACATAGGAATCTCTCCTGTAAATAGATTGGAGGGAGTAGTTGCATGAGAAAATCAACCGATGCAACTATCCCAACTATCTATTAGTAAATAGTTTAGGATAAATATAATTAGTAGATCTATTCCGGTGAAGGGATAAATAGTATTAATAATATTTTTAGATTTATGTCCCCTTAATTCAAGGAAGACAATAGATAATTTAATTTTAAGAATAAATTTACTAAGTTACTTAACTAAGGTAATAGAATTTACTAACCACATTTACTATCCATGAAAATAACATTGTTTCATTATTATCTTATAATAATTTCTTTCACACATATAATAATAGAAATATATATGTAATCATAGGCATATGTGTGCACCCATATGCTTATGTGTACATATACCATAGTAAGACACATTATTATTAATATTACAAATATTTACATATTAGGAATATTATTATTTAAATCAAATACATTATAATTTGAACCCACTTACTAATTCATATTTTTCACAAAATATAATAGTGATATATATTAGGTAACTACCAACATAAGTTGAAATTTATATTAATACTATAAATTTTTTATTATTATTGATATTAAAATCACATGATTAAATCACATACTAACTTATTCATAACAAGATACACTTGTACAAATAAGTAACTACTAATAAAGATAAATTACTAAATCATACCCTCAAATGAACAAGAATTCACATCAATAATCTACTAATAAAAATTGAACATACCATGAAGACCATTAGAGCTACCATACTCAAAATCTCAAACTCCATAAATGCAAGAAGCAAGAAAGACACTCCACATAATCTAACAGACTAAGATAACATGATAATTCACTATGAGCACAAGGACTGACTCAGAAACTCCCCACCTAAGGAACATAAAAGGGTCAGAGGTAGGATTTCCTTCTTGCGGAACCTTGGTGATATCTCCATAACAACAACAACGATCGAGGATTTTGAGGGCTCTCTCAGACCTGTGGGACTAGGCGGAGATGATGTCTGGTACCTGCAAGCCTGCATCATCAAGAAGAGATACATACATACATACATACATACATACATACATACATATATATATATATAAGACATTTGTAAACAGATGACCAAGATCGATACATTGTGTGGACCTCAACTAAGTGAGTAACTACGACTTCATCCTGAGTCATGAAAACACATCAATCACATATACATTAAGCATGAGGCATCACATATATATAATGGTTAGCTTCCAAATCTTTGGGTTAGCTCTTTAAATCTCCATAAGTATATACAAGATGAATGATTTCCAATTTAATAAACAATAATCATAGCTGAGTATATCTAAATATCTAATAAGCATATCATCATAACATAAATGTGAATTCATAACTCTAATCATCATAATGTAAAATGTCCAAATCAAATAGTCCAAGTATAATCATCAGAGAGGGTGTTACAACTTTAATAGTCTCAGAGTCATCAAAGGTAACCAAGAGTTCCCAAGGTCTCTTATTCTTAAATTGTTGTCGAGGTTTAGTTTGAGTTTTCATTTTAGGTTTAGGTTTTGGTCGAGGTTGAGATTGAACTTGAGGTTGAATCTGAGTTTGAGGTTGAAGTTGAGGTTGAGGTGGAGATACAGATTGATCAACATGCTCCACTTGATTAACAACATGATTGAGATCATCCATCGTTGAATCATACACAATTTCCATAGCAGATGGTTGAGCAATAGTATTAGTATCATGTGTAGGTAAAGGGTTTGTATAGATTTGAAGGTTCTGATTAGGAGGAGAGATAGATTTATTCCCACTACTATTCAGATTATCAATAGATAAAGCCTTAGAATCAATTAGATCTTGAACCTTATGTTTTAAAGAATAACATTTCTCAGTATCATGACCATTCTGATGATGATATTGACAAAAAGCATTTTGATCAAAAGATTTAGATGCAATCGTAGTAGGTAAAAGAGGTTGAATAGGAGGTAAAGTAATCATATTAGTAGCTAACAACCTATTCATAATAGCATGTAAAGATTCAAAAAGAGGAGTAAACACATGATTTAATAAAAAAAAAGTGGATGCAAAAGTGGCATTGTGAGATGCAACAACAACTTGATCAGCAACTGCATTCTCTTGTTTGTTTATCTTGACATAGTTGTTGAATTTTTGAAATTTGTTTGGATTCGGAGCAACATCACTCTTATCAACTGGAACAGGAGCCATTGGAGTGTTGCTCTCAAATTGAATCACTTGTAATTGATAATGATGAAGCACTGCACAAAGTTGTTGAAAAGAGGTAAATTTAGTAAGCAGAATCTTATCTCTAATATCCTTTTGCAAATTTGAAATAAACCTACATTGAATATCAATATCAGGAACAAGATAGGAAATCTAAGCATACAAATGGTTAAATCTACCAATAAATTCAATCAATTTTTCCTTAGCACTTTGTTTACAATGCATTAAATTAGTCAAAGACACTTGCAGGCCAATATTATTTTGAAATTATTGAATAAAGGCATTAGAAAGTTGTGGAAAGGAATCAATAGAATAAGGAGGCAAGGAACAATACCATTGTAAGGCCTTGTCACAGAAGGTTCTAGCAAACAGTTTGGATAAAATCTTATGTTCATGAGCATAATCACTACAAAGGATTTGGAATGTTTTAACATGATGAAAAAGATCTCCTTTTCCATTGTAATTCTCAAGACGAGGCATCTCACCTTGCTGAGGAACAAGAGTATGAATGATGTCCTAGGACAAGGGACTTCCCATGTCACATGTAGGAATACTAAACTTGTTTTGAGTTAAAGAAGCAAGTTTTTGTTGTAAGGATGACATAGTTTGAGCCAAACTGATGATTATTGAGTCATTAGAGGAAATAGGAGTAGCAACATTAGACACACTAGGTAAAGTGTAAGAAGCTACAAGAATAGAAGACACAACTGGAGGAACACTAAGAACTACAATTGGAAGTAGATTGGAATAAGTAAAAGGAACATTATGATATGAAGGTTATGATGTAGGAAGGGACATAGGAGGAACACTCATAGGAGCAGAGGGAACCATCACAGTCACTAAAGGAGGAGTATAGGTAGGAATAATAGGTAAAGGATTAGAAGGAGGTTGAACACTAGTGATAGGAGGAATCAACCCTAAATCTTGAACTTCTTGAACTAAAGGTTTAACATTTGAATGCACAAGGTGAGTAATACCATGCAAGAGGTTAACACCTTGATCACTATCACATAAAAATTTCTTAAGAGCCTTTATAGCTTGAATGGAATCTTGATTATGGTTCTCTTGAAGAAGCCAATTACCCATTTTATCAAGTTCAGTAGAAAGTTTTTGGACTTGCTTAGGAGGAACTCTTAAAGTGTAATCTTCATCATGAGATGAGTGAGAAGAATTTTGCTCCATAGTAAGATTGGAATCATGAAGAATCAAGTTATCATTTGGGATCCTAAGGAAAGGTGAGGAAGATTTAGGATCAAAGGCACCCATTAGTCTATGACTTCTTCTAACCAGAATGTTATAAGTAGGACTAGTGGTAGTAAAGCTCATAAACCAATGTAATGCAAATGAACTAAACTAAGAATACATAGAGCATGAATATCAAATCTAATTCACATGCAAGATCTACCACAAAGGAAAAATCTAATACTAATAAGATAAAAGGAAAGCACAATATGACATCCAATTCCACAAAAGAAAAGAGAGTAAGTATGTTGGGTTCACCAAAATGAATAGAAGAAAAATGGATTCACCTCTATTCAAATGTAAAGGGGGGGAATATGAGATCTATTCTCAAACCCAAATTCCCAAAGAAGAGATCCAATTTGATCAACCAAGAGGTTAATACACAATCGAATCAATTTATGAAGAATATGGAAGAGAGAGAGAGTAAATCCAATATTTCCCAGTGAAGGAAGTTATGCTTGAAACATGGAATAATTGAAATACAAATACTAACCTAAAATTAGGGCAGATCTGGAAAATGCCAAATTCTGATGTCTATGTGTACTTTTAGGCAATTCTACAACTTGTTCTAGACTGGAAATACCAAGATAGAGAAAACTCAGAAATATTTCTCCAAGATGAGCTCAGGTTGGGTTTGACCCTCATAAAAGGTCAAATACTACATTCTTTATTTGAAGTTTGATTCTTGTTTTGTTCGCAGATCTCAAAAGTTTTCCAAAAAGGGTATCCAAATTCACTCTTAGATCCAAAATTCTGCACATGTACCTACAAGAAAATGGAGGTTTTTATTGTATGGGAGTTTTCCCTTGGTCAAACCCCAATTTAGGAATTAACCTTGAAATTGAATTGAATATACTATACATAAACAAAGTAATTGAAACAAATCACCTCACTTATGTTGAAGTCCTTATAGAGGATTCAAATCCTCAAATCCACAAGTAGGAATGCTTCAATGGATATGGGATGAATGTAGGATGTCTCCAATCAATGGAATTTGATCTTCAACGCCAATCTTGATTTGATCTTTGCATATGAGAGGGCTTGAATGAATGTAGAAGGATGGATCATCAAAGGGGGCTCCAAAGAGATTGAATATTTCAATAGCTAACAATGGATCTCCTTGATGGATAAATGCTTGAACACTTGAATGCTTGAAGAATTTCTTGAATGCTTGAATTCACTTTCTTGCACTTGAGAGCTCACTCATGAAATTTCTTGAGATGTGATGTGAAAATGAGAGAGGAAGGCCTCCTTTTATAGTGAACTAGGGAACAATCCTCTAGAGGGGCCACCTTGGAAAATTAAATCCTAGTTACATCCTAACCTTTAGAAAATATACCTAGATTAAATGAAATTATAGGATTTACCATCCTGAAACCTGAAATGGCCAACTGGGAGGTGGGAAAATAAATATCCCGAAAGCTCGATGCTTGAAAATCAAGGATTCTGGAAATTTGAATGAATGGGGAAAAATCAAGGTTAGACCTGACCTAGTCAAGTACGACCTTGATCCTGACCTAGTAAGGTTCGAGCTTGATCTTGACCTAGTTAGGATCAACCTCAAATTTGACCCTGGGCCCCGATTCAGTCAGAACTAGGTCAGGAGGTCCCGGGATGCCTAGAAACCTAGAAATGATATCAGAACAGGACAAAATCTCAGGGATAGACATAAAATCCTATGATTATTGTGAAGAAGGCTAGGAGTGTTGGAAATTTGGCTAATGTGGATGCATAAATGTTATCATTATGGTAACATATGATCTCTATTAAGAGCGCAAAATTTGGAATGCAAGTATGGCAAGTTGAAGGAAGAACTTGTCTAAGTATGGATATAGTGATCCTGACAGAGCATCCGATGAAGATTTAGTTGGCGACGTCCATTGGAGCAATATTTTTGTTTGCATAGTCAACTGAAGCTTCTACAAAGTATGAGGATACCCCATCTCAATGCACAAATTTTGGAGTAGTATGGATGAAGTTATTCAAAGTTTACTGAAGACAGTTTTTGCAGGCAGAACAGTTTTTGAGACAGTATTAGCGAAAGAGTTAAGGGATTATTTTTGCTTGTCAAAATAATGACTTAACATTATGAAGGGATGACATCCTAGATGTTTACTCTTGGATAAATATTTTGGAAGCCAACCATATAAAGTTATTAGCGCTAATAACTCATATATTAGGCATACTTGAAATGTAATGTAATAGTGTGTGTGATGTGTAAAAAGAAAGAAAAGGATAACTTGTGATAGTTGTATATTGTGATAGCAGAAAAGGCTATTGATGAAAAGTTGTAAGCAGTACCATAATATAGTAAGAAACATTTTGTATTACCTATTTGGGCAGTGAGCTCAGCTGGTGATTAGGTTTTGTAATCTAACTCCTAACAGGGTTAAGGCTTCTAACAAGGCCTAAAGTCCTTTAACCAGGACAGTTCTACTATATATTGTAAATTGACTCTTAACAGGGTCCAATATCCCTAACAAGATACTTTTGATTAGTGATCTTTGTGGGTACCATCCCCACTAGAGTTTTCCCTTGGCCAGGGTTTCCTCGAGAACATATCATGTGTTGAGTTCTTTCTATTTATTGCTATGTTTGTTAATCAGCTTGATAATCTTTGTATGCACTAAAGTAATATGTTATATCCATAAGTGGGAAAAAGAAAAAGTTTGTGAAATACTGATTCACCCCCCCCTCTCAGTATTTCCTATTTCTAACAATTGGTATTAGAGCACAGTTACTCAAAGAAGGAACATTCAGGGAAAGCTTAGCAGCTTGAGTAAGATCTCTATGGATATGGATCAACTTCAGAAGAATCTTGAAGAAGCTCTTGAATAGATTGATATGCTTACTGATGAACGAAACTCCTTAAGAGGAAAATATGAAGATGCAAAGAATGCTATTGAAAAATTAAAAGGTAAGATTGAAGATCTGAAATCTGAAAAGAAATCTGATATGCTTGTTGAAGATTGTGATGAATTAGAAAAAGAAAATGAGATCCTTAAGCATGAGCTGAAGATAGTAAATTTGAAGCTTAGTATGAAAGATGGAAATTTGAGATCCGATAATGAAAAATTGAAAATTGAGAATGAAGATCTGAGATCAAGAATTGAAAAGGAAACATCCGAATCTGAAAAAGTAAAAGTGCAGTATGTGGAACTTGAGAAGTATAATAAAATTGTGAAAGGTGAATTAACTCAATCTAAACAACAACTTGAAAGGCTATATTCAAATAGTGATGAGACTGAAAAACAAATTTCTTTTGAAGAACCATTCTTTGATAGGATTGGATTTGGATTTAGTATGTTTAGAACAAACCATGAAAGTAAGAAGCCAAATTTGAAGACATCTGAAAGTGTGGAGGAAATGAAGCTAGATGAGAACACATTGGAAGATCCACCTAAAGAAGAACCACCTAGAGAGAAAGAAGAATCAAAGCAAGAAGAATCAAAATAGAAAGAATCATCTAAAGGTATGCAAAGAGAATTCAAAGGTAGATGTTTTGCTTGTAATACTATTGGGCACATGAAGAGAGATTGCACAGGTAAGCAATTTAAACCTCTTAATGGACATTGTTATAATTGTCATAGTTTTGGACATAGAGCTAACGAATGTAGAAGACCTAAAGTAATTTTGAATAATTATGATAGAATGATTGGGAATAATAACAATGCAGATAAGAAATCTATTGAAGAAATGAATCAAAGAAAAGTGGTAGTATGTTTTAGATGCAACAAAGTAGGACATATTGCTAGAAATTACAGGTCATAGATTAACTAGCAAGGATAGAGATTTGGAAACAATGGAATCATTTGTTAGATATGCAACAAGTTTGGACACTCAGCAAGAGTTTGCAGAATGAACAATGGAGGTTATCATCATAACCCTAACCCTAGGAACAATGCAAGAAGGAATGAAAATGCAGGAAACAAAGAGAAAGGTTGTTGTAGCAATAAAGATGAAGTAAAATTTGATAAAGGCATAGATCAAGGAGATATATTCATCACTAAAAGTAGTCAGGAAGGTAATGTAACTAATGGTAAGGATGAATCTTTACCTGACCCTTCTTTAAGTACTTAAATTATGTAAGTTTCTGTAGTTTAGGACTTAGGATTACTATAGATTAGGAATTTGAATGAGTTAAGTTTTGTGCAGTTAGATATAGGTTTTTTATGTTGTACTAATGCTATGGTTAAGTGCACAAAAGAAAATATCATGTTTTACGAGGTCACAAAAAGTTTTATGGTTGTAGGTTTGCAGAATCAGCTTTTTGAGGTTTTAGAGGCAAAATGAATGAATACGATGTCAGATCGAGTTAATGTGAAGTGTTATAAGGTCAAAATCAAAGTTATCATGATTAAAAAGTGATTGAAAAGAGATTTGAAAGAAGAAAAAGTGAGTTGAGGATGATTTGAAGAAGTTTGGAAGCAGTTTGTAGCAACGATCATACTGAAACCCTAGATTTGCAAAGTTGAGGTATTTTTTGATCTTTAATCAGTTGATAAGATGGATATTTCTATGGTTCATAATGTTAAGGATAAGAATAGACCTAAGAGTAAGAAAGAACCAGTAGAACCAGCTGAAATTGATGACAAACTAGCACTATCATCCGTACCAGACGGAGTATTACACATTGAGAATGTTAAAGGATATTTAGGTTGCAAGTTTGAAACTTTGGGAGATGCAGATTTTAGTGATGATTATAGGAAATTGTATAATCAAGACATGTCAGTTAAACTAGCTTATGGGCACCTAGAGAACAATGAAATTATTAATTATTCCATGAAGTATGAATTTAATGATGAGGAGTGTACCAAGATCATTTTAAGTAGAATCCACAATGGGAAATTCTGGATGGAGGATAGAGTTATTGATATAACTGCCGACCTAATTCATGATGTTACTAGATTATCAAAAGTTGGAGAGATTCCACTGAATGAAAAGAACATGAGAAAGATTGTTTTAGACAACATTGGATCTAGTTATAATGGTAGAGGAATTGCGATAAGTAAGATTAAGCAAGATGATGTTAGGTACCTTTGCAAGATCCTAACAACTAAATTCTATGGTAGTTCAAGGGAAGATGACATGGTTGTAGGAATGGTTCATGTAGCTTATCTTATGTGTATTGAGAAGAAACAAGTAGACCTATGTGAAATTTTGAAAATTCAGTTATTTGAGAACTTAGAAAAGATTAAGAAGGCTAAGTACACATAGTTTAGGTTTTCATCTTTGATAACCTATATGTTTTTCCATATTTTGAGAAGATTTCCTTACATAGTTGATTGGAGTGACAATGTGAACACAATGGAAAGAATAAAGTCAGTCTACATGAAGCACCTAATTTGTAAAGTCAATGACAGTGTGAAGCTTGTATTGAAGACTTTTCAGAATATTGTTAAGAACAAATCAAGGATTCCTCAATCCTTAGTTGAAAAGCATAAAGATGACATTTGTTTTATGGTAGAAACTGATTTCACCTACATTGAAGCAGTTGAGCCTAGAATGGAATTCATAGACCCTCTTGGCTATGAAGTATCTAAAGTAGAAATAGTAGGATATGTGAATAGACTGTTAAGTGTGAGTTGGATGGTCATGCAAATAGGTTTGGAACCTATGAAGAGAATTTCAACTCTGCAATAAGTTTGAGAGAAAAGAAGCAATCTAGTAGGAGAGTTGAATCTACTATGAGGAAAATACTGAAAGAATCAGGTATGTCAAGTCATGAGTTTGACATAGCTAAGAAGACTGCAGAAGCCTTGAAGCAAAGTGAAAATCTTGTAATTCCACCTGTGGCATCTAGTGTAGACCCTATTGATCCTATTGCAATAAAGGTAAAAGTTGAAGTATCTAAAAAAGATGAAGGAGATAAATCTTTTTCTCCTATTCCTAGCAAAAGAGTAAAAGTGAGTGCAACAGGACCCGGCAAGAGACAGAAAGTGATTGTACCACCTATACCTAGAAAAGTAGCAAAAATTAAAGATGATGATGAAGTTTCAATCAAGAAGAAAACTTGGAAACCAAGAATTGAAAGAGTGAATGAAGATATATTGAAGCATGGAGACTTCACTAAGATAAATAAATTCTATGATCTGTATGGATCATTTGACAGATTGAATTTTGAAAATGCAATGATTACACATGATTTTGATAGATAAGAAACTTAACACTATTCATGGTAAGATCCCAGAAGATTTTTATAATAGACTTGTGAATAGAAAACAGAGAGCACAAGAAGAGGACATAAAGATGAGAGAACATGTAATCAGACAATTCTGTAAAGTTGAGGATGAAGATCATTTGAAGAGATTCTTGAAGCCTCTTGGAACTTTATTGAGAACTAAGAGAAGAATAATCCTTATAATGGGAGGCAAAAAGGAGGAAGTACAGAAAGAGACTAAGAAAGTAGTAATGCAAGTTCTTGCATATATAGTTGCGGGAAAGCATGTTGAATCAGATCCTCAACAGAAGCAATTAGAGGAACCGCATGCAGAGGAAGTTGGTATTGAAGAAGTCTCATCTTCTTCACATATCAATATTGGCAAAGAATCAATGGACATTAAAGGAACCAAAGTGACACTAGAGTCAGATGATGCAGTATTTCATGATCTAGGAAACATTGTTGACAATTTGGCTTTAGAAGAGCAAGAGAAGATTATAGAATCAGAAAAGGATACAGAGGCAGTGGAAGCACCAATTGTATCAGAATCAGTTCCAGTAGAGCAGATAGTTAAAGGTAAACAAATTTTGATAGAGGTCACTACCCCTAGTGCACCTGACAGTAAGAAGAGACAAATTGGTTCAATTTTTGAAGACCTTGGAAAAGAGGTTGAAGATGATGATCAGCTTGAGTTCATCACATCTCTTAATAAAATTATTAGAAAGAATAAGAAGGTGAAGGACCTTGAAGGCAAAGTTGGAGTTTTGACAGAGAAACTTGAGAGTGTGATCAGCACTAAGGTATTTGAATCAGATCCACATGAGAAAGCTAAAATAGTAATAAACTCTTTTGAATCTGAATTTTCTAACTTAAAGGATATTGCTAGAATAAAAGTTCAGAAAGCCTTTGAAGTAGAAATGCAACAAAATTTAAGTGTAAATATTCAAAATGATATTGGTAATCTGGATGTATGCATACAGAATTTGAGGAAACATTTTGAGACTGGAAAGAGTTTGTATATACAATACACAAAATTAGAAATCCTAAGAGCTGAAGAAGATAAGAAGATCAGAGAGAAGATAGATGCAATTACAGCTGAACCAAACACCTTGACAAGCCCAAATGTAAAGATAAGTTCTATAGAGAAGAACATAAGGAAGTTAAATGATGAAATCAGAATGTTAGCAAAGGAGAAGAACAAAAAGATGATCAGGATTAACATCTTGAGAGAGCATATCTCAATCAAGACCTCAATTGTTGAAGACCAAATTGAGTAGTGTCTTTCAACAAAGACATCTTTTCAGAAGTTTAGCTTTAATTCCCTGCAAGCTTGTCAGACAACAACATACGGATTGAGTACTCTACTTAATGTTGCTGAATCCATTAGGAAGATATGGGAGAAATATTTTGAATCATGTAAGTTAGAGTTTGGCGACTGTGTTGCAAGCCTACCGGCTTTGTAATAGCTGATAACAAGGTATCAAGTTTTTTTTTGAAATTTTTGTACACCCTATCTTTGTCATTGTTGTCAAAGGGGGAGAGATAGTAGAAAATTGAAAATATGTTGAGGAAGGATACTCATAGGGGGAGCTATTCTATGGAGTACAATATTATATATGTGTTGTATAACATTTGGCCACAATTTTGTGTAAATACTTTGAAGTTTTGTTTGCACACTTCGCCAATTTTCCCATATGTTGCCACCAATGACAAAAGGGGAGATTGTTGGAAATTTGGCTAATGTGGATGCATAGATGTTGTAATTATGGAAACATATGATCTCTGTTGAGAGCACAGAATCTGAAATGCAAGTATGGCAAGTTGAAGGAAGAAATTGTCTAAGTATGGATACAGTGATCCTGACAGAGCACCCAATGAAGATTTAGTTGGCGACGTCCATTGGAGCAATATTTTTGTTTGCATAGTCAACTAAAGCTTCTATAGAGTATGAGGATACCCCATCTCAGTGCACATAAATTTTGGAGTAGTACGGATGAAGTTATTCAAAGTTTATCGAAGATAGTTTTTGCAGACAGAACAGTTTTTGAGACAGTATTAGCGAAAGAGTTAAGGGATTATTTTTTCTTGTCAAAATAATGACTTAACATTATGAAGGGATGAAATCCTAGATGTTTACTCTTGGATAAAGATTTTGGAAGCCAGCCATATAAAGTTATTAGCTCTAATAACTCATATATTAGGCATACTTGAAATGTAATGTAACAGTGTGTGTGATGTGTAAAAAGAAAGAAAAGGATAACTTGCGATAGTTGTATGTTGTGATAGCAGAAAAGGATATTGATGCAAAGTTGTAAGTAGTACCATAATATAGTCAGAAAATTTTTTTATTACTTGTTTGGGTAGTGAGCTCAGCTGGTGATCAGGTTTTGTAATCTAACTCCTAATAGGGTTAAGGCTTCTAACAAGGCCTAAAGTCCTTTAACCAGGACAGATCTACTATATATTGTAAATTGACTCTTAACAGGGTACAATATCCCTAACATGATACTTTTGATTAGTGATCTTTGTGGGTACCATCCCCACCAGGGTTTTCCCTTGGCCAGGGTTTCCTCGAGGACATATCATGTGTTATGAGTTCTTTCTATTTACTGCTATGTTTGTTAATCAGCTTGATAATCTTTGTATGCACTAAAGTAATCTGTTATATCCATAAGTGGGAAAAAGAAAAAGTTTGTGAAATACTAATTCACCCCCCCTCTTAGTATTTCCTATTTCTAACAAGGAGGACCTATTTCTAAATCCTACCTAGAAAATAGAGCCATGAAAGAGGGAAATTAAGGAGAATCCTCAGGATCCTAACCCTAATTTCACCTAGGATGAAGAAATCAAGTGCAGGGAAGAAGTGGAAAGTGAGGAGAAAGCCAAATACATGCAAAGACCTGATCAAGGTGCTTAACATGACCCCAAACCACTTACTCAGAGGGCTAAATGCTCTTATCATGGAAATGCTTTCATTTTAAGATGATACACTATGCTTTTAGATATTTTCAGATCTGGTTCCTTGCTTTCTTCATTTTCTTTAAAAGTGTTGAATCCAAGACCAGTCTTATCATAGAATGGTTTTTGATAAGATATTTGTTCATCAATCTTCTCACTAGTTGAATATACACTGTCAAGTTGTTTAGATTGAGTCAGTTCACCTTTCACAATTGCATTATATTTCTCATGTTCGGCATACTACAAATTGACTTTCTCAAGTTCAGATGTTACTTTACCAAGTTTAGATTTTAGTCCTTCATTTTCAATCTTTATAATTTCATTCTCAGATTTCAAATTTGCTTTATTCTTTCCATTTCCATCTTTCAAACTAAGCTTCAAATTTTCTATCTTCAGTTCATGCTCAAGAACCTCATTTTATTTTTCTAAATTGTCATCACAATCTTCAATGAAAACTTCAGATTCCTTTTCAGATTTCAGATCTTCCAACTTGTTTTTCAGTTTCTCAATGAGGTTCTTTTCATCATCATATTTTATTTTTAGAGTATCTCTTTCATCAGTAAGCATATTAATCTATTCAAGAGCTTCTTCAAGATTCTTCTGTAGTTGATCCATATCTATAGAGATCTTACTCAAGCTTCTAGGCTTTCCTTGAATGATTCTTTTCTGAGTAACTAAGCTCTGATACCAATTGTTAGAAATAAGGAATGCTAAGAGGGAGGGGGGGGGGGTGAATTAGTATTCTACAAACTTTATCTTTTTCCCAATTATGGATATAACAAACTATCTTTACACTTTTATAACATAATAAGCTAAATAAGATGCATAGTAATAAAACTAAAGAACTCATAACACATTATTTGTTCTCGAGGAAACCCTGGCCAAGGGAAAACCCCCGTGGGGATGGTACCCACAAAGATCCACTAATCAAAAATATCCTATTAAGGATGTTGACCTTGTTAGGAGTCTATTACATGCATATAGTGTCTCAGTCCCGATTAAAGGACTATAGGCCTTGTTAGAAGCCTCAACCCTGTTAGGAGATGGTAGTACAAAAAGTGATTACCAGATGAGCCCAATGCCCAAAAAAGTAATGTACAATATTTAATGATTACAAAAGTAGGTCAAGGTACGTAACCTTATGCTACTTGCATCAATATCTTTTCACTTCTCTTTCACTATCGCTATTACATACATTCGTTCCTTCATCATTCATGTCCTTCTTACAATTTACAATTACATTTATACAAGTTATTAAGATTAATAACTTTCCAGTCAGCTATCATATTAAAAAATAAATTTATCCAAGGGTTAACATCTAGGATTTCTTCCCTTTATATTTTTAAGTCATTATTTTGATAAAAAAAATAATCCCTTAACTCTTTACCAATTTTCTCTTCATATTCTGTCCTATCGGCTTAACACTGTCTTTAGAAAAATTGTCATAACTTTTTCCATACATGCCGTACTAACTTGAAATCTAAGATGAGTCTTCAATAGTCACCATAGAGTCTATGTTCAAGTGCATAAGCACTGAACTTACTCTAGTCAACATCGCAAACAAAAACTATCTTCAGGTTCACTGGTAAAAACACACTGTCTCATACTTAGACAATTTCACATTGCGCTCTTACATACTAGCTCTCTGACCTGTGTGATCTTCATGTAGATCATATTTTTCCATAATTACAACATCTATGTAACCAACTCATCCAAATTTCCAGTACATAGTATATAATATAACAAGCTAAACCTTTCTTTTTTGATCTCAAAAGTTGGAGGATGAGACCAAAAGTAATTTACCTTACCATTGATATTTCTATTTATATAGCTAAATTATAAGATGAATTGAACTAGAATGCCTTCCACCAATTAAAATAAAGTGCAATGGATTCACACAACAATAATGAATGTAAACTATTTTCAAGTAATGAAAATGTAAATTCATTGGTAATATGCCAGTCACTACCCATGAGGGTACAATCTGACTATTCTATTGAAAAACATTTATTTTTATGGTTGATATGGATCCAAATGATTTCTAGGGTATGATGTTGCATTCCATTGGAGTTATGAATAGTTTTGTGTAGTTTTGAAAGCATTTTTGGGTCCTCTAGACGTGACTGTCCCTGTACAGTCAGGGTATACACTAGTCAGATTAGATAGATGCAAAGATTGGATTTAAGATTGTTTCCTTTTAGTGCATAATGATTATGTTAGAATGTTTGTTTTTTATCAAGTTGAATCCATTCATGAGTGTCTAAGGGTGTAGAGGAAGTTGGTGTGTTGAAACACAACCAACAGTGACTATTCCTACACAATGCACCAATGAAATACCATGAGGTCAGGGTAATGAGATAGTACTTAATATTTTCCATGAATGGAAGGGAGTTGTGAAGGATGGATTGTCATTATGTTATGTGCTTCAAATGTTCTTGAATGCAAGGTAGATAGTGAAGTGGAAGAACATTCTCAAATTGCTTGGATAGCCCAGTTTAAGGGTCACTAGAATATGTCGTCAATGATGATAGAATATGTCATCATACTTATTCCTTTTTTATTCTTTCTTGGGCATCCACACTTTTATATAGCTCTCAACCTATACCATTCACATTTTATTTTTTTGCCAAGCACATTTGATTTATTGAGCTTGTCAACCCACTAGGTATGCTTTTGGGTCTCAGTATATACATTTGATGTAGCACTTGTACAAAGGAAAGGGAAGTTTATACATATGTAAGGCTTCTAAAAACCAATATGTTTTCAATAACTTTAACAATCTATCCCATAATCATGTACTCTCTACAAGGCACTATCTCCTCAACTATTACTCATCAGGTGAAATGAGTAGTTTCTTATTTTGATTTTCATAAGATTTTGAGAAATTGCCAATGGTTTCCATGATGTTTGACAACTTGTAGGGAAAATGAAAGTGTAACTGTAGGCTTTCTATGGAGTTGTCTCTTACATGTATCTAATTGTATCCTAGAGAAATTTAGAGTGGTTAAAAAGATGAAGTCATACTTGAGCATATCTTCCATATATGAAATCTATCATAGGGGTAAAGATATGTATATCTGTATTACTAATTACATTCTCACGAAGGTCAGTTATGTCCACCATCATTTGTTCATTGCTTAAAAATTCTCTCTTGTATTTTTTTTGTTGATCCCATGTAACACTTTAGAAAAGAGTGTACAAACCAGCCTACTTTCTTAGGCATGTGATAAATTGGAATTCAGTAGTTTTTAATCCAACTATTGCAACCAGGGTTAATGTACTTATAATGTAGCACATTATGCTTATGGGTGTTTACTTGTCTAGAGAAATTTTACAAATATAGGGGAGTATGGATTCACTTTTATGATTGGTGTAATAGATACTTATGCAATCATTTTCCCTGTGCAGATTGCAACTCTCAGAGAAAGTCCATCTAGAAGCTTTAGAGGAAATAGTTTATACTAGGTATGGAATCACCTCCACTACAATGAGGAGATTTGTGTAACTCCCAAAATACTTATCCTTTTGAATATTTTGTGGTCTAGTGAGCATGATTTGTGTGTGTATTTGTAAATCTTATATAATCTTGTATTTGTTTGTTTACATTTTGTATATTTATAGCCTACGAAGAAAGTCCACACCTGGCAAACCTGATCCCAGAACAAAATAACAAGACAATTGCTAGATTGTGGTCTGAGTTCCAAAGAAAAGACATTGATAAATGTAATTTTCCTTGCAAAAAGTGTAATGGCTTAAAGAATCAAAGAATTCTAGTCAAAACAGCCCAGAGTCATTGTAGGTAATATGATCACATTGAAGGGGGGCATGATTTTCATCGATTGGTGAATGTGGATTTCTAATTGGAGGAACATGGAGGTGTGAATATCCAAGCCAATGATATTAGGACCTTGTTACAATTACAAGAATTGGATGCGGATTGTGCAATATAAAAAAAGTATGCTTAGGTATGCATTGTCAGCAAATGATCAAACTAAAAGGCTCACTATGTATATTGATGGAAAGCCAAAAGCAATAGGGAATATTGTAGGTTCTATAAATAGTTCTTGACCTGTGTCAACTAATAATCAGCCAAATTGTATATTCGAGGCATGCAAGGGAAATCATGTATTTGTATGTGCGTTAAAATCAATAAGTGCAAGGGAAGAGCTTCTAATAGATTACAATTTGAATCGTGTAGATACAAAAAAATTCCCTATCATGGGATTGGTAAGTATAACATTTAAACTAATTGCCTCCAATTAATATTGACTCCAATCACTTTTGATTGCTAAGAATCACTAATCTTTGACATAGGGTGACATGGATCCACCTCAAGATACAGGCAGGGATGTTCCTCATAGTACACCTTCTTCATCAAAGGAAAACCTTAATTAGTGCAATTCTACAAATTATATAGAAACAAATTTCATATTATTATGTTCTTTTCTTTATGGCTTTGGATTTATTTTGATAGAATTTTACTAATATTGATGTCACAACTTGATACTTATTGATAGAGAAAAGAAAAAATGGCAGCAGATCAATTGCAATTTGAAGTTGAGGCGGCATTTATAGATGACCTCGAATCTAACTCTAACTATGTATTCATGGCTAGTCAAATAAAAAGTAAATATGGTAAATAAATTCTTAACCTTATAATGGAACCAAACAAAAATGAGGAGACAGAGGAATTCAGACAAGAATTGGAACATAGAGTCAATTGTATTAATGTAAACGACAATTAATCTTAAGAAATAATTAAAGTTCAATAGATTTTTATATTTTATACTATCTTATGGATCATGATCTAAAATATGATGTGTTCTTCTTACAGGATTATTTGAAATCTGTGAATCATGATCAATATGGTGAGGGTTGTAGTGCTGCACAACCTTCATTTAAATAATCCGTAAACCTTTAACCATTCATTTAACCTTAATTTGTATGCATTATTGACTCAACTTATGTTTTAGATGCTTCTAGTACACCATTTAATCTTTATCCATTGAAAATATCTTTGCTAACAATGTATTCTTCAGCTCATGATGAAGTGCAGATGCCTCCTTCGATTAACATTCCACATTCAATGGCTGCATTGTCTGCAACGAGGTTCTTGTAGACATCTTCCTAAGTACTAGCTACAACTGGTAAAACCTTATTTTTCTATTTTTTTTTATGTGCTAATCATGCATTGATTATTTTTCTTGTGTGAATTTTATACACTACATGGACCTCTTTTGTGCACTAAGAGATACACCTACACTTGGTACAAGAATAGATCAAACCAGTACTAGTGAAGATCAACTATTTCCTAGATAAGCCCATGTTACTAGTACTGGTTCGTTTGCAGGGACATTGTTGTTGAACAAGAAAAATATGGTTCTATTAAAAGTACCAAAGCTTCCAGGTGCTTTAAAATTGTTATTATTTATAGTGTAATTGTAGTTTACTTATACATAAGTTGTTATGGACTGATAATCCCATGATATTTTTGTAGGAAATGATGTTTTTTATGATCATCTTTTTGAAATGACATTGAAGCTATTTGGGCCCACCATACGTAAAAGGTACATAGCTTCATAATATTGGTACAATATTTTTCTTATCTTCCATTTATTGTACTATATTAAAGTTATGATATCTAACAATTTTGTTTTTTCAAAAAAGGTGGAATGAACATGATGCTAACTTAAAAAATCAGCTCATGAAATCTTTAGAGGACCTCTTTGGAAATAAAACTTTTGACAGAGTCATGATTCTTAAAAGAGCATCCAAACATATAAAGACTATGAGGGACCAATATAGAAGGGCTCTAAAGGATAACTTAAAGTACGAGCATCCTCCTATGATTCCACCGATGGAGTGGAATGAAATAATGGAAGATGAAAAAGAGAAAAGGCTAAAGGGTAGTGGAATTCAACCAGAAGATGACAAAAGAAGGTATGTCATGATAGTATTAAGTAGAATGTAATCATACACTAATTAGTGATCTTTGTAAATATATAATCTAACATGTTTCAAACTTTTCATAGACTGCAAGACACATCAAAAGCCACACAGGCGAGATTAACAAAGGTTGGCCAACACAAACTTAGCTCTGGTGGCTATATGAAACTTCACTCTCAACTTGTAAGTAGAAACATTGTAATTTCATATCAAATTTTTATATATAAGGTTGCAAACAATTCTATTTAGTCAAATCATACATGTAAAAGTGACGATATTAAACAAAAAATACAAGGCACAAAATTCAATATAGAGCCAACAAATAAAGACAAGAGAATAGCCTTGAAGGAAGGCTATGAAGTTGTGGCCACACACCTATGCCAAGAATCCAAAAGCCACAATGAATAATCTGCTGCTCCAGATGAGACACAGGTAAATTGGTCAAATGAAAAGTAAATCAAATTGAATAGTTAATTTTGAACATAAATTGACTATTTCATGATAACAATGTGCATGACATTTCACTACAGCCTTCAAATCCTATCACAGAACTTGGGCATGATGAAGGCCATGATGTACATCACAGTGTTGGAGGTATTAATTTTCTATTGGAAATAAATTACATAATTATTAATAGAATTTAACATCTTTAATTGCAATTGGCTGTGTAACCTTTTTTTGAATATTTTAGAGCATGTTGAGCATGTTGAGGTGGCGGAAGATCAAAATGTTAACATGATGATGTGGCATTGTTAGGTAAATAAAAATGCATGTTATGTTCTACTGGTTAATGAAATACATGTAACAGTAAAAAAAAGTATGCAAATTTAACCCATTTACTTGTTATTACAGCAGATCCCCCTTTAGTACAACAACGTCATCCTCCTCGAGACATGAGGAAGAATCATAATTTGAGATCAAAACCACAAGAGGAGGAAGATAATATTGATCCTCCTCTCAGCCTTTACCTAAATAAGAAATCTATGAAAAACTAAAAAATGAAATGATTTCTTAAAAATGCTCTTTGATAAAACTTTTTTGATTAACTTTGTTGGATAATGAAAGAATGTTGTTTTAAGTAATTATCTATGAATGTTGTGTATTAATATTGAATTATATGTCATGTTAATGAATATTGTTTTGTGTTAATGAGTTCTTGATTATTGTTGCATATTAATGAATGTTATATCATATTAATGAATGTTATGTGATTGTATTGATTGAATGTTATAGTTCATAAATGAATGAATGAAGTGTGTAATTAGATGTTAATGGGGAATTTAGATTGATGTTAGGGGGAAGGGGGGTGAGGCCAGATGAGCTTCCACCCATGTTAAGTAGAGAATATTAAAGTATTCTTGAAACCAAGTGAAGCTCAAACTAACATACCTTCATTATTTAATCAATTTCATTTGTTCTAGGTCTTTTCTCATAAGTGCATTTTGAATGTTTCATTGTCAGGCAACTATCAAATAAAAAACTAGAAGGGCCAATAGTCAACTTCTCATTGTCATTGTCTGGCATGATTCGACTTCATTTTGTGTAAGTATTTTTGTATTGAATGCATCAACCTCTCTTGGCCTAATGTGGATTATTTCATTGGTTTGTGTTTTTGAGTAGGTGAAGTGTTAAATCAGTTCTTGTTTGTGTTAAATCAATCATTGTTTCTCTAGTAAATCTATTTGTGTCCATTGAGTCCTATTATTCCCTTGAAGGTTTTATTGGGTAATATAAGCTATGGAACTTTGTTGGTTGACTTTGTTTTTGAAATGGTGTGGGAACTATTTGAAACATGGACATTGCTCTTGGAAGGGTTTACATTTCTTATCATTTTTTTGGTAACTTTTAAGCTCTATGATAATGCTTGTCATCCTTATATGGTAGACAAATGAATCAAAGAAGGAAGCTTTCAGGAAATATTTGGAGTCAAGCGGTGTGCTTGATACCCTCACAAAAGGTCTCCATGATTTCTATTTTTGTACTTGTATTGAACAATGAATACAAGGCTAACATTTTTCTTAGGCTTGTTATAGAATTCATTAGTTTCTTACGAGAACAATCATTTAAATCATAAAGAAGCCAAACCTTATGTTTTCTTTGAGAAGTTCTAGATGGTTATCTTTTTGGGCTAAATCAAATCTAATTTTTTTTGTTGCAGTTCTTGTTGCTTTGTATGAGGAGAATCAGAAACCCTCAGTGGAAATTGAGTAAAATTTTGAATTAGATATTTTCTTTCATTATAAAAAATTGTGTGTTTATCGACATAGATGAAATTATGGCAGCAATATAATTTATTATAAGAATGCATGGATAGCACATAGTTGTGGAAATTCACAAAAAAAGTATGATTAATTAGCATTCAGCCTATACACCAATTCGTTCATTTAAAATATTGTGATTTTTTCGTTTAATTGGTTAACCCAACTATTGATCCCCTTTTTAGTGACTTTATTAGAAAAATCCATTATTTAAGATAAAAACATGATTTTTTGGTAAAATTTTTAATGGTTTATGGGTTTTTTTTCTTGTTTGTGGCATTCTTTTTGTTCTAAGTTTTCCTAATCATTATCCAATATTTTTCCTAATTAATTGAAAAAATACACCGATCTCACTTTATTTCAGAGATTACACAATCCACATTTTTTCCAAGAGATGTGAACCCTCCTTTGCTCCATGAAGGGACATAAAATGAAACTAGCGCTTCTTATGCAAAGTATTGTTTCTGAGTGAGAAGCTAGCTTAAGTTGATAAAAATACCTCATGCCTCCGATGCCTCCAACCTCCAATATTAACCTGTTATACTGATGCAAGAGCAGGACCTAAGGGGCCAAACAGTGGCACACCCTAATGATCCAACCTGCTCAACAACATGTGGAAGCAAAACAACAAGAACAATGAGAGAGAGAAAGCAAGATCTATCATCTATTATCATTCATTCAAATTGATTCATACATGCTGGGCTATAAGGCCTTCCTAGTTACAACTTGATATTATAGTGAATTACAAAAGTCCTCAAACATGCGAGGTTCTATCAACAATCTTGATTCTACTATCTTCTATCTTTTGTCCAAAAATTGACTCCACAAACTCTAACCAAACAACTATACTTATACAAGAGGCTATCAAAATGAGTCATCCTTTAGATCCATAATCAACAAAAGAAACCATCAGATCTAGGACCACACACTTCCCAATGATAGATACCAACATTAAATCTGCAACCCATAATCACTGCACAAGTCAGCCTCAACAGAAACTCAAAATAAACTACTCGGTAAGCAAGGATGACCAAGAAATAGATAAGCATCATGAAGGGATAGTAAAACAACCGACCACCCAGGAGATAACCAATCATACTTGGTAACCAAAGGAAACTGACCAACTATTGATCAACTTAGTCAAAGAAGGAACTCAGAAACATAAACAAACTTCAAAATATTTTTGGTGACATAGGATTGCCAAGGACTTGAGATACTCCTGCATCAGACACTTGGGGTTATTTAGAAATGATTCTATAAATTATTCAGCAAGTCTAGTCCGAGTTGCATCCAACTCAGACTATGAAATCCATGAACTGTCTTCAATTGGTCTATTCTTCCACTTCACTAGATATTCCATGCATTGTTTACCTCTTGTTCTTTTGCTAACTCTTTACTCCAAAATCTATTCAACTTCTTCATTCTACTTCTTAGGATACTCCATCAGTACTGTCATGTCTTCATCAAGTTCATGATACTCATACAAATTAGCAATGTTGAAAATTGGTGATATGTCCATGTCATCAAGTAACTCAATCTCATATGCATTTCCATTGTCAAATTTGTTCAAAATCTTGCAAGGTCCAAACTTCTTCATCTTTAGCTTCCCATATGTTCCAACAAGAAATTGACCTTTCTTCAAATGAACCATCACTTCATCACCAACATCAAAAGTCTTATGTCTCCTTGATCTATCAACTTTGTCTTTGTATTTCTAATTACTCTCTTCCAGTTTGATTTTCACATCTTCATGCAATGTCTTCATGTACTCAGCAAAGTTCACTCCTTCAACACTTCTCTTACTTTCATCAGCAACGTCTCTTAAATTAGATATACCCCTCAGCTATATGCCATTCACAATCTCAAATGGTGTTTATCCATTACTCCTATTTACTGAATTATTGTATGCAAATTCTGCTTGTGCCAACACAAAATCCCAATTACTAGGTGTGTCTCCAACTAAACATCTCAAAAGATTTCCCAAAATTCTATTTACAACTTGTATTTGTCCATCAGTTTGTGGGTGAAATATAGAACTATATTTCAACTCACTGTCAAACTTTCTCCAAAGGGTCTTCCAAAAGTATCCAACAAATTTACTATCTCGGTCAAAGATAATACTCCTTGGTAATCCATCCAATCTAACAATTTTCTTAAAGAAAAGATCTGCTACATGTACTACATCTGATGTCTTTCTACAAGGTATAAAATGTGCCATCTTTGAAAATCTATCCACCACAACAAATATAGAATCATTACCTCTTACTGTCTTTGGTAAGACAAGAAAAAAATCCATACTGATGTTAGTCCAAGGTTTCTTAGGTACAACAATCAGTGTATACAATCCAGTATTCTGACTTACTCCTTTTGCAACTTGACAAATTCCACAACTTTTCACAAATTTCTAAACATCTTTATACAAGTGAGCCCAAAAGTACTTCTCCTTAAGAAAATTTAAAGTTTTATCAATGCCAAAATGTCCAGCCAAACCACTACTATGTTTCTCTTTCATCAAATTAGTTCTCATTTGTCCTCTCGGTATACACAATTAAATACCTTTAAACAACATACCTTCTTGAATGAAATATTCTTCCCATTTTGTACTCAATTGATCTTGAATAGGTGCTCTGCACTTTCTCCATGACTCAAAAAAATTAGGATTAGTTTCATACAAATCTTTCATCTCATGAAAACCAAGAACTTCAATTTTCATCTCAGTCATCAAAGATCTTCTACTCAATGCATCAACAACTCATTTAGTGACTCCACTTTTATGTTTAATCACAAATGTATAACTCTCCAAGTACTCAACCCATTTCATATGTCTCTGATTCAACTTATTCTAACTACCCAAGTATTGTAAAGCCTTATGATCAGTATACAACACAAATTCACTCGATATCAAATAATGTCTCCATTTCTTCAGTGCTTGAACAATAGAATAGAATTCTTGATCATACATAGCATAGTTCCTTCTAGCATCATCGAACTTTTCACTAAATAAAGCAACAAGTTTACCTTCTTGAATCAATACAACTCCAATTGCACTACCACTTGCATCACATTCCACTTGAAATACCTTATTGAAATCAGGCAATGCCAAAATAGGCAATTCATCAACCTTTTGTTTTAGGGTCTCAAAACTTTTATCAGCTCCATATGTCCACTTGAATTCTCTTTTATCTCCTCTCATAGTCTCAATCATAGCATTACAAATTGAACTAAAATTCCTTATGAAATTTTGGTAAAAACTTTCCAAACCATGAAATGAGCTTAGCTCACTAGAATTCATAGGTGTAGGGAAATTTAGAATAGCTTTAGCCTTTTTAGGATCCATCTCCAAACCATCAACTAAAATTGCAAATCCAAAATACACAATCTCTTCTTTCATGAACAAACACTTTTTCCAGATTTATCAGCAATTTTTCTTCTTTTAATCTCTGCAAAACTTGTCTAACATGAAACACATGTTCTTCTCTGGTCTTACTGAATATCAAAATATCATCAAGATATACAATCACAAACTTACCCAATAATTTCTTTAGAACTTCATTCATCAACCTCATAAAAGTACTGGATGCATTAGTTAAACCAAAAGGCATAACCAACCACTCATACAAACCTTCTTTTGTCTTGAAAAAAGTCTTCCACTCATCACCTTCTCTAATTCTGATATGATGATATCCACTTTTCAAATCAATCTTTGTGAAATATTTTGCTCCAGTAAAACTGTCCATTATGTCATCCATTCTTGGTATAGGAAACCTATACTTCACTGTTATCTTATTGATTGCTCTAGAATCAGTACACATTCACCATTCTCCATTCTTCTTAGGTTGCAATACCGTAGGTACTACACAAGAACTTAAACTTTCTCTGATCAAACCTTTCTCTAGCAACTCTTGAATCTATCAGTTTAATTCTTGATTCTCGGTAGGTGTCAACCAATGAGGTGCCTTGTTTGGTAAAATAGCTCCAAGGATTAGATCCATACAATGATCACTACTTCTCTTTGGTGGAAAACCATCAGGTAAATTATTAGAAATGATATAACTATACTCGGTGAGTAATTTATCAATCTCCTTAGGAACACTATCCTCTATTTTCTTACTCGGTTTGTTATGAATCACAACAAAACATACATCATTCTTCTTCAAATCCTGAACAAACTTTCTTCCTTCCATCAAGAAAAATTTCACAGATGTGCAAACATTACTAATAGGTTCTTCCATTAAGGGTAACAAGATTTTCTTCTTTCCATCAGGCACAATAGTATACTTATGCAATCTCCCATCATATATAGCATGTCTATCATATTGCCAAGGTCTACCCAATAAAATATGACAACAATCCATAGGCATGATATCACAC
Source organism: Chamaecyparis obtusa (assembly GCA_027943335.1). Taxonomy (NCBI): domain Eukaryota; kingdom Viridiplantae; phylum Streptophyta; class Pinopsida; order Cupressales; family Cupressaceae; genus Chamaecyparis; species Chamaecyparis obtusa. The sequence goes on along the minus strand of BSBK01000508.1, from coordinate 2,331,630 downwards.
AACACCTTATCATAGTACTTTCCAATCTTCAAATTCACATAACATTGTTTACTTACTAGTAGTGTATGCTCATCTTTGATCCATGAAATCTAATAGGACTTTGGATGTTCCAACCTTTCCAACTGCAACTTTGTGACCATTTCCTTAGATTCCAGATTCTCTGAGCTACCACTGTCAATGATTACCTTCCAAACTTTGTCAGAAACTCTACATCTAGTCTTGAACAAACTTTTCCTTACCGGATCTTCCTTTTTAATTTCATTCCACAGTGCTCTCCTTACCATCAAGTTATTTTCCTTCTCAGGTTCATTTGGTGAATCTTCTTGCACCAAAGCATTTCTACTTCTACCAGCCTTCTTACTAGCATGTGTACTTTCAAAGGATCTATGTCCTTCTTCTCCATAATTGTAACAAGTCCTCAAAAACCACCTCTTCTATAACCACCTTGGTAGTTACTGCCTCTGCCTCTAGATTAATTTTCACCTTTCCACTCGGTTTTGCCTTTGTCCAGATTTATCTTTTCTGGTTTAGATCTACTATTTTCACTATAAGATCTACCTCTTCCTCTAGGGAATATACCACCTTGACCTCTTTGGCTTTTCTCATGTCTCTTGTTCAATTTCTCCTCGGCCTTCAATGCAAACTGATAAGCCTCTTCAATGTTCTCCAATTTGACCAAATTGATTTCCTCTTGGATGGAAACTCTCAAACTATTCAGGTATCTAGAAATTCTTTCCACATAATCCTCATCATGTCCAGATTTGATATCTAATCTATGAATTCCTTAGTATACTCTTTTACCAAGCTATCTTTCTGCCTTAGACTTTGCATTCGCCTAACTAGGTTAATCTAATAATCACAAGGTGAGAACTTTCCTTTCAATTTATTTACCATCTTATTCCATACCTTTATTTTGTCTTTTCCTTTCTTTTTTCGATCTGCTTGCAAATGCTCCCACCACAAGGATGCATGACCTTTCAACTTTGTGCTTGCAATTTTCACCTTCTTTTCATTAGATACATTTTCATACTCAAAATAATTTCCATTTCAGTGATCCAGTCTATCAATTCATTAGAATCCAATTTACCACTATATTTAGGAGGATTGAAATGTGTTGTCGACTTCAAACTTGTCAAGGCCTTCAAGAATCTTTCCTCACCCTAATCCATCACAGGCGTAGGTTCTACTTCACCTTGTTCCACTTCAACTTCATCATCACTAACATCTTCAAGATGTCTGCCTCTTCTCTGGGCTATTTCAACAACTTCTAATCTAGCAACAAGTTGTCTCAACATGCTTGCCAATCCTGGATCTACTTCTTGCCTCCCACAAACCATCTTGAAAACACTCTACAATTGCAGGTCAGATCTCAATCTTCCACCCTAAAAAAATTCAACTAGGGCTTTACAAGAAGGAACCTACAAACCTAGATTTGTAGACCTAGATCCAGATCTCACCTCGCTCTGATACCACCTGATGCAAGAGCAGGACCTTAGGGGCCAAACAGTGGGACACCCTAATGATCTAGCCTGCTCAACAACATGCGAAAGAAAAATAACAAGAATAGTGAGAGAGAGAGAGAAAGAAGGATCTATCATCTATTATCATTCATTCAAATTGATTCATACATGTCAGGCTATAAGGCCTTCCCAGTTATGGCCTGATATTACAATGAATTACAAAATTCCTCAAACATGTGAGGTTTTGTCAACAATCTTGATTCTACTATCTTCTTTCTTATGTCCAAAAACTAATTCCACAAAATCTAACCAAACAACTATACTTATAAAGGAGGATACTAAACTAAATTTGGCCTTCAGATCCATAATCAACAAAAGAAATGGTCAGATCTGGGACTACACGCTTCCCAAATATGGATACCAACATTAAATCTATGACCCATAATCAATGCACAAGTCAGCCTCAAAATAAACTCAAAATAAACTTCTCAGTAAGAAAGGATGACCGAGCAATAGACAAGCATCACCTAGCACCAGTAAAACAACTAACCACCCAAGAGATAACCAACCATACTCGATAACCAAAGGAAATCAACCAACTACTAACCAACTCGGTCAAAGAAGGAACCGAGCAACATAGACAAACTTCAAAATCTTTTTGGTGACACAGGATTGCCAAGGACCCAAGATGCTCTTGCATCATATACTTTATTAATTTGATGTTGCATTAGACTCTTTGAGAGCAAACATCCAAAATATCTATTAGGTATAACATGGATAGCTTCAAGAACACAAATGTTACGTGAAGCAACCATATGTAAAGGTGACATTTTGAGTATCAATACCCTCAAAATAAAACATCTCTGCTCTTATAAACTTTGAATTTGAAAAATAAATTCTCCTTGAGACATACTTCTCTAACTTATTACATCTAATTTAGAGCAAGTACCCTAAAAAAGTTCATAGGCCCATACAAGACACCCACCAAAATATAGACCATTAATTTATAGAACCCTTGCAAGATATCCCAAGGAATGACAGGTAGTGAAAACAAGATAGATAGAAAAAAGAACATAACCATATGCCGCCTCAACTATTTGAGGTAAGCCAAACTCGGTCCAATTCTCTTAACAATGGTACATATCCGTCCAAGTGCAAAAACGTTCAAAGATTTGCAGTGATAAAGAGAATCCCCATATTTTATCATCCTAACATAGTCTTTGGCCACTTTGGCAATTAGATTGCGAGCAATATTAATCTGGCCAAGGACCAACTTGTAGTGATCTTTATCATATAAAACATTTAGTAGATTTCCATAAAATGGATGCACATCATCTTGGTGGGGGAAATTGTCTTGGTAGATCTCCATAAGATGGATGCACACTATACCTATCAGTTGAACTAGACTTTCTTTGTTGTAGAATTGATTTAGTATAGAATATTTTCCAGCAGGATTTTTTTTAAAAAAGTAAGGTTTTTGTAGCATTAACTACCACTTGAGAAAAAGTTTCCATAGCTAAATTTCCTTGCCAGAGTTAATATTTCTCTAAAGACTTACAAGTTAGTAAGTCCTCGGCTAAAGGGCTGATAAACTAAATAAAGTTTCAAACATATGAACAGATAAAACTCATACAAGCAAAAGACAGAGCCAAATTTAATAGCATTGGCTATTTGTCAATGGAAGGTCCCTACTAGAATAGACACATTTGTCACTTCATTAAGATGACAATTGTGAACTAAGTTTCCTAAGTGTATAAGTCATCATCATCTTTATTTCTAATATAGCAAATACATTCGAAGCACTAGTAGAAGCACCAAGAAATTGAAATTTAGAACCAAAGCCTCGAGATTGCTATAGTGTTTGTGAAAAAGCTTGATACTTTTGAATATCAGCATCACTGTCACTTCTTCAGGCATATTTCATTGACTCCTCAAAATGAGCAGCCTTTATTTCAGCTACCTCATCACTATCATCCTTATCCATTGCCTCGGGGTTCTCACTTCTTTTTCTTTCACATTAAATATCCTATAAAAGTGCAGAAGAAAGAGAACATGACAAATTGGAATAATAAGATACAAGTTGAGGAAAATTGAATAAAAAAAAGTAAAATTCTAACAAACCAGTTAAAAAAAAACCATTAAGAAATTCATAACCAAATCTAGTTTGCAAAAGCTGCCACAATTGAAACTCACCTTCTCAATAATTTCTCTAATAGCATACTTGCAAGACTGCTGACAAATCTTTGTAATATCTCATCAATGAATATAATAGATGGGGCATTCTTCTCAGCCTCCTCAAAAGCCTTCTGGAGATTTCCTTCACTTTCTCTAGCCAACTTTGACATGATCTCAAGTCGATTGATACACAAAAAGAAGGAACCAGTTTCATTTGCCATTGCCCTAGCAATTAAAGTTTTCCCAAAACTAGGAGGCCCATAGAGCAGAATACCCTTTGGGGGCTTCACACCAATAGATTTGAAGAGTTATGGGAATCTAAGAGGAAGCTCTAGCAATTCATGGATTCCCAGTGAGAGCCTTTCTCTCAAATAGTTCAAACAAGATGAAAAAACCCACAGTTTCACTTAGGGCAGAGCAGATGGATTGCTAGAGCCCAAAGCAGTCTAGAAAACAAAACGAGCAGGGACCTGTTGGAAAGAAGCAATAGAATGAGTGTGGACACCTAAAGATAAATATCTAGACTAATCACCGATCAGGATGTCGTTGGTGATTAGTCTAGATATTTATCTTCAATTTTTTTTTAAACACTCCGTATTTCATCAAAATTTTGACTCACCCTGGTTGATATTTTGAGTCACCTTTATCGAAAGTTTGGCCTAGTTTGGTCTAAAAATTGACCATTCTATGTCAAAATGTGGCGTCGTGGGTTTGGCATCCTGATCGGAGCCACTAAATATTTTGACCAATATTGGTCTAGAGTGTGACAAAATGTGGCCAAAATATGATCGCATTGAGTTTAGCATCCTGGTCGGAGCGACCAAATATTTTGACCAATATTAATCTATATTGGTTGAATTATCGACCGATATACCAACACTTGCTAATGTTATTTTCAACCAAGATTGCCCTCATTTTCAACCAATATTGGCATTGATCATTCTATGGTTGCAGTAGTGGATCGATATTTTGACACCGATAATAGCGACGAACTAGTTGGTCGACTCTTTGACTGAGTTGGGTAGAAACTTCGACCAATAGTCCATCAAAAAATGGTGCAAAATGTACTAGTGAGTTAAACCAAAAGGCATAACCAACCACTCATACAAACCTTCTTTTGTCTTAAAAATAGGCTTCCACTCATCACCTTATCTGATTCTGATCTGATGATACCCACTTTTCAAATCAATTTTGGTAAAATACTTTGCTCCAGTTAAACTATGCATTATGTCATCCATTCTCGGTATAGGAAACCTATATTTCATTATTATCATGTTGATTTCTCTGGAATCTATACACATTCTCCATTCTCCATTCTTCTCAGGTGCCAATATAACTAGTACTACACAAGGACTCAAAATTTATCAAATCAAACCTTTCTGCAATAATTCTTGAATCTGTTGGTTCAATTCTTGATTCTCGGTAGGTGTCAATCGATGTGATGCCTTATTTAGTAAACTAGCTCCAGGGATTAGATCCATGCAATGATTAATGCTTCTCTTCACTGGCAAACCATCAGGTACATTATCAAAAATGATCTCTCTGTACTCGTTGATCAACTTATCAATCTCTTCAAGGATGCTATCCTCTATTTTCTTACTCAGTTTGTTACGAATCACAAAAAAAAATACATCATTCTTCTTCAAATCCTTAACAATTTTTTTTCCTTCCATCAAGAAAACTTTCACAGATGTATAAACACTACTAACAGGCTCTTCAATCAAAGGTAACAAGATTTTCCTTTTCCCATCAGTCCAAATAGTATATTTATGCAATCTCCCATCATATATAGCATGTGTATCATATTTCCAAGGTCTACCCAACAAAATATGACAACAATCCATATGCATGATATCACATAACACCTTATCATAGTACTTTCCAATTTTCAAATTCACATAACATTGTTCACTTACTAAGAGTGTATGCTCATCTTTGATCCATGAAATTTGATAGGGCTTCAGGTGTTCCAACCTTTTCAACTGCAACTTTGTAACCATTTCCTCAGATGCCAAGTTCTCCAAGCTTCCACTATTAATGATTACCTTCCACACTTCATCAAGAACTCTACATGTAGTACCCACCCGTAGGATGCTCTTAGTTTGCTTTATGTTTCAGTTGTATGACCAAATTCTGTTAGGTCACTTTTCATGTGATCGATTATTGTTTCATTAATGATGATGATGGATTATTATCATATGTTTATCAGGTGTATGCATAGATTAGATGATGATGTTTTATGATGATAGATTATGTTTTTTATATTGATTACAATGTACTTACCGCATAATTGCATGTGTATGGTGATTATGTGTCTGTATTTGTTTGACATGTTTGTGTGGTAAAGGATGGAGGCGTAGTTACTTGCATAGTCAAGATCCACACGTCTGACCGTACCCTATCATTGTCTATTATATATTGTATGTACATGCTTCATCTTTTGATGACAGGTTTGCAGGTATAGGGCATCATCTTCCTTGAATTGGCAGGAGTGAGCATGCCCAAAAACATTCATCTCAATGGTAAAGAGGGGAGATAATACACAAACCCAAAACCCTAACCTAAGCCAAATTGTCCTAGGAATGGACAAGTGTCTGTTTGACTACCCTACTCAAATTCACTTGGTTGGTATGAATTCGTGGATCCTGTTCTTGAGTCTGTGCATGGTTTCAGTTTGCTTGATTTATTGTGCTTGATTTTACTGTGCTTGATTAAGTTGATTTATGATTATTCAGGTGATTTTATATGATATCGATGTTAGGATTATAGTTGAATTTAATGATTTAATTATGTTCCTATGGTTAATTTGGAAAATTATCTAAAGTCAATTATTTGATTAATTGGAATTAATTGATTATTTAATTAAAATTAGGATTAAGTATGCTTGAGTGTATTATTAAATAATTGAATATTTAATTACATGCTTTAGGATGTATTAAATATTTAATTTATTTAATTTGGGTTTTAATTATTAACATGTGCTTATTTGGAAAATGAATTGATTTATGCTTGCATATTTTATTAAATGATTAAATAATTAATTTCATGAATTTGTGATGCATTAAGTATTTAATTTATTTAATAATGAATTTAAATTATAACATGTGCAAATTGGAAAAAATGAGTTTGTTTTCAAAAAGATAACATCCAGCTTTCAAAAGTCAAAGTTGAGTTGTGCTTTTAAAAGATATTTTTATTTAATTAATTGTATTTACTTTCAATTTTGGAATTTGAGTTGGATTAGGAGTTGTCTTATGAGTCATTTTTTGATTTAGAGTTAACTGGGAGTTAGCTTTTGAGTTGTCCTTTGGGATTGCTTGAATTTGGGAATTGAATTCCTATTAGGAGATTATTGCATTCATTTTGAAGGAGAGACAGGTTTTGTAGAAGATTTTTGAGGAGAGCTTGTGTGCTTGGTATTTTGAAGATTTGTGGATTGTTGTGGCTACATGTTGAATTGAATGTCTCTATGCATCTAGATCGGGCACCTGTTTGCAACATAGCTTTCAGATCTGTAGGTTGGGCTTGATTTTGGAGAGAATTTTGTTTTTAGATCTGCAAGGGTTTTCATTTTCAGTTTCTGGCATTGGATCTAAGGTAGGCATTGAATTTTGTCTCTTATCTCTGTTTCTACTTTCATTTGTCTTTCTGTGTTTTTGATAGATCTGGGTATTCAGAAACCCTAGTATAGCTAATTTTTGTATTTTATTATTACTTGGCATCGTACTATTATGCTAGCCAAATTTCGTTAATTAATTCTTCATGGTTTGCCTATAAATTGATAAATTAATCTTGTTGTATAGTTTAACTATAGAGCTTGTAGAAAAATTAATCCCCTTGAGAAAATATATCAAATTGCTAAAAAAACCCAATTTGGGTGGAAAATCCAATTCTGGTTAAAATATATATTCTCTGTAAACTGTGCAAAAATTTACATAATTAAGTAAATTGTAGTTTATGTTTAAAAGTTATTTATGGGAAGGAACAGATTCTTTACCAAAAGAATCTCATTGTGAATTGGATTGTAAAAATATATATGTATATATATATTGTTCATTGTAAAAGTACATGTTGACTGTGTATTGAAAATACAGTAAACAAATATATATATATATATATATATATATATATATATATAAGAGTTAATTCTTATTTAAAAAAAAAATGGCTTTGCATATGTAAAAAAAATATTTATATTGCAAGTGATGTTTGAGTTTATTATTAAAAAGTTTTTTTTAAAAAAAAATTGAATTGGGAAATGTTGTTGTTATCAAAAATTAGATATATAAAAAATAAAGTTTGTTTTAATATAAATGAAGGGGCGGGGACCACTGTCCCCTACACCCCCCTCTGCATACGTAGTAGGTAGTATTGCTGTGACGCAGGCAGTACTAACTGCACTGCCTCTGGGGATCATGTAGAGGTACGTGGAGGCGTGCATGGGGAAAGGTGGCGCGGGGCCCGCAGGGTACCCCCCCCAACGTTTTATGTTATTTTAATTTTTCTTTTAAATTTTTTTTTAAGAATTATGTTAATTGTTTTATAATTAATTTTAGATTAAACTTAAAATTTGTTTTATTTGATTTATATTTTAGGTAACATTAATTTAGTTATGTAAATTATGTTTTATTTTAAAATGTATGTTGTTAAATCTTATTTTAATTTATTTATGTAGTTAATTGTTTTTGGTAATTGATATTAATTAGTAATTTCTTTGTTAATTAATATTATAGTAAAATAAAAATTCTTGAGGGTAATTTATATAATTATTCGATTAAATTTTTGGATTCGTTTATTAAATTGATTCTCTAATTTGTATTAATTGATGATGATATTAATTCATTTGGAATGAAATTTACTAGGGTTTAGTATTGATTAGTATTGTTTAGTAATTTCATTCTAGTAGTATGAACTAATTTTATAATCTGATCCTTTTGACAACCTGTATTTTGTAAGTGTTTGGTTCTATAATGAAATTGGATCTTTTTGTCCTATTAAGCTCATTGGACGACCTGAAGGGCTATTCTTTGTTTGTATCAATGATGCAATGTGTATGATCAAAATTTTCTTAACAGGTTATACCAATCTATATGCTAAATCTATTATGCTCGAAATGAAATTTTAATGCTTATGGATCAATATCAGTTATTTATGGCATGAATGTTGTATTTATTGTTCTTGTAGTAATTTTCTTTTACATTAAGTGATGTCGGGAATTAGATGGCCTAAGGGAAACAGAGGCAAGGATCTTTGTCAGTTGTACTTGTTTTTGGGATTATGATTGGTTGTGTGTGCTTATTCTGAATTATCATTCCTGATTCAACCCTATGGGCTCTTGTTGGTTTTAATCTATTTTTGGTATCATTGTAATTATGTTAGTTTCTTATGTGTGGAATTGCTTCTAGGATTACTTGGTGGTATACCTATTTTGATGTTTGTGAGATTATGAGCCTAGGGGAGATTGATTAAGTGCATCTTAGGGGAGTGGCTTACAATAGGGGCCGGGACCCAAAGTGGTCAACACCTGGGTAACCTATTGTACGTTATGTAACTAAGTGATAACTTAGTAATTAAAACTTTATAGATCATTTAAAAAGATAAGTTAGAGTATGGTTATGATTAGAATTCCTCATTTTTGAGAGAGTATTCTAATCCTACATGGATCTTATTGAGGGTTCGGGGCCCAGAGTGGTCAGTTCCAAGGTAACTCAATGCTTGAGGGTCTGGGGTCAAGAGTGACTAGTCCAGGGTAACTCAAGTAGATAGACATGTGATGACACTCCCATAAGCATGTAGCCTAAGTCATCTCCTGAGTTTCTATTTATGCCTCTGGATTAGTGTGTCTCACCTTTCACTTTATTGTGTTGTACCTTGAGTAGAGAGCTTTTAGGATTCCTTGCTTAGCGGTTTATCCTTGTTTGGTTTTGGTCATTCGATTGGGGTTTGTGGTTATCTCCTCAGCACGGTGGATTAGGCCTTTGTGGTTCTACATGGATGGGTGGTAGTGATTCTTTACCATTTGAGATTCGATGTCCTGGTGCTGGTGCTATTGGTACTTTTACAGTTGGATGCCTTTATGGTTCTTCATTGATTCTTCTTTATTGGTTTCTTATCATACCTTCATTTATGTAGTCCTATATTAGAGTATCACATGTGATACATAATATGGACATTGTACTTCTTTGTTAGATTTATTATTACATACCCTGCAACATGTGCAGTGGATGTTAGTGTATTAGTTATCATGGATGTCCATGAGGATTGTATATATTGTTGTAAGTTGTAATTGTATCATTTATGATATGGAATCTTTTGTTATCTTTCTTTAGTTGTTTCTTTATTCTTAAGTAATTCTACGTCATGGGACCCTTGAGATTTGTAATCTGTGTTGGATGTTGTTTCAATGTGAGTAAATGGTAATTGCTTCCGCACTGTTGTATTATCTTGTATGTTAACTTTAGAAAAAAATATGTTCACCAAACTTAGTAGCATGTTATAGGTTGATCTCTCCTAGGTTCCCTGGTGGGGCGTTACACTACATCTAGTCTTGAACAAACTTTTCCTTACCTGATCTTCCTTATTACTTTCACTCCAAAGTACTCTCCTTACCATCAAGTTCTTTTCCTTCTCAGGTTCATTTGGTGACTCTTCATGCACCAAATAATTTATACTACTACCAACCTTCTTACTTGCATGTGTACACTCAAATGACCTATATCCTTCTCCACAATTTTAACAAGTTCCTCTGAAACCACCTCTGTTATAACCACCTTGATAGTTATTGCTTCTTCCTCTAGATGAGCTTTCACCTTTCCACTCGGTCTTGCCTTTATCTAGATTTGTGTTTTCCAGATTAGATCTATTATTTTCACCATAAGATCTACATCTTCCTCTAGGGAATCTATGACCTCTACCTCTTTATCTTTGCTCATGTCTTTTGTTCAATTTCTCCCCAGCTTTCAAGGCAAACTGATAGGCTTCTTCGATGTTCTCCAACTTGACAAAACTGATTTCTTCTTGGATGGAAACTCTCAATCCATTAAGGTATCTAGAAATTCTTTCTAAATCATCTTCATCATGTTCAGATCTGATATCTAATCTATAGAATTCCTCAGTGTAATCTTTTACCGAGCTATCTTTCTTTCTCAAACTTTGCATTCACCTAACTAGGTTAATCTAATAATCACAAGGTAAAAAATTTCCTTTCAATTTATTCACCATCTTATTCCATACCTTAATTTTGTCTTTGCCTTTCCTCTTTCTATCCAACTACAGATGTTCCCACCAGAAGGATGCATGACTCTTCAACTTTGTGCTTTCAATTTTCACCTTCTCTTCCTTAGGCACATTTTCATATTCAAAGTACTTTTCCATCTTGGTGATCTAGTCCACCAAGTCATCTGAATCCAATTTTGCACTATACTTAGGAGGATTGAAGTGTGGTGTAGATTTTAGATTTGTCAAATCCTTCAACAATCTTTCCTCACCTTGATCCATCACCGATCCAGGTTCTACATCACCTTGTTCTTCCTCAACTTCATCATCACTAACATCTTCAAGATGTCTTCCTCTTTGCTGGGTTGTCTCAACAACTTCTAATCTAGCAGCAATTTTTCTCAATATGTCTACCAATCTTAGTTCCACATCTCACCTCCCACGAACCATCTTGAAACCCTATGCAATTATAGGCCAGATCACAATCTTCTACCCTATAAGAAATCAGCTAGGGTTTGAGAAGAAGGAACCCTCAAACCTAGATTCACAAACCTAGATCTAGATCTCACCTCACTCTGATACCACCTACCGCAAGGGAGGATGTAGAGAGGGGCCAAGGGCACACCCTAACTAGATCCACCTTGTAGAGATCACACTTGGAAGAAAATAACATAAAGTGAGAGAGAGAATGCAGATCAAATTCTTATGTTTACTTCAATTTGATTTATATATGCCAGGCTGTAAAGCCTTCCTAGTTAGGGCCAAATATTATAATTCAAGTACAAATTCCTCCAACATGTGAGGATTTGACACTATCTTTTAATCTTCTAACTTATATCTCCTATCCAAATTGATCTGTGTAAACTACAACCAAATATCACAATATATACAAGAGGCTACTGAATAAGTCAGCCTTCAAATCCACCATCAACAGAAGGAATGACCAGATCTAGGTCCACATGCTTCCCAATGATAGATTCCAATATTAAATCTGTGACCATAATTAATTGCACAAGTCAGCCTCAACAATGAAACTAAAACTAACAACTTAGTAAGAAGGGATAATTGAGCACCAACAAAGATAATCGAGGGCCAGGGAATTAATCGAGGGCTAGAGAGAAAACTGACCAACTCGGTTAACAAAGGAAACTGAGCAACTACCAAGACAACTCAGTCAAAGTAGGAACCGAGCAACACAGGAAAAAAAAAACTTGTTTTTGGTGACACAAGATTGTCAAGGACTTGAGATGCTCCTGCAACACCTATCAACTTAAACCAAGCCAATGACCCATTATCCCTCATATAGCTAGAACTCATTGAATGAGATTCCATAGAACCAAACAATATTCCCACATTCCTAAATGATAATTCTTTGGTCTTGTACCTAAATTTAATTGAACCTTCTTCTCCCAATGAATATCAAGAAGAAATGATGAAGGAAAGTATCCAATCTCCCATTCGAGAAATAAAAGAAAAAAATGAAAGAAATAAAAAATTGATGGAGTCTAATGGTGAAAACCACAAGGTGGTAGTATTAGACCAAAAAGAGAAAGAAATAAAGGATGTTTCCAAAGGTGGAAACCCAATTGTGGCACCTAAGAAAGAGAGTTTGGATACCTTTCCTAAATATTATGAGGAGAGATCACCTATTCTGATAGAGCGAATAGAAAAGATCAACATTGGGACCAAATTTGAGCCAAAATTTATACACCTTGCATCATAATTATCAAATAAAGAGAGAGAAGAATTTATAAAGTTCTTCTATCATATTCTTATAAGGTATCAACTTGTCATATTTTATCTAGTATTCATCATTTATCTGATTTATAACTAGTTGATCTTCTATTTATCATATTCTCATAAGATAAGCCTCTTGTTATACCCTTGCATCCAACACATTGTATTGCAAGAGTCTTGATGGAATGCTTTAAGGTGTCTAGAGAAGGAGGAATAAAAATTAGCCTTACAAGAAATCCATGAAGGAATCTGTGGGTCACATTCGAATGGGTTAAACTTAGCAAATAGACTTCTAAGGATAGGATATTATTGGCCTTCCATAGAAAAAGATGCATGCCATTTTGTGAAGACCTATAAAAAATGCCAATATCATGGAAAATTAATTCATGTACCAGCTTAGAAACTACATTCGATGACTACTCCTTGGCCCTTCTATCAATGAGGGTTGGATCTAATAGGGATGATTTACCAACCTTCATCCAATGGTCATAAGTTCATAATAACTACAACATAATACTTTACCAAATGGGTCGAAGCTATGCCAGTATCTACTGCAATAGGAAAAAATATCAATGTTCCTATTGAACCATATAATTTTCATATATGGCATCCCTCAAGCCATTATAATAGAAAATGCTAAACACTTCAAGAAAAAGGACCTGAAAGAGTTGTGTGCAAAGTTTCATATGATACATCATCCATCTTCAATCTATTATTTGCAAGGGAACAGACAAGATGAAGCCACTAATAAAAACATCTTGAAAATATTTCAGAGGAAAATTGACAATTCAGGGAGAGATTGGTATATTCAAATAAATTCTACCTTATGGGCATATAGAACAAGTGTGAGGATGCTAACAAGAGCCACACCATTTTCTTTAGTATATGGAGCCAAAGCAGTGCTACCACTAGAAGTAGAAATTCCATCTTTACAAGTTTCATTACATGGGTTACTAACTGAGGAGGACTATAGAGTTGCTATACTTCAGGAGTTATAGTTACTTGATGAGAGACACCAACAAGCCTTTGATAATCTCAAAGTGTATCAAAATAGAATGTCAAGAAACTTTAATAAGCACATCAAACCAAGAGCATTTCAAATAGGTGATTTGGTATTGAGATAAAACCCTAAAAACTAGGTATAAAGAGAGAAAAAAAGAAAATGTGAAGAAAAATGGTTAGGACCTTTTTTTATTACTTCTTCTTTTGAATTTAGTACATACAAGCTAGCTAATTGTGATGGAGAAGAACTACAAGAACCCATAAAAAATATACACCCGAAAAGGTTCTACACCTAAAGAAGATGAAAGAGTATAAGTGAAAGAGTATTAGAATATCAAATGAGGGAGCATCCTATTTATTTTGTATAGTCAAAAGTGATCCTGAAAAAAGTCAAAAACAATGGAAAATGATCCTGAAAAGAAGAAAAAAAAATCAGAAAAGTATAAAAACAACAAAAAGATTTCTTGAAGAAATAAAAAATAGTAGAAAATTGAGCATGAAGAAATCCAAAAACATTCAAATATGGATCCTGGAAAAAATGGTTGTTGTTGGCAAGTGATGTTTTGGGCACTAGGGATCACTTGAGGGTTATCATTTATGGCAACACTTATGATTGGAGTGATCGCATGTTAAGAATATTGCCACTGGAGTCACAGTCATGAAAATGACTAAGTCCAGAATCAGGATAACAGGGTACTGTAATTCCCCAAAAAATGGGCTATAGGTTCATTAACCTCTTACATCATCAAATCGAACGAAATCGACATCCAAGTCCTAACCACAGGCATATCTACACATCAAATCATTGAAAACCTAATTGATTATCCTAAATTCTGCATTGGATAATATTCCTTGAATATTCCTAGTTTATTCTAATTATCTTTGATTTAATAATTATTTGGCAATAAAATCTTATTTATGCTAAAGTTTGATTAATTGAATATTCTGAATATTTAATTAATTAGATTTAATTCTACCACTTAATTATTTAATTAGATTTAATTCTATTTATTCCTAATTAATATTGTTTTATTTGACAATAAATCAAAAATCTCATGACTAATTGATTAAATTTTTATTTAATTAATTAATGTTAGTTGTCAATATTTAATAATATAGTTTTTGAATAAAAGTTTGATTTAATAATTGATTAACCCATAAATCAATTGTTTTAATTCAAAAATTAGTTAAGTTGAAAATAAATCACTTTATTTATTAAAATTAATTTATAATTAAATCATGCGCAATCAGAAAAGCAGTCAACTAGAAATCAACAACCAATTTTAAATTTAAACTCAACATCTGATGATGAGTTGAAATTTGATCTACACTCTATTTTAAGTTAAAAACCACTTTTGCATGATTTTTGTGAGTTAATTATCTCTGATTTCTTGATAACTCAAAAATCAACCTGAGTTTATCAAGAGTGATTTATAGCTTTTCTCAATGCATCCTCAAGCCCTGGATTTCTATAAAATCAAGGCTCAGCTCTTCACAATAATCAACACTCAAATTTGCACAATTACTCTAGCGAATTGTCGATTGAATGATTAAGCACTTGCGACAAGCGATTTGTGAGATCTTTCATTGTTGGTCATAATTGTGCATAGTTTTTATATCATAGCATTCTTAGATTAAATCTGCATATCACTTCAATTTCATTCTAGCTTAGATTCATATCAAGTTTTTCATCTTATTGCAGAGAAAATACAAAAATATAGATTAATCTACATTCATACAATTTTTCATCTTTTGCATTCAAATCCTTCATTTAGGTGTTGCATTGTCACTAATTTTGATTTCAATATCATAACATCATACTCCCACCTACTAGAAGGCGATAAATTGCCTGGTTAGCTTAGTTTCATTTATTTGCAGATTTTGATATTTCTAACCTCTAATGTTTTACTGAAGTGTTGTGTCCACAAGTAGGTACAATTTTCACACACACATTACTAGCACCTACTGTGGGGCCCTAAAATGGGTTTCCATTTCTTCTATATCAATTTCTATCTATTTTATGTCATTTTCTGATCAAACCTATGATTTTATTCTCTGTCCATACAATTTTCATGAGTTTTGTCAGAAACTCATGCCATAACCTTCTGGAGTGTCGTATGACATTTGGTAATTTTGAGGCTTGTATCATAACTTACAGATTATCATTTAGAAACTCCTTTGTTGTTTGAACAGATACCCACTATCATATGAGTTTCTAGATAGTCATACTAGAGCTGACCCACTGTCGTATGGGATTTGGATTGTCATATGAGAGGTAACCCATTTTCGTACGAGTTTTGATACCAAGGTTCAATTGTCATTTTAGATTTTTGGGTAGTCTGTTAGATTTGATTTTCAGATTTGGACTAACAACTAACCCAAAGCATTGAACTCTACTATTTCTGATTGATCTTTGCTGATTTTGATTGGGAAAGCGCAACTAAATTGCTAAAATAGGTAAAATCTACTAAGCACTTTGCAAGGAACTCAAGTATTCTTCTCAATCTGATAACACTTTGATTTGGACATAAAACAAACTCTCACGTGTCAAGTTTGTGTGACTTTTTTTGTTTTCATATCATAGACTTCATTTTGGGGCTATAAAATGAACATAGATTTTCTTTCTGCATATCTATTACACATAGTAAATAGGCCCTATGAACATTATTTTTGGATGATCTTGAGAGAGTGGGCTTCTTTCACTTGTTCACACATGCGAAGCTCTTCTTGATGAAGGATCCCCTTGTAGGTAGGGAGGATACTGAAATTGTCTTGCGTTCTACTGAATTTTTGAGTCTTCAATTTTTTATCGATACATTCTCTCTATGGAGAGATTGATAGACCATAAGTGGTTGACATCATAGATCTTGGTGAGATAATTTTAGTTTTAGTGTGTCAGATTAATCTATCTGCTTTGTTTTGGGTAAAAGTGATAAGGCTAGAGGATTATTCTCTACTCCCTTTTTGGGTAGTATCAAAACTCAGATCCTTGAATCCAATCTGGTCCCTCTATGGTATCTTTTGTGAGTCACCTTTAGAGAAGGTTAACCATAGTGGACATTCCCTTAATTGGGTCAACCATGTGGATGGAACCTCAAGCAGTAATAGCTGCTATATAAATGTCCTTGTGGAGGAAATCTTCATAGGTGTGGTCTCTTGTTGGGCTGTCAGATCTCCCTAGTAGCTCCTGATTGATTAAATTCTTGGACTGTGTCAAAACCCCGGTGCACCTAGATTGGATTTTTCCCTCTTGAGATCACAAAATTTGTAGAGTCAAACCATTACTACAAACCCTAGTGAGGCCAATTTCTCATTTTCTAGGAATATGTGCATTATTGAAAAACTTGTTGGAACATACACAACTAGCATTCCTAGGGATTAGCCCATTAAGTCACTATTGCTTGTTCATGCACAAGGTTGCTTTTGCCCTTGTTCATTGTTTTTAGATGTGCTTGGAATCACTTGCTTGTTGTTTTGTGTGCTTGATATCTACTTGGTTAATTGAGATGAACTATTACACAGATCTTCAAAACTAGATAGAAAACTTTACCAACAATCTGAAACTGAAAACCTAAAAATTGCAAAATCTGAAGCAAAATTCCTCTTTGGAGTTAAAATTAATCCCATAGTCTCAGAAAGTCATACGAGTTTTGCCAAGAGTCATTTCAGAACCCATGTATTATCATACGGGAGTCAGTACTATGTCATACGAGTTTTGTTAGCAAAAATCAAAAGAGAATTATCACTGGTAACAACTATCGTATGAGTCCTATCAATTATCATTTGAGAACATACCCAGAGTCATACGAGCTTGGAGAAACTCATTTGAGAATTTTCAAAAGGTTATCAGAAACTTGTCATATTTTTTAGTAATCCAGTTTATACAGCCTATTTCCAGATTCTGTCAAAATATTCACTATGTCTAGAATAGAGCAAAAACTAGAAAGAATTTGATCATTTACCTAAAGTGGTCTCTTGAGTCTGATTTAGCCTTTTGATTTATCAATTTGAGTCTTTTTCATCTTGTGTCAAAACCTTGTCAAAATTATCTTCAAATTCAGTCTTCATACAAAATGGCTAAGTGTTGTGAGCTCATGTCTGCCATCTTTTGGGCATCTACCCATACTACTAGGGCACAGTATCCTTCATTTACATCAAATCTAATCTTCAATCAATCCAATCTTGACAAGGTTACATCATTTGATCTTCTTGAATCAAGTCATTCTTCAGTTGACTTCATCTTGCTCTCTTGCTTCACCCAAGGTTAATGGTGGAAACTAGAGCTTCCTCACACAAGAAATCTAGAGAAGCATCCAAAACCTTACCTTTTTCTACTCACATGGGTCCAACCTTTGAGGAACTCTACAATTCAGGTCTTTATTTGGATGACGGTCTTGGAAATCTTTGATTAAAAACTGGTTACATCCCCCCTCCTCCATCAATCCAAGGAGGCAATTAACAAACTCCACATCAATCTATCCCAGGGAGTCCTAAAAATCCTAACATGTCTCAAGGAGGGACAAACCACGGGTCTTAAGGACATCACTCTCAACATGGTGTAGATCAAGAACCCACACCTTCTGAAATTTCTCGATATCAAAACAATGATGATTTCAAGAAAATGATGAGGCATTTCTTGAGAGAAGATAGAGAAACATACTTCCTAGAGTTAGCTCATCAAGGGGATAAACTTCTGCCCAACTTTAATGTTGAAGATATCATTACTCATGAGGAAGAAACTCCAATCATAGCTATGATGAAATAGATGCATGCCATGCAAGTCAAACTTAACAAACTCAAAAAATAAAAGGAACCTAAGGAGTTCTCCATGGAGGCTCTATGCCCTTTTCTATTTGATAAAGGCTTGTACATGCTGCCATTCCCTAAAAGAGTGGAGATACCTAAATATGATAAGTATGATGGAAACTTTTATCCTTAAGATCATGTTAGTGATTTATGTACTCAATCTATGGAGTTCATGCATGAACCAACCTACCTAATGTGTCTTTTCCCTCAATCTCTGGGAGGGTCAGCTATTCATTGGTTCTAAAAAATGCCTCCTACTATCAAAACTTTTGAGGAGTTAATCAAACTATTCTATCAACAATACTCCTACAACATTCAACATCTAGTCACTATGATCAACATTTGTAATCTGAAACAAAACTTAGGAGAACCATTCCTGACTTTTCTCAAAAGATGGAGGAAGAAGTTTTATCTATATGCTCGACCTATTCCGAAAATTGAGTAGATGGAAATCTTCATCAAAAATCTTGTTCCAAAACTCCACTACTATTTGTAAATGAAAAATCATACATCCTTTGATAAAATGGTAGAAAATGCGATCAAAATTGAGAAGGTACTTGTACAAAAAGGAGACATATCACTTCAAAAAGACAAGTATGAATCTGGATCTAATTCTAGAGACAAAGGAAAAAACTAGAACAAGAATAAGGGCATCATCACAGATGGCGTTGTTGATACTATTCGTGCCCCATCTAAAGCACTCACTTTCAATCTCACTATTGGCACTCAAGCCATCAAAGCTTCTGAAGCTAAAGCAACAGAGTCTAATAAGAAGCCATCTGACTATAAACCTTGGGCTATAGATCCTAAACATAATTTTAATCCTCTTGGAGAGTCCTTGGAATCTACCATGAAAACTCTGTTGGCTAATAACATCATCTCCTTACCTAAGATTAAAGTTTTTTATCCTGAACCTAAACCAAAATGGTTGAGAGAGAATGATTTATGTGATTTCCATCATAATAAGGGTCATAAAAATAATAACCGCATTCGCTTGAAACACATCATACAAGAAAAAATTGATAATGGAGAAATCATAATTGACAATCATAAAAGAAATAATGATCATACAACATTCACGGAACTATTTTCGAAACATAATTAGGGAGATTCATCTTCTCAACCTACTGTGGGTGCTAAAGTCAATTATGCCTACTTTGGAAACAATGCTGTCATAAATATGGTTGAACCATGGCTATCTAAGTGTCACAATGTCATCATAATTTAAAGAAATGATAGAGATAATCAATCAGAAAATGCAGTTACTAGATCACAAGCTTAGTCGCATCTACAAGGACAAACTTCTAATTCATCAAATGTCCCTAAGATGCCTTTCAATATTTCATCTGCTTCTAAACAGAAGGCTGCCTCTAAATCAAATCCTAAAGACATGAGGCCAACATCATATAGTATTGTCCAACAAATCTAGCATACAAATGCAAAAATCTCCATGTTTGAGTTGCTTCGGATATCTCCAGCTCATAGAGCCATTCTAGACAAACCTCTATTTGGATCCAATGTTCCTGACAACCTTGATTTAGACAAATTCCAGACTATGGTTGGTCATCTGATGTCTCCAAAGTATATCTCCTTTTCAGAGGAAGATGATAACTCCTTGAGTCATCTGCATAACCAACCCTTACACATTGAATTCTTGATCCAAAACCATTGTGTCAAACATGTGTTGATAGATGGAGGTGCTAGTCTCAACATTTGTTCTTACAACTTGATCACACACTTGGGATTATCTAAAACGTCCATTGATCCTAAGAAGAAGATAACTATCAAAGCATATGATGAGAAAGAAGGATCTTCCAAAGGAACTATTTTCCTAACTATCAGAACAAGACTTGCTATCAGAGACACCATATGTCAAGTTCTTGATCTACCTTTGGCTTACAACATCCTTCTAGGGAGACCCTAGATACATGAAATGAGAGCTATTCCTTCCACATATCATCAATGTGTGTAATTCCCCTTATGAAGGAATAGAGATGACGATTCCAGTTGACCTATATACAACTTGTAATGCTTTGAAAGAAAGTGCTGATAAACTTGTTCCTAACAATAGAGAATCTTCCACTAAGTAGCTAGACATTGCTTCAACCTCTAAAATGGAAGACATTGCTAAAGAAGTCAAAATAAAGGATAATGGCATGGGAGAATACACAATGGAACCTATTTTATCTCTCACATCTATCATGTTGTCCCAAAAATCTTATGGACAACCATTTGACAAAGTGAAACCTAAAGCTAAAGAATCCCAAGTCATATTCAATGGAAGCTTTGTCATAGAGCAAGTATCTAAACAAGAGTTTGAGGAAGATGAAGTTGTGCTTGCATGGTTAGACAAGGATGAGCCTCAATCCAAATTAGTCCAGAAATGTGACTCCACTTCAAGAAAAATTCCTCAGAAGTCATATGGACCAGGAGGAAAATTGATCACAAAAATGGGATGTACTAGAAAAGGGCCTCTAGGACTACAAGGAAAAATTCTTCTATCACCTCTTAACCATCATGGTTGAACCAACAAGAATACAAGAAGTCTAGGATATAAGAAGTAGCCTTTCTATCTTAGCAAGAACTCCCCACATGTCTTAGAATAGATTGAACCAACAAAGGAGGAAACACAACAATCTGAGAGTGATGATTCTGACACCACCACTGAGCTCATTCCTTATGAGTGTTTGCCTAAAGAAATAAAAGACCTCCTTGAAGCTTAAGAAGATCCAATAAAAAGAATCAATGTAGTAACACAAGAACCTACTATAGAACAAAAGACAGTTGCACCACAAGAACTAGCTGATCTTAAAGAAGACCACACAGACAAGGAGGAAGGTGGCAGCTATTCTAAGATAGATTCTCATGAGTATGAATTCAAATCAGAATCTAAGGGTAACCCTTCTTGGGGTATCCATTCTGACTTTACACATATTCTTAGATTTCCTAGAGGCATAGATGAGGAATCAAATGACTATGAATGGGGAGCCATTCTAGAAGAAGATGAGCTTATCATAGAAAAACATATTGATGTCATTCACCAATATGCACCTAAACCCAATGTAGCTCTAGAGAGAAATGAAAAACTTAACGAGTCTGATCCACTAATGGATGAAGTTGTTGGAGGTTTGCCAACAGGCCAAAACTGACTATATGTTTGTCATTGATGACAACATATGGAAAGTAGCATGTGTGGAAGTCTTATGTAGTAAGATTTTTGTTTATGTAGCATGGACATGATATCAACATCATATCATGGGTGCAGAGGTTAATTGTTAGTACAAATAGTTATATAGTAGTTGGTGTCAGTGGTGTTCCTGATAGAGTAACAGATAGTTTTTTATGTATGGTTGTTCGTACAGTTATCATGGAGCCTTGCGCACTTGGATATATGTTGAAGACATGTCAGTGATGTTAAGTTCATGGATGCATAGTCTGATGATGAACACAAGTAAAGTTATGTAGTCATTATTTGCCAGTAGTAGTTTCCTATGTTTGTTCTAAAGAGTTGACAGAGATCTTACTAGTTATGTAGTCGGGCCTATCTTGAGGGTATGCACCCTTGGAGTTAATCTTGGAGAAGTGTTATTGATATTTGGCTAAGAGTGCTTGAGTTAATTTAGCTTACAGAGAAAGTTCTAGTTGTTTTGGTAGAGCCGACAGTGTGTAGCGTGCTTCTACATTTATTTTATTAAACAGGTCCCAGAATGAGTTGTGTGCATAATTGAGCCAACATAAGTTTATTTGAGTTTGTTATAGTTTCTCTAATATGATTTCATGATGGTTATAACATGCTGACTTGATTATATCATTTGGAGGAAAGATACTTATAGGCAGTCATTTGCGATTGCTGAAGTGTGGTTCATAGTTGATGAGGCAAAGCATAGCAGAGTGTGTGAAGTATTGAGCCATTAGAAGGTCTATGTGACCAAGTAAAGTACTTGTGCTATTCATTGAAATTGATCCAGATAGTGGGTCAAAGCACAGTTCACCAAGATCTAGAAATAGCGTGTATCTATTATTCAGAAGGTTGTAGCCTTCCCCCATTTGAGCAGTGAGCTCTCAGATAGTGCATCCTCTCCCCTAACAGGGACAATTGTAAAAGGCTCCTAACAGGGTTTGACCCTTGACTAGGTCTACTATACTTAATATATTGTAAAGCTATTCCTAAAAGGGTAAAGGATCTTCTAACAAGGATCATTATACACAAGTACAACATATTAGTGGGTATCAAGTCCCAACGGGATTTTTACCTGTTTGGGTTTCCCCATAACCAAAATATTGGTGTTGTGTTCTTTTGTTCTTTCATTGTATTTATGCTTTATGTTTAAGTACACTTAATTGGATAAAGAATTGAATCTTGTAGATAACTTATTCAGCCCCCCCCCCCCCCCCCCCTCTTAGTTATCTCTTGGGACTATTCCTAACATTTTGTATCAGAGCCAAGCACCTCGGAGAGAAAGTCTAACAGCTTGAGGTTGATCAGATGGCATACTTCAGGAAAGAAAGTCCTAAGTTTGATGGAGAGAATTATCTTGATTGGAAGAACAAGATGGTGACTCATTTGTAGTGCATTACTTTTGAAGTTTTTGATGTGACTATCAAAGTAGATAAGATACCTACCCTAGAAGGCCTTGCATAAGAAGATGCTATTGATAGGCAAAAGGAATTGTTTCATCATAATGCTATTGCTAAAGAAGCCCTTATCAGCACCCTATCTGATGGAGAGTTTTTAGAAATAAAAAAGGTGGATACAACCCACAAAATATGGAAGCACCTAGAAGACATATTTGAAGGAGACAAACAAGAAAAGGATGCGTGCAAAAAGACATGGGAGAAAAGATACAATGCATTAGAGATGCTTCCTGAAGAAAACATCAGAGCTTACAATCAAAGGATAAATGAAGCAGTTGCTGGAATCGAGAACAATGGTGGAGAGATTTCAGAGGAGGACATCATAGACAAATTGATGACTACTCTCACTCCTAAATATGAAAGCAAGATCAACATCCTTAATGAGACCATGCAGCTTACATCAAACTTCAAGAGAGAGACTTTGATAAAAAAACTCTCTACTTTTGAGATCTCAAGATTGAAGTCAGAACCAAAGAGTGAAATAGCCTTCAAAGCAACAGTTCATAGTAAGAAATCAGCAAACACTTTTGGTAATTTTGATGATAATGATGAAGAGAAAAATCTAGAGTATTTCATTGCTATTATTGCTAAAAGAGAAAAGAAAGGAAAAGGAGAATATGAAGGTCAATTATGATTTAAGTGCTTTTCATGTAATAAGATTGGTCACTTTGCATCTAAGTGTCCTACTAGAGCTAGAAAGTTCAAAAAGGATTAGAAGCTTAAGTATTCTAAGGAATGCTACTATGTTGGAGATGGAGTATCAGATGATGAATCTAGTGAAGAAGAAATTGGATTCATTGATATTGTAGATAAAATAAATAATAAGATAGCTCATGAAGAGAAGAAAGGAAATCAAGAGCTTGCATTGATTTCACAAGCTGACATAAGGACAGACTGGGTTATAGACACTGGTTGTTCACATCACATGACATGTGATAAAGGTAGGTTTGTTCATGTGGACAAATACAATGGAGGTATGGTCAAATTTGGAGACAACACTCCTAAACCAATAGTTGGTAGAGGAGCCATCACTTTGGATGGAAATAATAGTACTGATGATGTTCTTTATGTTGATGGTTTGAAGCATAACCTTCTCAGTGTTGGTCAGTTACTTGGAAAAGGCTATCATTTGGAGTTCAAATATGACAAATGCATCATTAACAATAAGGATGGTGTTATAATTGCATCAGGCTCAAAGACAAGAGGTAATGTGTTTCAACTCAATTCAGAAGCAAGTTGTTTTGTTGCTAAAGTTGATGACAGTTGGTTGTGGCATAAGAGACTGTGTCATATTTATTTTGATAACATAGTAAAGATAAGAAATGCAAAAGCAGTAAGAGATCTACCTAGCATAGCAAAGCTAGTTGATACTATATGCAGGGAATGTGTGATGGGAAAGTATGTGAGAAATTCATTCAGGAGCAAGTAGAATTCAGCAGAGAACACATTGGACCTGAGTCATAATGACCTTTTTGGTCCAACTCAAACAAGATCATACTATGGTGAAAGGTATTTCATTTTGTTTGTTGATGATTATACTAGGATGATGTGTGTTGTGTTATTAAAAGATAAGTCATAAGAATTTGAGAAAGTCAAAATATTCAAAGCTAAGGTTGAGAATGAATCTAGACTAAAGATAAAATGTTTGAGATCAGATAGAGGAGGAGAATTCACCTCTGATAGATTCTTTGAGTACTGCAAAGAATATGGCATAAAGAGATAATTAAGTGCACCTAGAACCCCTCACCAGAATCAAATTGTAGAAAGAAGGAATAGGATCATTCTTGATACAACATGCACCATTATGATAAAAGGAAAAGTTGCACACACCTATTGGAGAGATGCAATCAATACAATAGTCTATACCATCAATAGAATTCAATTGAGGCTAGGCACTGACAAAACACCATATGAGCTATGGTTTGGTAATGTTCCCATAGTAAAATACTTCAAAATCTTTGGAAGCAAGTGCTACATCAAGAGGGATGAAGCAGTAGGCAAGTTTGATGCAAGAAGTGATGAAGGTATTTTTCTTGGTTACTCTACTAAAAGTAAAGCTTATAGATGTTTCAATTTAAGGTGGAAGAAGATCATTGAAAGTGCTCATATAAAGATTGATGAAAAGTTTATGATTGAAGAAAGATATTATGATTACTCACCCATGTTTGAGGAAGAACCTAGACCCTCTACTAGTGAGATGGTTATTGAAGAAATGTTTGATAGTATTGATGTGTTATTTAGTGACCCTGAGACAAGTGAAGAAGAAACTCCCAAGGCTGATAAGTTAGCATCACCCAAAGTTCCAAAGTTTACATCAAGAAATCATTCCAAGACCGACATCATTGGAGATCAGAGCGCCAAAGTCCTAACAAGGTCCCAAGCAAAGAACTCAGCTAGCAGTGAAGCGGTATGTTTACTATCTCAGATTGAACCTTTAAGTGTTAAAGATGCATGTAATGACTCAGATTGGCATGATGCTATGAAAGATAAACTTGATTAGATTGTTAAGAATGACACTTAGGAACTGGTCCCAAGACCTAGTGATAATAATGTGATTGGAACAAAATGGATATTCAGAATCAAGATGAATGAAGATGGTACAGTAGTAAGAAAAAAAGCAAGATTAGTATGTAAAGGATATGCACAAAGAGAAGGCATTGATTATTCAGACACATTTGCACCTGTGAGTATATTAGAAGCTATTAAGTTGTTTCTAGCTCATGCTATGGTAAAAAACTTCAAATTTTATCAGATGCATGTCAAGTTTGCATTCCTAAATGGAGATTGGAAAGAAGAAGTATACATTGAGCAGCCAGAAGGAACACCTGTTAGGAATACTCCCAAGAGATAACTGAGAGGGGGGGGGGGGGGTGAATCAGTTATCTACAAGATTCAATTCTTTATCTAATTAAGTATACTTAAACATAAAGCATAAACACAATGAAAGAACACATGAACACACCACCAATGTTTTGGTTACGGGGAAACCCAAATAGGTAAAAACCCCGGTGGGACTTGATACCCACTAATATTATATACTAGTGTATAATGATCCTTGTTAGAAGATCCTTTACCCTGTTAGTAGTAGCTTTACAATATATTAAGTATAGTAGACCTGGTCAAGGTTAGACCATGTTAGGAGTCTTTTACAATTGTCCCTGTTAGGGGAGAGGACACACTATTTGAGAGCTCACTGCTCAAATGGGTGAAGGCTACAACCTTCTGAATAAAAGATATACACTCTATTTGGATCTTTGTGAATTGTGCTTTGAACTACTATCTAGATTAGTTCCAATGAATAGCCCATGTACTTTACTTGGTCACATAGACCTTCTTCTAATGGTTCTACACTTCACACACTCTAATTTGTTCTGCTTAATCAACTATGAACCATACTTCAACAATCACAAATGACTACCTATAAATATCTTTCCTCCAAATGATATAATAAAGTTGGCCTATTAGATCCATCTTGAAATCATATTAGAGAAACTATAACAAACTCAAATAAACATTCTGTCAGCTCTATTATGCATGCAACACAATCTGGGACCTGTCTAATAAAATAAATGTAGATGCACGCTACACACTATCGACTCTACCAAAACAACTGGACCTTTCTCTGTAAGCTAAATTAACTCGAGTGCTCTTAATAAAACATAAATAACACTTCTCTAGGATTAACTCCAAGGGAACATACCCTCAAGATAGGCACAACTCAAGAACCAATAAAATCTTTGTCGGTTCTTCTGAACAAACACAGGAAACTGCTACTGACAAATAATGACTGCATAAATTTACTTGCATTCATCATCAGACCACGTGTCCATGAACTTAAAATCACTAACATGTCTTCAACATATATCCAAGTGAACAAGGCTCCATGATAACTATACGAACAACCATACATAGAACATTGCCTGTAACTTTGTCAGGAACACTGCTGACACCAACTACTATATAACTGTCTGTACTAATAGTTAACCTCTATGCCCATGATATAATGCTGATATCATGTCCATGCTACCTATATAGAAAGCTTACTATATAAGACTTCCATGCATGCTACTTTCCATATGTTTTCATTAATGACAAACATACAGTCAGTACTGGCCTACTAGAAAATCTCCAACAATCTCCCCCTTTGGCATTGATGGCAACATGTAGAATGAGAAACCACCACCAACCCAAATGAAAATTTATTTTATAATACTCTCCATTTCCTCTTCAAAACTCCCCAAAGATGAATCCTCCATCTGCTGCAATATTTTCTAATATTCTCCATTTCCTCAACTAAACTGCTATCATATCTGAATGCTGCTCCCCCTTAGTATATTACTCCTCTTTTGCTTCTATTTTTCATGACTCTATATATTACTCCCCCTTTGACATCAATGGCAAAGGGTGCCATTAATTTTAAGCACCGGTACTACTCCTGAGGTAGAGTAGTCAACCTTCCACCAGTCCCAGAGGATTGATGCCTTTCCTTCTTTCTTCTAAGTAGAAACAGGGAAGGGAATGACTCCCAACTTCTCCCTAAGATACTCAAAAGTATCCTTAGGCAAGGGCTTTGTGAATATATTTTCCAACTAATTCTTAGTACTCACATAGTCCAACTACCACTTTCTCTCTTAGGAAGTGATACTTGATCTCAATCTGCTTTGTTTTTGCATGCATCACATGGTTCTTTGACATATTGATAGTACTAGTGTTATCACAGTGAAAAACAATAGGATAATCAATCTAAATTCCAAAATCCTTTATCATCTGCTTGATCCAAAAAATTGTAGAATAATTGAAGGCTACTGCAACATACTTCACTTCTACTATTGACCGAGAAATACAATTTTATTTCTTTCTTGTCCAAGTGACAAGTATATCACCAAGAAACACTACTCCACCTGAAGTACTCTTTCTGTCATCAAAACATCCTTCCCAATCTTCATCAGTGTACACATGAAGCTCAACATTTTCTAAATTAGGATACCATAGACTATAATCTATAGTGCCCTGCAAGTATCTAAATATTCTTTTTACTACCATGAGGTGACTTTGTTTAGGTTATGTTGCAAATCTTCCAACTATGCCAACTACATTTGAAATATCAGGTCTAGTTTGAGTAAGATATATGAGTTTACCAATCATAGACTCGTACAATGTTATATCTACTGCTGGTGAGTCATCTTCTTTTGTAAGCTTGCATCCAATGATCATAAGGGTTCCTACCGGCTTGCAATCATCCATCTTGAATTTCTTCAGTATCTCTTTCACATATATTGACTGATTAATAAAAATTCCTTTTTCTGTCTGCAAGACATTTAGTCCTAAAAAATATTTGATAGGACCAATCATACTCATCTCAAACTCATTCTACATTTCTCTGCCAAATTTAGCACCTAGTTTGTCATTACCTCCAAAGATAATGTCATAAAAAAATATAGCTACAAGAAGTAGAATTTTAGATGTCTCTCTAATGAATATATTACAATCTACTGCTCCTTTCTTGAATCCAATATTTTTTAAGTATCCATCTAGTCTCTCATACCATGCTCTAGGGGCTTGCTTAAGTCCATAGAGGGCCTTCTTTAATTTTCATACCATATCAGGTCTATCTGATCAGGTGATTCCTTTCGGCTGCTCAATGTATACTTCTTCTTTCAAGTCTCCATTCAGGAATGCTAACATGACATCCATCTGATAAAATTTGAAGTTTTTGACTGTAGCATAAGCTAGAAACAACTTAATAGCTTCCAATCTACTCACAGGTGCAAATATGTCTGAATAATCAATGCCTTCTCTTCCCGTATATCCTTTAGATACTAATCTTGCTTTTTCTTACTACTGTACCATCTTCATTCATCTTGATTCTAAATATCCATTTTGTTCCAATCACATTCTTATCACTAGGTCTTGAGACCAGTTCCCAAGTGGCATTCTTAATAATCTGATCAAGTTCTTCTTTCATAGCATCATGCCAATCTGAATCATTACATGCATCTTCAACACTTAAAGGTTCAATCTGAGATAGTAAACATACCGCTTCACTGCTAGCTGAGTTCTTTACTTGGGACCTTGTTAGAACTTTGGTGCTCTGATCTCCAATGATGTCTGTCTTGGAATGATTTCTTGATGTAAACTTTGGAACTTTGGGTGATGCTGACTTATCAGCCTTGGGAGTTTCTTCTTCACTTGTCTCAGGGTTATTGAATAACACATCAATACTGTCAAACATTTCTTCAATAACTGTCTCACTAGTAGAGCATCTAGGTTCTTCCTCAATCATGGGTGAGTAATCATGATATCTTTCTTGAATCATAAAATTTTCATCAATCTTTACATTAGCACTTTCAATGATCTTGTTCAACCTTAAATTGAAACATCTATAAGCTTTACTTTTAGTAGAGTAACCAAGAAAAATACCTTCATCACTTCTTGCATCAAAATTGCCTACTGCTTCATCCCTCTTGATGTAGCACTTGCTTCCAAATATTCTAAAGTATTTTACTATGGGAACATTACCAAACCATAGCTCATCTGGTGTTTTTTCAGTGCCTAGCCTCAATTGAATTCTATTGATGGTATAGACTGATGTATTGACCACATCTCTCCAATAGGTGTGTGCAACTTTTCCTTCTATCATAATGGTGCGCACTGTATCAAGAATGATCCTATTCATTCTCTCTATAATTCCATTCTGCTGAGGAGTTCTAGGTGCACTTAACTGTCTCTTTATGCCATGTTCTTCATAGTACTCATAGAATATGTTAGATGTGAATTCTCCTCTATCTGATCTCAAACATTTTATCTTTAGTCCAGATTCATTCTCAACCTTAGCTTTGAATATTTTGAACTTCTCAAATGCTTCTAACTTATATTTTAAGAATGTAACCCACATCATTCTAGTATAATCATCAACAAACAAAATGAAATACCTTTCACCATAGTATGACCTTTTTTGAGTTGGATCACATAGATCTATATGAATTAGATCCAACTTGTTCTCCGCTGAATTTTGCTTGCTCCTAAATGAATTCCTCTCATGCTTTCCCATCACACATTCCTTGCATATAGTATCAACTATCTTTGCTATGCTAGGTAGATCTCTTACTGCTTTTACATTGCTTATATTTACTATGTTATCAAAATTGATATGACATAGTCTCTTATGCCACAACCAACTGTCATCAACTTTAGCAACAAAACAACTTGCTTCTGAATTGAGTTGAAACACATTACCTCTTGTCTTTGAGCCTGATGCAATCATAACACCATCCTTGTTGTTAATGATGCATTTGTCATTTTTGAACTCCAACTGATAGCCTTTTCCAAGTAACTGACCAACACTAAGAATGTTATGTTTCAAATCATAAACATAAAGAACATCATTAGTACTGTTCTTTCCATCCAAAGTAATGGCTTCTCTACCAACTATTGGTTTAGGAGTGTTGTCTCTAAATCTGACCATACCTCCATTGTATTTATCCAAATGAATAAACCTATCTTTATCACCAGTCATGTGATGTGAACAACCACTGTCTATAATCCAGTCTGTCCTTATGTCAGCTTGTGAAATCAATGAAAGCTTTTGATTTCCTTTCTTCTCTTCATGAGCTCTCTTATTATTCATTTTATCTAAAATAGCATTGAATCCAATTTCTTCTTCACTAGATTCATCATCTTATACACCATCTCTAGCATAGTAGCATTCCTTAGAATACTTAGGCTTGTAATCCTTTTTGAACTTTCTAGCTCTAGTAGGACACTTAGATGCAAAGTGACCAATCTTATTACATGAAAAGAACTTAAATGGTAATTAACCTTGACATCTTTCTTTTCCTTTCTTTTCTCTTTTAGCAATCATAGAAATGAAATCCTCTAGATTTTTTCTTCATCATCATCATCAAAATTACCAGAAGTGTTTGCAGATTTCTTACTATTAACTATTTTTTTGAAGGCTGTTTCACTCTTTGGTTCTGAATTCAATCTTGAGATCTCGAAAGCAGAGAGTTTGCTGATCAAAGTCTCTCTCTTGAAGTTTGATGTAAGCTACATGGTCTCTTCAAGGATGTTGATCTTGCTTTTATATTCTGGAGTAAGAGTAGTCATCAATTTGTCCATAATGTCCTCCTTTGAAATCTCTCCACCATTGTTTCTGATTCCAACAACTGCTTCATTAATCATTTGATTGTAAGCTCCAATGTTTTCTTCAAACAAAATCTCTAATGCATTGTATCTTTTCTTCCATGTCTTTCTGTGTGCATCCTTTTCTTGTTTGTCTCCTTCATACATGTCTTCTAGGTGCTTCCATATTTTGTGGGCTGTATCCACCTTTTTTATTTCTAAAAACTCTCCATCAGATAGGGTGCTGATAAGGGCTTCTTAAGCAATAGAATTATGATGAAACAATTCCTTTTGCCTATCAGTAGCATCTTCTTGTGCAAGGTCTTCAAGGGTAGGTATCTTAGGTACTTTGATAGTCACATCAAAAACTTCAAAAGAAATGCACTGCAAATGAGTCACCAACTTGTTCTTCCAATCAAGACAATTCTCTCCATCAAACTTAGGACATTGTTTCCTGTAGTACGCCATCTGATAAACCTCAAGCTGTTAAACTTTCTCTCCAAGGAACTTGGCTCTGATACCAAATATTAGGAATAGTCCCAAGAGATAACTGAGAGGGGGGGGGGGGGGGTGAAATAGTTATATAAAAGATTCAATTCTTTATCCAATTAACTATACTTAAACATAAAGCATAAACACAATGAAAGAACACATGAATACAACACCAATGTTTGGTTATGGGGAAACCCAAATAGGTAAAAACCCCGGTGGGATTTGATACCCACTAATATTGTGTACTAGTGTGTAATGATCCTTGTTAGAAGATCCTTTACCCTATTAGGAGTAGCTTTACAATATATTAAGTACAGTAGACCTAGTCAAGGGTCAGACCCTGTTAGGAGTCTTTTACAATTGTCCTAGTTAGGGGAGTGGATGTACTATCCAAGAGATCACTGCTCAAATGGGTGAAGGCTACAACCTTTTGAATAATAGATACACACTATATCTGGATCTTGGTGAACTACACTTTGACCTACTATCTAGATCAGTTCCAATGAATAGCTCAAGTACTTTACTTGGTCACATAGACCTTCTTCTGATGGCTCTACACTTCACACACTCTGCTCTCTTCTGCTTAATCAACTATGAACCATACTTTAGTAATAAAAAATGACTACCTATAAATATCTTTTCTCCAAATGATATAATCAAGTCAGCCTATTAGAACCATCTTGAAATCATATTAGAGAAACTATTAAAAAATCAAATAAATATTTTTTCGGCTCTATTATGCATGCAACACAATCTGGGACCTATCTAATAAAATAAATGTAGACGCACGCTACACACTGTCAGCTCAACCAAAACATTTGGAACTTTCTCAGTAAGATAAATTAACTCAAGAACTATTAATCAAACATCAATAACACTTATCCAATCTTAAATCCAAGGGTACATACCCTCAAGATAGGTGCTACTCAAGAACTAATAAAATCTCTGTCAGTTCTTCTGAACAAACATAGGAAACTACTACAGGCGAAGAATGATTGCATAAATTTACTTGTGTTCATCATCAGACCATGCGTCCATGAAATTAACATCACTAAAATGTCTTCAACATATGTCCAAGTGCGCAAGGCTCCATGATAACTATATGAACAACCATACATAGAACACTGCCTGCAACTCTGTCAGGAACACTACTGACACCAACTGCTATATAACTATATGTACTAATAGTTAACCTCTAAACCCATGATATAATGCTGATATCATGTCCATGCTACATATACATAAAGCTTACTATATAAGACTTCCATGCATGCTACTTTCCATATGTTTTCATCAATGACAAACATACAGTCAGTATTGGCCTGCTAGAAAATCTCCAACATCACCTTATCAGACAAACTTGATATGGTATGTAGATTAAAGAAGGCCCTCTATGGACTTAAGCAAGCCCCTAGATCATGGTATGAGAGACTAGATGGATACTTAACAAAGATTGGATTCAAGAAAGGAGTAGCAGATTGTAATCTATTCATTAGAGAGACATTTGAAGGTTTACTTCTTGTAGCTATGTTTGTTGATGACATTATCTTTGGAGGTAATGAAAAACTAAGTGCTAAATTTTCCAAAGAAATACATAATGAGTTTGAGATGAGTATGATTGGTCCTATCATATACTTTTTTGGACTAAATGTGTGACAGATAGAAAAAGGAATTTTTATTAGTTAGTTAAAATATGTGAAAGAGATACTGAAGAAATTCAAGATGGATGATTGCAAGCCAACAGGAACCCCTATGATCATTGGATGCAAGCTTAAAAAAGAAGATGACTCACTAGTAGTTGATATAACATTGTATAAGTCTATGATTGGTAAACTCATATATCTTACTCATACTAGACCTGATATTTCAAATGTAGTTGGCATAGTTGGAAGATTTACAACATAAGCTAAACAAAGTCACCTCATGGTAGTAAAAATAATATTTAGATACTTGAAGGAAACTATAGATTATGGTCTATGGTATCCTAATTCAGAAAATATTGAGCTTCATGTGTACATTGATGCAGATTGGGCAAGATGTGTTGATGACAAAAAGATTACTTCAGGAGGAGCAGTGTTTCTTGGTGATAGACTTGTCACTTGGACAAGCAAGAAACAAAATTGTATTTATTAGTCAATAATAGAAGCGGAGTATGTTGCAATAGCCTTGAATTATTCTAAAATTGTTTGGATCAAGAAAATGATAAAAGATTTTGGAATTTAGATTGATTATCCTATTTTTATTCACTTTGATAACACTAGCACTATCAATATGTCAAAGAACCCTATGATGTATGCAAAGACAAAGCACATTGAGATCAAGTATCACTTCCTAAGAGGGAAAGTGGTAGAGAAAGAAATCAAGTTGGACTATGTGAGTACTAAAGATTAGTTGGTGGATATATTCACAAAGCCCTTGCCAAAGGATACTTTTGAGTATCTCAGGGAGAATTTGGGAGTCATTCCCTTCCTTGATTCTACTTAGAGAAAGAAGGAAAGGCATTAGTGGGACTGGTGGAAGGTTGCCTAGTCTACCTCAGGAGTAGTACCAACACTTAAAATGAATGGCACCCTTTTCCATTGATGTCAAAGGGGGAGTATATATAGAGTCATGAAAAATAGGAGTAAAAAGAGGAGTAATATACTAAGGGGGAGCAACATTCAGTTATGGTAGCAATACAGTTGAGGAAATGGAGAATATTAGAAAATATTGTAGCAAATGGAGGATTCAACTTTGGGTGAGTTTTGAAGAGGAAATGGAGAATGTTATAAAAGAAATGTTCATTTGGGTTGGTGGTGGTTTTTCATTCCACATGTTTCCATTAATGCCAAAGCGGGAGATTGTTGGAGATTTTCTAGCAGGCCAGTACTAACTGTATGTTTGTGATTGATGACAACATATGGAAATTAGCATGTGTAGAAGCCTTATGTAGTAAGATTTCTATTTATGTAGCATGGACATGATATCAGGATGATATCATGGGCACAGAGGTTAATTGTTAGTACAGACAATTATATAGCAGTTGGTATCAGTAGTATTCTATGTAACAGATAGTGTTTTGTGTCTGGTTGTCTTTATAGTTATCATGGAGCCTTGCATGCTTGGATATATGTTGAAGACATGTCAGTGATGTTAATTTCATGGACGCATGGTCTGATGATGAATGCAAGTAAATTTATGCAGTTGTTATTTGCCAATAGTAGTTTTCGGTGTTTCTTCTGAAGAGCTGACAAAGATCTTATTGGTTATGTAGTTGCACCTATCTTGAGGCTATGCACCCTTGGATTTAAGCTTGGAGAAGTGTTATTGATGTTTGGCTAAGAGCACTTGAGTTAATTCAGCTTACAGAGAAAGTTCCAGTTGTTTTGGTAGAGCCAACAGTGTGTAGTGTGCTTCTATATTTATTTTAGTAGACAAGCCCCATAATGAGTTGCATGCATAATTGAGCTGACATAATGTTTATTTGAGTTTTTTATAGTTTCTCTAATATGATTTCAAGATGGTTCTAACAGGTCGACTAGATTATATCATTTGGAGGAAAGATACTTATAGGTAGTCATTTGTGATTGCTGAAGTATGGTTCATAGTTGATGAAGCAAAGAAAAGTAGAGTGTGCAAAGTGTTGAGCCATTAGAAGAAGGTCTATGTGACCAAGTAAAGTACTTGTTCTATTCATTGGAATGGATCTAGACAGCTGGTCAAAGCACAGTTCAACAATATCTAGGTATAGTGTGTATCTGTTATTCAGAAGGTTGTATCCTTCTCCCATTTGAACAGTGAGCTCTCAGATAGTGCATCCTCTCCCCTAATAGGGAAAATTGTAAAAGACTCCTAACAAGGTCTAACCCTTGACCAGGTCTACTGTACTTAATATATTGTAAAGCTACTCCTAACAGGGTAAATGATCTTCTAACAAGGATCATTATACACTAGTATATAATATTAGTGGGTATCAAGTCCCACCTGGGTTTTTACCTATTTGGGTTTCCCCGTAACCAAAATATTGGTGTTGTGTTCTTATGTTCTTTCATTGTGTTTATGCTTTATGTTTAAGTACACTTAATTGGATAAAGATTTAAATCTTGTAGATAAGTGATTCACCCCCCCCTCTCAGTTATCTCTTGGGACTATTCCTAACATAAGTTGACTCCCACAATGACGTTGAGCCTATTCATGAATTAAACATTTTGAGTTGTAATATCACCTTTGAACTTGAGAGTCAGGTTAGGACCAATGATGATAGATCTATATCCATAAACACTATTTCCAAATCTTTCACAGCTTTGACTATCCAACATCTTAAACTTATTGACCAAACCTCCACAAATCTGAGCCAAGGTATCTATACTTTTCCAAATGACTATGCCCTTGCTTTCTACCTCAATGTAGTTGAGCCTATGATGACTTCCATCAGTGAACCGAGCATTAGCATGATAGAGTTAGATGCCTAGTATCTTAGTCAAAAGAATGAGAGTAAAAATAAAAAGAAAGAGAGTTTTGAGGGTGAAAACCACTTTGTGGCAGTCTCAGAACCTACAAAAGTAAAAATAAAAGATGTATCCAAAGGTGAAAACCTCTATGAGGTGCCTAAGGATGAGATATTTGATGTCCTTCTGAGTCATTTACAAGATAGATCTCTAGTACTAATTGAGCCCACTCAATCTATCAACTTGGGAACAAAAGAAGAACCGTAGTTAATTCATGTAGCACAATCCTTGTCAGAAGAAGAAAACTAAAAATTTACTACATTCTTAAAAGAAAATAAGATCAACTTTTCATATAAATATTCAGATATGCCTGGGTTGGATCCTGATCTTGTAATGCACCATTTATCTAAAGCTCTAGGCGTCAAACCTGTTAAGTAAAAATTGAGAAAGATGCATCCACATGTTGCACTCTTGGTCAAAGTTGAATTAGAGAAACTACTAAAAGCTGGATTCATTCATGTTATTGATTACGTTGAATGGATCTCAAATATTGTACCTATATCAAAACTAGACAAATCTATAAGAGTATGCACATATTTTAGAGATGTAAACAAAGCATGCCCTAAGGATGATTTTCCACTACCTAACATTGATATGATAGTGGACATGATTGCGGGCTTTGAGATGTATTCTTTAATGGATGGTTTTTTTGGATATAACCAAATCAAAATTGCTCTAGAGGATCAAGAGAAAATTGCTTTCACATGTGCATGGGGTACCTTCTATTGGAATGTCATGCCATTTGGGCTTAAGAATGCTGGTGCTACATATCAAAGAGCTATGACATCTATTTTTCATGACATGATGCATCGAACCATGGAGGATTATGTTGATAATACTTTAGCAAAATCTATGATAAGATCTGAACATCTAAATGATTTTAGCAAAATACTAGATCTAATGGAGAAGTTTAGTATTAGACTAAACCCTAAGAAGTGTGCTTTTGGTGTCACTTTAGGAAAACTCTTAAGCTGTATTATTTCAAAGAAAGGAATTGAAGTAGATCCAGCAAAAGTTAAAGCTATCATAGAGATGCAACCTCCCAAGAATATTAGTCAAATGAGAACATTACAAGGGAGAGTACAATCTATTAGATGCTTCATATCTCAGCTAGCAGACATATCACAACCTTTTACAAAGACATTACATAAATGTGTGACCTTTGCATGGAATGAGGAATGTGAAAATAACTTTAATCATATCAAGAAATATCTATCCAATCCTCCTATTTTGATGCCTCCTATTCAAGGGAAGCCATTGATCTTATACGTCTCCACTATAGATACATCACTGGGGGCATTGCTAGCACAACATGATGAGAAAAAGAAGGAAAGAGCTATATACTACATTAGTAGAACATTGGTAGCATATGAAAAGAACTATTCCATGATTGAAAAACCTTGTCTAGCTGTGATCTTCACATCATAGAAACGAAGACATTACATGTTGGCTCATACCACACATTTGGTAGCCAAGATTGATCCCTTAAAGTACCTACTAAGAAAAGCTTCCCTCATAGGTAGACTAGCTAAATGAGTGATGTTATTAAGTGAATTTGACATTGAATATGTTGAAAGAAAAGCTATCAAGGGACAAGTTATTGTTGATCAACTAGTAGATGCACCTTTGTTTGATGATACTCCAATGCAAATGGAATTCCTGGATTCTTCTATCATGAATATTTCTTCTAGAGCATGGAAGCTATTCTTTGATGACTCTTATACATAGAATGGATCTAGAGCAGGCATATTGTTCATCAATCCTCAAGGATACTCAATCTCTAAATCATTCAGAATCAAGTTTCCTTGCACAAATAATATTTCTGAATATGAAGCCCTTCTTAATGGTATGAAGATAGCAATTGAGTGGAAAGTAATAGAATTACACATTCATGGAGACTCACAACTTGTAATACACCGAGTCAATGATGTGTATCAAATGAAAGATGGAAAGCTAATCCCATAGAAAAGAATGGTAGATGATCTAAAGAAATATTTCATCTCTATCACCTTTGAGAAAATACCTAGAATAGAGAATAAGGTTGTTGATGCTATGGCAACATTGTCTACTTTATTACAGCAGCTCGAACATGAGCTACGCTATGAGTTCCTGGTGGAAGCACTATCTTATCCTGCATATGATTCCCTTCAAACCAACATGATCTGCACTATTGTTGGTCATGATTCATCCAGATATAAAAACCTTTTCTCCTATCTTCAAGACCAAATCATTCCCGATACCTTTAATTTCCATGAGAATAGATACCTTATCCAAAATGCATGCCAGTATGTCATCATTGGTCACAATCTGTACAAACGAGGTCTACATGGTACACTAGTTAGATGTTTAGAATGGGAATAGTCTCAACATGCATTAGAGAAATTCCACAAAGGTATATGTGGGTCACACTCAAATGGTTTAACACTAGCTCAAAAAGTTATTAGGGCTGGGTACTATTGGCCTGAAATGGAGAAAGAGGCTATCAAGTTTTCTAAGAACTGTCAAAAGTGCCAAGTACATGGTAACTTAATTCATGCATTAGGGAGAGATCTAATTCCATTCACTACACAATGGCCTTTCCACCAATGGGAATTTTATCTTATAGGATCCATACATCCTCATTCTTCTAATGGACATACCCATATAATCAAAGCTACAGATTATTTCACAAAATGGGTATAAGCAGTTTCTTTGACTCAGGTGACTGGAAAACAAATATCAATGTTCATCTTGAACTACATCATATGTCATTATGGTATTCCACATTCTATTGTCATAGATAATGGTGGACAATTCAAGAACAAAGACTTAGATGATCTATGTGCAAAATTCAATATTACACAACATTGGTAAGCTATTTACTATCCTCAAGGGAATGGGCAAGAAGAGGCTTCTAACAAGAATGTATTGAAAATCTTGCACCGTATAGTTAATAAAATAGGAAGAGACTAGAATTTCATGATCAATCTAGCTCTCTGGGCCTCCAGAACAAGTATTAGAACACCCACTAGGGCTACACCTTTTGCTTTAGTTTATGGGTCTGAAGCGGTACTACCTATTGAGCTTGAAATCCCATCACTAAGAATCAAAATGCATGGTCTCGTAACTGATGATGACTACAGAGTGTCTAGGTTGCAAGAACTTGAACTACTAGATGAGCATAGACAAGCAACATATGATCATCTCAGATTTTATCAGAAAAGAATGTCTAGAGGCTATAACAAGAAAGTCTGACACAAAATTTTTTAGGTTGGCGATCTAGTCTTGAGAGAAATTCCTAAAAATCAATCACATAGAGAGCACAAGGGGAAGTTTGAACCCAACTGGCTGGGTCCCTTTTTTATCACTTCTACTTTTGGCTCTAGAGCCTATCATCTCTCAATGATTGATGGAGAACAACTTTGAGAACCAATCAACATTCTGCATTTGAAGAAATTCTACACCGTAGGCATTCAGTCTTTGTAAAATGTCCTGGAAAAATTATAAAAATAAAAAAAAATCCTGAAAAAAATGAACATCTTGGTGAAAACCTAGCAATAGGCACCTTGATGTATCACAAAAAAATTAAAAAAATAAAAGATACAAAAAAATGAGAAAAAGAAAAAGTGCCTTGGTGAAAACCTAGAAATAAGAGCCTTGGTAGCAAAAATAGAATCTCTACCAAGATGGTGAAAACCTGGCAAACAGGTGCCACTTGTTCAAAATGTTCCATCTATCAGTGCAATCTTGGTCTTTCCTAGCTTTTAGTCTTGCTTTAGTTTGTACATACCTCCCGATTTATCTTTGCATTCCCATTTTCAATAAGTCGATCTGTACACCAATCAGCTCAAGCATCTGTATCCTATCAATGTTCAAAACTTGGGGGAAATCAATGTCATATCCTATGGTCTCTAGTGTATCTCATATGAGTCATATCCAGTCAGAGTCCTTTGAAGCTTCATTCGAGTCAACAGTCTATCTCCTCTCCAGAAAGGATTTTGCATCTACAACAATGCAATCAGACATCAACACAAACTGAAAACAATCTATGCTTCACACTTTTATCTCCTTGTATGCTTATTGATTCACATCGAGCTCTTTGATGATATCCTTTATAGGATTTAGAGAGCGATGAATGGGGGCATAATCTTTTCTTTGTCTTATGCTTGAATGTGAAAATCTAACAACTTTGGAAATTTTGGATTGAAATGGTGTCCGTCTGTAAGAGCCTCTATCTCGTGTTGGATGGCCATGAGTACCTCGACCATTGATACCCAAAAAATTTAAGGAATTTTGATCTACCTATTGTCTTTTTGAGTCACTTCTTACTCCTACTATGAAACATGATCTTACCTAAGGATGTGAATGATAAAGGGTCACTATGGGTAATTCACATTGGATTTAGAATAATATCTTAATTACTTGATGTGTTTGTATGCAAGGTGTATTCAGGTCATCATGACATCTATGTTTTGATGCTTATAAAAATTGCTATATTAAAATGGACATGATATTCAAGTCATCCTAACATTTGTGCCTTGGTGCTTATATCTAATTTGACATTTTGAAAACAAAATCAATATTCATATGTCCATGGTTGTCTAACTAGTGGGCATTGTATTGATTTATCCGGTTACCTAAAAAGTTCAATAATGAAAACAAATCGACATATGATCAGTGACTAGGTCCTAGGTCTTAGGTTTGCATTTCATTCTACATGTCATTTTGCACTTTTCATGATTGCATGATCTCACAAATTGTTGAACACACTTACCATGCTTAAATGATTCTTCTAAACTAAACTTAAACTTGTCATGAAGAGCTAAATCTCACATGAAGGTTTCCTCACAAAACCACAAGCAGTCACCATCCTGGGTTAAACATCCTTTTGACATAAGACTAAGTACTTGTCTTCATCAATACTTGCAAAACATATCATGTGTATCATTGCATTTACATGGCATATTCATGAATCATTCCATCTGTTACATTACATCGCATACATAGCATAATTAAAATCATACATTTCCATAATCAATCACATTTGCATAACATTCATACATTTGAAAGAAATCATTACATTGCATCAATCCATACATACATTCTACACTACTCATAGCATTTATATCACATGATATCATCATAAATCAAAACATGACAAGTACAAATGAAGCCATAACCAAAATCTCAATCTCATATCATATAACTCAAAATAGTCAAGGGTGCACTACTGGCACAAAGTACAAAATAATGAGCTCATGTGAGCTATTAGAAGTTAGAGTAGTATACATGAACAAAATGAAAAAAATATCAGAACATCTAGATATATCAGTTGTCTGCCTGATCCTCTACATTTGGTGGAGGTGGTGATGGTGGTACATCAGGCACTACCTCAGCTCGAGGTGCCCTGGCTCCCTCTGAGGCAATCATATACTGAGAATATGTCAGTACTCTCTAACCGATAGGAACAATAGCATAATACACAGATATATAGTAAGCATCTTGAGAGGCATGATGTGTCACCTCTATCTACAATCTCCTATTCTCCTCTCGAAGCTTTGATCATTTTCTATCAACGTCTGTCAATCACTCCTCAAAATGAGCACTCCGTACTATCAGGTCTCTCACATGTAATCTCAATTGCCTAATGATCTCTTGGGGAGACAGTGTTGCACTAGGATTTGCATCTGCCACAGGCATATCTATATCTCTCACTGGCTGATCAACAGCCTCTACTCTCTGTAGCTTATGATGTCTAACCTTAGCACCAAGGTCAAAATTTGTATCATCCTATGTAGGATCAGGACCAGCACCTACATCCTATTATGCACCAAGTGCCTCATCTGCACTGCCCACACTACCCAATGTACTACTCTCACCTCTAGTTGATCTCCTATGTGAAACGACAGGCCTACCTACTAAAGAAATAGTGGGATGAGGTGGCCTACTATGACCAGGTGGTCTCTATGGAGTCATAACTGCTCTCGGCCTTGGAGGTGTAGGCTAGGGCATAGGAACCTATGTGTATCTCTGATCCTGTACCATGGGAGCAGCTATCACATCCATAGCATCCTCCATACTCAGAATCAACTCTGTGGGATCTAAAAACCTGTGAATGGGATGCTCTACAAGCCATGCAATGAAACCATCTATAACCCCAGCATCTAGAACATCTAGTCAGTAGTCCTAGTCTTTGCTGATATAACTGCTATATTCCTGTGTACAAAGAGCATAAGACAATCGAGGACCCCATCCTAATCCAAGCTCTTTGACTATTTGTGCATAAGCAGCATGCTCCTATGGTGCATCCTGAATGATGTCATACTATTGCTACACTCTGGTAATGATAAATCTCTCAAGCACTATGGTAGATCTCCCAATAAGTACTCGACTATGGAAAAAGTGACTAAACTACTCTCGAGCAGTAGGCCAGGTCTCTATCTGAAGATATGGACACCAAATCACAAATGTGCTATCATCATGGCAACATCTCTAGTACTCTGTATGACCCATGCGAACCTATGTAACGTATCTTGAATAAATGTATATCACCAGCTCCTATGGTTGGCGCTGACCTTGACATACTGGTCTACAAACTAGGATATGCTCCCAGGCCCAAATTTGAAGTACTAAAGCACTAGAAGAAAAGGACTTTCTCTC
This sequence comes from Chamaecyparis obtusa, assembly GCA_027943335.1. Classification (NCBI taxonomy): domain Eukaryota; kingdom Viridiplantae; phylum Streptophyta; class Pinopsida; order Cupressales; family Cupressaceae; genus Chamaecyparis; species Chamaecyparis obtusa. Next base: position 2,288,861 of record BSBK01000508.1, on the reverse strand, counting down.
CGGATACACAATCTTGTGCATCTTAGAGAACATATGAGCCAACATACACTGACCCCAAGCCAACTTAGATGGACTGGCCATCAACCATCCAACCATCAGGGCCCAGCCCATCAAGAGACCATTCTATTGATGGTCATACATAATGATCCCTCGTATCATGCCGACTATAATGCACTCTAATCTATTGGTCTCCCCATAGCATTGAACTAAAGTCTCCTAGGAAATAGAAGTAGTAAGTTGGGTATCATCTCCAAATAAATGTATGAATGCATGTAATCCTAAGTTCCCCAAACTCACATAATCAGATTATGGACCGTGAAAAAGAATGCAGAGTATCCTATAGACATCCTCTAGTGTAACTGTGATCTCTCCTATAGGTAGGTGGAAGGTCTGGGTCTCTGAGTGAAACCTCTTTATGAAGGTAGTAAGAAGTCCATGGTTTACCCTAATCTCAGGTAACCGAATAAGATACTCAAATCCACATGAAGCAAGATGTACCCTCATTAGGTTAGGTAGTGAAACACATAATCTTAAAGTCACCGGGTGTGAGATGTGCACATGGACATTGGGATTAATGACCTACACAACACAGAAACAAGGAATCCTATTAGTAACTTGGTTGAAAAATAGGCTAACAGTACAAAAATTGAAAATTTGACTATCTCAGAAGGTACATTAAATACTCAGGAAGTAGCCTAAGCAATCAGAAAATTCAAAATTTTGACCTAAAAGGGTGTTTTTGGATCGCTGTCATCCATAAGACAATGTAGACTGGCATGAAAACTCATACAAGTTTCAGTAGCTTACCATACAACAAACCATGGTCATATGAAAATGTATATCTTATCGTATGACATATGAGGGACTTGATGAGATGTCGTATGACTCTTGGGCCCCTCTCATATGAGTTTCTACTAGTTCTGGGGTGACCTCTAAATGAACTTGAAATTCATACGAGTCACAGTGGATAGTTGTACAAGTTTCCATACATGCAAAAATTGAAAAGTCCTAACGTACAAAAAGCCCTAAAAATGCTAAAAACATGCAAAAATGGAATTTACGAAGAGGCACAGAAGTCCACTTACCAGATGTCCATACTACAGAGGTCTTTGATGATGCCACCTACACTCAAAATGATGGGAAGAGACAGATACCTTCATCTTAGACATTTTATCACTTAGAGGGCTCCACAAAGGTTTCAAAAGTCAAATGTGAATAATGAATTGAAAATGACCCTTTTTGCCCTTATATGGGTTTTGACCTAATTTTCAAAAGTGCTCCATTTTCCATGAAAATTGCACCCCTCGCTAATTTTGACATTCTGAACCCATTTTCGGGATTAAAATCAAAATTTGAGATCATTTACTATGTCAAAATCATGATTTAAAATTTTTGGACCCATGATGACCGCTTGCTTGCATAATCGACCTTCAAACATCATAGAAATCCAGAATTCAACTCAATTGATTATCTTACATCAAACTATCAAAATTTCAACTTGGTCACCTATGGTCAACTTATGGTCAAACCTAGTCAAACTTGATCTTCAAGACCTCCAAACGATGCAGAATGCATTCCTGAACATGCATAGCCACTTCTTAAATCAATTAACATGCTTCTAAACTATACAACATGGAATTTTCTTGTCAGATTTCAATTTTCATCCCAAAGGGGCATTGTATTGCACATCATTCAAGTCTGTAAATCTAATTTTGTCAATCAAATCTTTCCTCAGTAATCAAGACAACAACCATGTCTAATTGTTGATTCATCTAAAGACCCCATCACTTAGGGCACATCATTTGGGGCATATCAGATTCATCGAGATCCATATCAATCTGGTATCCTAATCTATCTTGTAAACTGTATCATCTTTTTGTAACCATCGGTTCATTAGTGTTATTTCCTTGGTTCTTCATAATTGAAGGATTCATATGTGATACCAATTATGATTCCTCTAGACATTCAGGTCTGGAATCAGGTCACTCACTTCTTCGTAATCATAAGGTTCATAATCAGGCATTTTGACACTTTTTTGTAATCACCGGTTCATTGTTGCTATAGTTAACATTATCTTTGGTCAATCAAGATCTAAACCTAACATCTTCAAATCTTTTAATCAATTTCTGTCTCAGAATCGATTAATTTTTCACATCAGTTTCATAAATATTTATCAAACACAGACTATCTTTGAACCACTGTGCTTTCCACAGTAATTCAAAGAGGGGAAAAATGTAATACCCCAAAAAATGGGCTATAGGTTCATTAACCTCTTACATCATCAACATCGAAGTCCTAACCAAAGGCACATTTGCACATCAAATCATCAAAAACCCAATTGATTATCCTAAATTATGCATTGGAGAATATTCCTTGAATATTCCTAATTTATCCTAATTATCTTTGATTTAATAAATATTTGGTGATAAATCTTATTTATCCTAAAGTTTGATTAATTGAATATTCTGAATATTTAATTAATTAGATTGAATTCTATTTATTCCTAATTAATATTATTTTATTTGACAATAAATAAAAAATCTCATGACTAATTGATTAAATTATTATTTAATTAATTAATGTCAGTTGTCAATATTTAATAATATAGTTTTTGAATAAAAGTTTGATTTAATAATTGATTAACCCATAAATCAATTGTTTTAATTCAAACATTAGTTAAGCTAAAAATAAATGACTTTATTTACTAAAATTAATTTATAATTAAATCATGCACAATCAAAAAAGCAGTCAACTAGAAATCAACAACCAATTTTAAATTTAAACTCAACATCTGATGATGAGTTGAAATTTGATCTAAACTCTATTTTGAGTTAAAAACCGCTTTAGCATGATTTTTGTGAGTTAATTATATCTGATTTCTTAATAACTCAGAAATCAACTTGAGTTTATCAAGAGTGATTTATAGCTTTTCTCAATGCATCCTCAAGCCCTATATTTCTATAAAATCAAGGCTCAGCTCTTCACAATAATCAACACTCAAATTTGCACAATTACTCTAGTGAATTGGTGATTGAAGGATTAAGCACTTGCGATAGGTGATTTGTGAGATCTTTCATTGTTGGTCATAGTTTTGCATAGTTTTTATATCATAGCATTCATATTCAATTCATAGCATTCTTAGATTAAATCTGCATATCATTTCAATTTCATTCTAGCTTAGATTCATATCAAGTTTTTCATCTTATTGCATAGAAAATACAAAAATATAGATTAATTCGCATTCATACAGTTTTTCATCTTTTGCATTCAAATCCTTCGTTTAGGTGTTGCATTGTCACTGATTTTGATTTCAATCTGAGAATATCATACTCACACCTACTAGAAGGTAGTAAATCGCCTGATTAGCTTAGTTTCATTTATTTGCAGATTTTGATTTTGCTAACCTCTAATGTTTTACTGAAGTGTTGTGTGCACAACTAGGTACAATTTTCACACACATGAATTGGTGATTGAAGGATTAAACACTTACGACAAATGATTTGTGAGATCTTTCATTGTTGGTCATAGTTGTGCATAGTTTTTATATCATAGCATTCATATTCAATTCATAGCATTCTTAGATTAAATCTGCATATCATTTCAATTTCATTCTAGCTTAGATTCATATCAAGTTTTTCATCTTATTGCATAGAAAATACAAAAATATAGATTAATCTACATTCATATAGTTTTTCATATTTTGGATTCAAATCCTTTGTTTAGGTGTTGCATTTTCACTGATTTCAATTTCAATCTAAGAACACCATACTCGCACCTACTAGAAGGTAGTAAATCACGTGGTTAGGTTAGTTTCATTTATTTGCAGATTTTGATTTTGCTAACCTCTAATGTTTTACTGAAGTGTTGTGTCCACAACTAGGTACAATTTTCACACACATAGGTACAATGCTACAGTTTTGGTTAGAGATGAAGATATACAAGGTATTGGGACTTGCAAAGTTAACTAAAGGTATTTTGGGATGTATACATTCTTTAGTTAATAGTGCATAAGTTTTGGTTACTAGATCTGTGGGATACAATGTTCAAAAGGTATGCAAAGATAGTAACACAACATAACAGGGTATATGGATAGTTGTAAATATCAATGATTATAGTGGATATGGTAACATGCTAAGATAGGTGAATAGAGTATATTGCTAACTATTTGGTAATATAAGATCGCTAACTTCATAATTAACATTTGCATAAGTTATTATTATGTTTTGTATGGCATTTGTGAAGCCGACCTGAAGGCTGATTTTGTATAAGTCTAGAGAGCTTTTATGAAAGTGATGTAATGGTTATGTTATGATGATGAAGAAATATTGGGAATGTAAGAGCAAAGATCAGATGCAAGATCAGTGAGAGGCTGAGCTACAACTGGAACTATCTAAGCAAGATAAGTGCTTGTATTGTTCACATTTTGAAGAACTCTTTAGAGATAGTTTTGATTGTAAGAGAAAGTGTGCTCACCACCTTTAACCAGGTGTTTTGTATACCCTAATAGGGTTTTTTTATTCTTCTAACAAGGAAATGTACTATGTAATAATCAGCTCCTAACAGGGATATTATATTTAAGTGCATATTTGTGGGTACATCCCCACCAGGGTTTTCCCTTGGCTAGGGTTTCCTCGAGAACAAATCATGGTGTCATGAGTAATGTGTTATGCTTATATGTTCGTTTCATTTTTGCATTACTTTGGATTGTTTATAATTGTTTGAAGTTAAAATCAAGATCAAAGTTCTCTAATACTGATTCACCCTCCTCGGTATTACCTAATCCTAACAATTAGTATTAGAGCTATTGGAACTTAGAGAGAAATCCTAACAGCTTAAGGGAGATCAAAATGGATTCGGGAGACTTGCAAGAGAACTTTGAGGCTGCACTTGAAGATCTGGATAAAGTGAAGGCTAAGAATGGCGAATTAAAATTTAAATTAAGAAGAGAAGATGGTTTCATCAAGAAACTAAGAGAACAACTTGAGATTGCAAAAAGTTAGAGATAAGACCTTATGGAGAAGATCAAATAAGATTCAAACAATGACACATTAGACAAAGTGAAGAAGCTAGAGCAATAAAAAGAACAAACCAATCTCTTGATGATTAAAGAAATTCAACATGAAAAGGATGAAAGAATAAAAGTTGAAGAGCCACTAAAAGAAGCTAATATGCAGATAAGTCAAATGAAGACTGAACTTGACCAGTACAAAGATAAATATGAAGAATTGGAAAAATATAATCAGATCATCAAAGGTGAACTCACTCAAGCCAAATTACACATTGAGAAGTTGCACATGAGTAGTGACAAGATTGATGAACAAAGTGCAAGACAAAAGCCTAAAGGAGATATGATTGGAGTTGGTTTCAATGAAGCAAAAAGTTAAAAAACTTAAGAAGAAGAAAATGAAGCAATGATTGAAGAAAGGCCTACTCTTGAAGAGAAACCTACTCATGAAGAACCTAGATAATAGTTCAAACCTTTCAGAGGTAGATGTTTCGGATGCAACAAAGTTGGACATATGAAAAGAGATTGTAGAAGTAAAGGTAACTCTAAGCCCTTTACCAATTACTATTTTAATTGCTATGAATATGGACACAAGAAAGAAGATTGTAGAAAACCTGATCAGTCCAAGTATAAGAAAGACTATGTTAGAGAAGAATTAGCAGTCAAGATTACATGTCAAAAATGTAATAACTTTGGACATATAGCGAGGTATTGTCAGTTGCAGACCAATCAAGATAGAAGGAGACCACCTACTTGTTATAAATGTAACAATCTAGGTCACATTGCAAAGTTTTGTATATATAATGGAGAAGACCATAGAAGAGGACCAAGAAGATCTAGTGAAGCAAGAGGACCACCTCCTGTGGTTATAAGGAAAAATGTTGGTGACAGTGGTAAGAGTCTTAATGAGTACATGGATGAATTTGGAAATCATTTCAAGAAATTAGAGAGCAAGGAGGATGATTAGATATGGAAGGTGAAAGTTTTAAATAAAGTAGCGGTTTAGGGAGAGACAATTGATGATAATGTGTCTTTGCATGATGATTTCTTTCAGGCATCAACCTAAAGGGCTGCATGGCCTTATGGGGAGTATTGGATATAGTGAACAAAAAATAGCCAGCCCCTGTATATGTGGAGTAAGCTCATGTGAGCTTAGGTATTATGTGTATAGACACTAAGGAATCTAAGGATGAGAGCACAACACTTGGAGATTCATCTTATGTGTGCACGAGTTTTGTATCAATTGGATGGCATGAGAAGTTGAGCTACCTGTGTTTAATACACATATTCAACTTGCGATGGACAAAAGGACTTAAAAGATCTCAAATCCACACAATTTTTTGATCAACACTTAAGGAGAACAAAGTTGAGAAGATTATTAGTCATTTGGCAGAGTGATTACACAATCATGTGAAGCAAAGCATTGAATTCAAGCGTGTTTAACGTATTTAGACCTAATCTCTTAGAGAAGTCATGGATGCACCAATATTTTATGATGTTGTAGATAGACCTAGGTATAAGTTCAAGAGGCATCCATTCAAATCTTGTGAGGATGATCAAGAGGGAGCATTTTCACAAACCCCCATAGGTGTGTTGCATGTAGAAGAAATTAGGGCTTACATACACTGCAAATATGAAATCATTGGTGAGGTAAACATCTATAGTGAATTAGATAGTATGGTAGAGGCTAATGGAACCACGGTAGAAGAATTTAAGCACCTACAAGATCAATCAATCCTTAAGTTAACCCTACTCATAGAGTTCACAAAAGTTGAATAGTTTAAGATCATTCTTAGTAGAGTTCATGACCATTTTTTGTGGATTGGTGATCAACCTATGAAAATATGTGCAGAATTGATTCATGAGATCACATCCCTTGACAATGAAGGAGCCCTACCTATACCAAAAAAGAACCTAAGGAATCTAGCAGAAACCCTAACACATTCAAAGTGGGATAAGAGGCAAATGATAGTTAATGATTATAATACCCCAAAAATGGGCTATAGGTTCATTAACCTCTTACATCCTCAAATCGAATGAAATCAACATCAAAGTCCTAACCTAAGGCACATCTGCACATCAATTTATCAAAAAATTGATTTTGTCTTAATTCTGCATCAGAGAATATTCCTAATGATCCTAATTATCTTTAATTGAATATTATTTGGTGATAAATCATATTTATCCTAGAAATTTGATTAATTGAATATTTTGAATAATTAATTAATTAAGTTTAATTTTGCCACTTAATTATTTAATTAAATTTAATTATATTTATTCCTAATTATATTATTTAATTTTGATAATAAACCAAAAATCCTATGAATAATGAATTAAATTCTTATTTAATTGATTTAAACCAGTTGTCAATATTTAATAATATAGTTTGGAATAAAAGTTTGATTAAATAATTGATTAAACCATAAATCAGTTATTTTTAAATTCAAAATCAGTTAAGTTGAGAATAAATCACTTTATTTTTAAATTAATTCATATTAAATCATGCACAATCAGAAAAGTAGTTAAAAACTCTAAATCAATAAATCAATTCAATTTGTTAACTTTCCAAACTCAACATTTGATTGTGAGTTGAAAAAGTGGTTTTGCATGATTTTTATAAGTCAATTAATTTTGATTTCTTGTTAACTCAAAAATCAACCTGAGTATATCAAGAGTGATTTATGGCTTTTCTCAATGCATCCTCAGGCCCTAGATTTCTATAAAATCAAGGCTCAACTCTTCACAAAATGATCTTTGGAATTTGCACAATTACTCTGGTGAAATTGCATTTGAAGAATCAAGCTTTTGCGAATAGGCGATTTGTGAGATCTTTCATTATTTTTCATAGCCTTGCATCCATTTTCATATCATAGCATATCATTGTTAGAATAATCTACATATCAATTTCATACATTCTAGACTAGTTTCATACAATTTTTCTTATCATTGCATAAAAAATACAAAAAGATAGATTAATCTGCATCCATCCTACATTCATTTTTTAGCATTAAATCCTTCATTTAGGTGTTGCATCATCACTGATCTCGGTTTGAATCTGAGAATACCATACTCTCACCTACTAGAAGGAATTAAATTGCTTGGTTAGCTTAGTTTATTTATCTTATAGATTTCTAATTTGCTAACCTCTAATGTTTTACTAAAGTGTTGTGTCTCCACCTAGGTACAATTTTCACACACACATTTTTGGCACCCACTGTGGGGCCCTTAAATGGGTTTCCATTTCATTTCTAACAATTTCTATCAATTTTCTATCATTTTATATCAAAACCATGATTTTTACTTTATGTCTGTACATTTTTCGTATGAGTTTTGGCAAAGTGTCATGCCAGGACCCCCTGACCACTGTACGATAATTGGTGTTTTTAAGACTCATACCTATTGTTATATATTGTCATTTGGAGGTTAATTTTTCATGTGTGCACAAACCCACTATCATATCAGGGTTCGATTATCGTACAGAAGGTAACTGTTTGTCGTACAAGTTTTGGCATCAAAAATTCAATTGTCATTTCAAATTTTTAGGCATTTTTCCATATTTGATTTTTGGATTTGGACTAATAGCTAGCCCTAACAATTGAGATCTTCTATTTTTGATTGGTACTTGCTCATTTTCTCATTGAAAGTGCAATAAAAATTGCAAAACAGGAAAAATCTACTAAGCGCATTGCGAAGGAACTTAGGTATTCTGTTGCATCTGATAACACTTCAATTTGGGATATAAAACAAACTCTCACATGTCAAGCTTGTGTGCCTTTCTTGCTTTCATAAAATAGACTTCAATTTTGGGCTCTAAAATGAACATAGATTTGCTTTTTGCATCTCTATTACACATAGTAATTAGGCCCTATGAACACTATTTGTGGAGTTCTTGAGAGAGTGGGCTTCATTCACTTGTTTTGCATGCAAAGCTCTTCTCCAAGATAGATCCCCTTGTAGGTAGGGAGGATACTATTGTTATCTCACATTCAATTGGTTTGGTCCTCAAATTTGATTGGTACGTTCTCTCTTGGTCCCACTTAGAGAGCTTGGTAGACATTGTTGTTGACATCACAAATCTTGGTGAGGTAATTTCAGTCTTAGCACATCAAAGAATCTGTCTACTATGTTTGGGTAAAAGTGAAAAGGCTAGAGGATTATGCTCTACTCCCTTTTTGGGTAGTATCAGAAACTCAGATCCTTGAATCTAGACCAAGTCCCCATGTGGTCTATTTTGTGAGTCACCTTTAGAGAAGGTTAACCATAGTGGACATTCCCTTTATTAGGTCAACCACATGGATGGAACCTCAAGCAGTAATAACCATTTTCACTGTGGTAGCAATAACCGCTATATAAATGTCTTTGTGGAAGAAATCTCCACAAGTGTAGTCTCTTGTTGGGATGTTAGATCTCCTCAGCAACTCTTGATTGATTAAATTCTTGGACTGTGTCAAAACCCCAATGCACCTGGATTGGATTTTTCCCTCTTGACATTACAAAAGTTGCAGAGTTACAACATTACTAAAAACCCTAGTGCTGCCAATTTTTTATTTTCTAGGACTATGTGCGTGATTGGAAAAACTTTTTGAGAACATACACAAGTAGCATTCCTAGGGTTAGAACAATAAGTCACTTGATTGTTCATGTGAAAGGTTGCTTTGTCCCTTGCTCATTATTTTCAGACGTGCTTGAATTCCCTTACATGTTGTTCTATGTGCTTGTTATCTACTTGGTTATTGAAAATGAATGAACCCGAGATGAACTATTACATAGATTTTCAAACCTGGACAGAGAAATTTTGCAAAAAATTTGATACTGAAAAATTGAAAAAATTGCAAATTTGAAACAAAATTCCTTTCTGGAGTCCAAATTCATCCCATAGTCTTAGAAATTCATGTGAGTTTTTCCCAATTGTCATACCAGAATCCCTATATTGTCGTACAGGAGACTATATACTGTCGTACGAGTATTGTTAGAAAACTCAAGAAAAATTAATCCTTGGTGTCAACTGTCGTACCAAGTGTTGCAATTGTCATAAAAGTGCTTCCAATTTTCATGTCAAACCTCATGTAGACTCATATGAGCCTGGATAAACTCGTATCAAAATTTTGGAAAAGTTACCAGAAACCTGCCAAATTTGTCAGAAATCTAGTTTTTACAACCTACTTCCAGATTTTGTCAAAATATTCACTGTGTCAAGAACATAGTAGAAACTAGAAGAATCCAATCATTTTCCCAAAGTGGTCTCATGAGTTTGATCTAGCCTTCTGATCTATCAATTTGAATCACGTTCATCTTGTGTTAAAACCTTGTCAAAATTATCTTCCATTCAATCTTCAACAAAATACCTAAGTGTTGTCAGCTCATGCCTGCCATCTTTTGGGTGTCTACCCATACATCTAGGGCACACTATACTTCATTTACATCCAAATCAATCTTCAATCAATCCAATCTTGACAAGGTTGTGTCATTTGATCTTCTTGAATCAAGTCATTCTTCAGTTGTCTTCATCTTGCTCTTTTCCTTCACTCAAAGTTAATGGTGGAAACTAGAGCTTCATCACAAAGAAAACAAGGGGAACAACCCAAATTCTCCTTAGTAGCATCTTATGTGATTGCTTAGACATTTCATCAACCTTACGACATAATTTTTTTTGGAGAAGACGCTCTTGGAAATCTTTATTTGATAGGTGGTTACGTCACCCCACCTATGTCTATTCACGGAGATGCTCAAAAAACTCCACATCAATCAATCCCTAGTAGTTCTCATCACAATACAATGTCCCGAGGAGGAGAAAACCAAGGCTCCCAAGGACATCAGTCTCAACATGGTGCAGATCAAGAACCTAGAACTTTTGAAATTGCCTAATATCAAAATGATGATAACTTCAAAAGAATGATGAGACACTTCTTGCATGAAGAGAAAGAGGCATACTTATTGGATCTAGCCCAACAAGGATCCAAAATTCATCCAAAATTCAATGTTGAAGATATCATCACTCAAGCGGAAGAAAATCTTATTAAAACCATGATGAAATAGATGCATGCTATGCAAGTCAAGTTAAACAAGCTAGAAAAAGAGAAGGAACCTAAGGAGTTCTCTATGGAGGCCCTATGTCCTTTTCCATTTGAAAAAAAATTGTACATGCCGTCATTCCCAAAAGGAATGGAGATACCAAAATATGATAAGTATGATGGTAACTCTAACCCTCAAGATCATGTGAGAGAATTCTGTACTCAATCCATGTCATTTATGCATGAACCAACCTACTTAATGCATCTTTTCCTTCAATCTCTGGGAGGAGAAATCATTCATTGGTTCTCTAAAATGCCTCCAACAATTAAAACCTTTCAGGAGTTGATCAAACAATTTTATCAGCAATACTCCTACAATATTCAACATCTGATCACCATGATCGATATCTGCAATCTCAAGCAAAACTCAGGAGAACCCTTCCTTACTTTCCTCAAATGATGGAGGAAGAAGTTTTCACTCTATGCTCGACCTATTCTGGAAATTGAAAAAATCAAAATCTTCATCAACAATATGGTTCTGAAACTCAATTATCCTTTGCAAATGCAAAATCATAAATCCTTTGGTAAAATGGTCAAGAATGCCATCAAGATTAAGAATGTTCTTGTTAAAAAAGGAGACATATCGCTTGATAAGGAAAACAAGTATGAATCTAGTTATAGTTCCAACAAAAAAGTCAAACGTAAATTTTGGAACAAGAACAAGAATGTTGTAACATATGGTGTTGTTGATCACGTTAGTGTCCCTTCAAAGACACCAGCATTCAATCTCACTATGGGCACTCAAGCCATAAAAGCTTCTGAACAAAAGGCATCTGAACCTTCTCAAAAGTCAAAAGACTACAAACCATGGGTTACAACACCAAAACATGAGTTCAATCCTTTGGGTGAGTCCTGAGAATCTGCCATGAAAAATCTCTTGGCAAACAAAATCATCTCATTGTCCGAGATAAAACCATTTGATCCTAAACCTCAACCAAAATGGTGGAAAGAGACTGATTTCTATGATTTCCATTGAAATAAGGGTCATAAAACCAACAACTGCATACACTTGAAACATCTCATACAAGAAAAAATTGATAATGGAGAAATTGTAATTAACAGTCACAAAACCAACAATGATCATACGACATTCATGGAACCATTTCTGAAATATGGCCAAGGAGATTCATCTTCTCAACCTAACATGGGTGCTAAAGTCAATTATGCTTACTCTGGAAATAATGCTATCATAAATATGGTTGAACCATACCTATATGAACATCGCAATGTCATCACAATTGTAAGAAAGGATATAGATAATCAATCAGAAAATGCAGTAACTCGATCATAAGCTCAGGCACATCTACAAGGACAAAACTTGAATTCATCCAATGCCCCGAAGGTGACTTTCAATCTTTCATCTGTTCTAAATAGAGGGCAGCCTCAAAATTGACTCCTAAAGAACCTAAAGAGACTAGAGTGACATCATATAGTATTGTCCAACAACTCCAGCATACCAATGCAAAAATATCCATGTTTGAGTTGCTTTGGATATCTCTTGCTCATAGGGCTATTCTGGATAAGGCTATGCTCGGTTCCAATGTTCCTAACAATCTTGATCTAGATAGATTCCAAACTATGGTTGGTCATTTGACATCACCCCAGAGGAAGATGATAATTCACCAAGACATCTGCATAACCAGCCCTTGGACATTGAAGTCTTGATCCAAAACCATCATGTCAAACGTGTGTTGATAGATGGAGGCACTAGTCTAAATATCTGTTCCTACAAATTGATCACACAACTACAATTATCAAAAGATTCTAATGATCCTAAAAAGAAGATAACCATCAAGGCATATGATGAGCAAGAAAGATCTTCTAAAGGAACAATTTTCCTACCTATCAGAACATGACCAGTTATCAAAGACATCATCACTTGTCAAGTTCTAGATCTTCCATTGGCTTACAATGTTCTTCTAGGAACACCTTGGATACTTGAAATGCAAGCTATTCCATCAACATACCATAAATCTTTGAAATTTACTTATGATGGAGTAGAGGTAACAATTCCAGCTGACATATCTACCTCTTGCAATGCCTTGAAAGAAAGTGCTGACAAACTTGTTCCACATAATAGAGGATCTTTCCCCAAGAAAATGGATATTTCCTCTACATCCAAGATGGAAAACATTGCCAATGAAGTCAAAATCAAGGACACAGGCATGGGAGAATATACTATGGAACCAGTCCCATCTCTCACATCTCTCCTGTTGTCCCCAAAATCTTATGGACAACCTTCAGACAAGGTGAAACCTATAGCTAAGGAATCTTAGGTCATATTTAATGGAAGTTTTATGAGAAAGAAAGTATCCAAGCAAGAATTTGATGAAGAAGAAGCTATACTAGCATGGTTATACAAAGATGAGTCTCAATCCTAGACAATTCAGAAATGTGACTCTAAAACACCTAAAATCCCTGTCAAATCTTATGGACCATGTGATAAACTCATGTCTAAAATGGGGTACACTAAAAAAGGACCTCTAGGAATAAGATGCAAAGGCATTTTAAAACTAGTTGAACATTGTGGAAGGATGACCAAAGATACTATAGGCTTGGGATATCAAAAGAAGCCTTTTTATCTCAACAAAAACTCTCCACATGTCTTAGAATAGAGTGAACCATCAACATAAATTCTGCTAAAAGAAGAAACACAATAATCTAACAGTGAGGATTGAAATACCACTGATGAGCTTATTCCTTATGAGTTCTTGGCTAAAGAAATACTAGACCTCCTTAAAGATGAAGATAAACCTAAGGAGAATATCAATGTAGTAGACACACAAGAACCTACTATGGGACAAAAGATAGTTGCACCACAAGAACCATCTGATCTTGAAGAAAACCAAATAGACAAGGAGGAAGGTGGTAGCTATTCTGAGATAGATTCCCATGAGTATGAATTCAAATCAGAATATGAAGGTAACCCTTCTCGGGGTATCCATCTTGACTTTACACATGTTCTAAGATTTCCCAAAGGTCTAGATGAAAGATCAAAAGATGAATCAAATGACTATGAATGGGGAGTTATTTGAGAAGAAGATGAACTTATCAATGAGAAAACACATTGACGTCATTCACCAATATTCACCTAAATCCAACGTAAGTCTAGAGTGAAATGATGAATTTAGTGAGTCTGTTCCACCTACTACCGAAGTGGAATCCAATAATGGCATTGAGACTATTTGCGAATTGAGCATTTTGAGGAGTAATATCACCTTTGAATTTGAGAGTTGGGTTAGGAACAATGATGAAAACACCATATGCATGAACACCCTTTCCCAATCCTCCCCTACATTGACTATCCAACATCCAGAAATTATTGACCAAACATCTACCAATCCAAACCAAGATATCCATACCTTTCGAAATGACTATGCCCTTGCTTGCCACCTCAATGTAGTGGAACCTATGATGACTTCCATCAATGAACCTAGCATTAGCATGATAGAGTCAGATATCAAATATCTTAGTCAAAAGAATAAGAATAAAAAGAAAAGGAGTCCTGAGGGTGAAAACCACTTTGTGGAAATCTCAGAACCTAAAATAGTAAAAATAAAAGATGTATCCGAAGGTGAAAACTTATTTGAGGCACCCAAGGATAAGATATTTGATGTCCTTCCAAGTCATTTATAGGGTAGATCTCTAGTATTGATAGAGCCAACTCAATGTATCAACTTGGGTACAACAGAGGAACCATAGATGATTCATGTAGCACAATCCTTATCAGAGGAAGAAGAGAAAGCATTCACTAAATTCTTAATAGAAAAGAAGATCAACTTTGCATGGAAATATTCAAATATGCCTAGGTTAGATCCTAATCTCATAATGCACCATTTATCTATTGCTCCAGGGGTCAAACCTATTAAACACAAATTGTGCAAGATGCATCCACATGTTGCACTCCTAGTCAACGCTGAGCTAGAAAAGTTACTAAAAGCCAGATTTATCCGAGTCATAGATTATGCAGAGTGGATCTTTGACATTGTTCTTGTTTCAAAACCAGACAAATCCTTAAGAGTATGCATAGATTTCAGAGATGTGAATAAAGAATGCCCTAAGGATGATTTTCCATTACCAAACATCGATATGATAGTGGACATGACTGTGGGCATTAAAATGTATTCTTTAATGGATGGTTTTTCTGGATATAACCAAATCAAAATAGCTCTAGAAGATCAAGAGAAAACAACTTTTACATGTGCATGGGGTACATTTTGTTGGAATGTCATGCCATTTGGGCTTCAGAATGTTGGTGCTACATATCAAAGAGCTATGACATCTATCTTTCATGACATGATGCATCGAACTATGGAAGACTATGTTGATGATACCTTAGCTAAGTCTATGATAAGATCAGAACATTGGAATGACTTGAGATAAATACTGGATAGAATAGAGAAGTTTAGTCTTAGACTGAACCCTAAAAAGTGTGCTTTTGGTGTCACTTCTGGAAAGCTCTTAGGCTACATTGTTTCAAAGAAAGGCATTGAAGTTGATCCTGCTAAAGTCAAAGCTATAATGGAAATGCAACCTCCCAAAAATATCAATCAAATGAGAACCTTACAAGGAAGGGTGCAATCAATTATACACTTCATATCTTAGCTAGTAGACATATCACAACCTTTCACAAAGACATTACATAAAGGTGTGACTTTTTCATGGAACGAGGAATGTGAAAAGAATTTTAATCATATCAAGCAATATCTATCAAATTCTTTTATTTTGATGCCTCCTATTCAAGGGAAGCCATTGATCCTATATGTCTCCACCATAGATATGTCACTGGGGGAATTACTAGCACAACATGATGAGAACAAGAAGGAAAGAGCTATTTACTATATCTACAGAACATTGGTAGCATGTGAGAAGAACTATTCCATGATTGAGAAATCTTGTCTAGTTGTGATCTTTACATCACAGAAACTGAGACATTACATGTTAGCTCACACAAAATAATTGGTAGCTAAGATCGATCCACTAAAGTACCTACTAAGAAAATCTTCCCTCACAGGTAGATTAGCTAAATGGGTGATGCTATTGAGTGAGTTTGACATAGAATATGTTGAAAGTAAAGATATCAAAGGACAAGTCATTGCAGATGAATTGGTTGAAGCACCATTGTTTGATGATAAACCATTATAGATGGAATTTCCTAATTCATCCATCATGCACATATCTTCTAGGACTTGGCATCTTTTCTTTGATGGATCTTACACACATAATGGATATGGAGCAGGCATATTATTCATAACACCACACGGTTACTCAATACCTAAAGAATTTAGAATAAAGTTTCCTTGCACAAACAATATTGCTAAATATGAAGCTCTACTTAATGGTATGAAGATAGCAATAGAATGGCAAGTGATAGAGTTACACATTCATGGAGACTCACAGCTAGTCATACACCAAGTCAATGATGTGTACCAAATAAAAGATGAGAAAATTGGTCCATACAAACACATGGTAGATGATTTAAAGAAATATTTCATATCTATCACGTTTGAGAAAATTCCTAGAATGGAGAACAAGGCTATTGATTCTATCATGAAACTATCATCTCTACTACAATAGCCCAAACATGAGCTATGCTATGAGTTCCTAGTGGAAGCACTGTTGTTTCCTACATATGATTTGCCTGAAACTTGCATGATCTACACTATTGCTGGTCATGATTCTTCCAGATACAAAAACCTTTTCTCCTACCTCTAAGACCAAATTATTTCAAATACTTTCAATCGACATGAGAAATTTTACCTTATCTGAAATGCATCCCGGTATGTCATCATTGGTAATGACCTATACAAACAGAGTCTAGATGGTACACTTATTAGGTGTTTAGAAGATGAAGAGTCTCAATGTGCATTAGAGGAAGTCCATGATGGTATATGTGGATCAAATTCCAATGGTTTAATACTAGCTCACAAACTTATTAGGGCTGGGTACTATTGGCCTGAAATGGAAAAAAGAGGCTATCAAGTATGCTAAGAACTGTCAGAAGTGTCAAGTACATGGAAACATGATTCATGCACCAGGGAGAGATCTTATTCCCTTTACTACACAATGGCCTTTTCAATAATGGGCCTTTGATCTAATAGGAGCCATTTATCCACATTCTTCTAATGGACATACCCATATCATTACAGCTATAGACTATTTAACAAAATGTGTAGAAGCACTTCCTTTGACTCAAGAAACTGACAAAAAAATCTCTATGTTCATTCTGAACTACATCATATGTTGGTATGGAATCCCACATTCAATAGCCAGAGATAATGGTGGCCAATTCAAGAATAAGGATTTAGATTCCTTATGCTCAAAATTCAAGATCACACAACATTGGTCATCCATATATTATCCTCAAGGGAATGGACACGTAGTGGCATCAAACAAGAATCTATTAAAAATATTGCATTGCACAGTTAACAAAATAGGAAGAGACTAGCATCTGATGATCAATCTAGCTCTTTGGGCTTATAGAACAAGTATCAGAACACCCACTGGGGCTACACCATTCACTTTAGTTTATCGATCTGAAGTGGTAGTACCTATTGAGGTTGAAATCCCATCACTAAGAATCAGAATGCATGGTCTAGTAACTGATGATGACTACATAGTGTCTAGGTTGCAAGAACTTGAACTACTAGATGAGTGCAGACAAGAAGCATATGATCATCTTAGAGTATATCAGAAAATAATGTCTAGAGGTTACAACATGAAAGTTAGACACAGAGAATTTCAGGTTGGCGATCTAGTCTTGAGAGAGAATCCTAAAAATCAATCACATCGAGAATGCAAGGGGAAGTCTGAAACCAACTGGTTGAGTCCCTTTTTTATCACTGCTACTTTTGGTTCTGGCACCTATCAAATCTCAATGACTGAAGGAGAACAACTCTGAGAACCAATCAACATTCTCCATCTGAAGAAATTCTATGCCTAACGCATTTAGTATTCAAAAATGTCCTGAAAAAATTGGAAAAAGTCCTGAAAAAATGATCATGCTGGTGAAAACCTAGCAAATAGGGGCCTTGGTGAATCACAAAAAAATTTTAAAAATGGAAAAATACAAAAAAATTTTTAAAAATGGAAAATACAAAAAAAGAAGAAAATGAAAAAGGTGCCTTGGTGAAAACTTGGAAACGGGCGCCCTAGTAGCAAAAATAGAATCTTTGGCAAGATGGTGAAAAATCAGCAAATGGGTGCCACTTGTTCAAAGTGCTCCATCTATCAGCACAATCTTGGTCTTTCCTAGCTTTCGGTCCTACTTTAGTTTGTACATAGCCTTATTTTTAATAAAGTTAGTTTGTACACCAAACTGCAAAATCATCGGTATCCTATCAATGTTCAAACTTGGGGGAAATTAATGTCATATCCTAGAGTCCTCACTACCTCATACGAGTCATACCCAGTCAAAGTCCCGTGAAGGTACATTTGAGTCAGTCAGTCAATCTCCTCACCAAAAAGGATTTTGCATCTACAACAACACAAACAAACATCAACATGAACAAAGACAATCTTTGTTGCGTGCTTTAATCTTCTTTGTATTGTTATTGATTCACATTGATATTTTTGCATATTGTGACCTTTCAAGCTCTTTGATGATGTCCTTTATAGGATTTAGAGAGTGATGAATAGGGGCATAATCTTTTCTTTTTTTTCTTCTTTGAGTGAAAACATAACAACTTTGGAAATTCTAGATTGAAATGGTGTCCATTTGTAAGTGTCTCCATCTTGTATTGGGTGGCAATGAGTACCTCAACCATTGATACTAGGAAAATTCAAGGACGTTTGATCTAATTATTGTATTTTTGAGTGAGTTCTTACTCCTACTATGAAACATGATCTTACCTAAGGATGTGAATGATAAAGGGTCACTACGGGTAATTTACATTGGATTTAGAATGATCTCTTGATTTCTTGATGTGTTTGCACCACAAGGTGTATTCAGGTCATCACAACATCTATGTTTTGATGCTTATACAAATTGGTATATCAAAATGGACATGATATTTAGGTCATCCTGGAGTTGGTTGCTTGGTGCTTATATCTAATATGACATTCGAAAAAACAAAATCAATATTCATATGTCCATGGTTGTCTAGCTAGTGGGCGTTGTATTGACTTTTGAGCATACAAATATATATTCATATGTCTATAGTTTGATAACTAGTGGATGTTGTATTGATTTATCTAGCTACATAAAAATTCAATGATGAAAATGACTGACACATGATCAGTGACTAGGTCCTAGGTCTTAGGTTTACATTTTATTCCGCATTTCATTTTTTGCATGATTGCATGAACTCATAATTTCTAAATAAATTTGAACACTTAAATGATTCTTCAAACAATGCTAGACATCTCGCAAGAATTGAATCTCACACAAAGGTTTCTTCATATAACCGCAAGCAGTCACCATCCTGGGTTAGACATCTTTTTTTTGACAAATGACTGAGTACTTGTCCTCATCAATACCTGCAAAATATATTATGTGAGTCATTGCATTTACATTGCATATCATAATGATTCCATCTATTGCATAACATTACATACATGTGCATCCAAAAGCATAATCAACATCATACATTTCCATACAATTTTCCATAATCACATGCATTTGCATAAATCCATACATTTGAAAGAAATCATTGCATTGCATAATCTGTACATTGTACACTACTCATAGCATTTACATCACATGATATCATCATAAATAAAAAATGAAAATTACAAATGAAGTCAAAACCAAAAAATTGATCTCATATATATCATGTAACCAAAATAGTCAAAGGTGCACTACTGGCACATGGTACAAAAGAATGAGCTCATGTGAGCTATCGGAGAAGATCAATATATATGGACAAAAATCTCAAAATTAGAAAGCACAAGATAGATTAGTTGTCTGCCTGGTCCTCTGCATCAGGTGGAGGTGGTGTAGGTGCATCCAGAATTGGGTCAGCCCTTGGTGCTCTAGCTCCCTCCAAGGCAATCATATACTAAGATTATGTAGGAACTCTCTATGCATCAAGTACAACAACATAGTATGTAGATACATAATATGCAACCCATGCAGTCTGATGTGTAACCTCTTCTTGCAACCATATAAAATCTACCTCCTGCACTATGTGCTACCTCTCAGACTCCTTACGATGTACCTCAAGAGTAGTGATCTATGCCCTCAAATCCCAAACCTACAATCTGAGTCTCCTAATCATCTCCTGAGGAGTCTACCTCAATCCAGGATCCACATTTGTAGTTGGCATCTCTATGTCCTCCATAGGCTGATCAACAACCTCTGTCCTATGTGCCTTGCAACATATAGCCTCAGCACCTAAATCAAAATTTGGATCCACCTGTATTGTATTAGTATCAACACCTACATCCTAATGTGCTCCAAGTACCTCATTAGCAGTACCAATACTACCTAGTGTGCCACTCTCTCCTCTAGTAGATCTCCTCTGTAACATTACCGGTCTCCTTGTTGCAGTTTTAGAAGGGAGGGGTGGTCTCATGTGTCCAGTTGGCCTTTGAGGAGTAACAAATGACCTAGGTATTAGTGGTGTAGGTTGCATCACCAAAATTTGTGTATCACAACATCTCTGGCCTCGACCTAGGGGATCCCCTGTGACATCTACTACCTCCTCCATGCTCAGAATTAGCTTAGTGGAATCTGAGAACCTATGAATGGGATGCTCTACAAGCCAAGCAATGGATGCCTCTATGACCTTGACATCTACTACATGTGTTTTATAGTCCCACTCTCTCAGCATAATACCTATAGACTCTTGACTACATAGTGCATCAGATAATCTCAATGTCCATCCAAGTCCTATCTCTCAGACCAACCATGCATATGTAGCATAATCCTGTGGAGTATCCTAAATGATACCATACTACTGGCACACTTGAGTGATGATAAATCTCTCCAACATAGTAGTAGAATGACCTATCAATACCTGACTCTGATAGAAGTAGCTGAACTAAGATCATGCAGTAGGCCATGCCTCCACCCATAAGTATGGTCAGCAAATAACAAAGGTCATGTCATCAAGGACCCACCTCCAATACTCAGTAATACCCATGTGAACCTATGTCATATATCAAGAATATACATATATAATGAGCTCCTGTGGCTATCTCTGACTCTGACATATCGATCGACATATGGGAATGTGCTCCCATGCCTAGATCTATAGTACAAGTGCACCAGAAGAAAATGACTTGCTCTCATGATACATGATCTCGTGCATCTCTAAGAACATATGTGTAAGCATGCACTGGCCCCAACCCAACTCAAAGAGAGTAGCCATCAATCAAGCTACCATTGGGGGCCAGCCCATCAAGAGACCATTTTACTGTGCCAACTGATCATCATCTCCAAAAAGAGTCCTAAAATCATGAAGGCTAGCATTCCCCGCACTGACATAATCAAGACGAGGACCATGAAAAGGAATGCATAGAATCTGGTAGATGTCCTTAGGTGTGATGGTGATCTCTCTAGTGGGTAGGTGAAAATTTTGTGTCTCTGAATGAAAGCACTCAATCAGCGCAGTTAGTAGTCCATGGTTCACCTGAATCTCAGGCAAATGGATCAGATAATCGAACCCACACATAGCTAGGTGCACCCTTAGAGGGTCAGGAAGTGACACACATAATCTTTATGTAGCTGGGTGTGATATGTGAACATGAACATTAGGGTAGATGACCTAAACAACACAAAAATAGGGTATCCTATCACTAACTTGGTCAAAAATTAGGATATCATTACAAAAATTGCAAAGTTGAACACTTTAGAAGGTGCATTAAATGCTAAGGAATCAGCCTAAGAAATTAGAAAAATAAAAAAATTGACCTAAGTGTGTGAAAAAGGCTCGTTGTTTTCCATATGACTTTTCAGACTAGTATCAAAACTCATACGAGGTTCTATAGGTTCCCATACGACATTTCATGAGTATATGATAATCTAAGGGTTGTCGTAGGACTTTTGAGGGACCTGATGAAATGTCGTATGACACATGGGTCCCTCTCATATGAGTTTTTGATAGCCCTGGGATGACACTCTAAAATAATTTCAAAATTCGTACAAGTCCTAGGGGACTATCATACAAGTTTCTATGCTAAAAAAATTCAAAAATGAAAATGCGTACAGAAAAGATCCTAAAAGCATAAAAACATGAAAACCTTGAATTCACAGAGAGGCACAAAGGTTCACTTACTCGGTTCCTGTACTTGGGAGGTCGCTGGTATCACTGGCTATGCTTGAATCAGTGTGAGGAGATTGGAATTGTCATGTTTGCCATTTTTCTCTCAGAGGGTTCCATAGAAATCATAAAAGTCAAAAGTGAATAATGAATTGAAATGACCCTTTCAGGCATTATATAGGTTTTGACCTAATTTTTTGAAGTGCTCTATTTTCCATGAAAATTGTACCCCTGGCTAATTTTGATGTTCTAAATCCATTTTCGGGGAACAAAATCAAAATTTGAGATCATTTACTTTGTCAAAATTGTGATTAAAAATTTTCACACCTAGGACGACTGATTGCTTGCATAATCGACCTTCTAATCATCACAAAAATCCAAAATTCAAATTAACTGATTATCTAACATAAAACTTCATGATTTTCAACCATGGTCAACCATGGTCAACTTATGGTCAAACCTAGTCAAACTTGGTCTTTTGGACCTCCGAATGATGCAGAACGCATTTCTGGACATGCACAACCACTTCACAAATCAATTAACATGCTTCTAAACCATTTAACGCTGAATTTTCTTGTCAGATTTCAATTTTCATCCTGAAGGGGGCATGGTATTGCACATTAATCAAATCTGTAAATCGAATCTTTCTTTAAGTAATTAAGACAACAACCACATCTAGTTGCTGATTCATCAAAAGTCCTTGTCACTTGGGGCACATCACTTGGGGCATATCAGATTCATCAAGATCCATATCAATCTAGTATCCTAATCAATCTTGTGAACTCTATCACTTCTTCGTAACCATCAGTTCAGTTGTGTTATTTCTTTGGTTCTTCATAATTGAAGGGTTTAGATTTTGAATCCTTTCAATTCCTTTGGACAATCAAGTTTGGAGTAAGGACATTTATTTCTTCGTAATCATAGGTTCAGAATCAGGCATTTTGATACTTCTTCATAATCACTGGTTCATTGTTGATATAGTTAGCATCATCTTGATTCTTTGGTCGATCAGGACCTGAATCAATCATCTTCAAATCTATCAATTGGCTTTTGTCTCAGAATCAATTAATTTTTCTGGATCAATTTTTCCACCACATAACTGAGTCCACATCTTTATCAAAAATAGATTAATCTTTGAACCACTACGCTTTGCATAGTAATTCAAAGAGGGGCAAAATGTAATACCCCAAAAATGGGCTATAGGTTCATTAACCTCTTAGATCCTCAAATCAAATGAAATCGACATCAAAGTCCTAACATAAGGCACATCTGCACATCAGTTTATGAAAAAATTGATTTTATCTTAATCCTGCATTGGGAAATATTCTTTGAATATTCCTAATTATCCTAATTATCTTTAATTGGATATTATTTGGCGATAAATCATATTTATCCTAGAAATTTGATTAATTGAATATTCTAAATATTTAATTAATTAATTTTAATTCTGCCACTTAATTACTTAATTAGATTTAATTATATTTATTCCTAATTATATTATTTAATTTTAACAATAAACCAAAAATCCTATGAATAATTAGTTGAATTCTTATTTAATTGATTAAAACCAATTGTCAATATTTAATAATATAGTTTGGAATAAAAGTTTGATTAAATAATTGATTAGCCCATAAATCACTTATTTTTAAATTCAAAATCAATTAAGTTGAGAATAAACCATTTTATTTTTAAATTAATTCATTTTAAATCATGCACAATTAGAAAAGCAGTTAAAAACTTTAAATCAATAAATCAATTCAATTTGTTAACTTTCCAATCTCAACATTTGATTGTGAGTTGAAAAAGTGAACTAAACTCTATTTTGAGATAAAAAGTGCTTTTCCATGATTTTTATGAGTTAATTAATTTTGATTTCTTGTTAACTCAAAAATAAACCTGAGTTTATCAAGAGTGATTTATGGCTTTTCTCAATGCATCCTCAAGCCCTAGATTTTTATAAAATCAAGGGTCAACTCTTCACAAAATGATCTCTGGAATTTGCACAATTACTCTGGCAAAATTGCATCTGAAGAATCAAGCTTTTGCGAATAGGTGATTTGTGAGATCTTTCATTGTTTTTCATAGGTTTGCATCTATTTTCATATCATAGAATATCATTGTTAGAATAATCTGCATATCCATTTCGTACATTCTAGAATAGTTTCATACAATTTTTCATATCATTGCATAAAAAATACAAAAAGATAGATTAATCTGCATCCATCCTACATTCATCTTTTAGCATTAAATCCTTCATTTAGGTGTTACATTATCATTGATCTCAGTCTAAATATGAGAATACCATATTCGTACCTACTAGAAGGTAGTTAATTGCCTAGTTAGCTTAGTTTATTTATCTTGCAGATTTCTGATTTGCTAACCTATAATATTTTACTAAAGTGTTGTGTCTCCAACTAGGTACAATTTTCACACACACAATGATATTTATTTGAAGGATGTCAAATTGGTAGCAATGTTGCTAGGCTACAAGTTGTTTTATAGTAGCAGACCTAATTTTGTATCTACTGGGGTCATCATCATGGCCTACAGAATGGTGAAGGAAAACAAGAAGTATAATCTCTGTGAAATCCTAGCTCAATAGTTTATTGATAATGTGAAAGGTATAAAGAAGGATAAATCTAAGGAATTTAGGTTTGCATCATTGCTAATTTATATGTACATTCATATCATTCACAAGCTTCCTAGCATGCATTCTAGCACAGGCCATAACTAGGCCTAGTTTCTACTCTAGGAACCTTAAAACCCATTACGTTTGCCAACTCACTGTTTGATTTGTCCTTAGTGTAGGATGCCTCTAGTCACGTGTAGTACTCACTAACATGGGTGGAGACCTAGAAGTGGCTGTGTGGCAGTAGAGGGAGATGAGTGGGTAGCTGAGGGAGTAGGTGACATACATGGGCCCTATCTTGGACCACCACCTAATCCCAACTAGGATATCCTTAATGCTTTGCAGAATCTAGTTGGTATTATTATGGATAGATTGCCTCTGGGAGGCCCGCAGGCAAAGCTCTGGGAGTGGATTAGGAGTCCCCCTCCTAGACGGGTAGAGGAGAAGGAAGTTCACGAGGGTGATTTGGTCCACATTCCAGAGCCACCACTAGCGATAGTGCCGAGAGTACCCCATGGCATAGGGGACCTGATTAGAGACCTCATTAGACTACAACCACCACTATTTTTGGGATCCATGGCTGGGGAAAAGGCTGAGGCTTAGCTTTTGAGCCTCAAGCATTACTTTGGGTTGCATTCTTATGAGAGCAACCTTAAGGCATGATTTGCAATTCACATGCTAAGAGGGACTGCCTCTACTTGGTGGAGGTAGGAGGAGGTTAAGAGCCATCTTGCCTTAGATACCCTTAGATGGGAGATCTTCTTAGAGAGATTCCATGCCCGATATATGTCAGAGAACTACAGACAACATCACATCGATGAGTTTCATTACTTGCAACAAAGGGGCCTATTAGTAGCATAGCATGAGATTAGGTTTCTCGAGTTTGTCCCTTATGTATATTACATGAAGGATGAGAAACTCCAGGTCAACAACTTTATCAAGGGGTTGAATCATGCTATAGTAGATAGGGTATGAATGGTACCTTCAAGATATTTATGGGATACCATTGAGAGGGCCATGATCATTGAGGAGATCCATAATAGGTCTCACAACACTCTAAACCAGTCATAGAACCATAGTTTTGCACCTCAAACTTTTGGTTTCCATAAACCCCACTAGAAGGGAAATTAGAAGAACTCATCAGGATCTTCTCGGGCACCTCAATAGAAGCAATCTCGGTAGAGCCAAAGACATAAATATTCTCAGGGACAACAGGGATCTAAGCCCAAATAGTGGCACTCATAGGGATCTCAATGAGATCAAAGAGCATAGTCTTAGGCATCCAGAGGTGGATTTAGTGGGTATAGTATGATAGGAGGATAATAAATGTCTAGGCCTTAGGGGATTCAACTACAGGCTTGAGGTCTATGCTACACATGTGGTTCCATGGGGCACATAGCTAGGGACTGTCCTATAAGCTGTCCAACCATCAATCAGAGGGTGGTAGCTTCTGAGCCGACTATAGGAGACATGGGCAGAGCACACAAAGTATTTGCAGTAGTTGATAACTACTAGGCTGAGCACCCGACCATAGTTATTGAGGCTACAGGCATGATCAAAGGTAGTAGAATTTCTATCATTTTTTATTTAGGAGCTACTGAATCTTTTATTTCACCTTTTATAGTGGAGCAATGCAGGCTAGTGGTAGTTAGGTAGGATGTTAGTTGGGAGGTTGAGTTAGCCTTAGGTGCTAGGATATCCATTAGTTCCATGGTGAGAGGATACCAATTGCAGATTAGGGACTTTACCACCTCAGTTGACCTTCGTGTCACACCACTTGGATCCTATGATGTCATTCTTGACATGGATTGGATCTA
This sequence comes from Chamaecyparis obtusa, assembly GCA_027943335.1. Taxonomy (NCBI): domain Eukaryota; kingdom Viridiplantae; phylum Streptophyta; class Pinopsida; order Cupressales; family Cupressaceae; genus Chamaecyparis; species Chamaecyparis obtusa. The sequence goes on along the minus strand of BSBK01000508.1, from coordinate 2,262,135 downwards.
TTCCCATAGAGCCAAGATGGATTGCAGACAGAAGACAGTTGAGTGTTTAGACAATGATGGTGTGACCTTAGTTATTATATGAGTTCAGAGACCTGTATCCCTTCGTATGATTTTCACTATGTAGCTTAAGCGGTGCATGAAAAAGGGATGTCAGTTATTTTCTATCACTATTAGTGACATAGAGGAGGAGGTTGAGAAGGAGACTTCTCTTGATGACCACCCTATTTTAGAAGAGTTCGTAGATGTTTTCCCTTCATAGTTACCTAGTATGCCACTAACTAGATCAGTGGAATTTCATATAGATCTTATGCCAGGAGTAGAGCCTATTTCTAGAGAACCCTATAGGATGACTACATATGAGCTCAATGAGCTCAAGATTTAGTTAGAGGAGCTCTTGGAGAAAGGGAAAATCCACCCTAGCATATCTCCATGGGGTGAACCCATCATCTTCCTTAAGAAGAAGGATGGATCTCTTAGGTTGTGCATGGATTATGACCAGATGAACAAGGTGACCATCAAGAATCGGTATCTACTTCCTAGGATTGAAAACTTGTTTGATCAGCTTCAGGGAGCCTGAATGTTCTTGAAGATAGACCTGAAATCGAGATATCACTAGTTGAGGATTGTAGAGGGTGACATCCACAAGATTGCATTCCGCACATGATATGGACATTATGAGTTCATTATGGTTCCTTTTGGACTCATGAATGCTCTAGCTGTATTCATGAGCCTCATGAATGGAGTATTTCATTCATTTTTAGAAAAAATTGTAGTGATATTTTTGGATGACATATTGATATACTCTTCAGATGAGCATGAGCATGAGGAGAATTTGAGATAGGTCTTGCAGTGCTTAAGAGATAATTAGTTGTATGACAGTTTACCAAAGTATGCATTCTTTAGGTCAGAGGTTCAAAATTTAGGCCATGTGATATCAGGAGATGGGATCACAGTTGACCCATCTAAGATTAGGGCTATTATGGATTAGCTAGCACCTACTAGTGTGAGAGGTCAGGAACTTCATGGGCCTTGTAGGCTATTATAGATGATTTGTCGAGGGATTCTCTAGAGTAGCCCATCCCATCACTTCCCTTCAAAGAAAGGGGAAGAAGTTTGAGTGGACAAAGAGGTGCGAGAGAGATTTTTAGGAGCTCAAGAGAGCACTTACCAGTGCACCTATACTTGTGGTACCAAATCCTTTAGCAGATTTTGTGGTATGCACAGATGCATCTTTAGATGGGATTGAGGTAGTACTGATGTAGGATGGCTGGGCTATTACCTACAAATCTAGGAAGCTCAAGACTCATGAGCTTAACTATCCTACCCATGACCTTGAGATAGCAGCTATGGTGCATGATTTGATGAGGTGGTGACATTTCTTATTAGGCCATAGATTTGAGCTTCACTCAAATCATCAGAGCCTACAGTACATATTCACTTAGCCAAATCTTAATGCTCGACATAGGAGATGGATGAAGTTCTTATATAAGTATGATTTCGATGTTCACTACATCAAGGGTAAGAAGAATGTGGTAGAAGATGCCTTGAGTAGAAGATGTCATGAGCTTTCAGCTATGACTACTAACATAGATTTGAGAGGGTGCATACTGCAACACTTACATGATGATGCTTTCTATTTAGAAGTTAGATAGATGGTTTAGTCTCAGAGACCCTTGGAGGGGAAGTTCTCAGATTATACCCTAGAGTCTAATGGCCTTCTTCACCATAGAGGACACATTTATGTACCTTCTTTCAGTGGGTTGCATGATTTCATTATCCTTGAGGCTCATACATGTAGATTTGAGACAACTTTATAATTGGCCAGGTATGAGGACACGCATTACAGAGATTATAGCTAGATGGTTGGACTGTCAAAGAGTTAAGGTAGAGCATCATCATCTAGGTGGGCTTCTTCAACCACATGAGATACCTAAGTGGAAGTGGGATTTTATATCCTTGGATTTCATAATTGGTCTCCCTATGTCTTCTCATCGACATGATGCCATTATGGTGACAGTAGATAGGTTGACCAAGGTAGCCCACTTCTCACCCATTCATACTACCTTCACAGCACCTACAGTGACACATGTATTTTTGAGAGATATTGTCAGACTTTGTGGTATTCCATGCACAATTATATTAGATAGGGATTCTCTCTTTACTTCATATTTTTGGAGAGAGCTTTAGACCTCTTTGGGCACCAGGCTCAATTTCAGCACAACTTATCATCCAAAGATAGATGGTCAGACTGAGATAGTTAATTAGGAATTAGAGGACATGCTACACATGTATGTGATGGATCATTAGGTTAGGTGGGAGGAGTACCTACATTTAGTTGAGTTTTCCTATAATAATGGGCATCATACATCATTGGGTATGCCTCCTTACTAGGCCTTGTTGGGTAGACCTTGCAGGACACCATTGAGTTGGGATAGGATTGAGGATAGATTTTTTGTTGGTTCAGAGTTGATCAAGTAGATGGAGCAATTGGTAGATTTGATCAGGCAACATCTTAGAGAGGCTCAGGATTGACAAAAGAAGTATGCAAATGTTGGGAGGATTGATAGAGAGTATTTGGTTTGAGATAGAGTCTTTTTGAGAGTGTAGCCGTATAAGAGCCCAATCATCTTTGGAAAGGGTTCTAAGCTGGCCCCTTGCTTTGTCGGACCCTTTGAGATTTTGGAGAGGATAGGCCCAGTAGCATACTATTTAGCTTTGCCACCTAGCCTATCGCACATCCATGATGTCTTTCATGTATCTATTTTAAGGAAATATATTTATGACAAGTCTCAGATGATTGATTGGGATGCTTTATTAGTGGAGTTAGATGGACAGTTGGCTTTGGAGCCAATACGTATACTAGTTTGTAGGACCCTGGCCCTTCGAGGCCGAGAGCTAGACTAGGTTAGGGTCTAGTGGGATTGCTATGATGAGGTCACAACATCTTGGGAGGACACAACACATATGAGAGATCAGTATCCCCATCTATTCGATGAGCTCCAGGAGGAAGTTCATGCCAAGGAGGGGGATGTGAGGTCCTATCCCAACCCATCTTAGCTCGACAGTTAATTTGATACTTGGAATATCTAGATGATACCTTGTTTTGTGATGCTAGATCTATTTTGATTATGAATTTACATCATTAGACACCATGTGATGATTTTATTTGATTATATTGATGATAATGATAGACGTGCCTCTACATGCTCATGTTAGATTCATTCTGATTATATGTTTTGAAAAGATGAATGAATTTTGAATTCTATATTTTGTTACATCATCTTAAGGAATGGTAATATGTTATAGATGTGATGTGAATACATATGTTAATGTCCTACAATTAACTTAGGGATTACTTATTTATACGAAATTGAAATTACATTTCAATGTTTATAGAATTAGGGTATAATGTGGATTATATTTATGATGAATCATGAAATGCAATTTCCTTATGTATTGAATTTAGATGTTATTATTGATCTTGTTTCACTTTCGATATGATTATATATGAATTGATTTTATGAGTTACTGACATCTGAATCAAGTGTGCAGGATTATGACCATGGTTGTAAATGCGGGGAAACAAGGATGGATCTATGTGAAATTAGTTTAAGCCAAGGTCATATCTAAGAAGAGAATGACCTCGTTGTTACATGATTTTATTTTGTAAATGTGATGCATGTATAAATTTTGTTGTAAATGTTTGTAAATGCATAATTAAATGTAAATTTAATTATGTAAATGTAAATGTTATATATCCAATAGGCATGCCAAGTGTGTAAATAGGTAATGTGATGTGTACTATTTTTGTATGGTGTCACTTAACACTAATGTAATGTGTTGGCATGCCTAGGTGGAATGTGGACCCTACCTCACCCATTAGTCATCTTGTAAATCCCTAGGCATGGTTAGTGGTTTGGGAAACCAAGGCATGTGTCATCATTGTTCCATTTTCGGATGTAAACTTTACTAGGGTTTTTGAAAGGTTATATGGAGCCCTATGGTGTAGTTAGGGTTGGTTTTAAGTGCCCCAAGACATGTGCATGGGTTAGGGGCCCAAATTTTACCCTTTTCACTTTTCTAGGCTTCCAAAATGCCCCTCAAAGTGAGCCTTTCTTGATAGTGACGAATTTGGACATGCCTTCTAGGATAATCCTTTTTCCCATGTCCTAAAATGCTTACCATTTCATAGCAAAGGATAAGTGGTTTGTGAGCTATAACCAAGACACCTAACTTACCTTGGGATGGGAGTAGGAGAGAAGGAATGTCTTTTGGGTTATTAGGAAAAGAGTGTAGGAAAGAGGGGACACTTCTAGATTGGCATGATTGTGGAGAGGAGGGAGTTGGAGAAACTAGAGACTTGAGAAAGGAAAGTAAAAGCTAGGAAGGAATGGAATAGCTCTTCTATAAATCTTCCATTTCCATTGCTTAAGGAAAGGTTGGTGTATCTTCGTTGTTTATGTTTATGTAATTCTATTGTGAAGATAAAAATTTTGTGTGAATTTGTGATGTTTAGTTTCATTGTGCTCATATGAATTTTACTCTTGTTTCTCCTTTCATGTTTGTGAATGTGTTGTGGGTGTGCAAGATAATTCTCATACTTGGGAGGATTTGACAATGTCTTGGGGTGAAGGGCTTAGTTAAGAAATCCATATGTTGTAGAGCTTGGATGTGTGGGCATCATTGAGGCCTACTTATGTTATAGTTGGGGGCCATAAGGGATGTGTTTGATGCTCTTTATGATGAACTGGTGTAATGCCCCGCTGAGGTTCCCTCAGCACAAGGACATAAATTACAAAAAAAAAATGCATATTTGTTTTTAAAATAAAGTAACATGAGATAATCTCATTGATATTATGTAAATACAATTCAAGACAACTAATAGATCAAACTACTTTTCATACTCAATTAATAATGATTGTCAATACATACCTATATATTGCAACCTTTTTTTTTCATTATAACCACCATGTCCAACAACTGTATCTACACACATGTCTAAACAACTAGGTGCAAAAATTAGATACATGATCATAAACAAGCAATGCAAATCATTATTGAGAAGATGTAAAATAATTCCATTTAAAGCTTTAAGACAAACCCTATGGGACTAGACCTAAGCCTCGGGAGCTCATCATTGATGGCCTTGCCTACGTTCACGCTCAGAGGCTTCGTAGTTCGATACTTTAGTTTTGAACCATATCATACTAGTTCACCATAAGAAGGGTAGAAAATATCATATAAAATAAAATAGCGGGTACACAACCCTTTCTAGGGTAGAGCCCCTAGACAGTCTCTCTGTCGGTTGGCACCCACTTAGGTGAAACCAAGATGAAATTGCAGTTAAGTATCTAATATATGAACATATCCCAAGGGGTTTTTAAACTTGAAATAAGTTTGAATGAAGGTTATTTTACTACTTTAGTTCACCCATCACTACCATTTCTACAATATCCCTAATATTACAAGTCCAGTCAATGACAAGGAAGAATACCTACAATACATATATAGTAACTTCATCATTTTGAATATATAAGAAGGAACTTACTACCATGGTAATATCTTACTCCTTTCTATAAATGTAAGTAATTCAATTCTAACTTGTAAAAGAATCATTAACTAGAATAATTGATCAGACATAGTTATTATGATGTAAATTTAGCATTTATAATAAAATAGAGTGTTAAGCCTTTTCAAATCAATTGAGTAACCTAAAATCACTATAACAAGCACTCGTCATGACAAGTTTTAGAGGAGATAAGATTAGCTACTATCAACACTTAACGTACATAATAACTTATAATACTAATTTGAGTCTATCTAGGAGTACAACATGAAGGTGACATAAAAGTATGAGGAATTCATTAACATTTATTCATTAGAAAGATATCCACTATCTATGAAATTACCTAGGAGACTCATTCATTAATTCTAGAATGAAAAATATAAGTAATTGATGCGGGACAACCTAATCATAGAATAATGGGTACCCTTTTATAAAATAATATAACATGAATACCAAGAACATAGTTCTTATATCTAGGATCCTATCTTGCTAATACATTGATAAAACAAAAATAAAACTATGCAAAATATTGAGCAATAAGTGAGCTAAGAGTCTTAGAGTTCCTAGTGTGGAAACCTAGGGCTCTGATACCAGATGTAATGCCCCACTGAGGTTCCCTCAGCACAAGGATATAAATTACAAAACAAAACATGCATATTTTGTTTTTAAAATAAAGTAACATGACATAATCTCATTGATATTATGTCAAAACAACCAATAGATCATACTACTTTTCATACTCAATTAATAATGATTGTCAATACATACCTGAATATTGCAACCTTTCTTTTTCATTATAACCACCATGTCCAACACCTATATCTACACACATGTCTAAACAACTAGGTGCAAAAATTAGATACATGATCATAAACAAGCAATGCAAATCATTATTGAGAAGATGTAAAATAATTCCATTTAAAGCTTTAAGACAAACTATGGGACTAGACCTAAGCCTCGGGAGCTCATCATTGATGGCCTTGCCTATGTTCACGCTCAGAGGCTTCGTAGTTCGACACTTTAGTTTTGAACCATATCATACTAGTTCACCATAAGAAGGGTAGAAAATATCATATAAAATAAAATAGCGGGTACACAACCCTTTTCTAGGGTAGAGCCCCTAGACAGTCTCTCTGTCGGTTGGCACCCACTTAGGTGAAACCAAGATGAAATTGCAGTTAAGTATCTAATATATGAACATATCCCAAGGGGTTTTTAAACTTGAAATAAGTTTAAATGAAGGTAATAGAATATTATCTTACTACTTCAGTTCACCCGTCACTACCATTTCTACAATATTCGTAATATTACAAGTCCACTCAATGATAAGGAAGAACATAGTATTAAGATCAAAATAGTTACTAGAAACACATGTGTAGTATTACTCAAGAGTACCCTCAAGAAAACATATGAGTAACACAACCCTCTCACAAAACCACTAACAATATACCCCTCAAAGGTCTCGCATACATTAGTTCACTAGGTAGATCATCTCTAAAGACCATTATTAAGGAACCATCCTCCATTCTAGCCTTGAATGGATTCTTATGCTCAAGGTTAAATATAGTATATTAAAATAATATCACATTGCTATTTTATTAATTGATTATTCCTATTTAACTATAAGAGTTGGAGTAGTTAAATATGCTAGGTTTGATTACACCATTCAATGAGAAAAATGAGTAGAAGAGTGGTTCAATTAAGATGTTAACACTTAATAATTATTGATTTATACACAAGTATTAATTAAGACTCTTTAAACTTGAGTAAAATCCTTATTCCACAATTACGATTCTACACCATTAGTCAATTGAATAGAGATGACAAAAGACTAAGGGCAAGACTTCCAAACCAAATATATATACAATTGCCCAAAATATCAAACCTAATTAATAAATTCAAAAATTCCTAAATAAACTATCAAATTTACTGAGCCATTCTAATATAATAATCTTAAAATAAATTTAACAATTTTAAATTGATTTTAAGACTAATTATAAAATATCCATAATTAAACATCCTCAAAATAACTATAACTAAATCTATAAATTTTCTATTAAAATGATTCTAATAATCTATTAATTAACATCCAAGATTCTAATTAATTTTAAAATTAATAAGGACAACTTATCTGAAAGACTAATAAGACAAAGTTAAATAAATATTAAAATTCTAATAAGAATCTATTCCATATTTTAATCAAAATAATTTAGAATTAAAAGATGGGATACCTATAAAGAGGAGTTTAAGACCAAATTGTCTTTAACCTGTAACTAATTATAATGGAAAGATGTCATTTAGATTCCAAGTAAAGTGTGAATATGGAATCAAATTCAAAATGGTGTATAAAGACTTTGGCAATTTAACAGAAGTATACCATTGATTTCAAAACAAATCAAACTTCTAAAATAACTTATAAAATAGTTATATGGTTTCGTTTTCCAAACTACAGAGCAAAGTAAGTTTATGGAAAGGTTTTGTTCACAAGGTGTGAGTGACTCGTGAATTACAGAGTCAAAATTTGAACAAGAATGACAGGAATATAAAATGGTTCCCAATTATCCCAATACTACTAATCTCAAACGATAAGCATACTGTCCAGAACGGTTATGATGAATTTATGCTCTAAACCTATAACCACTACATTTCTAGTGATGAAGATTGAGGAAATTGGATATATTTAGAAGTCATTATTAATTCACATTTAAGTTTAATGGAAGGCGACATCTCCAGAGGTATCATTACAGACATTGAAAGTATTGAATACATATCATTTGTTCCAACTTTGAAAATGTATGGCTCTATCTAACTGAGTCCAAACCAGATATTCAAATTTTAAAATTCTATTGAATCAAAATTGTGTTGTTTAGCCTAAACCGTATATTCTAAAAAAAAAGATTATATACAAAATAATTTATTATAATACGCTGCAACAATGGACACATAGTAGTAAATAGTGAAGTTTGTTTAAATGCTAGTAATAGTAGATAAAAAAATTAAAATTACATAGAAACACCTCAAATACATCCTTGGCAAATTATGATCGAATAAATCCAATCCCATTAATATGCATCTTGAACACACAACACTCTCTCTGAAAATCAAAAGTTTTGGTTCTAAAATCTTGAGCGTCCCCTCATATTAGCATGATACATTCTATTTAATATTCCTCTTTTCAGAAAACTGAAATGGTTTTAATAACCATAAAACCCATCGTAAATAAATTTAAGTAATATTTATCTCTAAAAAGTTATCGAGAGATCTCTATATTACTTACCAACTATTCTTTTAATCTTACTTTTAAATTAGCTCATACATAGGATTTTTATTAAGTTAAAGTTATTCATTTCTAAGGAATAAGATTCCTTAATTTAGTTAGAATGTTCTTCTTTTTAATTATAATGAGATTTTTTTTTTTCTTTCTTATAAAATTCATTTTATATATAATAATTTGTTTATAGTCTTTTGATAAAAGAATATAATAAAATAAATAAAATTTTTATTTTATAATTAAAATATTTAAAATTTTTAAATACTATTTAAAAATATATATATATGTATTTTTTTTTTTTGTAAATACATAATAAAATAATAAAGATCTTTTTTATTAATAAGATATATAATCTAAAAATATTTATTATATTTCTTTTAGATTTATAAAGAGAAATATTACATAAATTAAGTTACATTGTTTGTAATCTACAACATATTTAGCATATAATAATAACAAACTAATTAAACTCTATATTTATGAAAGTCATACAACCACATATATTATTTGCATATTTAGGTGTATGCATATAGTCTAGAAACATCATCTAACAATTTACTATAATTGATGAAAGGTTTACTTACCATAATAGTCCCTTACTGAATCTAAACTATAGGGGCACTACAACTGGTATGTTGAGAAGGAGCCTTGTGAAGGCATGTAAGAATGATTTGTAATACTTGGTTTGTTTGAGTATGACATCTCCATATGTGATGTTTCCACCTTCACCCATTTTTGGATCAATAATGATCTTATGTGCAAACTTGGGATTGGGAGTGATGCCTATGTTACTTGTTATTGAATGTGAGTGTTGAATGTTTGTATCCCGACCATTCTTTTTTCCCCTAGCTTGGGGGTGGTCATGAAATGGTCTAGGCTGGGAGGTGAGCCTCCATGGTCATGAAAGAGAAAATCTATTTTTTTGCAGGTTAGAAAAGAGGATGAATTGTTAGTCTTCAAGATGTTTACATCTATGGAAGTTGAGAACCTAGAACCATGGATTGAAATATTATAAATCTAGTTTATTTATTGTACCAATTTCTATTGTAAGAAATGAACTCAATTGTATTTAAATGCTAGATAAACTAGTTTGAGATGTATAAGAAAGTTGTGTGAATTTTCTGCATAAATGAATATGTAGTATGTAAATATCCCTAGGAACTTTCCTTGAGAGGTTATTTCAATTTATAATTCTGTAATAAAAAAAGAGTAATTTTTCTTATGGTTTACCTCCTAAATTTCCTTTCTAAATCTTTATCATGAAAATGTTGTAGATGAATTTTTGTAAGAAAACTTGTCTATCAGTTTCCTTTTCTGTTTAGAAATTAATATTGGTAATCATAATATTAAATTTCCTGTAATACATATGTTTTAGGAAATTTAAAAGAAATCTTTTATTTCATTCTTTTTAAAGATTCATCTAAACCTGTTTAATTTCACTTTGATGTAAAAAGTATATTCTATTTTTTTTGAAACAGAAATCTTGTTACAATAATGAAGTGTTGTTTGTAACTTCAAGTTAACCTCTTTTTACTGTCCATGAATCCTATTAAATTAATATTGGGATTATGTATCTATCTGCTATTTTACAGATAGATTATCCAAGCTAAAGTAATGCACTATTTAAATTTGATAATTAATCATGTCCTTCAAAACAAAGAATGAGAGGTTATATAAACTATGAAATATATACAACCTTCTAAATCTGAAAGTGTTAAAAGAAAAAGAGAGTAATTTATGTACATTTTAATTGGTTCCATACTCATTTATTCAGAGTGAATATATAATTAAAAAAAAACATCATTTTGTATAGTTCTGATATATTATAATGGAAATGATAAAAATAGGAAATATTAGTTTGAGAAAAACATTATAGCACAGAAATGCAAAATAATTTGTGTATATATACTATATAGAATTATATATATATATATATATATATATATATATATATATATATATATATATATATATATATATATATATATATATATATATATATATATATATATATATATATATATATATATATATATTATATGCATTTTTTTATATTATATAGTAAAGTTCTTCTAAATGGCAAAAGAAATTAAAATATACCATACTTTAAAAATAAAAAATTTAAAAAAGAAATCAAAATGCAAGTTTGGGGGGGGGGGGGGGGGGGGGGGGGCGGAATCGGGCCGAAGCCCTACCCCCACGACAGAGTTTAGCTCTCACTGCCGCCCACATAAGGGCATAGGAGAGGCCCTACCAATGTTCCCTTAGGGGAGTAGTGGGTAGGAGGAGGAGGCTCCCCCACCATAGGTGGTGAAGAGTCTCAGCTCCTCTCCCACCTGCGACTGCCAGATCGCGTGTGTGCGGTCGACAACCATTGTATTTTTTTTGGGAAGAAAAAGAAATGGGGGGGGGGGGGGGGCTAGGTTAGTATACAAAAATAAAAACTAAAATAAATTTTATTATATAGTTTTTTATTAAATGTAAAAAAAAACTTTCCATTAAATAAACAGTCTGTTTTATAGTATTTGTTTTTTTTAAATACCATATGAAACCTGCATTAAAATAACAAGTATCTAACTTACAGATTATTGAAAGTAGAATATTAAAATGTAGTTGTAGATTTCAAGCTTCTCCATATAAGCCATTTATGGGTAACCGACAGACCCAAAAGAGCCACTCTCATGATAGAGAGAGTGCTCTTATAAAAAAAAAGGGAAGCTTAAGAAATTATAACCAGCCGCAACAACACAGTAAAAAAAAAGAGAGAGAAATTTAATGTTTTACCCTTGGGTTATGAAGAAACCCTTCATTGATTTGAAAACCAGTGTATTCTTGACACACACATTCACACAGATGCTTGTGGGTGTATATTCACACCTCTAGTGTGGATATACACACATGAACTCATGTGGGAATACAAAAGCTCTTTCTTCCATCAGATAACCCTCAGACAAAATAAACCTGCAACTAGCAAAAATGGCCAAATTTGAACATTACTCACTTTTTATGAGGCCTAACCCTAATTTTGGGTTAGGGTTAGGGTTTCCCACTTGGGAATCCTCATAGTGTAAATAATCATTAAATTATCATATCTTTATTTGCAACACATTCTAACTCTATTCTAATTTATTAATATTATATTTTGTTTAGTGACTATTGGGACTCAGTGCTAATGACTCTTCCTAACCAGTTCCTGATGAATTCTTTTGGATTCATATATATTACACATCTAACTTGGAATTCCCAAGTGGTTAAGGAATTCCACTAGTGGGACTTCAAGTTAAATCCCCATTTATGAAACAACTCTATAGAAACCCTCGTTCCTGATTGGTTTCACCAATTCAATGATAACTTTACACACACTGAACCAAATGGAATTAAACAACTTTCATTAGAACATATATTCAATGTAGTTTCCAACCATGTCAATTTGAGTTAGCAAATATTTCGTACACAGTTGTACTCGACAAGAACATCACATGAAATTGATTGGTTTTCATTCAAAACTACACCAGAAAATTGGTTTACAAGATCTAACCTATTGCGGAGGTCTTGAAATGATTAAATACCACCAAAAATGGGTTCCAACTAGTCCCTTAATAGTTGTGACCATTGGAAACCACATTTGAACTTCTTGAGCAACTTTTGAAAAGTTTCTTGAGAAAGTTTTGTGCAACTTTTTGTTGCAACTTTTACGAAATGGACAAATCGCCACCAAATGACTCACAAAGTGATCATGAAGATGATCCAAGTCATAGACCCCCTAAATGATTTAAAAACATCAAAATCATGGCTAAAACAACATAAACATTTAAAATCTCTATTGCAACTACTCCTAAGAAACCTAGAATCCAAGTGGACTAAGGCATCCCAAGGTTTATAGGTATGCCTATGGGATCCTTGACCACACAAAAATGATTCAAACATGTAAGGGATGATCTATAAGATCCATCCACCTTATTACAAAGCCAAAACAAACAAAAACCTGAGCAGCATCCTAGATGATGCCTTGGGTGAATCATTATGGGCTCTAATATCTTGTAATTGACTTGGTTTCCACCTATAGAACCCTTATTCATCTTCTTTTACCTTTGATCCTCATTGCATGTGTTCAAAGTCTTTATACCCTGATTGTTTATCCTTGGTACCCCTGCACCGGTTTTACTCCTTTTTTTCTTGGTAAAAATAAATTCATGAGCTCTTCCTTTTCATTTTCTCATAAATTTTATCATTTGGAAGATGAGAAACATCATTTTGTTTCATGAATTGTGTATCACTTCTCTTGGAAATTTATGAATATGGATTTTTTCTCGCTTGACTTGGCTGTAGGATATAATGTTTTTAATCTAAAAATCCTCATTCTTTGTAGCTTTAAATTCTAAGACTTCATATATTTATATTGGAGGCTAAGGCCACAAAAGAAAACCCCTTTTATCTTCTCTAAAGCATTGTGACTCTCAATAGCTTCAAGCTACCTATTAGTAAAAGAATAATGAAACTACCTTATTTTCTATTTGGAATTTATTGTTTCAAGATCTATTTGTTCTCATTGATTTACAACCATGCCCCCTCACCATATATTGTTGCATCCTTAATTAAATATGATATTATTGTCACTGTATTTTCTATTTGTATTCTCAGTTATGAACCATGGCTACTCTATTTTATTATCTTGTGCCAATGCATTATGATGTAACTCTTCTCATGCTACCTTGCTATGGTCTAGATCGTAGAGAAACTCACCTCAAGTAATAAATAAAACTCTTGAACAATTGATGAAGGGTGCTCCCCTTAATACCACAAAAACATAACAGAAACAGAGAAACAACAACCATATGCAAGAACCAAAAATGGGCTTCTTATTATCTCCACAAATGTGGAATTACAAACTTTCAGAATCACAATATGCAAAGCCACATGGGCATTCGCTTACAATATTTTGTAGGAAAAAGCTTTGAATTATTACCCAGATCTACTACCCAGAACTGTCCCCCGACTGCCTAAGACAACACTATAGCCTTCCTTATATAGGCAATTTTCCACCACCTGGGAAGGTTCTAGAGTTTTAGCCAATAAGGCCGACCAAACTTAGAATTATTTTATTTTACAATTTATTACATCAAATTTGGCTCAAAATAAATTTTGAAACCCAAATAGAAATTTTGAAGGAAAATTATTTTCTGCCATTTCAGGTGACCCAACTTCTGAAGACCATAAGTCATAGCCAGTTGACACGATTGACTATATAACCCCATTCTGGAAAGGCCATGAAGTGCTCTACAGCCTTGACTTGCACAAGTGCTTGTCACCCAAATTCTTGACCTCATCCAGGGCCTCTAAATCCTTCAAAACTAAGTTCAAAGTTTCTGTACCCTGTTGCCAATACCGAAAATCTTCAATATCTACAAAGCTAGACTTGATCTGTCAATGAAACTTTACTGGCAGGCTGATATGACCAAAATGAACCTCCAGGGAAGAAATAAAAACATTCTGAGATTGGATGACCAACTTACTAAAATAGCAAGTTTCCATAAATATCAGCTCTACACAAGATAGCCCTTATTAAAAACAAAACCATAAATATTTTTGGGTGATGCAAGATCGCTCTTACACCTAGGATGCTCTTGCATCAGACACCCAAGGTAATTTGAGAAGTGACCCTGTCATGACTCAGGTGTGTAGAGGAAAACCAAGATGGTTAACCTCCTCCTTTGCTAGCCATCATGAATCTTCATCAGGTCATTCTTTCCATTTGACCAAATATTCTTCATATGTCATGTTTCTTGTGCTTCTGTCAACATGATTATCCAGTATGTCTGCAATCTCCTTGATATCTATCTTTGTTGCTAGAATAATCCACTGTGCTACTGTAACCTCATCTTCAACACCTCCTTCATGATACTCTATCAAATTTGAAACACTAAGTACTAGTGAAATATTTAGCTCAGTAGGCAACTTGACCTCATATGCATTTCCTAAATCATGCTTCTTCAGTATCTTACATGGCCCAAAATTCTTCATTTTCAACTTGTTATATGTACCAACTGGAAATCGCTCCTTCTACAAATGAACCATGACTTCATCTCTAACCTAAAATTTCTTATGTCTCCTTTTCTCATCTACCTTAACCTTATACTACGCATTCATCTTGGTAATATGCTTCCTCACCTCCTCATGGATGTTCTTCAAATGTTCTACAAAATCATTAGCTTCAACACTACTTATTTCTCCTTTATCTATCTTCCTTAACTCAGATGCATTTCTGGGACTACTTCCATATACAATCTCTAGATGATGTGAGGAACTAAACTTCAAATCTATCATCAAATATTCACTTTCTACTAGTGTCATTCTATATGTTGCCTTATTTGGCAAACTGGCTCCTGGAATCAAGTCCATCTAATGACTAATCTTTCTTACTAGTGGTAATCCATCAGGCACATTATTGAGTACAATATCCTAAAACTCATTCAACAATTCTGCAACTTCTACAAGTACATCTTCTACTTCCTATTTCCCAGGCTTCAAAATTAAGGTAAAACACATATGCTCATGCCACATACCATCTAAGAAATTTCCTCTATCAAAAAAAGTTATTCTTGCATTACCACATACCTTTTCTTCTATTTTCTTCAATGGCTTTAGCTTATGTTGCACTCCATCCTTTGTTAGGGAATAGGTATTCGCATGACCATCATGTACAACACATCTATCAAACTACCAAGGTCTACCCAACAACATATGAAATGCATCCATAGATATGATATCACATAGTACCTCATCATGGTACTTGCCAATCTTGAACTTCATTAGGCACTGTTCACTAATCATGACCTTGTGGTCATCCTGCACCTAGGCAACTCAATATGGATGTGGATGTTTCTGCCTCTTGAGCTTCAACTTTGTCACCATCTGTTCTGACACCAAATTATCAGTACTGCCACTATCAATAATCACATCACAACACTTACCCTCACACTTACACCTAGTGTGAAACAGGCTCCTCCTTTGCTTAGGTTCATTCTCACCACTCAGCAGGACTCATCTGTTGCTAAGCGTTTCTCCTCTTTTAGCATCTTCAGAATTTGATGATCTAGCATCCTCATCTACATATGAAACTCTAGCCTAGCCTTCATTCCTCTTAGCTATCCTTCCTTGGCATTGAGGACATTCAAATGCCCTATGACCTTCTTCTCCATAGTGAGAACATGTTCCATGGAAGCCTCCTCTTCCAGATCCTTTTCCTCTTCCTCTTCCTCTTTGATCTCTATTATTCTGATCATAGAAATGATTGAAATTATCTCCTCTCTAATTCTAACTATTACTAGCCTCATCCTACTTTTTTGAATCTTCATTTTGATCTCCATATGGCCATCCACCAGATCTTCCATCATGACCTCATCCTCTTTGTCTACTCTCGAACTTCATGTTCAACTTTTCCTCTACTTTTAAGGAAAATTGGTATGCCTCTTCAATACTGTTCATTCAAACTAGATTCAACTCCTCCTAAATGCTCAGCCTCAATCCATTAAGGTAATGGGAAACTTTCTCCTTATCAGCTTTTGCATGGCCTGTTCTGATGAGGATTTTATAGAACTCCTCTGTATACTTCTGAATAGATCATCTCGCTTGCTTCAAACTTTGCATTTTCTTCAGTAAGTCAAGCTCATAATCAACAGGGATGAACTGTCGCTTCAATTTATCCACCATCCAATCCCATCTTGTGATTTTATCCTTTCCTCTTCTATTTCACTCCAATTGAATCTCTTGCCACCAGATCTTTGCATGACCCTTTAGTCTAGCCTTTGCAAACTTGACCCGATCAGGATCCTTGATATCTTCATACTCAAAATATTCTTCACATTCATTGATCCAGTCAATCAATTCCTCTGGGTTAAGATTTCTAGAAAATGTCAGAACCTCAATGTTAGGTCTTATCCTGATCTTTGAAATGGCTCAGAAAAGTCTTTCTTCCTCTTGATTTAAACCTCTAACTTCTACTTCTTAATCATCATTTCCTTCTTCAGCTTCATCCTCACTTTTGTCTAGGACATTAAGATTCATTCCTCTACAAATCTCCTCTTGAAATGCTTGCACTTGTATCTAGAGTGCTCTAACCTTAGGTGTTACAGCACTAGCTCTTTTGCCACATTCCCTTTGTGGAGGCATTTTTGTGATACTCACTGAAACCCTAACCATGGTCCTAGTGCAAACTACCTCACAGTCGGTGATCTGTTTACACAAAAACCCTAACCCATGGTCCTAGTGTAAACTGCCTCACAATCGGCGATCTATTTACACACTCAGGAACTCCTACTCTAATACCATTTGATGAAGGGTGCTCTCCTTAATACAACAAAAACATAATAGAAACAAAGAAACAACAACAATATGGTAGAACTGAAAATGGGCTTCTTATTATCTCCACAAATGTGGAATTACAAACTTTCAGAATTACAATATGCAAATCCACATGGGCATTCGATTACAATATTTTGTAGGATAAAGCCTCAAATT
Source organism: Chamaecyparis obtusa (assembly GCA_027943335.1). Taxonomy (NCBI): domain Eukaryota; kingdom Viridiplantae; phylum Streptophyta; class Pinopsida; order Cupressales; family Cupressaceae; genus Chamaecyparis; species Chamaecyparis obtusa. The sequence goes on along the minus strand of BSBK01000508.1, from coordinate 2,244,781 downwards.
ATTACCCAGATCTACTACCCAGAACTATCCCCCGACTGCCTAAGACAACATTATAGCCTTCCTTATATAGGCAATTTTCCACCGCCTGGGAAGGTTCCAGAGTTTTAGCCAATAAGGCCGACCAAACTTAGAATTATTTTATTTTACAATTTATTCCATCAAAGTCAGCTCAAAATAACTTTTGAAACCCAAACAAATTTTTTGAAGGAAAATCATTTTCTACCATTTTAGGTGACCCAACTTTCGAAGACCATAAGTCATCACCAGTTGACCCGACTGACTATTATAACTCCATTCCGGAAAGGCCACAATGTGTTCTATAGCCCTAACTTGCACAAGTGCCTGTCGCCCAAATTATCAACCTCATTCAAGGCCTCTAAAGCCTTCAAAACTGAGTTCAAAGTTTTTGTACCCTGTTGCCAATACCGAAAATCTTTAATATCTGCAAAGCTAGACTTGATCTATCAATGAAACTTTACTCGCAGGCTGATATGACCAAAATGAACCTCCAAGGAAGAAATCAGAACATTCTGAGATTGGATGAACAACTTACTAAAATAGAAAGATTCCATAAATACAAGCTCTACATAAGATATCCCTTATTGAAAACAAAACCAGAAATATTTTTGGGTGATGCAAGATTGCTCTTACACCCAGGATGCTCCTGCATCAGACACCCAAGGTAATTTGAGAAGTGACCCTGTCACGACTCAGGTGTGTAGAGGAAAACCAAGATGGTGAACCTACTCCTTTGTTAGCCATGATGAATCTTCAATAGGTCATTCTTTCCATTTGACCAAATATTCTTCATATGTCATGTTCCTTGTGCTTCTATCAACATGACTATCTAGTATGTCTGCAATTTTCTTGATATTTGAACTGGTTGCTAGAATACTCCACTGTGCTTCTGTAACCTCATCTTCAACACCTCCTTCATGATACTCTGTCAAATTTGAAACATTAAATACTGGTGAAATATTCAGCTCAGTAGGCAACTTGACCTCATATGCATTTCCTGAATCATGCTTCTTCACTATCTTACATGGCCCAAACTTCTTCATTTTCAACTTGTTATATGTACCAACCAGAAATCTTTCTTTCCGCAAATGAACGATGACTTCATCTCCAACCTAAAATTCCTTATGCCTCCTTTTTGCATCTTCCTTAGCCTTATATTATGCATTCATCTTGGTAATATGCTTCCTCACCTCCTCATGTATGTTCTTCAAATGTTCTGCAAAATCCTCAGCTTCAGCACTAATTTATCCTTTATCTATCTTCCTCAACTTAGATGCATTTTTTGGACTACTTCCGTATACAAGCTATGGATGATGTGAGGAGATAAACTTCAAATATATCTTCAAATCTTCACTTTCTGCTAGTGTCATTCTGTATGCTGCCTTATTTGGTAGACTAGCTCCTAGAATCAAGTCCATCTAATAACTGATCTTTCTTACTGGGGGTAATCCATCAAGCACATTATCAGGTACAATATCTTGAAACTCATTCAATAATTATGCAACTTCTATAGCCTTTGGAATTAAGGTAAAACATATATGCTCTTACCGCATACCATCTAAGAAATTGCCTCTATTAACAAAAGTTATTCTTGCATTACCACATACCTTTTCTTCTATTTCCTTCAATGGCTTTAGCTTATGTCACACTCCATCCTTTGTTAGGGAATAGGTATTCACATGACCATCATGTATAGCACATCTATCAAACTGCCAAGGTCTAGCCAACAACATATGACATACATCCATAGATATGATAACACATAGTACCTCATCATGGTACCCACCAATCTGGAACTTCACTAGGCACTATTCACTAACCATGACCTTGTGGTCATCCTGCACCTAGGCAACCCGATATGGATGTGGATGTTTCTATCTCTTGAGCTTCAACTTTGTCACCATCTCTTCTGACACCAAATTATCAGTACTACCACTATCAATAATCACATCACAACACTTACCCTCACACTTGCACCTGGTGCAAAATAGGCTCCTCCTTTTCTCAGGTTCATTCTCACCACTCAGCAGGACTCTTCTGTTGATCAACATTTCTCCTCTTTCAGCATCTTCAAAATTTGATGATCTGGCATCCTCATGTACATATGAAACTCTGGCCTATCCTTCATTCCTCCTATATGTCCTTCCTTGGCATTGAGGACATTCAAATGCCCTATGAACTTCTTCTCCATAGTGAAAACATGTTCCACAAACGCCTCCTCTTCTAGATCCTTTTCCTCTTCCTCTTCCTCTCTGATCTCTAATATTTTGATCATGGAAATGATTGAAATTATCTCCTCTCTAATTTTGACTGTTACTAGCCTCATCCTACTTTTTCAGATCTACATTTTGATCTCCATATGACCATCCACTAGATCTTCCATCATGACCTCTTCTGCTTTGTCTGCTCTCAAACTTCTTGTTCAACTTTTCCTCTAATTTTAGGGCAAACTGGTATGCCTCTTCAATACTATTCAGTCGAACTAGATTCAACTCCTCCTGAATGCTCAGCCTCGACCCATTAAGGTAATAGGAAAATTTATCTTTATCAGCTTTCGCATGGCATGTTTTGATGAGGATTCGATAGAACTCTTTTGTATACTCCTGAATAGATCATCCCGCTTGCTTCAAACTTAGCATTTTCTTCAGTAGGTCAAGCTCATAATCAACAGGGATGAACTGTTGCTTCAATTTATCCACCATCTGATCCCATCTTGTGATTTTATCCTTTCCTCTTCTATTTCACTCTAGTTGGATCTCTTGCCACCAGATCTTCACATGACCCTTCAGTCTGGCCTTCACAAACTTGACCCAATCAGCATCCTTGATATCTTCATACTCAAAATATTCTTCACATTCATTGATCTAGTCGATCAATTCCTCTATGTTAAGATTTCTAGAAAATGTCAGAACCTCAATCTTAGGTCTTTTCCCAATCTTTGAAATGGGTCAGAAAAGTATTTCTACCTCTTGATTTAAACCTCTGACTTCTACTTCTTGATCATCATTTCCTTCTTCAACTTCATCCTCACTTTCATGTCTGACATTAAGATTCATTCCTCTATGAATCTCCTCTTACAATGCTTGCACTTATCTCTAGAGTGCTCTAACCTCAGGTGTTACAACACCAGCTCTTCCACCATGTTCCCTTCATGGAGGCATTTTCATGATTTTCACTGAAACCCTAACCATGATCCTCGTGCAAACTACCTCATAGTCGGCGATCTGCTTACATAGAAACTCTAACCCACGGTCCTAGTGCAAACTACCTCACAATCGATGATCTATTTACACACTCAGGAACTCCTTCTCTAATACCACTTGATGAAGGGTGCTCCCCTTAATACCACAAACACATAATAGAAACAATGAAACAACAACAATATGCAAGAACTGAAAATGGGCTTCTTATTATCTCCACAAATGTGGAATTACAAACTTTTAGAATTACAATATGCAAAGCCACATGGGCATTCACTTACAATATTCTGTAGGACAAAGCCTTGAATTATTACCTAGATCTACTACCCAGAACTATCCCCCAACTGCCTAAGACAAGACTACAACCTTCTTTATATAGGCAATTTTCCACCGCTTGGGAAGGTTCCAGAGTTTTAGCCAACAAGGCCGACCAAACTTAGAATTATTTTATTTTACAATTTATTACATCAAAGTCAGCTCAAAATAACTTTTGAAACCCAAATAGAAATTTTGAAGGAAAATCATTTTCTGCCATTTTAGGTGACCCAACTTCTGAGGACCATAAGTCATCGCCAGTTTACCCGATTTACTATTATAACCCCATTCAGGAAAGGCCACAGAGCACTCTATAGCCCTAACTCATGCAAGTGCTTGTCACCCAAATTATTGACCTCATCTGGGGCCTCTAAAGCCTTCAAAACTAAGTTCAAAGTTTCTGTACCCTGTTGCCAATACTGAAAATCTTCAATATCTACAAAGCTAGACTTGATCTGTCAATGAAACTTTACTAGCAGGTTGATATGACCAAAATGAACCTCCAGGGAAGAAATCAGAGCATTCCAAGATTGGATGACCAACTTACTAAAATAGAAAGTTTCCATAAATAATAGCTCTGCACAAGATAGCCCTTATTGAAAACAAAACCAAAAATATTTTTGGGTGATGCAAGATTGCTCTTACACCAGGATGCTCCTGCATCAACAATTATTAAAGGTATGTCTATGTAGGGACATGACCCTATGTGACATAAGCCATGTACTGTCATGTCTCTACATAGACATAACCTTTAAATATATTACTTAAATATATGTCATTATATGCCTACTATGGGAAATCATCAATAAAAATGTATATGTAATAACCACAACAAGCATACAGTTTCAATAATCTCTGCAATATAATAATTGATGATCTCTATAAATGTTATAGTAAATATTAGTCTAAGATAAATTTTGTAAACAGAAAATTAAAGACTATAAATATTAATGCCTCTACATTGACTATCACACACTCAACTAGATCATGGTGAAATAAAAAATATAGGTAGCCCCTATATTTAAGGATTGTATTTACTATAACCATGTTGCAAGGACTGCATTTACTATCAGGTGACCCAACACTTATCCATGATGTGTAAAAAATAACATTGATATTGTTAGTGATCAATATCACTGATAGTTGGCATGAACAATGATTAATGATATTGTTAAATATCAGCATCACTGATAGTTAAGTATGAACAATGATTAAAGGTGACATGAACTAGATCATGGTGAAATCAGAAATATAGGTAACAACCTCTGCCACCATTTTTATTTGGGAATTCCTACTAGTGGTGAACAAATAATTTTGCTTCTTTTTCTTTTTTGAATTGCCAATGTCATTCTCTTCCACAAAAATATGACTTATAGATTTTTGTTTATATTTATTGAAGTATTATTTTTTTTCAAGCATACAAAATTTTTATACTTCATCCCCTTCAGAGTTGCTGGTGCTTGAAGATTTCATAGTGATAAACAATTGCGCCCCCATCCAACCGTCCTTGGAAGCTTTTTCCCAAAATATTCCACAAGGTATGTATTTTTTTGTGTCGCTTGATGTTGCACTGCATGTTCTAGAGTTGGATAGTGTTTATTAGTGCGGATGATTATCACCAATGCTAGTGTAGATCACTCCATAAATTCTAGTTTGATTTGCTCCATAATGCTGAACTAATTCACTCCATAATATGCTAACTAAATTTTCATATTAATTCACTCCAAGCATTGATGAAGAGGACAATCACATATTGTTTTGATATGTTTGTCCTTCATCAAAAACTCTAATATATATATGAGCATCATTGGATAAACTCTACCACCTCAAGGTAGCTGACTTGGGCTGTCCCAAGTAATTTTATTTTATTTATAATAAAAATAATAAATGCCTTATTATTTATTATCATAAAATTGCACTTCCACACACACACACACACACACACACACACACACATATTAATTAACCAAAGGTGTGATAGTAAAAATATATTTCTATAATTTAATTTTTATCAACTTACTTTTCCTAATTGATCTTAGCCGAAAAGGCCATAATATTAACATTTATAATATATATGATATTTTATTTTGATTTACAAACTAGTATATTATCTAAATATCTTTCTTTTTTGCCACAATAGGACTGAGTTTGAGGTGGAAGAATACAATAGCAGAAGTATTTCAATTTGGTATACTATACTAAAACATCATTTCATAACTAACTTTTCAATTTTTATATATAATTAGGTCTTAAGAAGATTTGTGTACTTTTGACATCATTTTGCTTAGTTTGTGAAGGTTATAGACTGGAGTTTCCATGACTTTTTTTTTTTTTTCTTGTGAAGAAGGATCATGTCAAACAATCTAAGTGAGGAACAAAATGGGGAGAAAATCACTAGATTGTGGTCTAACTTCAAAAGAAAAGGTGATGAAAAGTGTTATTATCCCTACAAAATTGCTAAGGGCTTAAATATTAGAATATTTCTAATCAAAACAACTAAGAGACATTGTAGGGAGAATGGTCACATTGAAGGGGTGTTTGATTATCATCCATTGGTAATTTTTTCATTATATTTTTTTAACAATTAATATATATATGAAATACACTTGATGATGAGATCATTATCATGGTTTATTTGTGTTCATCATTTTTATATAGGTTGACCTCCCTAGGGAAATACATGATATGGACCATGGAGGTGCGAATATGGTGAATATGGTTTTTGAAGTGGAGGATCGTGGAGGTGTGAATATTGAAGTTAAATATTATGATCCCATGGATGATGACGATCATGTGTCTGATAACACATTTGAAGATGATGTACTAATACATTGATCCATGACACATTTGGTACTGGTGCAGCTGATGATGATGATTAGGATGACGTTGATGTCATCCATGATATACATCTACTTTTTCAAGGTAGGCACATCCCTTTATGAAGGCTCCCAAATAAATCTTCTCTCTATTGTATTGTTGTTGTTGAACTTAAAGGTTTTGAATGGTTTATCCAATATAACAATGTCACGTATGCTAAGGTATGTCATATATGTCATTATAGTCAATAAAGGGTGAAACATGTACCATTAATATTGTTAATATTAAAAAATTATATTTTTTGTTGTAGATTGATAGTGATTTTTTGTTACCACCATCGAATATTCTCCCTCGCTCATACTGAGAATTATGTGCCACTATGAAAAATATTGGAATGGAGTATCAAGAAATAGATGCTTGTCCCAATGATCATATTATTTATCATAAAGAACATGAATTTTAAATAAAATTCGCTGAATGTCATATGAGTAGATATTGACCAACTCAAATAACAAAAAATGTGCCTCGCAAGGTTCTTCGTTACATCCCCATTATACCATGTTGGTAAAGATTTTTTAGGTGTACTAGCTTGGCACAATTTATGTACTAACATGCATGCAATAGGATTCAAGATGAAATTATTTGAATGCCTATAGAAGATTCAGTATTTAAGGACATAGAGGAAAAGTGGCCGCACTTTATCGAAGAACCTCAAAATCTCAAGCTTTCATTCGCAGCGTACGGTGTCAATCCATTTGGAGAGTTGAGATCTGTTTACTCTGTTTGGCCTATTCTTTTCATCAACAATAAAATTCTTCCATGGATGTCAATAAAGAGGGAGAACATTGTGTTGGAAATGATTTTTCCAAGTATTTTATCATTTAATAGTTATCTACATGTAAATATAATTCTTGTAGTAAAATAGACACAATAATTATGTAATGTTTTTGTTCATTCAACTAGGTAAGTACCAAATTAAATATATGAATTTTTTTATTGAACCTCTTATTGATGATTTTTTGGAGTTATGGAATGGTGTCACTATGTATGACATATCTAGACCAATAGGACAAAGATAATTTCAATTCCATGTAATGCTTGTATGGACAATACACGATGCCTAGGGCTAACACATTTTTCTAGTATGTTATGGTGAATTCAAGCTGTACATGATTATTATAATTATAAAAAATAACATATTTAATCCAATTGTATCATTATCTTGTAGGTCTTCAAATAAAAGGAAAATTTTCATGTCCAATTTGTGGTCCAAAGATGAAATCTTGTCATTCAAAAAGTTTAGGAAAGCAAGTGTTTGATGACTAGAGGAACTTCCTCCATAGAAATCATAAGTATCAAACTACCAGAAAATATCTTTTCAATGGGAAGGAAGAGACTACATCAAAGCCACAAAGAATGACATCTCTCCTATGGAAGTTGGCATATAATAGAATTAATTGTCAAGGTACTACCATTCCACCTAATGGTTTATGTTTGAAATTTATATATTTCTATGGTATTTTGTTTTTTGATTATGTAATTGATGATCATGAAGGTCATCAAGAAAATACTACTAAGCACCTTCCAAAGGGACTAAAAGGTTATCCCATACAATTTAGTAGGTTTTCCTACTACAAGAAGCTACAAATTGTGCATTTGTTTGATACTATGCATATTGGAAAGAATGTAACAGAGACATTGTGAAAAATATTGGAAGGAAGGCGTGACAAAAATTTTTTTATCAAAATTTGTAGTGACATTCATGAATCCAATCATGCAATGAAAAATTTCATTGAATCAAATAGAAATGGAAACCGGATTAATATAAGTTTCCTTCCTTGGTTATTAACGGAGCAGCAAAGTCATGCCATAAAATAAGTCATACGAAAAAATTCAGTTTCCCACAGGATTTGTTGCGAACATAAGAAATCTCATATAAAACAAAAGTGAATTTGGGCCAAGTTTGAAAATGCATGATTGGCATACCTTCATCAAGGTAAGTCATGTTCTTTTGTCTTTAAAATATATTTGTAAATTGCATGTACTTTTTCATTGTATTATGTGAGAAAAGAATGACATGATTACTTTATAATTGTTGAAGTACATGCTACCCTATCTCTCCCATAGAACTTCAACAATAACATCAAACAAGTGATATATGATCTTGGAAAATACATGAGGCAAGCAGTGATATCTATTCAATTTTTTGTATATATTTATTATATAAGCAATTTGTTTTTCTGGTTATGTAATATATTGTAAAGTATCGTATTTATATATTTTTATGTCTTGAATGTCTTGTAGGTGGTTTTCATCTAAATAAATCCATAAATAAGATATAAAATATTGGAAGAGAAGAATTCCTCATCTAATGTGCCAAATTAAAAAGTGTCCACCAACTTTTTTTAATGCGCAAGAATACTACCTCATACACCAAGTTGAGGAGATTGAGTTGTGTGGACCTGTACACACTCGGTCAATGTGGATGGTTGAGAGGCACTTAAAATTTTTGAAGGCTTTGGTTTGACAAAGAGCACATCTGGAGGGTTCTATGGTGGAGGGATATATTGTATACCAGACTATGGTGTACGTTATTGAATATCTTCCTAAGCTTGTAGCAAAGATCTATATAGATCACATTTGGGATCTCAACACCATTGGAAAATTTAAAGGGGAGCACTTAGTGGGGAAAAGTAGATTGAGGAAAGTGAGAGGTAATAAATTATAAGATGTTATTGTAGTTAATTAATTTTTAATCTTCAAAATTAATCAGTTGTAAGTCATCTATTTATTTTTTGGATAGCTGCTCGAGAGTGGGATGCAATACATTTGTCTATTGAAAACAATCAAAATTGGATTACGGTATGGATTGAAAAATGTCATCATTTTGGTCACCCATTAACATGGAAATTTGTGTCTTCATTGATTAAAAAACCTCATTGTAATGGAGATTCAAATGTTACACAAAGGGAAATAGATTTATCATATGGTTTAAGAGATTTTTAGGTACGTATAAATTGTTAATCACCTGTACATTTATCAACTCCCAATGCAATAATTTTTACATGTTTGACATATTATTGTAGGTCAAACACCACAAGGCTATGTTTTGCAATGGTCATAAATTTTGCATCAAAAAGTTGGATGGCACAAAGAAAACTTGTGATTCTAGGATAAGTGCAGTCTTTCAAGTGACTAATATTTGATCTAGAAATGACTTACATCCTCAAGAGTCTCAAAATTGATAGTGTGACATTTTGGATTATATACTTGAGTGTGACTTTAATTCCTTCAGATTAGTTCTCATCTTTATCAAATGGTACATGATACAACTTAATCAAAATTATCCTAATAGAATTGTTGTTGAACATGACAAAGGATTTCCAATTATTAATACAAGGTGGTTTGAGCCAGTTGGGGATGATCCCTATGTTCTTCCAAGCCAATGTGAGCAGGTATTTTACTCAGAGGTTCCACATAAACTAGGTTGGTCATTTTTTGTTAGCCATGATCCAAGAGGAAGGCTCATAACGTATAATGTGATGGAAGAAGAAGATTCTGAACAAGTAGAATATGATGTAGATGATGATCATGATCAATAGTTAATCGATGATGTTCCTGACACAACTTTTCTTGAAGCAGAAGAAGAAGAAGAAGAAGATGATGATGATAACAACAATGAAGATCATGATAATGATAGTGGTGGTGATGATGTTGATGATGATGATGATGATGGTGATGAGTTGGATGAAGAAGAAGATTGATGCCATGAATCAAATGTATAGTTATGTGATAACTGCTTAATCTATTTAATATTGATTTCTTGATAGAAATGTACAGTTATGTGATCAATGCTTAATCTAATTAATTCATGATGTACCTTTTTTTTTTTTAATTCATATGGGATGCTTATCATTTTTAATATACTTACTATGTAATTTTGAGTATATATATCATAAATTTTTTAGCTAACATAAGATAATTGAATTACATATGCAGGAACCCAAACCCTTTCATGAGCATCCCACACAATCTCTTGGATCGATAGGTATAAGTCAATACACCCTATAGAGATTAATGTCTTTTATAATTTCCAAATTATCTTGCATTACTTTCTATCTCTCTCATTTGATGGAGTACAAGTAACAAAAAATAGGTATTTGTCAGATGTGTCTTCCTTGAGCGAAGGAAATATTGGAATGGAAGAAGAAAGTGAGACATGTAGTATGTATAAATTATGGAGATCGACTAGAGGTCAAAAGACTAGAAGGAAATTCAATAAATGCATAAAATTTTTCCTTTCTTAAGGGGGGTCATGTTCTTATGATGATGAGAGAAAAGGCGACATCGAGGTGCCCTTTAGGTACCAACATCTATAGAAACAATGGGTCCCCAAGGAACTTCCTCCCATAAATATTGATTTTAGTGTTAAAGGAAAGATATATCACATAGCAGCATCGTCATTACATGGTTTGGGCCTATTTTCAATAGATGGCATAAAGATCTCTTAAAAAAAAGTTGTCAAATTGATGGAGTATGTTGGACCTTTTTATGATTACAAAAGTTGGATACAGATTGTTTGATATAAAAAAATTATGTGTAGGTATGCACTCATGGAAAATTATATTCAACAAAAAGACAATGAAAAAATAAAAGAGTGGCTATATACATTGACATAATGCCAAAAGAATCAGGGAATATTATAGGTTTTATAAATAATACATGACCTGTGTCAACTATGAAGAAACCCAATTTGCATATTTGAGGTGCGCAGGGGAAATCATGTATTTGTATGTGTGATAAAATAAATATGTGTAGGGGAAGAGTTGCTTATTTATTATAATTTGAATCCCATAGATACAAACAATGTCACTATCATGGGGGTCTAGATAAGTACTATGTACCATTAAATAATTGAGTTTTTTTGCTAACGGTTTTATATTTGACTTTTTTTTGTAATGTTGAAATCTAATCCTTCTAGGAAAGGAAATTCATCCAAAGAAACTGCTACAAACAAACCCTCCAAAACCAGCCACATTTAGAAAGTCTCCTCACCATCCACCTCATCTCCAACTATATCATCTTAAAATGGAAGTAGTTCCATGTTAACAACATTTAACCCTCTAAGAAAGTGGTTTAGGGTCATGATTGGCATCTTTGCATTCTCCCTTGTCTTCCACTTCTTCTCTGCACTTGATTTCTGCATTCTAGGTGAAATTAGGGTTAAGGTCTTAAGGACTTTCCTGATTTTCCTCCTTCCATGACTCCATTTTCTAGGTAGGATTCAAAAATGAGCCCTCCTAGTTCTTCATCACATCATTTTGAGGATTTTTTGTTTGCTCTTGACACCGGGTCCTATCCAGACATCAATTTCTATGTTCTTGGCACCCTTGGAACTCCTGTGGTAGAATCTGGCAAAGTTAGGGTTTGAGGTCAAAGTTGACCTTGACCCTGACCAGGTTAGGGTCGACCTCAACCTTGACCTCTTCCTGCCAGGATTTCATAGTTTCATTTTCTAGTAATTTATCTTTCGGGATAACTATTTCCCGCTTCCAGGTCAACTGTTTCGGGGGCTCCGAAATGGTAAATCCTTTAATAGTATTTAATCAAGGTATATTTTCTAAAGGTGAGGACCTAATTGGGATTTAATTCCCTAAGGTGGCCCATCTAGAGGAGTGTGCCCTAGATCACTATAAAAGGAGGCCTTCCTCTCTTATTTTGATATCACTCAATCATCAAGTTTCCATGCTCAAGCTCTCAAGGTGATCAAGCAAGCATTCATTCAAGCATTCAAGTCTTCTTCTTCATCCAAGTTCTCCATTGAAGATCAAGGATTCAAGCATTAGAGCTATTGAAGGGATTTGGCTCAAGCATTCAAGATCTATCATTCAAACCCTAGATCTAGCCACCATGGTGGTGTGATCTTCCTTCAAGATCCCTTGTTCATCTTCAAGATCCATATCATTGTTTCCTTAAGGTGGATTTCAAGCATACAATCATGGAGGTTTGATGATGTTATGTTTAAGCTTTCATATCATTATTTTTGATTACATTCCAAATACATTAGCATATCTATTGAATTGCATAGCTTCATTGTTAGATTCATTTCTACTATTTACTAGCATTCTCCTATTTCAATTTAAATATTAAAGTTGATTCCAAACCAGGGTTTGACCAAGGCAAACCACCTCCCCACCCCCCAAACAAACAAAACACCATTTTTCTTGTAGGTATAGGTGTGAAATATCAAATCTGAGAGCGAATTTGGATACCCTTTTCGACAATATTTCAGGATCTGCAAACAGAATCAGAATTAGACTTCAAATAAATAATGTGGTCTTTGACCTTTTAAAAGGTCAAAGTCGACCTATGTGAATTTGGAGAAAAGATTTCTAGGTTTTGTCCGCCTCGACATTTCCAGTCCAAACCAAGTGATGGAATCTTTAGAAAGTTCATACAAAAGCCAGAATTCAGCATTTTCCAGATCTTCCCTAATTCAAGGTTAGTACTTGCACTTCAATTATTTCAGATTTCAAGCTTAATCCAACTATAGGGAAGTATAAGGTTTCTCTCTCTTTTTCATATTTTTCATAGATTGATTTGATTGTGTATTAACCTCTTGGTTGATCAAATTGGATCTCTCTTTTGGGAATTTGGATTTAGGAGTGAATCTTACATTTTCCCCACACACATACACAAATAGTGGTGATTCCAAATTACCATTATTCATTTTGGTGAACCCGACTAGCTTACTCTCTTTCTTTTTGTTGTTAGATTTACATTTTGCTCTTGCATCTATACTTCAACAATTCAAAAAAATCTATATATTGAATAAAATACAAAAACATAATTCTTGGATTTTTATCATGAAGATTGTTAAGATGTTTTGGTGCATAATCATGTTTGTTATTACTCTTCTTCTAGCATCTATTTATAATGCATATGATGTTTATGAGGGTATTATTCATTTCATCACATTGATGACCCTTCACTTTGCTCTTGCTTATGCTTTTGTGAAGTTAACTGATACTAGTCTACCTACATTTAAAAATTTTCTTAGGGATTTATGTTGTAGCCTTATTCATCTTTTAGATTATGTGAAGAATTTGGTAGATGATACACCATCTCCTAATCTTCCTAATCTTCATCCTACTCCTCATCCTAATCTTCCTATTCTGATACCTGATTCTCCATCTGTTAATCCTCGCTCTTCCCATACTTATGATGGGATTCAAGCTATAGTGCAGGATGCAGATGTGCAAGATTTCTTTGATTTACCTTCTCCTCCTAATCATGATGATATTAAAGGAAAGGGTAAAGAAACTTCTTCCAAACCTATTATCCCACCTTATATGACCTTTACTTATGAACATGATAAACAATCACCTCCTGTAGAAGCTTTGTATGATATGTACACTACTGGCTATAATATGGTGAATAAACAAGGCTATAAAGGTTTAGGGTTAGGGGTTAATGAACATGGTATTAAATTTCCCATTAATATACCTCCTAAATTGGATATGAGTGGTGTCAAAACTTATAAATCTCAAGTCAAGTTAAGTGGTGTGGATCTTTGTCCTCCCCTTAACGCTCATCTCTCTACACCTCTAATGGATAATCCTAACACTCATCAAGAAATTGCTAAGACAATATATGTGGAGGTAATGAATTCTAAGAAGGAAAGATTTAGATCTATACCTATTGATTCTTTGTACAAATTTAAATGTCCTTTCCACTATCATAATACTCATTTGCTTGTCGATTGTAACAACTTCAAATTATATGTTAGGGATAGGGCTGCACGCAGTATTATACCTTTTTCTCATGTCGTCTTACAACTTCTTCATAATTTTGATATAGGGGATTCCCCTCCATTAGAACTAGAGTAAATGTTCTTATCCTCTTGTCTTATGACTGGGGGGCAAGAGGTATCATTTTATCTAGTCTTTTAGGATCCATTAGGTCTTTTTATTAAGATTTAATTGGTATTTTTTATGTTTCCTTCTTCCATAATCTTGCATGATGTTTTTATCCATTCCTAGGAATTATATTTTCTTCTTAGGAAATATTTTCTAAGACATGTGTTTTGTAAAAATATCCCTTGTCTTTCATCCCTCGGGGGGCAAGGTTCTTCCTTCTTTCTCTTTTTCTAGGGGAACTTCTTTCCTTAGCTTAATGGTATTTGTTTATATTGCAATATTATTTCATCATATTGATAGATATTTTGACTATGGATAACCTTCTTTCATGGGAAGTTGTTGTCCTAGGTCGTCATTTCTTCTCTATGTTGCAAATTATGTTCTTTATAAACTCTCACCATTGCTTTCATGTTAGAGTTGTTTCCTTTATTCCAAAGATTCCTCTTGCTCTTCTTCATCGGAGGCTTGATGATTGAATCTTTGTTCCCGCCTTTTGACAGATGATATCTTATCTAAATGAACTCTTCTTTGGTGGAGATCTTGGTGATAAGATCTCTTTCCTTGAGGGTCCTTTTCCATAAGTGACATATCCTTTTCCTGATTATTTATACTCTTGGATGTAGGGGGCAATATCTCTCGCTAAGGATATACTATACATTGTTGTAAACAGGATATCTCCTTGCTTTGTGAAGTAGATATCCTCTTCCATCTTTGTTCCTACACTTGGGGGGAAAAGATTCCTTATTCTTCTTTTCTCTCTTCAAACATTCACACATGGAGTCACAAATATAGGTTGTGAGTTTGGTAGAAGTACTTTAGCCTCAGAGGCTTGGTATGCTTTTCTATCTTATTCAAATCTATGCATTGTTATTTCATCTAGCATTCTCTTCTTTTCTAGGGATTCACCTCTTTGCTTGGTTAAGCAGTATCTATCTATTATGTGATATCCAATCATACATGAAAATTATGGTTTGCATTTGCGGACCTATGTCCTTTATGCAAACCTTATTTGTTGTTTGACATTGGGGTTCCATGGTTGATACATCTCTCACCTTGGAAATTGAATAGTGTGCTATCCCTCATTAAGGTTACTTTCTTTTCACTTATTTCTTGATATCTTTTACATTCATCCCTTCCATGGCCTCATAGGAGCTGTGACCTTCTTGGCTTGGACTGGGTGTTGTCTGTGGATATTGTCTTGATGTTGGAGAAAGGCTTTATCCTTGTTCTTTTTCTTTCCTTAACATGACAAAATAGTATGCTTTTTCCATCTTAAGGAGGGGGGCATATATAGGGCCTCCCTTGTACTATAGTTTTTTATTTTTATATGCTAAATCTTGGAAGGTAACGCACATAAGTTGCTAACTCCTAAAAAGACACATGCCTATATGCTAAATCTTTCAAAGGTAACACACATAAGTTGCTAAATCCTGGGAAGACATGCATTTCATATTCATAGTGATACAAGAAGGTGGATCTATGGATATTCCAGAAGCCATTAGAAGATGCATTACAATTGCAAGCATAGTTTATGGGTGAACCTATTGGGCTCTCCCTCTAGGGTGATTCATGGTAAGGTGGGCATCTTACTAGGAAAGGTAATCACTTTCTCTTTTCTTTCTTTTCGCTTTCATGCTAGTAGGACTAGATCATGAAGCTATGTTGTCCATAGTGTTGCTCTTATCTTTCTTATGTAATCATTTATGCTTTTATGATAGCTTTCTAAATATGATATTGGTATGAGAAATATTTCTTAGCAAGGTTTCTTATGCTAATTGATTTGGGTTATGTAGTACTAACCCTTGTTCTTTTGTATACTCTCATGTATGTATGTTGAGTTAGAATCCTTGGTCTGGGGGCTTGTGTCTTCAGCTAAATGTTATTTTATCTCATTTTGAATCCACTAGGATCTCTTCTCTCTTCGCCTTTACCAAGATTTTGCATTGAATCCATACTCTTGCTAAAGTGGGGGCTTAATGTATCATCTTAAAATGGAAGCACTTCCATGTTAAGAGCATTTAGCCCTCTGAGTAAGTGGTTTAGGGTCATGACTGGAATCTTTTCATTCTCCCTTGTCTTCCACTTCTTCTCTGCACTTGATTTCTGCATTCTAGGTGAAATTAGGGTTAAGGTCTTAAGGACTTTCTTGATTTTCCTCCTTCCATGTCTCCATTTTCTAGGTAGGATTAAGAAATGAGACCTCCTAGTCCTTCATCACATCATTCAGAGGATTTTATATCTATTCTTGACACTAGGTCCTATTCAGACATCAATTTCTAAGTTCCTAGCACCCCTAGAACTCCTGTGGCAAAATCTGGCAAAGTTAGGGTTTGAGGTCAAATTTGACCTCGAACCTAACTAGGTCAGGGTTGACCTTGATCCTGACTAGGTCAGGGTCAACCTTGACCTTGACCTCTTCCTGCCAAGATTTCATAGTTTCATTTGCCAGTAATTTATCTTTCGGGATAATTATTTCTCGCTTTTGGGTCAGCTGTTTCAGGCTCTGAAACAGTAAATCTTTTAATGGTATTTAATCAAGGTATATTTTCTAAAGGTGAGGACCTAATTGGGATTTAATTCTCTAAGGTGGCCCATCTAGAGGAGTGTGCCCTAGATCACTATAAAAGGAGGCCTTCCTCTCTCATTTTGATATCACTCAATCATCAAGTTTTCATGCACAAGGTGATCAAGCAAGCATTCATTCAAGCATTCAAGTCTTCTTCTTCATCCAAGTTCTCCATTGAAGATCAAGGATTCAAGCATTAGAGATATTGAAGGGATTTGGCTCAAGCATTCAAGATCTATCATTCAAACCCTAGATCTAGCCACCATGGTGGTGTGATCTTCCTTCAAGATCCCTTGTTCATATTCAAGATCCATATCATTATTTCCTAAGGTGGATTTCAAGCATACAATCATGGAGGTTTGATGATGTTATGTTCAAGCTTTCATATCATTATATTTGATTACATT
The DNA here is from genome assembly GCA_027943335.1 of Chamaecyparis obtusa. Classification (NCBI taxonomy): domain Eukaryota; kingdom Viridiplantae; phylum Streptophyta; class Pinopsida; order Cupressales; family Cupressaceae; genus Chamaecyparis; species Chamaecyparis obtusa. The sequence continues at coordinate 2,227,539 of BSBK01000508.1, read as the reverse complement.
CCAAATACATTAGCATATCTATTGAATTGCATAGCTTCATTGTTAGATTCATTTCTACTACTTGCTAGCATTCTCCTATTTCAATTTCATTATTAAGGTTGATTCCAAACTAGGTTTTGACCAAGGCAAACCCCCCCCCCCAAACAAACAAAACACCATTTTTCTTGTAGGTACAGGTGGAAAATCTTGGATCTGAGAGCGAATTTGGTTACCCTTTTCGGCAATCTTTCAAGATCTGCGAATAGAATTGGAATTGGACTTCAAATAAATAATGTGGTCTTTGACCTTTTAAAAGGTCAAAGTTGACCTCTGTGAATTTGGAGAAAAGATTTATGGGTTTTGTCTGCCTCAACATTTCCAGTCCAAAATAGGTGACGAAATCTTCAGAAAGTTCATACAGAAGCTAGAATTCAACATTTTCCAGAGCTACCCTAATTCAAAGTTAGTATTTGCACTTCAATTATTTCAGATTTCAAGCTTAATCCAACTATAGGTAAGTATAGGGTTTCTGTCTCTTTTTCATATTTTTCATAGATTGATTCGATTGTGTATTGACCTCTTGGTTGATCAAATTGGATCTCTCTTTTAGGAATTTGGATTTAGGAGTGAATCTTACATTTCCCCACACACATACACAAATAGTGGTGATTCCAAATTACCATTGTTCACCAGCATCATCTTCTAATGAAATTTATTAATCTATTCCTTTCTAATTATTGGTAACTTTAAATAATAACACAAGACCACGATATGGAGCAACCACATAGTGGGGACAATTATGATCTTGTAGGAACTTCTTCTTCCCACCAGGTAAAACTCTTTGTTATTATACTACAAATTAGATAGAAGCAAAATGTTAAATAGTGTTTTTTATTATGTTCTTTTCATCACTATTTTGGAGTAATTTTACTAGTGCTAGTAATATTGTTGTCACAGACAGGAGTTCATCAGAGAAAGGGAAAGGAACCCATGGCAGTCCCTCAAGAGGAGTACTTTTACGAGGACCTAGATATTTATTTTTAAACTTGGGATGAGTCGATCACTGTAATTAAGAAGTGCCTCAAGAAATTGGAAAAATAATGTCTCAATTGTCATCTATATACCGTTAGACTTCTGAGTCAGCAAAGAGGGCGACTAAATTGCTCCACCAAGCTAAAATTTACAAAGTCTTAATGTAATTTTTAATTATAACAAAAGTTCAATAATATTTTTTATGTTACACTAGTCTTTTATGTCATTATACTAATTTTTATGTTATACTAGTATTTTATTAGTATGTTATATAGTCTTTTATAAGATGTTTTATTTTTATAATTTTTTTTGTGTAACGAGCATCGTGGCCTGATGAGGGTATTGTGGGTGGTTCAACTAGATCAGTACAAACCTAACCTATTTGGAACATGCGTAGACAACCAAACATTAGTTAGAGTAGCATATACCTAACATATAGAAAAACTATTTGCAAGACACCTCAGATTGAGTTTAAATGGGAGAACCCTGTCACCGTTTGATTTTCTCTTAGAAGAGGGATGTGGGTGTGATCTCAAAACATAAGGATCATTTCCCCAATGCTGTTTAGGAAGGATTGGGATCATTTAAGAACCATAGATATCCCATAATGGCACAAAACCAGGTATAGTGAACATGTTTTTTCCCTAGAGTCCCAAGAGTTCAAATGAAGCCAAATGTAGATTCTAGATTAAGGATGACTATGAAACGTTAATTTTAACCAAAAGATGGATATGATATGAATTAAAATGGTTATTATTTCTTGAAATAAACTATATTCAATCCATTGGATAAGCTAGAGTGAGCTAGAAAGCATAAAAATGAACTAAATCTAACAATACTAGAAATTAAGTTAAGTCTAGATGAAAATGAGTATGATAACAATGCTTAATATGATATGATGTGAATTGGTTAATTTCTTTTGGAATGAGGAGTATTTATAGGATTTTCCTAAGGGCTTGGGTTAGGAAGGAGGCTCAGAGTTATGGGTTTGGTTAGGGGTTGAGTTAGATGGGATAGGGATTGCATTCATGGTTGAATGCCCCAAGAGTTGCTCACACATGTGTGAACAACACTTGGGAAGTGTGCTTAGGGGACCAAGGTGGAAGAAGGGTCATGTACTCTCATTTATGGTTGTAAGAGCCATAAATGAGGGTGTAAGAGGGATATTAATTACTCTTACAAAGTCATTAATGAGGGTTGACTTTGGGGTCAAAGAAGTTGGATTAGCCTAAGAGAGTTAGGAATCCCTCCCTAAGCTGGGTTAGGGAGTGATTAGTGATGGGTAGATAGGTTTATGGATTTCTAGAAGGTATCTAGGGTTTTAGGGAATTATATAAATATTTAATATGTTTAAAGGATTTTTAAGACACAATTTATTAAATAATTAATAAATTGGAGGGATTATGATTCAAATTAGATTTAAATATTATTGGGAGGGGTTCTTTAATTAAATGTATTTAATTAAAATAGGAGAAGGGATAATGACAATAAAAATAAATTAATTAATTAATAAATGATGATGTCATCAGGACTTTTGTCAACTAAAATATTTATAATTGACAAGTGCATTTTTAGTTGTCTACATTTTGCCCCTCTTTGATGCAGTGCAAGAAGTGGCATTGCATCAAAGGCAAGAAAATAAGATGTCCTGGGATATAATTGGATGGATAAGAGGTTGTGCCCCCTTAAGAAAATAATGCAAAAAGGAAACTTTGTGGAATTTTCTTGAAAAGGATGCAAGCGGGAAGGAGGATAAACATACGACCTTCCAAGAGAAAAGATGCATGAATGCAATATGACACTAAATGATATAGGATTAATCTATATGATGCTGGCTGAGGGGGATTTGGAGAGCTCATTGTGTTGGATATTTTTCAGAGCACAACCTAGTTTTATATAGCAATGCTAGAGACTTTCCAAGGTTACTAGGAACTCAAGGCCTTGTCACTAGTGTTGTATAGGACTAACACAAAAAAAAAGCATGAAAAGGATTTCCTCAACATCACACATGAAACCTAGAGGAGGCATGGTGGAAATGATGCTTGAGAAATGACAAACACATGACTGATGAACAAGAAAAAAGATGATAAAAAAACCTTGCCCCATATTGTCCTCATTTTTTGTGAACCATGATATAAAGGATCATGGGGACTTTGAGTAGAGGATAATGAGAAGCCATAAAAGATAGACAAGATCCAAAGGACAAAATTGAAGATTGGAATGATAACTCCAAAAGACATCCTTTGTCAAGGAGAAAGATTGATGGATTGATGGGGGGAGATTAGGTCAGAACATGAGGAAGGATACATCCTACACCGACCTGATTTGATTAATGATGGAAGATTAAGTCAGACACAAGGAATGATACATCCTAAAGGATTTATTTGATGAAGAGAATGATGTGTTGTTTCTGGAAAATGATGAATCAAGGATAATCATGTGATCAAGTATAGTCGACAAAAGATGTTGCTAAAGTACAAGGTTGGGTAAGAAAAGCTCAAATAATCAAATGTTGTTGCAAAATTGATGAGGATATGTACAATAGGACACAATGAAATGTACAACAAATAGGGAGGTATGTACAAAGGAGCTCAAAATATAAGCAAAGATCCAAAAGAACCAATGAAGTAATAAGTATCTCACAAACCTTTTTCCATAGATAGGATGATGGATAAGGATTGATTGGATTGATGATTGATGGAGATTCTTGAAGATGAGGATGGTGGAGGATTACTAAGTGGTAGGGATGAGTTGTTTCTTCCTAATGTAAGCTCATATTAGATTGTAAACCTAAGATAGACTATTGATCTTCGAAGGATAGGATCCTTGCCAGTGTATGCCAATCTCTTACTCGAGATGATGAGGCCTACAAAGACAAGTATGAAATGCCCTAGCCAAAGCTTAGTCAAAGGGTAGTGCTATGATGATTTTGATTTGGGATAAGGATTAAGAAAACTTAAAGGATATGATGTTAAGAGGATGGAGGATAACTAGATAAGGACTCCTATGACCAGAGATAGGTAAGACACTTGAACCTAAAAAGGAAAAAGGGATGATTGTTGAAGCACGTAGTTTCATAGGTCATGATGAATCAAGGGCTAATTGATGTAGAGGATGAGACCTAAAGACACATAGTACAAATGAGCTTAGGTAGAGACATGGATGAATTTTTGATATAAGACTCAGGATAGGATGTATAGGGGATCTAGGGATAAAGCTAATATTGAAAAGATATGCAATATGATACCCTAGTTGGGCTAGAAAGCCAAGATGGACTGATGGTGGATAGGCTTTATGATGGATGGTGTGTCCTGAAATGACATAGATTTGGAAAGGACACATCCAAATGATGATGATTGGATTGAGATCTAGGATTTCCACAAGACTAGGAACAAGACTAAGGATGTGATTGGATGGCTTTCTTTGACAGTGGGTGTTAGATAGATAGAGGATATGAAGAGGATTTGCATGCATTGGAAGATTTCTAGGAGAATTAGGATATGGATGAATGACATTAGATTGCATGGGGGTAGCCTATAGCTAGATACCAATGACAAGGGAAGTACTAGGTGATGGGAAGATGGAGGAAATGCTAAGGGATGTCAATAGAGTATTTTCTTGAGGATGCACTAAGAGATTTGGATAGAGGAATGTTGAGGATTTGGATAGAGGAATGTTGAGGATTTGGATTGAGGAATGCTGAGGTTTTGGATACATGATTTATTGAGAGATTTGGATATATGAATGTTGAAGGATTTGTATGGAGGAATGCTCAAGTATTGCTAATATAGGATTTTTCTAAGATATTTTGGATAGAAGGATTGGAGGAAGATAAGGATTTTGATGGAAGATAAGGAGTTGAATGGAGGAAGATAGAAAGATAGATGTGATAAAGTCTCCAAGGAATATGTTACCAAGGAATAAGATGCCCCTTCTTAGGATAGTTCATGCATTCAAAGACATTTGGTGGGGGATGATAGGATGAAAGATAAGACAAGAAGAGGATGAGGAAGTGATTCTTGGGTCTTCAAGCAATCTTGCATCAACCAAAAACATTTCCTGATTTCTATACATGTTTGCTATTGTTTTCTTTATAATTGTTGTATTTGTTCATTTCATGGTGTGAGAAGATTAAATTATGCTAAGGACCTATTTGGGAACCTTCTCCTATGAGCACATAAAGTTTGGATGGACAGTTTCAAAGTTACAGTTGTTTTCCTTGCCGTCGGAACCACATTTTCCTACAGTTTTGGTGTTGATTATTCATAGTGGTGATCTTGATCCATAAGGAATCAACCCTTTCACTCTTAAATAATTTTATAGGACCTAAATTAATATCATTTCCCAATAGTGCAAGACCTATTTTCTACCAGTTTTTGGGTGTAACGTGTGGTGTTTCTTCTTGCGCACTTATGTGTGATCCAATGGGGACTTGCACAGTTAAAGGCATTTTTTTTGGTCATGTGAGGACATAAATCCAAAGGTGCATCAATTTATATTCATTCTAGCATTATTTTTGGTTTAAATCTTCCAGACTGGACCTATATTGTAATTAAATGCCTGACTGGCTGACCTATGGCTTAGTTGGCTATATACGGAGTCTAGATTGATGTAGTAGGGCATCAAGAGATCTAGGAAGGATTTTCAAGATATATCATTGGAGACAAAGATAGGATGCAAGCGGTAATTCTAATTTCATAATTCTCATTGTATAAGGTCGAAACTCGGAAGGCTTCACAACTAGGCATGTCGAAAGAAATAATATAGTTCTCTATTTTTTCTGCCAGTTGATTGTCTCATATCCATTGTGATTTCATTTCTTTCATGTGATATTATATTTCTTCCATTGTGTAACTCTGAGCATGGCTTGTTTGTGGGTTCAAGTGGATTCAATACTTCTTGATTCTACTTGTATCTGCCCTGCCCCTACATCAAGTGGTATCAGAGCGAGTTCTTTCTTATGGATTGGATCATGGAGAACCTTATTGGATTGGTTGTAGGGTGGAAAATCTGAGAATTGACCTATAAATTGTAGAAGGTTACAATCTTGCTAGAACGTAATTGTCAAGATGGTTCATGGTAGAGGAAATGATAATGCTATCATGGATATGTTGAGGCAGATTGCAACTAGGCATGAAGCTATAGAGACAACCCAGAGAAGAGGCACACATCTTGAAGATGTTAGTGATGAAGAAGAAGAAGTAGCACCTAATGCTGAACCTAAAGTTGAACAGGATGAGGAAAGACTTTTGAGAATTTTGTCTAAGGCTAACTCCAGACCTGCAATTGAAGTTTCTTGCTATGATGGAAGACTTGAGACTGATACACTTTTGGATTGGATCTCTAAGATGGATAAATACTTTGAGTATGAAGGTACTCCTGATAATAAGAAGGTTAAGATAGTAGTCACAAAGTTGAAAGGTCATGCATCTCTTTGGTGGGATCATTTGCAAATTGAGAGATAGAAGAGAGGAAAAGAAAAGATCAAGACATGGATGAGGATGCTTGGAAAGATTAAGAAGAAGTTTCTTCCAGCTGACTACGAAGTGAGTTTGATGAGAAAGATGCAAAATATGAGACAAAAGGACATGAGTGTGAAAGAATATACTGAGGAATTTTATAAATTGGATATCAGATTTGGACACGTGGATGATGAAGTTGAGAAAGTGGCTAGATATCTAAATGGTCTCAGGACATCTATTCAAGATGAGATCAACTATGTGAAGATTGATAGTGTGGAAGAAGCATACCAATTTTCTTTGAAGGCTGAAGAGAGATTGACAAAGAGACATGAAAAAAGATAAAGAGGAAGAGGTAGATCTGATGGAGAAAGTAGCAGATCTAAAAATTTAGTACAAGATAAAGGATGGAAAGATGAACCTGCTAAAAGAGGTAATTACTCTAGAGGTAGCTATACTGGCTATGCTAGGAATAAAAATAATGGGAAAAGAGAAGAGAAATATTGGTTTAAAGGTACTTGTTACAAATGTGGTGAAGAAGGACATAGAGTTTTTGAATGTACTAACTCTCGAAAGAAGACTGGAGGTAATGGTAGAAATAATTTGGCTTGTGAAGAAGTTGAGGAAATGTCTAATGAACCTGAACATGGTGAGAACTTGATGCTAAGAAGGATCTTGTGAATGAAGAAGCTGATGAGGAACCTATTTTAAGGAAAAGTTTGTTTAGAACTAGATGTAAGATCGCTGACAAATGTTGCAAGGTAATCATTGATAGTGGAATTTCTAATAATTTGGCATCCGAAGAGCTAGTTAACAAATTGTAGTTGCATAGATTGAAACATCCAAAGCCTTATCATATTTCTTGGATCTAGAAGGAGCATAAAATACTTGTAAGTGAACAATGCCTTGTTAAATTCAAAATTGGGAATTATCATGATGAAGTCTTGTGTGATATTATGCCTATGGATTGTTGTCATATTCTTTTGGATAGACCTTGGTAGTATGATAGGAAAGCTTTGCATGATGGTAGATTGAATCAATATACTATTTGGATGGATGGAAAGAAACAAGTGTTATTGCCTTTGGTAGAGAAGTTTGATGAAGGTCACTGTACTACAGTCAGAGTATGCTTGGTTGATGGTAAAAAGTTTGCAAGAGAAATGAAAGAACAAAATGTTTGTTTTGCTTTAATTCCAAGAAAGACTAAGAAACAAGATGAGTTAGAACATGCACCTGAGGTTAAGCCTTTTTTGAATGAATTTCATGACATCATTTTTGATAATGTACCTAATGGTTTACCACCTATGAGAAGTATAAGTCATTGTATAGATTTGATACCTAGAGCTAGTTTGCCTAATAAAGCACCACATAGGTTGACACCTGATGAAAAGACTGAATTGAATAGACAAGTGCAAGAATTACTTGAAAGATGTTTGATTAGGGAAAGTTTGAGTCCTTGTGTAGTACCTATTGTATTAGCACCTACAAAGAATGGAGAATGGAGAATGTGCACTGATTCTAGAGCTATAAACAAGATAACAGTAAAGTACAGATTTCCTTTGCCTATGATGGATGACATAATGGATAGTTTGAGTGGAGCAAATTATTTCACAAAGATTGATTTGAAAAGTGGGTATCATCATATTAGGATCAGAGAAGGGGATGAATGGAAAACTACTTTTAAGACTAATGAAGGTTTGTATGAATGGTTGGTTATGCCTTTTGGTTTGACTAATGCACCTAGTACTTTCATGAAGCTGATGAATGAAGTTCTGAAAAAATTCTTGGGTAAGTTTGTCATTGTATATCTTGATGATATTTTGATATTCAATAAGAGTAAGGAGGAACATCTTGAACATATCATACAAGTATTGCAAAGATTAAAGGAAGAAAAGTTGTTGATTAACTTGAAGAAATGTTCATTTATGAAAGAGGAGATTGTATATCTTGGTTTTGTAATTTTAGCTGATGGATTGAAGATGGATCTTGAGAAATTAAGAGCTATACTTGATTGGCCTAGACCAGAGAATGTTGGAGAGGTAAGATCATTTCATGGATTGGCTAGTTTTTATAGGAAGTTCATCAAAAATTTCAGTTCTATTTGTAATGCTATGACTGAAACTATGAGAGGAGATCAAAAGGATTTCAAATGGACACATGAAGCACAAAAGAGTTTTGAAACATTGAAACAAAGAATTGCAGAGTTTCCTACACTTGCTTTGCTTGATTTCAATAAGGTTTTTCAAGTTGAATATGATGCTAGTGGAAGTGCAATTGGATTTGTTTTGAGTCAAGAAGGAAAACCTATAGCTTTCTTCAATGAAAAGTTGAATGATGCTAAGAGAAAATATTCAGTTTATGACCAAGAATTCTATGCTATTGGTCAAGCTTTGAAGAAGTGGAGACATTATTTGATGCCTAAAGATTTTATGTTGTATACTGGCCATAAAGCTTTGCAGTATTTGGGAAGTCAGAATAAGTTAAATTAGAGACATATGAAGTGGGTTGAGTTCTTGCATAATTTTTCCTTTTCATTGAAGCATAAGAGTGGATAATCAAATAAGGTTGCTGATGCGTTGAGCCGAAGAAGAAGTTTTCTGATAGAGATGAGAGTTGAGGTACTTGGTTTTGATGATTTGAAGTGTTTGTATGAGACTAACATTGATTTTTCAGAGCCTTGGAAAGTTTGTAAGGAACACATAGTGAGTGATAAGTAGACTGATTATTTCATTCACCAAGACATGTTGTTTAAAGGAATTCAGTTGTGCATACCCAGAGGATCTATGAGAGATAACATAATGAAGGAGAAACATAGTGGTGGACTTGATGGACATTTTGGGATTGATAAGACTGTGAATTTGATTTCAGAAAGATACTTTTGGCCATAGATTTATAGAGATGTACAGAGAATGGTTAGAGGTTGTAGAATTTGTCAAGTAGTAAAAGGAACTAGTTAGAATTTGGGATTGTATACACCTTTTCCTATACCTGATAGACCTTGGGAAGATGTGAGTATGGACTTTGTTCTTGGATTGCCTAGAACACAGAGAGGTAATGATTCTATTTTGGTAGTGGTTGATATATTTTTGAAGATGGCTCATTTCATACCCTGTAAGAAGACATCTGATGCATTGCATGTAGCTGAATTATTCTTCAAGGAAGTGGTAAGATTGCATGGTTTGCCTAAATCTATTGTTTTAGACAGAGATACTAAGCTTACTGGTTACTTTTGGAGAACACTTTGGAAGAAGATGAATATTGATTTAAAGTTTAGTTCAACATTTCACCCTCAGACAGATGGAAGACTGAAGTTGTGAACAAAAGTTTGGGAAAATTGTTGAGATGTTTAGTTTGTGAGAAACCTGCTAATTGGGATTTGATTTTGGCACAAGAAAAGTTTGCATATAATAACTCAGTGAATAGAAGTACTAAGAGGAAACCATTTGATACTTTTACTAGATTTCATCCTAAGGGAACCACAGAGCTGAGAGATTTACCTACTAAAACAAGAAGTGCTGAAGCTGATCATTTTGCAGAATACATGAGAACTTTGCATGATGAAGTTAAAAAGAATTTGGAGGATAGTAATCTGAAATATAAATAGAGAGAAGACAAGAGAAGGAGACATAAATATTTTGAATTTGGAGATGAGGTTATGATTCATTTGAAGAAGAATAGATTTCTAGTTGGTACCTGTAATCATCTAAAAATGGTCATCTAGACTATTAGCCCCTTTTGCTAAATCATCAATTGCTTATTCTTGATCAAATCCTAGTTCTATCATTTATTCGATTATTTTCTATGGGCTAACCATCTTATCCTAAGTCTTTATTTAATTAAAAGGAGTCTCCTCCTCTTTTATTAAATAAAAAGTCCCCCACTTTTCCTCTTATCCTAAGTTGCACAAATAAAGCATTATTCCTATTTTACAAAAAGGGAAAGAGCACTTTTTGTCTCATATGGGCACAAAAGTCAACTCTTATTTTCTCATTGGAGGATACTTGTAAACATGGATTTATCCTCTTTGATGCTCCACCATTGATAAAATATTTTTCCTCTTGATCTCCATGGTCCATTCCTTCTCATTTCTTATAAAAGGAGAGCTCTCTTCTTCATTCTAGATCCCAACTTTTTATGCTAATCTTATGCTGTAGGATTTTTTGGAGAATTTGGAGCTTTTGAAGACTTTGGATATTTTGGAGATCTTATTGCATTTAGCCTTTATTTCTTGCATTCTTAGCTTAGCTTCATATTTATGCTTTCTTAGCTTAGTTTCCTTTCTATGCTTTAGATTAGCTCACATAGATTAATTAGCTTGGATTGTAACACTTGCATAATTCCTTTCATAGCTTAGCTTGCATTCTCATTTATAGTATAGTTGCATTGCATTATCATTCTTGATTCTAGAGGATATTGGCATTCTTGCCCTTGTCTTTATTGAATCTCCCATTGCATGGTTTACTAGCAAGGTCATAGGCTTAATAGCTCTAGCTGAGAGAATTCTTAATATCCTTGTACTCCATGCCTAGGGAGCTCTAAATTTCATTCTCAAGGTTTCCAATCCATGGACTCTCTTGGAAGTAATGATTTAGAGAAGTGCACTACTTAGTGTGTACATTTGAGTCCCTTTGGGGAGCAAGAGGAGTGCTATGAAAAGAAGCCCTTACTAAGAACCATTAGATAGAAGCTACCCTATTTTTTTGCTTAACTTCTTGGTGCAAGGATTGATCCTAGTGGACTAACCCAGATCACCCCAAGATTACTCACCATCTATGTTCCTTTGGTTGTGTCATTGGAACTTCCATGACAAAGCCAATATCTATTATGGGCAACCACTTTGTGTGAGGCGATGGGAAATCAAGTGTGGGCCAAGTTGTTAAGTATTGAGCCATTTTCATTCTAGGCTAGAATGTACTTGAAGTGTTCTCACTATGATCTACCCATGTAAATGTTCCCAAAAATCAAACATCACGGTAATGATCATAGATTTTCAGTTTTGATATCACAATTGCTTGTCTTGGCAAGGTTGATTTTGCCCTTGTGCAAGTGTTTTATGACATGTTTGATCACCTACTATTTGAAAAATTGTCTATTTACTACTGTCACTATGGTTGAAGTAAAAAAACCCAACCTTTACATTGATATTTTGAACAAATTGCCCTTAAAACTAAGAGTTTTAGCACTCACTAGTCAAGAATCATATGACACTGGAACAATATCGCACCCTGTACTGAGAAATATCATGCGATAGTTCACCACTGGAATACTATCACATCACTTTCTTGGAAAGTATCACACTACTTACCTGGAGTTTATCGCATTTCCTTTTGTGAAATATCACCCTGCTAGATTCCATCGCACTGCTTCCTGCAAACTATCATCTGAGTCCTTTTTGCTATCCTGCTACTGTTGCAAATCTAGAGTTTTTTAACTTGCACTTTAACCTACTGTAGAGTGTCTTCCTCTATTCTTATCTAAAGTTGGTTTGTTACCTACACGCTTAGGATTGTTCTAAGACTGAAAAAATGAGCTAAAACTTTTTGGATTTGAGCTTATCGAATGTCACTTTTGATCACTTGTCTTAATAGGGTTACCTCTGTAGCTACTTGCTAATCAAGCTTCTTGCTCACATCTCAGCTTGTGTTAATTGACTATTGTAAGTTCTTGAGCACTTTGACCAGCCATCTCTATTGTTCTATCTTGACAAGTGATCATTATTGGCTTTTGCTTCTCTCAACATCTAAGAAACTTTGTCTCATTCTATTGGTTGAAAAACTTTCTTTTTCATGTCAGTTACAACTCAGTCTCAATTTGAACAAGGGAGTCACCCTTCATTCAATTATACATAGTTACCTTCTCCCACTAGACACTCACGAGCACCTATTAGCAACACTAGTTCTAGTTCTGAGGATTCTAAGGCTACCCTGTGGTACAAAGGAGGCTTCCTCTTTTCTGCATTTAAGTCCTCCAAAAACACAGACAGTGTCTCACTCACTCTCACTGAACAAGAAATTTTTTTCCATTTGCAAGATCACTTTGAGCACAAGGACAACCAAACACACTTAGACAAAGAGCATAGTAAGAACATAATGGATATTGCTAGGCACATGGCTATGTGAGGAACGTCTCATGAGCAACCTGAGACTAGTGGTTATGAGCATAGACCACTTTTTGATGCTAATGGCAATTATGGCAACAACATGCCACCTAGATCTCCTCCAAGAAAAAATTTTGCTATACCTTCTTCACCTTCTGGACCACCTCCCTCTCACCATGAGGAAGAGGCCATTGATGATATTTCTAGTGAGGATCTTATTGCATTTGAACAAGATGAGGACTCCCAACGAAAGATGCTTAAGCTTTTAGAGTGCAATGGAGACCAATATTTCCAATATATGACTTCTAGAGGATACAAGCTTCCTCCCAGCTATGATGTTAGACAAATTGTCCAACAAAGAGTACCAACTAAATTGGAAGTCCTTAAGGAAGAACTAGTCAAATAAATCAACACCTTACCCAAATGGCAATAGAAAGAGATCCTCCAAAGGTTTCTTTCATAGAATCTATTTGTGTTCTTCTTTTTGACAGGAGTCTATACATGGTCCCATTTCCTAGGGATATTGAGGTTCCCAAATGTGACAAGTATGATGGAAATAGTGACCCCCATGACCATGTGCATCACTTTTACACTCTTAGCATGGAATTCCTTCATGAAGACACATTTCTTCTATGATTGTTCCCTAGGAGTTTGAGAGGACAAGCTCTAGAATGGTTTGCAAAGTTGACACCACCTCTTAAAAATTTTGATGAGTTGGTTATGCACTTCACCCAGCATTATTCATACAACATCCAATAGCCTATCACCATGATAGATCTTAGTGCTCTAAAGAAAAATCAAGGTGAGCCATTTTCCACTTACTTACAATGTTGGAGGTCATTGTATTCTTGATATCCTTGATAGCTAGATGAAAGAGAAAAGATTGATATTTTCGTCAACACTCTTGTGCTAGAACTATATTATGATCTAAGGAAACAACTATTCTTCTCTTTCAATGACATGGTTGAAGGTGCATATTGGATCGAGGATGTGGCCATAAGAAAGGGGGATATTGTTATTAATAAAGATACTAGAGGCAATGGCAAAGACAAGAACAAGCCTTGGAATAGAAACAAGTATGTTGTTAATGATGGGGTTGTAGATGTCCCAAAAGCTAAAGAACCTACTTTCAACCTCTCTAATGCTATCTACACAACAAAACAACAAGAAGCTACCAACACTCACAGTGCTCCTAAGCCTTAGAATGTAGACAAACCTAAGAAGCAGTACCAACGACAAGTCTACACCAAGTTGGCTGAACCATACGATGTGATTCTTAAGACTTTGGTTTCCAACAAACATCTTACGCTTCCTGAATTTGATCATCCCTATGCTCTACTAGTTAAGCCTAATTGGTAGAGAGAAGATCATTATTGCCACTATCACAGAAGTAAGGGACACAAGATGAACAATTGTTTCAAGCTTAAAGATGATATTCAAGATCTCATTGATGATGACACAATTCTCATAGATGGCTTAGTTAAAAATTATGATCACACAGCTTTCAAAGACCATCTACCTAAGCATGACAAGGGGGAATCTTCTCAAACAAATAAGAAGAATCATGATGCAAAGATCAACTATACATATGCTAGTGATGCACCTGTGATCAACATGGTAGAGCCCATTGAGAGTGTTCTTATGATGAGATCTTAAGATGATAATGACAATCATGTTAAGCCAAAGTTGGTCTTGCAAACATTGGATGGTTCATCCTCTCAAAGTGAGACACTAAATGCTATGACTAGGGGGAAAGCCAAAATTATCCTTAAAACTGCACCTGATCCCAAGAAAACCTTGTCTTCCAAACAAGCGGCTCCTTCAGCCACCTCTAGCTATGATCTTGTCCACCACTTGCAATAGACACCAGCCCAAATATCCATTTTTTATTGCTTCAGTTATCCCCTTCGCATAGAGAAATCCTTGAAGAAGCTCTACATACAACATGTGTCCCTAATGACATTGATTCGGATCGGTTCCAAGCTATGGTCAACCATATCTCATCTCCCTGCTATCTCTCCTTATCTGAAGAAGATGATGTATCTCTTAGCCACCCCCATAATCTTGGTCTACACATCGAAGTTCAAGTCTACCATACTTGAGTCCACTGAGTCCTAATAAAAAATGGTGTAGGGTTAAATATTGTTTCTTTTCATGTGGTGCAATGGTTGGGATTGTCAGAATTTGTTGTAGATCCTAAGAAGAAGATTACTATAAAAGCTTACAATGAAGTGGAAAGATCTTCCAAAGGTCTTGTCACGCTGCCTGTCCGAGTGGGCCCTATCATGAAAGATATTCAATTCCAAGTATTGGACATCCCACTTGCATATAACATTATTTTGGGTCATCCTTGGATCCATGACATGCAAGCTATCCCTTCCACTTATCATCAGTGCATCAAATTTCCATACAAAGGCACTGAAGTTGTGATTCTTGGAGACCATACTATTGCTATCAATACTCTTGTTGCTGCTGAGATGTTTGTTCCTCACAATAAGCCTTCTAATGATCCTAGTGCATCCTTGATTGAGGCTAAACAAACATTAAAGATGATGAGTATTGGTATGGGTGAATACACACTAGACTCTCTTGCTACTATGCCTACTTCTCCTAGATCATATGGTAGACCTTTTGATACCTTTGTTCCTTCATCGGTTCCTCTAGAAGCAAAAATAGAAGAAAACGCTGTTTGAGAGTGGATCTATAGAGAAGAAGAGGATAGTACGACAATTACTACTCCTATTTCCCATAAGTGCTATGGTAAAGGCTATAATTTTTTGCAAAAAATGGGCTATCAAGGTCAAGGACCTATAAATGATAATGGAGATGCCCTAGTTGAGCCTTTGAGTCATACTAATGGCTGACCCTCTAAGATTACAATAGGTCTAGGATATGGTGCTAATGATGACCTCCCTACATGTTCTAGAAATGCTCCCATGATTAGTGATTCAGACATAGATACATATGAGTCACCACTACACACTATGGCTCAAATCGGAGACAATCTTCCTTCTACTTCACTCCTTTGGGAAGAAGAACACATACTTGCTAAGGACATAGCTAAAGCTACTACACCTAGAAGCTGACAACATAGGAATATTTTGTAGTTAATGAAAAGAGGAGATCTCACAAATAATGATGCTGAAGCCTCTAATTCTAAAGGTCCTAAACCTTCTTGGTGCAAGCATCCCAGTAGAAGTGTAACAATAGATTCAAATGAATATGAATGGGATACTCTCTTTGACGGATCTTCCATAGTGGATATGGAAGTGGATGTAGTTCATACTTATGGTGACCAACCTGACGTAGTTGATGAGTCTCACATAGGTTCTGATAAGTTTAATCCACGTATTGGTTTAGTGGACCATGCTGGTCCTTCTATGACAAGTCTAGATCTTAACACTTTTAGAGCTTACCCTATAGGCTCAACCTCTCTTGTCACTAGAGATGACATCCCTCACATAAATGCTATTGAACCAGTCACTTCATTTCATCTTGCAAAATCAGATCTCATAGCTTGGTCCACCCAGGATCAACATGCCATTGAACCTATTACTTCTTCCACCAGTGAACCAGCAACAAAAAGGACTGAATCAAAAATCAAGTATCTCAATCCTCAAATCAAAAGAAAAGAGCAATGGTCAAATGGAAAAAACCAAATTGTGGTGGTATCCGAACCTAAAAAAAGTAAAAATAAAGACCTGCTAAAAAATGATGATTATCAAATAAAAGATGACAAGCTGATTCTCTACAAAAAAATGGTGAACTTTTTCAAGAATTATTTCACATGTGTCATATTTCAGCACATTCCTAGAGCTCAGATCAAGGCTGCTAATGCATTGGTTACTTCGGCATCCATTTTACAATTGAAAAAGCATAAATCCCACTTCTAGTTCCTGGTGGAAGAATTATGCTATCTTGCCCACAATTCCTACAATGCCACCATCTTTTCCTATTTCCAAGATCAAGTTATCCCTGAAAATCTACCGCGCCATGAGAAGTGCCACCTCCTTCGCAATGCCTTACACTTTACCCTCATCTCTAGTGACTTGTATGGGAAGAGTCTAGATGGAACTCTCCTTAAGTGTCTTGAAATAGATGAGTTAGACAAAGTGCTAGCTAAAGTCTATGATGGTATATGTAGATCACACTTTAGTGATCCTGTGCTACCTTGGAAATTGCTTAGGGCTGGTTCCTATTGGTCAGGGCCATGTATTATCATAGCAGCATTTGGGTCTAAGGCCTATCAGCTATCTATGCCAGAGAGAGAAGAGCTTACTAGGCCTACCAATTATCTACATCTGAAGAAGTACTATGTCTGAAGTTCTGGAGCTCTTTGTACATATTTATTGATCTTGAAAAAATTCCAAAAAAATTCATATATGATGCTGAAAAAATCCTAAAAAGCATAAAATGTCCTAAAAAAAGGAGCATCCTAGTGAAAACCTAGCAATAGGAACTTTGATGTCTCACCAAAAAAATTTAAAAATGCAAAAAAATTCAAAAAAATAGAAAAAGTGCCTTGGTGAAAACCTAGAAACAGGCGCCTTGGTAGCAAAAATACAAAAAAATTGAAAAAAGTCCTAAAAAAATCTATCAAGTGGTGAAAACCTAGAAATGGGTGCTACTTGAGACCCTTTGCACGTAAGTCTATCAGTCTTGCATGGTGCTCATTCGCTCCACTTCTCACTTTGCCTCTCCTAGCCTAGAATTGACTCTTGTCTTAGTCTAGCGGGCATCCATTGTTTTGAGCTTATCTTGGGTCTCTTTGTGCGTCCGAGTTTCTTGGGAAACTTGGTTCCAAAGGTGTTTTTCAACACTCCCCAATTGTTTTTTTCAACACTCCCCAATTATGTTTTTCAACACTTCCCTAGCGTCAAGTGTTTCTAAACACTTATCAGATATCCTACCTGTAGTCTTGGATGATGTGATATTTCTCATTGCCAGATGCGATACTCAAAGTTTGACTCTATGACCAACACACACACACTTAAACACTTGCTGAGACCTTGTTTGACTTTATTTCTTTGTGTGCTATCTATGATGATTTATTTGCTGAGTGGTCTCTCCCTAATAGTTTTAGATGATGCATAGCTAGAAGACTGGGGCATGAGAACATGTTTTATTTATTTTTCTACTTGTGGGTATATCTTGTTCATTCTTTCTATCATTAGCATTCATGCTTGATCCACTTGACACTGAGGACTTACAAGGTATCATCCTTGACTATTTTACATGAGTGCATCATTCTAGTCATCTTGACTTTCTTGTGCCTTGATGCGAGCATAATCTTTCTATACCAAACTTAGGGAACCTCACTGCACTAGTCATCTTGACCTACATGTCTTTGATGCCTAGGTGGGATTTCCACATATCTATCTGATATAGATCATATTCATATACTCATGATCTTGTGACGCTACCAATAAAGCTCGATGATGAAAATTAGAGTCTAAAGCTTTGTGACCTTGCAAGTAAACCACTTTTCATAGTAGCTTGCATTCTTAGGTTCATGTTAGATTAGTTTTCCATCTTGCATATGGAGAGAGCTCTCCTTTCATCTTTCATGGACTTATTAGTCAAACTACGCTCACCTTTCGCTTCTTCCTGATCATGTCTTTCACTTCTTGTCTTTCATATCACATAATTTTCTATTCATTTCAAGATAGAAACCAAAATCAGAGTTCCCCTTGATTGTCAAAATTGCATTTCCCCTTCTTCCACATAGTTGGCTGACCTTTTGAGGCCTGATCCTTCAATCTTCACTGGGGCATCTTCACCTATTCATCCCCATCTCTCTCAACCTTCTATTCTTTCATTCATCTTCATTCGCTTCATCTCTCTGAGGTTTGACTTCATTTTTATCCTATACCTTTTCAGTCAAAGATAGTCAAATTGGGGCATATTTTCACTGCTTGATGGTTATTCTATCATTTTTCATCTTCGATTACAATTTCCAGTGATTTGATCATGTTGCTCTTGCTTCTCCATTCCCTCTACCTAATTTCACTTTTGATCCCAAGGGGAAGACGCATCATATGCTATTGGCTATTCTCCAGAGCATATGCTTGACCATTACATTTGATCTGATCGATCTATCTTTGTGCTTGACATGTTAGTTTTCATCTTGAGTCATGATACTGTCCATCTCTTTGCTAAGTGTTCAGTACTATCACTACCAGGCTGACCATGCAGGATTTGCTATCTTTGTGCACTTCATTCTTTGAAGTCAGATCTCTATTGCCTTCTTGGCTGATCTATTCTTTGATGTAATGTGTTCCTAGATCGATCACACATTAGTCAAAGAGGGGCAAATGTAATCATCTAAAAATGGTCATCTAGACTATTAGCCCCTTTTTCTAAATCATCAATTGCTTATTCTTGATCAAATCCTAGTTCTATCATTTATTTGATTATTTTCTATGGGCTAACCATCTTATCCTAAGTCTTTATTTAATTAAAAGGAGTCTCCTCCTCTTTTATTAAATAAAAAGTCCCCCACTTTTCCTCTTATCCTAAGTTGCACAAATAAAGCATTATTCCTATTTTACAAAAAGGGAAAAAGCACTTTTTGTCTCATATGGGTACAAAAGTCAACTCTTATTTTCTCATTGGAGGATACTTGTAAACATGGATTTCTCCTCTTTGATGCTCCATCGTTGATTAAATCTTTTTCCTCTTAATCTCCATGGTCCATTCCTTCTCATTTCTTATAAAAGGAGAGCTCTCTTCTTCATTCTAGATCCCAACTTTTTATGCTAATCTTATGTTGTAGGATTTCTTGGAGACTTTGGAGCTTTTGGAGATCTTATTGCATTTAGCCTTCATTTCTTGCATTCTTAGCTTAGCTTCATATTTATGCTTTCTTAGCTTAGTTTCCTTTTTATGCTCTAGATTAGCTCGCATAGATTAATTAGCTTGGATTGTAACACTTGCATACTTCCTTTCATAGCTAAGCTTGCATTCTCATTTATAGTATAGTTGCATTTCATTCTCATTCTTGATTCTTGAGGATATTAGCATTCTTTCCCTTGTCTTCATTGAATCTCCCATTGCATGGTTTACTAGCAAGGTCATAGGCTTAATAGCTCTAGCTAAGAGCATTCTTAATATCCTTGCACTCCATGCCTAGGGAGCTCTAAATCACATTCTCAAGGTTTCCAATCCATGGACTCTCTTGGAATTAATGATTTAGAGAAGTGCACTACTTAGTGTGTACATTACCTACAATAAGATGAAATTGAAGAAATTTGGACCTTGTAAGGTTCTGAAGAAGTTTGACAGTGGAAATGCTTATGAAGTGGAATTACCAGAGGACATGGATATATCACCTATATTCAACATTGCTGATATCTTTGAGTACTTTGAATCAAGTGATGAAATAGAAGATGATCTGAACTATCCTAAGAAGGGCAGAGATTGCATTGAGAAGATTTTGAATAGTAGAGTTGGCAAGAGTACAAGAGGAAAAGACTACATGGAATATCTAGTTCAATGGAAGAACAAGCTAGTTGAAGATAGTTCATGGATTACACAAGCTGAGTTGGATCTTTATGATTCAGGTTAGAATATGAGCAGTGCCTGATGTGGACATCAGCTCTTTATTTACCCCAAGTGTCTGATGTAGGAGCATCTTGGGTCTTTGAGCAATCTTGCATCAACCAAGAACATTTCCTGATTTCTATACCTGTTTGCTGTTGTTTTATTTATAATTGTTTTATTTGTTGGTTTCATGGTGGGAGAAGCTTAAATTATGCTGACCTATTTGGGAACCTTCTCCTATGAGCACATAAAGTTTGGATGGACAGTTTCAAAGTTACAGCTATTTTCCTTGCCATCAGAACCATGTTTTCTTGCAGTTTTGGTGCCGATTGTTCATAGTGGCGATCTTGATCCATAAGAAATCAGCCTTTGAGATCTTAAGGAATTTTAGAGGACCTAAATTAATATCATTTTCCAAGAGCACAAGCCCTAATTCCTTATGAGTAAAACTTTATGCCCATTTTTCTTGGGGACCTATTTTCTGCCAGTTTTCCATTGTAACGTGTGGTGTTTCTTCTTGCACACTTACGTGTGATCAAAAGGGGACTTGTGAAGTTAAAGGAATGTTTTTGCATCATGTGAGGACCTAAATCCAAAGGCACATCAATTTATATTCATTCTAGCATTATTTTTGGTTTAAATCTTCCAGACTGGACCTATATTGTAATTAAATGCCTGATTGGCCGACCTGTGTCTTAGCTGGCTATATAAGGAGTCTAGATTGATGTAGTAGGGAATGAAGAGATGATCATCAAGATATCTAGGAAGTATTATCAAGATATATCATTGGAGACAAAGATAGGATGCAAGCGGTAATTCTAATTTCATAATTCTCATTGTATAAGGCCGAAACCCGGAAGGCCTCACAGTCAAGCATGTCGAAAGAAATAATATAATTCTCTATTGTTGCTGCCAGTTGATTGTCTCATATCCATTGTGATTTCATTTCTTTCATGTGATATTATATTTCTTCTATTGTGTAACTCTGAGCAGGGATTGTTTGTGGGTTCAAGTGGACTCAATACTTCTTGATTCTACTTGTATCTGCCCTGCCCCCGCGTCAGGAAGGTAGATGGAAGATAGGATAGTCGATGGATGAAGATTGGTAATGGAGAAATGGATGCAAAAAGGTGCCCAAAAGCATGTATTCATGGTGGTCTTTGTTTCTATGTCAAGATCCAAAGGAGGATGGTGGAGGTAAGAGACAAATGGGATGGAGGAGATATTTGATAGGAAGTGCTAGAAGCAAATTGCCCCCAATTGCAGAGAGGAACTGGATGGAGGGATTATGCATGATGCCTATTTTTCAAGTTTCATCATGGTACTTGTCCAAGGTGCTTTAATTTCCAAGTTTTCACCATTGGATGAATGTTTTTCTCTTTTCTTTTCTTATTTTTTGATATCTTTCTTAATCTTTTTGACTAACTTTTTCGCTGACTTTTTATGACTGGATGTTGGTACAACCTTATTAGGATGGATGGATTATGAAAAGGCATGGATGAGATCAGGGATATGAGAGATATGGTGGTATAAATTGTTTGGATGGAATGATGTAAAGTGATCATGATAGGGAGATGTTGTCAGGACCAACATTGGCACATATTGTGACGGGGGTGGATGAAGTGGATGGGAGATGGATTGTAGATGTGGATATGATGGAGGATTTTTGATAGGAGATTTTGGGACATAGGAACCAAAAATAGATTTAGGAGATGGAGGAGGGGAATAAGTAGCTGGTAGATTAGAAACTTTGGATGCCATTGTGGATGTTTCTTTTAGATACATTGTATCTTTTTGCTTTGGGATCCACATTGTTTTCACTTTTTCTTTAGTGGGCCTTTTTGGCCATTGGGATTTATTGGATTTTGATTTTTATTTGATGGACCTTTGTGGCCATTGGGATGTAGTGGGTTTCACTTTTTCTTTGATGGGCCTTTGTGGCCATTAGGATGCATCAGATTTCTCGATTGGATTTTTCTTTTCTTGAGCATGTCTTTTAGAGTGGACATGGAAACCTTTGGATCTTTGAGGATAGCTACCTTTATGCATCTTGGATATGGCATCCAACTTATGTGAGGAGAATTGGAAAGAATATGAGTTGTGTGGGATGGAGGAGATATAGATGGAGAGATGGAAGGAGATTGGTAGATAGGAGATGTGGGAATGTGCCTTTGTTGATCCTAACTAGGGATGTTTAGATTTTGGATGAAGGACTAAGTAGGATAAGATGGGGGATGATATTTTGGGATGTAAGGGCCCAAAATGGATTTGGAATGGTATATTTTGGGATATAAGGACCCAAAATGGATTTATAGGATGAAGGAGGAATGTGATAGGTTGTTCTAGATTGCAATGATGGAGGAGGAGGAATAGCATTGGATTCTTTGGAGGGACGATGGGGAGATGCAATGGTGTTTTTGGAAGGATGCTTGAATTTCTCTTTACTTGTACCAAAATTTCTAGAGGAAGTTTCTTTAGATGTGTGACCAATACCATAAGATCATGGATGTTTTCTATCCTAGATGGGCTCCAGACTTCCTTTTTCATGGGAATCCAATCCTTTGCCTTGATAATTCCATTTCTTGAGCATTTTATTCAAGAAAGGATATTTCTAACTTGGGGAATTAGATAATCATCTAGTATTAGGTTCTTTAGTGGAGGATATGACACTGATTTCTTCTTCTTCAAGTGGGCTTCCATTGAAAAATATAAGTGGAGCAAGGGAATATAGTGATGGCAGTGGGATAGGCATTAGAGGATCACAAAGTGGAGAGGATGGGATCATAGGATCTTGACTAGGATTGGGAGATGGTAATGCATCTTGAGATGGAGAAATTGGAATGGTAGAATCTTAGATTGGGGGAATTGGCAGCAATAAATCATACAACATAGGAAGTGAGATGATAGGATCTTCATCTAGGTCGATAGATTCTTCAACATGCTTTTGGACAAGATTTTGACTTGATTGGATTGTTGTGGATTGTGTGATGGGGTATTTTTGGACGGTCTCTTCAGATGGAATGGATGAAAGGATGGGATTTTTTTCATTAGTGATGGAGGGAATAAGGGTGAACTCGTGGGGTTCATTGGATGTAATTTGGATAATTCTAGGAGATGGAGACATAGATGGGGATTGGATGGAGTCCACAGATGGAAGGGACTAAATAATACTAGGAGATGGAAGAGGATCAATAAGTGGGGTATATGGAAGAAGGATGATAGGTTTATGAGGTTGATGAGCCTCATCAGTGGAGGTTTTTCATGAGGTAATAAGATAGAATGACTCATCAAATTTAGGAGAGGTATTTTTCATTGGCTTCCTTGTGAAACTCCTTGGAGGTTGAGGTGAAGGATTAGAATGCGTAGAAGATGAAGAGATAGGATAGTCCTCAGATAGAGTTGGGGTGATGGATTATGAGATTGGTTGAGGGGATGACTCTTTAGAAGAGGATTTGGAGGATGGAATATCTAGATAACTCACATAAGAAGGTATGGAGGTGACTTGTGAACTAGATTGGCTGGCTAATGGAATAGGAATGATGGATTGAGATATAGGATACAAAGTAGATTGAAGGATGCATTCTTCTTGTGAAAGGGGATTTGTGGTAATGTAGGTAGGAATGGAAGATGGTGGATTAATATAGGATGGAGGATCAGTGTAATGGATTGGAAGACTAGGATCTTGGATTTGAAAATGGGTTGGAGGATAAGGAGATGCAAAATGAGGGTAAGGGATGTAGCTAGTAGTTTTATTGTGGAAAGATGGTGATTGGGATATGATGATGGAAGAAGGTGGAGTTAGGATGGATGTATGTGGAGGATATGCAGGCTCAAGATAGGAAGAAGGTGTGGATGAATATGATAATGGATTTCCCTTATCAAAGGTATGATAAGGATTACTAGTGGATATGCATGAAGCCATGATAGGATAATTTGGAGGAATGATTGGATTCTAGAAGGTGTTTGGATCAAGCTTGATAAGGTTTTCAAAGTACTTATCATGATCAAAAAGAATTTCATCATCATCAGGATACAATGGAGTGGGGTAAATGATGTAATAACCAAACTCATCATAATATTTTTGAGACATGTTGACTTGCAGATGAGTTGGATAGGAATGAAGGATGAAGATGGATTGGAAGACTGAGGCTCATATTGGGAGGACAGAGATGCTGAGACTCGGATTTGGATTTGGCTCAGGATGGGAGGAAATACTTGACTCTAGAAGAAGATGGAAGTGGGATGGGGGATGACCAAGATCACTCTACTAACCTAGGATAGGAGGAAAGGAGGATAATGCTGGATGGAAAGGAAGACCATGATTAAGAGACTAGGATGACAAGATTTTACAAGTTTGGATAACTTCTAGATTTTGGATGATTTGGATTGACATGGAAAAAGATTTGGTGTGTATAATACTTCATTTGTGTTTGTTTGATAGATGTTTTTCACTAAGTATAAAACTTCAAAAACACATCAAACAATAACTACCTAATGACAAGCTAGTATCAAAACCTTTTCTCATAGCTTGGTATCCCCGAAAGGAATATAGATGGTGAGTAATCTTAAGGTGATCCAGGAAACCACTTGGATCGGTCCTTGCACAAAGAATTTGATACCTTTGGGAGTATATTGGGAAGCCTCTAATTAATAGGTGTTTGACTTGGTCCATGGTGTCCTCCCAATCAATTTTTATGTGTGTGATTCACTTAAGAGCCTAGTTGACCATGCCAAAATAGTAGGGATATTCACCTAGGTCTGGGTACCATCAACACATGTCACCTGAGCTTGAGGGGATGAAGTGAGAGTTTTCTCAGCACTTTATTTCTATACTGGTCAGGGATGTACCAGTTTGAGGTCATTATCCAAAGAGGAAGTGATTTTCTCTTTGGATAGGCCTCACTAGAAGTAAAACAAATGAACTTTTCCTAGTCCAGTTCTTTTAGGTCACTTAGATTATCAACGATTTGCAGAATTTGGAAACTCCTAGTAGCACATCAAAAAGAGTTTGTTTCCAAATTGATTAAGTATTTTTCACGCCAATACCTTCAATCATGCATGTTTAGGATTTTATTTTTTCTTTCCTTGAAAATAGAAAAAAACTCCTTTAAAATATTTTGCAAGTGTTTTATCCTTTTGCATTCAATATTGAGTTTTCTTTTTAGGATCCTAATTGAACTTGATTGAGAAATGAAATTGCTTTTTTTCACTTTGTGCATTCAAGATTGTATTTTCTTAGGACTCAAATGAAATTCCTTTGATATTGATTTTGGTTCATTTATTTAGGGTCATTCAAGATTTGGTGAGTTCAAAATTTTTAAATTTCTCCTAGATTTGCACTTTGAGACTAGCATAAAAAACCCTTTAAAACATTGAAATTCCTTAGATGATGTTTTTTTTAGCCAAAAAAAAAGCATCAAAATTGGTTTAGGAAACTTTAGGATTGATTTTGAATAGTTTAGGAAAGATATGCATATTCTTTTATTTTTAGGCATTCAAGAGTGAGTGAAAGTCCTTTTTAAGCCCAAAATGAAGTTTGTTTTTAGTTCCTAGATTGCATGAAACCTTAAAATTTTGCAAATGAAGTTAATTTTAACCTTAAAAAAGTGTGATGAGTGACTTTGGTCACTTTAGGATTGATTAGGAACTGTTTAGGAAAGATATGCAGATTAGTTCCTCTTAAGCACTCGAGATTGAATGAAAAGTTCTTTTTAAGCTTTGAATGGAAGTTGATTATGTTCCTAAATAGGTAAGAGAGTTAATAGGTCTTAGGAACTTGATGATTTTTTGATAAAATTTCCTTCCAAGGAGTACCTTCAAGAGCATGGAGTTATAACCTGCAAATTTGAAGTTTAGGGTCACTAGGACACCCGAATGAACCATAAAAACTGATAAAACTCAAGTTTTACGGCCTCACACATGCCCTTTGTTTCCCATTCAGAAATCCATGATAGGGTATTTTATGCTACAGTATTGTATGAGATACTACAAGTTCTGATATGGCAATACAGGTGTTCCCATATGGCAATTCATGCCAGAAGGTGGAAAAAAAGCCTAAAAATACCTAAAAAGGCCTATACAAAAATAAACATGATCTAGTATGACACTTCAGGGGTTCCCATATGGAATTCCATGCTAGGGAAGGAATTTTGTATGAGTATGCCTCCAAATATGCCCAGGATGTGTGAAAAATTGAGTTTTTTGACCAAAAAACCCTAAAAGACTAATTTGAAGAGCGTGGTGGTGTCCCATTGGGCATGACAAAATGTGATTAGTGAAAACCTAACCTGTTGAAAACATGTTTAGATAGTCAAACATTAGTGAGAGCATCATATACCTAACATATAGAAAAACTATTTGCAAGACACCTCAAATTGAGCTTAAACGGGAGCACCATGTCACCATTTGATTTTCTCTTAGAATAAGGATGTGGGTGTGCTCTTAGAACAAAAGGAGAATGTTCCCAATGTTTCTTATGAAGGATTAGGATCATTTAGGAACCATAGATACACCATAATGGCACAAAACCAGGTATGGTGAACCTATTTTTCCCCTTGAGTGCCAAGAGTTTAAATGAAGCCAAATGCATATTCTAGATTAAGGATGAGTATGAAAAGTTAATTTTAACCAAAATATGGATATGAGATGAGTTAAAATGGTTATTATTTATTTAAATAAACTATATTCAATCCATTAGGCTAAGCTAGAGTGAGCTAGAAAGCATAAAAATGAACTAAATCTAACAATACTAGAAATTAAGTTAAGTCTAGATGAAAATGAGCATGATAAAAATGTTTAATATAATATGATGTGAATTGGTGAATTTATCTTGGAATGGGGAGTATTTATAGAATTTTCCTAATGGCTTGGGTTAGGAAGGAGGGTCAGAGTTAGGGGTTTGGTTAGGGGTTGAGTTAGATGGGATAGGGATTTCATTCATGGTTGAATGCCCCAAGGGTTTCTCACACATGTATGAGAAACACTTGGAAAGTGTGATTAGGGGACCAAGCTGGGAGAAGGGTCATGGGATCTCCTTTATGGCTGTAAGAGCCATAAATAAGGGTATAAGAGGGTTATTAATGACTCTTACAAAGTTATTAATGAGGGTTGACTTTGGGGTCAAAGAGGTTAGATTAGCCTAAGAGGGTTAGGAATCCCTCCCTAAGCTGGGTTAGGGAGTGACTAGGGATGGGTAGATAGGTTTAGGGATTACTAGAAGGTATCTAGGGTTTTAGGGAATTAAATAAATATTTAATATATTTAAAGGATTTTTAAGACACAATTATTAAATTATTAATAAATTGGAGGGAATATCATTCAACTTCAATTTATATATTTTTGGGAGGGGTTCTTTAATTAAATATATTTAATTAAAATAGGAGAAGGGATAATGAAAATAAGAATGAATGAACTAATTAATTAATTAATTAATTGATGATGATGTCATTAGGACTTTTGTCAACTAAAATATTTATAATTGACAAGTGGATTTTTAGGTGTCTACAATCGCATGTTCGACTATCTTTTTTTTTACACTGCCAATATTGTCCATGATAGTCCATTCTTTTATTATACTCTAGCAATATTATTCTTCAACACATGTCAATGATCATATGGTATTTCCACCTCAGACACGGACAAGCCTAGATGTACTGTTGCCTGCAGTGTCAAAAACACATAGCCTGGCCACAGATGTCATGACACCACCTATTCGTATGTAGATTTAATTTTATCTCTCATTATTTATATATTTATTTTCCTTGAAGTATTATTTCTTGGGGGAATTTCGTAATGGATTCAATTTATGCAACATGAGATTCATCACATGATGAGGAATTTCTTGGATGTACTTGTATTCCTAGTACAGGATTGCTGAAGGATTGTGTATTTCTTGTGAGCGACAAAGAAGGAGTTCCCTTAAAAGTAGCCAAACTTCTAGGTACTTTAAATATTGGACCTTTCTTTTACTATACAATCATATGTTAATTACACATTGCATTCAATATGAGAATCTTCCATCTATTGCATTCTTATTTTATACTATTATATCCTTTGACTAATGATACAATGATTATTTTGTAGGGAATGATGTTTTTTTATGATAAACTTAATTATGAGTATTTGCAGATATTCGGGCCCACCCTTCGTACATGGTGGAGCATCATATCTGAACTAAAACCCCAATCCACTATTTTTATTTCATATCATTGATCAAATAGTTTTCCTTCCATCCATTTCTTAAACTATATTAAAGGTAAGTTCACTTCATTTATGAATCTAATAGTATTTTTTTTCTTAAAAGGTGGAATGCTTGTGATAAAAATTTAAAGGATGCTCTCGTAGAGAGTATGAAAAACTTATTTGGACCTTGTACATTTGAGAAAAATAAGCTCCTTGAGAAAGGTGGGTTATATTTGAAGTATATTAGGGACCAATATAGGAGTACATTAACAAAAAACCCAAAGTACAAGCATCCCCCCTGCATTCTTGATTTAGAGTGACAAAAACTTATTTTGGATGCGAAGGACAGAAGTGAAAGAAAAAAAGGAAATACACCACTAGACAACAAAAGAAGGTATGTGATATTGTTAAGAATGTAATTATGTACTAAATACTTTTTATATTTATATGAACTAACATATTTCAAACTTTTCATAGATTACCTGAGACATCAAAGGAAAAAAATGCAAGACTACAAAAGCATGGGCAACGCAAGCTCAGATCTGGTGGTTATTTGAAACTTGTTGCATGAGTTGTAATTCTTAGTAAATGAAAAACCTTATGTAAATATTTATAATTTGCTATCAATTTTCTTTTGATGAAACAATGAAAAAAAAATCATGATACCAAGAAAAAATGTAAGGTGCAGAGTTCAGTAGAGGTCTCTCAGAAGAGGACAAGGGAATTGAATTCCAACAAGGCTATAAAGTCATGGTTGAAAGAATATGAGAAATAAGTGGACAAGGTTCTACTGATGGAACTATCGTGCTAAGTAAGATAAATGATGATTTTTTCAAATTGAATAATTTACCAATTAGTTTATTTGATGTTCTGATTAAGAGGAAATCAGGATTTGAAAAGTCCTAAACCTTTTACAAAAAGAGAAAGGAAATATACATTAAGAACCAGAGATAGCAAAAGCATGTCAAACCAGAAGGGATAGCCAAAAGAAGGACAACCAAAAAGGAACACAAAAGGAAAGCATGAAAAGGCACAAAAAGGGCCAACAGCCTACAGGAGGGACCCAACACAACAAAAGGACCAAAGAAGGTCACCAAATACTTTTCAGAAGGTCTACAGCTTCTGAGGCCAAAAGCTCCATATTCTGAGCTGTCTCCTTGAGAGCAATAGCATCCTTATTAACACAACTCCTAGAGTCATGGGGTGCCAGATCCTTATCTTTTTCCTTAGTCCCTTCCCACGTGTTTAGAAGGGTATTGATGTGTCTCACCGCCATCTGAAGAGTACTAAAACTTTGGTCACCAAACTTAATGATCGTTGCCTCAAATTGGGAATTTTTTTCCTCAAAATTGAGGACCTTCATCCGCATTTCTAAAAAATCCACATCACAATTGGAAACCTAAGCACTCATGTCTTCCAACTTGGAGTCAAATGAACTAGCAACTCCTTTAGCTTTGTTGATAGCCTTCGTTAGTTCACTCAAGATATCAGGCAAGGGCTTGTCGCCAAGACCCATAGCCTCAAGAATTTTAATTCTTTCTATGAGTCTGTCATTAGTCTTCCTTAGATGAAAGAGCTCTATAATAACTAAGCCAAATGCACCCTTGGCCATCATCGCCTCATCTAGAAGAGAACAAGAAAGGGGATTTGGCTTTTCACTCTTAGCAGTAGTTTCAGGAGTAGGTAGAGGGCTCTCCTTCAGAAAAGGAAAGGGAATAGGGGAGGAGTCCATGAGGGCAGAGGTGCTCCTAATTTTCTTTCTATATACACTAAAAAGTGACTTTATTAATTAATTAAATATCTATTATTTAATTAAATATTGACTTGATGAATTAATTAACTATTTATTATTTAATTAATATTTATTCCTCTATTTATTAGATAAACTATTCAATTTATTTGATAAATTCACTATAGTCTAATTCTCTATCCTAAGTCTTCTAAATAGTCTATGAAAGTGATTTAATCAATTACACAATCACCTAAATATGACTAAGTCCCCTAGTCCACTTCATCTACCTAGTCACCTAACACATCATTTTGGCTAGGATAAATAATTATTATTAATTATTTATTAATCATTATCCTCACCCACACATGTCCTATTCCTAAGGGCTATGTGGCCTCATAAGACTTGGTCTCATGACCACATGTCTTCTCCTAAACTAAGTCAAGAGACAATCCCTATTCCTAAGGGGCTTCTCAAGCCACCTCTAAGGGTCAAAGGTGACTCATAGGACACTTGTGCCAAGAGTCCTCATGAGGAAAATGTCTCTCCCTCTTTCTCTCTTTGGTCTTTGTGAGACACTTGACATGTGTCTTTCCCTTCCACCTTCTTCTCTTCCATGTCAATGTGAGAGGAACATCATCCCTATTCTTCCTCTCACATTCCAACTACATCTGCCTTCCTCTCAACCCCTTCAACCAAGTCAATAGTATCCCTAGGAACTTCCACCTTTCAATCTCCACCATAGGATTGTGTGACCTAGGCTTGGATCCTCCAAAACTCTATAAAAGGAGCCTCATTTTCCCTATGTGAGCTAATAGTGAATAGGAAATCAAGTAATCAAGCATTTTAGAGATCAAGAGAATTCAAGCATTCGAGCATCCACATTATCCTCATATCATTTCCATTTCATCCATTATTTTTGCATAATCAAGCTTAGGCCATTTTGCACTCATTCATACAAATCTCCACACTTTGGTGACATCTTGGGCAAGGAGCTTCAAATTGGAAATCTGAGAGCTCAACCAATCCAAGAAATCAAGGCTAAGAGAGAAATGGAGACAAGCTACATGGTAGGTGAAGGTAATTTGATTTAGTTCCTTCATTGTGTTTACATTTGTACTCTTCATTGTGTTTGCATTAGGTTGATTTATTAGCTTAGATTGGTTAATATATCATTTCTAGCATTAGTATAACTTATTTGCATACATTTTTGGCACCCACCATGGGGCCTCCCCATGGTTTTAACTTTCTATTTTTAGTTTTTTGTGTGCAGATTTTCTACAGGTCACTTCTGTACATTCATACCCGATTGTTACACATACATCACTTCTTGCTACACATACATTCTGCTACCACAACCGCCATTTTCTCTTCTGTCTTTTTTTCTACTGTCTAGCTATAATTTGCGCATTCATACCTGACTGCTGTGCATACATAATTTTTTTCTATGCATCCATTTCTCCATTTACAAACATTTCTAGTTTCTATCTTTTTCATCATTTCTACACATTCATTCACCGGATTTGTGCTTCCATAACATTCTACTGCGCAACTATCTTTTCTGTGCTTACATATCATCGCGCTGCACAAACACACCATTCTACTGCGCATCCATTGTCACTGCATTTTTATTTAATTTTACTATGCATTTACATTTTGTTTATGTACATTTATTGTTTGCATTTAGTTAATCTCAGTTTTCTGATCATTCTATTGTAGCAAACCATTTTAACAGGTTTCTATTCGCTCTTGTAGATTTTAGGCTATTTTGCAGGTCGTAACACTGAAGACCCCATTGCTAAAATTTCTAACAATTTGTTTTCAAGCTTCTTAGGGGTTTGAAAAATAAACCATAATCTCATTTAGGCTTAAAATATGACATGCTTTTCAATTTCATATGTCTTCTTTAGCATAGAAAAGTGTTTATTGTGTCTTGCTTTTTAGCATAAATGTAATACCAAAATTATAACAATGTATCCTCTCCCCTTGCCATTCATGGATCTTGGGTGTAAGAGAAATTGTTATAATTTTTAGAGGGTGGTCTTTGGTGAGAAAAGAGGTACTCACCCCAAGGAATGACCCAACCGATAATAGGCTAAAGTCAAGCCCTTCCAAACTGGTATATAAAAAATGCAAGTGTGATTAGTCTCACATTGGATAGGTGTGAATTCATTGTGGAAACCAAAATATCCTCCAGTACCCTAGTGGTGCATTAAAGTCCTACATTGTAGAGGTGAAAGCCTTGCTTTGAAAGGATTGGGAGAGCCCCTTTAATTGGGAAAATGACTTGATCACAACCACCTGAATGGATGTCCTTACTAAAAACCTTTATGTAGTGGCCAAAAACCTTCTAATTGTTGGCTCAAGGGGTCACCCAAGTCCGTGAAGACACCCCACATTACTCACAGTTCTTAGTAGAGATAGCAGTTCTTTGGGAAGTAATGATCCATTGAATTCAGAGCTTGGTGTGCCAGAGAAGTGAGTGCATTGTAAGGAGGAACCTGTGCCTCCAAGTTCCTAGGCTATTTGTTGTGGATTTGCATGGCTGGATTTTATTATACTAGTGGGGATTCAGTAGATACTGTCCTTGCCAACCTTAGGATTGTAAGCATGTTTGTGCATTCATACTAGATTAATTTAGACTAGATCATTACTATCTTGTGTGTGTGTGTCTATTTATTTTATTTTTGCTAAAGACAATCACTTGAAAAACCAAACAATTTCAATTTTCAGCCCAAAATCATCAAAAACCAGAACCTGCGCATTTGATCAATTCTGTTGCGCATCTGTTTAAATTGTTTGTGCTTTTGATTCTGCCAAAATGCATCTGTTAGGAACTTTTGCACATTCATCAAAACTTTCTGCGCATTTACTAGACTATCCTATGCATTTGTCATTGCACATACACAATAAAGAGCATTCCTACAGACTTTGGAAATTTCAAAATTACTTTTTCAGATACCCATTTTCATCCTCAATAGGATTTTGGAAAAACATTCAATTTACATAGACCTTTGATCTTTAGTTTGACCATTTTCATCATTTTTTTCATCATCCTTCCTTCACCAAAAATCATCAAATCATTTATTCCAATCTTCAAAATTCCCAATTCAGTGTTGAAACATTACTTTACTTTTAGATTTTGGTTTTTGTGAGTTTTCATCATATCAGGATTTATCATCCTCAATCAAGACTCACCTAGATCACTATCTCTTGGTTTTTCTTTGTCATATCATAGTGAGATCCATACCTCCTATTGACTTAGATTTTATCAAGTTATCTTATCCATTTTCAACCCTTTTCAATCTCTTTTTCACATCTTTTCCATCAAACTTTTTTTGTAATCTTTTCATAAAAAATCTTCCATCCCATGATCATCTTTCACATTTTATGGTTCAAACCCAATCTCAGAAGCTCAAACAAGCTACTAATCCAGAATCTATAGACAAGATGGATAGAAACAAAAACAATGAGGAAAAACCTTGGTCTGGAATTCCCAGGAAGATGTCACTTTTTACATCAGATGAGGAACCCACAGATCAAGAACTTAGGGATGCTATGCAAGATCCTAAGTTTTATAATGTCATGGAAATACTCCTAGACATGGATAGAGAGATGTATTCCCTCATGCTTGCTGAACAAGGAGCCAAATTACCAAGTGATTTTGATGTTTCCCATCTTAGAGAACCACCTATCACAACCAATCAATAAATTCCTAGTGGTTCTCAAGATACACATACTCATGGAGAAAAGGAAACCAACCAACAATCCAATGCTTCTCAAACCAATCAGCAGAACAATGCTTCTCAAACCAATCAGCAGAACAATGCTTCTCAAAATAATAGAAAAACCAATGATTCTCAAAACACTCAACAACATAGTGTTTCCCAAAACACTCAAGGACACACATTATCTTTGGATCTAGTTCTACAATAGATCCAAATGCTTCAACAACAAATCCATGACATCCAAATTGGATCATCAACTAAGAATTACTCCTTGGATGATATATGTCCTTATCCTTTTGATAAGAATCTAGCAATGATTCCATTCCCTCCTCATTTTGAGGTACCCAAATTTGACAAATACAAAGGGAATTCAGATCCACAAGACCACATCTGTGAGTTTTGAGTTGCCTATATTGAAGTCACTCACAATGACACTTATCTTATGTGACTATTTATACGTAGTTGATGAGGAAAAGCCATGGAATGGTTCTCATAACTACCACCAAGCATAACATCTTTCAATGAGCTTATTGACAAGTTTGTGACTCATTATTCATATAATATCAAACATGAAGTCACTATGCTTGATCTTTGCAATGCACATCAAAAAATGGTGAACCCTTCCTTACTTTTTTGCAAAGATGGCGTCAATTATTTGCCAAATATCCACGATCAATTCTAGAACAAGAAAAGATGGATATCTTTATGCATAACCTAACACCAAAAATGAGCTATAGGTTGCAATTGCAATGTCCTCCAAACTTTAATAAGCTCATAGAAAATGGTATCAAAATTGAGGAAGCTATGGTCAGAAAAGGTGAGATTAAACTTTATTCCAAAGACAATGTTGGATCTTCAAGTTCATATCCCAACAACAACAGCAATAATGAAAAGTCCAAATTCTAGAACAAAAACAAGAATATTGTCAATGATGGGATTGTGGATAATCACAATTTTAAACCAACACAGCCTCTTTTAAATCTCACAAGTAAAGCCAATGCTACTCAAGCTACTTATAGCAATAAATATGCCAATCAAAACACCAACAACAATTCATCAAATTCAAGATTACCTTTCATGCCAGGTAGAAGAACTTTTACTCCTTTGGGTGAATCTCTGGAATCTACATTAAGGAAGTTGATCACAAAGAAACTCATTGCACTTCTTGAAACTAGATATTTTGAACCTAGGGTGAAGCCTTCTTGGTGGAATGATAATGATTATTGTGAATTTCATAGAGGGAAAGGTTTTAAAACTAATGATTTCCAAAGGCTTAAAAATGCGATTCAAGACTTAATTGAAAGTGGTGAAATTAGTGTTGATGGACATGCCTCAAATGAGTCACATACGGCTTTTAATGATCCACTTCCTAAACATGAGAAAGGAAGTTCTTCCAATACAAAGGGTGATAACCAAGCCAACTATAATTCTGCATCTTATAAATATGTTCATAACATTTTTGAGTGTCATCCTTCTAAATACTATGCCAATGTAATTACCATAAAAGAAAAATCTGAGAGTCAACCAGTCAACGTTACTACTAGAGCTCAATCCAGGGTTACTCTCCAAGGTGTTCTGTCTAAACCTAGCACCTCTCAAAATAAACCTATTTATGTGCCAAAATCTGTAAGAAATGTTTCCAACCAATACAATCTTTTGGATCAATTGAAGAAAACACCAGCCCAGATATCCATATTAGAGCTTTTACATCTGTCACCATCTCATAAAGATATCCTTGAGAAAGCTCTCTTAGAGACCCAGGTTCCCACAAATCTAGATCATGATCAATTTCAAGCTATGGTGGGACATTTGACCACCCCACATTATCTATCCTTCACTGAACATGACAATTTAGCTATTAATCAACCTCATAATGCTCCACTCCATATAGAAGTCCTTGTATAGAACCATAAAATCAAAAGAGTACTAATAGATGGATGAGTTGGATTGAATATATGCTCTTTAAAACTAGTCCTTGCATTGGAATTTTTTGAAAATGTTGTAGATCCAAAGAAGAAAATCACAATTAAAGCCTATGACGAAGAAGAGAGGTCATCCAAGAAATCTATTTTTCTCCCTATCAGAATAGATCCTGTGGTCAAAGATGTAATTTTTCAAGTTCTTGATAT
Source organism: Chamaecyparis obtusa (assembly GCA_027943335.1). Classification (NCBI taxonomy): domain Eukaryota; kingdom Viridiplantae; phylum Streptophyta; class Pinopsida; order Cupressales; family Cupressaceae; genus Chamaecyparis; species Chamaecyparis obtusa. The sequence goes on along the minus strand of BSBK01000508.1, from coordinate 2,191,663 downwards.
GGATCTCACATATAATATCCTTTTGGGGAGACCTTGGATTCATTCTATGCAAGTTGTGCCTTCAACTTATCATCAATGTTTGAAATTTCCCCACAATGGATAGGAAATAGCTATTAAGGGAGATCCTAATCCTTTTCAATACTGTAACACTGAGGACAACACCTGATTCTTTGGTACCTCATAATCATGTTGGATCGTCTGCAATCATATCTACTAATCTAAGAAACATAGCATCAACTTCTAAATCAAATGGGATCAAGATAGATATCCAAGGACAAAGTATGGGAGAATATACTTTGGGCCAAACCTTTTGTCTCATAGAGTTACCTTTATCCCCTAGATCATATGGGAGATCTTTGATTACCAAACATAAACTAGAACCCCCTTCTACACTTGTTTATGATAAATTTATAAGTGGGGCACTATATCACAAGATGCAGCTGAGCATAAGGCCAATCGTTTACTTAAGTCATAGAAGAATGGAAAAGAAGATGATAAACATGAGTATATATCCCTTGATGTATACGGTAAAGGATATGCTTTGTTACAAAAGATGGGATACCAAGGTAGCGGACCTATAGGGTTGCAAAGAGAAGATGTTATCAAACCAATTTTTTAAAATCCAAACTATCAAAGAGATACTATGGGATTAGGATACAAAGGAAAAGGACCAAAAGAACCAAAAGTCAAAGAAAAGATCACACCTTTTCATGAGACATCTAAAGCTCCTGTATTACAATTTAGAAAAAATGGTATGTATGTGGATCCCAAAAAACAAAGGATAGTAACAAAGATCCTAAATAGACTTAGGGATCATGACGATTATTCTGACTCTAATGACTATGAATGGGATTCATTATCTGACTATACTAAAGAGATAGGAATTGATGTGGTCCATCACTATAGTGTTGATTACCATGAGGGAGAGAGTTCAAGGATTGATTCACTAGGATTAGTTCCACATGATACTACTCTTTTTGATCATGAGGGAAGTGAGCATTATCTTGTGATAGATGATTCAGATGAGAGTATGGAAATAGACCTTGCCAATACCATCATAAACCTTGACAAATTATCTATAAATACCATCTCATCCTTTGAAACTAACCTGAATGATCCAATACCCCTTGTACATATTGAACTTATAGATTGGGATTCTCTTGATCATCTAGAACTTGATGTCTTTCATAATGATGATGTAATCATTGACTATCTCAGAATCAAGGATCATTTACCACTAGGGGATCATAAGTCAAGATTTTTGATAGAACTCAATAACATGACTTACATTGGAGAGAGTGCCAATCCATTCAGTCATAAAAATATAAAAATAATCAACAGATCTAATGGTGAAAACCACTCTGTGGTAGTATTGTAGAAGTTGAGAAAACCAACTTCACAGAATGCCAAGAACAACTACATGCAAATAACCTGTTGTTGAAAGGAAACCAAGAAGACAAAAAAGAAAGAGCTTGGAAAATCTCAGTGGTGTGAGAGAAAAATGTATTCCAAGATAATGAAAAAGTATTTACAAGGCTCAACCTATAAAGGTGAACAAAACCCTAAAGCCTAAAAAAGCTAGGTTGGACATTAATAATTAATAAAAGAATTAATTATTAATGCACCTAAGAGAAAGATTAAGCACTAAAGAGTAATAAATTAATGAATTGAATCAATATGATTTAATTAGTAAGTAAACTAAATATTACTCTAACACCCCCCCTTAAGCTAAGCACAGGGGGAAGCTAACCTAGCACAACTATGAAAAAAGGAAATGGGTCCCGGAAACAAGGCTTGATTAGGTACCCAGTACAAGGAAATCTCTGTAAACCGGAGACAAAGGAGAAAACCCAGTGGGAAAAACTCCTCTCCAAAAAGAGATATAAAAGCAAGCAAAAGACAAAAAGTGACTTCAAGAGACTCTCTCAAAGCCATAAGTACAATGCATGTTGCCAACCCCCCCATGAGAGAGGGTCAGGACTCCAAAGCCCCCACAGAATGAAAGAACCCCTAGAACAATGAATTAACCACTGTGACTCCAAGACAAAGGAGTGAAAGATAGTGAATACTGAAGAGGTACCCTCGAAAGATGAAGTGTCACTGGAAGGACAAGCTGATGCTCAAAGGAGTAGACATGAGGATCCTAAAAGGGAATCCCCAATGTACAAGGTATGACAGGTGTGCTAATACTATCAGGAGAGAGAAGATGAGTTTCCTTTATAGAATCCTTAACAACTACACCTGGTGGCTCGATGAATGTGTTGGTGTTCAAAATGGACACTTATGCTCTTAACCTGCCAATATACCCTCAGGTTGATTTTAGGATTGGTTAGTTCCAAAATGTATATGGATCTTAGGGTAACTGGACCAACTATAGGGACAAGACTGCCCTCTTCACTTTTGGCTCTGCAAAACCAAGGTGGGTGCACCTAACCTAGTGAAAACTATACTTCACACACCAAAGACTGGGTCTAAACAACAGATTGATAGTAAGAAATTACTAAATGCTAACCTCACATTCATTGACTCTCCATTACTATACGGGTAACACAACCATATAACCAAAGACCTAAAGCTAAGAAAGGTTATTGATTCTAAGATTTGGAATGCAATAACTTCAACAAGTGTATGTTGACAAGAGAGGTACTCATTTAGGCCAGTGCCTCATCCATTGGGCAAGATTCCTTAGACATAAAGACACAAAAATTTGAGAATATCAAAAAATTCATAGCCAAAAATACATTTATCCTAATCTTTACTGCTTACAAGACATCCTTACATAGATAAGGGAAAACCCATATCCCACCTAGAGCATAGTTTAATCCAATCCTAGATCATAACTCAAGAATGAAGATACATAGATAAAAATGATATGTAATGAGTTAGAAAACTCAAAGCTTACTTGACTTAACACAAAGGAGAGATAAGAACCATATATTTGTATTAAGTATGATGAATTCCTTTTGTGTACACAATGAATCACAAGACACCCTACTTGCAAATTATAGCTTAGACCTGCAACTTTCTTCTTTCATTAAGAAACACTAAATCAAAAAATATTACAAAACCCTTGGGACCAGAAACTCAGGATTGATTTTGAACTTTGAAACTTGAACCCCCACAAAATAAAAAATTCAACACTATATACCCCTGGTTACCTTGGAATCCTACACAAGTTAGGATGCAACAAACTACGGATAACTAGGGTAAGGGTTAGGGTTTCCATGCACCAAACAATTAAAATAGATCAGAAATTAATACATTGGAGGGAAAACCAAGCAACCCTGAGCAATCAGATCTAAAATTCAATCTTCACTTATGGTAATTCTTCTGGAAATGTATTGAAGATCATGAAATTCCTGCAAATTCATTTGATTTGACCCCTGCAACATGCTTCAAGAAAGTAAACCCATCCCCTCATGGTACAAAACTCTCTACAAATAATCATCAGATGCACTGGACCATACCACAACAACTGCAAATCATTTCTATTAAGTTCAAGCATCGAAACATTCAATTCTAGTCCTTTCTGTTAGTCGAAAGCATTCAAATTTTCAAATCTGCAAAGAACGGCTACTTTATGGTGCTTACCGATGTATCAATGACCCATATTCAAATCTGAGCTTGGTTTATATCGTGACTGTTAGATGCTTTTCCTTTTCCTAGGTCATGTTTTTACTTTATAAGAATCTGGCGAATATGCGACTGAAAAACCTTCGCCCATTCGGGAGAACTTTGAGAGCACTACTAAATTATTTGGCTATTATGCAAACATTGTTCACCAAATTGCTAAGTCTTTAGACCCTTCACCAAGACATCACGTGAACTAGCGAACCAAGCAAGCATTTGTCAGAACCACCAAAACTTATCCAAACCACCAAAAAGACTGAGAAAATTTACTGGCCCCACATCAAGAAGATTGACAGTTGTCTCATCTTTGCATGTGTCAAAAAAAACCCTTCAGATCATGCACCGATCATCGATGCTCTGTAAGTGTCAGAACTACTGAACCTTGAAAAACTTGGCCCCACTGACATAATCCAATTCATCACCATGTGGATGAATGAAAAGTAGACAACTCAGCACACTGTGGCACATAAAAACCATCTGGCAATCAAACCCACCTTAATATTGCTGCCTAAGAACAATGTAACATCGACTGCTAGCATAAGATCTCAAAGCTCTAACACATCTCATGAGAACTTACGCCAACCATTGATTGACTACGGATGTCAGAACCCTCTGAGTCTTCAAAAAATTAGATCCCACTGACAGCACATCCAGTCATTCACTCATGGACCAATCAGAGCCTGCCATTTGTACTTACGTGTCACTTTGGACCCACCAATCTGAAATGCTATGCCATAAAGAAGAATCAATAGTCGTCTTAAGATCGCAAGACTCTGACACAGTCTATGAGAAGATACACCCACCGTCGGATTGAGATGGTGTCAAAGTCACTGGGCCTAGGAAATATCAAGCCAAAAACATAGGAAATACTAAGGCACTGACTTAGGAAAAATTAAAGCATAGCCGGGCTTGTAGACTTAGGAAAGATTAATCGGGGAGACTTAGGAAAAACAACAAAAATTAAAAGGGGCTCGAAAATAAAACCTTTAGTCGCAAGATTGCATAACATGAAAAAGGTTCACACGATCATGCGATAAAGGGTTAATAATTTAGCACATGCGTTTTAGAGTTTTAAGTGGCCTGAATAAAGTAACACAAAATTAGAACAAGGCCAAGGCATTTTTAGGGCTTTTTCACTACAACGGCTAGATTTTCAAAAATTTCACCTGGGTTTGAGCCAGAGACCTAAAAACAACTGCAGAGACCAGAAGAAAAATGCTAGAGCCATGAAAATTTTAAAGGTGCTAACAGTGGCTGATACTCGGGGACGTGTATCTCCTGCAGATACAACGAGCAAGCTAGAATCTCCTAGAAGAGAACACCAACTCAAAATTTGACCCAAAAAGCAAAAATAGATGACTGTACAAGGGGAAACCTAACTACTGCTCATGGAAAAGATACTTTAGGAGAAGTAAAACTTTAGGAATTTTCCATGAATAGGCAATTCTAAAGTACCACTAGTTAAATCTTTCAGGACATAAGAATATGTCCCCGACTTGCTCTAAATAAGATAAGGGCCCAACCAAATTGGATCAAATTTTCTGTCCTTCCCCTTATCTTCTAACCTTGCATTCCACATCAGGACAAGGTCATTAACTTCAAAACTCCTTTGGGTAGCCCTCCTATTGTAGTACCTCACCCCTAGTCTAATTTTATAAATGTTATGATTACTTTAGAATGATAGAATATATGTTAGGAATCATTAAAATTGATGATTTTATTGAACCCATACTTGCATGTGTATGGTTGATGTGTTTGTTTTACATTTCTGTTTGATGTGCTTGATGTGGTTGAGGGGTGGAGTTGTAGTTACTTGCTTGTGAGATCCACACAATCGGCTGATCCCCACCATTGTCTGTTATATCTATATATATGTACATGCTTGTCTTTTATGCAGGTTCACAAGTACTGGGCATCGACTTCCCTGAATTGTCAGGATGAGCGTGCCCTATTGCTAATCTCAATGGTAAAAGAGGGGATATAATAGTTAGTTCCAAATCCTAACCTAAGCCAAATATTGTCCTAAAGTAGGGGATAAGATTCTGTGTTTCCACCTTTCTAAACTTGTCCTATTGGCAAGAGTTTATACCTATGTCCTGAGTTTGAATGTGGGTCTTTAGGTCTTTCTGATTCGTTGGTTTGTGGCATTTATGTGAATTCTATTTTTAGATCATGCTATTTTTAGTTGTGGCATAGTATTTAAATGGTAATTAAATAAATGTATTTATTTAGTTTAATTATTATTTTTATTATATAGTTGATGCATAAATTAATTGAAAATTAATTATATGCTATTTTGAGTGTGGTTGAAATATTTAATTAATGTGAATTAATTAAATATCCTCACTTATGATTTATTTAAATCATGAAATTAACATTTGTTTAATTAAAATATATTTATTAAATTGAGGGTTATTTTGGCATGTGTTTATTATGTTAACTAAATGTTCTAATTATTATTTAATTGAATGCGTTATGTTGCACATTCATAATTGATTGAAATTGAATTAAGGATTCAAGTTGAAGTTTGGTTATGTGCTTTCAACTAAAGTCAAAGTGGAAAGGGGACTTCAGTTCAACTGAGGCTGAACTGTGAACTGAAGTTTGTTTTCATGCAAAGCCCTTTTTGGAGTTGAGTTTGAATTCATGCATGAGAAAGGAAGTTTCTTTAAATATTGGAGGTTTTAGCCTTTATTGGGGTACAAAGGTTTTGGAGGAGGAATTTTGGAGACAGATTTGTGACAATTTGGGGAGAGATTTTTGAAAGACTTGAAATTTTGTATTCTTCATTCTGGTCATCATCTAATCTGTATAATTTTGATTTGAGGTAGGTTTTGATTTTATCATGGTTATTCTATTTCAGATCTTTGTAGGAAATTGTAGAAAGTGTCTTCCTTGATCTTGCTGGTATTGATTGTTTGAGTAGCATAGCGTTGTGGTTATCAGTTGCATGTTATTTATGAAAGATATATTCAATTGCATGTTATTTATGAAAGATATTTTCAGTTGCATGTTATTTAATGAAGATATATTCAGTTGCATGTTATTTAATGAATATATATTAGTTGCATGTTATTTATGAAAGATATATTCAGTTACATGTTATTTATGAAAGATATATTCAGTTACATGTTATTTATGAAAGATATATCCAGTTGCATGTTATTTAGAAAAGATATTTTCAGTTGCATGTTATTTAATAAAGATATATTTAGTTTCATGTTATTTATGAAAGATATATTCAGTTGCATGTTCAATTGCATTTAGTGGTATTCTACTTTTAGAAAATTCTATTTTTAGAAAATTTTATTTTTAGAAATTCTATTTTTAGAAATAAATAAAATTCGTACATGAGAATTCTTTTAGAATAAGAAAAATAAGAAGAAGAATAATGCTATATAATTAAATATTATTTTTATGAGAATTTCATAATGATGTGTTTATCATTGGAGTGTTTTGTTTCTTTTCATGATTACTAGTATGGATAGCATTAATTTAGCGTTTAGGAGATGTAATCCCGGAGGTGGGGTTTTAGATGTTTAATCTATCTTGTTTGGTTGCCGTGCATATTCTATTGTGTCAGTGAACTTGTTTTATTATGTATCTGGTTTTGCATGTTTATGGTCTTGCATGTGGAATCTAGTTGTAGAGATTCATGAGTTGTGATAACTCAGAGTTCTTAATGTTCATGTGAAACCCTAGAGTAGGTCATCTGAGTATATGTTAGGAAGTGGCTTGTGAATTGGTGCCAGAGCCCAGAAGTGGCTACTAGGAGATCCCATTACAAGTAGTTTAATAAGTGATAATTAATAAACATTGGGAATCTAAAATGAACCTAATAAGATATTGTGTGCCTCGCCCATGCCTGAGTTCCTAATTGAGTTTGACTAGGATGGGAGTTGAGATGGTGCTTGTTGCCTATATGGATTGGATATGGCATAGGTAGTACCTTGTCTACATGAGAGGTTACTATAACCACATAGAGTCACTAGGGCACCGGGGTCTGAAGGGACTACCAAGATAACCTTAGAGTTGACTTATGTGATGACACTTCTTTTATGCATCTTAGGTTTCCTATGTGTTTTGTTTGCTTCTAGTAGAGTAAGTTATACCTTGTACTTTTTGGTATCCTTGAGTTATAACCTTTCAGGACCTCTTCCTTGGTTGTTGTTGTTTGTTATCTGAGTGGGTTCTGATGTTATCTTGTTGGCATGGTGGGAGTGGACCGTTTAGGTTCATGAGGTCAGGTGGTAGTGATTCTTTTACCATTTGAGATTCCGACGATCATGCACTAAGGTTGAATGATCCATGTTGTAGTTATTCTTTCTTGTTCTTCCTTATTCTTGTATCATTGTATCGGATATTCAAAGTTATCATGTTGTATTTCTTTTCAGTTATTGTATTCACATACCCTGCGACATGTGCAGTGGATGCTTATTTTTATGGTCACCTTATGGTACCAATTATATTTATGTAATCATGCTTATGATGTTGTATTTATCTTTCAGATGTTATCTTGGGATTCATATCTTTATCTTATATTAATTAATTAACTCTTTTGTAATCTACGGCAAGGAACCCTTGAGAGTTGTAACCTTTGTTAGTTGTTTTTGTTATGCTTTGCTTCCGCATTGTAAACTTTGATGTTATTGATTGTTAACTTTTTTAAAAAAAAATATTCTACAAACTTAGTCGCATGTTTAGGTTAAGTTCTTCTAGGTTCCCTGGCGGGGCATGTAATACCCCTCTAACCCTAATATAAGTTTTGTATTTTTGAAAGAATTAAGATCCTTCGATGTTTTCTTACAGCTTAAGTTGTACATGATACTTGTTTGATCTATTCCTATAGTTGTTTATAATAATTTCATAAGCTAGTACTCAATGATTCTAATATCAGACATACTATCTAAAGGTATCATTTTTGTATGTATTTATCTCCATGTATGTATTGAGTACCTACAAGACCTTTATGAACATAGTTAGGATGCTATATGATATGTACTTGATAGATATATATAAGTGGTTATTTATATTTTCTTCTATTAAGGTTACCTTGGATGAATCTTGTAGCTCACTTGATTTTTTGATTATGTTAATTTATTATTAGTATTGATAAGAGACTAACACAATGCTTGAGATTCTAACCTTCATTATGATGATGCTAAATGCTTTGAGTGTATATATATACATGATGTGTTTTCATGATTCAGGACGAAGTCGTAGTTACTCACATAGCTGAGGTCCACACGATGTATCGATCTTGGTCATCTGTCTGCAATGTTTTCTTTTATATGTATATCCGTGCATATGTATTTCTTCTTTGTGATGCAGGCTTGCAGGTACCGGGCATCGACTTCACCTGGCTTCACAGGTCTGAGCATGCCCTCAAATCCTTGATGGTTGTTGTTATGGAGATAGTACTAAAGCCCCTACATGAGTCTTCCTTTGTCATTATTCCAATTTGGGAATATTAGGGTTCCTTCTTTGTCAGTCAACCTTTGGGTCAAAAACCCAGATCCAACGCACCCAGTTGGGCATGGTTGTAGTTAGTGCCTTGTGGCCACTTGAATCCATTTGGTTGTATGATTTGTTTACTCATTTTATTTATTTCTCCTTCTTGGTATGATTCTTAGTTAATCTTTCTATGTTGTGTTTCAGGAGTTTGGCTTGACTTTCCTTGTTGACTTTGGTTGACCTTGTTTGATCTTATAGTTTTCTCAATATGTTTCATAGCTGATTTTTATGGCCTCTTTCGATGATTAGATTTATTTTGAGGCATGTGATTTTATTCTACCTCAGTGTTATATCCTATAGTAATTATAAATAGGTAATAATATTGTGATCTATTACTTCATAATCTTATAGATTATAGTGTTTGGTATTTGGCATGTATCTATATAAATATAAATATATATATATATATATATATATATATATATATATATATATATATATATATATATATATATATATATATATATATATATATATATATATGGAAATATATATATGGGTGCACACATATATGTATTTATATATATATAATTTATATGTGATTATATGTTAATTATTGTAGATATTGTTGATGGTGTATATTTCGGGATTAATGTAAAGTATAATATTATTAATAATTAAATATTAAATAATGCGAGGTATATTATTCTCAATTGTTAATTATTAATAATGAGGATAGGTTATATATATAGATATTGATGTAATTAATGATGGCATATGCATATATGTTAGGATAATATTACATATGTGTATGAATGAATACAAATAATCTTTTATTGTATATTTGAGTAATATAGTTGTATGATATTAAGTTATTTTATAATACCCTTTAGTTAAGAGTTAGTTGGGAGTTGATTACTTTTCCTCTCAACCTTTGGAAATCTATTTATATGCACTGCTTTCTCATTTGAAGAGGGGGGGATTTTGGGGCTGAAGCATTGAGGAGAGGATGGCTTTAATTTTCATGGTGATTTTGGAGAGAAAACTTGGAGATGTGAGGGAGATTTTGTAAGCATATGTCTTTAAGAATTTTTGGTTATCTTTGCTTTTGGGAGAGAGACATTTTTGTGAGAATTTCAATAGTTGAGAGAGGGATTCTTTTCTGTGGAATTATTTCTTTCTTTAATGGAGATTTCTGAAAGTGGATAGGGTTTGAAGGATGCATCTCAAGTTTGGATTTGTCTTCTCTTTTGTTTCCTTCCTTCTTCGATTCAACCTTCGTAGGACATGAGGTATGGATTGAATATGTTAGTTACTTTATGTCTCTAATAGATTATAGATCTATTTATATATTATAATTATTTATTATATCTGTACTTTTAATTTCTATGGTTATTTTAAAGTTTTGAGTTTTTATTTGTAAGAATTGGCATGTGTTTTCCTAGGGTTTTTAGCAACCCATTTTTGGAGATCTATTATTATAATAATTGAAATTGCATCTATGGTTTTACTAAATTGATTTTCTGGAAGTAAAATTCATAGATCTCAAATGGGTATCTCTCTGATTTTATTTTTAGGGTCGAATTAATGCCTTATTTTTGACATTTTGGCAGACTATTCCTGTCCATTCTCGATTCCAAATTTTCTGTCAAATGTATTCGTATTCTAGAGGCCGATATGATTATATAAAATTCTAAATTTGATATAAAAGATTCTCCTAAGTCTTATCTTTCATTTCCAATTGGTTTGGAGAATTTTTATTATGTTTTGTGAAAATTACAACCGTTTTAGTGAAGGCAGGTCTGAACCCTAACCAGAATTTTCTATTTTAAACCAGAAGTCATAACTTTCTTTCCCACCATTGGATCTTCCTAAAAATAAAATTAAGAGTCCATAATTATGTTAGCTAAATCTCCACTAAAGATATTTCCTTTATTATTTGTTTTGTAGAAGATATGGATGACTGTTCTATGATGACTATTCTTTGCATTTAATCCTTGCTTGAAATAATTCAGTTTAAGAACATCATTAAGTTTTAAGATTTCGTATGGTCACCAGAGGCTATTAGAATGTTTTTTTGGTTAATTGGATCTATGTATACTCTGAATATGTTTATAATATCACTTGGATGTCTTCTTATATGTTTGGAACATTCTGTATGCCATATTGGGTTTAGGGTTGTCAAGTGGACTAGGGACAACATATGTTTTCCTAAACTCAATCAAATGTTGTTATGGAATTGATATGAATTCTTGATGATGGATCTATTATGCTCTTATGATTTTTATATGTATGTTAGGGAACCTAAGTACACTAGGTGAGTGGCTCATAGTGAGGGGCCGGGGCCCTAAGTGGCTAGTACCAGGATAACCTACTATGAGTTATTTAATCAAGTGATAACCTAAATAAATGAATTAGGAATGGGAGATTATTGGAATGGGAAATTACACACTAATCAAGATTAATTGTGCTTCGCCCATGCCTTTAGTGCTAGTAAAGACTAAGGATGGGAGTGGGAGAAGGTACCTATGCCAGGGTACGACTGGATGACCTTGTCTGTACGAGAGGCATTCAGTTCCGCATGTGCCTACTTGGGGGCCGGGGCCAAGAGTGGGTAGTACCAGGACAACCCAAGGGGTGAGGGCTATGTGATGACACTCACCTAGCTTGTAGCTTAGAGTCTCTATCAAATTTGATCATGGCTCTGGTATTCCTTGTGGTCTTCTTGTCTTTTCCTTTTTGTTGTGACTTTGGGGAACTTTTATCACCACCTTAGGAATTTTCTAGTTGTTACCTCTTGTATGGGCCTTTGGTTCTATCTCCTAGCTCGGGGGAGTGGGCCTATTGGTTCCACGTGGTTGGGTGGTTAATATTTATATTGAGGTATTGTTTGTGATTCTCTGGATGATCCTAGCACATATTCCTTTCTAGATCTGCAGTTGAAGATTTCTTATTGGATATTTTAATATGTTGAGATGCACTTATGTATTTGAATTCATGTAATTTTTAATCTCCTAAAAGGAGTCTTGTAGTATTGATGTAATCTCAATTCAAAGCAATGCATAAGGGAATGGGTAGTTCTAGGTAAAAGAAAGGGAAAATAATGTAGAATATTAGACATGTTACTAGCATTAAAAGAAAGTGTTTATGTTATTTCTCCTATCCTCTTATGTTGTCCATATGTAAAGGAAATAATCTTAAATATAGTTATATATAATGATGTATCACAAAAATAATGTATTCTCTCTTGATGAAAGGATCCAAGGAAATTATTGAGAAATGATAGGTTAGTGATTAGAATTATTAACAATGAATGGTTATGAAACAATGCAATAAAATAGTAACTTGATTATAATGTTAATACTTGGTTCATGTTAATGAAATACCTAGGATAATGCCTACCTTAATGAATATTAATCTCTTACCTAAATTATTAGAGAAAAGTGATATAAAGGATAGTAGATGTAGATGAAATCAATATGAATTTATGGAATGAGTTGATACAAGGAATAATGATGTTGGATGATTAACCTATGTTTAATAAAAGAAATAAGTTAGAGACATTTAACTTGGTGCATTAAAATGAATGTAGATCTTTTAAGCTCATGATTCTGTGAATATCTTATGCATGTAAATGGTTTATATGATGTTGCTTAGGTAGCGACGTTAGGGAACTTGGGAGGACTTAAGTTGTATAAATCTTACATTCAAGTAGTAGAAAATTATTTCTTCTTTTAGAAATATGAAGTGTAATGATGAATATTATTCTAGTTAAAATAAATAAATAAATTAATAAAAAATTCACTACTTTCATTTTATAGAGGTTTTATGTCTTGTCCTCTTGGGTTGCCTGGCGGGGCGTTACAGGGCATTACACTTGGTATCAGGGCACTGAGTTCTACACTGGGAACTCTAGGAAGTTGTGTGCCCATTATATGTCTAGACTATTAAACTTGAAACCAAACATAGACATATAACCCTTTTGTGTTTTGATAACCATTAAACTACATCTAAACATTTATGTTCTGCTTCTCCTAAATGCCTTTGAGATCTCACTCGCCTAGTGATTGTCGGAGGTGTTTGACTGTTTACTGTGTATGGTTACCTTCTCTAATGCATCTAGGGTGAAATACCCTTGGATGTCATGAAGCGGTTACTCCCTAGAGTGTGGCTACTACTAGTCACCTTGTTATGTGGATGTGTTATGATTGATGATTTATTTTTGGTTGATTTATGAAATTGTTCGTGATGTTTATGGGCTAGCATTGAAATTTTTGAACTTTCTTATGATTGGATTAGTCACCTAACTCTCTTTTTGTTATCTATCTTGTGACGTTAGTCATACTTAATTTATTTTTGAACAATTGAGTGCTCTTATGATTTAATGTTGGACTTACGATTCCCCCACTTGGGTTTTTTCCTTTTGAGTTTTATGGTGGCTACTCCAAATGTTTGATATTGTTGGCCCTGTTCTGTGATAAGTATTGTTTCTATCATAATCATCATGAACCCCTGATAGTATGTATAAGGGAGGACATCACAGAGATGGAACTATATGTGCTGTGTGATATTAGATTCATTGTGTATCCTATATGATTACATAAGTGTTGCATTAACTAGATAGTTTTTCATGAACTTCTCAACTCATTATTTGTTATAGATATGAATGTGTTCTTTATGTGATCGATCCTAGATGTTTTTTACAATGATGTATGAATAAAGGTTTAGTTTTGTTTTTTGAATTGTTAATGAATTATTGATCAATATGATATTTTTGGTTGTTCCTAAACTAGATATTATATTGTTCTTAATGACCGCATATCATGTTTCTACCCTATGATTTGATTTCAGATCTTATGTTATGTTTTTAGTAAATGCTTTGTGTTTGGGCGATATATATCCTCATCTATTGTAGGCTTTCAAGAGCAAGCCTAATCCTGGGGGGGTGGATGTAGTACCTCACCCCTAGTCTAATTTTATAAATGTTATGATTACTTTAGAATGATAGAATATATGTTAGGGAATCATTAAAACTTATAATTTTACTGACCCCATACTTGCATGTGTATGGTTGATGTGCTTGTTTTACATTTCTATTTGACGTGCTTGATGTGGTTGAGTGATGGAGTCGTAGTTACTTGCTTGCAAGATCCACATGATTGGCCGATCCCCACCATTGTCTGTTATATCTATATATATGTACATGCTTGTCTTTTATGCAGGTTCACAGGTACCGGGCATCGACTTTCCTGAATTGTCAGGATGAGCGTTCCCTATCACTAATCTCAATGGTAAAAGAGGGGAGATAATATTCAGTTCCAAATCCTAACCTAAGCCAAATATTGTCCTAAAGTAGGGGATAAGATTCTGTGTTTCCACCTTTCTAAACTTGTCCAATTGGCAAGAGTTTATACCTATGTCCTGAGTTTGAATGTGGGTTTTTAGGTCTTTCTGATTCGTTGGTTTGTGGCGTTTATGTGAATTCTTTTTTTAGATCATGCTATTTTTAGCTGTGGCATAGTATTTAAATGGTAATTAAATAAATGTATTTATTTAGTTTAATTATTATTTTTATTATATAGTTGATGCATAAATTAATTGAAAATTAATTATATGCTATTTTGAGTGTGGTTGAAATATTTAATTAATGTGAATTAATTAAATATCCTCACTTATGATTTATTTAAATCATGAAATTAACATTTGTTTAATTAAAATATATTTATTAAATTGAGGGTTATTTTGGCATGTGTTTATTATGTTAACTAAATGTTCTAATTATTATTTAATTGAATGCATTATGTTGCACATTCATAATTGATTGAAATTGAATTAAGGATTCAAGTTGAAGTTTGGTTATGTGCTTTCAACTAAAGTCAAAGTGGAAAGGGGACTTCAGTTCAACTGAGGCTGAACTGTGAACTAAAGTTCATTTTCATGCAAATCCCTTTTTGGAGTTGAGTTCGAATTCATGCATGAGAAAGGAAGTTTCTTTAAATATTGGAGGTTTTAGCCTTTATTGGGGTACACAGGTTTTGGAGGAGGAATTTTGGAGACAGATTTGTGACAATTTGGGGAGAGATTTTTGAAAGACTTGAAATTCTGTATTCTTCGTTCTGGTCATCATCAAATCTGTATAATTTTGATTTGAAGTAGGTATTGATTTTATCATGGTTATTCTATTTAGGATCTTTGTAGGAAATTGTAGAAAGTGTCTTCCTCATGCTTGCTGGTGTTCATTGTTTGAGTAGCATAGCGTTGTGGTTATCAGTTGCATGTTATTTATGAAAGATATATTCAGTTGCATGTTATTTATGAAAGATATTTTCAGTTGCATGTTATTTAATGAAGATATATTCAGTTGCATGTTATTTAATGAAGATATATTCAGTTGCTTGTTATTTATGAAAGATATATTTAGTTGCATGTTATTTATGAAAGATATATTCAATTGCATGTTATTTAGAAAAGATATTTTCAGTTGCATGTTATTTAATGAAGATATATTTAGTTGCATGTTATTTATGAAAGATATATTCAGTTGCATGTACTGGTATTCTATTTTTAGAAAATTTTATTTTTAGAAATTCTATTTTTAGAAATAAATAAAATTCGTACATGAGAATTCTTTTAGAATAAGAAAAATAAGAAGAGGAATAATGCTATATAATTAAATATTATTTTTATGAGAATTTCATAATGATGTGTTTATTATTGGAGTGTTTGGTTTCTTTTCATGATTACTGGTATGGGTAGCATTAATTTAGCTTTTAGGATATTTAATCCCAGAGGTGGGGTTTGAGATGTTTAATCTATCTTGTTTGGTTGCCGTGCATATTCTTTTGTGTTGGTGAACTTGTTTTATTATGTATCTGGTTTTGCATGTTTATGGTCTTGCATGTGGAATCTAGTTGTAGAGATTCATGAGTTGTGATAACTCAGAGTTCTTAATGTTCATGTGAAACCCTAGAGTAGGTCATCTGAGTGTATGTCAGGAAGTGGCTTGTGAATTCATGCCGGAGCTCAGAAGTGGCTACTAGGAGATCCCATTACAAGTAGTTTAATAAGTGATAATTAATAAACATTAGGAATCTAAAATGAACCTAATAAGATATTGTGTGCCTCGCCCATTCCTGAATTCTTGATTGAGTTTGACTAGGATGGGAGTTGAGATGATGCTTGCCACCTATATGGACTGGATATTGCATAGGTAGTACCTTGTCTACATGAGAGGTTACTATAACCACATAGAGTCACTAGGGTGCCAGGGTCTGAAGGGACTACCAGGATAACCTTAGAGTTGACTTATGTGATGACACTTCTTGTATGCATCTTAGGTTTCCTATGTGTTTTGTTTGCCTCTAGTAGAGTATGTTATACCATGTTGTACTTTTTGGTATCCTTGAGTTAGAAGCTTTCAGGACCTCTTCCTTGGTTGTTGTTGTTTGTTATCCAAGTGGGTTTTGATGTTATCTCCTCATCATGGTGGGAGTGGACCATTTAGGTTCATGAGGTCAGGTGGTAGTGACTCTTTTACCATTTGAGATTCCAACATTTGTGCATCGAGGCTGAATGATCCATGTTACAGTTATTCTTTCTTGTTCTTCCTTATTCTTGTATCATTGTATTAGATATTCAAAGTTATCATGTTGTATTTCTTTTCAGTTATTGTATTCACATACCCTGTGACATGTGCAGTGGATGCTTATTTTTATGGTCACCTTATGGTACCAATTATATTTATGTAATCATGCTTATGATGTTGTATTTATCTTTCAGATGTTATCTTGGGATTCATATCTTTATCTTATATTAATTAATTAACTCTTTCGTAATCTACGTCAAGGAACCCTTGAGAGTTGTAACCTTTGTTAGTTGTTTTTGTTATGCTTTGCTTCTGCATTGTAAACTTTGATGTTATTGATTGTTAACTTTAAAAAAAAAAAATATTCTACAAACTTAGTCGCATGTTTAGTTTAAGTTCTTTTGGGTTCCTTGGCGGGGCATTACACCTATCAAACAAATTCTTACATTGTCTCTGCAATGCCTCATTTCTTTCATGTGCATCTCTCCTCACCTGCTCCAACTAGATTAGTTCATCCATTCTTACTCTCATCTCATCATTCAAGTCCTCATCATATGCTTGGATAAACTTATACATTTGCAATAGATTATTTTGAGGCAATCTAGCACTTATCCCATATACCAAATCAAATGGAGCACAATCTATGGCCTTCTTAATAGTTACCTTGTCAGCCCATAGTGCCCACCATAATTTTGAGTCCCAGACTTTCTTATTCTTGTCCAATACTCTCTTGAGAATCTTGATCAGACTTTTATTACTAGACTCAGCCTGACCATTTCCTTGTGGATGATATGGGGAAGAAAATAAAATGTGTATCCCATATTGCTGACAAAAATCATTAAATTCTTGTTATCTAAAACACATTGCATTATCAACCACAATTACCTCTGGGCAACCAAACCTGGTAAGGATGTTCTGCATCACAAAGTCTATCACAACTTTGCTAGTAGCTTTTCTAGTAGGGATAGCTTCAACCCACTTAGTAAAATAATATGTTGCCACTAGTATGTAAGAATGTCCACCACTAGATTTATTTGGAATCTCCCCAATAAAATCAATACCCCACTTCTGGAAAGGAACCTGAACTACAACAAGTCAGAGTGGAAAATTTCCATTAAATTTCAACTTTCCAGCAAATCTCTGACATGCATCACACCTTCTTACAAACTGATGTGTATCTTTAAAAACTGTAGGCCACCAAAATCCAAACCTAAGGATCTTGTGAGCTATGATCTTTTCCATATAGTGTCCTCCATAAACACCCTGGTGCATTTCCTTTAATAGAGCTTCAGATCTCTCATGGTCTATGCACTTTAGCAATACTCCTTCATTGCTTCTCCACCATAACTTACCATGTATAATGGCATACCTTGAAGATTGCAACTTGATAGTTCTCCTTCTATTCTCATCCATCTCAGGGGGGAGGATCAATCTCTGCAAGTATCCAATAACATCTTTGTACCAATCACAATAATCCATATAAAAAACATATGCCTTTGTTCTTCTTCTAATTTATATGATTTGTAATTAAATTGATTTGTGCCATTAATTTTGCAAGACCTAAGCCTCTTACCAACTTTGTAATCTAGATATCAATATTAAATTCTTGGATCCTATTGATCCATCTACATCTTTTCCCTGAAACTTCTTGTTGCACCAAAATATCCTTAACTGCAGCACTAGGAACATAAGCAACCACCTTAGCTCCCACAAGGTAACATCTAAAAGCCTTGACTGCTTTAACTAAGGCATAAGCCAGTTTCTCAATAATATCATATTTAAATTCTACTGCTTGTAGGGATTTGCTAAAAAATGATATAGGTTGTTCATATCCATCTGAATTCTTTTGCAATAAAACTGTTGCAACTGTATGACAAGAAGAAAAAGAAAATATCTACATGGGCTTACCATAATTAGGTGTCCTCAAAATAGGAGCATCCTTGATGGCCTTTTTGATATTTCTGAAAGATTCATCGGCTTCTTCATTCCACTCAATCTTTGCTTCTTTTTTTAACATTCTAGAGATAGGGATACTGATTTCTACAAAATTTGTAACAAATCTCCTTAGAAAGTTTACCTACCCAAAGAAAGACTATATTCCTTTAACATTTCTAGGTGGTGAAAGCTTATCTATAGCCATAACCCTTTCAGGGTCAATTCTCACTCCATCCTTGGACACAATATGTCCCAAGAGCTTGCCTTCCACAACACCAAAAGAACACTTCTTTGGATTCAAATAAATCCCATACTCCAAAGCCCTAATAAAAATCTTCTCAAGATGTTCACAATGTTGATCTTCCTTATCTGAATATGCTGTGAGATCATCCTGATACACCACTAGAAATTTTTTTATGAAGTCTGCAAAGGCCACATCCATAGCTCTCTGAAAAGTAGCTCCTACATTTGTCAGACGAAAAGGCATTCTAACATAAACATATGTTCCCCAAGGGGTACTGAATGCAATCTTAAACTGTTCTGACTCCTTGACCATGACCTGATTATATCCAGAGAAACCATCCATCATAGACATTAACTCTGATGCAGTAACCTTCTGCAGCATATTTTCCACATTAGGCAAACCATAATTGTCCTTCAAAGAATTGACTTTCAAATTCCTAAAATCAACACATAACCTAATATCACCATTCTTTTTTCTGGTTGGAACCAAGTTTGACACCCAAGTAGAATGTCTAACATGCTTGATGATGCTAGCATCCATCATCCTTTTGAGTTCATCTTGCATGTTTGGTGCCAAGGTAGGGTTCACAGGCCTTAATTTCTTCCTAAAAGGTTTAGTACCTTCTTTTAATGGTATTTCATGTTGGAATAGATCTTCTCTATAGGCTTTCAAATCATCATAAGACCATGCAAAGACATGTCTAAATTTTTTGAGAAGATCAATCAAATTATTCCTAGTTTTTTGAGACAAACATTTACCTATGTAAACATTTTTGGGTACTTGACTTGTTCCTAAATTTACTTCCTCCAAATCATTCATCTTATCAACAAATTTAGGAAAACAAGTCCCTTCTTTATCATCAAATGCCCTCTCAAGAGCAACCAGTCCCCTTGGGATCCTATTTGATTTTAATTGCAAAACTTCCTTCCCAAGAACATTTGCTTTTCCATCTTGGATGTCAAGATAAGTGCTGAAATCCATCTCATGACCATCAAAATGAGAATCACAATGCAAAAACCTTAGTATATCCTAATCATCAAAAAATACTTACCAATTCTCAACATTGTCTGGGATAGAAGGCCTAGACTTACACTCAATCCTAGATATCCCTGCAAAGGTAATATCCTTTTTGCTTGAGTGCTATGTTTTCCAATAAGTAAGCCATCCTATTTTGGCTTCTATCCACCCAATCAATACCAAAGGCATTGAAACCTTCAATTTCATCCCAAACAACATTTCTATATTGTTTCAGCCTTTGATTCTTTGATGCATACTTTGATCTAATCTGAGAGATTATTAACTCAGAATCACCAATTACCCTAAGATGTTTGATTCGATGTTTTGATGCTTGTCTCAAACCAATCAGTAGGGCCTCATATTCAACAACATTATTTGTGCAAAGGAACAAGAGAGTGAAAGAAAACTTGAAAGTCTTACCACTTGGGGATATCAATAGCACTCCTACTCTGGCACCCTCCTTTGAACTTGCTCCATCAAAATATAGGGTACATAAGACATTACCTTTTTCCATGTTAATTTCATCATCAGCCAGAAGGGCAAGCTTGAACTTTCCTTGCACTTCTCTCTCCTAAACTTGGAAAGAACCAATGTCAGTGTCAACAAAACAATTCATGTTGTCACCTTCATCCTCCTCAATCATATGTGGAGTTCTAGCTTCCCTTGAAACTTTCACACTTTCTCCTTCAATGCTAAAAGTAGAAAAAGACAAGTCACATTGAATACTTCCTCCCATAGAAGCACTCCATTTTCTAGATAATAGCATTCCATACTAAGGAGGAATGTCAACTACAAGAACACTCATAGTTAGTTGTTTGTCAAGAAATGCTGCTAATTTATAAGGCAAAGCCTTAATGGTACCAATAACTGGCACTTCTCTTGAGTCCATAGCTTGGCATCTCCCATGAGGTGTATCAACCTTTAGCCCTAATGAATTCATGATCTCTACAGGCATGACAGTGTTTGATGCTCCAGAATCAATCATGCAATTCTTCAATAATTTTCCATTTATCATAAGGGACAAGAAAAAAGGATCAACTGTCCCTGATGCACCATTTACAACATTTGCATTCAAAAATATCTGAGGGATCTTAGAGACAATTTCCTCATTTTTACTGTCAGGTGTGTCATCTAAAGAAGCCACATTCTTGTCACCTCTATTAATTTCTTGGACCTTTATAGAAGAGGTACCATTTACCCAATCCAAAGCCTTGACCTTGTGCTCTTTTATTCTCATCATTTTTAATAATGGAACCTTGATAGTTATTTGTGAAAGCAATTTAGTCATATTAATGGGAACATATGTATGGTTGCCCATGTCTTCCTTAATCTCAGTGACATCTTTATTTTCCTTTTGGACAATCAAGTCATATTTACCCTTGTGTAGAAACTCATCATCCTTCTGAGGTATAGGAACAACTAGTTCTGATGTCTTTGCTTTACCTTGAGGTATTGCAGCAGGTCCCATCTCCTTTTTTACTTTAACCTTACTGACAACACCAACATCTTTCTCCTTTTCCTCATGCTGTTGTGTATGCTTTTCTGATTTCTTGATAAACATGCTACCTAGCTTACCATTTGTGCTTCCAACTATCATGTTTCTCAAATTGTAATTGCTCCTAGCTTGAGTGACCATGTCTGAAGTGATTTGAGCAATTTCCTCATCAGAGGGTCTCCTTAAGGAAACATGTTCCTCACACTTCACTGTACCACATCCAACATCATCAAATTCCTCTTCCTCATCATCAGTAGAGTCAACCTCATCCCATGCATGTGATGAGGTCATTGCACAACCACTTTGATCATATTGCTTATCTGGTTCTTGATTCTCAAATAAATTCAGAGCAATAACACAATGTTCTGGACTATGAGGAGATTGACAAGTAGTACACCATGGTACATCATCATTCATGTTGACTGAATTTCTTTGCAAAGGATTAGGAATCCTATCATCAGGCCTATCTCTTTTAATTGGAAAAATGGGCTTGCCATCCTTCCATTGAGTATTGTATGGGTAATTATGCATTCTTGGTTGCCTGCTAAAATTACTTGAAACAGGCCGGTCATTTGTTACAACCCTATTATTTCTTTTTTCATCAGGCTTTAGATCCTCTAAAGCACTTAGAATTTGCTTCAAATTATCCTCCTTTGGCTTAAAATTAGTAGACCTTCCCATCTCTTTCTTATTTTACACTTGAGACCTATAATAATCTCTTCTCCCTAGTTTTCCTGATATTCTTCTATTACTTTCTATGTTGATAGCCAACTTGTAAGCTTCCCCAAGATTTCTAGTGTTCTTATCCCTTAAGAGGTAACCCATATTTGCATCAAAAGAATTTAAGTATGTCACAAGACACACTTTGTCATCTAACCTGATAACCTGCAGGAGCCTATGCATAGCCTTTTGGAATCTTATATTAAATTCAAGGACCTCTTCATTCTGATTTTTCTTTATGTTATTGAATTCATTCAAAATAAAACCCTCATTTGTTTTATCTCCATAATGCTCCTTAAAACAATTCTTAAATTCATTCCAAGATCCTATACTAGCATGGGGCAATCCTCTAAACCAATCCCTAGCATCCTCGGTCAGAGATTGTACAAATAATTTCATTACAACATCATTAGGCTCAACATTATAATCATCTATCACATCCATAAAATTTTTTATATGTTCTTCACATGTGATGACATTGTTCCCAGCAAACTTTGGGAGCTTCTTTCTAATTTTATCAGGAATTACATTAGGATAACTAGGAATACCAAAAAAGATAAGTTGTTTGTACCTTTCATGAATAGGAACTCCATGAGGTGGGTCCATTCTTTGAGATGTAAATGTCCTTATGTTTGAACCTGTGTGTGTGAAAATTGTACCTGATCTGTGGACACAACACTTCAGTAAAATATTAGAGGTTAGCAAAAATCAAAATCATGCAAAATTGAAATCTAATTTAACCAAGTGATTTACTGCCTTCTAGTAGGTGCGAGATTAATGTTCTCAGATTGTAATCAAGATCAACGACCTAGATGACACCTAAATGAAGGATTTGAATGCAATTGATCTAGATATGAGATTGAATGCAATTAAGCTATTTTTATTTTATTTTATGATGCAATAAGGAATGAAAACTTGATATGAATCTATGCTAGATGAAATTGATATGCTATGAATGCTATTGAAACTTGATATGCAATGCTAATCTAACAATGATATGCAATATGAATGCAAAAATAAGATTGATCTCACAAAGATGTCGATTCGCAAGAGCTTTGATTCTTCAATTCCAATTCTCCAGTGTGATTGTGCAAATTTGTGGATTGATTTGTGAAGAGTTTGCAAAATTATGAGATGCTGTGGATGCAACTTTGAGAGATGAATTGTGAAAAGCTGAAGCCTTAATTTATAGAAATCCCAGGCTTTGGAGGTGCATGGAAGAAAGCCATAAATCACTCAAATAACTCAGGTTGATTTTTGAGTTATTTTTAAATAACAGATAATTAAGTCACAAAAATCATGCAAAAGCACAGTTCAACTCGAATTAGAAGTTTAGATCAACTTTAAAACTCAAAAAGATGTTGAGTTTCAAAAAGCTAACAACTTGCATTGATTTTCCAATTTTGAGTTTAACTGGTCCTTGAATGTGCACATGGATAATTATGATTTAATAAATAAATAAAGTGATTTATTCTCAACTTAACTGCTTTTTGAAATAAAATAATTAATTTATGGGTTAATTAACTATTTTACCAAATTTTTATTAAAAATTATATTATTAAATAATGACAACATGCTTTAATTAATTAAATAATAATTCAATCAATTATTCATAGGAATTTTGATTTATTGTCAAAATTAAATAATACAATTAATAATAGATAGAATTAAATTTAATTAAACAATTAAGTGGCAAATATTAAATCTAATTAATTAAATATGTAAAATATTTAATTAATCAAATTTTAGGATAAATGTGATTTATTGCCAAATAATTATAAAATTAAAGATAATTATGATGGTTAGGAATATTACTAGGAATATTCCCCGATGCAGAATTTAAGAAAATCAATTAGATTTGATGATGTTCAGATGTGCCTTAGGTTAGGACTTCGATGTCGATTTTGTTCGATTTGTCGATGTAGGAGGTTAATGAACATATAGCCCATTTTTGGGGTATTACATTTTGCCCCTCTTTGAATTACTGTGTGAAGCGCAGTGGTTCAAAGAAAGTCTATGTTTGATAGAGATATGAAACTGATTCAAAATTGATAAACCGATCTCAAGATAGAAACCAATTGAAAGATATTGAGATAGGAGTTGATTGATATTGATTTGATATGAAGATAATTGGTCTTGAATGACCAAAGATAATGTTCACTATAGCAGCGATGAACCTATGATTGTGAAAAAGTGTCAAAATGCCTGATTCCAAACCTTAGGATTGCAAAGAAGTGAGTGACCCGTTCTAGACTCGATTGTCTTAGCAGAACTAGCAGGTATCACATCCGAACCCTTCAGTTGTCAAAGAACCAAGGAAATAACACTAATGAACTTATGGTTGCGAAAAGCTAATACAGATTACAAGATTAAGAGAATACCAGATTGATATGGATCGATGAATCTGATATGCCCCAAGTGATGATAGATTTTCCCCGAGCGATGAGGACTTTCTTTTTTTGGATGAATCAGTAACTAGACGTGATTGTTTGTCTTGATCACTGATGAAAGATATTGATAGAAATTGATTTACAGACTTTGATTGATGTGCAAAACCATGCCCCCTTCAGGATTAAAATTGAAATCTGACAAGAAAAGTCAGCATTGATAGTTTAGAAGCATGTTGATTGATGGGAAAAGTGGTTATACACGTTCAAGAGTGCATTCCGCATTGTTTAGAGGTCCTGGAGACCAAGGTTGACTAGGTTTGACCATGAGATGACCATGGTTGACCAAGTTGAATTTTTGATATTTTGATGGAAGATAATCAGTTAAGTTGAATTCTGGATTTCTGTGATGATTAAAGGTTTGATTATGCAAGTAGTTGACACTATGAATGATCTCAGATTTGAATTTTGATCCCAAAAAAGGATTCTACTTGCTGCTTCGTTGGAGGAACCTTCATGTGAGATTTAGCTCTTGTTAGAGTTGAAGATGTGATTTGAAGAATCATTTAAGCATTGAAGTTCATTTAATCATTGTGAGATCATGCAAAGATGAAAAATGCAAAGAAGCATGCAAAATAAAATGGAACCTAAGACCTAGGACCTAGTCACTGATCATATGTCGATTTGTTATCATCATTGAACTTTTAGGTAACTGGATAAATCAATACAATGCCCACTAGCCATGAAACCATAGACATATGAATATCAATTTGTATGCGCAAGAATCAATACAACACCCACTGGTTATACAACCATGGACATATGACTATTGATTTGTTTTCGAAATGTTGGATTAGATATAAGCACCAAGGCACAAATGCCAGGATGACCTGAATATCATGTTTATTTTGATATAGAAATTTGTACAAGCATCAAAACATAAAAGTCATGATGACCTGAGTACGCCTTGCATTTAACATACACATCAAACAATCAAAAGATCATTCTAAATCTAGTGTGAATTACCCATAGTGACCCTTTATCGTTCACCTCCTTAGGCAAGATCGTGTTTCACAGTAGGAGAAAGAATTTAATTCAAAAAGATAATAGTTAGATCAAACGTCCTTGAATTTTTTGGGTATCAATGGTCGAGGTACGCATGGCCATCCAATTCGAGATAGAGGCTCTTACAGTCGGACACCATTTCAATCCAAAATTTCCAAAGTTATTAGATTTCACATACAAGTAGAAAACCAAGAAAATATTATGCCCCCAGTCATCACTCTCTAAATCTTATAAAGGACATCATTGAGGAGCTCGAAGGGACACAATATGCAAAAATCTCAATGTGAATCAATAAGCATACAAGGAGATAAAAGCATGTAAAAAGCATAGATTGTTTTCAGCTGAATTTGATATTTGATTGCGTTGTTGTAGATGCAAAATCCTTTCTGGAGACAAGATAGAGTGACTGACTCACATGAAGCTTCAAAAGACTCTGACTAGATATGATCTATCTAAGATACATGGGAGACCATAGGATATGACATTGATTGCCCCCAAGTGTTAAACATTGAAAGGATATAGACACTTGAGCTGATTGGTGTATAGACTGACTTATTGAAAATTGGAAATGCAGAAACAAACCGGGAGATATGTACAAACTAAAGCAAGACTGAAAGCTAGGAAAGACCAAGATTGCACTGATAGATGGAGCATTTGGAACAAGTGGCGCCCGTTTACCAAGTTTTCACCATCTTGGAAGAGATTCTATTTTTGCTACCAAGGCGCCTATTTTCAGGTTTTCACCAAGGCACTTTTTCTTTTCTTTTTTCATTTTTTTGTATTTTTAATTTTTTTAATTTTTTTGTGAATCATCAAGGTGCCTATTGCTAGGTTTTCACCAAGATGTTCATGTTTTCAGGACTTTTTCTAATTTTTAGAATTTTTTCAAGATATTTAACCATAGACTGAATGCCTTAGGCATAGAATTTCTTCAGATGGAGAACGTTGATTGGTTCTCAGAGCTGTTCTCCTTCAATCATTGAGAGTTGATAGGCACTAGAGCCAAAAGTAGCAGTGATTACAAAGGGACCCAGCCAGTTGGGTTCAAACTTCCCCTTGCGTTCTTGATGGGATTGATTTTTAGGATTTTCTGTCAAGACTAGATCACCAACCTGAAATTCTCTATGTTTGACTTTCTTGTTGTAGCCTCTAGACATTCTCTTTTGATATACTCTGAGATGATCATACACTGCTTGTCTACACTCATCTAGTAGTTCAAGTTCTTGCAACCTAGATACTTTGTAGTCATCATCAGTTACTAGACCATGCATTCTGATTCTTAGTGATGGGATTTTGACCTCAATAGGTAGTACTACTTTGGACCCATAAACTAAAGAAAAAGGTCTAGCCCTAGTGGGAGTTCTGATACTTGATCTGATATTTGTTATGATACTGGTTCTGATACTGGTTCTGATAATTGTTCTGATACTGGTTCTGATAATTGTTCTGATACTGGTTCTGATAATTGTTCTGATACTGGTTCTGATACTTGTTCTAATACTGATTCTGATACTGATTCTGATACTGATTTTGATACTGATTTTGATAATTGTTCTAGTAATTTTTCTAATATTGGTATACTTGATAGCATCTGTTTCTATTGCAAACTCCCAAGCAAGATCATATCATGTAGTCCTAATGTCTAGCAAGGTGGAGAACAAGAGGCATTGGCAAGCTAGTCGATGAAATGGAAGATAAGAGAATGAAGGAGAATGAAGGGAAGAAATCCTCAAGGGAAAACTCCTCAAGAATACCCAAGCTAGGGAAAAATTGTCATGTAAAGTACATTTGGACAAGTAATAAAAGGCCAACATAGGATAAATCACAAAAGCGTAATGCCAAAGAAAGACAGGATGTAGTCCAAAAGAGTAGACATGTCAAGAGGCTTCATAGCATCATGTTTTACTCTTTCTTTCTTCCTTTTAGATCAAGACCAAAGGGGAAAAGGATAGCGATAGATATGAAGGCTAAATAGGAAGGGAATGAAAGAAAGATCATTGTAAGATAGCTCACAAAATAGCCAAATGTTTGTGTATAGATCAACATTGTCAAGATCAAAGAGAGAAGATGAAATGGATGAAATATGTAGAAGAACTATGCATGATGCCTAATTGCTAGGTTTTCATCACGGTACTTATCCAAGGTGCCACAAGGTAGTGGTTTTCACCATAGGATGAATTTATTTCTCTTTACTTTTGCTACCAAGGTGCTTGTTTCCAAGTTTTCACCAAGGCACATTTTCAATTGTGTTTTTATTTTTTTTCTTTTTATTTTTTTGGGAGAAGGCAAGCTTTTTAGATAATGCTCCTTGAAAGGATAAACCACAATATGTCAAGGATTCAAAATGATATGCTCAAAGATGCTGATAGGGAAAGGGAGATGGAAGAGAGAAATGGAGGATAAGGTTTTATGTAAAGTGGGTGAGGTTGGAAGATAGGAGGAATAGGCAAATGAGGAAAAAGGATAGAAGGTAGAAGGATAGTGAATGGAAGGATTGTGAAAGGGTAGGTGGAAAGGAAGGCAAGATCAACATCAACACACACCTAGAAGGGTGGTGAGAGGGTGGAAGAAATGTGAATGAAGGAATACGTGAAGGAATATGGTGAATGGATAGTAGAGGTTGTGGTTTAGGCGCATGGAATGGAGGAATGCTTTTGGAAGAAGATGAAGTGGAAGTCTTTGGAAGCTTGAATGTCAACTTAACTTTTTGCTCAACACCAGACTCTTTCAAGAGAGACTTTGAAATCCATATAGCCATAGGATTTTCATTTCTTTTTGGTAATTTGGAGAGAATATCTTTAATGATGGATTTTGTAACCCATACTTGTCTTGTAGTTTTTTTCTTAGATATCTCTTTTGACTTTATGTTTCCATGTCATTTAGAGGAGACATGGTGATCTTCTCTTTTTGATGGATTCTTGTATTGCTTCTTTTTCTTGTATTGAACATTCAAGTTACTTCCAAAAGACTTGGGACTTGTGGAAGAAGGAGGATATGACTGGTTTAGATGGGTGGGTGGATGAAAAAGATTCAAGGGTATGCATCTATGTTGATCTTAAGGAAAGATAGGAGATGGAGGGACGTAGGGACCCAAGATGGATGGCGAATTATGAGACTTAGGAGGGGAAAGTGAAGGGACATAAGGACCCAAGATGGAAGGTAGACATGAAGCTTTTAGTAGTGGTGGAAGAGGTCCAAAGATGGAAGTGGAAGACACAAAAGGATAATCAACAAGTTCATCAACATCTATATGGCAACCAAGGATATCAACATCTTTAGAGTGAGCATTAGAATTTTCAATAGAATCATGGACATCTTGAATATGAGCACCTTCTTTGATAGGAGTGTTCAAAGCTTGCAAAGAGTTAGGAAGAGTAGAAAGTGGAAGTGAACATAGAGTGGTAGAACAAGAAGATAAAAGACTTTGATCTTGACAAGGATCTTCAGATAGCATAAGCGCATAATTTTTCTCTTGTTTTTCAATAGGCTTAACATTGGAAGGAACACCATTTTTACCAACCTTAATGGAAGTATCATCTTTGGAAAGTGCAAGTGTAGCAAGGTTATTTTGATTGTCAATAAGCTCAACAGTGTAAGTAGTAGCTTGATCTTGCTTAGGCAAAGACTTAAGACATGGTGGAATGCATGAAAAAGGGGGTACAGGATCAAAAGAACCCTGAGGTGGATAAGAGACATCATGAAAAGGAGTGGATGACATGGAGGGTTCTTGATCTTGATCTTTCTTTATGTTCTTTTCTTCATCATTTTTAGAGTCCTCTTGACATGGAGCCACTTCTAAGGACAAGGAAGCATGTTGGGATTGTATGGATGGCTTTGGAAGAGATGGTGGAGAACTAGCTGAAGTAGGCATCATAGCATATAAAGGCTTAGGCTCTTTAGGTTTATCATCATTGAAAGTATTTGTAGCCAAGTGAAGGTTAGCTTGAGTTTCTTTAAGAGGTAGCCCTGGAGGATAACTATAGGGAACTGCATGAAAAGTATCAGGGCTTGTGTTAGATTAAGGTTCTGTGAAAGATTTGAAAGACTCAGAAGCTTTAGGAAATGTACTGGTATTGGAGGAAGTAGGGGATGGAAGGGAACCATCACAAGACAAAGGTCCAACATTAACATGATCTTGCTTGAGAGTGTAATCTTTATTTTCAGCTTGAGAGTTCTTAGAGGAGAGATCCTTATAGTATTGATGTTTCAAGCTAGCATGATGCATTTTATAGTCCTCAACAGTAGTAGATGGATCAACATCAAGGTATTGTCCACAAAAGCTATCAAAATCTCTTTCAAAATCAGAATCATATGGATCACCATAATGATCTATCCAATGTGATGGCCCATTTGTAGTTTGCAAGAATGAACAATGAGGAGGACTCTTAGGAATAGAGGTGTCATAGGTATCATTACATTGTCTGTCATCATAGTCATCATAGTCTCCAAAGCTAGATGTGTCACTCTCCATGGAAGAGGTATCATATTGCTCAAATTTTGTCTAGGGGCATGGTGACATGTACAAGTCTTTATCAAATGGAAAAGGGTGAAGGGCCTCCATGGAGAACTCTTTAGATTCCTTCTCTTTCTTAAGATTGTCAAGCTGGACTTGCATAGCATGCAACTGTTTCCTCATAGTGGTGATTAAAATTTCTTCCTCATGTGTACTGATTCTTTGAGACATGTGTACTAATTCTCAATAACTACTACTCTATTCCTGACACAATGATATTTTTGATAGATTCTGGAACTAGGCTGGAAACATTGGATATCTTGCAATTTGACAATTTCTGACAACTCTCTCAAATTTTCCCAAATGACACCCTGCAGAATCGTACGACACTAGGTAGTCTATGAAATGACAGTTGCTAAACTTGTATGATAGTTGGGTAGAAATGAAATGACAGTTGCTAACAGGGTTTTGACTTTCTTGAATTTGCTGGTTTGAAAACTCGTACGACACTGGGTTCTCAATCACATGAACAGATGGGCAATACTAAAATGACACTTGACAAAACTCGTATGACTTTTGACTTCCTGAAATGACTTTTGACTCCAGAAAGAATTTTACGTCAAATTTTGCAAAACTTAAGGTTTTCAGTTTTGGATTGTTTGCAAATTGTACTATCCATATTTTGAAGGTTATACCAGATTTGATCATTTTTAATAGCCAAGCAGATAAACAAGCACGCAGAACAGTAAGCAAGTGATTCCAAGCACATCTGAAAACAATGAACAAGGGAAAAAGCAACCTTGCATATGAACAATCAAGTGACCAAATTATGCTAATCCCTGAGAGTACTAATTGTGTATGTTCTGAAATGTTTTGCAATAACACACATATACCTGAGAATGAACAAATTGGCCTCTCTAAGGTTTTTAGTAATGGCTTGACTCTACAACTTTTATGATTCAAAGGGGTGAACTCCAATCTTGACGCACCAGGGTTTTGACACAGTCTGAGAACTTAATCTTCAAGAGCTGCTAGGGAGATTTGACAACCCAAAAATGAACCATACCCGTGGAGATTTCTTCCATAAGGACATTTATATAGCGGCTGTCACTACCATGGCGAAAATGGCTATTACCGCTTGAGGTTCTATCAATGCAGTTTGCCCTGTGAAGGGATTGTCTGCTATGGTTAACCCTCTCTAAAGATGACTCACAGATTTATACCACAAGGGGACTTGGCTCCAGATCTAAGGTTTTTGACACCTTTTCACTTTTAACCCAAACAAAGCAAGCAGATTAATCCGACACGCTAAGACAAAGTTTTGTTCCACCAAGGTCTATGATATCAACTCCACATGATCTATCAACCTCTCTGGGGAGAGAATGTATCAATCAATAAGAGAAGATGCACTAACCAATTTTGATTCACCAAAGCTCATGATATCAACCCCATGTGATCTATCAACCTCTCTGGAGAGAGAATGTGTCGATCAATAAGAGAAGACACACTAACCAAGTTGAATGTGAAATGCACTAAGTATCCTCCCTACCTACAAGGATTGTGTCATCAAGAAAGATTTCTCTAGGAATCCAATCTCTCAAGAATCACGAATAGTGTTCATAGGGCCTAATTACTATGTGAGCACAGATATATTCCCGAAAGCAAATCTACCAAAAGCATCCAAAAAGTAGAAAGAGGAACACTTAACGCTTAAAGCAAATATGAGATGAGTCCACAAGGTGGAACACTTAACACCTCACACAAGCTAAAAATGAGTCCACAACTTAGAAAACAAGTGAGTTCCTAAAAGCACAAAAGGGTTGCCAAGTGGAACACTTAACGCTTCTGTCCTGTTAACCCCTCCCCTTTATGGCGCTGAGATTGCAACCATAGGGAAAAAATGAGGGGCCGATAGATTAGCGAGTCCAATAACCCAAAATAGCAATCAAGATCAATCACAAGTATTCTAAGACTACTTAATGAATCCTTAAGGGATCACAACCTAGTATCAAATTATGCAAGTGTGTAGAAATAGATCAAAATCATGAAAAGATGCACACAAGCTTGACACGTGAGAGATTTATTTTAAGTCCAAATTGAAATGTTTTCAGAACAAGGAGAATACCTCATGATCCTCGCAATGTGCTTAGTAGATTTTACCTGATTTTTAGCAATTCTTGCACTTTTCCCAATCAAAATCAGCAGAAAATCAATTAGGAACAATGAATTTCAATTGTTAGGGTTAGCTGTCAGTCGAAATCCAAAAATAAAATCTAACAAACTACCTGCAAAAATGAAACGACAATTGAAATCTGGTACCAAAACTCATATGACAGTGGGTGTGTTCCCAGATGACAGTCCAGAAACTCGTACGACACTGGGTATTTGATGAAACGACAATCTAGGTTCCAAACGACAGCGGGTATGTGATGAAATGACACTTGATAAAATCAACTGTCGTACGATAGTGGGTATGCTGCCAGATGACACTGGGTTTCCACTGAAACGACAGTCTGCAAAACTCATATGACACTGGGTGTCTGATGAAACGGTCTGCAAAACTCATACGACACTGGATTTCTGCTGAAATGATAGTCTAAAAAACTCATACGATAGAATGAAAACTCATACGACAACTGTACGGACTGAAATTAAAAATCACACTGTATGGACGGTTTTGATAGAAAAAGTGCCAAAAATTTATTTTTTTTCTTTTTTGCAAGCAAAAAAGAAACAAAAAATAATGTCCTACTGAGAATACAACCAAAATAGGCAGCAACAGGGGAGTTCTAATAGAGAAATGATAGAAGATTGATAGAAATGAAGGGAAGCCCGTTTCAGGGCCCCACGCTGGGTGCCAGAAATGTGTGTGTGAAAATTGTACCTGATCTGTGGACACAACACTTCAGTAAAACATTAGAGGTTAGCAAAAATCAAAATCGTGCAAAATTGAAATCTAATTGAAATTAATGTTCTCAGATTGTAATCAAGATCAGCAACCTAGACGACACCTAAATGAAGGATTTGAATGCAATTGATCTAGATATGAGATTGAATGCAATTAAGCTATTTTATTTTATTTTATGATGCAATAAGGAATGAAAACTTGATATGAATCTATGCTAGATGAAATTGCTATGCTATGAATGCGATTGAAAATTGATATGCAATGCTAATCTAACAATGATATACAATATGAATGCAAAAATAAGATTGATCTCACAAAGATGTCGATTCGCAAGAGCTTTGATTCTTCAATTACAATTCTCAAGCATGATTGTGCAAATTTGTGGATTGATTTGTGAAGAGTTTGCAAATTATGAGATGCTGTGGATGCAAATTTGAGAGATGAATTGTGAAAAGCTGAAGCCTTAATTTATAGAAATCCCGAGCTTTGGAGGTGCATGGAAGAAAGCCATAAATCACTCAAATAACTCAGGTTGATTTTTGAGTTATTTTTAAATAACAGATAATTAAGTCACAAAAATCATGCAAAAGCACAGTTCAACTCGAATTAGAAGTTTAGATCAACTTTAAAACTCAAAAAGATGTTGAGTTTCAAAAAGCTAACAACTTGCATTGATTTTCCAATTTTGAGTTTAACTGGGCCTTGAATGTGCACATGGATAATTATGATTTAATAAATAAATAAAGTGATTTATTCTCAACTTAACTACTTCTTGAAATAAAATAATTAATTTATGGGTTAATTAACTATTTTACCAAACTTTTATTAAAAATTATATTATTAAATAATGACAACATGCTTTAATTAATTAAATAAGAATTTAATCAATTATTCATAGGAATTTTGATTTATTGTCAAAATTAAATAATAAAATTAATAATAGATAGAATTAAATTTAATTAAACAATTAAGTGGCAAATATTAAATCTAATTAATTAAATATGTAAAATATTTAATTAATCAAATTTTAGGATAAATGTGATTTATTGTCAAATAATTATAAAATTAAAGATAATTATGATGATTAGGAATATTACTAGGAATATTCCCCGATGCAGAATTTAAGATAATTAATTAGATTTGATGATGTTCAGATGTGCCTTAGGTTAGGACTTCGATGTCAATTTTGTTCGATTTGTCAATGTAGGAGGTTAATGAACATATAGCCCATTTTTGGGGTATTACAGAACCAACAGGAATTTTAGCAGCACCTGAAATGCCATTTGTCTAAGTTGCAATGTTACCATGATTTCCACCTTGTCCCAAGAAGGAAGTAGCAACATTTGAAGGTCCTGAGGTATGCTTGAGAAAATCAATCTTCTTTCTTATTTCTGTAGCAGTGGCCTCCAACTCTACCTTCTCTAATTCTTTATCTAATATTTCTTTTTCCTTTCTAGCCCTCTTAAGGTCTGTATCTAATCTCAACCCTTGCTCTAATGGGTTTTCCACATGAACTTGTTCATTGATTTGAACTCCAACAGCTTTCTGTTTGCCTTTATCTCTAGGCCTAGTTATCTCATGTGTTCTCTATACAATAGGTTGTTCCTCTGCTCTTTCAAGCTCTGGGACAAAATTAATTGCCTCCAAATCTAACAACTGCCTCTTTAGCTGATCAGCCCTTATCATTGTTTGTCTTACTCTATCTTCTTTATCTTTATCTCTTTACTGTCTAATAGAAAATTGTTCTTGGACTCTTCTTTCCAATTCATAGACCTCTTCAAATATCTCTTCTGATTCTGAGAGAGTAGTCTCAGACTCATCATCTCCAACTTGAAATTCATCCTCATACTGGTTTTGTCCCAAATCAACAGCCTCTTCATATTCTGAAATATTTTGTTCTTGACTAGGCTTGGTTTGAGTTTCTTGTCTTGTATCCTTTTTACTTTTCCAAGTATGAGAAACATTTCTTTTCTTCTTTCCTCCCCTTGTCTGACTAGGCCTAGAATAGCTTGGAATACCTTCTTCCATTCTATCTTCAGGATGCTCCTTTCTCTGAGACCTAGTACATCTGTAACTTATTTTACAAAAAATCTACTGACTAGCACTGCTGCAGAGATGTTTGAGTTGCCACCCAAGTATATTGGGAATCTTACAATACAACTTCCTCACTTAAGAAATATCCAAAAGAGCTTGACAAGACAAGGGACAAGAATAACCCTATTTCTTCCAATGATGACCTACTGGTTACTATAGACTTGTGTAACATTTCCCCAACAGAGTCTCCATCTTGTTGGTGACTCGGATGGGTAAATCAATCTGGTCAACAAAAGATTTTGAATATAACAATATAACCACATCCAGAGATCCTAACACATATAATTCTTCATTGTTGTTCTCCCTAGTAGAGTCGCCATCTTGTTGGTGTTCAAAATGGATGCTTATGCTCTTAGGATGTCAATATACCCTTAGGTTGATTTTAGGATTGGTTAGTTCCAAAATGTATATGGATCTTAGGGTAACTGGACCAACTATAGGGACAAGACTGCCCTCTTCACTTCTGGCTCTGCAAAATCAAGGCGGGTGCACCTAACCTAGTGAAAACTATACTTCACACACCAAACACTGGGTCTAAACAACAGATTGTTAGTAAGAAAGTACTAAATGCTAACCTCACATTCATTGAATCTCCATTACTATACGGGTAACACAACCATACAACCAAAGACCTAAAGCTAAGAAAGGTTATTGATTCTAAGATTTGGAATGCAATAACTTCAACAAGTGTATGTTGACAAGAGAGGTACTCATTGAGGCCAGTGCCTCATCCATTGGGAAAGATTCCTTAGACAAAAAGACACATAAATTTGAGAATATCAGAGAATTCATAGCCATAAATACATTTATCCTAATCTTTACTACTTACAAGACATCCTTACATAGACAAGGGCAAACCCATATCCCACCTAGAGCATAGTTTAATCCAATCCTAGATCAGAACTCAAGAATGAAGATACATACATAACAATGATATGTAATGAGTTAGAAAACTCAAAGCTTACTTGACTTGACACAAAGGAGAGATAAGAACCAGATATTTGTATTAAGTATGATGAATTCCTTCTGTGTACACAATGAATCACAAGACACCCTGCTTGCAAATTACAGCTTAGACCTGCAACTTTCTTCTTTCATTAACAAACACTGAATCAAAAAATATTACAAAACCCTTGGGACTAGAAACTCGGGACTGATTTTGAACTTCAAAATTGGAACCCCCACAAAATAAAAAATTCAACACTATATACCCCTGGTTACCTTGGAATCCTACACAAGTTAGGATGCAACAAGCTATGGATAACCAGGGTAAGGGCTAGGGTTTCCACACACCAAACAATTCAAACAGATTAGAAATTAATACATTGGAGGGAAAACCAAGCAAGCTTGAGCAATTAGATCTAAAATTCAATCTTCTCTTATGGTAATTCTTCTGGAAATGTACTGAAGATCATGAAATTCCTGCAAATTCATCTGATTTGACCCCTGAAACATGCTTCAAGCAAGTAAACCCATCCCCTCATGGTACAAAACTCTCTGCAAATAATTATCAGATGCACTGGACCACACCACAACAACTACAAATCATTTCTATTAAATTTGACCATTGAAACATTCAATTCTGGTCCTTTCTATCGCTAGAAAGCATTCAAATTTTCAAATCTGCAAAGAATGACTACTTTATGGTGCTTATTGACATATCAACGGCCTATATTCAAATCTGAGCTTGGTTTATATCATGACCGTTAGATGCTTTTCCTTTTCTGGGGTCATGTTTTTACTTTATAAGAATCTAGCGAATACGCGAGTGAAAAACCTTCGCCCATTCGCGAGAACTTTAAGAGCACTGCTAAATTATTTGGCTATTACATGAACACTATTCACCAAATCACTAAGTCTTTAGACCCTTCACCAAAACATCACGTGAACCAATGAACCAAGCAAGCATTTGTCGGAACCTCCAAAACTTATCCAAATCGCCAAAAAGATTGAGAAAATTTACTAGGCCCGCATCAAGAAGATTGACAGTTGTCTCATCTTCGCATGTGTTAGAAAAAACCCTTCAGATCATGCACCAACTATTGATGCTCTGCAAGTGTCAGAACTACTAAACCTCGAAAAACCTGGCCCCACTGACATAATCCAATTCATCACCATGTGAACGAATGAAAAGTAGACAACTCAGCACACCATGGCACATAAAAACCATCTGGCAATCGGACCCACCTTAATATTGCTGCCTAAGAATAAAGTAACATTGACGACTAGCATAAGATCTCAAAGCTTTGACACATCTCATGAGAACTTACACCAACCATTGATCAACTATGGATGTCAGAACCCTCTAAGTCTTCAAAAAATTAGGTCCCACTGATAGCACATCCATTCATTCACCCATGGACCAATCATAGCCTACCATTTGTACTTACATTTCACTTTGGACCCACTTTTCTGAAACACTATGCCGTAAAGAAGAATCAATAGCTGTCTTAAGATCGCAAGACTCTGACATAGTCTATGAGAAGATACGCCCAACGTCGGATTGAGATGGTGTCAGAGTCACTGGCCCTAGGTAATATCAAGCCAAAAACATAGGAAATATTAAGGCACTAACTTAGGAAAAATTAAAGCACCACCGAGCTTGTAGACTTAGGAAAGATTAACCGGGGAGACTTAGGAAAAGCAACAAAAATTAAAAGGGGCCCGAAAATGAAACCTTTAGTCACAAGATCACATAACATGAAAAACGTTCATGTGATCATGCGACAAAAGGTTAACAATTTAGCACATGCATTTTAGATTTTTAAGTGGCCTGAATAAAGTAACACAAAATTAGAACAAGGCCAGGGCATTTTTAGGGCTTTTTCACTACAACGGCTAGATTTTCAAAAATTTCACCTAGGGTTTGAGCCACAGACCTAAAAACAATTGCAGAGACCAGAAGAAAAATGCCAGAGCCATGAAAATTTTATAGGTGCTAACAGAATGGAGCTAGAGGGTTTGGTAGTTCTAAATAAGAGTCCTTCTAAAGAGATGAAACCCCAACAAGATGAGGTGAGGCATTCACAGAGGTTCAAGTGACCTAACTATCCCGCATGATGCTCTTGCAAAAGAGGATAGTTGTGCTCTAATAATGGAGATGGGGGACCAAAGTGTGAGAAGGTGTAGAGATGGGTGGAATGATCAACTATCCCTATAGCAACAATGCCATCTGTCACACTATCCCAAATGAAGACTGAATATGGCATGAACTCAACTGTCTTCCCTGATCCACTGTGTGTAATCTGGTAAATCGAGAGAAGGTTTGTAGACAGAGATGGAACATACAATACATCATTGAATGTACCATCCTAAATGCATACTAAACCTTTCCCAAAGATTGTCATAACAATTTTATTCCCCATGAGAATGTGAGGAATAGGAGAAGCCTCAATAGATGAGAAGATCTTTGGAGAAGATGCCATATGGTGAGAAGCACCAGAATCCAGTATCCAAGGGACCTATGAAGGGGATGCAATGAAAGCCTGTAATGCATGACCCTATCCAAAATCCTGTCCAGATGTTGAAGATGAGGCAGAAGACTAAAAAGCAAACCTCTGTGAGGTGGAAGAGGATGGAGAGGAAATAGTGCTCTTTTGAAGGAGAGCTTGCAAATCTACAATCTATTTCTCATAGCCATCAAATCTCTTCTGAAAAACAATGTGACTCATCATGAGGTCCCTTCTGACAATAGGAATAGGTAGAGCTCTCAGTCTTCTATTTCTCCTTCTTAGAAGAAGATGGTGGGCTAGTAGAGTGTTGAGAAGAGGAATCAGATATCTGCTTCAGCTTCTACTTCTGAGAATCCTGAGGTGTCTTGGCAAGCAATGCCTATGACTGTGAACCTGCAAGTGAATCCATTTGGATGAGCTTGGACTACTCACAAGTCAACCTATCACAGAAAGTCTCAAAAGAGGGCATAACATGTCTAGTACGCAAAGCATCCATGGTGGAGTAGAAAGTGGAAGAAAAGATCTGATACTATGCTCACAACTTTGAGAGTATCAGATAGATACACTCATCATCTATCTTGTTTTTCCCACATCCCTACAAAACTGTACACAGAGAATTGAACTTCATCAAGAAGTCCTCTATAGTGGGGAAATCAGAAGGAGTCAAAGAGGTCAACTCTGCATCAAGCTGAAGCTTCCAGAATTTATTCACTGTACCAAACAAGGTTGAAAACTTGCCCCAAATAGCCCTAGGAGTGGTCAAACCTTCCAAGTGAAACAAGAGACTGTTGGAGATGTTTAGTGCAATCAAACCCATGGCTTCATCCATTTTATTTTTATACTGAAGAATCTCAAAGGGACATTGCAGGACAAGTTGGTGTTCATCTAGACATGACCATAAGCCACATGACATAAGTAGCCTGGTCATGTGTGCTTTCTAGGTGTGATAATTGTGAGGTGTCAACCGGGCCACAAAGGGGTCCGAAATTGAAACAAGAAGAAGATAGAAGTAGAAGGTTCTTTTCTAAAGTAAATAATAGAAATAAAGAGCACCCCCACACAATGTATAAATCTAGCCCCCGTACAACATGTAAACAATTATTGAAAGCACAAAAATTGAGAAGAAAACCTAGATGCCAAATGTAGAGAGGGAGGAAAATGAAGCCTCTACTTCAATGCCAAAAACAAGATCTCAAATGGCCGAGTCAAACAACCAAACTAGCATCATCATGTCCATCTTGGAAAGACCTTTCCAGTGATATTTCATTTGCCAAGAAAGGACACTGTATGCACAAGTTACGACCAAAAAAGCAACTGCACCTCCAAATAAGAACTCTCTGGAAAAAACCAGACACGAGAAAAAATTTAACGATTGTTTTCCCGTCATGGGCCCATCACGCCGAAAAAAATTGACCAAAAAAATATTTTCGTCAAGAAATTTTAGAAAAACCTACCGGAGAAAGTTTCCAGCAGGTGACATCACCTATTGTGCCATCGGGTGGCGTGGTGGCAGCCGACGGGTGGCACTGTGGGCACAGGCAGGTGGTGGGTGGTGAAGAGGCTACGGGTGGCATGGAGGCTGGGTGGCGGTGGCACGCAGGTGGCATGCCGGTGGCACACTGGCGGTGCCCTTTTAAACCCCCAAAATTGCATGGAAAATGAGTTCTTTTTAATTTTGTTTTTCTCATTTTTCATGTCGTATAGCCCAAATGGGCTAGAAAATTCACCCAAAAGCCCCGGAGGACAAATAGGTTGAGTTTTATATGGAAATAGGGGTTTTTGGGCCTTTTGGACAAAACCGTGAGGTCGGTTTTTGCCCAAAGTGCTCCAAAAATATTTTTTTTTGTTTTTTGCAGGCAAAAAAGAAATAAAAAATAACGTCCTACAGAGAATACCAGAACTGAAAAAACTTGCTTCAAGAATACCAGAATAGGCAATAGCAGGGAAGCTTTGATACCATATAGAAGTTGAGAAAACCAACTTCACAAAATGCCAAGAACACCTGCATGCAAATAACCTGTTGCTGAAAGGAAACCAAGAAGACAAAAAAGCAAGAGCTTGGAAAATCTCAGCGATGTGAGAGAAAAATGTATTCCAAGATAATGAAAAAGTATTTACAAGGTTCAACCTATAAAGGTGAACAAAATCCTAAAGCCTAAAAAAGCTAGGTTGGACATTAATAATTAATAAAAGAATTAATTATTAATGCACCTAAGAGAAAGCTTAAGCACTAAAGAGTAATAACTTAACGAATTAAATCAATATGAATTAATTAGTAAGTAAACTAAATATCACTCTAATAAGTATTATATCCAAAAATAGTAAAAAGAAATGATGCATCTGAAGGTGAAAACCTCCCTGAGGCACCTGATGATGGAAGGATTGAAACTCTTCCCAATTACATGTATCAAGAGAAATCTTCAATCCTTATAGAACCAACATTGTTGCTTAACATTGGAACAGAGGAGTCCCCACGCATTCTCAAAGTTGTAGCATCCTTGATAGAATCGGAGAAAGAAGATTTTGCAAAATTCTTCAAAGAGCGACAGATTAATTTTTCCCATTCTTCCACTGATATGCTAGGATTGGACCCTAATCTAATTATGCATCACTTATCTATTGCACCAAGCATTAAACCAGTCAAGTAGAAGCTCCATAAGATACATCCACATATTGCATTAATGGTGAAAGCAGAATTGAAAAAGCTCCTAGATTTTGGATTCATTCATGCTATTGATTATGGTAAATGGATTTCCAATATTGTACCTATCTCAAAACTAGATAAGTCTATCTAGATTTGCATAGATTTCTGAGATCTCAATAAAGCTTATCCTAAAGATGATTTCCCACTGCCTAACATTGATATCATAGTTGATTTGAGGACTGGTCATGAGATGTTGTCTCTAATGGATGGTTTCTTTGGCTATAACCACATCAAGATAGTGCTAGAAGACCAAGAAAAGATTGGTTTTACATGTCCTTGGGGCACTTACTATTGGAATGTGATTCCTTTTGGGC
Organism: Chamaecyparis obtusa; assembly: GCA_027943335.1. Lineage (NCBI taxonomy): Eukaryota > Viridiplantae > Streptophyta > Pinopsida > Cupressales > Cupressaceae > Chamaecyparis > Chamaecyparis obtusa. The sequence continues at coordinate 2,150,206 of BSBK01000508.1, read as the reverse complement.
TTAAGAATGCTGGTGCAAATTATCAGAGAGATATGACCACAATCTTTCATGACATGATGCATACCATTATGGAAGATTATGTCGATGACATTTTAGCCAAATAAAAAATGAGAGAAGGTCATTTAAGAGTTCTGGATAGAATCTTCACCTAGATGGAAAAGTATCAAATTAGACTTAATCCAAAGAAGTGTGCATTTCGGGTTACATCAGACAAACTATTAGGGTACATTGTCTCAGCTAAAGGCATATAGGTTGATCCAAAAAAGGTCAAGGCAATCATGGAGATGGCTTCTCCTACCAACATCAGTTAGTTAAGATCTTTGCAAGGATGTCTCCAATCAATTCGAAGAGTTTTTTCTCAACTAGTAGATATAAGTCATCCCTTTCAACATTTGTTGCATAAAAATATCTTATTCAAATGGGATGATAAGTGTGAGGAACCCTTCACTAAAATCAAGCCATATTTAGAAAATCCTCCAACTCTGATGTCACCAATTCTAGGTAAGCCACTCTTACTCTACATTTTAGCTACGGAAGCCTCACTAGGTGCTCTTCTGGCCCAACAAGACCAAGAAGGAAAAGAAAAAGCTATATATTATATCAGTCACACCCTTGTGGGATATGAACTAAACTATTCTCCAATTGAAAGAGCATGTCTAGTAGTTGTCTTTTCTTCACAAAAATGGTGACATTATATGTTGTCTCATTCTATCAAGCTCATTGCAAAGATCGATCCTTTGAAGTATCTTTTGAGCAAGACAGCATTAACAGGAAGATTGGCTAAGTGGGTTATGTTGATTAGTGAATTTAACATTGAGTATGTGGATAGGAAGGCTATTAAAGGGCAAGTGATAGAAAATCAATTAGCTGAGGCACCATTAACAGATGATCAACCTATACATACAGAGTTTCCAGATGCACACATCATGACATTATCTACACAAACATGGAAGCTATACTTTGATGGATCATATACTCAACAGGGTTCAGGAGCTGGCGTTCTCTTTATCACATCGCAAGGATACATAATTCTAGAGTCTTACAAGATACTTCTTTCTTACACAAATAATGTAGCTGAATATGAAGCCTTGATGATTAGGTTAAAGATGGTTCTACAATGGAAAGTCACTTATTTGAATGTCTACGAAGATTCTCAATTGATTATCAACCAAGTTAATGATGACTATCAGACTAAGGATGACAATTTGTTACCATATAAACATATGGTTGATGACTTGAAACAATATTTCTCAATCATCACCTTTGAGCAGATTCCATGGCATAATAACAAGGCTACATATGCAATGGCTACGATTGCTTCTCTGTTTGATGCAGAGGATACCAAAGCCCATTTTGAGTTCTTGGTGGAATCCTTGACTTATCCCACATATGATGATCTTGATATGATTATGATATGTCATCTTATTGGACATGACTCCCTGAATTAAGGAAAAATATATTCTTATCTAAAAAATGATATCTTGCCCCCCGACCTATCCCGGAATAGAAAATGAACCTTTCTACACCAAGCCTCCCACTATGTCCTAATATCCGACACCCTGTTGTTGGAAATTTGGCTAAGTTGATTACATAGATATTGTCATTATGGAAACATATGATCCACATGAAGATCTCATAGGTCAGAGAGAAAGTATGACAGAGCGCATTGCAAATTTGTCTAAGTGTGAGACAGTGTTTTTACTAGTGAACCTAGACATAGTTTTTATTTGCAACATTGACTGGAGTAAGTTCAGTGCTTGCACACTTTAACATAGACTCTATGATGTCTATTGATCGCCCATCTCAAAGTGCAAGTTAGTATGGCATGTACGGAAGAAGTTATGACAGTTTTATCGAAGACAGTGTGAAGCCGACAAGACAGAATATGAAGACAGAACTAGTAAAGAGTTATGGGATTATTTTGTTTATCAAAATAATGACTTAACAATATAAAGGGATGACATCCTAGATGTTAACTCTTGGATAAAGCTATTGGTATAAATGTAATTGTAATTGTAAAGTTAGATGGAGTATCAAGTAGTAGTAATGAAATGTAATGAAGCAGTGATATGATGCGATGTATATGAAGCATATGTAATAGCGATAGTAAAAGAGCAGCGAAGAGATATTGATGTAAGAAGTATAATGTTATGTACCTTAACCTATTTTTGTAATCAATGTATATTGTACATTACTTGTTTGGGCAGTGGGCTCATCTGATAATCACATTTTGTACTACAACTCCTAATAGGGTTGAGGCTTCTAATAATGCCTATAGTCCCTTAATCAGGACTGATACACTATATGCTTGTAATAGACTCCTAACAGGGTCAACATCCTTAACATGATACTTTTGATTAGTGGATCTTTGTGGGTACCATCCCCACTGGGGTTTTCCCTTGGCTAGGGTTTCCTCGAGAACAAATAATGTGTTATGAGTTCTTTATTGTTATGCATGTTGTTTAGCTTCTTATGTTATGCATGTATAAAGATAATTTTTTATATCCATAATTGGGAAAAAGATAAAGTTTTTAGAATACTAATTCACCCCCCCCTCTCAGTATTCCCTATTTCTAACACTTGGTATCAGAGCCAGGTTGTGCAGAAAATAATCATTCAAGGAAAGCCTAGCAGCTTGAGTAAGATCTCTATGGATATGGATCAACTACAAAAGAATCTTGAAGAAGCTCTTGAATAGATTGACTTGCTTACTATTGAAAAAGATACTTTGAAAAGAAAGTATGATGATGCAAAGAACCTCATTGAGAAACTAAAAAATAAATTGGAAGATCTGAGATCTAAAAAGGAATCCAAAGTTTTTATTGAAGATTGTGATGACAATTTAGAAAAAGCAAATGAGATCCTTAAGCATGAATTAAAGATAGAAAATTTGAAGCTTAGTTTGAAACACAGAAATGACAAGAATGAAGCAAATCTGAAATCTGAGAATGAAAGTCTAAAAAATGAAAATGAAGGACTAAAATCTAAACTTTGTAAAGTAACATCTGAACTTGGGAAAGTCAATTTGCAGTAAGATGAACTTGAGAAATACAATAAGACTGTGAAATGTGAATTGACTCAATCCAAACAACAACTTGAAAGGCCATATTCAACTAATGAGAAGATTGATTAACAAATATCTTATTAAAAACCATTCTATGATAAGACTGGTCTTGGATTCAACACTTTTAAAGAAAATGATGAAGGCAAGGAACCAGATCTGAAGATATCTAAAAGCATAGATGAGAAGAAGCCTAATGAGATCAAAAAATATGAAGATACACCTAAAGAAGAAGAATCACCGAAGCAAGAAGAATCACCCTAAGGTATGCAAAGATAATTCAAAGGTAGATGTTTTGCTTGTAATACTATTGGTCATATGAAGAGAGATTGCACAGGTAAATAATTTAAACCTCTTAATGGTTATTGTTACAATTGTCATGGTTTTGGACATAGAGCTATTGAATGTAGGAAACCTAAATCTATTGAGAATAATGATGGTAGTAGAATGTTTAGGAATACTAACAATGCAGATAAGAAACCTACTGAAGATATGAACAGAAGAAATGGAGTAGTATGTTATAGATGCAACAAGGTTGGACACATTGCCAAAAATTGTAGATCACAAATCAATCAACCTGGACCAAGATATGGAAACAATGGAATTGTTTGTCAGATATGAAACAAGATTGGACATACAACAAGGTTTTGCAAAATGAACAATAGAGTTTTTCATCCTAATCCTAATCCCAGAAATCATGCAAGAAGAAATGAAGATGCAAGTAACAGTCAGAAAGGATGTTGTAGTAATTTAGATGAAGTGAAGTTTATCAAAAGCACAAATCAAGGAGACATATTCAACATTGAAAGTAATCAGGAAGGTGATGTATTGAAATTTAAGAATGAATCTTTACTTGGCCTATCTCAAAGTACTTAATTTATGTAAATTGCACTAGAATAGGAACTTAGATTAAGTGTAGAAGTAGATATATGATGAACTAAGTCTTGCATAGTTAATGAAAGGTATTTTATGATGTTCTAATGCTATAGTTAAGAGTGCAAAGAAAAATATTATGTTTTGCGAGATCGCAAGAAGTTTTAAGTTTTGCAGGTTAGCAGAAACAACTTTTTGGAAAGAAGCGGTAAAAGAATTGAATGCGATGTCAAATCTAAGTGAGATTGAATTAATAAAAGGTTATGATCAATATTATTTGATCATCAAAGTGAATTCAAGTGTCAAGGAGATCAAAGAGCAGTGATTGAAAGCATTTTGCAAGGATTTGGAGAAGAATTGTGTGTCGAATCTACGCAAGCCCTAAAATATTGAAATTAAGGTATTTTACTTGACAAATCTTTGAATCAGTAAAGGAATTTGAAGAAATCATGGATGTTTCCTTAATACACAATGTCAGAGATAAGAATAGACCTAAATTGAAAAGGGAACTAGTAGAACCCTTGGAAGAAGACCCTAGGTTTGCATTATCATTCGTACGAGACAAAGTTTTAAACTTAGAAAATGTCAGAAGTTATCTTGGATGCAAACTAGAGATTGTGAGTGATAGTAATTTCATAGATGAATATAAGAAGATTTACAATCAAGATATGACACTGAAACAAGGTTTTGAATATTTGGAACATAATGAAATTGTTAAGTATGGATTGTAGTATGAATTTGATAATGAAGAATGCACTAAGATTATCTTGAGTAGAATTCATAATGGAAAGTTTTGGCTAGAAGATAGAGTGATAGATATTACAGTAGATTTGATTCATGAAGTCACTGGATTATCTAAAACTAGAGCTATGCCTTTAAATGAGAAAAAAATGAGGAAAATAGTCATTGACAAAAAAAACTCATCCTATAATGGTAGAGGAATTGTGATTAGTAAGATCAAACAAGATGATGTGAGATACTTATGCAAGATCCTAACTACTAAATTTTGTGCAAATTCAAGAGAGGATGACATGGCAGCTAGAATGGTACATGTAGCCTATCTAATGTGTGTTGACAGGGGCACAAGTTAATATGTGTGAAATTATAAGTATTCAATTGTTTGAGAACTTGGAGAAGATCAAGAAAACTAAGTATACAGAGTTTAGGTTCTCATCCCTAATTACATATATGTTCTTTCATCTTTTGTGGAGATTTCCTTATGCCATAGGAAATGACTGGAATGATGGACAAAATACAATGGAAAGGATTAACCTAGTATACATAAGACATGTTATTGACAGTGTAAATGAGAGTGCAGTACATGTTCTTAAGACATTTCAGAATATTATGTCTAGCAGATCAAGGATACCTAAGTCTCTTGTTGAAAAATATAAAGATGATATATGTTTTATGGTGGATATTGACTTTACCTATATTGAAGTAGTAGAGCCTAGAACAGAGTTCATAGACCCTCTTGGCTATGAGATATCTGAGGTAGAGACTAAATAGTATGTTAGCAGATTACTTAGGTGTAAGTTGGACACTCAGTGTAACAAGTTTGGAACCTTTGAGGAGAACTTCAACTCTGCAAAGATTCTAATTGAAGAGAAGCAGTCTAAGAAGAGAGTTGAGAGCACTATTAAGAAAATCCTAAAAGACATAGGAATGATAGAGTGAGAGTTTTTGGTAGCAAAGCATACAGTAGCAGCAATCAGAGAGAATGGACAAAAAGAAGTTTTTCGTATCCCTCCTTTATCATCAATTACAACGCAACAGGAAGAACCACAAGTAAAGTTGAAAGTGGAAGTAACTGAGAAGGACATAGAAGAAAAGATATCTACTAGATCCACTTGCTCCACACCTAGCAAAAGAGTTAAGGAAAGTGCTACTAGACTAGGAAAGAGACATAAAACTCTAGTGCAACTAGTTCCAAGAAAGATTGCAGAAGTAAATGATGATGTCACTACTAAGAAGAAAGCTTGGAAACCAAAATTTGAAAAGCTTAATGAGTAGATCATTGAGAATGGTGACTTTGCAAGAATGAACAAATATTATGATCTTTATGATTATATTAATAGACTTAATTTGGAGAATGCAGTTGTGAAGCATATGATTTTGACTAACAAGAAGTTTGATACTATTCAGGGACAGATACCTGATGATCTATATAACAAACTTGTAAATAGGAAGAAGAGAGCATCAGTGGAGGACACAACTATTAGAGAAAAGCTTGTGAGGAAGCTTTGTGAAATAAGAGATGAAACTCATTTCAATCAGATCATGAAAGCCCTAAGCACCCATCTGAGAACCAAAAGGAGAAAAATTCAGATTATGGGAGGAAGGTATGAAGAAATCAATTCTAAGATAGAATAGGCTATTTTAAAGGTTATGGTAGAATATGTTGGAGAATCATTAGTTACAACATATCAAGTAGGTGAGAAATTACAAGAGGACATTCCCTCTTCTGCAGCTATTAATATTGAAGATGAAACAATGAATGTAGAAGGTACAAAAATCACCTTGGATACTGATGAAAATGTATTCAAGAATTTGGAGAACATTGTTGAAAATTCTTCCTTTGAAGAACATGAAGCTACAAAAGAAGAAGAGATGATAGAGACCATAGTTTTGGAACCACTAGTAACAGAGGAACAATTTCCCATTCCCACCAAAGAAGATAATAGTCTTACTCCTGAGACTGGAAAGAAGACTCAAATTGGAGCTATGATTGAGCATTTGGGAAAAGAAGTAGATGATGATGATCAGTTGGAATTGATCACATCCTTGAATAAAATCATTGGTAAGAATAAGAAAGTGAAGAGTCTTGAAGGGTGTCTGAAGGAACTAACAAATTGCAAAAGCAAACCCTATGGAGAAAGCTGTTAGATAGTAAAGTCCACCAAGATAACTGAGAGGCGGGGGGGGTGAATTAGTTATCTGATAATTATAACTTTTATCATCTTCAACAACATTAAACCATGTAAGAAATATAATTACCAACCATAGAAAGATATTCATACACAATAACACAATTACACAAGATATGTTGACTAGGGAACCTCTTGATCAAAGAGTAAACCCCAGTGGGAATGATGCCCACAAAAGATGCACTAATATGAATATTCCTTGTGAGAGGATGGACTCTATTAGGAGTCTTATGAAATACATTTAGTACATATGAATCCCTATTAGGAGATTTTGAATCCCTGTTAAAAGATTCTAACCCGATTAAGAGTTATAGAAGACAGAAGGATCCACTGCCCAAACAACTTCAGGGTAAGATCACTGAACACACTGTCCAAATAATCTTTGCATTACTCAATAGAATAATATGTTACCTCTTCTTTGACTATGCCAAAATTGCACTCACTGTTACATCAAATCTCAATTTTAGATCTTTGTACTTCGCATGTCTTCCTTCACACATTAGCTCTTTTCTTCACTTCATGCATACAACATCACACTTTCACATTACAACTTCATGCTACTACATCACAATCCAAATTACAGCAATTAAATACATTCCTTCCTTTATACCACACTCAAATAATTACAAATGAGTTGGCATACAATTACCAAATAAAAGTTTCCACACGCTACACCAAAATTACATAAAACTGTTAGCTTCCAAATACAATAAATCTTCACTTGTGTGACCTCAAAGTCTATGCTATCATCCATGTCACTATGAATGTGTCTTCAACTTCCCTTTAATTTTACAAAACCATATTCCATCCCGATTAGGAGATATCATCTGATTTCCACAAACCGCTACTCAAGAACACTGCCTGAACACTGCTTCCACCAAAATGATCATAACTTCCATGAATCAATGAATTACTATATTTTATCTTAACCATAGAAATATGACATATCAAATATTATATCCTCAATTTCACATAGCTCCAACTGCAATAACCCACGTGTGCTAATCCAAACTCTGTCTACTTCTCTACAAGTCTTCAGTAAATCACTATGTTTACATCAATGACAATCATATTCATGAATGCAACAACAACTGCTATAGAATGGATGCCAAACACTTTAGCATTCATTCCTAACAATCTCCCCCATTGGCATTGATGGCAACATAGATGAAAAACATCCAATGTTCCAAAAATCCAATACTGCAACACTGCTTCTTCAAATCCTCTTCATCAATCAAATCTTGCTTCGTTATCCTGTTTATTTCTCTTCAAAAAATGTCTCATATTGTTTTTCATGCATAATTCTCCCCCATTGACATCATTGACATAAATTCCATCACTAAGTCAACAACAACTCAATGTCAAAAGACACTTTTTCAGAAAATACATTTACTAGAGTCCTCATGACTCAGCACAGATACACATACTCCCCCATAGAGGAAGTACCAACATCCAGTCCAGAAGAAAGATAAGGCTTATATACCACTAGAAAGATGCAACCAACTGCATCACTTCTCAAAAGTAGGTTGGGGCATAACCCCAAGCATACCTCTTAGATACTCAAATGTATCCTTAGGAAAATGCTTTGTGAATATATCTGCTATCTACTCCTTTGTGCTTATGTACTCAAGTCTGACTTCTTTTTCAACAACATTCTCTCTTACAACATGATACTTGATCTCTATATGCTTTGTCTTAGAATGTAATGCAAGATTCTTAGACATACTAACTGTACTAGTGTTATCACAATGTATAACAATAGGTTCAACAAATTTTATTCCAATATCTTTTAGCATCTACTTCATCCAAATTATCTGGTTGCAATTGTTTGCTATTGCTACATATTCTACTTCTGCTGTGCTTTGTGAGATACAATTCTACTTCTTGCTTAGCCAAGAAACTAATCTTCCTCCAAGGAAAAATGCTCCTCCACTGGTGCTTTTCTTATCATCAACACTGCCTCCTAAATCAGCATCTGTATATGCACATAGGGTAAAATCATCAAAATTTTGATAACATAATCCATAGTCCATTGTGCCTCTTAAATATCGTAGTATCCTTTTTACTGCTACATAATGTGATTCTCTAGGTTCAACTTGAAATCTTGCTACAATTCCAACTAAATGTGCTATATCAGGTCTTGTATGGGCCAAATAATGCAATCCTCCAATCATAGATTTGTATTTCTTCTGTTCTGTTGTAGGAGTCTCATCTATGCTAGATAACTTATGTTCGGTCATCATAGGTGTTCCAACTAGTTTACAATCCTCCATTCCAAATCTTTTCAACAAGTCATTCAGGTACTTTGTCTGACTTACAAAGATACCATCATTGTTTTATGTTATCTGTTATCCCAAAAAGTATTTCATTTCACCAATCATACTCATTTCAAATTCAGTCTTCATTTCATCAATAAATTTGTCACTAGCTTCATCTTCTCCTCCAAAGATAATGTCATCAACAAAAATAACTATAACTAACAAGCCATTTTCAATTTCTTTTGTGTACATATTGCTATCAGCTGTAACTTTTATAAATACCCAACTTTAACAAATACTTATCCAGTCTTGCATACCAAGTTCTACGTGCTTGTTTAAGTACATATAAATCTTTCTTTAATTTACATACCATGTCTCCTTCTTGAGTTAAAGGAAAACCTTCAGGCTGCTCAATGTAGACTTCTTCTTCCAATTCTCCATTTAGAAATGTTGACTTCACATCCATCTGATACACTTTGAATTTCTTGTAAGCTGCATATGCCAAAAACATTCTTACTACTTCAATTCTTGCAACAGGTGCAAAAGTCTCTTCATAGTCAATTCCTTCTTGTTGTGAGTAACCCTTACATACTAATCTTTCTTTATTTCTTACTACTTCTCCTTGTTCATTCATCTTATTTCTAAATACCCATTTAGTTCCAATAACATTCTTGTCTTTAGGTCTAGGGACCAATTCCCATGTCTTGTTCTTTTCAATATGATCTAGTTCTTCTTTCATAGCATTAGTCCAACTTTCATCTTCACAAGCTTCATTAGTAGTCTTAGGTTCAATTTGAGAAATCAAACATAACTATTCTTGTGCCTTATTCTAAGTCAAAACTCCTCTTTTGATGCTCCCAATAATCTATTCAAAAGGATGATTCTTTAACGAACTCTTGCTAGGTGTCACTATCTTAGATCTCTCTTTAGATGTAGGTTCTTCAATAACTTCACTGTGGCTTTCATTCAACAAATCACTGTCAGTTTCATAAAATAATTCAATAGTTCCAGTATTAGGCTTAGGATGAGTTTCATCATCAAATTCATAATCAAGCATTCTTTCCTAAATTTTGAAATTTTCATCAACTTTAACATTTGCGCTCTCAACAATAGTCTTAGTTCTTTTATTGAAACATCTATATGCTTTTCTTTTCAGAGAATATCCAAGAAATATACCTTCATCGCTTCTAGGATCAAACTTTCCAATATCATCATCTCTCTTTATATAACATTTGTTTCCAAAAATTCTAAAATACTTAACTGAGGGTGCATGTCCAAACCATAATTCATAAGGTGTCTTGTCTGTGTCTGCTCTGATTTGTACTCTATTCATAGTGTATACTTTTGTGTTCACTACTTCTCTCTAGAATATCTTTGCCAAATTATTTTCAAACAACATAGCTCTTGCTACTTCAGTCATTGATCTGTTCCTTCTTTCTGCAATACCATTTTGTTCAGGTTTTCTAGGGGCTGAATATTGTCTTTTAATGCCATTTTCTTCACAAAAGTTGTTAAACTCTCTAGAAGTAAATTCTCCACCTCTATCAGATCTTAAACATTTAATCTTCATTCCAGATTCATTATCAACTTTATTCTTAACAATCTTAAACTTATCAAATGCTTCAAATTTTTCTTTAAGAAATGCAATCCACATCATTCTTGTAAATTCATCAACAAGAATCATAAAATACCTTTCTCCATAGAATCCTCTAGTCCTGGTAGGACCACTCAAGTCTATATGAACAATCTCTAGGTTCTCTGTAGATGTTAACTTCTTACTAGGAAAAGAACTTCTCTTCTATTTAGCCATTACACATTCTTTGCAAATCATATTAGTAGGCTTCATAATTCTAGGTAAATCTCTTACTGCAAGTGTAGTACTTACTTTCACAATGTTATCAAAGTTTATATGACAAAACCTTCTATGCCATAACCAACTGTCATCAATTTTAGTAATCAAACATGTCATCTTAGTAGGATTCAACTGAAATATATCACCTTTAGTTCTAGATCCAATTCCAATCAGATTTCCATCTTTATCCTTTATCACACAAGTTTTCTCAGTAAACCAAACTTGATATCCCTTATCAACTAACTGTCCAACACTCAAAGTATTATGTTTCAATCCATCCACAAAATAAACATCATTAGTATTAGTCTTTCCATCAAGAGTAATAGATCCTATACCTTTAATCAAACAAGGTGCATTGTTTCCAACTCTAACTACTCCACCATCATATTCATTCAACTTTATGAACTTTTTCATGTCTCCAGTTCTATGATGTGAACAACCACTATCTATAATCCAATCAGCTTTCTTTTCAACTTCAGAAACTAAAGATTTTTCTTCCATAACATTAGATTCAAGATTTTCTTCTTTAATTGCTACAAATCCTATGTCATCATTATTCTCAGTATCACTTTCACTTAAAGTTCTTTCTATACTAGCTTCAAGATCTTCATCATTAGCATAATAACATTCCTTAGATCTTCTAGGTTTGAAATTGCTTCTATACTTTTTAACTCTCTTAGGACATTTAGATGCAAAATGGCCATATTCTTGACAAGTCCAACATTTAAAAATTTTCTTACTGTCTGGTTCTCTTTTCACAAGAAAGGAAATACCTTCTTCAATCTTCTTGTCTTCTTCATTTCTAGATCTACTGCTACCAGCATAATCTCCACTCACACTGATGCTTCTTGACAAAGTAGGGCAAACACTAAGAGCACTAAATGTTGTCTCCATTCTAGGTAAGTCTTGTGATAATCTCAGGTTCATTTTTGTTGCTTCCAATCTTCCAAGAAGAGTCTCTCTTGTAAAGTTTTTTGTACAAGGTATCACTTGTTCAATCATTTGTGTTGTCTGCTTAAATACAGGAGTCAATGTCCTCAAAATTTTCCATATCACCTCATTCTTTGTTTTTGTTCCTCCACAAGATTTTATACCTGAAATGATCTCTGACATTCTATCAATATAACTTCTAACAGATTCATCTTCCAACATTCTTATATCTTCAAATGCACATATCCAATTATGTAATCTAACTCTTTTTGCATGTTCATCACTTTCAAAAGTAGAGTGTAAAGCATTCCAAATTTCATGAGATTTTTTTAAATATTTTACCTCACTATACTCATTCTCTGGTAGTTCTGTCAAAAGTGCTTCTCTTGCAAGTATGTTACACATGAATAGATCTCTCTCTTTCACAGTACATGTTTCAAGATTGTCCTCTTCAATGATAGTCTTATTATTTTTTGTAATCAACCAATAACTTGGTCCTAAACATAATAGGTGTGTCTTCATCTTTTCTTTCCAGCTCTCAATATTTACTCCATCAAACTTAGGGCTTTCTTTCTTGAAATTCACCATGGATCTCCTTAAGCTGTTAAACTTTTCTTTCAAGGACCTGTTGCTCTGATACCAATTGTTAGAAAGTAAAGTCCACCAAGATAATTGAGAGGGGGGGTGAATCAGTTATCTAATAATTATAACTTTTATCATCTTCAACAACATTAAACCATGTAAGAAATATAATTACCAACCATAGAAAGATATTCATACACAATAACACAATGACACAAGATATGTTGACTAGGGAGCCTCTTGATCAAAGAGTAAACCCCGGTGTGAATGATGCCTAAAAAAGATGCACTAATTTGAATATTCCTTGTGAGAGGATGGACTCTATTAGGAGTCTTATGAAATACATTCAGTACATATGAATCCCTGTTAGGAGATTTTGAATCCCTGTTAAAAGATTCTAACCTGGTTAAGAGTTATAGAAGATAGAAGGACCCACTACCCAAACAGCTTCACGGTAAGATCACTAAACACACTGTCCAAATAATCTTTGCATTACTCAATAGAATAATATTTTACCTCTTCTCTAAATGTGCCAAAACCACACTCACTATTACATCAGATCTCAATTTCAGATCTCTATACTTCGCATGTCTTCCTTCACACATTAGCTCTTTTCTTCACTTCATGCATACAACATCACACTTTCAAATTAAAACTTCATGCTACGACATCAAAATCCACATTAAAATAAGTAAATACATTCCTTCCTTTATACCACACTCAAATAATTACAGATGAGTCGGCATACAATTACAAAATAAAAGTTTTCACATGCTACACCAAAATTACATAAAATTGTCAGCTTCCAAATACAATCAATCTTCACTCATGCGACCTCAAAGTTTGTGCTATCATCCACATCACTATCAATGTGTCTTCAACTTCCCTTTAACTATGCAAAATCAGATTCCATCCTGATTAGGAGATATCATCTGATTTCCACAAACAGCTACTCAGGAACACTACCTGAACACTGCTTCCACCAAAATGATCATAACTTCCATGAATCAATGAATTACTATCTATGATCTTAACCATAGACATATGACATATCAAAGAGTATATCCTCAACATCACATAGCTCCAACTACAATAAACCACATGCGCTAATCCAAACTCTATCTGCTTCTCTGCAACTCTTCGATAAATCACTTTGTTGACATGAATGACAATCATATTCATGAATGCAACAACAACTGCTATAGAATGGCTGCCAAACACTTTATCATTCATTCCTAACAAAATAAAAGAAGGTAATGAGCACCTTTGATAATGAATTCACAAACCTATCTGATATTGCAAAAGTGAAAGCACAAGAAGCCTATGAGGCTAGAATGCTTTTGAACATCAGTCAGAATATTAGAAATGATATCAAAAATCTTGATATTTGTATCAAGGATTTGAGGAAGCATTTGGAAATAGGAAAATCTTTGTACATATAGTGTACAAAATTAGAGACCTTGATAGTAGAAGAAGATCAGAAGATAAAGTTGAAGGAAGCATAAATTCTAAATGAAACAAACCTTCTCTCTAGCCCCAATGTGAAGGTATGTGATGTTGAGAAGAATGTTTAGAAACTTTATGATGAAATTAGAGTTGTGCAAGATGAGAGAGATAGGAAATTGAGAAGATACACTCTTTTGAGAGAGCATGCTTCTATGAAGTTAAGCATTATTGAAGAGCAGTTGGAAGAATGTCTTTCAGTTAAGACATGTTTTTAGAAATTTAACTTTGAAAACCTCCAAGCATGTGAAATAGCTTCTTATGGACTGAGCGCACTACTAAATGTGGTAGATTACATTAAGAAATCATGGGAGAAGGAGATAGAAGCCATGGAGATAGATTTTGCAGATTGTGTTGCAAGCCTACCGGCTTTGCAATAAATGAATTGAGGTATAACTTTTTGTGATACAATTTTGTAACCCTCCCTACCTTATTTTGTCATTGTTGTCAAACGGTGAGAGATATATAGAAGAAAATTGATAGTATATGATAAGGATTGTTACTCTTAGGGGGAGTACTATATTAAGAGAAAATAATTTTTTGAGGAGTTATAAGGATAGTATGTATTTTATACTATGGCCACAATTTTGAAATTTTTTTGAGATTTTGAGTTGTACACTTAGCCAATTTTCTCATATGTTGCCACCAATGACAAAGGGGGAGATTGTTGGAAATTTGGCTGAGTTGATTACATAGATGTTTTTATTATGGAAACATATTATCCACATGAAGATCGCACAGGTCAGAGAGCAAGTATGACAAAGTGCATTGCAAATTTGTCTAAGTGTGAGACAGTGTTTTTACTAGTGAACTTGGACATAGTTTTTATTTGTGACATTGACTGGAGTAAGTTCAGTACTTACACACTTGAACATAGACTCTATGATGTCTATTGATCACCCATCTTAGAATGAAAGTTAGTATGACATGTATGGAAGAAGTTATGCTAGTTTTACCGAAGACAGTGTGAAGCCGACAGGACAGAATATGAAGATAGAACTAGTAAAGGGTTAAGGGATTATTTTGTTTATCAAAATAATGACTTAAAAATATAAAGGGACAAAATCCTAGATGTTAAATCTTGGATAAAGCTATTGGTATAAATGTAATTGTAATTGTAAAGTTAGATGGAGTATCAAGTAGTAGTAATGAAATGTAATGAAGCAGTGATATGATGTGAAGTATATGAAGCATATGTAATAGTGATAGTAAAAGAGAAGCAAAGAAATATTGATGCAAGAAGTATAAGGTTATGTACCTTAACCTATTTTTTTAATTAGTATATATTGTACATTACTTGTTTGGGCAGTGGGTTCATCTGGTAATCACATTTTGTACTACAACTCCTAACAGGGTTGAGGCTTCTAACAAGGCCTATAGTCCCTTAATCAGGACTAATACACTATATGCTTGTAATAGAATCCTAATAGGGTCAACATTCTTAATAGGATATTTTTGATTAGTGGATCTTTGTGGGTACCATCCCCACCAGGGTTTTCCCTTGGCCAGGGTTTCCTCGAGAACAAATAATGTGTTATGAGTTCTTTATTGTAATGCATGTTGTTTAGCTTCTTATGTTATGCATGTATAAAGATAATCTATTATATCCATAATTGGGTGAAAGATAAAGTTTGTAGAATATTGATTCACCCCCCCTCTAAGTATTCTCTATTTCTAACACCTGTATTGGTGAGGTCTTGATGGTACTCTCTTACGTTGTCTTGAACATGATGAAGCTCAAACTACCTTACGAGACGTACATGAGGGTATTTGTGGGACATATTCAAGTGGTCCTTCCTTGGCTAAGAAATTCATGTGTATGGGTTACTATTGGCCTACTATTTAGATAGATTCCTTTCATTTTGCTAGGGCATGCAAGAAACATCTGATACATGGGAATCTTATTCATTCACCTGCACAGGAGCTCCATCCTTTTATGACCACATTTCCATTCAGTCAGTGGGGACTTGACCTTGTGGGTACAATTCACCCTCCATCTTCCAATGGCCATAAATGGATTATTATTGCAACTAATTATTTTACTGAATGGATTGAAGCCATTCCATTGATCACCACCACAGGAAAAAAAAATCCATATTTGTCCTAAACTATATCATTTGTAGATATGTTATACCTATGTATCTTATTACTGATCATGGGAAGCAGTTCCAAGATTAGGACATGGATGAGTTGTGTGTGAAATTCCACATGACTCATAACTATTCCACCATTTACTATCCCCAAGGTAACCACCAAGCTAAGGCATTTAATAAAACCATTGTCAAGGTCCTACAAAAGACCATCAATGATGTTGGGCATGATTGTTAATACAATTTAGAACAATAGAGAGGGGGGGTGAATCAGTTGTTCTCAGGTCCAGATGTATAAAACAAACTTCAAGAACTTTTCCTTAAATCAGATCTAACAACCAAAACCAACTCGATCATCACTGATTCAATAATAGAAACATATAACATTGCAATCCACTACCCAGCTATATCTAACTTGTAAAACATAGAAATGTCTAAACCAAAACATTCACACAAGCATTGACACTAGGATTTATAGTGGAAACCCAATCTGGGAAAAACCACTTTGTAACATGCTACTATTATTTTCACTCTTCTGAAGTGAGCTTGGTTAAAATCCAACCTTGTCAAAGGTTACAATACACACTGTTAGGTGTGACCCGGTTAAAGGATTTCAATCACCCTGTTAAAAGTGAGTCTTGTTATAGGCTTACATACACTCCATTAGAATGCAACCTTGTTCAAAGGATTTAAACATATGACTATTAGGTCAACCTCTGTTAAAAGGATTTTAACTATTACAATGGTTAGAAAGTAGTAGCAGTATTGATCTGAGAAACATACAACTCACTTTGCAAATATCAGATCCAATTCCATACACAAATGTTGGTTTACTGACTTTGAAACTTTTCCATCTCCATCTCTGATCTTCTTGGAACTTTTCTTCAAGCAATCACCACACTTCTCCTTCAGCCTTTTCTGCTTATACAGTCAATAACATCTACTGATCTTCCAACATCCTCTATTCACCCATGGGCACACATACCTAATGCTCAGGTTCCCTTAATACTTCCTCAATTAGGTTAACTCATCTTTTTTCACTCAATCTCCTTTGTAGATTTTAGGGTTAGGTCAGATTCATTGAATCTACCCACTTAATGTTCTTTGGATCCTTTTCTAAAAACATCTCAAATCTCTTAAAGATTTACAATAAAACATTTTTTAGTGCATTAAATGCTTTCAAACAATCAATAAATAAAGTCAACACATTTTACATAATCCAAGAATTCAACGATGTTGGCTCCAAATCTAAATTCTCTTCAAATACAAAAATACTGATACTTGATCAATACTGTGATCAACTACTCAGTCTTCATGTAGAAAGCTCGGTCATTACTAAAAATGTTTCCTCAGCTTAAACTATCTTACTCAACAATTAACTGATGTTCGGTCGACACTAGAATTTTTCTCACCATACACTGACTCAGTCGACACTAACATCACTCATCTTGAGCATGATTTCTCTATTTTTGCTTAGTCAAGCCTACCAGTTTAGTCTTCAATCTTACTAAGATAAACAATACATTGTCTCATCATTGTACAACATAGTCAAGTACACTTTGTAGTATCAAGATAACTCAACCTTTCCTTAGGTGCTATTGTTACCAACCTTTCCTATCCCCTTAGCAACACTCAAATAGATATAGTACTTTCCTAAGTAGCAACAATCTTATCAGTTAATATTTGACATCAATGACAACACAACTATTGCTTCAATTGCAGTTTCCAACAGTGATTGGCATGTCCAATTAAATCCTGCCTTATGGGCTTACCGCACTTCCATTCGTACTCCCACTAGAGCCACACCATATTCCATTGTCGATGGCTCTGAAGTTGTCCTGCCCCTCGAGGTCAAGTTTCCTTCTCTTCATGTTTCTCTAAAAGATTTAATTCCAGATGAAGAGTATAGAGTTGCACGACTAGTTGAATTAGAATTGTTGGATGAACATCGTTAGAGAGCCTATGATCATTTGAAAGTCTACCAATAAAGGATGTCTCATCAGTACAATAGTAAAGTGAAACCTAGAGACTTTCAGGTGGGTGATCTAGTCCTTCGCGAGAATCCCAAAAATCAGCAGCATCATGAAAAGAAGGTAAAATTTGAACCCAACTGGTTAGGTTCTTTTGTGATTACAACAGTCTATGACTCTGGTGCTTATCTATTGTATATACATCAGTGAGATCCTTTGGATGAGCCTCTTAACAACATGCACCTCAAAAATTTCTATGCTTGAAATCCCAATGCAAGGAATATGTATATAGTATGTAAAAAAAAAATTAAAAAAAAAATCAAAAAAATATTACAATAAAACCATGTGGTGAAAAATTGGACATAGGTGCCATGTGTGACAAGTTAGCTCCTCTCTCTATTAGGATTCTTCTAGCATGTCCGTTCATTGTATATACCCATCAAAAAATGGATCGTTAGTCATCATTCCTGCCATGTATATATCATAATAAAATGGCCTGTTCATGGCACCATCCACTGTATATATCCATAATAAAACCCCACCATAGCTTGGTCTACTGTCTTGGTCTTCATCCTAGTCTTGTTGTGTCTTTCTTCATCCATAATAAGTCAGTCCATCACCTAGCTAGGGGCATGTTCTAGACCTAGTTTGGGAAGTGGATCTATGATAATCATGACTCTTAGAGGGCAAAATGGAGTATTTCCACCAGACAAGCAAGCACAATCAAACATTCCTACATAATGATTTTCTCATCATGATTCATAATCTTTGATCTATCCTCAAAACACGACCGCTTATCTATACATTTTCATTGTACATCATCAATTGAACTGATCAATATACCTTACACTATATTTTGGAAAAAGAAATGTATATTCATGGCAGGCATGTTAGAATGATTTGTTGTAGATTATGCATTCATATCTAGATTTCATTATTATCATGTTTCCTATGCTATTATGGGATATCTTTGACATGAGTTTAAAACTCCCATATGTAATTGATTAGAATGACCAGGATGGGGCATGCTATTTTCTTTGATTATTGTTTGTGGGATATTTTTTGATGAAATAAAAGGAGCAGGTAATTGGGGTGTCTGTGCATAAGTGCCTTCATCAGTTTAATAAGCATCCAAACATACAATTCATGTTGTTATGTAAATGCTATAAATGGTGATATGCCACACATACCTCGACTCCAAATATTTATTCCCCGATGGAGGGGGGGATATTCCTTGTATGTTATGCAAATGAAACTTAGGTCATCTTGGTTCAATTATACTTAGATGCTTGTCAAGTTTGCTATATTAAACTCCAT
Organism: Chamaecyparis obtusa; assembly: GCA_027943335.1. Lineage (NCBI taxonomy): Eukaryota > Viridiplantae > Streptophyta > Pinopsida > Cupressales > Cupressaceae > Chamaecyparis > Chamaecyparis obtusa. The sequence goes on along the minus strand of BSBK01000508.1, from coordinate 2,130,843 downwards.
GCAAGAAGTGCTCAGGTCATCCTGGTTTAATTATACCATGATGCTTGCATTGACTTGCAACATAATGAGCTCAATGATGAGAATCAAATTCCACTTATTATGAAGTTCTAAGATGTTTTGTGAAGGTGTTGCAATATTCATTTCATTTCATATTTCATTGTGCATTACACTTCGCAAACTAATGTTGCATATTAGTTCTCCTTTTATCATGATTTGTAGGTTATCTTGCTTATTAGGTTATATGTTCTCTTTGCCTATTTCTTCTTATGTTAGACTCTTTATTATTTAATTTGAGGATATTTGGATATCAAAACAAAATAAAAACATTTCATCGTGCACTTCTGAAAATTTCACATATTCCATTTTGATTATCACATTTAATCACTTTGAAGAGTTCATTAGACATATGTTATTTTCATTAGAATTGTTCATTTGTGTATAACCAATACATTTAGAATTGCATGCTTTGATCAACTAGAGTAATAATTCATTATAGCTATCATATTATCACATTTTTACTTATCATGTTTTAGGTACATTTACATTTTTGTTATTATATACATTATCATTTGCATTATATTATTCATTTTGTTATATATTACATTCATTCTCATATATTCATTTATTATCTAAACAAATTGCATTGGCATTGGCATCATTGTTTATATCAATATTTACATCATTGCATTAGTAATACATCACATTAAATAGACAATTATTTAAGACATGCATTTATATCAGCATCCTCATTCTATGCTAGATCATCAACCATTATACATTCACATGAAGTAAATCATTTTGCATTATAGATCATAACCACTATGCATATTGAAGTAAATCATCACATCCTACATATGTTAGTACACACATGTATATATAATCATCAAAGAAAATCATAATAGAATTACATCATCATATATATAATCCATCATATAGAGTCCATATAAAATAAATAAAATGTCCAAATGTCCAATGATATCTCATAAAATGATAATGTGTCCAAGAGAGTGTCCATCAAGTCAATAACATAATGAAACATAATGATACAAGAGTGTGTATGCAATGCTGCAATCTATCTATGAGCCACTGCCTTCAGACTTAGTCTTTCACTGCCTAAGAGATGTAATAAGACCTTGTGCTACTAAACCACCTAAACTTGAAGGTCCTACTAGATCCCCTAAACCTAAATGTACTCTAGGAGGGCATGATGATACCCCTCCACTACCATTCAGTCCTTGTCTCCCATAAAAAACTATCCTAACTACAAAAGAGCTCTCTCTGAAGCTCCCAATCCATTGATCACTCAGTACAACCTATCTATATGTATCTCTCTAGTAGATCTCCTTCCTTGCCCATTTCATCACACGAAGACTATCTCCATGATGTCTCAAGTCCTTTGTCCTTTGTAACTCATCTAATAGCACCTCAGACTCCCCTAGTCACTCTATGGTGATGTCTCTCTCACGCCTGATCATGATGTTCTCCCTCTCCAGTCTCTCCACCCATCTCTCTAGTCCAGGGACACGGTCTTCCTATACCTATGTCATTGCTAGTCTGACTAGCAATGCATAAATGTCTAGGTCCTCCTCAACAACGTCCCTCTGTAGGTAGGGATCCTATCCCCCAATGTCCATCTCTACCTGCTCCCCCTGTACACTGACATCAAGCATCTATATATCTTGTCTAGCTATATTAATCATCTGCTCATCCTATATGTCTTGTACCTATCCACCCTATATGACTCTTTACTGACCGAGAACGTCATCTACCTCATCCTATCTAGGTCCCTATGCCTATCCTATGGGATCCACCTATATTGGAACAGGTACTGGTATCTGTCTAATGGAACCTACTAAAATTTGTAGTGAGACACCTATGACACCTTGTGCTAGAACCTATATCTATCTCACAGGGGGGTGGCATCAGTCCCTGCGGTGGCACACCTCTACCTCTCATCTAAGGTCCAACTTAATCTCCCCTACCTCCACCATCATCAACATCATCTCCATCACCACCATGGCCTCTACCATCATCTTTGCCCCTCCCTCAGCCTCTCTTGTCCCATTTGCATCACCTATCTTGGTGTCTCTCTACTTCATCCCTCTCTAGCAGTCCCTCTACTAGATTGGTCAACCTTAGGAATGGGAGCTCTCTCAGCTACCTCTCATAGTCTACTGTCATCCCTGGGTCTACGACCCACTATCTCATAGACCTCACCTGAAATGGCATGTCTAAGAAATCCTATCATGCAATCTCAAAGGACACCATTAGTCCCCAGTCTCGCTGCTCCTGATGTGTGTGGGAAAACTCTATGACCCCCTATGGTAATCCCTACATCCTACCAAACTATCACAAGACCCAGCTAACCAACTACCTCTTAATAATGTAGGGAGTCCTCCCTATCAACCATCTCAACTCAAAGTAGAATCTTAGCTTCCACTCATTATCTGATGCAAGGGCTAGGAGCAAGAGGGGCCAAATACTGGCACACCCTAATGATCCAAGCCTACTCAACACATACGAAAGCAAACAGACACAACAGTGAGAGAGAGAATGCAGAAGCTTTCAAATATTTTTATCAAATAGAATGATACATGATAGGCTATAAGGCCTTCCCAGTTAGGGCCATATATTACAATGAAATACTGAAGTCCTCCAACATGTGAGGATCTATCAAAATCTCTACTTCTATCTTCTACCAAACTCCTATCGATAAAACTACCTCCTAAACTCTAAACCAACAACTACATTTATATAAGAAGCTACCAAACTAAGTCGGCCTTCAGATCCACAATCAATAGAAGAAATGGTCAGATCTAGGACCACATGCTTCCCAATGATGGATATCAACATTAAATCTATGATCCAATATAAATGCACAAGTCAGCTAGAGCAGAAACTAAAACTAAACCCATCGGTGAGCAAGATAATTGAGTAGTAGACAAGCAACATCAAGCACCAGTGAAATAAGCAACTGCCTAGGAGATAACTGACCACACTCGGTAACCAAAGGAAACTAACCAACTTGGTCAAAGAAAGAGCCGAGAAACATAGACAAACTCCAAATTGTTTTTGGTGACACAGGATTGCCAAGGAGCCGAGATGCTCCTACATCAAACACTTGGGGTTATTTGAAATGATTTTTTGAATCATTTGGTAGGACTGGTCCGAGGTGTGTCCAACTCAGACTGTGAAATCCAATGAACTATCTTCCATCGGTCTATTCTTTTACTTTACTAGATATTTCATATATTGTTTTCCTCTTGTACTCTTGTGAACTCTTTCCTTCAAAATCTGTTCAATTTCTTCATTCTACTTCTTAGGATATTCTATCAGTACTATCACTTCTTCATCAGGTTCATGATACTTATACAAATTAGAAATGTTAAAAATAGGTGATATGTCCATGTCATCAGGTAACTCAATTTCTATATGCATTTCCACTATCAAATTTCTCCAAAATCTTGCAAGGTCCTAACTTCTTCATCTTCAACTTCCCATATGTTCCAACACGAAATCGACCTTTCTTCAAATGAACCATCACTTCATCCCCAACATCAAAAGTTTTATGTCTCCTTCATCTATCAGCTCTGTCTTTGTATTTCTGATTACCGTCTTCCAGCTTCAGCTTCACATCTTCATGCAATGTCTTCATGTACTTAACAAGTTTTACTCCTTCAACACTTTTCTTATTCTCATCAGTAATTTCTCTCAAATCAGATATTCCTCTTGGTTGTGTGCCATTCATAATCTCAAATGGTGTCTTTCCTACTCATATTCACTGAATTATTGTATGCAAATTCTTCTTGTGCCAACACAAAATCCCAATTACTCAATGTGTCTCCAACTGAACATCTCAAAAGATTTCCCAAACTTATGTTTACAACTGCAGTCTATCCATCAGTTTGTGGGTGAAATATAGAACTATATTTCAACTCAGTGCCAAATTTCTTCCAAAGGGTTTTCAAAAGTATCCAACAAATTTACTGTCTTGATCAGAGACTATAGTCCTCAGTAATCCATGCAATCTGACAATTTTCTTAAAGAAAAGATCTGCTACATGTATTGCATCTGATGTCTTTCTACATGGTATAAAATGTGCCATCTTAAAAAATCTATCCACAACAAAAAATATAGAACCATTACCTCTTACTATCTTCGGTAAGCCAAGAACAAAATCCATACTGATGTCAATCCAAGGTTTCTCAGGAACATAAATTGGTACATACAATCCATCATTCTGACTTACTCATTTTGCAACTTGACAAATTTCACAAAATTTCACAAATTTTTGAACATCTTTATACAACTGCAGCCAATAGTACTTCTCCTTAAGCAAATTCCATGTTTTATCAATACCAAAATGTCCATCCAAACCACTACTATGTTTCTCCTTTATTAGATTTTTTCTCATTATTCCTCTTGGTATACACAACTGAATACTTTTAAACAATATACCTTCTTGAATAAAATTTTCATCCCATTTAGTATCTTGTTGATCTTGAATAGGTGCTCTGCACTTTCTCCATGGCTTAGAAAAATCAGGATCAAACTCATAAGAATCTCTCATCTCATGAAAACCAAGAGCTTCAATTTTCATCTCAATCATTAAAGATCTTCTTCTACTGAATGCATCAGCAACTTGGTTAGTGACTCCACTCTTATGCTTTATCACAAATGTATAACTCTACAAATACTCAACCCATTTCATATGTCTCTAATTCAACTTATTCTGACTACCCAAATACTGTAAAGCCTTATGATCAGTATACAACACAAATTCACTCGATATCAAATAATGTCTCCATTTCTTCAGTGCTTGAACAATAGCATTAAATTATTGATCATACACAGAATATTTCCTTCTAGCATCATTCAACTTTTCACTAAAGAAAGAAACAGGTTTACCTTCTTGACTCAACATAGCTCCAATCACACTTCCACTTTCATCACATTCTACTTGAAATACCTTTCTGAAACTAGGTAATGCTAAAACAGGTAATTCATTCTACTTGAAATACCTTTCTAAAACTAGGTAATGCTAAAACAGGTAATTCAACAACCTTCTGCTTCAGAGTCTCAAAAATTTTGTCAGCTCCATGTGTCCACTTGAATTCTCTTTTGTCTCCTCTCATAGTCTCAGTCATAACATTACAAATTGAAATGAAATTCTTTATGAACTTTTGGTAAAAAATTTCCAAACCATTAAATGATCTTACCTCACTAGCATTTATAGATGTAGGCCAATTCAAAATAGCTTCAACCTTTTCAGGATCCATCTTCAAACCATTAGCTAAAATAACAAATCCCAAATACACAATCTCCTCTTTCATGAATGAACACTTTTTTAGATTTATCAGCAACTTTTCCTCTTTCAATCTCTACAAAACTTGTCTAACATGCAATAAATGTTCTTCTCTGGTCTTAGTGAATATCAAAATATCATCAAGATATACAATCACAAAATTACCCAAGAATTTCTTCAAAACTTCATTCATCAGCCTCAAAAAAGTACTCAGTGCATTAGTTAACCCAAAAGGCATAACCAACCACTCATACAAACCTTCTTTTGTCTTGAAAGAAGTCTTCCATTCATCACCTTCTCTAATTCTGATCTGATGATACCTACTTTTCAAATCATTTTTTGTGAAATACTTTGCTCTAGTCAAACTATCCATTATATCATCCATTCTCAGTATATGAAACCTATACTTTACTGTTATCTTATTGATTTCTCTGGAATCAATACACATTCTCCATTCTCCATTCTTTTTCGGTGCCAATACAGAAGGTACTGCACAAGGGCTCAAAATTTCTCTAAAGAAACCTTTCTCTAGCAACTCTTGAATCTGTTGATTCAATTCCTAATTCTTGGTAGGTTTCAACCGATGAGGTGCCTTATTCAGTAAACTAGCTCCAGGGATTAGATCCATACAATGATCAATGCTTCTTTTCAGAGGAAAACCATCAGGTACATTATCAGAAATGATATCACTATACTCGATGAGTAACTTATCAATCTCCTTAGGGACATTATCCTTTGTTTTCTTACTTTATTTGCTAGGAATCACAACAAAACATACATCATTATTCTTCAAAGAGTTAACAAACTTTCACAGATATGCAAACATTACTAATAGGTTCTTCCATCAATGGTAACAAGATTTGTTTCTTTCCATTAGCCACAATAGTATACTTATGCAATCTCCCATCATATATAGCATGTCTATCATATTGCCAGGGTCTACCCAACAAAATATGACAATAATCCATAGGCATGATATCACATAACACCTTATCATAGTACTTTCCAATCTTCAAATTCACATAACATTGTTCACTTACTAGGAGTGTATGCTCATCTTTGATCCATGAAATCTGATAGGGATTTGGATGTACCAACATTTCCAATTACAATTTTGTGACCATCTCTTTAGATGCCAAATTCTTCGAGCTACTACTGTCAATGATTACCTTCCAGACTTTATCAAAAACTCTACATCTGGTCTTGAACAAACTTTTCCTTACTGGATCTTCCTTCTTGCTTTCATTCCATACTGCTCTCCTTACCATCAAGCTATTTTCTTTCTCAGGTTCATTTGGTGACTCTTCTTGTACCAAAGCATTTCTACTGCTACTAGCCTTCTTACTTGCATCTATACATTCAAAAGATCTATGTCCTTCTCCACAATTGTAACAAGTTCCTCAGAAACTTCCTTTGCTATAACCACCTCGATAGTTACTGCCTCTACCTCTAGATGAAATTTGACCTTTCCACTTGGTCTTGCCTTTTTCTAGATTTGTCTTTTCTGGTTCAGATCTACCATTTTCACCATTAGATCTACCTCTTTCTCTAGGGAATCTACCACCTTGACCTCTTTGTCTTTGCTCATGTCTCTTGTTTAATTTCTCCTCAGCCTTCAAAGCAAATTGATAAGCCTCTTCAATGTTCTCCAACTTGCCCATACTAATTTCCTCTTGGATGGAAACTCTCAAACCATTTAGGTATCTACCAATACTTTCCACATCATCTTCCTCATGTCTAGATCTAATATCTAATCTATAGGATTCCTCAGTATACTCCTTTACTAAGCTATCTTTCTTTCTCAAACTTTGCATTCGCTGAACTAGGTTAATTTGATAATCACAAGGTAAGAACTTTCCTTTCAATTTATTCACCATTTTATTCCATACCTTGATTTTTTCTTTTCATTTCCTCTTCCTATCCAGCTACAGATGTTCCCACCATAAGGATGAATTACTTTTCAACTTTTTGCTTGCAATCTTCACCTTCTTGTCTTGAGGAATGTTTTCATATTCAAAATACTTTTCCATCTCAGTGACCCAGTCCACCAGATCATCAAAATCTAGCTTTCCACCATAATCAGGAGGATTTAAATGTGGTGTTGACTTCAGACTTGTCAAAGCCTTAAAAAATATTTCTTCACCTTGATCCATAACAGGTGCAGGTTCTACATTCGCCTGTTCTTCTTCAATTTCATCATCACTAACATCTTCAAGATGTTTGCCTCTTCTCTAGTCTATTTCAACAACCTCTAACCTAGAAACAATCTACCTTAGCATATCTACCAATCTTGGATCTGTATCTCACCTCCCACAAACCATCTTGACAACCCTCTACAATTGTAGGTTAGATCACAATCTACTACCCCACAACAATCAACTAGGGCTTCAAGAGGAACCTACAAACCTAGATCCGTAGAACTAGATCAAGATCTCACCTTTCTCTAATACCACCTGACACAAAGGATGGGAGAAAGAGGGGCCAAACATTGGCACACCCTAATGATCCAAGCCTACTCAACACATGTGGGAGGAAATAGACACAACAGTGAGAGAGAGAATGCAGAAGCTTTCAAATATTTTCATCAAATAAAATGATACATGTCAGGCTATAAGGCCTTCTTAGTTAGGGCCAAATATTACAATGAAATACAAAAGTCCTCCAACATGCGAGGATCTATCAAAATATCTACTTCTATCTTCTACCAAACTCTTATCGATAAAACTACCTCCTAACCTCTAAACCAGTAACTACATTTATACAAGCTACTGAACTAAGTCAGCCTTCAGATCCATAATCAATGAAAGAATTGGTCAGATCTATTACCACATGCTTCCCAATGATGGATATCAACATTAAATTTTTGATCCAATATAAATGCACAAGTCGGCCACAACAAAAACTAAAACTAAACCCGTCGGTAAACAAGATAACCGATCAGTAGACAAGAAATGCCAAGCACCAATGAAACAACCAACCGCCCAAGAGATAACCGACCACACTCGGTAACCAAAGAAAACTGACCAACTACCGACCAACATGGTCAAAGAAAGAACTGAGAAACATAGACAAAATCCAAATCATTTTTGGTGACACAAGATTGCCAAGGACCCAAGATGCTCCTACATCATCATCCCACGGCTCACACCCACGATAGGGTCTCTAGATAACTAATTCTATGGTGTTAAGAAGTGTATCGCTAAAACTCTAACCAAACTAGCTTATGCTAAGTCTAGATGGATGCATATAGAAATACATATGGCTGCCCTACACCATGGAACCACATGGCTACTATTCATGTCACCGCAATATGCTCCCATGCCCAAACATGGAGCAATGTAATGTTAGCTGATAAAGATTCTCCTTTGTGATATACCACCTGATGAAAATCATGATACAAATACGCCAATAGACACACCACCATGCAAAATGGGTCCCCTCCTCCATCATCCTCTTAAGAGTCTGACCCCATCCAACTGCGAAGCCATGAGATCTTTGATCTAGACACATGTAGCCTCCAATTGCTCTAGCTAGAACAACAGGAAGTGGCTCATATTAATCCACCATGTCCTCCTAGCTAATCTCAGTCTCCTCAATGTCATCATCTCCAAAAAATTCTTTTCACTCTGTCAGACCTCCTAACCAATCATACTGCACTAACTCTCCATTAATAGGCAGGTGAAGGATGCAATATACATCCTCTAAGGTCACTGTCATCTCTCATGTAGGGAGATGGAAGGTACTCATCTCAGAGTGCCATCTCTTGGAAAGTGCTATCAACATACTCAAGTTCACCTTAATCTCAGGCATATAAATAATATGGTAAAGTCTTGTCACCCCTATTAGCAATTTGTCAGTCTCTGACAGCGCTGACCTCAGACTCTAAGTCACGGGATACCTCTCCCGTGACATTAGAGTATCTATGATATCCTCCTATCATCATTAACCAATCAAACAATTAGATTTCAATCCAAATGATCTATCTATCTATCCTATTCTATCACTTGAATACATGTTTATCAGATGTCCTAAACAAATAATTCTATCAATTATCTAAAATCAAGAAGGATAACTAGGCACCATGCTACAATTTTACCTATCTTGACTTAATCGATCAAAATATAGCACCAACAGATCATATCGGCTAATCGATCTCTAGTTTGACCTATTTGACATACTAATTTAAAAAAAATCTCTCATCTAAAACAAATGCGCAGCATAGACAACTGCTTGCCCAGAACCCCCTTTTATTTGTGTAGAAATGACATTTGCGTAGTTTCCCTACATATTTGCATAGAAAATTTTGCCCAATGCATAGGATTTATGTTTGCGCACTTTTATTTCACACATGTACCACTACAATTTATTCTATCACGCATGTGCAGTTGCACACAACATATATGCAGAACTACTAGTTTGCTGTGCAAATGTGGCCTATTGCTGCACATATATGCGCCACAACTACGTATCTGTGATTCACCTACAAAATCTAAATTTTTCTAATCTACCCTATCATTTAATCTAACCTAAACATGCTACAAATATTTTTCAAAATGCATAAAAACATCAAAATCACAAAAGAGGATCGAGTCACCTACCGACTCTCCTGAATCAGGTGGCCTCTGGAATCGATGAACCCTCTTGAAATGATGATCTGACAGTGGGAATGGCATCTTCACAGATCTTCTCTTCTCTCTCTCCAAGCTCCAATCTCCAAATTCCAAGTGTGCACAATGAATCTATTGTGGACCCCTTAGCCCTATATATAGCCCATGGACCTGTCTTGCTTGATGTGTAAACCCTACCTATCTATTTCTTTCCAAATCACACCGTTTTCACCCATATTTTCTCCCATTCCTTACGTGAGATTGATTGTCAAACCCGACACAAAAAAAAAAAAAAAAAAAAAAAATCAAATCAATTCAATTAAATTTTTGTCAATCAATCTCTCGAGGGGGCATCCATAGGTCGTCTGAGACATTGTCTGGGGCAGGGGAAAAAATGCTTGATTTTTCTTTGAAACAATGTGACTAGCACATCATTTCAAAGAGGGGAAAAATGTATACACTAAAAAGTGACTTAATTAATTAATTAAATATTTATTATTTAATTAAATATTGACGTGATGAATTAATTAAATATTTATTATTTAATTAATATTTATTCCTTTATTTATTAGATAAATTATTCAATTTATTTGATAAATTCACTATAGTCTAATTCTCTATCCTAAGTCTTCTAAACAATCTATTAAAGTGATTTAATCAACTACACAATCACCTAAATATGACTAAGTCCCCTAGCCCACTTCATCTACATAGTCACCTGACACATCATTTTGGCTAGGATAAATAATTATTATTAATTATTTATTAATCATTATCCTCACCCATACATGTCCTATTCCTAAGGGCTATGTGGCCTCATAAGACTTGGTCTCATGACCACATGTCTTCTCCTAAACTAAGTCAAGAGACAATCCCTATTCCTAAGGGGCTTCTCAAGCCACCTCTAAGGGTCAAAGGTGACTCATAGGACACTTGTGCCAAGAGTCCTCATGAAGAAAATTTCTCTCCCTCTTTCTCTCTTTGGTCTTTGTGAGACACTTGACATGTGTCTTTCCTTTCCACCTTCTTCTCTTCCATGTCAATGTGAGAGGAACATCATCCCTATTCTTCCTCTCACATTCCAACTACATCCCCCTTTCTCTCAACCCCTTCAACTAAGTCAATAGTATCCCTAGGATCTTCGACCTTTCAATCTCCACTATAGGATTGTGCCACCTAGGCTTGGATCCTCCAAAAAACTATAAAAGGAGCCTCATTTTCCTTTTGTGAGCTAATAGTGAATAGGTAATCAAGCAATCAAGCATTCTAGAGATCAAGAGCATTCAAGCATTCAAGCATCCAAGTTATCCTCATATCATTTTTATTTCATCCATTAGTTTTTCATAATCAAGCTTAGGCCATTTTGCACTCATTCATACAAATCTCCACACTTTGGTGACATCTTGGGCAAGGAGCTTCAAATTGGAAATCTGAGAGCTCAACCAATCGAAGAAATCAAGGCTAGGAGAGCAATGGAGACAAGCTACATGGTAGGTGAAGGTAATTTGATTTAGTTTCTTCATTGTTTTTACATTTTTACTCTTCATTGTGTTTGCATTAGGCTGATTTATTAGCTCAGATTAGTTAATATATCATTTCTAGTATTACTGTAACTTATTTGCATACACTTTCCTTTCTTACGCTTTCCAAGGTCCCTTTCCATAGAGTAATCTTTTTCATCCATGGTATCCTCGTCACTGTCAAGAAAATAATCCTCTAAAAAAGACTTTCTTTTGCGGCTTTTAGGGTTCTTGGAGGATGAATCCCTACCCTTGATCTGATCTTTTCCTTTTTTGTTGAGATTAGAAGTTGTGTCTTGAGAAGACTCAGAATCAAAATCCAGCTCTGTATCTAAATCCTCCCCATCATCTTCATCTTCTTTGAAATCATCATCCAAATCTGAAGGAGTAGCTTTAGGAAGAATAGAGGAGTTAGGAACAAAGTGATCATAAATAGGTAGCATAAGGCCCTCATGCATGGCAAGGTTGCCTAGAGGATTTTCCTGGACATCTTTTATGCTAGCATTAAGAGAATTCAACAAGTAATAAGGAAAAGAAATTTTTCCCCATAATGAAAGTGGTTCAAGATCACAAAATGATACCCATAAACCCTAGAGAATCTTCCATCAAGAGTAATGTATTTCATAACAACAAAAAGAACTCTACATCAAACCTCCTTGGAGCAGTCAAGGAATAGTAGGTCTTTTTCTTTCTTTTGACTAGGAAAACCTTCTCATCATCCTGATTGGGGAATTTTTTGATTGTAGCTTCATTGAGATGCCTATCTTTGTAGAACTTTCTCCCTTCCTTGGAGAGGTCCATGACCTCTTCTATGATGTCCTCTATGATTTTAATAGTTGATCCCCCAAGCAGAATTTTTCTATTTCTCCAAATTTTAATAAAATAGCTAGTAATCGTAGAATCTTTCCCCTGGAGCTTCTCCAGATACATATTAAGCTCACCTTTCTTGAGGAGACTCAAGAAATTTTCCTTGTTTTTCCAACTCTCTCAAGACATCAGTTTAGTTCTCTTCCTATTCCCACCCATTTTAGAACACAATAAAACTTTCTTATAAATAATCTTCAAGATAGACAGTAGTGAACATCTTCCCTTATTCCAATATAAAGCCCATGAAATGACTAAGAAGACCCAGAAAGCATGCTGAATAAAAAGCCAATAAATGCACAAGTAGGAATTGATGTCATAAACATGATGAGGAAATTAAAAAAGTAGGTTAGATTTCATCATTAAAATTAGTGATTTGAGATCTGTGTGTATGATCAAAGATAAGAAGAATCTTGATATCATTGGTGTTAACTGCCTCATTACCTAATCCATTTGCCACCGTGTTGATTTCTCGATACCCATGGGAATTATGACATGCTTCAAAATTATTAATAATTACTTTGGCCATGGAGATAGCATTATTAATCATCCATGAAGGGGTACTGACACCTTTAAGGCACTTGATGATATTACTGGAGTCACCCTCAATCCAGACCTTAGAAAAATTATAGTCTTTAGAAAGTTTGATTGAGTAGTATGTCGCCAAAGATCTAGCCACATGGTTGGATTGAACACCAATGGGGTGGATAGTAGCCACTTTGAGGGTCCCTTTATCATCATGAATAACTCCACAACAACCCACTTTACCAGAGTTACCTTTGGAAGTGCCATCAAAATTGATCTTCATCCAGCCTCTATGCAGAAAACCCTAGACTACTTCCTCCCTAGGGTTAAAAGTCTTTCCTCCTGGGTCCTTCATATTTAACTTCCATTGATACAAAATATCTCTTTCAAAGGGAGATAGAGGCAAAAGGAGATCCATCTGAACATTAATATTTTTTGAGATAGCCCTTCTGATTTTGAAGTCCACTACCTTTGAATTGAGTTTCGAGTCACAAAAGATCATGTTGTTCCTTTCTTTCTAGATACCCGAGAGAGTATGGGGGAGAATAATAGCCCATAGGATTTTTAAGGACTTCCCACTAAAAGGAAAACACCAACTCTCAAAAAGATCAAGAAAGGTTCTAGGAAAAGTCTAACACAATGAAAAAGAAGATATGATCTTAGACTAGATAGAGACAACATAGAGACAATGAATAGAAAGATAATCCACCATCTCAAGATCCTTCTTACAAAGAGAACACCTATTGATGATATAGAAACCCCTGCGACACAAATTATCAATAGTCAAAATTTAATTTTGAAGGAAACACCAGAGGAACATATTCACCTTAGGGGTAAGATTCTTGATACAAGCACAGGCCTAGTAGGGGATTGGATCCATCTTAGGAGACAACAAAGAGACCATAGAAGAGACCAAAAAAACACTCGAGGGATTGTCTTTCCATATAAGAACATCAGGTTTGTCTCTGAAATAATCATAGCTCTCAAAGCATATTGAATGGAAGAAAAATCTTGACTGAAAGCTTTGAGGTTTACCCACTTACCACCGCACCAGTAATGAGAAACTAGAGGACCATAAGTCTCCTTGCAAATTTGAACAAAAGGAGCAAAGGAGAGAATAGAGTTAAGAGGATAGTTAAGCAACCATGAATCTTCCCAGAAGTTAACACTTAACCCATTTCCCACTCTCCAAGAAAGACCCTAAATAAAGGAATTGCTAGTCTGGGTCACCTAATTCCATATGTTAGATCCCAAGGGAGGATCAAGATGTGCTATGGATGAAGAAAGAGAAGGACAATAAGCAATATATTTCTAGTGCCAAATAGAACTCTATTCTCCTCTGTTATGAAAAACCCTCCAAAGCTATTTAGAAAGAAGAGCATTGTTCATCATTTTTAACCTCCTAAGACCTAGGCCACCACAAGAGTAGAGGCTATATACTTTATCCCAAGCAATGAGAGAAAGTATTTTTTTATCCTCCACACTAGACCAAAGGAACTTTCTCTGAATCTTCTCAATAACCTCAGCATATTTAGAAGGAATTCTGAACATGCTCAGAGCATAAATAGGGATGCTCTGGAGAGAATATTTTGACAACTAAATTTTCCCCGCCAAGATTAAGAGGGTGCCTTTCCATCCAGTGAGTTTTTTGTTATATTTGTCCACCAGAGAATTCCAAAACAACTCAGGAGGTTTCAAGCCTAGGGGGAGGCCAAGATAAAGAGATGGGAGGGATAAAATATGGCAACCGAGAATCATAGCAATTCTATTTTGTCTCACTTCTAGAGTATTAATGAAAAAGAGAGAACTCTTGTTGCAATTGATAATTTGAACTGTAGCAAAGTTGTAACAATTAAGAGCATCTTTAAGAACTTTAGCCTCTTTGATAGCTAAAATACCCATAAGGATAGGATCATCCACAAAATTTTCATGAGCACAAGTGAGGTTGGACGATGAAGGACTAAGGCCTTTTAACTACCCCTCCTCAATCAATTTTTTAAGATTTCTACTTAAACTATCTTCCATGATAACAAAAAGGATAAGAGAAAGGGGATCACCTTGCCTTAGACCTCTAGAAGCTTTTAAAAAGTCAGAGGGTGAACCATTAATCAGAAATGAGAAAGTCACAGTAGAGATAAGTTGAAAGACTAGCTTAAGAACTTTGGGACTCAAACCAAAGGCAGAAAGAACTCTGAAAATAAAAGACCAGTCCATGTGATCATAAGCCTTATAAATGTCAAGCTTCATCAATGATGGAGGAGCATCCTGGGTGTAAGAGAAAACTTGCATCAGCCAAAAAAAAATTTGGTTTCCTTTCAATAAGGACTATCTTGTGCAGAGCTGCTATTTTTGGAAATTTACTATTTTTAGTAAGTTTTCCATACGATCTCGGAATGTTCTAATTTCACTTGTCAAGCTTCATTTTGGTTGTATCAACCTATCAGTAATGTTTCATTGCTAGATCAAGTCAAGTTTTGAAGATATTGAAAATTTTAGTTATTGGAAACAGGGTACAGAAACTTTGAACTTAGTTTTGAAGGCTTTAGAGGCCTCAGATGAGGTTGAATTTTTGGCTAAATGAAGCTTGCTTGAATTAGGCATTGTAGAGCTCCTCATGCTCTTATTTGGTCGGCCTTATTGGCTAAAATTCTGGAACATTCCCAAGCGGTGGCAAATTCCCTATATAAGAGAGGTTGTAGTGTTGTCTTAAGTAGTTTGGGGCAGTTCTGGGTAGTAGATCTGGGTAATGATTCGAGGCTTTGTCCTATAGAATATTGTAAGGGAAATGCCCATGTGGCTTTGCATATTGTAATTCTAAAATTTGTAATTCCGCATTTGTGGAGATAATAAAAAGCCCATTTTCTATTCTTGCAAATTGTTGTTGTTTCTCTATTTCTATTATTTGTTTGTGGTATTAAGGGGATCTACCTTCATCAAGTGGTATCAGAGCAGGAGTTCTTGAGTGTGTAAAAAGATCACCAACTATGAGGCAGTTTGCACCAGGACCGTGGGTTAGGGTTTCTGTGTAAACAAATCACTGACTATGAGGCAGTTTACACTAGGACCATGGTTAAAGTTTCAGTGAGAAGCATGAAAATGCCTCCATGAAGGGAACATAGCGGAAGAACTGGTGTTGTGACACCTAAGGTTAGAGCACTCTAGACACAAGTATGAGCATTGCAACAAGAGATTCACAGAGGAATGAATCTTAATGTCAGAGATGAAAGTGAGGATGAAGCCGAGGAAGAAGGGAATTCTAAAGGAGAAATCAAAATTATAAATTAGGAAGAAGAAAGACTTTTTCAAGCCATTTCCAAGATCATGAAAAAACCTAAGATTGAGGTTCTTCCATTTTCAGGAAATCTTAACCCAGAGGAGTTGATCGACTAGATCAATGAATGTGAAGAACATTTTGAGTATGAAGATATTGAGGATCTTGATAGGGTCAAATTCATGAAGGCCAGACTAAAAGGTCATTCAAAGATCTGGTGGCAAGAGATTCAATTAGAGTGAAATAGAAGAGGGAAAGATAAAATCATAAGATGGGATCGGATGGTGGATAAATTGAAGTGATAGTTCATTCCTGTTGATTATCAACTTGAGCTACTAAGGAAGATGCAAAGTTTGAAGCAAGCAGGAAGATCTATTTAGGAGGATACAGAGGAGTTCTATAGAATCTTCATTAGAAAAGGCCATGTCAAAGTTGATAAGGAGAAAGTTGCCTGTTATCTTAATGGGCTGAGACCGAGCATTCAGGAGGGGCTGAATTTGGTTTGAATGAACAGTATTGAAGAGGCATACCAGTTTTCCCTAAAAGTAGAGGAAAAGCTGAACAAGAAGTTTGATAGCAGACAAAGCGAAAGAGGTCATGATGGACGATCTAGTGGATAGTCATATGGAGATCGAAATGAAGATCTGAAAAAGTAGGATGAGGCTAGTAATAGTCAAAATCAGAGAGGAGATAATTTCAATCATTTCCATGATCAGAATAATAGAGATTGGTGAGGAAGAGGAACAGGACAAGGATCTGGAAGAGGAGGCTTCCGTGGAATATGTTTTCACTGTCGAGAAGAAGGTCATAGGGCATTTGAATGTTCTCAACACCAAGGAAGGATAGATAGGAGGAATGAAAGTTGGCTAGAGTTGCACATGTAGATGAAGATGCCAGATCATCACATTCTGAAGATGTTGAAAAAGGAGAAACACTAATTAATAGAAGAGTCATGCTGAATGGTGAGAATGAACCTCAACAAAGGAGGAGCCTATTTCATACCAGGTGCAAGTGTGAGGGTAAGTGTTGTGATGTGATTATTGATAGTGGTAGTACTAGTAATTTGGTGTCAGAAGAGATGGTGACAAAGTTAAGGCTCAAGAGATAGAAACATACACATCCATATCAAGTTGCCTGGGTGCAGGATGGCCACAAGGTCGTGGTCAGTGAATAGTGCCTAGTGAAGCTCAAGATCGGTGGGTACCAAGATGAGGTACTATGTGATATCATATCTATGGATACATGTCATATGTTGTTGGGTAGACCTTGGTAGTTTGATAGGTGTGCTCTACATGATGATCATGTGAATACCTATTCCCTGATAAAGGATGGAGTGTGACATAAGCTAAAACCATTGAAGGAAATAGAAGAAAAGGTATGTGGTAATGCAAGAATAACTTTTTTTGATAGAGGAAATTTCTTAGATGGTATGCGGCATGAGCATATGTGTTTTACCTTAATTCCAAAGGCTGGGAAAGAGGAAGTAGAAGATGTACCTGTAGAAGTTATAGAATTATTGAATGAGTTTAAGGATATTGTATTTGATAATGTTCCTAATGGATTACCACTAGTAAGAAAGATCAGTCATTAGATGGACTTAATTCCAAGAGCCAGTTTGCCAAATAAGGCAGCACACATAACGACACTAGTAGAAAGTGAAGAGTTAAAGATAGATTTGAAGGTTAGTCCATCACATCATCCATAGATTATATATGAAAGTAGTCCAAGAAATGCATCTGAGTTGAGGAACATAGATAAAGGAGAAATAAGTAGTGCTGAAGCTGAGGATTTTGCAGAACATTTGAAGAACATCCATGAGGAAGTAAGGAAGCACATTGCCAGGATGAATGCACAGTATAAGGCTAAGGCAAATGAGAGAAGGAGACATAAGGAATTTCAGGTTGGAGATGAAGCCATGGTTCATTTGCGGAAGGAGAGATTTCTAGTTGGTACATATAACAAGCTTAAAATGAAGAAGTTCGGGCCATGTAAGATAGTGAAGAAGCATGATTCAAGAAATGTATATGAGGTCAAGTTGCCTACTGAGCTGAATATTTCACCAGTGTTTAACATTTAAGATTTGATAGAGTATCATGAATGAGGTGTTGAAGATGAGATCATGGCAACACAGTGGAGTATTCTAGCAACTAGTTCAGATACCAAAGAGATTGAGGATATACTAGATAGTGATGTTGGTAGAAGCACAAGGAACATGGCATATGAAGAATATCTGGTCAAATGAAAAGGATGGCCTATTGAAGATTCATCATGGCTGACAAGGGAGGAGGTTAACCATCTTTTTTTTTCTCTTCACACCTGAGTCATGAAAAGGTCACTTCTCAAATTACCCAGGTGTCTGATGCAGGAGCATCCTGGGTGTAAGAGCAATCTTGCATAACCCAAAAATATTTCTAGTTTCTTTTCAAAAGGGATATCTTGTGCAGAGCTGCTAGTTTTGGAAATTTACTATTTTTGGTAATTTTTCCATACAATATCAGAATGTTCTTATTTCACCTATAGAGGTTCATTTTGGTCATTTCAGCCTATCAGTAAAGTTTCATTGCTAGATCAAGTCTAGTTTTGATGATATTGAAAATTTTTGGTATTGGAAGCAAGGTACAAAAACTTTGAACTTAGTTTTGAAGGCTTTAGAGGCCTCGAATGAGGTTGATTTTTTAGCTAATTGAAGCTTTCTTGATTTAGGCATTGTAGAGCTCGTTGCACCATTTCTGAATTGGGGTCATAATAGTCAATCTGGTCAATGGGTGAAACATATGGTCTCAGGAAGTCAGGCCACCTGAAATGGTGAAAAATAAATTTGCTTCAAAATTTTTGTTCAGGTTTCAAAAGTTATTTTGAGCTGACTTTGATGTAATAAATTGAAAAATCAAATAGTTCTAAGTTTGGTCGGCCTTATTGGCTAAAATTTTGGAACCTTCCCAGGTAGTAGAAAATTTCCTATATAAGGAAGGTTGTAGTGTTCTTTTAGGCAGATCGGGGCAGTTCTGAATAATCATTCAAGGCTTTTTGCTACAAAATATTGTAAGGGAAATGCCCATGTGGCTTTGCATATTGTAATTTATAAATTTGTAATTTCACATTTCTATTATTTATTTGTGGTATTAAGGGCAGCTCCCTTCACCAAGTGGTATTAGAGTAGGAGTTCCTGAGTGTGTAAATAGATCACCGACTGTGAGGTAGTTCACACCAGGACCATGGGTTAGGGTTTCTATATAAATAGATCACTGACTGTGAGGTAGTTTGCACTAGGACCATGGTTAGGGTTTCAATGATAAGTGTGAAAATGGCTCCATGAAGGGAACATGGTGGAAGAGCTAGTGTTGTGACACCTGAGGTTAGAGCACTCCAAAGACAAGTGAGAGCATTGCAAGAAGAGATTCACAGAGGAATGAATCTTAATGTCAGAGATGAAAGCAAGGATGAAGCCAAGGAAGAAGGGAATTCTGAAGGAGAAGTCAAAGTTATAAATTAGGAAGAAGAAAGACTTTTCTGAGCCATTTTCAAGATCAGGAAAAGACCTAAGATTGAGGTTCTTCCATTTTCAAGAAATCTTAACCCAGAGGACTGGATCAATGAATGTGAAGAATATTTTGAGTATGAAGATATTGAGGATCCTGAGAGGGTCAAATTCGCAAAGGGAAAACTAAAAGATTATCCAAAGATCTGGTGGCAAGAGATTCAAATGGAGAGAAATAGAAGAGGGAAAGATAAAATCACAAGATGGGAATGGATGGTGGATAAATTGAAGTGACAGTTCATTCCCGTTGATTATGAGCTTGACCTACTAAGGAAGATGCAATGTTTGAAGCAAGCAGAAAGATTTGTTCAGGAGTATATGGAGGAGTTCTATAGAATCCTCATTAGAACAGGCCATGTGGAAGCTGATAAGGAGAAAGTTGCCCGTTATCTTAATGGGTTGAGGTCGAGCATTCAGGAGGAGCTGAATTTGGTTCGAATGAACAGTATTGAAGAGGCATATCAGTTTTCCCTAAAAGTAGAGGAAAAGCTAAACAAGAAGTTTGAGAGCAGACAAAGTGGAAGAGGTCGTGATGGAAGATCTGGTGGATGGTCATATGGAGATTGAAATTAAGATTCAAAAAAGTAGGATAAGGCCAGTAATAGTTAGAATTAGAGAGGAGATAATTTCAATCATTTCCATGATCAGAATAATAGATATCAGAGAGGAAGAGAAAGAGGACAAGGATCTGAAATTGTACGCTTCCGTGGAACATGTTTTCACTATGGAGAAGAAGGTCATAGGACATTTGAATGTCCTCAATGCCAAGGAAGGATAGATAAGAGGAATGAAGGAAAGGCTAGAGTTGCACATGTAGATGAAGATGCTAGATCATCACATTCTAAAGATGTTGAAAGAGGAGAAACACTAATTAATAGAAGAGTCCTGCTGAGTGGTGAGAATGAACCTGAACAAAGGCGGAGCCTCTTTTGCACTAGGTGCATGTGTGAGGGTAAGTGTTGTGATGTGATTATTGATAGTTGTAGTACTGATAATTTTGTGTCAGAAGAGATGGTGACAAATTTGAGGCTCAAGAGGCAGAAACATCCACATCCATATTGGGTTGCCTGGGTGCAAGATGGCCACAAGGTCATGGTCAGTGAACAGTGCCTAGTGAAGTTCAAGATCGACAAGTACCAAGATGAGGTGCTATGTGATATCATATCAAAGGATGCATGTCATATGTTGTTGGGTAGACCTTGGTAGTTTGACATGTGTGTTGTACATGATGGTTGTGCAAATACCTATTCCTTAAAAAAGGATGGATTGCGACATAAGATAAAACCATTAAAGGAAATAGAAGAAAAGGTATGTGGTAATGCAAGAATAACTTTTGTTGATAGAGAAAATTTCTTAGATGGTATGCGGCATGAGCATATGTGTTTTACCTTAATTCCAAAGGCTAGGAAAGAGGAAGTAGAAGATGTACCTGTAGAATTTGTAGAATTATTGAATGAGTTTCAGGATATTGTATCCAATAATGTGGCTGATGGATTACCACTAGTAAGAAAGATCAGTCATCAGATGGACTTGATTCCAGGAGCCAGTTTGCCAAATAAGGTAGCACACATAATGACACTAGCAGAAAGTGAATAATTGAAGACATATTTGAAGTTTAGTTCATCACATCATCCATAGATTATATATGGAAGTAGTCCCAAAAATGCATCTGAGTTGAGGAAGATAGATAAAGGAGAAATAAGTAGTGCTAAAGCTGAAGATTTTGCAGAACATTTGAATAACATCCACGAGGAAGTAAGGAAACACATTACCAAGATGAATGCACAGTATAAGGCTAAGGTAGATGAGAAAAGGAGACAAGGAATTTCAGGTTGGAGATGAAGTCATGGTTCATTTACGGAAGGAGATATTTCTCATTGGTACATGTAACAAGCTGAAAATGAAGAAGTTTGGGCCATGTAAGATAGTGAAGAAGCATGATTTAGGAAATCCACATGAGGTCAAGTTGCCTATTGAGTTGAATATTTCACCAGTGTTTAACATTTTAGATTTGACAGAGTATCATGAATGAGGTGTTGAAGATGAGATCACGACAGCATAGTGGAGTATTCTAGCAACTAGTTCAGATATCAAAGAAATTGAGGATATATTAGATAGTCGTGTTGGCTGAAGCACAAGGAAAAGGGTATATGAAGAATATCTAGCCAAATGGAAAGGATAGCCTATTGAAGATTCTTCATGCTTGACAAGGGAGGATGTTAACCGTCTTTTTTTTTCTCTTCACACTTGAGTCATGACAAGGTCACTTCTCAAATTACCCCAGGTGTCTGATGCAGGAGCATCTTGGGTGTAAGAGCAATCTTGCATCACCCAAAAATATTTTTGGTTTCTTTTCAATAAGGGATATCTTGTGCAGAGCTTTTATTTTTGAAAATTTACTATTTTTAGTAAGTTTTCTGTACGATCTCAAAATGTTCTGATTTCACCTATGGAGGTTCATTTTGGTTGTATCAGCCTATCAGTAAAGTTTGATTGGTAGATCAAGTCTAGTTTTGAAGATATTGAAAATTTTTGGAATTGGAAACAAGGTACAAAAACTTTGAACTCAGTTTTGAAGGCTTAAGAGGCCCCAAATGAGGTTGAATTTTTAGCTGAATGAAGCTTGCTTGATTTAGGTGTTGTAGAGCTCCTTGTGTCCTTTCTGAATTGGGGTCATAATAGTCAATTGGGTCAATGGGTTTTGAAGGCTTTAGAGGCCTCAGATGAGGTCAAATTTTTGGTTAAATGAAGCTTGCTTGAATTAGGCATTGTAGAGCTCCTCATGCCCTTATTTGGTCGGCCTTATTGGCTAAAATTTTGGAACATTCCCAAGCAGTGGCAAATTCCCTATATAAGTGAGGCTATAGTGTTGTCTTAGGCAGTTCAGGGTAGTTCTGGGTAGTAAATTTGGGTAATGATTCGAGGCTTTGTCCTATAGAATACTGTAAGGGAAATTCCCATGTGGCTTTGCATATTGTATTTCTGGAATTTGTAATTCCACATTTGTGGAGATAATAAGAAGCCCATTTTTTGTTCTTGCAAATTGTTGTTGTTTCTCTATTTTTGTTATTTGTTTGTGGTATTAAAGGGAGCTCCCTTCATCAAGTGGTATCAAAGTAGGAGTTCCTGAGTGTGTAAAGAGATCATCAACTATGAGGTAGTTTGCACTAGGATTGTGAGTTAGGGTTTCTATGTAAACAGATCACGGACTGTGAGGTAGTTTACACCAGGACCATGGTTAGGGTTTCAGTGATAAGCGTGAAAATGCCTCCATGAAGGGAACATGGCATTAGAGTTGGTGTTGTGACACCTCAAGTTAGAGCACTCAGGAGACAAGTGCGAGCATTGCAAGAAGAGATTCATAGAGGAATGAATCTTAATGTCAGAGACAAAAGTGAGGATGAAGCTGAGGAAGAAGGGAATTCTGAAGGAGAAGTCAAAGTTATAAATCAATAAGAAGAAAGACTTTTTCGAGCCATTTCTAAGATTAGGAAAAGACCTCACATTGAGGTTCCTGCATTTTCAAGAAATCTTAACCCAAAGAAGTTGATCGACTGGATCAATGAATGTGAAGAATATTTTGAGTATGAAGATATTGAGGATCCTAATAGGGTAAAATTCATGAAGGCTAGACTAACAGGTCATGTGAAGATCTGTGGAAAGAGATGCAATTGGAGTGAAACAGAAGAGGGAAAGATAAAATCACAAGATGGGATCGGATGGTGGATAAATTGAAGCAACAGTTCATTCTTGTTGATTATGAGCTTGACCTACTCAGGAAGATGCAAAGTTTGAAGGAAGCACGAAGATCTGTTCAGGAGTATACGAAGGAGTTCTATAGAATCCTCATTAGAATAGGCCATGTGGAAGTTGATAAGGAGAAAGTTGTCTGTTATCTTAATGGGTTGAGGCCGAGCATTCAGGAGGAGCTGAATCTGGTTTGAATGAATAGTATTGAAGAGGTATACCATTTTTCCCTAAAATTGGAGGAAAAGTTGAACAAGAAGATTGAGAACAGACAAAGCGAAAGAGGTAATGATGGAAGATCTGGTGGATGGTCATATAGAGATCAAAATGAAGATCAAAAAAATTAGGATGAGGCAAGTAGTAGTCAGAATTAGAGAGGAGATAATTTCAATCATTTCCATGATTAGAATAATAGAGATCAGAGAGGAAGAGGAAGAGGACAAGGATCTGGAAGAGGAGGCTTCTGTGGAACATGTTTTCACTATGGAAAAGAAGGTCATAGGGCATTTGAATGTCCTCTATGCCAAGGAAGGATAGAGAAGTGGAATAAAGGCCAGGCTAGAGTTACACATGTAGATGAAGATGCCAAATCATCACATTCTAAAGATGCTGAAAGTGGAGAAACACTAATTAATAGAAGAGTCCTGCTGAGTGGTGAGAATGAACTTGAACAAAGGAGGACCCTGTTTTGCACTAGGTGCAAGTGTGAAGGTAAGTGTTGTGATGTGATTATTGATAGTGGTAGTACTAATAATTTGGTGTCAGAAGAGATGGTGACAAAGTTGAAGCTCAAGAGGCAAAAACATCCACATCCATATTGGGTTACCTGGGTGCAAGATGGCCATGAGGTCATGGTCAGTGAATAGTACCTAGTGAAGTTCAAGATCGATAGGTACCAAGATGAGGTACTATGTGATATCATATCTATAGATGCATGTCATATGTTGTTGGGTAGACCTTGGCAATTTGACAAGTATGCTATACATGATGGTCATGCAAATACCTATTCCTTGATAAAGGATGGAGTGTGACATAAGCTAAAACCATTGAAGGAAACATAAGAAAATGTATGTGGTAATGCAAGAATAACTTTTGTTGATAGAGGAAAATTATTAGATGGTATGTGGCATGAGCATATGTGTTTTACCTTAATTCCAAAGGATGGGAAAGAGGAAGTAGAAGATGTACCTGTAGAAGTAGTAGAATTATTGAATTATTTTCAGGATATTGTATCCAATAATGTGTCTGATGGATTACCACCTGTAAGAACTATTAGTCATCAAATGAACTTGATTACGGGAGCTAGTTTTACAAATAAGGTAGCACACATAATGACACTAGAAAAAAGTGAAGAGTTGAAGATAGGTTTGAAGTTTAGTTGATCACATCATCCACAGATTGTATATTGAAGTAGTCCCAGAAATGCATCTGAGTTGGGGAACATATATAAAGGAGAAATAAGTAGTGCTAAAGTTGAGCATTTTGCAAAACATTTGAAGAACATCCATGAGGAAGTATGAAAGTACATTACCAAGATGAATGCATAGCATAAGGCTAAAGAAAATGAGAAAAGGAGACATAAGGAATTTTAGGTTGGAGATGAAGTCATGGTTCATTTGTGGAATGAGAGATTTCCAGTTGGTATATATAACTAACTGAAAATGAAGAAGTTTGGGCCATGTAAGAAAGTGAAGAAGAATGATTTAGGAAATGCATATGAGGTCAAGTTGCCTACTGAGCTGATTATTTCATGAGTGTTTAACATTTTAGATTTGACAGAGTATCATGAATGAGGTGTTGAAGATGAGATCATGATAGCATAGTGGAGTATTCTAGCAACTAGTTTAGATACCAAAGAGATTGAGGATATACTAGATAGTCATGTTGGCAGAAGCACAAGGAATAGGGAATATGAAGAATATCTGGTCAAATGGAAAGGATGACCTGTTTAAGATTCGTCATGGCTGACAAGGGAGGAGGTTAACTGTCTTTGTTTTTCTCTTCACACTTGAGTCATGACAAGGTCACTTCTCAAATTACCTCGGGTGTTTGATGCAGGAGCATCCTAGGTGTAAGAGAAATCTTGCATCACCAAAAAATATTTTTGGTTTCTTTTCAATAAGGGATATCTTGTGCAGAGCTGCTATTTTTTGAAATTTTCTATTTTTAGTAATTTTTTTGTACGATCTCAAAATGTTTTGATTTCTCCAGTGGAGGTTCATTTTGGTCGTATTAGCTTGTCAATAAAGTTTCATTGCTAGATCAAGTCTAGTCTTGAAGATATTGAAAATTTTTGGTATTGGAAATAGGGTACGAAAACTTTGAACTCAGTTTTGAAGGCTTTAGAGGCCTAGGATGAGGTTAATTTTTTAGTTGAATAAAGCTTTCTTGATTTAGGCATTGTAGAGCTCCTCGCACCCTTTCCAAATTGGGTTCATAATAGTCAATCGGGTCAACAGGTGATGACTTATGGTCTCTGAAAGCCAGGCCACTTGAAATGGCAGAAAATAAATTTCCTTCAAAAAATTTGTTCAGGTTTCAAAATTTATTTTGAACCTACTTTGATGTGATAAATTGAAAAATAAAATAGTTCTAAGTTTGGTTGGCCTTATTGGTTAAAATTTTGGAACCTTCCCAGGCGGTGGAAAATTGTATATAACGAAGGCTATAGTGTTGTCTTAGGTAGTACAGGGCAATTCGGGGTAATAGATTGGGTAATGATTTGAGGCTTTTTCCTATAGAATATTGTAAGGGAAATACCCTTGTGGCTTTGCATATTGTAATTCTAAAATTTGTAATTCCACATTTGTGGAGATAATAAGAAGCCCATTTTCTGTTCTTGCAAATTATTGTTGTTTCTCTATTTCTATTATTTGTTTGTGGTATTAAGGGGAGCTCCCTTCATCAAGTGGTATCAAAGAAATATTTCTTGAGTGTGTAAATAGATCACCAACTCTGAGGCAGTTTGCACCAAGACTAGGGGTTAGGGTTTCTATGTAAACAGATTGTCGACTGTGAGGTAGTTTACACTAGGACCGTGGTTAGGATTTCAATGATAAGCGTGAAAATGCCTCCACAAAGGGAACCTAGCAGATGAGTTGGTATTGTGACACCTAAGGTTATAACACTCTAGTGACAAGTACGAGCATTGTAAGAAGATATTCACAGAGGAATGAATCTTAATGTTAGAGACGAAAGCAAGGATGAAGTCGAGGAAGAAGGGAATTCTGAAGGAGAAGTCAAAGTTATAAATCAGGAAGAAGAAATACTTTTCCAAAGCATTTCCAAAATTAGGAAAAGACCTAGGATTGAGGTTCTTACATTTTTAAGAAATCCTAACCTAGAGGAGTTGATCGACTAGATCAATGAATGTGAAGAATATTTTGAGAATGAAGATATTAAGGATCCTGATAGGGTCAAATTTGTGAAGGCAAGACTAAAAGGTCATGTGAAGATCTGGTGGCAAGAGATTCAATTGGAGTGAAATAGAAGAGGGAAAGACAAAATGATAAGATGGGATTAGATGGTGGATAAATTGAAGTGACAGTTCATTCTTGTTGATTATGAGCTTGACCTACTCAGGAAGATGCAAAGTTTGAAGCAAGCAGGAAGATCTGTTCAAGAGTATACGGAGGAGTTCTATACAATCCTCATTAAAAAAGGATGTGGGAAAGCTGATAAAGAGAAAGTTGCCTGTTATCTTAATGGGTTGAGGCCGAGCATTTAGGAGGAGCTGAATCTAGTTTGAATGAACAGTATTGAAGAGGCATACCAATTTTCCCTAAAAGTAGATGAAAAGTTGAACAAGAAGTTTGAGAGCAGACAAAGTGGAAGAGGTCGTGATGGAAGATCTGGTGGACGGTCATATGGAGTTCAAAATGAAGATCCAAAAAAGCAAGATGAGGCCATTAACAGTCAGAATTAGAAAGGAGATAATTCTAATTGTTTCTATAATTGGAATAATAGAGATCAAAGAGGAAGAGGAAGAGGACAAGGATCTAGAAGAGGAGGCTTCCATGGAACATGTTTTCACTTTCGAGAAGAAGGTCATAGGGCATTTGAATGTCCTCAATGCCAAGGAAGGATAGATAGGAGGAATGAAAGTCAGGCTAGAGTTGCGGATGTAGATGAAGATGCCAGATCATCACATTCTAAAGATGTTGAAAAAGTAGAAACACTAATTAACAAAAGAGTCCTATTGAGTGGTGACAATTAACCTGAACAAAGGAGGAGCCTATTTCACACCAAGTGCAAGTGTGAGGGTAAGTGTTGTGATGTGATTATTGATAGTGGTAGTACTGATAATTTAGTGTTAGAAGAGATGGTGACAAAGTTAAGGTTCAAGAGGCAGAAACATCCACATCCATATCGGGTTTCCTAGGTGTGGGATGGCCACGAGGTCATGGTCAGTGAACAGTGCCTAGTGAAGTTCAAGATCGGTGGGTACCAACATAAGGTACTATGTGATATTATATCTATGGATTCATGTCATATGTTGTTGGGTAGACCATAGTAGTTTGACAGGTGTGTTGTACATGATGGTTGTGTGAATACCTATTCCTTAATAAAGGATGGAGTGCGAGATAAGCTAAAATCATTGAAGGAAATAGAAGAAAAGGTATGTGGTAATGCAAGAATAACTTTTATTGATAGAGGAAATTTCTTAGATGGTATGTGACATGAGCATATGTGTTTTACCTTAATTCCAAAGGCTGGGAAAGAGGAAGTAGAAGATGTACCTGTAGAAGTTGCAGAATTACTGAATGAGTTTCAAGATATTGTATCTGATAATGTGCCTGATGGATTACCACTAGTAAGAAAGATCAGTCATGATATGGACTTGATTTCAGGAGCCAGTTTGCCAAATAAGCTAGCACACATAATGACAATAGAAGAAAGTGAAGAGTTGAAGATAGATTTGAAGTTAAGTTCATCACATCATCCACAGATTCTATATGGAAGTAGTCCCAGAAATACATCTAAGTTGAGGAAGATAGATAAAGGAGAAATAAGTAGTGCTGAAGCTAAGGATTTTGTAGAACATTTGAAGAAAATCCATGAGGAAGTAAGGAAGCACATTACCAAGATGAATGCATAGTTTAAGGCTAAGGCAGATGAGAAAAGGAAACATAAGGAATTTCAGGTCGGAGATGAAGTCATGGTTCATTTGCGGAAGGAGATATTTCCATTTGGTACATATAACAAGCTGAAAATGAAGAAGTTTTGGCCATGTAAGATAGTGAAGA
This sequence comes from Chamaecyparis obtusa, assembly GCA_027943335.1. Taxonomy (NCBI): domain Eukaryota; kingdom Viridiplantae; phylum Streptophyta; class Pinopsida; order Cupressales; family Cupressaceae; genus Chamaecyparis; species Chamaecyparis obtusa. The sequence goes on along the minus strand of BSBK01000508.1, from coordinate 2,102,220 downwards.
AGCATGATTCAGGAAATGCATATGAGGTCAAGTTGCCTACTGAGCTGAATATTTCACTAGTGTTTAACATTTCAGATTTGACAGAGTATCATGAATGAGGTGTTGAAGATGAGATCATAGCAACACAGTGGAGTATTCCAGCAACTAGTTTAGATACCAAAGAGATTGAGGATATACTAGATAGTCATGTTGGTAGAAGCACAAGGAATAGGGCATATGAAGTATATCTAGTCAAATGGGAAAGACAACTTGTTGAAAATTCATCATTGCTGACAAGGGAGGAGCTTAACCTTCTGAGGCAGTGGAAAATTGCCTATATAAGGAAGGTTGTAGTGTTATCTTAGGTAGTTCAAGGTAGTTCTAGGTAGTAGATCTAGGTAATGATTTGAAACTTTGTCCTATAGAATATTTTAAGGGAAATGCCCATGTGGCTTTTCATATTGTAATTCTAAAATTTGCAATTCCACATTTGTGGAGATAATAAGAAGCCCATTTTCTGTTCTTGCAAATTGTTGTTGTTTCTCTATTTCTATTATTTGTTTGTGGTATTAAGGGGAGCTCCCTTCATCAAGTGGTATCAGAGCAGAAGTTCTTGAGTGTGTAAACAAATCACCGACTGTGAGGTAGTTTGCACCAGGACTGTGGGTTAGGGTTTCTATGGAAACAGATCACTGACTATGAGGCAGTTTGCACTAGGACTATGGTTATGATTTCAGTGATAAGCATGAAAATGCCTCCATGAAGGTAACATGGTGGAATAGTTGGTGTTGTGACACCTGAGCTTAGAGCACTCCAGAGACAAGTGTGAGCATTACAAGAAGAGATTCACAGAGCAATGAATCTTAATGTTAGAGACAAAAGTGAGGATGAAGCTAAGGAAGAAGGGAATTCTGAAGGAGAAGTCAAAGTTATAAATTAGGAAGAAGAAAGACTTTTCCAAAGCATTTCCAAGATTAGGAAAAGACCTAAGATTGAGGTTCCTAAATTTTCAGGAAATCTTAACCCAGAGGAGTTGATCGACTGGATCAATGAATGTGAAGAATATTTTGAGTATGAAGATATTGAGGATCCTAATAGGATAAAATTCACAAAGGCTAGAGTAAAAGGTCATGCAAAGATCTAGTGGCAAGAGATTCAATTAGACAGAAACAAAAGAGGGAAAGATAAAATCACAAGATGGGATCAGATGGTGGATAAATTGAAGCGATAGTTCATTCTAGTTTATTATGAGCTTGACCTACTAAGGAAGATGCACACAGAGCTTCACAACCCTTGGACTTAATTTTCAAAAAAAATTTGGGAGACACATCATTGGGAGAAGAAGCCTTCTGCTTTCTAGTTTTGAGAGGTTATTGGGAATAGCTCTTAGCCTAGTGATCTGATTTCTTACAATAAAAATAGGCAAAAGGAATGCTTTCATAAGTGTTCTCTTGTTTCCATTTACTAAGTTTTGACATAATATCTATGGAAGTTGGTATATCAGCCTCATGTTCAACTCCAACACAAATTCTCACATAGGTAAGCCTCCATCTATCAATAGTAACTAGGTCTATAGAGAGTAGTTCCCCAAAGTAACTTGCTGTACTAGCAAAGACATCTTCTAACCAAAACTCTGAATGAAGACCCACAAGACGCACTCAGACTGAAGTTTGGATAAAGAAAGAAGAGTCTGTCAGCTCTAGATTAGGGGTCGATTTCTAGAGAACTATAGTATTTTTAACAAAAATCTAAGGACCAGTACAAATAATACTTTACATATCCTCATGATAGGAGAAGGAAAAATCTAGCAACCCTTTATGCATGGCAAAAATATCAACCTGGCCTTTTAAAACCTATTTACATCTACCAAAAGTTATAACAACATCTATGTTAGGTCGAGGACCTAAGAATTTTCCAACCAGAGACAAGGCTATAGTAGCAATATTATGGTCGATAACCTCATTAGGAATAGCAACAACAAAAGTCCCAACAACCAAATTAGAGATGTTGCAAACAAGAGGGAAGGAGGACTTACCAGTTGGATTTTTACCAAAAAGAGAAGACCATGAACCCAAAAGTGGGGCCTTGGAAAGGTCCACCGAGCTGAGTTCATGAAGATCAGACCCACCTTTAGATACAAGTCCCAGAGAAGAGTTGACTGCCAGAGCACATTCATCTAGAGGTTTTTCAATCCCATCCTTAGAGACCATAAACTGTTGTCCTACACTTGGCCCATTTGAAGAACCAAAGGTAGGATTCCCATCTTGAAGATTTGAAATAGCCATGTTCACTCCTACACCACTCTCACTCACCATCTTGGGAGAAACTAGTTTATTTGATGTTAAGTTCCAACATAAAGTGAGTTTATTTGTTTTAAACAAGCAAACAATGATAACACGAATGCATATGAAATTGGAATGCATCCTATCAATTCTAGTACACCACTTGTGCATGATGAAGCTGGTTTGGGTGTCCATCATAGTGACAGATGTAAACATTTTCTATTCAATTTTTTATATATAATTATTAATACAAGTAAAAATATTCAATTGATTGGTGTATTAATACAAATTTAATTGCAATAGGTGTTTGGATTAATGTCACATTTTGTATTGAAGTTGCAGAGGATGTAGAGGCTAGTATTCATGAGCACGTTGAGGTTGAGGCCAGACAACCTAATCTCGATGTTGATGACGTGAGTAGATCAGGTAAAGAGTGCTATGTCCTTTAAAGTACTAAAATACTTGTAAGTTAGTATCATATCTAATTAATATCAGTCTTAAAATTTAGTAAATCTCTTTACCTATGCAATTAAATTAGTATTCTAATTTCTATTGATAATCCTACCTTATTTAAGTATCCAACCTATTAGGATCACAAAAGAAAACTAAGATTTGTACATTGATTAATACATGAAGAGTGAATGCTCTAAACCTTCCAGAATTCTATCTAAGAAATGACATAATAAAGTCTAATACCTTAGTTTATGCATATTTTGATTTTAAAAATGGAAATAGGGTTTGAAAGAGAACATATATATATTCCGGTATTAATCCATTTATGTATGTATATACCTCCATATCTATCTCCATATGAATGAAATTCCAAATAAATCCATATAGATAAACATGTCCCTTATATGAAAAGTTATCCATGTGTCTATGGGTGTATATCCATAGATATCTGAATCCATATCCAAACATATATATCACCCTGTACTAGTGAGTTCATTTCTTTAAAAAAACTATTATCTACTCATCAAATTATAGATTAAAGAAAAAATCATAAATCAATTTCAAAAGAGAAACATTTATTTGTGTACTATAAACATGCATATGGTTCCAAATGGCAAGGATTTGAGGGATATACCTCATGTTTCAAGAATGTGACCTCATGTTTCAAGAACGTGCAGAGTGAATTTTTTTCCAATTATTTTCTTTTGCTATGTATTGTTCATATGTTTCATTTTTCATATTGAAAGTGAAAGAAAATGTGATTGAACATAGACCCCTTTATTTGTTATTACAGAGGACCCCCCTTTGTATCAATTGAATAACTAGGTGTGCATTGAGATATAATGAGAGGGGAGATGATCATGATGCCACCGATGCTCCTCTTAACGATTTCTTAAAATCGAGAAGATAAAAAAATCAAGAAATGATTGTCATCTATGCACCTTAATTGATAATGACTATTTTTTATGTGTCAATCAATTTAATTATGTGCTATTGAATGTTTATAAATTATATAATGTGTTAATCAATATTGATGAATGTTTTGTGCTAATGAATTTTAATGAATGTTATCATGTGATAATAATTATGGAGAGAAGATAATGTTGATAGTGATTATGCCAAATTCAGAGATTATGTGCATTGTATTCATATTAGTAGTCCTGTTAAACTTGAGGTGAGTGTTAGAAATAGGGAATACTAAGAGGGGGGGTGAATCAGTATTCTGCAAACTTTTTCTTTCACCCAATTATGGATATAACAAATTATCTTAATACATGCATAACATAGTAAACTAAATAACATGCATAGCAATAAAGCAAATGAACTCATTGTTGGCATTAACTATGATTGTCATTAGTGACAACACTTATTTAGATTCTACGTGTTGACCAAGCAGAATAGTGTTTACTGAGCAGAATAGTGTTTACCAAGTAGAATAGTGTTTATCGAGCAGAATAGTTTTTACCGAGTAGAATAGTGTTTATCGAGCAAAACAGTGTTTATCGAGCAGAACAGTGCTTACCGAGTTATCTTCACCGAGTGATGAGATGAGCAGTGTTTACCGAGTGCTAGCACAGAAAATAGGGAATTCACTCTCTACTGAGTGACAATATATCTACTGAGTCTCCAGTATATACTGAGTTCAAAACTACAACCGAGTGGTTAGTATGGATCGGGCCTCCACTTCTACCGAGTGCATGACGATGCTGAGTAATGCAGTGGATGCCGAGTATCAACAAGTCAGTGAGTTAGTTTGTAGTAACCGAGTCACTATATTTGGGCCGACTCAGTAATACTTGTGTTTCCTTGTTTAGATCTGACTTTGATATTGTTTTGTAATTATTTTGATTGATATATAAACAATGTTTTGTATCCTATCCAAAAGTGAGAAAAAATGAGAAGCGAAAAAGAGAAGAAAGGCAGAGATAAGCAAATTACAAAGGGATACAATAGTATAAGAAGTAGCAGAGACATATCTATCATAGAAGGTGATCAATACATCAAAGAATCTCAATCGGCAAGAATAGTTGCAAGTAAGAGATCTACTATTTCATCCTAATAGGTGAATCAGCCCGAAATCCTTTAATCAGGTAGACTTAACAGTCTTTGCAAAGATCTCTTAACTGAGTGCATACTTCTTTATATGTTTGTAAATCCTCTAACAAGGTAGACCTAGCAGTCCTTATTGCTCCTAACAGGGTAGATCATCAGAAGTGATCATTGTAAGCCTTAACTGGCAAACTTTATACTACAATATTGAAGTTTAGCAGGTTTCATCCCCACCCCAATTTTACTTTCTATTTGGAACATTTTTGGGTCACCAAATCTCTGTGTTCAAAGTGTTATGAATGTTTTATTCTTTCTATTACTCATGCATACAGTTAGCTTGTCAATCTAATGTCATTGAGAAAATGGTTGAGATCTAAAATTAGTAAAAGTTTTGAAGTTACTGATTCACCCCTCCCCTCTCAGTAACCTAGCTAGTCTTGAATATTTCCAATAATTGGTATCAGAGCTACGTGGTTCTCAGAATAAAGTTTGATATCTTGACAAAAAATTCAGGACAATGGAGATATTTAGACTTAACAAAGTAATTGAGAATGAAAAGCTAGATCTGGAAATGGCCATAAGTCAACTCAAGGAAGCAAAAAAGCATCTTTCCCTTTCCCTAAAAAGAAGGAAGGAACTTGCAAATCAGATGAATGACCACCAGTATGTTGAAGAAAATATTGAAGACTTTTTCCCTTCAAGTAGCTCAAATGAAGCAAACAATGAAGCAAAAGAACTTCTAGATAAGAATGGATCTCTGCAAGAAGAAGTAAGAAAATTAAAAAGAGAACAGGAAATTCAATCAACAAGATTCTGTGAAATCTTGGAACAAAGAAACAAGATGAAAGATGAAATAGATGGAAAGAACAATGAAATCCAGAATCAAACTCTTCAGCTAGAAAACCATATTAATCAAGTCTCCAATGCAAATGAAGAAATCTTGACTCTAAGATCAGAAAATGAAAATATAAGAGAGGAACTGAGATCTGAAAAGAAAATCAATTTAAGATTGATAAGTGACCTAGATACTAAAAGGAAAATCAATGAAAGAATGTTGAAATCTCAAGAAGATATGAATCAAGTGTATGAACGAAACCTTCATAGGCAAAAAGGAAAAGCAGGACTTGGATACAAAGAGGAAGGTGAATCCTCCAAACAAGGTACTCAAATGAATCAGAAACCTACTTGTAATCATTGTGGCAAAATTGGTCATACTTCAAACAAATGTTGGAGCAATGGAAAAGAAAAATTCAATGGAAAATGCTACAATTGCAATCAGCATGGTCATAAAGCAAATGAATGCAAGGAGAAACCAAGATTTGAAGGCAAATTTCACAAATGTAACAAACAAGGTCACAAGGCATCAGAATGTAGAACTAAAACACCCAATCCAGAAGAACAAATTATGAAAGCAATATTTGGTTGGGATTACAACACTTGGTGTAGATGTCATTACTGTGGAGAATATGGACACATTGGCATGAATTGTGTAAGGCATCACTTGAGAAAAAGGGATACTACCATAAGATGTTACAAATGCACTAAGCTTGGTCACATAGCTAAAAATTGAATGAATCTAGGAAAAGTCAAAGATGAAAAGAAAGCAAAAGTAGATAGCATCAGGAAGCAGATAAGACAATAGTGGATCCCTAAACCTACTGAGCAAACCAGTCCAAGTAATGAAGTCACTCATGAAGAGAGTGGCTCTATCAATTCTAACTAAGTCTCCAAGAAAGAACTAGAACTGTATCCTCATAGACATATTCCAAATAGTTCATGAATTGAAAGGAAGAAAGATCCAAATCAGCATGCAAGATATAGGAGAAATGCAGGAAGGTCGGTATCAGTTTCAACTGAGCAAGGTTGGGAGTAACGTAATTTCATTCGGTTACCGAGTAAGGTCAAAGTAGTATGTTCCCCAAGTTGTGAAATATTCACTGAGCAATTAATGCTTAGTGGATGATAGTTTGTTGAATTCTATACCCTAATTCTTACGGAGCATTAATGACAAAGTTTTTAACAAAAAGCATGAAATCAAATTCATTCTTCACCATGAATATTAGCATATTGAGTAGAAAAATTTCTAAGTGTGATCAAGTGATTCAAAGCAAAATTTTGTAGCAGAAATTTTTTGAAGAGCTACCATGGCATCATCCAGCACCAAAGTAAAGAAAGGTTCAGAAATGTTAGTTCATGGAGAATGGAAAGCACCGGATTTCAAACTCATGCCCGTGATTGCAGAAACCCTAGATCTGAGTGGAGCTCAGTCTCAAATTCCTCCAAAGGTACTTCTTGTAAATGACATTTGCAGTCATTTTAGAGGTACAATTCAAGAACTTGGAACCCTAGAGATAGATGTTGTTCATGATGAACTATGTTGATGGTGTTCTCAAACCGAAACATAAACATTTGGCTTGAGCAACCAGTGGAAATATCAAAGAAGATGATTCACCGAATCACTGGTCTTCCCATGCTTGCCAAGGCAAAATCTACAAAAACCCTATGTTGGGTAGAGCTGGAAAAGAAAACCCTAGCCGAATGGGATGGTAGAGATATGAGAATAAACAGCATTACTGATGTAGAACTAAAATTTGGCACATATGTAATAGCTCACAAGATATACAGTTCAAGTCAGTAGAATAGTGTTCTGTGTGAAGCAGTTGACCTAGCCTATAAAATTGTGAAGAACAATTTGTCATTTGACCTAGCAGATCTATTGTTGAAATAGTTCAACAAGAATATGGAGAGCATCCAAGCCTCAAAGAAAAATCCATGTAATTTTGGCTCACTGTTGGTTTGTTTATTTTTCTATGCTCAAAAGTTTTTCCCATCTAAAGGCACGGTAAAATGGAGTAAGGATGTGCCTATTCTTTATCAGATAAATGAGTATATTGTAGAAATGGGTGAGAATTTTACAAGCATAATGGATAATTATTTTGAATCTTTTAAGGAGAAGATCAGTAATAGATTTTGGATTCCACTAAAGTTGGTGGAAGATTATAAAGATGATGTTTGTTTTATGGCTGATTGTGATAGAGTATATATTCAGGCAGTAAGGCCCAGGATTGTATGGGTAAAACCTCTTCCTTATGAGATAAACATTGATGAGACAAAGGATATAATTGAAGCCCTAGTAAATCAACTCATTGATCCAAAGGCTCCATACTTTGGAAAATATGATGAAGCTAAGGTAAGAATTGAGCTAAGCATAAAGCTTCCACAAGTGGTTAACAAAGGTAGAAAGAGGATGGCCAAGATGCAATCTAGCACACCTCTAATGTTAACCGAGGACAAAGGAGAGGATATTGTAGGAGAAGAAGAAAGGATGAGAATAAAGAAGAACAAGTTCTTGTAAAGAAGAAAGGAAAGGTAACTATCACCAAGGAATTTGAGCAACCCACTACAGTATTCACAAGGAAAAGATCAAGGGACAAGGCAGGAAAAGTCAAGGATGACATAGTACTCAAAAGGCCTCCTCCCTCTCTTGAAGAAAAGATTAAGGATTTGAGAGAAGGATCTGGAATTGCAAATTTCAAATCTTTCAAATATGAAACAAGGTCAGAAGCAGAGCAGCAGGAAATTGAAGATGTTGTTATTGAGAAAATGGGAAGATGGAAATACTCACCTAAAGAATTAGCTTCTCAAATCCTAGGAGCTTTATTAAACCCAATCAAGATGAGATGGTCCAATGCAAGGAAAACTGCCAAGGACATCTATGCTCAAACCTTAAGGCAATTGATGCCAAGTTTGAAAAATGCTGAAATAAATAAGGCATTGATAGATAATGAGTCCAAGATGACACTAAAATTCAACAGTTGCTTAATTTTGATCAAGGATATAGAGTCAGTTGTGAAGAGTGCAGAATCTACTTGGAAAAACATTTATCATCTTCACAAATTGAGTACTAAAATTGTGATAATTAAAGATATTGAAGATGACAGTGATGAAGAAGATGAAGAGATAGTTCAGATTGATAATGTTGAGACAGAAGAAGCAGGAAAAGAAGCTACCAAGGAAGCTGAGAAGAATTTTGAGGAAGATGATCCAGTTCAGATAACTACAGAGGTAATTGCCTCACTTCCCCACTCTCCAGTAAAAATTGTTACATCTAGCCAAGAGAAAACTTCAAGTGTGATTGTGACAACTCCCTCAAATACATCAAATGTCCAATCATCACTAGCACAACTCAATGTATCAATGACAAAAGTGGCTACCACTTCATCTACCGAGCTTCAGCCTCCTTCCATCGAGTTGCAGTCTTCTGTACCTTCTTCAATTTTGAGTTTTTTAGTAGTAAGTACTTCAGATTCTACAGTTGTAAATACTTCAGTTTTTGGTTTATCAAATATTCCAGCTAGCATCCCATTAGTTGGAAGTTTATCATTTTTCACTACAAGTCCTACTGTGTCTACCATAATTTCTACTACAAAAGCATTAAGTATAAAGACTCAACCGAGTACAAAATTTTTAAGCAAGAGTGTAGTAGAAGGTATAGATCTAGATGAGGAGATAGAAATTCCCCAGTTAGATTTTGCAAACCTCACTACAGATTTAATGCAAATAGTTGATGAACTCCTCCAGAAGAAAGAAAAGTAGAAGAAACTAAAAGAAGAAAGAGATAAGGAATATAAAATCATTGAGGATGCCAAGAACATTTTGACAGAAGCTATAGGTGTTGAATTTGATTCCTCTCAACACATTTTGTTGCAGTTGGCAGAAGCAGTTAACAAGTTTAATGATGATTCCTCTGGAACAGACAAGTTGCTTGAGAAGGCTGAGAAGAAGTTTGATAATGAAGTGCTTGAGCACATTGCTTAGCAACTAGCTATCAATCAGGCAGGGTTATCTTTAGCCTTGACTAGCATTGAGTCCTCCCATTCCAAGGTAACATCTCTTTTTGTCAAAATCTGTAATGTTGCCGAGTTCTCAAAGGAGATCAAAGACAATGTTGGAGCCTTTTCTTGTAGGACCAAACTTGAATCAAATGGTTGGGCTTGAATCACAGTTTAGGCACAAAGCTGGAAGGCACAAGGTTGAAAACAATGAGGGTTTTCACACAGACCGAAAACATCATGGATTTTCAAAAACACTGTGGGTTTTCGACACTGAGGCAGATTTTTTAAAATTGTTTCCTGTAGACCTTAGAACTTGAATAATTTTTTGAATTTTGTGATTCAGCACATGTGTTTTGGACTAGCGCAAGGTGACAACATGAAGAACACAGGGCAGGACACTTTTACAAAAACATTTGCAGGGAAGAGGCCATTTTCAAAGGATTTTTACTTTAACAGGAAAATGGTCTAACAGTGGCTCTAGTTGGGGACATGTATCTCCTGTAGATACAATGAGGACCTCAGATCTTTGGGAAGAAGTAGACCACCCACTAGAAAAACATAGAGACCTCAAAAAACATAGGGAACAGACAGGAAAGGGAAAATATTTACAAAATGTACATTTTTTACAAAAAACCTGCAACAACAAACAAGAGTCAGTTCTTGCCTCTGTCAAAAATCTGATTCTCATTTCTTCCTTCATGTGGCACACCATATTTTTTACTTTCACATTTTTCACCAGGCATGTCAACATGTTCAATCAGCAAATCAGGAAGAACAAAGTAACTGTCTTCATAGTGCATGTAAAATTTTTTTGCACTCTCTCCATCTTGCTCACTATGAAGAAAAGATTTAGCATGCCAATTATCAGTACCACTATACTGAAATGGATTTTCATCTACTGACTCATGCATGCTATGAATTGGAAACACAAAAGCCTCATACTCTGCCTGCAGAAAGGCCTCATTCATATCTTGACTTTGCATTTCCATATGTGTAACCGGCTGGACCTCAAATGAATAGTCAGATTCATACCCACGGGTGGAAAATGAACACCTTGATTCAACTGGATCTAAGACCTCCACATGTTCTTCAAACAATGGATTGATAACTCCATGCAATGCACCATGTTGAACATCATGACAAAAAATGGGTTGATAATCATCATAGTCTTCATCATATAAAGTGTTAGAAAACACTTTAAATTCACTACCCATTTCATCCCCATGGAGACCTTTAGCATATGAAGAACAATCAAAACCATATGAAGACTCACTGATATTACATTCAATTATCACTTCCTTATCTTCATATTCCTGACTGAAGGAGTGTTCACTTTCACCATTACTTTCTTCTTCCCATGCTGCATCTGATTCACATGAGGACACATCAGCATCACTGCCTTCATCATCCTCACCTGAATAACAACTGAAATCACATCCAAACATTTCTGAATGAAAGGAGGATCCTACACACCTTGACCCTGATTCTTGCTCACTACCACAATCTGAATACTCCTCTAACAAAGATTCATCCAAAGTACCCTCAACATCAGACATGGGTTTCTTTGGAATATAACATTCATTCCCCTTTTACTGATGGTCTCTTTGCAACCTTTTCCATTCATCATCATCAGAAAACTCCTCTAAGAACAACCACTTAAACTCAGTCAAAGAAGAAATGCATTTTGGGGACAGATTTAGATACCAATTAGATGCAACCCCTTTGAGGGATCTCCCAAAAAACAGCATACTAACATCCTCATCAAAAATTTGATATTCTATAATAAATCTATAGAATATTAGGACATGTCTGACTACTGAATCAGACTGACAATCAAAAATAGGAATCAAACCCAAAAGCTCACTAGGGAAAGAATGAGGGGATCCTGGAAGAACATAGTCCAAAGGTCTATCCAACTTGAGAAAACCTAGCCGCCTAGACTGACTTTTCCCCTAATTATACATTTGACTTAATGCAATACTTCCATAGAATTTTGCAGAGATACAACTGAAAAATTGAAGTATGCAACCTCTATTCACACCTTATCCTTTCTTAGTGCTTGATCACTTAATAAGGTACATTTGAAACTTTGAGAAGTACCTAGGAGTCTTGCAGTAGAAGACCTTGTTGACTGGAAGGCAGGGCAGATCTTGAGCTCACCATGGAACTCCATCAGATTTTGCAATGTAGAGTCACTCCCAACCAATACAAAACTCCAAGTAACTCCCTATTTATCAGAAGGAACACTGATCAAATAGAGAAAATTAGAGCCGCCACCCATAATTAGGTGAGAAAATTTAGCAAATGCTAATTTTTCTATCTGACTCTTTCCAATGGCCACCAGAGATTATGATTTCCTTAACAGGATTTATTATTTCTCCCCAGTAGAGTCACCATATTTTTGGAGCCTTTTCTTGTAGGACCAAACTTGAATCAAATGGTTGGGCTTGAATCATAGGTTAGGCACTCAAGCTTGACAAGAAAAATAATCCAATTGATGAGGATAGAGAGAAATCCTCCTTCTTCTTTGTGCTCCACATTCACTCAGGTGGGTATTGCCTTATCTACACACTCATGCCATCCTTTTGGTGAATAAAAGGCCTGTAGATAGATTAGTGTGGAATAGCCTTCAAACCCCTTCAGATAACCTATACCCCAATGAAGCCAATTCATATACAAACAACCCTATTTGCATAGAATGAGTCTGAAGACTAGAGAGGAACTCCTACTACTACCACCAACATGAAAATGGTATTGATATATAAAGATGCAGGAAATAGCCAAAACCCATCAAACATTGGACTCAACTGAATATACTAGTCCTTGATCAGTGCCATTATCCATTGGGCAGCACTCAAAAACAAATACAAAACATGAACCAACTACTGTCAAAGACTCAAAGCCATAAATACAACTATTCCAGCCCATCCACTACTTATAAGATCCTTCTATAGATGAATCTAATGAATCTATGCCCTATCCAAAGTATCTTTCACTTGATCCTAGATCAAGAACTAAAGACTAGAACATATACAGAGGCAACCCAATGCAATGGATTAGAAAATCCAAAACTCATAAGACTGACACCAAGGAGAGACTTGAAAGCTTGAAACAATTGTATTAAGTTTGATGAATCATGTACATGTCTATACTAGAAAATGAAACCACCACTTCAATAACCTGCAAAAGATGCAAAGAAATTCTATTCAGCCTCCTACAATGTGACCAAGTTTTCTACTTCACACAGGAACCAAAAATAATGGAACCCTTAAACAGTCAAAAAGTCAAAAATTTATACCACTGGTTACCTTGGAATCCTAAACCAGTAGGATGCAACAAGCTACGGGTAACCAGGGTTAGGATTTCAACCACTAGACCAACTGAAATGATCAAGAAATTTACTGCAAGGGCCGAAAACACAAGCAACCTAGAGAAAACAAATCTCTAGCAGATCAGCAATTATGAAAATCTATGAGCTAGGATAGATAACTAGGAAATTCCATGAAAATTAGTCAAATCAACCACCTACAAATACACCTCGAGCACAAAACCACACTCCATCAGGTACAAAACAACCTCTACAAATCAGCCACATGGCTTTGGGCCAGATCGCAACACCTACCACCATCAAACCAGTAAGAAAATCTACCAGAAAAGCCATTTAAACTAGTACTTCTTGTCACTGCAAACCCTCAAAAAATTTGAATTTTGAACTACAATGGCTACCCCCAAAAGTTTAAAACACGGCCATAGATCTAATCTTTTGCTGACAGATTGGGCGGTCACATTTAATCTCGCAACAATCACGGGCCCCTTTGAAAAGTTCTGGAGCCCACCACTAGTCAGCGACCAATCAAAATTGAGCACGTCAGCAAGACCTATGTCATAACTCCACAACCGTGATATACTTCTATAGTTGTTGCATGATCCCATAGCCAGGAAACGGGCTATGTGAACATGTGACACACTGCAATCCTCTACCTTTGCAACGGTGACATCAGACCATTGTCGCATGATCGCATAGCCAGGAGATAGGCTATGCGAACATGCGACAAGCCTCCACATCAACACCATGTCACCAAAAACACCGGCCCCACTTTATCTGGCGAACTGGCGACAGAAGAACTTTCACCGGTTCATGAAATACTTTCCACCATCGCTAAAAAACTTAGCGATCACACGACCACTATTCACTGAATCGCCAAAACATTATGCAAATGAGTGAACAAGAAAAAATTTTGTCAGGACCACCAAACTACTTAGACCCACACATGGGCCCACCCTTTTTGCCACATGTCATACCACCATTTGCTGCAACCACCGAGTCACTTGACATAGGACCCACCACCGAAAAAAAAGCCTTACCTTTTGGGAAGATCAAACGGTGGTCGCATGATCACAAAGGGGAGGAATATTCCTTACGATCATGTGGCAATCGTAGATCTCTTCTACATTTTTATTCCGCCTAAGAAATATCGGGCCCACTGACAAGTCCAAATCATTGCCCAGCTCATCGGATCAAGTGATGACACCTTAGCCCAAATGGCCCCACTACGAACAAACCCATCAGCATCTAATCAAACAGTGGGCGCATGATCACATGGGGTGACAATATTTCATGCAATCACACACTGACCGTAGATCTTAAATCTCTGACATTGGGCCCCGCTAACATGAAATACAACTCATCATAGGCAACCAATAGAAAATTGACAAATCAGTGCTACCGAGTAGATAGGTCCCACTACACGCCCACACAATAAAATCCAATGGCCTTCATACCACATCAATGACTCTTGTTAAAGCACGGAGATTAAAAAGCTTGCATCTTTTCCTTGCGGTATGGTGAGGATCATTGATCCTGCACACCTGTTAACAATCTATTAGAGCCCCCCTGAGATGGGCCCGCTAGGACCTGTGTCAACCGGTCACATGGTCACATGTCAGAAATTTTTGACATGTGATCATGTGACAACCAATCATTTGAAACCCTTTGAAGATCTGGTTCCACCATCCATCACACTTGTGCAGTTTGGGAATGCCAGCAAACATGAAACTATGAGGTTGAAAACACACAGGGTTTCCGACAGAAAAGATCGAAAACACACAAGGTTTCTGACATCAAAAGATAAGCGCACAAAGCTGGAAGTCACAAGGTTGAAAACAATGAGGGTTTTCACATAGACTGAAAACATCATGGATTTTCAAAAACACTATGGGTTTTCTACACCGAGGTAGATTTTTTAAAATTGTTTCCTGCAGACCTTAGAACTTGAATAATTTTTTGGATTTTGCAATTCAGCATGTGTGTTTTGGACTAGAGCAAGGTGACAACATGAAGAACACCGGGCTGGACACTTTTACAAAAACATTTGTAGGGAAGAGGCCATTTTCAAAGGATTTTTGCTTTAACTAGAAAATGGACTAATAGACAAAATAAATAAGATTGATGAGGATTTGAAGATTAGTGCACAAAAGTTGCAACTTGAACCTAGTTCAAGCTCTGCACATCATATGACAGTCAAATTCCTATCTAATAAGTAGTCAGAATTATTGAGAGAAGATGCAAGGATCAGATCAACATTATTAGATATTCAGAACATGATCCTTCCCATCATGGATACAATGCAAAAACATATTGCATACTCAAAAACATTGATCCATGACAATCAGTTTTCAATTGCAAATCACATGATTGAACTCTCTGTAGAAGTCCAAGTTGCACTCCATACATGGAAGATTCTACAAGAGAATTGGGATAGAACTCTAGCATTAATAAGTAAGGTACACTCTGATTTTCTCTCACATTTTGGCATCTCCATGTAAAATATTTGTATATACACCTTTGGCATTATTGTAAAAAAAGGGGAGAATGTATATAAGATATATGAGATATGAAAGGGGGAGAAAGTATAAATAGGAAATATGAGTATGAGGAGATACAAGATATTTTTATATATACTGTATGGGGAGATATGAAATGTATATACAACAGTATGACAAAAAAAGAGAGACAGATTTAGCATGATTTTTTGTTTTTGGGCAATAAGTGTTTTTCTCACTAATGCCAAAGGGGGAGATTGTTGGCATTAAGTATGATTGTCATTAGTGACAACACTTATTCAAACTCTACGTGTTTACTGAGTAGAACAATGTTTACCGAGCAGAACAATGTTTACCGAGTAGAATAGTGCTTATCGAGTTATCTTCACCGAGTGATGAGATGAGCAATGTTTACCGAGTGCCAGCATAGTAAATAGGGAATTTAGTCTCTATCAAGTGACACTATATCTACCGAGTCTCCAGTACATACCAAGTTTGAAACTACAATCGAGTGGTTAGTATGGACTGGGCCTCCACTTCTACCGAGTGCATGATGATGCCGAGTAACGCAGTGGATGCCGAGTATCAAAAAGTCACCAAGTTAGTTTGCAGTAATCGAGTCACTATATTTGGGCCGACTCAGTAATACTTGTGTTTGCTTGTTTAGAGCTGACTTTGATTTTGTTTTGTAATTATTTTGATTGATATATAAACAATGTTTTGTATCCTATCCAAAAGTGAGAAAAAGTGAGAAGCGAAAAAGAGAAGAAAGGCAGAGATAAGCAAATTACAAAGGGATATAATAGTATAAGAAGAAGCAGAGACATATCTATCATAGAAGGTGATCAATACATCAGAGAATCTCAATCAGCAAGAACAGTTGCAAGTAAGAGATCTACTGTTTCATCCTAACAGGTGAATCAGCCCCAAATCCTTTAACTGGGTAGACTTAACAGTCTTTGCAAAAATATCTTAACCGAGTGCATACTTCTTTGTATGTTTGTAAATCCTCTAACAAGGTGGACCTAGCAGTCCTTATTGCTCCTAACAGGGCAGATCATCAGAAGTGATCATTGTAAGCCTTAACCGGCAAACTTTATACTGCAGTATTGAAGTTTAGTGGGTTTCATCCCCACCCCAGTTTTACTTTCTATTTGGAAGTTTTTTGGTCACCAAATCTCTATGTTCAAAGTGTTATGAATGTTTTATTCTTTCTGTTACTCATGCATACAGTTAGCTTATCAATCTAATGTCATTGAGAAAATGGTTGAGATCTAAAATTAGTAAAAGTTTTGAAGTTACTGATTCACCCCTCCCCTCTCAGTAACCTAGCTAGTCTTGAATATTTCCAACACTCATAACACATTATTTGTTCTCGAGGAAACCCTAGCCAAGGGAAAACCCCAGTGGGGATGGTAACCACAAAGATCCACTAATCAAAAGTATCCTGTTAAGGATGTTGACCCTGTTAGGAGCCTATTACATGCATATAGTGTCTCAGTCCTAATTAAGGGACTATAGGCCTTGTTAGAAGCCTCAACCCTATTAAGAGTTGGTAGTACTGATTACAAATGATTACAAGATGAGCCCACTACCCAAACAAGTAATGTACAATGATTACTAATTAAAAAATAGGGTAAGGTACATAACCTTATACTACTTGCTTGTCTTTCACAACTTCTCATCAATATCTTTCACTATTACATCTATCTCATTACAATACATCATATCTCTTCGCATTTCATATGCCTTACATTTATACAAGTTATTAGGAATAATAAATTTTATAGTTGGCTTTTCATAACATAAAGATTTACACAAAATACATATTTACCCAAGGGTTAACATCTAGGATGTTGTCCCTTTATATTATTAAGACATTATTTTGATAAACAAAATAATCCCTTAACTCTTTACCAATTTTGACTTCATATTTTGTCCTATCAGCTTAACAGTGTCTTTGGTAAATTGTCATAATTTTTTCTGTACATGTTGTATAGACTTACGCTCTTAGGTGAGTCTTCAATAGTCATCATAGTATCTATATTCAAGTGTGCAAGCACTGAACTTACTCCAATCGACATTGCCAATCAAAACTATCTCCTGGGTACACTGAGAAGATACTACACATACTTAGACAATTTTTCTTTGCACTCTATCATACTTGCTCTCTGTCATATGTGGTCTTCATGTAGATTATATGTTTCCATAATGACAACATCTAGATATCTAATTTAGCCAAATTGCCAACAATCTCCCCCTTTGTCATTGGTGGCAACATATGAGAAAATTGGCTAAGTCTCAAAACTTCAAAACTCAAAATTGTGGCCATAACAAAAAATATACTCGATGTCCTTATAACTCCATAAATCTTATCTATATTCTATACTCCCCCTAAGAATATACTTCCTTATCATAAATATATCAATTTTCTGCTATATATCTCTCCACCTTTGACAACAATGACAAAAAAAAGGGTGCCAAAAACTTTATACCTTGATTTAGTATTGTAGAGCCAGTAGGCTTGCAACACAATCTGCAAAATTTACTTTAATGCTCTCTATCTCCTTCTCCCATGCCTTCTTAATGGAATATGCAAAACTAAGTAGTGCACACAATCCATAAGATGAGATCTCACATGCTTGAAGGTTTGCAAAACTAAACTTCTCAAAAGATGTCTTAGATGCAAAACATTCTTCCAATTGTCCTTCAACAATGCTTATCTTTAATGAAATGTGCTCTCTTAGAAGAGCGAATATTTTCAATTTCCTATCCTTTTCATGATTGAGAATCCTTATTTCATCATTTAATTTTCTGATTCTTTTCTCAATATCCAATATCTTCACATTAGGTCTAGTTAAAAAATTTGTTTCTAACTGAATTTTTGCTTCTTTAGCCTTAATCTTCTCAATTACTTCAAATACATGGTTTTTAGATTTTGTACACTGAATATACAAAGTTTTACCTTTGTCCAAATTCCTTCTCAAGTCTTTTATACAAACATCTATATTGTTAATACCATTTTTGATATTCTAACTTATATCATGAAACATTTTGGCCTCATAGGCTACTCGAACCTTCACTTTAGCCATATCCGATAAGTTAGTGAACTCATTATCAAATGCATTCATAACTTTCTTAGCTCTTTCTAGTGGATCTGCTTCTACTATCTAGTTAGTCACAACACTTTGTAACTTTTCTATTATTTCCAGCAAATATCCTTCAAGGCTCTTCACCTTCTTGTTCTTTCCAATTATTTTGTTTAGGGATGTGATCAATTCCATTTGATCGTCATCATCAACCTCTTTCCCAAAACTTTCAAATATTGATCCAATATGAGATTTCTTTGCAATCTCAGGTGTAAGACTGATTTCTTCTTTGTTAGGGACTTCTTTCTATCCTTGAATTTCTATGTTTTCTTGATTCTTTGTTTTCTTTTCTTCCTCTTTCCTTGATTCTTTATTTTCTTCTACACTAGATCTATCCTATTCTTCTAGAGGCGAATTGTCAACAATGTTTTCAAGATTTTGAAAAGGATTATCATCACTATCCAATGTGATCTTAGTTCTTTCCACATGAATTGACTCATCTTCAATGTTAATTGATGGTGGAGAGGGAATCTTCTGATGCTCAGCTACTTCTGCTTGTTCTACTAGGTCTGCTACACTAGACTGTTTTTCAACACTAGATGCCATTACCTTTACTATTGCTTTCTTTGTTTCTTTTTTTATCTCTTCATAGTTTCTTCTCATTATCTAAATGGTTCTTTTTTTGTTCTTAGATGGGTTTCAATTTCTTTCATTATTTCTTTAAAGTGATCTTCATCTCTGACATCACATAGTTTTCTCACAAGATTTACTCTAATTTTATTGTCTTCTTCAGTTGCTCTCTTTTTCATGTTAACTAGCTTCTCAAACAAATAATCAGGTATCTTACCTTGAATTGAGTCAAACTTTTTATCTGCTAGAATCATATGTGTCACAACTGAATTCTCCAAATTCAATCTTTCTAAATAGTTATAAAGATCATAGTACTTGTTCATCTTCAAAAAATCTCCATCATGAATAATATGTTCATTTACCTTCTCATTCTTTGGTTTCCATGTCTTCTTTTTCACTTGAATATCTTCATCATCTTTTATCTCTGCTATTTTCCTTTGTACTAGTGGCACTATTGTCTTTTGTCTCTTACCTAGTCTAGTAGCTATTTCTTTCACTCTTTTCCCTAGTGGAGTTGAAGATGATCTTGTAGATTTCCTAACTTCTTGTTCTTCTTGCTCTACTTTCACTTTATGTTGCAAATTTCTAGTTTCAACTACTGATAGGGGTGGAATAGACAAAACTTCCTTTTGTCCAATGTCTCTAATAGCTTCCATTGTATTCTTTGCAATCATAAACTCCTGTTCCTGTCATTCCTATGTCCTTAATCCTCTTAATTGTACTTTCTACTCTTTTCTTTGACTATTTTTCTTCTTGAATAGACTTTGCGGAGTTGAAGTTGTTACAAATAGGGAATACTGAGAGGGGGGGGTGAATCAGTATTCTAAAAACTTTATCTTTTGCCCAATTATGGATATAACATATTATCTTTATACATGCATAACATAAGAAGCTAAACAACATGCATAACAATAAAGAACTCATAACACATTATTTGTTCTCAAGGAAACCCTGGCCAAGGGAAAACCCCAGTGGGGATGGTATCCACAAAGATCCACTAATCAAAAGTATCCTATTAAGGATGTTGACCCTCTTAGGAGTCTATTACAAGCATATAGTGTATCAGTCCCGATTAAGGGACTATTGGCCTTGTTAGAAGCTTCAACCCTGTTAGGAGTTGTAGTACAAAATGTGATTACTAGATAAGCCCACTACCCAAACAAGTAATGTACAATATACACTGATTACAAAATAGGTTAAGGTACATAACCTTATACTTCTTGCATCAATATCACTTCAATACTCTTTCACTATCGCTATTACATATGCTTCATATACTTCACATCATATCACTTGTCCTTCTTTCTCAATAATACTACTACTATTGCAATTACAATCACAATTACATTTAAATTTATACCAATAGCTTTATCCAAGAGTTAACATCTAGGATGTCATCCCTTTATATTGTTAATTCATTATTTTGATAAACAAAATAATCCCTTAACTCTTTACTAGTTCTGTCTTCATATTCTGTCATGTCGGCTTCACACTGTCTTCAGTAAAACTATCATAACTTCTTTTTTACATGTCGTACTAACTTGCGCTCTGAGATGGGTGATCAATAGACATCATAGATTCTATCTTCAAGTGCACAAGCACTGAACTTACTCCAGTCAATGTCACAAACAAAAATTGTGTCTAGGTTCACTGGTAAAACATTGTCTCACACTTAGACAAATTTGCAATGCACTCTGTCATACTTTCTCTCTCACCTATGTGATCTTCATGTGGATCATATGTTGCCATAATGACAACATCTATGTAATAAACTCATCCAAATTACCAACAATCTCCCCCTTTGTCATTGGTGGCAACATATGATAAAATTGGCTAAGTGTACAACTCAAAATCCATACTATCCTTATAACTCCTCAAAAATTATTGTCTCTAATATAGTACTCCCTCTAAGAGTAACAACCCTTATCATATTCTATCAATTATCTTCTATATATCTCTCCTCCTTTGACAAAAATGACAAAATAAGGTAGGGAGGGTCACAAAATTGTATTACAAAAGGTTATACCTCAATTTATTTATTACAAAGCTGGTAGGCTTGCAACACAATCTAAAAAATATATCTTCATGGCTTCTATCTCCTTCTCCCATGATTTCTTAATGGAATTTGCCACATTAAGTAGTGCGCTCAGTCCATAAAAAGCAATTTCACATGCTTGGAGGTTTTCAAAGTTAAATTTCTGAAAAGATGTCTTTGCTGAAAGACATTCTTCCAATTGCTCTTCAATTATGCTCAACTTCATAGAAGCATGCTCTATCAAAAGAGTGTATCTTCTCAATTTCCTATCTTTCTCATCTTGTACAACTCTGATTTCATCATAAAGTTGCCTAACTTTCTTCTCAACATCACAAACCTTCACATTGGGACTAGACAGAAGGTTTGTCTCATTTAGAATTTTTGCTTCCTTCAATTTTATCTTCTGGTCTTCCTCAGTTGTCAAAGTTTCTAATTTTGTACACTGTATGTACAAAGATTTACCTATTTCCAAATGCTTCCTCAAATCCTTGATATAGATATCAAGAGTATTGATATCATTTCTAATATTCTAACTGATTTTCAAAAGCATTCTAGCCTCATAGTCTTCTTGTGCTTTCACTTTTGCAATATCAGCTAGGTTTGTGAATTCAATATCAAAGGTGCTCATTACCTTCTTTGCCTTCTCCATAGGGTTTACTTCTGATATTTGTGTAGTCATAGTGCTTTGTAACTTCTCAGTTAGTTCCTTCAGACACCCTCCAAGACTCTTCATCTTCTTATTCTGACCAATTATTTTGTTCAAGGATGTAATCAGTTCCAACTGATCATCATCATCTACTTCTTTTCCCAAATGCTCAATCATAGATCTAATTTGAGTCTTCTTTCCAGTCTCAGGAGTAAGACTGATATCTTCTTTGGTGGGAATGGGAATTTGTTCTTCTGTAACTGGTGGTTCCACAACTGTTGTCTCTATCATGTCTTCTTCTTTTGTAGCTTCTTGTTCTTAAAAAGTAGAATTGTCAACAATGTTCTCCAAATGATTGAATACATTTTCATTAGTATCCAAGGTGATTTTTTTACCTTCTACATTCATTGTTTCATCTTCAATATTAATAGCTAGAGAAGAGGGAATGTCCTCTTGTACTTTCTCACCTACTTTGTCTACTACAACTAATGATTCTCCAACATATTCTGCCATAACCTTGATAATTGCCTGTTCAGTCTCAGAATTTACTTCTTCATACCTACCTCCCATAATCTGAATTGTTCTCCTTTTGATTCTTAGATGGGTGCTTAGGTCCTTCATGATTTGATTGAAATGAGCTTCATCTCTTATTTCACAAAGCTTTCTCACAAGATTTTCTCTGATAGCTGTCTCTTCCTCTGATGCTCTCTTCTTCCTATTTAGAAGTTTTTTATAAAGATCATCAAGTATCTATCCTTGAATAGTATCAAACTTCTTGCCATTCAAGATCATATGCTTCACAAATGCATTTTCTATATTAAGTCTATCAGTATAATCATAAAGATCATAATATTTGTTCATTCTTGCAAAGTCACCATTCTCAATAATCCTCTCATTAAGCTTTTCAACTTTTGGTTTCCAAGCTTTCTTCTTAGTAGTGACATCATCTTTAACTTCTGCAATCTTTCTTGGAATTGGTTGCACTAGAGTTTTATGTCTCTTTCCTGGTCTAGTAGCACTCTCCTTAACTATTTTTCTAGGTGTGGAGGAAGTGGATCTAGTAGACATCTTTGCTTCTATGTCCTTCTCAGGTACTTCCACTTTCACCTTCACTTGTGGTTCTTCTTGTGGTATTGCAGTTGATGATAAAGGAGGGATAGACAAAACTTCCTTTTGTCCATTCTCTCTGATTGTGGTTGCTATCTACTTTGCTACCAAAAAATCTCTCTCTATCATTCCTATATCCTTTAAGATTTTCTTAATGGTGCTCTCAACTCTCTTCTTAGACTGCTTCTCTTTAATTAGAATCTTTACGGAGTTGAAGTTCTCCTCAAAGGTTCCAAACCTGTCACACTGAGTGTCCAACTTAAACTTCAGTAGTCTGCTAACATACTCTTTAGTTTCTACCTTAGATATTTCATAGCCAAGAGGGTCTATGAACTCTGTTCTAGGCTCTAGTGCTTCAATATAGGTAAGGTCAGTATCCATCATAAAACATATACATCTTTATATTTTTCAACAAGAGACTTAGGGATCCTTGATCTACTAGACACAATATTCTGAAATGTCTTAATAACAAGTACTACACTCTCATTAACACTATCAATAACATTCCTTCTGTATACTACATTAATCCTTTCCATTGTAGTTTGTCCATCATTCCAATCATTTCCTATGGTGTAAGGAAATCTCCTCAAAAGATGAAAGATCATATATGTGATTAGGGATGAGAACCTAAACTATGTATACTTAGTTTTCTTGATCTTTTCCAAGTTCTCAAACAATTGAATTCTAAGAATTTCACACATATCAACTGGTACCCTATCAACACACATAAGATAAGCTACATGTACCATTCCAGCTGCCATGTCATCCTCTCTTGAATTTGCACAAAACTTAGTAGTTAGGATCTTGCCTAAATATCTCACATCATCTTGTTTGATCTTACTAATCACAATTCCTCTACCATTATAAGATGAGTTAGTGTTGTCAATGACTATTTTCCTCATGTTTTTCTCATTAAAAGGAATAGCTCTAGTCTTAGATAATCCAGTGACTTCATGAATCAAATCAGCTATAATATCCATCACTCTATCTTCTACCCAAAACTTTCCATTATGAATTCTTCTCAAGATAATCTTAGTGCATTATTCATTATCAAATTCATAGTATAATCCATATTTGATGATTTCATTATGTTCCAAATATTCAAAACCTTATTTCATTGTCATATCCTGATTCTAAATCTTCTGATATTCATTTGTGAAATCACTATCATTTACTATCTCTAGTTTGCATCCAAGATAACTTCTGACATTCTCTAAATGTAAAACTCTATTTGGTACGGATGATAATGCAAACCTAGGGTCTTCTTCCAAGGGTTCTACTGGTTCCCTTTTCAATTTAGGTCTATTCTTATCTCTGACATTGTGTATTAAGGAAACATCCATGATTTCCTCAAATTCCTTTACTGATTCAAAGATTTGTCAAGTAAAATACCTTAATTTCACATTTTTAGGGCTTGCGTAGATTCGGCACAAAATTCTTCTCCAAATCCTTGCAAAATGCTTTCTATCACTGCTCTTTGATCTCCTTGACACTTGAATTCACTTTGATGATCAAATAATATAGATCATAACCTTTTATTAATTCAATCTCACTTAGATCTGACATCGCATTCAATTCTTTTACCGCTTCTTTCCAAAAAGTTGTCTCTGCTAACCTGCAAAACTTAAAACTTCTTGCAATCTCACAAAACATAATATTTTTATTTGTGCTCTTAACCATAGCATTAGAACATCATAAACTACCTTGCATTAACTACACAAGACTCAGTTCATCATATATCTACTTCTATACTAAATCTAAGTTCCTATTCTACTGTAATTTACATAAATTAAGTACTTTGAGATAGGTCAAGTAAAGATTCATTCTTACCTTTCAATACTTCACCTTTCTGATTACCTTCAATGTTGAATATGTCTCCATGATCTATGCTTTTGATAAACTTCACTTCATCTGAATTACTACAGCATCCTTTTTGACTGTTACTTGCATCTTCATTTCTTCTTGCATGATTCCTGGGGTTAGGATTAGGATGAAAAACTCTATTGTTCATTCTGCAAAACCTTGTTGTATGTCCAATCTTGTTGCATATCTGACAAACAATTCCATTGTTTCCATATCTTGGTCCAGGTTGAGTGATTTGTGATCTGTAGTTTCTAGCAATGTGTCCAACCTTGTTGCATCTATAACATACTACTCCATTTCTTCTGTTCAAATCTTCAGTGGGTTTCTTATCTGCATTGTTAGTATTCCTAAACATTCTACTACCATCATTATTCTCGATAAATTTTAGTTTCCTACATTTAATAGCTCTATGTCCAAAGCCATGACAATTGTAACAATAACCATTAAGAGGTTTAAATTGTTTACATGTGCAATCTCTCTTCATATGAGCAATAGTATTACAAGAAAAACATCTACCTTTGAATTCTCTTTGCATACCTTTGGGTGATTCCTCTTGCTTCGGTGATTCTTCTTCTTTAGGTGTATCTTCAGATTTGTTGATCTCATCAGGCTTCTTCTCATCCATGCTTTCAAATATCTTCAGTTCTGGTTCCTTGCCTTCATCATTTTCTTTGAAAGTGTTGAATCCAAGACCTGTCTTATCATAGAATGGTTTTTGATAAGATATTTGTTCATCAATCTTCTCACTAGTTGAATATAGCCTTTCAAGTTGTTGTTTGGATTGAGTTAGTTCACCTTTCACAATCTTATTGTATTTCTCTAGTTCATCATACTGCAAATTGACTTTCTCAAGTTCAGATGTTACTTTAGAAAGTTTAGATTTTAGTCCTTCATTTTCAGTCTTTAGACTTTCATTCTCAGATTTTAGATTTTCTTCATTCTTGCCATTTCCATCTTTCAAACTAAGCTTCAAATTTTCTATCTTCAATTCATGCTTAAGGATCTCATTTTATTTTTCCATATTGTCATCACAATCTTCAATAAAAACTTCAGATTCCTTTTTAGATCTCAGATCTTCCAATTTTTTTTTTCAATTTCTCAATGAGGTTCTTTGCATCATCATACTTTCTTTTCAAAGTATCATTTTCAATAGTAAGCAAGTCAATCTATTTAAGAGCTTCTTCAAGATTCTTCTATAGTTGATCCATATCCATAGAGATCTTACTCAAGCTACTAGGCTTTCCTTGAATGGTTCTTTTCTAAGTAACTAAGCTCTGATACCAATTGTTAGAAATAGGGAATATTGAGAGGGGGGGGCTGAATCATTATTCTACAAACTTTATCTTTTGCCCAATTATGGATATAACATATTATCTTTATACATGCATAACATAAGAAGTTAAACAACATGCATAATAATAAGGAACTCATAACACGTTATTTGTTCTTGAGGAAACCCTGGCCAAGGGAAAACCCCAGTGGGGATGGTACCCACAAAGATCCACTAATCAAAAGTATCATGTTAAGGATGTTGACCTTGTTAGGAGTCTATTAGAAGCATATAGTGTATCAGTCCTGATTAAGGGACTATAGGCCTTGTTAGAAGCCTCAACCCTATTAGGAGTTGTAGTACAAAATGTGATTACCAAATGAGCCCACTACCCAAACAAGTAATGTGAAATATACACTAATTACAAAATAGTAACCTTATACTTCTTGCATCAATATCACTTCGCTGCTCTTTCACTATCGCTATTACATATGCTTCATATACTTCACATCATATCACTTGTCCTTTTTTCTCAATAATACTACTACTATTGCAATTCCAATTACAATTACATTTACATTTATACCAATAGCTTTATCCAAGAGTTAAAATCTAGGATGTTGTCCCTTTATATTGTTAAGTCATTATTTTGATAAACAAAATAATCCCTTAACTCTTTACTAGTTTTGTCTTCATATTCTATCCTGTCGACTTCACATTGTCTTTTGTAAAACTATCATAACTTCTTCCGTACATGTCATACTGACTTGTGCTATAAGATGGGTGATCAATAGACATCATAGAGTCTATGTTCAAGTTCACAAGCACTATGTCCAGGTTCACTAGTAAAACACTGTCTCACACTTAGACAAATTTGCAATACGCTCTATCATACTTGCTCTCTGACCTGTGTGATCTTCATGTGGATCATATGTTTCCATAATGACAACATCTATGTAATCAACTGGGCCAAATTGCCAATAGAAGTTCTCGTCAGAAGTCCCAAATCTGTTGTTGTGTATATCCAACTTGCTCTTAAGCAATCTATTCACTTATTCTTTTGCTTTAGTTTCAGAAATTTCATAGCTAATAGGGTCTATGAACTCTACTCTAGGTTCAACTACTTCAATAAATGTAAAGTTAGTGTCAACCATAAAACATATCTCATTCTTATACTTTTCAACAATTGACCGAGGGATTCTTGATCTATTTTTCATCAAATTCTGAAATGTTTTAATCACTAAAATTGCACTCTCATTGACCTTGTCAATAAGATTTCTCCTGAATATTGTGTTTATCCTTTCCCTTGTGGTCTTACCATCATTCCAATCATCACCAATTGTAAATGGAAATATTCTTAACAAATGAAAAAACATATAAGTGATCAATGATGAGAATCTAAACTAGGAGTTATTAATCTTCTTTATCTTCTCCAAGTTCTCAAATAATTGAATTCTCAAGATTTCACACATGTCTACTTGTATCTTGTCAACACATATCAAATAAGTTGCATGAATCATTCCATCTACCATGTCATCTTCTCTTGAATTAGCACAAAATTTAGTTGTAAGGATCTTGCACAAATACCTAACATCGTCCTATTGTATCTTGCTAATCACTATACCTCTGTCATTGTAAGATGATTTAGTGTTGTCTAATATAGTTTTCTTCACATTCTTTTCATTAAACAATATGACTCTAGATTTAGACAAACCAATCACTTCATGAATTAGGTCTACTGTAATGTCTATCACTTTGTCATCTAACCAAAACTTTCCATTATGTATTCTTCTTAGAATTATCTTAGTGCATTCTTCATCATCAAATTCATACTATAAAAAATACCTTATGATTTCATTATCCTTCAAATGTTCAAACCCTACTCTCAATGACATATCATCATATTAAAGCTTCTCATATTCCTTAGTAAAATCACTATCACTAAGGGTTTCAAGTTTACATCCCAAATAGCTTCTAACATTCTCTAAATGTAGAACTACATCTCGTATGGATGATAAAGCCAATTTAGGGTCTTCTTCCAAGGGTTCTACTATTTCCCTTTTAGTCTTAGGTCCAATCTTATCTCTTACATTGTGAATCAATGAAACATTGATATCTTCTGCAAATTCTCTAACTGATAGATAGATTTGCTTAGTAAAATACCTCAATTCTGTGATTTAGGGTTTGTGTAGATTTGGCACAAAATTGCTTCACCAAATCCTTGCAAACTTCTTCCAATCACTGCTCCTTTGATCTCCTTAGCACTTGTATTCACTTTAATGATCAAATAATACCAATCATAACCTTTTAACATTTCAATCTCATTAGATTCTGACATCACATTCAATTCTTTTGCCACTTCTTTCCAAAAAGTTGTTCCTTCTTACCTACAAAACTTAAAACTTCTTGTGATCTCGCATAACATCATATTATCTTATGCATTCTTAACCATAGAATCACTACATCATATACTACCTTGCATCAACTACACAAGAATCAATTCATCCTATAATAAATTCTACACTATCCTAAGTTCCTATTCTACTGCATTTTTTATGAATTAAGTACTTTGAGATGGGTTAGGTAAAGATTCACTCTTACCATTAGATACTTCACCTTTTTTATTACCTTCAGTTTTGAATGTGTCTCCTTGATCTGTGGCTTTACCTCCATGACTATTGCTTGCATTTTCATTTCTCCTTGCATGACTTCTAGGGTAAGGGTTTCTCATGTTATTCATCGGACAAACTACTCCATTGTTTCCATATCTCATTCTAGTCTGGTTGATTTATGATCTGCAATTCCTGGAAATGTGTCCAACCTTGTTGCATCTATAACATACCACTACATTTCTTCTTTTCATATATTCAGTAGGTTTCTTATCTGCATGGTTAGTATCTCTAAACATTCCACTACTATTATTATTCTCATTAAATTTAGGCTTCCTACATTCAATAGCTCTTTGTCAAAAACCATGACAATTATATCAATAACCATTAAGAGGTTTAAAGTTCTTACCTATACAATCTTTCTTCATGACCAAAAGTATTACATGCAAAACATCTAGCTTTAAATTCTCTCTGCATACGTTTAGGTGATTCTTCTTGTTTAGGTGGTTCTTCTTGTTTAGGTGTATCTTCAGATTTGTCAACTTCATCAAATTTCTTTTCTTCTATGTTTTCAAAAACTTTCAGATTTGGTTCCTTTCTTTCTTCACTCACTTTAGATGAGTTAAATCCAAGACCATTTTTATCATAGAATGGCTTTTGATAAGACATTTTTTCATCAATCTTCTTGCTAGTAGAATATATCTTCTCAAGTTGTTTCTTAGACTTAGTCAATTCACCTTTCACAATAGTATTATACTTTTCAAGTTCAGCATACTGCAATTTGGTTTCTTCAAGTTTAGATTTCACTTTACAAAGTTTAGATTTTAGATCTTCTTTCTCAGATTTCATATTTTCTTCATTCTTGCTATTTCCATCTTTCAAACTCAACTTTAGATTTACTATCTTTAGTTTAGGTTTAAGGATTTATTTTTCCTTTTCCAGATTATCATCACAATCTTCAACTTGAATTGTAGATTCTTTTTCTAATTTTAGTTCCTCCAGCTTATTCTTCAACTTTTCAATGAGGTTCTTTGCATCATCATATTTTCCTTTCAGAGTATCTCTTTCTTCAGTAAGTAAATTAATATGTTCAATAGCTTCTTCAAGATTCTTCTGTAGATGATCCATATCCATAGAGATCTTACTCAAGTTGCTAGGCTTTCTCTAAATAATTATTTTCCGAGTAACTAAGCTCTAATACCAATTGTTAGAAATAGGGAATATTGAGAGGGGGGTGAATCAGTATTTTGTAAACTTTTTCTTTTGCCCAATTATGGATATAATAGATTATCTTAATACATGCATAACATAGTAAACTAAATAAAATGCATAGCAATAAAGAAAATAAACTCATAACACATTATTTGTTCTCGAGGAAACCCAGGCCAAGGGAAAACCCTGGTTGGGATGGTACCCACAAATATCCACTAATAAAAAATATCCTGTTAAGGATGTTCACCCTGTTAGGAGCATGTTACATTCATATAGTGTCTCAGTCCTGATTAAGGGACTATAGGCCTTGTTAGAAGCCTCAACCCTGTTAAGAGTTGGTAGTACTAATTACAAATGATTACAAGATGAGCCCACTGCCCAAACAAGTAATGTACAATGATTAATAATTACAAAATAGGGTAAGGTACATAACCTTATATTTCTTTCATGTCTTTCACAACTTCACATCAATATCTTTCGCTATTACATCTATCTCATTACAATACATCATATCTCTTTGCATTTCATATGCCTTACATTTATACAAGTTATTAGGAATAATAACTTTTATAGTCGGCTTTTCATAACATAAATATTTACACAAAATACATATTTACCCAAGGGTTAACATATAGGATGTCTTCCCTTTATATTATTAAGACATTATTTTGATAAACAAAATAATCCTTTAACTCTTTACCAATTTTGTCTTCCTATTCTGTCATGTTGGCTTAACACTGTCTTTGGTAAAACTGTCATAAATTTTTTTGTACATGTCGTATAGACTTGTGCTCTCAGGTGAGTCTTCAATAGTCATCATAGTATCTATTTTCAAGTGTGCAAGTACTAAACTTACTCCAATCAACATTGCCAATCAAAACTATCTCCTGGGTACACTTGGAAAATACTGCACATAGACAATTTTGCTTTGCACTCTATCATATGGAGTCTTCATGTAGATTATATGTTTCCATAATCACAACATATAGATATCTAACTCAGCCAAATTTCCAACAGTGAGTGCTATGAAAATGTGGCGGTTACTATTTCCATTGTAATTTTTGACACAATAACTTCGACGTCTTATTTTGTGGAATAATCGACAGATGGTCATTGAATATCTGACAGATAATCATCAGAATTAGGCCTCAAATGTACTAATGATATCTTCAAACAACATCCTACAAAACAAATTGATTAGTATTCTCAAAATGATTTATTCTTGGTCAAGCATTCTGCAAAACCAATGTTAGAAGATAGAAAATATCAGACATGCAAGAAATCCCAATCATGCACTGAACTATGTGCCAATAAAGTGCAAGCGCATCACAACTATTTTGCTTTTTTCTTTTGACCTAGTCAACAAGATCCTATTTTCTTTATATAATTTTGGTTCCAAAAATAAAAATATTAAAAAGATTCCCCTATTAAAATATGAGAGATTTCTAAAAATGCAAATTTTTTACAAATATATCTTAATTTGTGCCCTAAAGACCAATTTTACAAAAACATACCAATTTTCATAAATGGACTATTTGAGCCATGTTATTGCATCTAAATTAAAAACACAAAGAAGTAACCCCCTATAGAATTCTTGGGCCTTTCCAAAAGTGTAAAATTTTCTAAAATATCCACTGATTTGCAACCAAAAATAAGTTTTTATGAAAAATCAATAAAAAATTATAATTCACGAAAAAATTATCAGAAAAATCTGATTTTTGGACAGACACCTCTGATCCATCCCCAACCTATAAAACAAATTTTAGATCAAAACTCCAAGCCATTTGTGAGATATGATCAAATCTTTGAAAACCCTAATATTTTATCTTCAACTCAACCTGCACAAGGGTTAGACTTGAAAAAACTTGAATAAAATGAAATAAAATCAGGGACATGAGCCCCATGGTGGGCGTCAAAAATTTATGATCAAAATGTGACACACTTCTATAAACCATTGCACTTGAGAGAATCCATGAAGAGGGATATCTCAAGAAACACCTTATAGCTTCCTATCTATGATGTGCAAGAATGTGAATATTATGCATAGTGGCTCTCAAATGAACCTCAATAAGAAACCCTTGCAAGGTGCACCATAGAATGGAAGATTCAAAATAATAATGCAAGAATGAGATATCTAAATGAAATGCAAGATCTAAGATAGAATGCAAATGCAAGAACAAGATAGAAAATGTAATCTAATGAGATTACAATACCTCCTAGTTAAGCTATGTGATTTAAGCTAAATGCAATAAGGAAATGCTAAGATGAAATGCAATGGAGTACTCTAATAATGCAAGTAAACAAAATGATAGCATAACAATAGCATGAATGGGTGATATGCAAGAGTGAGGAAAAAGTCTCTTTTTAAAGATCAATGGATGGTGGAGATTAAGAGGAAAAATCCAAGGGTAGAGAATATTCCCTATTTTGACTTTAGGGCACAAGATTCTCAAGAGGAAAAATCAATGGACAAGAATGGTTAGGTAGAAATGAGTGATGGGGATTAAGAGGCAAAATAGATTCCACTTTTGTCTTTTTCTCTTTTTTTTGAATTAAGAAATTCCTTTTTCATGTGCACACATCAGATAAAGTGGATTTTATTTAATTAAAAGGGGACATATTCTTTTAATCAAATAAAGCTTAAGATAAAGTGGTCAAATTTTAGGATATCATCAAATAAATGATAAAGTGATGAATTGATTTCTCGGTAAGGGATTAAATCAATATGTAGAATTGATTAAGCATAAGATAAAGTATAGTACTTTAATTTTTAATGTTAGAGTGAAGCTCAAGGTTTACTAGACCATTTTTGGGTGATTATAGATTGTTTATTGAAGAATAATGAGGATATCTCCAACAAGGATTTGTGTTGTCGTATTGTGGGCTTGGAGATTGGCACCACCTCTGATAAGAATGATCTGAAAGAGAAAGGTAAGAATGAGGAGGTTAATCTTGTTGGTTACCATAGTTCTGTATCTATCATTCCTGTTCTAAGTCTAAATGCACTAATGTGCCTCATCAAGATGATTATGTTTGTAAAGGGGAGTCTACTCATCTAAATCTAGACAATCTTCATAGGAAGAGTGTGCCTACTCTAGATTATCTACAAAAGGAAAAATATTGGTTTGTCAGTTCTTACAAGATGGACAAATGGGTCCTAACCGAAATCAATAACCTCAAAATAAAGAATAAGACCATGTTTGATAAATTTGCAATCACAAAAGATGTTATTGAGAAAAAAGTTGACATATGGGCACTAGAGAAAAATAAATGTTTATTAGAGAAATTGGAGGAAGAGAGAGCTACCAGAATGGCTCTAGAAAAGAGGGTTGAGAAATTGGAGGAAGAGAGAGCTACCAGAATGGCTCTAGAAAAGAGGGTTGAGAAGATGAACATGGAGAATAAGAACCTTGAGGAAACCCTCAAACAAATTCTCCATAGTAGCCTTGATAGCATGAAAGTTTCCATTGAAAATATGAAGGATCTTGCTGTTGGAGATTTTCCAGCAAGCCAGATTGTTGACTGTATGTTTGTCATTGATGACAACATATGGCAAGCAGCATGCATGGAAGCTTAATGGAGAGAGCCTTCAACATATGTTGCATGGATATGTTATCAACATAATATCATAGACGCATAGGTTGATTCTGAGTAAAGACAGTAATACAGTTATGTATATCAGTGAGTATTCTTGACAGGTCCCAAGAACAATTATGTATGTGATTCATTGTATGGTTGTAGTAGAGCCTTGCACCTTCATATTTATGTTTTAGACATATGTATGATGTTATGTTCATGAACACAGAGTCAGATATGCAGTACATGTTTAGTTATGAAGTCTCCAGTTGATAGTTACAGTTTCTTGAGTGAATCTAGGAAAGCTGACAATGATTATAAGATTGTGGTAGTTGCGCCCATCATCATGGTATGCGCTCTTGGGTTTATGTTAAGAGGAGAGTTAAAAAATTTTGGTTAAGAGAACATGATTTAATTCAAAATAAGAAGAAAGTTGGAGATAATTTAGTGAAGCCGACTGTGTGTAGCTTGGTGTCTACTCACATGGAATTGTGAAGTCCTAATTTATGTTGTGTGCTTATTAAAGCTAACTAAGGTGTTATTGGAGAGTTTTATTGTTTCTCTAATATGATTTCAAGATGGTTCTAATAGGCTGACTTGATTATATCATTTGAAGGAAAGATGTTAATAGGTAGTCATTTTTTATTGCTAAAGCATGGTTTAGAGTTGTAAGAAAATAGAAGAGAAGAAAGTGCAAAGTGTTGAGCCACTACCAGAAGGTCTATGTGACCAAGTAAAGAGTATATGCTATTCATTTCAACTGATCCAAACAATAGGTTTATGTGCAGTTCACCAAGATCAAAATATAGTGTTTATTTGTTAATCAGAAGGTTGTATCCTTTACCCCTTTGAGCAGTGTGCTCTTAGATAGTGCGTCCTCACCCTGAATAGGTTTAATTGTAAAAGACACCTAACAAGGTCTAACCCTTAACCAGTTCACTGTACTTATTGCATTATAAAGATCAACTCCTAACAGGGTTGTAAGATCTTCTAATAGGGATCATAATACACTAGTGCAGTTCTTAGTGGGTGTCAATACCCATCGGGGCTTTTACCTATTTGGGTTTCCCCGTAATCAAAATTGTGGTGGTGTTAAGTGTTCATTCATTGTGTTTATGCTTAATTTTCTTATATACTTAATTGGACAAGGAATTGAATCTCGTAGATAACTAATTCACCCCCACCCTTCTCAGTTATCTCTTGGAACTATTCCTAACAATTGGTATCAGATCCAAGTGCCTCGGAGAGAAAATTTAATATCTTGAGGTTGATCAGATGGAATTATTTAGAAAATAAATTCCTAAGTTTGATGGAGAGAACTATCTAGAGTGGAAGAATAAAATGATGACACATTTACAGTGCATTTCCTTTGATATTTCTGAAGTAGCTACCAAAGAAGTTGGGATTCCTTCACTAGATGATCTTGCAAAAGAAGATGCAACCTTGAAGAAAAAAGAGACGTTCACTTCAAATGGTATTTCCAAAGAAGCCCTTATTAGCACCCTATCTGACAGTAAGTTTTTTGAGATCAATAAAATGGACAAAGCCTGTAAGATATGGAAATAATTAGAAGACATGTTTGAAGGAGATAGTCAAGCTAAGAATGCATGCAAAAAGACATGGAAGAAAAGATAAAATACATTAGAGATGCTACCTGATGATAATGTCAGAGCCTACAATCAAAGGATTAATGAAGCAGTTACAGGAATCAGAAAAAATGGAGGAGAAATCTTGGAAGAAGATATAATGGACAAAATGATGACTACCTTGACTCCTAAATATGAAAACAAGATATGCATCCTAGATGAAACTATGCAATCCACAAAATAATTTTAAAGAGAGACTTTAATCATCAAACTTTTAGCCTTTGCAATATCAAGATTGAAGATAGAACCTAAAAGTGAAACTACATTCAAAGCTTCAATACATGGTAAGAAATCCTTGAACACCTCTGGTAATTTTGATGATGACAATGAAGAGAAAACACTAGATGATTTCATTTCTATGATTGCTAAAAGAGAAAAGAAAGGAAAAGGAAAATATGAAGGTCAATTACCATTCAAATGCTTTTCATGTAATAAGATTGGTCACTTTGCATCCAAAAGTCCTACAAGAGTTGATAAGTTCAAAAATAACTACAAGCCTAAGTATACAAAGGAATGTTACTATGCTAAAGATGGAGTATCAAATGAAGAATCAGCTAAGGAGGAAATTGGATTCATTTCTCTTGAAGATGAAAAGAATACACAAGAGCTAGCATTGATTTCATAAGAAGACATTAGGATAGATTGGATCATTGATAGTGGTTTCTTACATCACATGACAGGAGACAAAGATAGATTTATTTATCTAGATAGGTAAAAAGGAGGCATGGTTAGATTTGGAGATAACACTCATAAACCTATCATTGGTAGAGGAGACATTACCTTGGATGGAAAGAACAACATTGATGATGTTCTAAATGTTGATGGTTTGCAGCATAACCTACTGAGTTTTGGACAGTTGCTTGACAAAGGTTACCAATTGGAATTCAAAGACAACAAGTGCATGATTAAAAACAAGGAAGGAGAAATGATTGCATTAGGTTCAAAGACTAAAGGTAATCTTTTTCATCTTAATCCAGAAGCAAGTTGTCTATGGCACAAAAGACTATGTCATATCAATTTTGACAACATAGTAAAGATAAGTAATGTCAAGGAAGTAAGAGATCTTCCTAGCATTGCAAAACCAATTGATGCAATATGTAGGGAATGTGTGATGGGAAAGGATGTGAGAAATTCATTTAGAAGCAAGCACAACTCGACAAAGAACAATTTGGATCTGATACATACAGACCTATGTGGACCAGCTCAAACAAGATCATACTATGGTGAAAGGTATTTTATTTTATTGATTGATGACTATTCTAGAATGATGTGGGTTGTGTTCTTAAAGGAAAAATCAAAAGCATTTGACAAATTCAAAATATTCAAAGATAAGGTTAAAAATGAGTCTAGATTGAAGATTAAATGTCTGAGATCAGATAGAGGAGGAGAATTCACCTCTGACAGATTTTATAAGTAATGTGAAGAACATGGGATAAAGAGATAGCTAAGTTCCCCTAGAACCCCTTAGCAGAATGGAATTGTAGAGAGAAGGAATAGGATCATTCTTGACATAGTGCACACCATCATGATTGAAGGAAAGGTCACACACACTTATTGGAGAGATGTGGTCAATACAATAGTCTACACTATTAATAGAATTCAATTGAGGCTAGGTGCAGACAAGACACCCTGTGAGCTATGGTTTGGGAATGTACCTATAGTAAAATACTTCATAATCTTTGGAAGCAAGTGCTACATCAAGAGAAATGAAGCAATTGGCAATTTTGATGCAAGTGATGAAGGTATTTTTCTTGGTTACTCTACTAATAGAAAAGCTTATAGATGTTTTAATCTAAGATTGAAAAAGATCATTGAAATTTCTCATGTTAAGATTGATGAGAAGTTTATGATTCAAGAGAGATACCATGATTATGCGCCTATGATTGAAGAAGAACCTAGAACTAACAGTAGTGAAATAATTGTTGAAGAAATCTTTGACGACATTGATGTGTTATTCAATAACCTTGTAAAAAGTGAAGAAGAATATCATAAATCTGATGAAAAGGTCACTCCTAATGTTCCTAAATTCACATCCAGATATCATTCAAAGAAAGAAATCATTGGAGATCAGAATAGTAAAGTCATGACAAGATCAAAAGCAAAAAGTTCCACAACAAATGAAGAGGTATGTTTATTATCATAGATTGAACCCTTAAGTTTTGAAGATGCATGTAATGATTCAGATTGGCATGAAGAAATGAAAGAAGAGCTAGATCAAATAATTAAGAATTGTTAGAAAGTAAAGTCCACCAAGATAACTGAGAGTGGGGGGGTGAATCAGTTATCAAAAAATTATAAATTTTATCATCTTCAACAACATTAAACCATATAAGAAATATAATTACTAACCATAGAAAGATATTCATACACAATTACACAATAACACAAGATATGTTGACTAGGGAACCTCTTGATCAAAGAGTAAACCCCAATGGGAATGATGCCCAAAAAATATGCACTAATATGAATATTCCTTGTGAAAGGGTGGACTCTGTTAGGAGTCTTATGAAATACATTTAGTACATATGAATCCCTATTAGGAGATTTTGAATCCCTGTTAAAAGATTCTAACCCTGTTAAGAGTTATGGAAGACAGAAGGACCCACTGCCCAAACTCACTATCCAAATAATATTTGCATTATTCAATAGAATAATATGTTACCTCTTCTCTGACTATGCCAAACCGCACTCACTATTACATCATATCTCAATTCCAGATCTTTGTACTTCACATTTCTTCCTTCATAATTTTGCTCTCATACTTAGCTCTTTTCTTCACTTCATGCATACCACATCACATCTCTCATTTTTACAACAAGGAAAAACATTCCTTCCTTTATACCACTCTCAAATAATTACAAATGAGTTGGCATATAATCACAAATTAAAATATTCCATACGTTACACCAAAATTACATAAAACTATCAGCTTCCAAATACAATAAATCTTCACTCATGTGACTTCAAAGTTTTTGATGTCATCCACATCACTATCAATGTGTCTCTAACTTCCCTTTAACTGCACAAAGCTAGATTCCATCCCGATTAGGAGATATCATCCGATTTCCAAAAACTGCTACTCAGGAACACTGCCTGAATACTACTTCCACCAAAATGATCACAAATTTCATGAATAAAAGAATTACTATCTGTTCTCTTAACCATAGACATATAACATATCAAAGAGTATATCCTCAATTTCACATAGCTCCAACTACAATATCCCATGTGCGCTAATCAAAACACTATCTACTTCTTTGCAAGTCTTTGATAAAACACTGTGTTGACATCAATGACAATCATGGTCATGAATGCAACAAAAAATGCTATAAAATGGGTGCCAAACACTTTAGCATTCATTCCTAACAATCTCCCCCATTGGCATTGATGGTAACATAGATGAAAAACATCCAATGTTCCAAAAATCCAATACTGCAACACTGATTCTTCAAATCCTCTATATCAATCAAATCTTGCTTCATTATCCTGTTCAGTTCTCTTATATTGTTATCTCATATTGTTTTTCATGTATACTTCTCCCCAATTGACATCAATGATAGAAATTTCATCACTATGTCAACAACAACTCAATGTCAAAAGTTACTATTTAGAAAAATACATTTACTAGAGTCCTCATGACTCAGCTCAGATACACATACTCCCCCATAGAGGAAGTACCAACACCCAGTCCAAAAGAAAGATAGGGCTCATATATTATTGGACAGATGCAACCAACTACATCATTACTCAAAATTAGGTTGGGGTATAACCCCAAGCATACCTCTCAGATACTCAAATGCATCCTTAGGCAAAGGTTTTGTAAATATGTCTACTATCTGTTCCTTTGTGCTTATGTATTCCAGTCTAACTTCTTTCTCACCAACTTTCTCTCTTACAACATGATACTTGATGTCTATATGTTTTGTCTTAGAATGTAGTATAGGATTCTTAGACATACTAACTGTACTAGTGTTGTCACAATGTATAACAACAGGCTCAACAAATTTAATTCCAATATCCTTCAGCATCTGCTTCATCCAAATTATCTGGTTACAATTGTTTGCTACTGCTACATACTCTACTTCTGTTGTTCTTTGTGAAATACAATTTTTCTTCTTTCTTAACCAAGAAACTAATCTTCCTCCAAGAACAAATGCTCCTCCACTAGCACTTTTCTTATCATCAACATTGCCTCCCCAATCAGCATCTGTATATGCACATAGGGTAAAATCATCAGATTTTTTATACCATAATCCATAGTCCATTGTGCCTCTTAAATATCTCAGTATCCTCTTTACTGCTACATAATTTGATTCTCTAGGTTTAGCTTGGAAGCTTGCTACAATTCCAACTAAATGAGCTATATCCGGTCTTGTGTGTGTCAAATACTGTAATCCTCCAATCATGGATCTATATTTCTTCTGCTCAACTGTCAGTGTTTCATCTGTGCTAGATAACTTATGTCCGATTACCATAGGTGTTCCAACTAGTTTATAGTCCTCCATTCCAAATATTTTCAACAAATCATTCAAGTACTTTGTCTGACTTACAAAGATACCATCATTGTTTTGTGTTATCTGTAATCCCAAAAAGTATTCCATCTCACCAATCATACTCATTTCAAATTCAGTCTTCATTTCATCAGCAAATTTGTCACTAGCCTCATCTTCTCCTCCAAAAATAATGTCATCAACAAAAATAACTATAATCAAAAAACCATTTTCAATTTCTTTTGTATATAGATTGCTATGAGTTGTTCCTTTAGAAAATCCTAACTTTAACAAATACTTATCTAGTCTTGCATACCAAGTTCTAGGTTCTTGCTTAAGTCCATATAATGCTTTCTCCAGTTTACATACCATGCCTCCTTCTTGAGTCAAAGGAAAACCTTCAGGCTGCTCAATGTAGACTTCTTTTTCCAATTCTCCATTCAGAAATGTTGACTTCACATCCATCTGATACACTTTTAATTTCTTAAAAGATGCATAGGCCAAAAACATTCTTACTTCACATCCATCTGATACACTTTTAATTTCTTAAAAGATGCATAGGCCAAAAACATTCTTACTACTTCAATTCTTGCTACTAGTACAAAATTTTCTTCATATTCAATTCCTTCTTGCTGTTAGTAACCCTTACATACCAATCTTGCTTTGTTTACAAATTCTCCTTGTTCATTCATCTTGTTTCTAAATACCCATTTAGTTCCAATCACATTCTTGTCTTTAGGTCTAGGGACCAATTCCCATGTCTTGTTCTTTTCTATCTGATCTAGTTCTTCTTTCATAGCATTAATCCAATGTTCATCTTCACAAGCTTCATTAGTAGATTTAGGTTCAATTTGAGAAACCAAACATAAATGTACCTTATTCTAGGTCAGAACTCCTCTATCCAAACTTCCAATAACTTGTTCAATAGGATGATGTCTTGATAAATTCTTGTTCAGTGTCATAGTCTCAGATCTTGCTTCAACTGTAGATTCTTCTCTAGATTCCTCTTTGGTTTCTTCAACATGACTTCCATTCAACAATTCACTGCCAGTTTCATAGAATAATTTAGTAGTTTCAGTGTTAGGCTTAGGATGAGCTTCTTCATCAGATTAATAATCAAGCATTCGTTCTTGAATTTTGAACTTTTCATCAACTTTAACATTTGCGCTCTTAACAATAGTTTTAGTTCTCTTATTGTAACATCTATATGATTTGCTCTTCAAAGAATATCCAAGAAAAATACCTTCATCACTTCTAGGATCAAACTTTCCAATATCATCATCTCTCTTTATATAACATTTGCATCCAAAAATTCTAAAATACTTAACTGAGGGTGCATGTCCAAACCATAATTTATAAGGTGTCTTGTCTGTGTCTACTCTGATTTGTACTGTGCTCATTGTATATACTATTGTATTCACTACTTCTCTCCAAAATGTATTCACTAAATCATTCTCAAATAACATAGCTCTTGCTACTTTAGTCACTGATCTATTTCTTCTTTCTACAATAACATTTTGTTTAGGTGTTCTAGGGGTTGAAAACTATCTCTTAATACCATTCACTTCACAAAAGGTGTTAAACTCTCTAGAAGTAAATTCACCACCTCTATTAGATCTCAAACATTTAATCTTCATTCCAGATTCATTCTCAACTTTGTTCTTAATGATCTTAAACTTATCAAATGCTTCAGATTTTTCTTTCAAAAATGCAATCCACATCATTCTTGTAAAATCATCAACAAGAATCATAAAATACCTTTCTCCATAGAATCCTCTAGTCCTGGTAGGACCGCTCAAGTTTGTATGAACAATCTCCAACTTCTCTACCGATGTGAACTTCTTACTAGAAAATGAACTTCTCTTCTGCTTAGCCATCACACATTCTTTGCAAATCATGTTAGTAGGCTTCATAATTTTAGGCAAATTCCTTACTACAAGTGTAGTACTGACCTTCACAATATTATCAAAGTTTATATGAAAAAACCTTCTATGCCATAATAAACTATCATCAATCTTAGTAATCAAACATGTCATCTCAGTAGGATTCAACTGAAATACATTACCTTTGGTTTTAGATCCAGTTGCAATCAGATTTCCATATTTATCCTTTATCACACAAGTTTTCTCAGTAAACCAAACTTGACATCCCTTATCAACTAACTGTCCAATACTTAAAATATTATGTTTCAATCCATCCACAAAGTAAACATCATTAGTATTATTCTTTCCATCAAGAGTAATAGATCCTATACCTTTAATCAAACAAGGTGCATTGTTACCAACTCTAACAACTCCTCCATCATAATTGTTAAAATTTATGAACTTTTTCATATCTCCAGTCATATGATGTGAACAACTACTGTCTGTAATCCAATCAGCTTTCTTTTCAACTTGGGAAACTAAGGCTTTTTCTTCCTTAACATTAGTTTCAAAATTTTCTTCTTTAATTGTTACAAATCCTATTTCATCATTATTCTCAGTATCACTTTCACTTAAAGTTCTTTCAATACTAGCTTCAAGGTCTTCATCATTAGCATAATAACATTCCTTAGATCTTCTAGGCTTGAAATTATTTATGTACTTCTTAACTCTCCTAGGACATTTAGATGCAAAATGATCATATTCTTGACAAGTCCAACATTTAAAAATTTTCTTACCGTCTGGTTCTCTTTTCACAAGCAAGGCAATACTTTCTTCAATCTTCTTGTCTTCTTCATTTCTAGATGTGTTTCTACCAGCATAATCTCCGCTAACACTAATGCTTGTAGAGAATGTAGGGAGAATATGAAGAGCACTAAATGTTGTCTCCATTCTAGGTAAGTCTCCTGATGACCTCAAGTTCATCTCTGCTTCTTCCAATCTTCCAAGAAGAGTCTCTCTTGTAAAGTTCGTAGTACAAGGTATAACTTGTTCAATCATCTATGTTGTCTGCTTAAATACAAGAGTCAATGTCCTTAGAATTTTCCATATCACTTCATTCTTTGTCTTTGTTCCTCCACAAGATTCTATCCCTGAAACAATTTCTGACATTCTACCAATATAGCTTCTAACAGATTCATCTTCCAACATTCTTATATCTTCAAATGCACATATCCAATAATGTAATCTAACTCTTTTTGCATGTTCATCACCTTCAAAATTAGAGTGCAAATCTTTCCAAATTTCATGAGACTTTTTCAAACATTTTACCTGAGTATATTCATTCTCCAGAAGTGTTGTCAAAAGTGCTTCTCTTGCAAGTATGTTACACATGAATAGATCTCTCTCATCATTAGAACATGTCTCAAGATCATCTTGTTCAATGATAGTCTTATCATTCTTTGTAGTCAACCAATAACCTAGTCCTAAACATAGTAGATGTGTCTTCATCTTTTCTTTCCAGCTATCAAAATTTACTCCATCAAACTTAGGGTTTTCTTTCCTGAAATTCACCATGGATCTCCTTAAGCTGTTAAACTTTTCTTTCAAGGACCTGCTACTCTGATACCAATTGTTAGAAAGTAATGTCCACCAAGATAACTGAGAGGGGGGGGGGTGAATTAGTTATCAGATAATCATAACTTTTATCATCTTCAATAGCATTAAACC
Organism: Chamaecyparis obtusa; assembly: GCA_027943335.1. NCBI lineage: Eukaryota > Viridiplantae > Streptophyta > Pinopsida > Cupressales > Cupressaceae > Chamaecyparis > Chamaecyparis obtusa. The sequence goes on along the minus strand of BSBK01000508.1, from coordinate 2,059,036 downwards.
ATATAAGCAATATAATTACCAACCATAGAAAGATATTCATACATAATTACACAATAACACAAGATATGTTGACTAGGGAACCTCTTGATCAAAGAGTAAACCCCGGTGGGAATGATGCCCACAAAAGATGCACTAATATGAATATTCCTTGTGAAAGGGTGGACTCTGTTAGGAGTCTTATGAAATACATTCAGTATATATGAATCCCTGTTAGGAGATTTTGAATCCCTGTTAAAAGATTCTAACCCTGTTAAGAGTTATGGAAGATAGAAGGACCCACTACCCAAACAGCTTCAAGGTAAGATCAATGAACTCACTGTCCAAATAATCTTTTCATTATTCAATAGAATAATATGTTACCTCTTCTCTGACTATGCCAAACTGCACTCATTGTTACATCAGATCTCAATTCCAGATCTCTTTACTTTGCATGTCTTCCTTCACAATTTCGCTCTCATACTTAGCTCTTTTCTTCACTTCATGCATACCGCACCACATCTCTCTTTTTTACAACAAGGAAAAAAATTCCTTCATTTATACCACTCTCAAATAATTACAAATGAGTCAGCATACAATTACAAATTAAAATATTCCATATGTTACACCAAAATTAGATAAAACTGTCAGCTTCCAAATACAATAAATCTTCACTCGTGTGACTTCAAAGTTTGCACTATCATCCACATCACTATCAATGTGTCTCTAATTTCCCTTTAACTACACAAAGCTAGATTCCATCCTGATTAGGAGATATCATCCGATTGCCAAAAACCACTACTCAGGAACACTTCCTAAATACTGCTTCCACCAAAATGATCATAACTTTCATGAATAAAAGAATTACTATCTACACTCTTAACCATATACATATAACATATCAAAGAGTATATCCTCAACATTGCATAGCTCCAATTGCAATATCCCACATGCACTAATCAAAACACTATCTGCTTATCTGCAAGTCTTCGGTAAAACACTATGTTGACATCAATGACAATCATAGTCATGAATGCAACAACAATTGCTACAAAATGGGTGCCAAACACTTTCAAATTCATTCCTTACAAGAATGATACATGGGAATTGGTCCCTAGGCCTAATGATAAGAATGTGATTGGAAGCAAGTGGATATTCAGAAATAATATGAATGAAGATGGAACAATAGTAAGAAACAAAGCTAGATTAGTATGTAAAGGGTATGCGCAAAGAGAAGGAATTGGTTATTCAGATACATTTTCACCTATAAGAATATTGGAAGCCATAAAATTTTTTCTAGCTTATGTTACATTCAAAAAATTTAAGGTATATCAAATGGATGTTAAGTTAGCATTCCTGAATGGAGAGTTGAAGGAAGAAGTTTACATAGAGAAACCTGAAGGATTCACCTTATCAGATACACCTGATATGGTATGCAAATTGAAGAAAGCCCTCTATGGACTTAAGAAATCCCCTAGAGCATGGTATGAAAGATTTTATGGTTTCTTGACTAAGATTGGATTCAAGAAAGGAGCAAAAAATTGTAACTTATTCATAAGAGAGACATTTGATGGACTATTGTTAGTTGCTATATGTTTTGATGACATTATATTTGGAGGTAATGATAAGCTTAGTGCAAAATTTTCTAAAGAGATGTAGAGTGAATTTGAAATGAGCATGATTGGTCCTATCAATTACTTTTTGGGATTGAATGTGCATCATAAAAACAAAGGTATATTCATAAATCAGACTAATTATGTGAAAGATATCTTGAAGACATTCAAGATATATGATTGAAAGATAGTAAGTACCCCTATGATAATAGGTTACAAACTTTCAAAAGAAGATGATTCACGAGCAATAGACATAACCTTCTATAATTCTATGATTGGAAAACTTATATATCTTACTCAAACTAGACTAGACATTTCCAATGTAGGTGGTATTGTTGGAAGATTTGGAAAGTTGGCTATACTATTGTACATGAATTAGTATAGTGTTTTCATTATGGAAACAAATTCATATGGTATTTTGGAGTCAGCGCACTTGATGAAAAGATCAAAAATCGAATAAGTGTTGAAGACTAGACAATGTACATAGCACCTGAACCTCAGAGCATCAGTGCATGTGCTTATGACCGAGTTATGGTATGTGCCCTAGAAGATAAGCTGGTTAGACTATATTCATGCTTATTCTATAAGAATATGATTAGATATACAAGTATGACAAAGTTACAGACGGTTGAAGTTACACAGCTAGTGTGTGCGAGAGAAGAATAGAGTAAGAAGCCGACTGTTGGCATTTTGATTTGTGGTTATATTCTTATGATGTAAAGCCCATGCACCTATTGTAACTAGGTTTCTAACATGTAAATATGTTTGTTTGTAAACATTCTTGAGCCAATTCAATTGGAAGCATTGTATGTAATCGGTTAAAGGGCCGACCTAGTTATTTGTTTTGTATGCACATATAAATATGAGATGCGCCCATTGTAATTAGTATGAGAGTTGTTATAGAGTTGAGATAAGAAGAGAAGTGTGAAAAGAGTCTATAAGATGTATTAGAGCTTTGAAAGAGGTCAAAGCATCAGCACATCAAAGGAACTAATCAGACAAGCAGTGTCATAGTAATAGTTCATCCAACATATATAGTGTGTATCTGCGATCAAAAGGTTGCAACCTTCACCACTTGAGTAGTGAGCTCTAGGACAGTGAGTCCACACCCCTAATAGGGTTTATTGTAAAAGACTCCTAACAAGGTCTACTGTACTTAATACATCGTAAAGAAACTCCTAACAAGGTTAAGGATCTTCTAACAAGGATCATAAAACACTAGTACAGAATATTAGTGGGTGTCAATTCCCACCAGGGTTTTTACCTATTTGGGTTTTCCCATAACCATATTGGTGTTATGTGTTGATTTCATGTTTCATGTTTATGTGGATGTTCATTTTAGTACTTAAGAATTTAAGTTCATTTTAAGATTAAGTAAAAAAATAAAATATAGTGAACACTAATTCACCCCCCCTCCCCCCTCTCAGTGTTCCCATTCCTAACAATTGGTATCAGAGCTCTGGTCCTCAGCAAAGAATTTTAACCACTTGAGGAGATCATGGAAAAAGTAGAAATGAAACATCTGAAAAGAAATCTTGAAGCTACTCTTAAAGACTTGGACACATCTGAAAAATAAACTAAAGAAATTAAAGAAAAAGAAAGTGATGCTCAAGTAGTCATCAAAAGGCCAAGAAAACATTTGAAAGAATGCTCTACCAATTATTTAGGGATTATGATCAAAAAGTTCAGTGAAGAAAATTCATCTCTAAAAGAATAAATTGAAGAATTATGTGATAAGCTGACTAACAATCAGGAAGTCTATGATGAGCAGATCAAAGAGAACCTTCAACTGAATGAAGAATTGAGACAAGCAAACATGGAAATCTTGGAGCTAAGGAACAACAGAGCTTGGAATCTGAATTGAAAGATGCTAAGACTTGTTTATAGCTGAACATGGACCTCTAATCCAGACATATACACAACATAGTCGTTGCTCAATCATTGAATTATGAAAATGAATATGAATGATTCATCTCATAATACCAATCGAATCGACCTGTTGCCTCCTAATTAGTTGGGGTGTTTGAATTAATATCATATTAGAGAGCCAACAACCATAGAACAAGCTAAGATGGAGGATTTGAAAACTTGAAAAGATTGAAATTACAATTAATCTAAGATGAAGAATGCAAATTTTAAAGCTAGAAATTAAGATGCAAAGTAATCTAAGAATGAAAGTGCATAATTACTCTAAGAAGCTTGAAAGAAATGTGAAAATTAAGCTACTAGAAAATAAGAAAACTAATTTAATATGAGAATGCAATTACACTAGCAATGGAGATTAATCTAATTATGCAAAAAAAGCTTGAAAGCTTGAGAATTGAAACTAAAATTAGCTATAGTTTTGATATTCTAAAATTGCCTCTTCAAAATGAAGAAACAGAGCTCATAATATAGAAAAGTTGGGAGAGAGGATGAAGAGTTTCTTAAAAAGAAATGGCTGACTCTTCATCTCCATGGTGAGACAAATATTGAAGAATTATTTAATTAAAAGAATGAATATTGCCACATGGGTGGCTTTTCAAGTAATTTTGAATAATTAAATCCAAATAAAGATGTCCATTCAAATAACCAAATAATTATTTAATTCCATGATGTGTATTAGCTAAAGGGGGTGGAACTAATTTAATTTAAAGAACTTAGGACTTTATAATTAAATTAATTAATCATAGGGATTATTTAGCCAATAAAGTTGAAATATTTAGGAATTAAATATAGTGTATGATTAATGCAAAATTAGGGCTTTCTGCATTTGAGACCAAGTCAAATAAAGTCAACTAGGAGACATAATTTAATGCGGAGTTAACAACAAGAATATGATGTGCCCTTCTTTTTGCTCCCACAACTCACCAACCAACTACAATGACCTAAGGACATTTCCAAACTCCTTTAATGGTGTAACAAAACTAATAAAATGGTTTCCTACTCCAACAAACTCCTTTTGCAAGTTTATAAACTCAATCAAACTTTGGTGCCTTTTTGGCTTTAAGGACACTAGGCCTAAACCTAGCCCTTAACTAGAACTCTTCACTAGTGGACTTCCTGACCACTCCCAAGCATGTAGATGATCCTCATATGACCTAAGGACTTTGAAACAACTCTTGTTTTATTCTCTTTACAACCATACCATAGCAAACTAGACCTGGACATCAATTTCCTTGTAGCCCTCTCAACATAGATTTTCCACTCTAACTTCTTCACAACTAGGTGTCTTAACATAATCAAGATATTTTCATATACCCATTTGGAAGTTTATTAAGATCCCAAAGCCTTGTTTCTCAACTCCACTCCACTCCAGCACCACCTAACACTTACTTTGGACACAGACCTAATTGGCCTAGTTAGGCTTGGTTTACAAAACAAGTATGAGGTATAGGGTTCATAGAATTGATAAAGGGCTTCAGAAACTCTTCTCCAACTCCAAATGATTTGAATCCATCATCACTTCACTTACTTCCTTTCTCTACACACTTATTTGCTAATTTCTCCTACTTTCTAGGCTGAATCCATACAAAAATTCAGTCTAGGGCCTGATGCATGAGGACCTTTCCCTTCGAGCCAATGCATGAGCCTTTGGAATCCATTGGTATACTGACCTAACTTTCATTTTCCAAATTCTTAGGTTAACCCTATGGTTAGAACGCAAGTTAGGCCTCCATTTCTAATCAATGCCCTAGAAAGGCCTATTTCCTAAACTGTTTGAAGAAAACTAGTATAAACTTTAATCAAATGAATCTAAATCTTCACAAAATCAACTATATAGTGAAATAACATGTAATAAAATATTTTCACATTCAAATCTCAACTCTGCAACCCCATACACACCCATACAACACAGAAGAATGGCTAAAAAATGTTTAATACTCCTCATTAATGGCATCAGTATACAAAAATCAACTTCTTACTATTATGGTTTGAAGTGAAAACATATATAACCTTAAAAAATGAAGGTATATCAATTGGAGAACCCATTTTGACTCATGGGTTTCCAATTCTATCTTCTTGGTAACTTTTAGAAAGTTGCATCAACAACTTTTCTTGCATTTTTGTAATTTTGCAAAATATGCAATTTCTTGAACTCGATAGAGTTTATGATTTCTCTTTTAGATCAAAACCTATCAACATGTTATTTAAAGTAAATATACTCTAAAATTAACCTTTAAAACATCATAATCCTAACCTAGTAATTTATCACTAACTAGGTAAACCCTATGACCTAAGGTATCTTAGGCTTATAACATTGCCAAAAGATCCTTGATCACACATCAGGGTTTTCAAACCAAAATTAGGATGATTTATTGAGATCAATCCTATTTATTACAAACTCTAATAAAGCAACTCAAACTCATACTAGTGGAGGGTTCCCTGCACCATACTCCCTAAGACAAAATTAACTCAAGTCCCTTGAGGTTGAATCCAAGCTTCTTGATATCTGCAGGTGTAAGCCATGTTGCATCCTCCATTGGATGATCTTTCCACTTAACTAGATACTCATGGTAGTTGGAAATTCTTGTTTGTTTGGATATCCTCTTGTCTAGTAGGCAATCAATCTTAGGTTTCTTTTCTAATGGTAGGTCTAGTAGCTCTTGGACCTGTGGTGGATCTTCAATACCAGAATTTGGAGTGTCAACAAAAGGAACTTTGGAGGGGTACAGGTCAGCTACATTGAATATTGGAGACAAGCCAATGTTAGGGGGAAGTTCTAGCCTATATGCATTGTTGCCACACTTTTTCAAAATTTTAAATGGTCCTATCTTCTTCATCATCAATTTGGTGTACTTCTCTTTGGGCAGCCTTTCTTTCTTGAGATGAGCCATTACCATGTCTCCCACCTTAAACTTAACATCTCTCCTCTTGGAATCTACTACTTGTTTCTATTTGGCAGAGCTCTATTGTAACCTATCCTTGACTTGTTGGTTCATGTTCTTCATTGCCTTTGCAAATTCTTCAACTTGTGCACTCCTCTAACCAATATCAAAGATGTTTCTTAACTCCAAAACCCCTCTTGGATGTGAGCCATAGACAATTTGGAAAGGGCTAAGTCCTAAACTTCTATTGATAGAGTCATTGTAGGAGAACTCTACTTGTGGAAGGATTTAATCCCATGCAACCCCATATTCTTTTGTCAAACATATTAGCAAGTTCCCTAGAGATCTATTTGTGACCTCAGTTTGTCCATCTAATTGAGGATGGTATGCTGATGACATAGCCAGGTTTGTCCCTAATTTCTTCCATAGGGTACGCCAAAAATGTCCCACAAATTTGGGATCCCTTTCTAAAACAATTGTTAATGGTAAACCATGGAGTCTAACAATCTCCTTGAAGAAGAGTACTACAATGTTGGAGGCATCATGTGTTTTTTTGCATGGTATGAAGTGTGGCATTTTGGAGAACCTATCTACCACTAGAAAAACACTGTCATGACTAGCTCTTGTCCTTGGAAGTCCCAATACAAAGTCCATGATGATGGAGTCCCAAGGCTTGTTTGGAATTGGCAATGGTGTGTATAACCCTGCATTTGAACTGGTTCCTTTTGCCTTTTGACATACTAGGCAGCATTCCACAAATTTTTTGATCTCAGTTTGCATCTTGGGCCAAAAATAGAATCTCCTAACTAGTTCAACTATCTTATCAAGGCCAAAATGACCTGATAGAAATCCACAATACTTTTCCTTTATAATATTTTCTCTCATATAGCAATCAGGGATGCATAATTGACTTCCCTTAAACAACAATCCTTCTTGAATCATATATTTAGCAAATTCAGTGTGATACCTATCTCCTAGCTCCAAGAAAATGTGGTAAATCTCCTTGAAATCTGCATCATTGGGGTTCATGTCTTTTAGGACAGAGATTCCTACACTTTCCAAGGTTACTTCTTGTATTGTTAAGTTCCTCCTACTTAAGGCATCAACTACCTTATTGGTGACCCCTTTCTTATGTTTGATGGTGAAGGTAAATGCTTGTAAGTATTCCATCCACTTTAGGTGTCTATGGTTCAATTTCTCCTACCTATTAAGAAAACTCAAAGCATGATTGTTAGTATAAACAATAAATTCTTTTGGCAATAAGTAATGCCTCCACTTTCTCAATGATTGAGCCATGGCATACATGTCTAGATCATAGGTAGAGTACTTATGCTTAGCTTCATTAAGTTTCTCACTAAAAAATGCCACATGCCTCCCTTCTTGACTGAGAACACCTCCAATAGCCCTCTTGCTAGCATCACATTCAATAGTGAAGACCTTATGAAAATCAGGAAGTGTTAGGATAGGCTATCTAGCTATTCTTGTCTTCAAGTATTCAAATGATTTGTTTGTAGCATCAGTCCATATAAACTTGCATTTTCTTCCCCCTTTGATAGTATCTATCATGGGAGCACTCACCCCACTGAAATCCTTTATGAATTTTCTATAGAAACTAGCCAATCCATGGAAGCTTTTGACTTCACTAAAAGATTTTGGAGTAGGCCAGTTTACTATTGCTTCAACTTTAGAGGGATCCATTTTTAGATTGCCCTTGGAGATCACAAAACCAAGAAATATCAACTCTTCCTGCATAAACACACACTTGTCTAAATTTATCCTCAACTTTTCTTCATGCAAAGCCTTCATTACCATATCAAGATGTGCTATATGTTCTTCTTTATCTTTTCTAAATATCAAGATATCATCTAAGTAGACAACCACAAAATGATTTATGAAAGGTTTGAGTACCTCATTCATCAATCTCATGAAGGTACTAGGAGCATTAGAAAGACCAAAAGGCATCACTACCCATTCAAACAAACCCTCATTGGTTTTGAAAGCTATTTTCCACTCATCCCCCTCTCTTATTCTAATTTTATGGTACCCACTCTTGAGATCAATTTTTATATAATATTTTGCCCCTCCTAAATAGTCCATAAGGTCTTCAATTCTTGGCATAGGAAACCTATATCTGATGGTTATCCTATTGATGGCTCTAGAGTCTATACATAGTCTCCATGTTCCTTCCTTTTTAGGGGATAGGACTATAGGAACAACACAAGGGCTTATGCTCTTTCTAATGAAACCCTTCTCCATTAACTCTTGTATTTGTCTAGCAACTTCTGCATTTTGAGTAGGGGTCAATTTGTATGCAGCCTTGTTTGGCAAGGTGGAGCCAAGTATGAAGTCAATGCAATGACTAATACTCCTCTTAGGTGGTAAAATATCAGTGCTTTTGTCTACAATCAATCCCTTATACTTGCCTAATAACTCTGCTACTTCCTTGGGGACAACATTGCTCCATAATTCCTTATTATTTGGTGTCTTCTTAGGCTCTATTTTAGGCTTGACTATTATGGAAAAATAGGGGGTATCCTTCTCCTTAAGAACTTTTAAAAAATCTTTCTCTCCTACCAACATAACACTGCTCTTTGAAGGCTGATCTTTGTGACAACCAGGGAGGGGTGTCATAGTATAACTAATCCCATTCTTGGTTAGAGTATACACATTCTTCTTACCTTCATGTTGGGCCTCAAAATCATATTGCCAAGGTCTCCTAAGGAGAAGATGGCATGCATCCATGTCAACAAATTCACATAGAACCTTATCTTTGTATTCTCCTATTTGGAAACTTACCCAACACTGCTCATCTACCAAGGTTTGCTAATCTTTATTAAGCCAGGACACTCTATATGGGTTTGGGTGTGGGATTTTCTTCAAACCAAGCTTATCTACCATTGTACTTAACACTAAGTTCTCTGTGGAACCAGAATCAATAATAACTTTACAAATCTTACCAAGTACCTTGCAGTGAGTCCTAAAAAGATTATTCCTTTGTGGTGGCTCCTTGGGGCATGGTAGTTGCAGGAGAGTCCTATTGAACATTAGCCTCACTCCTTACTCAGGGTCAGCAGGTTTGTGTGGTAGGAGGTCATGCTTTGGCAGTCTTCTTCTTGGGTGAGCTGAACTCTTCTATCTCCTCCTGATGTGCCATCTTTGTTTGGGCACCTAAATGACCGATGTCCAATTTGATTGTAGGAAAAACATTTCCCAGTGAAGGTGGAGTTTCTTCTACCTCCTATCCTTCCTTTGCTATTGCCTCTATTTCCTCTAAAGTTACCCCTATTTCAATTTTCTTTATCAAACTCTTGATGGTTAGAATCTCCTTTTTGTCTTGGAGATGGACCTCTTCCTTGAAATCTCCCTCTACCTCTGAAATTATTCCCTATGCCTCTATTATTTTTTTCTCCTTTCCTCTTTTATTTGTCTTCAATCTTTGCAGCCATCTAATAACATTGGTGTACACTTTGAGGGTAGAATAGGCTCAACTCATCTTGAATGCTGTAATTGAGACCATTCATGTATCTACCAAGTCTTTGTGTTTCACTTTCAGGAATCTTGGCCTTCATGGAGAGTTTATGAAACTCATCAGTGTAAGACCCCACATCAAGGTCCTTCTACTTAAAAGTTTTTAGCCTCTTGTGGAGAGTGACTTCATAGTCACGTGGAACAAACTGCTTCTTAATCTCCCTTAGCATCTTCTTCCATGTGGTTATAGGTTCCTTCTCCTTCTCTATCCTCTCCCATTGTAGGAAGTTCCACTAGCTTAGTGCAAGTCCTTTCATTTTGGATTTTTCAATCTTTTTCCTTTGTGAGATAGGGATATCCTCACATTCAAAATAATTTTCTAGGGCCTCTACCCAATCCATGCATTCCTCAGGGTTCATTTTGCCCATGAACATTGGTAGGTCTAGTTCGCTGTCTATCCTACCCATTCTCTGCAAGGATTCTAACATTTTCTATTCTTTTGATAACTGTGCTTTCCCCCCATTACTATTATCTTCTTCCTCTTCTTGTTCTGAATCTAAATCATCTTCATGAGTCCTACTAACCTAAGCACTCTTCAATCTATCAATTTCTACTTGCATCTTTTTGTTCTTAGCTACCTGTTCTCTCACAATCTTGGCTAGCTCTATGTTTGTGACCCGTAGAGGGATCTCCTCATCAACATCATCAGTCTTGTCTACCATGCTTACTCCCAAGAGCTTTTTCTAGGCTCTGATACCACCTAATGCAAAGTTAACAACAAGAATATGATGTGCCCTTCTTTTTGCTCCCACAACTCACCAACCAACTACAATGACCTAAGGACATTTCCAAACTCCTTTAATGGTGTAAAAAAACTAATAAAATGGTTTCCTACTCCAACAAACTCCTTTTGCAAGTTTATAAACTCAATCAAACTTTGGTGCCTTTTTGGCTTTAAGGACACTAGGCCTAAACCTAGCCCTTACCTAGAACTCTTCACCAGTGGACTTCCTGACCACTCCCAAGCATGTAGATGGTCCTCATATGATCTAAGGACTTTTAAAAAACTCTTGGTTTATTCTCTTTACAATCGTACCATAGCAAACTAGACCTGCATGTCAATTTCCTTGTAGCCCTCTCAACATAGATTTTCCACTCTAACTTCTTCATAGCTAGGTGTCTTAACATAATTAGGATATTTCTAGATACCCATTTGGAATTTTATTAAGATCCCAAATCCTTGTTTCTCGACTACACTCCAGCACCACCTAACACTTACTTTGGACACAGACCTAATTGGCCTAGTTAGGCTTGGTTTACAAAGAAAGTATGAGGTATAGGGTTCATAGAATTGATACAGGGCTTCAGAAAATCTTCTCCAACTCCAAATGATTGTAATCCATCATCAATTCACTTACTTCCTTTCTCTACACACTTATTTGCTAATTTCTCCTACTTTCTAGGCTGAATCCATACAAAAATTCAGTCTAGGGCCTGATGCACGAGGGCCTTTCCCTTCAAGCCAATGCATGAGCCTTTGGAATCCATTGGCATACTAACCTAAATTTCATTTTCCAGATTCTTAGGTTAACCCTACAGTTAGAATGCAAGTTAGGCCTCTATTTCTAATCAGTGCCCTAGAAAGGCCTGTTTCCTGAACTATTTGAAGAAAACTAGTATAAACTTTAATCAAATGAATCTAAATCTTCACCAAATCAACTATATAGTGAACTAACATGCAATACAATATTTTCACATTCAAATCTCAACTTTGCAACCCCGTACACACCCGTACAACATAGAAGAATGGCCCAAAAATGTTTGATATTCCTCATTAATGGCATCAGTATATAAAAATCAACTTCTTACTATTATGGTTCGAAGTGAAAACATATATAACCCTAAAAAATGAAGGTATATCGATTGGAGAACCCATTTTGAATCTTGGGTTTCCAATGATTTCTCTTTTAGACCAAAGCCTATCAACATGTTATTTAAAGTAAATATACTCTAAAATTAACCTTTAAAATAGCATAAGCCTAACCTAGCAATTTATCACTAACTAGGTAAACCCTATGACCTAAGGTATATTAGGCTTATAACATTGCCAAAAGATCCTTGATCACACATCAGGGTTTTCAAACCAAAATTAGGATGATTTATTGAGATCAATCCTATTTATTATAAACTCTAATAAAGCAACTCAAACTCATACTATTGGAGGGTGCCCTGCACCATAATTGCCTAGTACAATAGGACTTTAATGGTTTAGAAATTTGAAGGAATGCACCAAAATTGATTAAAATTGTGAGGTGCCAATTTTGGTTTATTACATTTTGCCTGTCTTTGAATTGATGTGTGAGTAGTGTGTTGATTCAAAGAATAGTCTGATGTAATAGATGATGAGATTTCAAGATTATCTCTAGAACAAAGCTTAACCCTCAGAAGTTGAGGTTATATTACCGAGACACTGATCAGATCGAGATGTAGAATCGACTTCAAAATGAAGCATGATTCTGTGAAGTCTAAGTTAGATTGCAAAGACAATGGTCAGTTTACCACTTGAGAGAAAATCAGAATCAAGGTTAGATTGCCCCAATAGCTATTGATAGAATGATAACTGATGCATTTTTAGGACTATCTCTAGAATCAAGGTTAGATTGCCCCAATACGAAGCTTAATCCTCTGAGACCCAGGTTAGATTGCCTAGATAACAGTCTAAAATAGATTTTGAGAGCCATCTCTAGAACGAAGCTTGACTTTTAGGAATTATGGTTAGATTGTCCCAATACCTAATGATATTTTGAGAACCATCTCTAAAATGAAGCTTGATTCCTAAGGATCTGAGTTCGATTGCTTAGATACCTATACGATAGATGACAAGATGATAAGATGTGAGGTCGAAAGATGCCCCTAGTGAATAGATGCCCCAAGTGATGAGGTCTTTTGATTCAGATCAAACTGATTTGATAATGAATTTGACAACATTCAATGATGCAATCATCCTACCCCCTCGGGAGAGAAATCAAAAGATGACACGTTAGAAAGATGATTGACAACAAAAGGTTGTAGATAGATATAAGATCGAAGATCCAGAGGAACTCAGAGAAGATTAAGGAAGCATCGAAAGGATGTAGAAGTGATTTGGAGCAATTTTGAAGGTCATGTTAACCAAGTTTGACTATGGTTGATCAAATTTGACTAGAGTTAACTTTTGATGAAAACATTGAAGATCTCGAGAAAATGATGATGAGACAAGATTTCAGCAAGAAAATGCCACCAAAAGGTCGACTACACAAGCGTCTAGTCCCAATGGTCCCAAAATTTTAAAACATGATTTTGAGCTATCTTAGAGTGTCAAATTTTGATTTCAATCCCGAAAATGGATTCAGAATAGTTTATTTAGCCAAGGGTGAAGTTTTTGCGCAAAATAGAGCACTTTTGAAAATTAGGTCAAAAGATATATAAGGCTCCAAGGGGTCATTTTCAATTCATTATTGACTTTGTCTTCTAGCGAATTGATAGCTCTAAGAGAGAGATGGAGGGCATCCCAGTGCATACACATCATTTTGAGCACTCTTGATTACATGACCGATCACCGGAGTATGACGCACCTGTAAGTAGTTGATAAACCATCCTGCATTTCAAATTTTAACACTTTCTAGGTCATTTAGGTTAGATTTAAGAATTTTTTTAGCTTTGTTCTTCAATCCTCGCACAAGGAAATAGTTTCCTCACACTGGCCTCAGTTGCCCCTTGCATGAGAGAATGGTTATCTCACATGGGTTAGGGCTTCTTCACTCGGGCATCTCTATGAGCTCGCATGAAAGTTCATCTTGTCTCGCTCAAAGGAATAGTTTCCTCACGTGGGAAGCTGTTGTAGTGTTTAGAGTTTGCATCCAATTTTGCATAAAATCAGCCAATTAAAACATTCTAGAGTCATGTTTAGGATAGATGTGTAGCCTCATTTACTTTTATTCATTTAAAACCATCATGTTGAGATACTGATCTAATGTCATCGCTTGCTTTGTAGGTTGACCTCTCATGTGTCATGTTCTAGTCTCACCATCTGGTTATTGCCACATTAGTATAGAGATTGAGTGATGTTGATAGTGCCCACATTGATGGGCTGGGATTGACTTACTTGTTTGATATACCTGACATTCATGTGAATCACGGTCTACTATGTGCACTAGTCAAGCATTTCCATTCAGACACAAACACATTCCATTTGTCAATAGGGGAGATGATAGTCACTCCCAAGGACATATATTAGATACTGAGGATAAATTTCCATGGCACCTATGTTGAGTATGAGATCTAGCTGAGAGTAGGTACACTGGCACTGAGGGCCATTTTTTAGGATGAGATAGTGATAGGCTGAGCCATCTCATGGGAGGACCTGATCAACAGACATGGAGCCAGGAACATACTAGCAGTAGTCTTGGCTATATTCTTGAGCTATTACTTGGTTCTGGATCGAGGACATCATGGATTGGAGTGCGGCTAGGGTCACATGTTACAATAGATGCTGGATAAATCAACTACCAAATTTGGATGGGGTGAGTGCATGCTCACTCAGATGTACCATGAGATACATGAGATCATATATCGAGGTGCACAAACCATGGCCATAGGAGTGTTCACATTACAGGTATGGGTCTAGGAGCATCTCCCCCTATGTAGGCCATTATTTCATGATACATGATAGGCTTTAGAGCCTTACATATATAGATATGCAGGTCCTATGACCCAACCAGCATTGGGTAAGATAGATCAGTGGCGGGGTCAGGTGGATAATATGGCAATAGTCATATGGAGACCTTGGGTAGCTACAGAGCCATGGGATGACACTCAGCGTGAGCTTTCACATATGTTTGTCTCGTGTCCACTGATTGGATGCACTATTTCTATTATTGAGCACTTCTTGGTCACACTAGTTTGGGATATAGTAGGACATCTCCGAGGAGTACTGTACATACTCTCAATTCATTGATGAGACGAAGAAGGGTTGGCAGCCCAGGTTGGATCAAGATAGATGCATGATTGAGGCATGAGTACCTCCAGCTTGATGGGACTACATGGTGGATGTCACAAATGTAGGTATGACACTTGCATATAGAGATCACTTCTTGGTGCACCCCTTCCTAAGATTTAAAGATCCTATGGGCATGGGCCAGAGGGCATAATAGCAGCCTACTCAGTAGCAGCAAGGATAGGAGTAGCAATAATAGTAGGTACTTGCATAGCTGTAGATACTAGTATAGTAGCTTGGACAACAAGTTGCTCAACAGTAGAGAGTACCATAGCAGCCTGCACAACAACAACCTACACAATAATAGCCTACTCAGCAATAGTAGTAAAGGGTCTTAAGACTGAGGAGTGGGTAGACTTCCATTCCTCCTAGGATGATGTGTTTAAATGTAGCTACTGGTAGTAGTGGGACCCAACAAAGGTCCACGATAAAGAGGATAGGGGATACCTCTCAGTAGCTACCTCCTGACAAGGGGGCACAAGGTGAGGATATCAATATGTAGGATCAAGATACATAGGGACCACCTTAAGTGACACAACTATAGGAGGTTCTCAAGAAGAGCTGAGAGAGGATTTGATAGGTGCAACGGGAGAAGGATGAATTTCATACTCGGGTCATTGTCTAGGAGACCCGCATATCAGAGCGAGACCATGAGATCAAAGATCTCTAGGAGGAGCTAGTTAGATCTTAGTTAGAGATCCAATACAAGTTTGTGCAGTCAGCCTACTATTCCATAGCATATGTCAAAGTTGCTCCAAATCTATCAGAGTAGGTGCCTCCATTCTTTGAGTATGTCAGAGCATGAGTAGCACCATAGGGACATCCTCCTCAGTCACCACCATAGGGACTACCTCCATAGGGTCCACCACCAGGACCACCACAGGGACCTCCCCCATAGAGACCGATGCCTCCACCTCCACCTCCTCCGGCAGGTGGTGATGGGAAAAGCTAGACACATGATTGTAGCCCATTTTTGATATTGTGCTCGAGTAGAATTCTTTTGTATATTGACATTGATTGACTGAGATATATATATGAGATCATCATTTTGATATCATCATACTTTTGTACATATTGCTTTTATGTTGATATTTATGAGATGTTTCCTATATGATTAGATGTATGCATACATATGAGATGCACATGATTTTTTTATGAATATGCACATGTTTTTATGTATGTATATGTAATGTGAAATGCAATGATAGATGATAGATAAATAAATACAATGTATGATTTGATTTATGATTATAATGAATGCACATGTATATGGATATGTAGATGTAGAATGTATGCATATGGATTTTACGGATGCAAATGGAAATGTAATCTACATGCAATGTATGTGGTACTAATCATCTCATGCAAGATTTTGCAATATATGATAGGTACTAACCAAAAGAATGTTTCAAAGATCAAGAACAAGGACTGGACACTTGTGTAGCCAAGATGAACCCAGGATGAAAGATGAGACCCTTCAATGAATAGATCCAGAAGAAGATAATAAAAAGAGAACCAAAACACTGTCTTAATCAATGCAAGCCTAGAATGAAAATGCAATCCTAAGCTAGATGCAACCCTAGGACTTGGTTGTTGGACTCATTTTATTATCATCATAGAGTTTTTATTAATGGATGTTAGTAGGATGTCATACAACCCTCACTGATATTGCAATCATGAGAATATGAATATGACATTAGTTTTAGATTTGTCAGAATGAGATGTAATCATTAAGGCACAAGAAGCCAGAATGACCTGAACACCTATTCCTTTTGATTTAGCAAGTTAACATAAGCATTAAAGCATAGCTGCTAGAATGACTAGAACGTTGCTTGCATACAAACACCCTAGACATGCATGAGTTTCTTCCTTTTTTTGGGTGAATGATAAGCATATCAAAGTGCTCGTAGTGACCCTTACGTTCACTTCACAGGATGAGTGTTTGTAATTCCACTTGTAGTAGAAAGAAGTCACTCAAAAAGACAAGGAGAAGAACCAACCTCACCAAAGTTTCCATATAAAAGGAGTCAAGGTACACATGACCATCCAATACATGATAAAGGCTCTTACAGATGGACACCCCTCTTATGTAGATTCATTGGATCATTGGAACTAAACCAACAAGCAGAAAGCAAAGGAAAGATCATACCCCTAGTCTTCACTTCTCTCAATCAAGAGAGACATCTTAGAGTTGCTCGAGGAGGAATGATAAAGTGAAAATACAAACACACAAAAGAAAATCTCAGCATGCTTCAGAGAGTTTAAAATCCATTTTTTAGTTTCAGTGTCAGTAGATTGATGTCGGATCAGAAGTATACAATGTGAGAAGTCTCAACAGGATAGTGATAGTAGGTAGAAATAGTGAGGACCACTAGTGACTGTCGCAAGAGATGAAGTCTCAAGGGGATATCAGAGTACTAACAAGGTATTAGCAGGAAAACATAGTGAGAACCACTGGTGATTCATACAAGATATCATCAAGGAGAGAGATCTGAGAGTGAACAAAACATCAGTGGATAGACATAGTGAGAACCACTAGTGACTGGTGTATGAGGGATCCTCAAGGCCAAAGATCCAAGTGATAGCTAGGTATCAGTAGGTAGACACAGTGAGGACCACTAGTGACCAATACGTGAGAGATCCTCAAGGAGAGAAATCTCAAAAGTAGCTAAGAATCAGTAGGTAGACACAGTGAGAAACACTGGTGATTGATACAAGAAAATCTTTCAAAAGCAATAGGACAATGCCCCCAAGACTGAGAAGGTGTACCCAAGTGTGACCAATTTCCACTAGTACATTTGAGGCCAATTTGTGACAGCTATGTGTCGCAAATGCGATGGCTATGTGGCACAATAGTGACACCCATTGACGTCATAGTTTTTTAGTCACAAATTGCCACGTCTATGGGTGGTCGTCGCAATTGCAACACCTAGCCGTCGCAACGTCACCCCTTCACTCATTTTGGCCCTCCATCGTATTGCGACTCCAGGGCATCGCAATTGTGATGGCCCTCTGAAGCAATTGTGACGGGCGTGGCCATCGCCCATATGACCCTTATCCATTCTGGGCCTCCGCCGCATTGCGACGGCAGGGCATCGCAATTGCAACGGCCCTCTGAAGCAAAGGTGACGGGCTCCCATCGCATTGCTTTGGAGGGCTATTGCAATTGCAGCGGGCTCCCAAGCAATTGCGACGGGAGCCAATCACAATTGCGATAGCCTTGGGTAAATTAAAAAAAAAAATGATTGTATACATTGCTAATGAACCACATTAATGCTTATTTCTTTCAACAAATGAGGACAGTCACTGTAAAGACAACATGATGATGCACACTCACTGTAAGGACAGTCACAAATGAGGACATCTCACAGTGACTGTCCCTTGTGTGATTGCCACTTGAATGTATTTCTATTCAGCCACATTAATGCTTTTCTTCTTCAACAAATGAGGATAGTCACTGTAAAGACAACATGATAATGTACACTTACAGTGACTATCCTCATTTGTTAAAGAAGAAAAGCATTAATGTGGCTGAATAGCAATACATTCAAGTGGCAATCACACAAGGGACAGTCACTGTGAGATGTCCTCATTTGTGACTGTCCTTACAGTGAGTGTACATCATCATGTTGTCTTTACAGTGACTATCCTCATTATCGTGTTGTCTTTACAGTGAGTGTACATTATCATGTTGTCTTTACAGTAAGTGTACATTATCATGTTGTCTTTACAGTGACTATCCTCATTTTTTGAACAAGAAAAGAATTAATGTGGCTGAATAGCAATACATTCAAGTGGCAATCACACAAGGGACAGTCACTATGAGATGTCCTCATTTGTGACTATCCTTACAGTGAGTGTACATCATCATGTTGTCTTTACAGTGACTGTCCTCATTATCATGTTGTCTTTATAGTGAGTGTACATTATCATGTTGTCTTTACAGTAAGTGTACATTATCATGTTGTCTTTACAGTGACTATCCTCATTTGTTGAAGAAGAAAAGCATTAATGTGGCTGAATAGCAATACATTCAAGTGGCAATCACACAAGGGACAGTCACTATGAGATGTCCTCATTTGTGACTGTCCTTACAGTGAGTGTACATTATCATGTTGTCTTTACAGTGAGTGTACATTATCATGTTGTCTCAATCTATACATGAACGATAATACAAATATTGAATGCATTATATTCTATCATTCTATACATGTACGACGATTCAAATATCGAGTGCATTATATTATCTCAGTTTATACATGAGCGATAAATTTCATTTGCAACTTTTATAGGAGGATCAGATGACATAGAAGATAAAGAATCTTAGGATGAGGTATGGGAGGAGGCTATATCAGAGGAAAAGCTAGGGCTTTGTTAGTGTCCCTTGTGACAGTAACAAAATTTGATGAAAATAATTTTTGTTTCACTCAACTTTGACATTCACAACTTCCTCTTTTATTATAATAAGAAAAAATACAGTGACTTTAGAGAAAATAATGAAACTAATACAATTGCAATACGGTGGTATTTAGAACAAACAGAGCTTCACAACCATCAAAGAAGAAAAAAGCACATGCATATATCGAGTACTCCTCAATCAGAGAGATAGAGAAGAATTCAAAACATACCCAAACTGAACATGGCCATACCAAGACCAGCATCAGACAATATTCTTATTGACTGCTCTAGGATAGCTGGCATTTCAACTTTCCATCTGCAAAATAGATTATAAAAACATGAAAATATATCAAAGATGTTTGATATTGATACAAAACAACACAGATTCATTTCTTCGTACACCTGTATATCATAAAATCCTTGCACACTTTGAAAAATTGTATTGCCTTTTACTTACTCAAAAGTAATTTGCATAAAGCAGTCATTTGATTAACATGGATCCTAATATTCACAAGTACATGGTCATGTGCTCCATCATAGCATCTTATAGATTTAGATATGTTCTCTGAAATAATTCAATGTTTTGTTTACAATCCACAAAAGAAATATTTTCCCTCGTCTACTTAATCCTAAACAAAAGGCCATATAGCAATATAGATAGAACTATATAACAGAAACCATAAACAATGGTAACCTTAGCAGCAGCAAGAAATTGTTGCAAAAACTTTACCTTATCATACCCAGATTGTTGCTTTTCCTGGCGGAGGGAAATTTGATCAGTAAAATTTACACAGAGTATGTTGTCTCCATTGTCATGCTGGATAACAAAACACCAACTTTAATGGGCATGTACGTACTGTCCCTTGTGTAATTGCCACTTGAATGCATTGCTATTGAACCACATTAATGCTTTTTTCCTTCAACAAATGAGGATAGTCACTGTAAAGACAACATGATAATGTACACTCACTATAAGGATAGTCACAAATGAGGAAATCTCAGAGTGATTATCCCTTGTGTAATTGCCACTTGAATACATTGCTATTGAACCACATTAATGCTTTTTTCCTTCAACAAATGAGGACAGTCACTGTAAAGACAACATGATAATGTACACTCACTGTAAGGATAGTCACAAATGAGGACATCTCATAGTGACTGTCCCTTGTGTAATTGCCACTTGAATGTATTGCTATTCAGCCACATTAATGCTTTTCTTCTTCAACAAATGAGGATAGTCACTCTAAAGACAACATGATAAT
Organism: Chamaecyparis obtusa; assembly: GCA_027943335.1. Classification (NCBI taxonomy): domain Eukaryota; kingdom Viridiplantae; phylum Streptophyta; class Pinopsida; order Cupressales; family Cupressaceae; genus Chamaecyparis; species Chamaecyparis obtusa. The sequence continues at coordinate 2,038,476 of BSBK01000508.1, read as the reverse complement.
GTACACGGGCTGTAAGTGTACATTATCATGTTGTCTTTACAGTGACTGTCCTCCTTCAAGTGGCAATTACACAAGGGACAGTCACTATAAAGACAACATGATAATGTAGAGAAACGTTGTCATTTGTATTTTCAACAGCGCCGAGAGAGATTCCCTCCGTGAAATCACAGCTACAATTTCTGAGTACGTTGGGTTTATTTTTCTTTTGTCATTATTATGTAATCTGGTATTCAGCTGTTACAGAGCTAAAATACCCAGAAATGAGGACATATCTGTGTTGAATTTATTGTTAGCGGCTTTGGTTATTTAGAAGTTTAATTTTATTTGTTCATCTTTCAAGCACAAACATTTTGTGGACCGTAACGTCTTCATTGTTTCGGGTATGCAATGAAATAGCCCTAACTTGCGACTACCTTCACGTTACTTGTGTACATTATCATGTTGTATTTACTGTCACTGTCCTCATTCAAGTGGCAATTACACAAGGGACAGTCACTGTGAGATGTCCTCATTTGTGACAAGGACAGTCACACATGACGACATCTCACAGTGACTGTCCCTTGTGTAATTGCCACTTGAATGTATTGCTATTCAACCACATTTATGGGCCTGTTTGGACCACGGCACACAGTAGCATCTACAGAGAAGAATATCCCAGGTGTAACAAGTTGTAAGAATATACCAACAGTTCTAAGAAGTTCCCTAGCACATAGTAGCATCTACACAGAAGAATATACAACATGAGGGCAGCCACTATAAAGACAACATGATAATGTACACTCATTGTATGTGTACATTATCATGTTGTCTTTACAGTGACTGTCCTCATTCAAGTGGCAATTACACAAGGGACAGTCACTGTGAGATGTCCTCATTTGTGAAAAGGACAGTCACACATGACGACATCTCACAGTGACTATGATGCAGGGGCATCCCTCATGCAAACCAAAAACCATGTGATTGAAGAAAGACACCATGAAGCCAAGAAGTCATCCCATCTATTGAAACAAGCACCTACTTTCCTAAGGTTACATCATATCACCATGGAGCCTTGTGTTGAAGGATTGATAGACTAAATGTTTTAAGATGTTTTCAATGGTTTAGTATTTAAGTTTTCTTGTTTGTAATAATGGTTACAGGATTGATTAACATCTCCTTGTAACCCATCCACATGTTTGGACTATGACCCCTTGGTATTGTTATAAGCCTTGGGTATCAATTAGTCTTTGGATGTAATTTGATTGCTAGGTGTCTGTTAGGTGTTTTAGGAGTTTTGGAAGATTAATAAAGGTCTAAAACTATTCAAAACACATTTTAGCCTTTCTCGGCAAGAATGTTTGCAAAATTGTTAACAATATGTAATGCAACTTTTAAAAGTTGCTTCAAAAGTTGTTATTTGTTGTATTGAATAGACATAACCATCTAGATGGTTAAGAAACTATCCACAGAGCCTTTTTAGGCTTCCAATGGTCGAAGGAATGGTAGAGGAGACTTGGACAACCATTTTGCTTTCAAAATTTAATAAATAACCCTATTTTAGAGCATTTCCTGTGCAAAAACTAACTCTGTACAGATGTACGGATGATGGTTGTATGATCAAACTGGCTTGGAAATTGTATTAGAGATATTAGATACTCTGAGAGTTGGTTTGGAGGATTTAACTTGTTTTAAATCAAAGTTATTGTATTTTCTCTAAACCTTGTCTGCAAACCCTTGTTTTCAGGGTATTGACTGCTCTTATGGCCATAACCTAAGTTTTAACCATTGAAAATTCTTTATTCTTGGCAAGATGAAGGTTAGACATGTATATTTTCATATTCCAAAGGCTTTAGAACAGGATGTTAAGTCTGTGCATGGTGAAGGCGAGCCCTAGTTCAAAGACTCTATTGTTTTTTACTAGGATTTGATGAGAAATGAAGGATCAGAGTCTAGAAGTATGTGAAGGACCCCTGATCTTGGTTTTTGTGAATGTCTAAGGTATGAACAACAATCTAAAACTCTGATTCTAATTCCAGGAGCCCATTCTTCAACACTTGTCTTGAGACCCAAGCCTGATTGCATGCATTAGGTCTGTGGACTTGACAAGAGAAGAGGAGTGCAGGAGTGGAGTTGGGGTCTGAGGTTTGGAGGTCTGAAAGAACATCAAAAAGGGTGTCTAGAAATCACATAATGTCATTTAGTCTTTTGGCAATCTGCAGAGTTAATGGGGCAGAGCAGGTTTCATAGACCTAGCTACTAGAGCCACTAGGTCATTTTGCTATTCTGATGCCTTGGGCTGTTAGGACCAAAAATAATACATGTTTCTAGTTATTTAAGTGATATCTAAGTGGTTACTAAGTTTTTTTGAAGGGGGTAAGGTCTGGAACCTTAAGAACACCATTTGATCAAATTCAGAGCACTTGTCCCTAAAGAGAAAACTGAACTTGATTGGGTTTGAGTACATAAGTTGTTGTGTGATCTTTGAAACCTTTAAATTCATTACCTTGCAGAGTTCAAACATTCACCTATAAGAATCAGAGTCTAATTGTTTGGATTGATTCATTTTTGGTGTCTTGAAGTGGGTTGGGTAATGATCCATGTTTCTTTGCTGACCACTCTGCATCAGACTATCCCTTGTGTAATTGCCACTTGAATGTATTGCTATTCAACCACATTTATGGGCCCGTTTGGACCACGGAACACAGTAGCATCTACAGAGAAGAATATCCCAGGTGTAACCTGGTTGTAAGAATATACCAACAGTTCTAAGAAGTTCCCTAGCACATAGTAGCATCTACAGAGAAGAATATGGGTCAACGAGGTTGACTTCAAAGCCATGCAATCTAATGGTAATAGTAATATCATAATTTGACATACTATTAGAAATACTTCCTAAATAGACTATTCAATCTTATAAGAGATGGATTCATGAGAACTATTATTTATGAAATATGAGTCAATGACTTTAATTAAAAAAATTACACAATCTAATTCTTGTAAAAATATCAAAATTTGACACATTGAAAATACCTTCCAAAAGTATCCTTAATTGATTAATATGAATCACTACTCATGAAATATAATTTTATAAACCTAATCTAAAAACTACACAATAAAAATCTTAATAGCAATATTGTAAGAAACTATTCCCAAAAGCAAGCCTAACAAAATTTGATGAAAATAATTTTTGTTTCACTCAACTTTGACATTCACAACTTCCTCTTTTATTATAATAAGAAAAAAAATGTCTTTTTAGATATACCTCATGAACCATACTTGAATAATCTATCATTTTTCTTCTCAAAAACATATTTGCAGAGCCTGCTTCTTTTACTTGTTTGTACTTTTATCTCTCTGATGGAAAGGGTTCCTTCAGGACACATTTTTCCAAGTTCACTGCTTGAGATATTTGAGGAGGGTTCCCCTGCTTGAGTATCCATCCAACCCATATTTGAGTAGTTCTACAATTGCACAGTCTAAATTAATAATACTGACAATTGAATGACGAATGATGATATATAGAATTGATATAAACTAATCCTAAAAACACTAAAATGATATTAATATATTTATATTTCATAAATAAAATTGATATAAAAGATCTGGAAAGATACATTAAAAAATAGAAAAATAGTAATTTATAATAGAAGGAAACTTAAATTGCTATTTAAAAAAAAAAACAAGAGTCTTAAATCTTATCATTTTGTTTCATTATCATCCATAAGTACACACCTCTAGCATAATAATTATATTTTACCACCCATAAAATGAAAAAAAGATTTTCACAAGAGAAATTGAAGCTAGATTATAAAAATGAACCATCTTATTGGAAACTGGAACTGTTATCATACCCAAAAGGACTACAAAATTTCACCTTATCATACCTAGATTGTTGCTTTGCCTGGCAGGGGGTTGCATTTGCATTTGTTGAGAGCGAGCCCTAGATCAAAAACTACCATGTTTTTGGCTGGGAAGATGGTAATCAAATTAAAATTAGGAGCTTGCATCGTATTGAGGACTTGAAAACTTGTGCATTCTTATTTATCTAGATCAGGAGAACACTCCAAAACTCTGATCTTGGTTTCATACACCCATTTTCAATGCTTTGTTTTGGAACCCACACCTAAAAGCATGCATTAGGTCTGTGGACTCAATGAAGACATTGATATGCTGGAGTGGAGCCAGGGTCTGGGAGTTGGTGGTCTGTTAGAAATCCCAAAAGGGTACTCAGAAAACATATAACTTCTTAGAGTCCTTTGGCAAGTTGCGGAGTTATGGCTGCAGAGCAGGTTTGGGAGACCTACTAGGGTCACTAGGTCAGTTTGTTATTTTGATGTCTTGGGTTGTTTAGATCACAACCAATGCATGATTCTTGTTATTTAGATGATATCTAAGGGGTTTCTAAGTTTTGCTGTAGGAAGTAAGATCTAGAACCTTAAAAGTCTCTTTTGATAGAAAATCAGGGAACTTGTCCCTAAAAGGAAATTTGTTATTGAATGGGATTGAGTCCATAAGTTGTTGTGTGATCCTTGAAACCTTCAAATTCATTACTTTGCAGAGTTTAAACATTAACCTATAGAAATCAGAGCCTAATTGATTGGTTGAGTCATTTTGGTGTCTTGAAGTGGGTTGGGACATAGATCCAAGTTTCTTGCTGACTACTCTGCATCACTATTGAACCACATTAATGCTTTTTTCCTTCAACAAATGAGGACAGTCATTGTAAAGAAAACATGATAATGTACACTCACTGTAAGGATAGTCACAAATGAGGAAATCTCAGAGTGATTATCCCTTGTGTAATTGCCGCTTGAATACATTGCTATTGAACCACATTAATGCTTTTTTCCTTCAAGTGGCAATTACACAAGGGATAGTCACTGTGAGATGTCCTCATTTGTGACAAGGACAATCACACATGATGACATCTCACAGTGACTGTCCCTTGTGTAATTGCCACTTGAATGTATTTCTATTCAACCACATTTATGGGCCTATTTGGACCACGGCACACAGTAGCATCTATAGAGAAGAATATCCCAGGTGTAACAAGTTGTAAGAATATACCAACAGTTCTAAGAAGTTCCCTAGCACATAGTAGCATCTACAGAGAAGAATATACAATATGAGGGCAGCCACTGTAAAGACAACATGATAATGTACACTCATTGTATGTGTACATTATCATGTTGTCTTTACAGTGACTGTCCTCATTCAAGTGGCAATTACAGAAGGGACAATCATTGTGAGATGTCCTCATTTGTGACAAGGACAGTCACACATGAGGACATCTCACAGTGATTGTCCCTTGTGTAATTGCCACTTGAATGTATTGCTATTGAACCACATTAATGCTTTTCTTCTTCAACAAATGAGGACAGTCACTCTAAAGACAACATGATAATGTACACTCACTATAAGGATAATCACAAATGAGGACATCTCACAGTGACTATCCCTTGTGTGATTTCCACTTGAATGTATTGCTATTGAACCACATTAATGCTTTTCTTCTTCAACAAATGAGGATAGTCACTCTAAAGACAACATGATAATGTACACTCACTATAAGTGTACATTATCATGTTGTCTTTACAGTGACTGTCCTCCTTCAAGTGGCAATTACACAAGGGATTTGTGTTTTCATTTGTGTTTTCAACAGTGTCGTAACCCTCCGCAAAATCACATCGGGATATAAGGGAAAAAAAAACAAGAACATTGTCATTTGTATTTTCAACAGCGGCTTTGGTTATTTAGAAGTTTAATTTTATTTGTTCATCTTTCAAGAAAAAATGTTTTGTGGACCGTAATGTCTTCATTGTTTTGGGTATGCAATGAAATAGCCCTAACTTGCGACTACCTTCAGAGTACTGCAAAACCGAAGAGGGAAAAGCAAGTTAGGATGGAAATAAACAAACTTAAAACTCAGACTTAAGAAAGCTGAAGGCAATGCTTTAAAAGGCCGATGCCCTAAACATGGGAAAACACAATACCACCATTAAATGATGCCCTAGTCACCGTATCAATGCTGCCAGCTCTGTACCAGTATGCTGACTGCTCACTTTCATCCTGTGATAAAGGTAACTTCATTAATCATACTTGAAATGGTAGCATACGAACTAAAGCTGATGAACATTTATAAACTAAAAGTTTAAAACTACAGATTACAAATGTAGTAGTTTCATACAAAAAGAACTTGATGTCTGAAATTTTCCATTAGAAGTATCCAAAGGAATACCACAGTATCGTTGAACTTGGAGAATCGGAGATGATCTACACAGCAAGGTTCAACAGCTGTAAGGACTATTACACCATCTTTAGCATTTGAATACATTTTCTCCTTGGCTTCTGGTGGATCCTCAAAGACCCCCAATGACGTTTTCCCTACAATTATCAATTGTCTGTTAGTATGAGATATTAATAAATAAGCATTAATCACAATTTTAGGCAAACAATGTTCTTGATGTCTGAATCTAAATCACATAAAGCTCTAATAAAGCAGTTCTCAGTTTCACATTAAACCAAGTTTCAATTTCAAATGGTTATAATAATTTTTGCAAGTTATAAGTAGCTGGTTACAGTATATGACATAAAAAGAAAAAATATCATTTCTATTCTTTTCTTCTTTTTCTCTTTCAACAAAGCTTTTGCACCACACAAATGCATACCAAGAATTTCTCAGGAGGTTTCAAGACCATTGCATACCAAACTTCTTCTCTGTAGATGCTACTGTGTGTCGTGGTCCAAACGGGCCCATAAATGTGGTTGAATAACAATACATTCAAGTGGAAATTACACAAGGGACAGTCACTGTGAGATGTCCTCATGTGTGACTGTCCTTGTCACAAATGAGGACATCTCACAGTGACTGTCCCTTGTGTAATTGCCACTTGAATGAGGACAGTCACTGTAAAGACAACATGATAATGTACACATACCCTGAAACTAAGGGTTTTGCAGAGCAGAGACAAATAGTATTAACCAACTCCTCAATGCAAAGACTTGAAAGGACCAAATAAAGTTCAAAACATGCAACAAGGTCTCCTACAACTTCTGGACCAAATTGACTCCCTTCAAACCAGCCGTACGCCGTACTGTTGCATTGAAAGCACAGAAAATAGCACAGAAACAAGTGTTCTTTATTGATTTTTTGAAATCAAAGATTACAATAGGATCTCTCGGATTTCCTCTGATATCAATAAGCCTAAATAGGCTCTGCAATTTCATTGGCTTAACCATTTAGTTGGTTATATCCGTTTACCAGTCTTAAAACTGAAATTGCTAAGCAACTTAAAAGTTGCATTACATTTTTGTAAACAATCCTCTTGCCGAGAAAGACTAGAGGATTGTGTTGAATGTTTTAAAGACCTTTATGAACCTTTAGACTCCTAAACACACACCTAAGACACCAAAAAAATACCTAACATGTAGATTTCATCCTAGGACCAAATGATGCCCTCAGTTTATAAAGCACTAAGGGGTCTTGCACACATATTGTGATTGAATCTGAAATAGCGGTTGATATCTTAAGTAACCTCCATTACTTAGTTTAATTGTAAGTATCTGATAGAGTAAGTCTGAGAAGTGGCAATTACACAAGGGACAATCACTATGAGATGTCCTCATGTGTGACTATCCTTGTCACAAATGAGGACATCTCACAATGACTGTCCCTTGTGTAATTCAAGCGGCAATTACACAAGGGACAGTCACTATGAGATGTCCTCATTTGTGACTGTCCTTACAGTGAGTGTATATTATCATGTTGTCTTCAGAGTGACTATCCTCATTTGTTGAAGAAGAAAAGCATTAATGTGGTTCAATAGCAATACATTCAAGTGGAAATTACACAAGGGACAATCACTATGAGATGTCCTCATGTGTGACTATCCTTGTCACAAATGAGGACATCTCACAATGACTGTCCCTTGTGTAATTCAAGTGGCAATTACACAAGGGACAGTCACTGTGAGATGTCCTCATTTGTGACTATCCTTACAGTGAGTGTACATTATTATGTTGTCTTCAGAGTGACTGTCCTCATTTGTTGAAGAAGAAAAGCATTAATGTGGTTCAATAGAAATACATTCAAGTGGCAATTACACAAGGGACAATCACTATGAGATGTCCTCATGTGTGACTGTCCTTGTCACAAATGGGGACATCTCACAATCAATGTCCCTTGTGTAACTCAAGTGGCAATTACACAAGGGACACTCACTATGAGATGTCCCCATTTGTGACTGTCCTTACAGTGAGTGTACATTATCATGTTGTCTTTAGAGTGATCAAGTGGCAATTACACAAGGGAGAATCACTATGAGATGTCCTCATGTGTGACTTTCCTTGTCACAAATGAGGACATCTCACAGTGACTGTCCCTTGTGTAATGGCCACTTGAATGCATTGCTATTGAACCACATTAATGTTTTTTTCCTTCAACAAATGAGGACAGTCACTCTAATAAACCTTGGGTATCGACTGGTCCCTTGGATGAAATTTTGTTATCTAGGTGTCTTTAGGTGTTTTAAGAGTGTTTGAAAGTCTAAAACATCAAATAAGGTCTTTTATTCTTCCAAAACAGACTTTTTGTCTTACCCGACAAAAGTTGTTTTAAAGTTGTAATGCAACTTTTAAAGTTGCTAAGCAATTTTGAGTTTGAATTGGTTAAACAGCTACAACCATAAAAATGGTTAAGCCAATAGTGGGGAGAGCCTATTTAGGCTTCCAAATGACTGAGGAAATCGAAGAGATCCTCATTGTATTGAAATTGCTTTCAAATTAATAAAACTACTTGTTTTAGAGCAATTTTCTGTGCAAATCACGGTGACAGTACGGTGTACGGATGTGAAGGGGTGATCAAAACCTATCTGAAAGTTGGAGCATCTCCATTTTATGCTTTTAGAATTGGTTTGATAACTTCGAGTCATTTTATATCAGAGTTATTCAATTTTCTTGTCCGTTGGTCTAAGAAACCCTTGTTTTCAGGGTTTAGCCATTCAAATGGCCCTAACTTGAATTTTGACCATTGGAAATTCTTCTTCCTGGGTACAATGCAAGTTAGGGAGGTCCTTTTTCATATTCCAAAAGCTTTGAACCAGGAGGTTGAGGTTACACCATTTGGCAGCAAGCCCTAGGTCAAAAGCTTCTATGTTTTTGACTAGGAAAATGATATATAGTGAAAAATCAGAAGGTTGTGGTGTGTGAAGGACCTTAAAACTTGGTTTTTGTGTGGGTAGAAAATGAGGGAAAGGGGGAAAAATAACAACTAGGTTTTAGGCCTAGATACTCTACCATTGATCATCACATTATTTTGTAGGGACTTGATTGAAAAAATCTTGGATAGTCAAGGTGCATAAGATGCTTATTGTTTTGTGGACTTAAAGAAAGCATTCAATGTGGTACCCAGAGATAAACTATGGAATAGAATAAAATAATCAATCATCTAAGATTTATATAGAGAAGTTGTGCATGTATTTTATGATAAGGTTAGAGCTAAAATGATAACAAGAAAGAATATGTCTAAGTATTTTGGTGGTGACATTAGATTCAAATAGTTATTCCCCCTATATCATATACATTTATAAGTTAGAGGCATGATTAATGAAGATAGATGGGGAAGTTATTCAATTGGAAAACTATGGGGTGAAGGTTCTTTTATATGTTGTTGATCTTATCTTTTTTTTTTTTTAAAAGACCATGCATTGAGAGAGCACTTGAAGGCCTTGGAACACTTTTTGTCAGAAGGTTAGAATGCAAGTCCATATAACCAAGACTAAAATAATGGTTGTATTATTAAATAGAAAAGATAAAAATATTACCATTCTTTTTTAAGGTAGCTTGCTAGAAATAATGAAAGAATACAAATGTATTAGGATTATTTTCATTGTAAGCTCAGTTAGAAGAGAAAGACAATAAAGGGAATGCATTAAGGTTAAACGACCTCACACCTTCTTCAAAATGGGTGTATGTATTAGGATTATTTTCATTGTAAGCTCAGTTAGAAGAGAAAGACAATAAAGGGAATGCATTAAGGTTAAACGACCTCACACCTTCTTCAAAATGGGTGTAGGAGAGCCAAACTTTGGGATTAAAAAATGAGAAAAACCATATTGGTCTACTACCCATGTTGGTTGTCCTTTATGGTTGTCAAGTGTTGGGAAAAAATATGAGAAATTGAACAATTGGAGATAACTAGAAAGAATAAAAAAAAATATAGTAAAAAGAAATCTTATAATCAAATTTATAGTTTCTCATGAAATTCTTTTAGCTACAGTAGACACTTTTCCTTTACAAACATTAGTGATAACCCAAATGTAAGCTATTAAAAAAGGTTGAAACCATTAATGACAATCATTGGCTCAATTTGGTTTTTAAGTATTCTATAAACCATAGGAAGAAAATCTAGATGAAGCATAATGAAAAATGTAAGAATGGGTGGGGCATCAAATTACAAGAATGGCATAACAACTATAAATAAATTAAAAATTATGTGATTGAAAAATTCAAAATTGTCATGCAAGCACAAAAGATTAGGTAGATAAATTATACATCAAACAGTTCAATTCAGCTATAGAACATGGTGAAAAAATATATAGAAGATTTTTTCCATTGGTAATATATGATTTTATATTAATAAACAAAGATAAAATACATTTCAAGTTTGTTTTTAGTAAAAAAAGATAGAAAGAAAACTAATAAAAAATCCTACCACCAAAATTTATTTTAACTTGGTAAATTGTCACGTGGGTACTAATTACACTCAAGCTTACTTAGGGATCACATAGGAGTAGTTCAAAAATTTTCACTTTATGTGGTGTTATCATGTTATCACATTCCACTTTATGTCTTGACTCCACCTTTGTCGCACATACTTTATTACACATTGGAGGATCATTAACCTTTGGTGGACATGTGATTCCATCTTAGTTGGGTGATAAGTTATCTATTGATTATCTATTGTCATTGTCTCATTCACTCCTTTGTACTAACCTTGGCTATATAACTAAGGGGTCTCCTATGTAATGACTATTCATTCTAATTCAAGTTGGTTCCAATTAAATCAATCTGTTATATTTGCATTATTGATAGGTATATACACCTAGGGTGAGGAGAACAACCTAAAACTCAGTGTTTGATCCCAGGTACCCATTCCTCATACTTTGTTTGGAAACCCAATCCTAAACCGCATGCATTAGGCCTGTGGACCTAACAAAGGAAGTGGACTATTGGAGTGGAGTCAAAAACTGAGATTTGGAGGTTTCATGGTGGAACTGGGGTTTGCTTGGCCTAATTTAACTTCTTGAAAATTTGAGTATTGTTTTATGGCTCGATCGGAGTTTGAATAATGAGACTGAATGCTAGGATCAACTCTCTGTTCTATATGTTGTTTCTCTTCGTATCGATGTAAAATGTGGCATCGGATTTTGGTGTATATTGTAACATCTTGTTAGGGGTGGTTGTAGATTATGGTGTTGTAGTGACATTGTAAATAATTACACCCTAGTTGAAATGGTTTGGGCTGTAAATTGGTTTTGTTTGCAATGAAGGGTGAAGACAAGCATTTGTGTCAGCTTGGCATAAATTTTTTGGAGAGAGCTCAAATGAAACGAAAACAAGGAAATAAATATGGTTTCCTATCCTCAGGAAGGAGATTATCTAAGTGGGTACGGAAGAATAGGATTAACTGTGGCAAGAAAGATAGAAGCATGAAATGTAGTTGTCTGTATAAGTGCTGTTCGGGCAAGGCAACATTGCATAACTATGAGAATTTTTGTAAGAGTTCAGTTCCCACGAGGGTGATGTATTTTTGGAATGGCTCATGGAATGATTTTTCTGTCCAAGTTTTGGATTCACTTAGAGATGAGTTTTTGGCTGGCATGCCCACTGTAGAGTTGGCAATAGATGGCTCTCCATATCTTGTTGATTTTTTGCGAATGCTACAAATAGATTTGAGGGCAGGCTGTCAAAGGTCCATTGCTTGGATTGATGAGAATGGTTCATGCTTTTTCCCCAAAGTTATCATTGAGGGTAATGTCGATGAAGAAGTTGCCTCTAAAGTTGAGGTCGAGATTGAAATTCAAATAAGTCCAATCGAGGCCTCAAATGCTGAGAATTGTGATAGAGTTGCTGCTAGTATGGAGGTTTCCAAAACTGAGCAAGTTTGTATTCCTAGTAATTTGAAGCCTGTGGTTGATGTGGTATCCATGAATGTTCCTAAATTAGATGAATTGATCAATAAATATTCAACCGAGGGCCCCACTGGCGCAAATGAATTGTATAGAGATTTAAGAGATTCAAACTTGTTTAAGGATACAAAGCCACACCCTGTAACCGAGTTACCTATAAAGACTTTCCAAGCAAAGCAGTTGCTTCATAAAACATCAGCTAAGGTTCGAATAGGTACAGATGCAACTCAGTTGGAGAATGGTCAGATATTGCATGATGAGGTTAGGGATGGTGTCATTAATCACAATTTGCTTTCTGAATCCCAACAATTTTCTAGTTTTGTGGCTCGTGAATTTGAACAGCTGGGGGACAAATTGATCAAATTAGTGGATTGCGATACAGAGTATGTAGTTGTGAAAAATTGTTTCCTTACTGGCCTAAATAAAATTGGACTTGCAACCAATGTTACTGGTATTTATCGAAATTCACAAACAAATAGGTTGGGACAGGCTCGGCTGCAGGTTTTCAACAAACAGGTTGAGATAACAAGAAATTCTCATGGTAATGCAAATGTTAAATATGCATGGCATGGAGCATCCGATACAAGCATATCATCAATTATACTACATGGTTTTAGCAATAACAGATTAATGAATGGTGGTCCGGCATATGGTGTTGGTGTTTATCTTGCTCCAGAAGATTGCTCGTACCTGAGGTAGGAAAGATTATATTCAAAGATAATCTACAAATAGATTTGAAGGCCGGTTGTCAAAGGTCCCATTATGATATTGTACACAAGTACCGTGAAGGTAGTCGCAAGTTAGGGCTGTTTCATTGCATACCCGAAACAATGAAGACGTTATGGTCCACAAAACATTTGTGCTTGAAAGACGAACAAATAAAATTAAACTTCTAAATAACCAAATCCGCTAACAATAAATTCAACACAGATATGTCCTCATTTCTGGGTATTTTAGCTCTCTAACAGCTGAATACCAGATTACATAATAATGATAAAACAAAAATAAACCCAACGTACTCACAAATTGTAGCTGTGATTTCACGGAGGGTTACGGCGCTGTTGAAAACACAAATGACAACATTCTTGTTTTTTTTGTCCTTATATCCCGATGTGATTTCGCGGAGGGTTACGAACAAATAAAATTAAACTTCTAAATAACCAAAGCCATAACCCTCTGTGAAATCACAGCTACAAATAAAATGAAAACACAAATGACAACATTGCAAGTTAGGGCTGTTTCATTGCATACCCGAAACAATGAAGACGTTATGGTCCACAAAACATTTGTGCTTGAAAGACGAACAAATAAAATTAAACTTCTAAATAACCAAAGCCACTAACAATAAATTCAACACAGATATGTCCTCATTTCTGGGTATTTTAGCTCTCTAACAGCTGAATACCAGATTACATAATAATGACAAAAGAAAAATAAACCCAACGTACTCAGAAATTGTAGCTGTGATTTCATGAAGGGAATCTCTCTCGGCGCTGTTGAAAACACAAATGACAACCTTCTTGTTTTTTTTTCCCTTATATCCCGATGTGATTTCGCGGAGGGTTATGTTGCTATTGAAAACACAAATGACAACATTGCAAGTTAGGGCTGTTTCACTGCATACTCGAAACAATGAAGATGTTACGGTCCACAAAATGTTTGTGCTTGAAAGATGAAGAAATAAAATTAAACTTCTAAATAACCAAAGCCGCTAACAATAAATTCAACACAGATATGTCCTCATTTCTGGGTATTTTAGCTCTCTAACAGCTGAATACCAGATTACATAATAATGATAAAACAAAAATAAACCCAACGTACTCACAAATTGTAGCTGTGATTTCACATGCAGAGGGGTACGGCACTGTTGAAAATAAAAATGACAACGTTCTTGTTTTTTTTGTCCTTATATCCAGATGTGATTTTGCGTAGGGTTACGGCGTTGTTGAAAACACAAATGACAACGTGCCCTTATATCCCGATGTGATTTCGCGGAGGGTTACGGCACTGTTGACAACACAAATGATGACAAGGCTCTTGTTTTTTTTGCGCTTATATCCCGACAACATCGCAATTGCGACAATTCCAAATGTATTTCCATCGCAATTGCGACGGTGTCGGGCTATATTTGAAAAAAAAAAGCCAAAACCTAATGACATTTGCCTGCCGTCGCAAATTGCCGTCGCAATTTCACCCCAAATGTATTAGTGTTCAATCCATGAAGAGTCAAGCAAAATCTCAAAGATAACTAAAATCAAATGCATGAGCTAGCCAACTAAAGTAGGAAAATGAGAAAGCAAACTAAAGCAGGAAAGAAAGAGACAAGCGGTGCTGCAATAGGTATAGCATTAGGGAACAAGAGGGGCTTGTTTACCAGGTTTTCACCATCTTGGCAGAGATTCTATTATTGCTACCATGATGCCTATTTTCCAGGTATTCATCAATGGAACATTTTTTTCTTTTTTCAATTTTTTTGTACTTTTCTTTTTTTTCTTTTTTTTTCATCTTTTTTGTATTTTTTTCAAATTTTTCTATTTTTTTAATTATTATCAAGGCACTTGTTTACCAAATTTTCACCAAGATAATAGATACATCAAAGCACCTATTTACCAAGTTTTCACTAAGATGATCATTTTTTTCAAGACATTTTGCAATTTTTAGGATTTTTGACAATATACGATTTTTTGGATTTTTTTTAGGATCAATAAGTATGTACATGAGCATATGGAGGATGCCTCAGCTATAGAATCTCTTCAGGTGTAGAGCATTGATCAGCTCTTTGAGTTGTTCTCCTTTAGTAGTAGATAGTTGATAAGCACCAGACCCAAATACTGCAGTGATAATGTACGGACCAAGCTAGTTTGGTTCAAACTTTCCCTTCTAGATCTGCTACTATTGATTCTTGGGTTTCTCTCTCAGGACAAGATCACCCACTTGGAATTCCCTTGGTCTAACTTTCTTATTGTAGCTCTTAGACATTCTTTTTTGGTATGCTCTTAGATGATCGAACACCACTTGCCGATGTTCATCTAGTAACTCTAGCTCTTGTAGCCGAGATATTCTAATGTCTTCATCAGTAATGAGGTTCCTCAGAGAGATTCATAATGTGGGAATCTCAACCTCAATAGGCAACATAGCATCCATGCCATAGACTAAGGAAATGGGTGTAGCCCCTATTGGAGTTTGAATGCTTGTTCTGTAGGCCCATAAAGTCGGATTAATCTAGAGGTGCCAATCTCTACCAGATTTGTGAACTGTTCTGTGCAGGATCTTGAGAATTGTCTTGTTGGAAGCTTCTTCCTATCCATTACCCTAGGGATAATAGATCAAGGACCAATGTTGAATGATTTTGAACTTATTACATAATTCCTTTAGATCCTTGTTCTTGAATTTTCCCCCATTGTCAATAATTATTGAGGGTACACCATATCTCCAGATGATGTAATTCAATATGAACCTTGCTACAGACTTTCCATAAGCTATGGTGAGAGGCACTACCTCAACTCATTTGGTAAAATAATCTATAGCTATGATAATGAACTTGTGTCCTTTTGAGGAAGATAGATGTATCTGACCCACCAAGTCAAAGGTCCATTGCTGAAACGGCCAGAAACTGATGAATGGAATGAGCTCCTTGGTAGGAGTGTGGATCAAATTTCCATGAAGCTAACATTTTTTGAAAGATTTGGCATATTATATAGCTTCTTTTTCCATTTGTAGCCAGTAGTAACCAGCTCTAATAATTTTACAAGCTAATGTCAAACCATTCGAATGAGAACCCAAGATGCCTTCATGCACCTCAACTAATGCACGTTTGGACTCGTCAGGCTCTAGAAACCTAAGGAGGGTACCATCTAGACCTCACCTATACAATTCATTAGAAACAATGACATAATGTGAAGCACTATGGATTAGGTGATGTTTTTTGTTCCAAGTATAAGTGTCTGGAATAATTTGGTCTCAGAGGTAGGAGTAGATATGATGGTAGTGAGACAGATCATGCCCAATGACTAAATAGATCATCTTGGAGTTAGGGGTATTGTAGGATGGGTAGCATAATGTCTCCACCAAGAATTCATGTCTGAAGTCATTTTCTAGCATCTGTAGCAGGGAGGCAAGAGTTTCCATGGCATCTGCTACTTTATTATCTACTCTTGGAATCTGCTGGAAAGAAATGTGTACAAAGTACTTTTTCAGATTATCAACCATTTGTTTATAAGGCACCAAATTTATATCCTTTGTTTGATAGACATCATTAACTTGATTGACGACCAACTGGGAGTCCCCAAATACCTTAAGTTCATCCACACACCATTCAATAGCTATCTTCATACCATTGATTAAAGCTTCATATTCAGTGATTTTATTTGTGAAAGGGAATAATATTTTGTAAGTCTTTGGTAAAGAGTATCTATGTGGTGTGACAAATAGTATTCTAGCACCTGACCCTTGCTGGATAAATGAGCCATCAAAGAACATGTTCCATGTCTGATGTGTAAGAAGCATTATAGACTCATCAATAAATTCAATTTACAATGGTTGATGATACTTGAGAGGAGCTTCTGCCAGTTGATCTACAATAGCTTGTCCTTTAATATGTTTTCTCTCTACATACTCAATGTCAAAATCACTGAGTATCATGACCCATTTCGCCAATCTGCCTGTGAGGGAAGCTTTGCTAATTAAGTTCTTTAATGGATCAATTTTGGAAATGAGTCTTGTAGTGTGAGTGATCATATAGTGCTGTAATTTCTGTGAAGCAAATACCACTGTTAGATAGGCTTTTTCAATGACTGAATAGTTCATCTCATAAGAAACCAGAGTTCTGCTAATGTAATAAATGGCTCTTTCCTTGTTATTTTGATCTTCTTGAGCCAAAAAAGCACCCAGAGATGTGTTTGTAGCTGAAATATAAAGGATTAGTGGCTTCCCATGAATAGGAGGCATTAAGATTGGTGGATTTGTAGGATATTTCTTGATTTGAGTGAGCCCTTTGTCACATTCTTCGTTCCACTCATAAGTCACACCTTTATGTAGAGTTTTAGTGAATGGCTGTGATTTATCGACCAATTGTGCAATGAAGCATTGAATAGATTATAGTCTACCTTGAAGCCCTCTCACCTAACTGATGTTCTTTGGTGGAGGCATCTCCATGATAGCTTGAAATTTCTCAAGATCTACCTCTACTCCTTTAGAAGATATGATATAGCCCAATAGCTTTCCAGAAGTGACACCGAATGCACATTTTTTGGGATTGAGTCTCAAATTGAATTGTTCCATCTGATCTAGTATGGGACCTAGATCTACAAGATGTGTTTTTCGCTGCATGCTTTTAGCCAAAGTGTCATTGACATAATCTTCCATTGTTCTGTGCATCATGTCATGAAAAATAGTAGTGACAGCTCTTTGATAGGTAGCTCCATCATTTTTAAGTCCAAAGGGCATGACATTCCAATAGAATGTTCCCCAAGCACATGTGAAGGCTGTGTTTTCTTGGTCTTCTGGTGCAATTTTTATTTTATTATAACCAAAAAATCCATCCATTAGAGAGTACATTTGGTAACTAGTTGTCATGTCCACTATCATGTCAATATTAGGCAATGGGAAATCATCTTTAGGACATGCTTTATTCAGGTCTCTTAAGTCTATGCACACCTAGATAGACTTATCATGTTTTGTAACTTGAACAATATTAGAGATCCACTCTGCATAGTCAATAGCTCGAATGAAACCAGCCTTGAGAAGTTTTTCTAGCTCTATTTTGACTAAAAGTGTCACATGTGGATGCATCTTTCAAAGTTTTTGTTTGATAGGCTTAATGCCTGGTGCAATAGACAGATGATGCATGATTAGATTGGGATCCAATCTAGGCATATTAGAGTAAGTCCATGCAAAATTAATTTTCTTGCTTCGAAAGAATTTGGTGAACACTTCTTTTTCTTTTGTAGATAATGACTATGCTAAATGAATAATCTATGGCGCGGCTTCCGTGCCCAAATTCATTGGTTGGGTCAACTCAATCAACACTGATGATCTCTCTTGAAAATGACTTGGAAGTGTATCAAGAATCTCATCCTTGGATGCCTTAGAGAGGTTTTCACCCTCGGATACGTCTTTTGTTTTTACTTTTTTTGGCTCTAACACTGCAACAATGTAGTTTTCACCATCAGAGCATCTATTCTTTTTTCTTTTAATTTTATGACTAAGCTACTTGATATCAGCTTTGGTCATGTTGATACTATCTCCATTGGTGAAGAACATCACAGTTTCAACAGCATTAAGATAACAGGCAAGCGTGTAATAATTTTGGAACACAAGGACTTCACTAGCTAGAGAGGGAGAGTTCTAGTTGATAAGTTCGGGATGGCAGAGTGAAAGAGTAGTGGCCGGTTCAAGTGCATTCATAGTATAGCCATTGAAAGCATGGATGAGTAAATCAAGACCTAGAGAGATCTCATCCAAGGGTGTGTTTGATTCTTCTTGAGTCCTCACAATGGAAGTAGAGGGAATGTTAGTGTTAGTAAATTCACACTTGGTCAACCTAACACTAGACCCTTCACCTACTTCAAGAAGGTTTTCATACACATGAACAACATCTATATCTTTATCAAAAGTTGCATCAGATAGAGAATCAAACTCATATTCATGTGAGTCAGTGATGCTTGATATGGGAATTACATCAACACTAGCTGTACCATCTGACTCATCTTCATCTCTTGTAGTATTAATGATTTGTTGAAGTTGATCTTGTTCAAACTGCTCTCATAAATGTGGTGGTATGTATCATTCATCTTAAAAATTGGGATCAGCCATTTGTATTTCTCTCCATTGGTCATATGTGAGTCGATGCACTGAAGCAGTCTCATCAGAATCACTATCAGTCTCTACCAGGTGGACAGGTATAATAGGTTCATCAGGTTCTTCAAAGAATGTAGTAAGATCTAGAGGAATAGGATATGGAAAAGTATCCTCGTCAGAACTATTCTCTGATTTATCAGCTGTGGTAATGTCCTCAAATTTTGGCTAGAATTCTAGTTCTAGTTCCAGTACAAACTTGTTAATCCCTAGATGAAATAGGATTTTCTTGAAGCCTAGACCTAAGGTGTCCTTGGTGTGATGACCTGTGGATTCAATTGGTTTAAGAAAACCATTGTCATTAATCCCTATGGGTCCACTCCCTTTATAACCAAAGCGCTTCATGATTTTGAAGGCTTCACTATATGGCTCTTGTTCTAATTCAGGAGCAGGAGTAATTTGTTTAGATGTTTATTTTCCTTTGTAAAGCCAAGTTGTAATAGCTCTTTCATCATTTTCATCCTCTAATAGTGTTATGGCCTTGACAAAGGCACCATCATAGATTACTTGGGGAGAACAAGCAGAAGGTTTGTTGTTCTCAGAGGGTCTCTCATAGGAATGCAGAGGCAGAGGTAAAGCTACCAATGATAGCACAGGTTCAATTTGATATCCTCCCATGCCTGTATCCTTAAGCTTTAGAGTCTATTCCATTTCTTTGAGCTTAGCATCATAGAATTTAGTGGACTCTCTATTAGTTGGAACAAGACTGTCTACAAATTGTGCGAGTGTGTTGCAAGAATAGTTGGTATTGGTAGGAATTGTCACTTCTGCACCATGGAATAGGAACTTGATACATTGATGATATGTAAATGGAACCACTTACATTTCATGGATCCATGGTCTACCCAACAATATATTATATGCTAGAGGAATATCTAGAACTTGGCAAATGATGTCTCTTTCAACAGGCCCAACTTAGATTGGCAACATAACCAAACCTTTTGATTTATGTTCTTCTTCATCATATGCCTTAATGGTGATTTTATTATGGACATCTATGCAATCTTCTTCATAGCTTGGTTGGGCAAGTAGCTTAGCAGAGAAAATATTGAGGGTAGCACCATTGTCAATGAGGACGTGGTGGACATGCTCTGGACCTATCATGACTTCTATATGCAAAGGAGCATTGTACAGGTGGCTCAGCAAGTGGTCATCTTCTTCAGAGAAGGATAGATAATGTGGTGACATTAGGTGACCCACCATGGATTGAAACTGATCGAGATCCAAATCTTTTGGGATGTTCACCTCGGTGAGGGATTTATCCAAAATCTCCCTATGAGCAAATGAGATCTTCAATAGCTCAAAGATGGTGATCTGAGCATTGGTACATTGTAGCTAGTCTAGAATGCTATAATTAGCCATGCTAGATGTAGGGACCAATTTTGAGTTCTTGTTGGTGGGACCATCAGCAGCTTTGTCTACAAGTTGGGACCCTTAATGGTTATTTTTGCATGAGAGAGAGTAACAACATTTGCACAATCTTGAGATGAGTCAGGTTTGGAACAATGAGACCTGGGGCCTTACAAGACAAAAGGAGTCTTAGTCTTAGGAGCATCTCTGCTCCCCTTAATAGTAATCACATCGTAATACTCAACCTCAATAGGTTCAATTGTACCAATGACATTGTCATCGGTAGTGTACATGTAATTTACCTTAGCATTGGTATTCTTAGTCTTTGAAGATTCACCTTTATCGTGAGGAGGAAAGGGATCATTAAATGCCTGATGGTCTAAATTCTTGTTATGGCTATTCACAATAATGTCACTATTGTCAATCAAATCTTGGACCTTATGGTGCAGCTTAAGACAAGTAGATGTCTTGTGACCCTTATTTTAGTGATAATCATAGTATGCATTTTCGTTCCACCAATGAGGTTGTAGTTGTGGATCATAGAGACACTTTTCCAAAGGAGAGAGTATCTGATTCTACACAAGAGTTTTATAAACCACATCAAGTGGCCCACCTAAGGATGTGAACTCACACTTCGGTCGAGATGCCCAAGGTTTGTTTTTAGTGAATCTTGAAGGTTGTTGAGTCTCTGTTGTATACTTCTCTGTAGCTTTGACCACCTATATACTAGAGTAAAGATTGAAAATAGATTTTGTAGGCTTTGGGGTCTCATTGTCAACCACTCCATCATTCACCACATCTCTATTCTTGTTGACAAACTTCCCTTTATCTTTGTTTGAGGAGGAAGACCCTTGTTTGTTTGCAAAGCCAACTCTCCTTTCTTGATCATAAATGCTTCTATGCACACAACTTGTTTAACCATGCTATCAAAGGTTAGGGGACCTTGTAATTGTACTTGATATCCAAAATCTAGGACAAGATTGTCCAAAAAAATGTTGAGTCTCTTAGACTCTGGTAGCTTATGAGGACACTTTGTACATAGTTGTCTCCACCTCTAGAGAAATGTTAGGAAAGGTTCCCCTTGTCACTGTTTCAAATTGAAAAGGTCTTGGATGTTGATCAGATGCTGAATATTATGTGAATAATGTTGGAGAAATAGATTAGCAATTTCATCAAAAGGCTTAATGCTAGTGGGCAATCAAGAAAACCACTCCATAGCTAGTCCACCCAAGCTACGAGGAAAGAGACACATAAGGTACATCTGAGAATGCATGAATTCCATGGATAAAGCACCAAACTCCCTCAAGTTATCTTGGGGATAAATAGTAACCAAGTATTTTTCATATTTAGGTAGTTCTACACCTTTGGGAAAAGGCAACATCCAAAGACTCTTATCAGATGGGAAAGGATAGATGCTTTGCATTGTGAATTATTGTGCAGGTCTATCTTTAT
The DNA here is from genome assembly GCA_027943335.1 of Chamaecyparis obtusa. Taxonomy (NCBI): domain Eukaryota; kingdom Viridiplantae; phylum Streptophyta; class Pinopsida; order Cupressales; family Cupressaceae; genus Chamaecyparis; species Chamaecyparis obtusa. The sequence continues at coordinate 2,016,652 of BSBK01000508.1, read as the reverse complement.
CTCTCGCAAGTTGGCTAATTTGGTCTTGCATATCTCAAATCATCTTTTGCAACTTTGTGGTCTCAATCTCTTCTTCTTTAGCCACAAGTATTTTGACTCGATAGTCTCGACGTAATTTGGCCCCTTGGTTGGCCAGTTCTAGAAAATATTTCTCCTTCTCCTTTAGAAGGAGGATCTCCATCATCTTGATAAGACCTTTATTGGCTTTTGCAACATCTATGTCATTTTGAGTTATTACCTTATCTTCATTACCAAGAATGTCATAAATACTTGGGACTTGATCTTGTTACTGATCATCTTAGTCTTGGTCATGTGCAGGAGGGTGATAGTGATATGCTTGCTGACCACCCTAAGATTTGTTTTGGAATTTATCATTTTGGGATTGATTTTGATCATATGGAGGAGGGCGATAGTGATATGCTTTCTGACCACCCTGAGGTTTGTTTTGAGATTGGTCCTAATTCTGATCATTTTGGGAGTGGTCATAGTGTTGATCATTTCAAGAGTGATCAAGATGCTGGTTGTTTTGAGATTGCTCAAGAATTTGGCTGAATTTGCCTGGTTGGAAATCGAATGGATCTCCCATCTTGTAGGATTGGGCAGTGAATGTAGACTCAGTAAAACAATATGAATGATGTTGAAAGGGTGTAGCTAAGGTAACCTTTGGCACTTTAATAGGATCAAGATAGTTGATAGGTTCAAATGAGTCGATATCATCAGCAGGGTCAATAGGTTCAATAATAGGACTAGTCCAAGGAAGTGGCCTCCCAAGCTTATGAAACAATGAGTTATTTTGAAAGAATGAGTTGTCATGTTCTTGAAATGATAAGTCAGGTTGCACTTGAAACAATGGATTATAACACTCTTGGAATACTAGAGGTGATGATTTCGATGGGTTATCTTTCAAAGTACTCAAGGAAGAGGAGCTTGTGGATCCCTCACATTATTTAGATTGTGTGACAAGTTCAGGATGACCTATTTCTTGATTACGAGGTTTACCCCTACCTTTTCCAGTACCACAAATGGGGAAAGTATTTCCACTTCTAGTTGTAACATTCATAGACAAAAATGTAACAAGAGAGGACTTGGGATTATGCTTGAACTCTATCTCTAGGAATAACAAAAAAGAGATAAAGGTTAGAATAGCCAAGATGTAAAAGGTACCTGGTGTAAATCATCAAGAGAATGGCTAGAATAGTCGAGATGTGACTATCACATCACAAGGTAGAAAAGCATAGAAAGATAGGACAAATAACAAAGAGAAAATATGAGTTTAAGTGATAATCATTTGGTTCACTACTCGAGACACTCAGTTTCAAATAGTGAACAATAGGAAAATAGACAAATAGACCTCAGACAAAAATTAGATCACGCAAAAATTTCACTAGTCAAAGGGAAATAACTCACTGTTCTAAAAACTAGGGAACAGGTTCACTTGAGAAAGTGTTGGGCTACATGAGAAAATGTCAAACTTCACACAAGAGAATGAAGTCTCACATGAGAAAGTGCTCTAGAAAGTGAAACTTTGCATGGGAAAGAACCAAAGTTTAACAGTTCGATATAGTTTTCAAGGTAAAATGTCAAGTTTTGAGACATAGCCTGAACTGTTCTCTGATAGAATTTCTAGTTTTTGGACTGTTTAAAGACAATTTGAATCAGCAATCTTAGTTTTTGAAGGTTTCAAGCATTCTTTTACAAGCATAAAGTTTTAGATCAAGCAGTAGTGATGCAAGAAGTAGTCGCAAACATTTCAACCAAAGATAAAACAACTTGGTAGAATTATGGGAGTCTTTGTTTAATCATGATGGATAGTTTAAGACTCGATAACAAACACATAGTTATCCCTTAAAAAAAAGGTAGAGAAGACCAAATATGTGCCTCACAGCTTACGTACATGCATTACCCTCACACAGTTGTGTCACCCCCTAGAGGGCGCATGTGTTTTTGGTGTTTCCAAGGACTCAATAGTATATGTTCAAAGGTTACCCTTGAAGTAGGGGCCAGTTTCATATACCACCTTCAAACATCCAGGTGCATGCCTATGGTGATAATCTAGGGGAGAGATTCTTCACCCTCCCTGCACAAAGATTATGTCTCCTTTCAGAGGTGATCTGGGTAGGCAACTAACTAAGAAATTTTTTAGTGGGCTTCCTTTCACATTAACCTTTGGTGCCCCCAATACAGTTTTGAGGCCTCACAGCCTCACCAACACCTAAAAGTCATACACCCCCTTAAGTAGGGCTAGGAGCGGCGCCACTCAATACAATAGACGGAGCCTTCTCAAGATGATAGTAAAAATCAAGAGAAGGAAGTTAACATGGCTTTGGAGTCTTTAGACTCAACAAATAATTCTTTATTATAGTGAGGTCAAATCACCAGCAATAGGTGTGTACTCACTTGGGTCATTCTTGGAGGTTCAACTTCCAGCAGGACCTCTAAAGGTGACATAACTTGGCTTGGATTCAAGGGTCAGATTTTTTGATTCTCTCAAAGAGAGAAGAGCATACTTCTCTACCTCTTCACCTTACCCAAACACACAAGACATATTCATCACTAAGCTAGTTCCTCCTCAACCAATCCACAAGCTTTTGGGTTTCTGGTTCTCTCAAAGAGAGAAGAGCATAATCCCCTAACAAGTAGACATGCTAAAGATTCACTACCTTTCCTTGATTCCCCAAGTATCTATCATGCTAGTAAGATCTAGGTCTCAGGTTCATCCATGGGTATTACTTCCATGTAATGAAGAGCCTATTACCCTAGCTCACCGTCAAGACCCTTAAGAAATCTTCACAAGGCCCTAATTAGACTATGTGATCAAAGCAATAAACAAGCAAAGTGTTTTTGAATGTCTTTGACAATCATCCTGCAAGAAAATTGTTAACAAGTTTTGCCTTCATCACATGCCTGACAGAATACTATTATGCTGTTAGAAAATAGAGATATAAAATCACAACAAACAGTAAATGTCAAGAACAGTAATTAGTAAATTGCAGAAACTAAGAAATTTAAAAACTCTAATGCCAAGTCTCGTGTGAGGAAGTATAGCGCTGTGCGCTAGAAAGTGTAGGGTTTGGCACAAGAAAGTAATTTTTCACATGAGAGAATGCTAATGAAACAAAAAATTCATGCGGTATACTCAGAAATCTCATGCGAGAATCCATACAGAATGAAGTGTGGACGTACAGCAGAGTGCAAAAATTTTATCAGAAAATTTTTGAGAGTGAGCCCAGAAATTAATTTTCTACCCCATGGTGGGCGCCAAAATGTTTATAGCTGAATGTGGACCTCTAATCCAGCCATATACACAACATAGTCATTACTTAATGATTGAATTATGACAATGAATATGAATTATTCATCTCATAATACTAATTGAATCGACCTGTTGCCTCCTAATTAGTTCGAGTGTTTGAATTACTCTCAAATTAGAGAGCCAACAACCATAGACCAAGCTAAGATGGAGGATTTGAAAACTTGAAAAGATTGAAATTGTAATTAATCTAAGATGAAGAATGTAGATTTTTAAGCTAGAAATGAAGATGCAAAGTAATCTAAGAATGAAAGTGCAGAATTACTCTAAGAAGCTTGAAAGAAATGTGAAAATTAAGCTACTAGAAAATAAGCAAACTAATTTAATATGAGAATGCAGTTACACTAGCAATGTAGATTAATCTAATTATGCAATAAAATCTTGAAAGCATGAGAATTGAAACTAAAGTTGGCTATAGTTTTGATACTCTAAAATTTCCTCTTCAAAATGAAGAAAAGGAGCTCATAATATAGAAAAGATAGGAGAGAGGATGAAGAGTTTCTTGAAAAGAAATGGCTGACTCTTCCTCTCCATGGTGAGACAAATATTGAAGAATTATTTAATTAAAAGAATGAATATTGCCACATGGGTGGCTTTTCGAGTAGTTTTGAATAATTAAATCCAAATAAAGATGTCCATTCAAATAACTAAATAATTATTTAATTCCATGATGTGTATTAGCTAAAGGGGGGGAATTAATTTAATTTAAAGCACTTAGGACTTTAGAATTAAATTAATTAATCATAGGGATTATTTAGCCAATAAAGTTGAAATATTTAGGAATTAAATATAGTGTATGATTAATGCAAAATTAGGGTTTTCTGCATTTGACACCAAGTCAAATAAAGTCAACTAGGAGATAGAATTGCCTAGTACAATAGGGCTTTAATGGTGTAGAAATTTAAAGGAATGCACCAAAATTGATTAAAATTGTGAGGTGCCAATTTTGGGCTATTACAAGAATCACATTGATAAATTACACACGAGTTCTGATTTGATAGAATCTCAGTAGTATGCAAGAAGAGCTAAAGGAGATACTAGCTGCATTGGATAGAATGAAGCACAAAATCAGATTGACAACATGCAAGAAAGAATGAAAGCACCAGAAGGCACCTCAGATTCTAAGGAGACTGAAAGTTAGACTAAGGATCATATTGAACCACCTAAGAATGAGTGCAAGCCAGTAGACCACACTTGTTATGCATGTAACAAGCATGGACACATAGCAAGGAACTGTATAGAGGTAAGACCTTTCAATGGTTACTATTATTCATGCAATCAATTTGGTCATAGAGCTATGAATTGCAAAACAAGTTAGAAGAACAAGACTCAGCATAATCAGACAAATAAGAATCAGCCAAATGTAAGAAGTTCTTAGAATGTTACATGTTAGATATGTAACTATAATGGTCACTCAGCTAGACAATGTAAAATGGTGACCCATGTCAATGCATCAAGGAATATAAGGCCTCCAGTCATTTGTCACTCTTGTAACAAGGTTGGACACATCTCAAAGTTTTGTAGAACAAGGATGCAAGGTCAGGAAAGCCCTAAAAGCCTGAAGAACTAGTATTGGATCACGAAGGAGACATCAAGTTTGTGAAAGCTTCAGAGGATGTGAGCTTGATTTGGTCAGAAGAAAAGAAGGATAAGGTTGATGAGAATGTATTGGATGCATCCATAGTGGACACACCCTCTACATCTGGATGAATGGCCCTCAGGGTCATAGGGGGAGCTAATTTAGCAATAGACCCCTATGCAGCTGGTATACTCACTTTCAGAGTATACGCTTTTGGACTTAAGCTTTTGAAGGCTAGCAGAACCTATGTGTATGAGTGCACTAGCTGATTGTTTACAGAATGGAAGTTATAAATTTTCAAGTGACAGCCTGGTTTATGTGACAAGCATTAATGGTAGAATTTCTACTTTAAAGTACACTAAAGTTTGTAGATCTCTCATTGCATTCAAATTGAGAGTGATTGGAGAATTCAACTTGTGTGAGATCTTGTGTGCACAATTAATTGATAACATTAAAGCAATCAAGCATGATAAGACCAAGATATTCAGATTTGGGTCTTTGATCATATACATGTACTTCCATATTGTTGGAAAGGTGTTAGATTTATACCTAGACAAGATTATTCCTACTATGCCATAGATATCCTTCAAAGCATCTATTGAGAGCACTCTAAAATATTACATGACACTAGATTTGAAGAAATTTAGAGTCAAGATGTGACACTAGAGTTGAAGACATTTAGAGTCAAGATGCAGATGAGATACAGAATTCCAGAGAACATAGTTGAAAAATACAAGGATACTATTTGTTTCATGCTTGAAACAAACACAACATGCATGGAGGTAGTTAAACCAAGGACAAAGTGGATCCATCCACTTGGATATGAGGTTTATGAAAAAGTCCTAGAAGCATACAAGTATTTATTTCAGCCCCTAAAGACCCTAATGAGCCAAGATGGGGAACCTATGAAGAGAAAACAAGAGAAGTTGATGCAGTCTTGAATAGTGCAGCAACTAAAAGGAAGGTTGCCAAATTTACCTCAGAGATCTTGAGAATTCATGGAGTATCTCAAGAAGGCCTAGAAAATGAAAGGGAAGAGAGGATTGCTTTGGAAATTGAGAGTGCAGCAACAGAAAAGTCAGAATCTGAGGATCCCAAGCTAAAGAAGGTGAAAATTGAGAAATTTGATGTTCAGAAGGGTAAAACTAATGTTAATCCTTTTGCACCCAAAGAAACCATTTACCTTACTACTCCTCTTGAGTATAAGGAAATTCCTAAGAGGAAGAAAGAGATTAGCATTGGTCATCCATCCTCATGAGTAACAAGGAACAGAAGGAACACTCAAGCTCCTCCTGAAGTAAGTTTCAAACCTAGTCTTAGTGTGTTAAATACAAGGATTGTTGATGAAGGTAGAATTGATCAAGTAGGAAAGTTCTATGAGAAATATAGTGAGATTGACAAATCAGAGATACATGGAATGATTTTCAAACATATATTAAAGTTTAAGAAAATAGTCTTAGAACTAAAGACTATGATTCCTAATAATGTGTGGAACATCTTAGAATTCCAAAAGAGACAAGCTATTGAAGAGGATCTAAGGATAAGAGAAAATATTCTAGATGAAACTCTTCTTGTATTTTCTCTAGAGTAGAAATCTATGTTGTTAGATCTGGTAAAGCCACATCTCATAACCAAGTCAAGGACCCTACATATAATGGACAAAAATTATGAACTGGTGGCTAAGGAAATAGAAAAGGCATTTGAGAAGGTCTTCATGAATAGGCACATGTATCCAGCTACTAGGCCCAAAGTTCAAGTTCCCACAATGGTTGCAAAAGAGTCAGAAACTACTAATGTACCTATGACAGGTCCTTGGGACTTTGCACCTGTAGTTGAAATGATATCAGAGGAAGATAAGCCAACACCCATATTAGAGACATTCATAGATGACTCAATTTTTATTGATAATGTAAAAGTCACTTTGGTGGCCAAAGAAATGGATTTGGACAAGTTTGAAGAATCCTTTGTAAGCACTCAAGAGGTTGAGAACTTATGTAGTAATTCCCCTCCTAATCAACAAGAAATATTGATTGAGGAAATTATAAAAGAAGAAGAAAATAAAGAAGAAAAAGAAAAAGAAACTGAAAAACTAAAAGAAGAAGAAGAGGTAAAAGGAAGTGAGCAAAAAAATGAACTGTCAGTTGAAATGATCAAGGTAAAACAAGAAGTGATGGATAGCACTCCTATCACTCCCTTAGCAGCATTGTTGTCAAGTTTGATACTTGACTCAACCAGTTTGGATTCATGGGTAGAAGAAGACTTGATTAAGTTCAGTGTCTTAGCTATGGAGAAACCTAAGGAGAAATAGGTAATGAGGAATCCCCTCCTTGTAGAATCAGTAAACATCTTAAACAACTTGTTACTAGTAAACAAGAATATGTCCAAGGTACACTCTATTGATGATGCGAGTATAGTTATTTCATAGTTCAAGAGCAATTTCTCTAGCCTAGAAGAATCTATATCTCTAGTTGTAGAGGAGAAGTATTTGAAGAAAAGGCTAAGTGAATTGGTTAGCAACTTTGCACTTGACTTGAGTTCACTAAAGACTAGTCAAGCATCCTTGAAGGAGTTTTCAGCAAAGGGCAGAAAGATTATTGTAGACTGTATGAACTAGGAAAAATTGACTAGTGATCTATACAAAAAGATACAAGAAGTAGAAACACTGATAGAAAGTGTAAAGAAATCAGTAGAAGACCCCTCCACTAATATAAACATGTGCAGTAACATATATCAAGGATAGATAGATAAGATTGAGAAGGCAAAAAAGGAGATGTCCAAGATAAGGGCTAGGCAAACTCAGCTAAGGAATTCTCTTGCACCCTCACTAGATATACTCAATCAAAATATCAAGGAGATCTATGCCACCATGGTGACATATGCTTAAGGTCCTAGCACAGATTTGGAGAAGATGGAAAAGCTACAGTATCCACTATGTGCCCATCTCCAGATTGTAAACTCATTGATCACATTTTGGAAGAAGGAGATCCAAAACTTGTAGATAGCATATCTGAATGTTCTCTCATAGTAAGTAGTTGTATATACAATTTTGAAGCACCTTTGTCATTAATGTCAAAGGGGGAGTATGTATAGAATATGGTTATAGATATGGATAATGTCAAAGGGGGAGTATGTATAGAATATGGTTATAGATATGAATATGGTTTTTTTTATTAAGGAACAGTTAGCAACTTGGCCATATTCCTTTGTTTCCATCAATGAAAAAGGGGGAGATTGTTGGAAAGTTGGCTATGCTAGTGTATATGACTTAGTATAGTGTTTTTATTATGGAAAAAATGTCATATAGTAGTTTGGAGTCAGTGCACTTGATGAGAAGATCAGAAATCGGCTAAGTGTTGAAGACTAGACAGTGTACAAAGTACCTGAACCTCAGAGCATCAGTGCACATGCATACGACTAAGTTATGGTATGTGTCCTAGAAGATAATTTGGTTAGAATATATTCATGCTTAGTCTATAAATGCATGATTAGATATGCAAGTATGACAAAGTTACAAACAATTGAAGTTACACAGCCAGTGTGTACCAGAGAAGAACAGAGTGAGCAGCCGACTGTTGGTATTTTGATTTGCGGTTATTATCTTATGATGTAAAGGCCATGCACCTATTGAAATTATGTTTCCAACATGTAAATATTTTTTTTTGTAAACATGCTTGAGCCAATTCAATTGGAAGTGTTGTATGTAATCGATTAAAGGGTTGACCTAGTTATTTGTTTTGTATGCGTATATAAATATGAGATGCGCCCATTGTAATTAGTATGAGAGTTGTTATAGAGTTGAGATAAGTAGAGTAGAAGTGTGAAAAGAGTTTATAAGATGTATTAGATCTTTGCAAGAGGTCAAAGCATCAATGCATCAAAGGAATTGACCAGGCAAGTAGTGTCATAGTAACAGTTCATCCAACAGATATAGTGTGTATCTGAGATGAGAAGGTTGCAACCTTCAGCACTTGAGCAGTGAGCTCTAGGATAGTGAGTCCACACCCCTAATAGGGTTTATTGTAAAATACTCCTAACAAGGTCTACTGTACTTAATACATTGTAAAGAAACTCCTAACAGGGTTAAGGATCTTCTAACAAGGATCATAAAACACTAGTACAAAATATTAGTGGGTGTCAATTCCCACCAGGGTTTTTACCTATTTGGGTTTCCTCATAACCATATTGCTATTATGTGTTTATTTCATGTTTCATATTTATGTGGATGTTCATTTCAGTACTTAAGCATTTAAGTTTAGTTTTAGATTAAGTAAAAAGATAAAATATAGTGAACACTAATTCAGCCCCCACCCCGCTTAGTGTTCCCATTACTAACAAATTTGTAGCAGAACCCAAGAAAATTCATCTCATGGCAGTAAAAATAATATTCAGATACTTGAATGGAACCTTAGACTATGGTTTATGGTATCTTAATTTAGAGAATGTAAAGCTTCATGTATATATAGATGCAGATTGGGCAGGATGCATGGATGATAGAAAGAGTACCTCTGGAGGAGTTGTATTCCTTGGAGATAGACTTGTTACTTGGACAAGTAAAAATCAAAATTGTATTTCTCAGTCAACAGTAGAAGCAAAGTATGTTGCAGCAACATTGAATTGCTCTAAAATTGTGTGGATCAAGAAAATGATAAAATATTTTGGTATCCAGATTGACTACCCTATTTTTATTCATTGTGATAACACTAGCACTATCAATATGTCAAAGAACCCTATGATGCATGCAAAGAAAAAACATATTGAGATAAAGTATCACTTCCTAAGAGAGAAAGTAGCAGAGAAAGAAGTAATGATGGATTATGTGAGTATAAAAGATCAGCTAGAAGACATATTCACAAAGCCTCTACCTAAGGATACTTTTGAGTATCTCAGGGAGAAGTTGGGAGTAATTCCCTTCCTTGAATCTAATTAGAGTTTGCAGAAGTGCATCAGTCCTCAGTGACTGATGAAGGGTTGATTACTCTACCTCAGGAGTAGTATCAGTGCTTAAATGTATTGGCACCCTTTGTCATTGATGTCAAAGGGTGATATCAAAGGGGGAGTAGTATACAATCATGAAAAACATAAAAATAAGGAATATACAGTAATAAAAAATAAGTAGAAAGGGGGAGTAAAAATAAAGTCATAGGAAGCAGTACTATTGAGGAAATGGAAACTATTGAAGAATGTTGCAGCACTTGGAGGATACTTCCTTGGGGGAGTTTTTTTTGAGAAAATGGAGAATGTTATAAAAGAATTGATCATTTGGATTGGTGGTGTTTTTCATTCCATATGTTGCCATCAATGCCAAAGGGGGAGATTGTTGGAGATTTGCTAGCAAGCCAGATTGCTAACTATATGTTTGTCATTGATGACAACATATAGCAAGTAGCATGTGTGGAAGCTTGATGGAGAGATCCTTTAGAATATGTTGCATGGATATTTTATCATCATAATATCATAGACACAGAGGTTGATTCTGAGTAAAGACAGTAATACAGTTATGTATATCAAAGAGTATTCCTGATAGGTCCCAGGAACAATTCTATATGTGATTGGCCATAAGGTTTTAGTAGAGCTTTGCACCTTCATATTTATGTTGTAGACATATTTATGATGTTATGTTCATGAGCATAGAGTCAGATATGTAGTACAGGTTGAGCTATGAAGTCTCCAGTTGACAGTTATAGTTTCCTGAGTTTATCTAGGAAAGATGACAGCAATTATAAGATTGCAGTAGTTGCATCCATCATCATGGTATGTGTGATTGGATTTATGTTAAGAGGAGAGTTAACAATGTTTGGTTAAGAGTGCATGATTTAATTCAACATAAGAAGAAAGTTGGAGATAATTTAGTGAAGTTGACTGTTTGTAGCATGGCATCTACTCACATGGAATTGTGAAGTCCTAATTTATGTTGCGTGCTTAGTAGAGATGACTAAGGTTTTATTGGAGAGTTTTATTGTTTCTCTAATATGATTTCAAGATGGTTCTAATAGTCTGATTTGATTCTTATCATTTGGAGGAAATATATTTATAGGCAATCATTTGTGATTGGTAAAGCATGGTTCAGAGTTTTAAGAAAAGAGCAGAGCAGAAAGTGTGAAGTGTTGAGCCACCAACAGAAGGTCTATGTGACCAAGTAAAGAGTATATGCTATTCATTAGAACTGATCCAGACAATAGGTCTACACATAGTTCACCAAGATCTAGATATAGTGTGTATCTGTTAATCAGAAGGTTGTAGCCTTCACCCCTTTAAGTAGTGTGCTCTTAGATAGTGCGTCCTCACCCCTAACAAGGTTAATTGTAAAAGACTCCTAACAAGGTCTGACCCTTAACCAGGTCACTTTACTTATTGTATTGTAAAGATCAACTCCTAACAAGGTTGTAAGATCTTCTAAGAAGGATCATAATACACTAGTGCAGTTCTTAGTGGGTGTCAATTTCCACCAAGGTTTTTACCTATTTGGGTTTCCCCATAACCAAAATTGTGGTGTTGTGTTAAGTGTTCATTCATTGTGTTTATGCTTAATTTTCTTATATACTTAATTGGACAAAGAATAAAATCTTGTAGATAATTGATTCAACTCCCCCCCCCCCTCTCAATTATCTCTTGGGACTATTCCTAACACTTGCCACTAGGATGGAGAAGGCTTACCAAGAGAAAGCTACTCTGTATATTGAGCATGATTTGGATGCTGGTTATATTGAAGGTCTGAGAAAACTTACCCATGTGAATCTCAAGAAGAAGGCTACTTTTGTGCCAAAGGAAATTCAAAACCTTAGGAACATGGTGCAGAACATGACTATTATGGAAGAAGAGCTCGCAAATACTTTGAAGGAGCTGGCCTAGGCTTTCTTTCTATTCCCAGTCTTTTCTTTCCACCTCTATGTTCGTATCTGGTTCTTGCTCTGGTCTATTGTTTTTTTGTCTATTTTAGTTGGTGCTAGTTATTATTTTTTTGGGTTTTTTTAGTTAGGGGTTGTCTCCAACAGTGTTTTGTTTTGATGGAATCTAATGATTATCTCTTGTAACTTTATGTAAAAGGTTTGGGACCCCTCCAAAACCTATTTTTTCCCTTAATAAAAAACATGCAATTGAATACATCTTTCTTAAATAACATGCAACTGAATATATCTTTCCAAAAAACATGCAATTGAATATATCTTTCTTAAATAACATGCAATTGAATATACCTTCCTTAAATAATATGAAATTGAATAGATCTTTCCTAAATAACATGCAACTCAATATATCTTCCTTAAATAACATGCAACTGAATATATATTTCCTAAATAACTTGCAACTAAATATGTCTTTCCTAAATACTATGCAACTGAACATATATTTCCTAAATAACATGCAACTAAATATATCTTACCTAAATAATATGCAACTGAATATATCTTTCCTAAATAACATGCAACTGAGTATATCTTCTTTAAAGAACATGCAACTGAATATATCTTTTCTAAATAACATGTAACCGAATATATCTTCCTTAAATAATATGAAATTGAATATATCTTACCTAAATAACATGCAACTTAATATATCTTTCTGAAATAACATGCAACAAAATATATTTTTGCTAAATAATATGCAATTGAATATATCTTTCCTAAATAACATGATGCAACTATAGAACTCAAATAGGATGATAAGTGATGCTACCAATAGTATTCATCCAAATGATCACTTTATAAAATAGAAAGAAGTTTTAATTAAAAGCATGTTGAGATCAAGCAATAACAGTGTATTCAAAAGTGAAGCTTTAACAAATGATATATGACTGTTATATAAGGATATATCAAAAGTGCAGATTTCTTAAAGAATATATAACACAATGTTGCAGCTCACATGGATGGTGCATAACATGACAAACCTAATGTTACAAAATTTCTACATGTTGAATCAGAGATGGAGGATGATTTTTTTTTCCAAGAAGGATGGCATACAGAGGAAGGTGATCAAATTGTAATGTTTGATGTTGTCTGAAGAGAAGAGACTCCAGTTAATTTGGTGGGCCATGAAGAGACCTTAGAGATGGTAAGCATGAAGGATGCATGGGTAACCTCATTTTAACTTATGGGTATCCAATCAACACTTTCATATCATGCTTCACAATCTCCTAGTGTCCTTCACAAGGTCACCATGCTTCTTGCCTATAGATACCAACTCATCAATAAATTCTTTATAGGACTTCATTAACAGTTGGAACATATTAGAATAGTGTAACTTGACATTTTCCAACCCTTAACTACCTTCAATGACACTAATTAATTTAACTACTACACCCTTCACATAAATTGCCTTGTTCCCTACTAGGCTTTAATTTTGAGTTATTTGTTCATGACACTTGAGTGTGGGAAGATATAAAAAAGATAAGAAATTTTTGAAATATCATTTAAGGGGTTAAAAAACATATGCAAAATAATACTATATGTGTCTTGGAACAAGGATTCAAAAATTAGACGGTTACTGTACACTCTAGGCCTAATTAGGCATCCTCCACAAAACACATTATTCAATGGTTACTCCAAAATCTCTATACTACACTCTAGGGGTTATTATAGGTTTGAAACAACATGAATCCACAATTTTTTCATTATAACCAATAATTCTTTTCTTATTTCATAAATAAATTATCTTTGCACTATAAAAAATGGATAAAATACTCAGTCTGCATGCCTAGGGCATCAGTCTTTTTCTCACAAATAATATTCTTCACAACTAAAAAATCAAAAATATTAAACTATATTATTTTATTTTTAATCCAAAAAAGTTTCAAGAAATTTCAATGGTGGAAATATTAGAAATCATCAAATTTGTGTGTAAACCCTTAATGATGAGGGTTTCATTCCCGAGTACAGAAGGAAACCAATATCTCACTTAATACACATAGAAAATCACTAAAACTGGTGCCTAAAGAAAAGGTGATTCACTGCTTCATCTCCTACAAATGTGTACAAGTCAAAATACCATCATGCAGGATTAGAATAACCATTGCAATAGTCATAGAACAAAAAAAATGTGCAACATCACCTTTTTCCATTGAATCTTTCTCATCAAAACTTACAAAATTAACCCCTCCTCTTCCACACACCTAGCCTCAAGTTTTGAGGCCTTAAATAGAAAACAACATGAAAAACCAAAAACCAACTGTCAATAACCATCTTTTGGACTGCCAACCATTCATCTTCCAAACCAAACTATCATTTTATTAACAAATTCAATTGACAAATTTTGACATTTTTTGCAAAACATGCCAATATCTAACACTTGACTCTTAAACTGACTAAATTCCCAAGTAATGACACCAACACACTAAATATAATCGTATTACATTAAATAAATTTTTTAACTCTCAAAATAAGATCCTAGACAATTATGACAACTTTTGCAGACTATGACACTATCAATTATAATGACCTTGTTTCATCATGGATGGTCTATTAAGACGTTATTACAATCCCAAATGTGTCTCAAGATACCAGATAGGTTAATCGACCATGAAGCAAAGCTAGGTGCCCCTGCACCAATATACTATTTTTCTTAATATATTTATTGAAACCTCCATGATTTTAGTAACCTATCATTATTCTCAAAAAGGATACTCATTGTTTAAGGAGTATGTATTTGTAGTGCCAAAGGTAAATTTCATGAATATAGAGAACAATCATCTATGATGATTAATGAAAATAGTGAGAATCAAATAGGCCAAAGTGATAATGAAAGTGAATGGGCACAAAGACAATAAAGATGAGGACAGAGATAAACATCATTGTAAATATAGTGAGCATGTATGTGTCAAGATAACCATCAATATAAGACAAATGAACATTGAGGTTACCAGTTTCATGTTAGAGTACTTGCATGGTGTGGAGTGTAGTGGTGATGAGAGTTAATGTTTTGACCATTGGATGATTTATTTACTCTTGTAATATTACATATTTATTTTTGAATGTTTCTAATACTTTTGTGAGACTTCTAAATCACCTTTGAATGTATTGAAGACCAGTTGAGGTTCAGTTTTAGATATTTGGTGCTAATAGTCATTATATTTCTCTGGATTTTTTAATAAAGTTGGTTGTCTGAAGGGAACATGGTCATTCCATGAATTTCAACCATTGATCCTCATGGAATTACTTCTACTTACATGTATCATACTTTTCTAACACAATAATGTGCAGATAAAGTGACTGAAGTAGGTGATCACCGTGATAGGGTTTAAGAATTTGATGAAAATTGCTTGGATAGGAGAAGCAGTGGGAAATCTGGCTTAATAAGGGGTATTTTTTATGTTTGTAAGTGTCTAGACATGTCTTTTTAAAGGTGAATCCATCATTTTTTGGGTGGAGAAGTGATTAGAGGGAAGACATTGAAGAAGCCCTAGATTTAAGGGTTATTTGGAGTTAAATTGGGGATTTTGTGTTTGCAGATACCATACGGTCTAATTGGGTTGATAATATTTCATTTGGAGTCATTTGTGAAGACATTTCAAAGTCTTGAAGTAAGGGGTTAGGTGTGCTATATATTTTCTTTGTAAAATAAGCTTATTTTAGGCTTGCAAATAGGGTACATGGTGCAAAGCACCTGGTGAATTCAGAGAAGGGCCACTTGGTTGACCATGAGACCTATAATGGAAATTAAAAAGGAGATGACAAACAATATTTCCAAGGTCTCTTTATATAATATCAACATGATCCTTAAGATCATAACAATGTTCTAAGGGGGCTAATAAAGCCATTTTGTTAATGTTTTGAACAAAGTCCCAAGATTGGAAAATATAGCCAATAAGGACTATTACAAAGGTTTAAAAGGGTAGATATAGGATTGGTATATATTATATTTCATTGAAAAGACCATTTTTAGTTATCGTAGAAGGTCATTAAGTTATTGGCCATTTAGTTGCCGAGTTGACAACTTAACAACATTTTGATCATTTTTTGTTTTGAGAAATGGGCTATAAGGTAGTTATCAAAGGTTGGGGAAATAGTTATAAAATTCCTAAGAATGGGACATGTAGTAAAAACCTATGAGAAACACTTCAAAGAAAGAGGATAATTAGAATGCAATGTTGGTATTCAATTATGTACGGACTACATAGAGTTCTTTGTAAATATAGAGAAAATCATAATATGTTTTGGTCTTTTACTTGGATATAATGAATAGTAACTCTCATGTATGATTGAGGAGTATTGTTTCCATTGTTTTACATTGATATGAATCCATTTTCAAGTCTTTGTGTTGAGTTATAGCTGACTGTACTGAGACAGTGAGGATTCATGAATGAATTACTTGCACTCAATGAGGGTATAGTGTTTTAAACACTCTATTCCACCATTGTGTTTTGGGGAAAGATTCCTTGATATGTGTTAGGTATATTTTTCACTCATTTATTTGTAGGTTAAGGTACTGGAGAATGAATAACATCCTTGACAATGAATTTGTGCTTTGAAAAGACACTAAAATGGAGCCATGGGAGTAGAAGTGAGAAATCTAGCCACATGAGGATGGTGTTTTATATTTGAATCCATCTATATATACCAAAGATAGGTGAAATGACTATTGGGAGGTTCTAGAAGTGATGGGAAGTCATATAACTAGAAATCCCTCGCTTAGTGTCCCTAGAAAGGAGGGTTTGTTGCATGGAAGGCAAAAATGATAGGAAACCCCAAAAAAAGTTGAAAAAATTTTGTTTTAGACCATAAACAAAGAACTTGGGAACTTGGGAACTTAAAAATCCATTCTATTGGTAGTTTCTTTGTTAAAGTGCCCAATTAGGCCTAGGAAGAGAACAAAGACAATCAATTTTTGGAAAGGATGTCCAAAGGACCAATAACCAAGACTGGCCTAAGTTGCATAGCTTGTAAAAGGGTATCTGAAACCCTATAGGGTTTTAAAAGTTGTTTGGGAAAGATTGAAGTAAATCTTGAACTACCCACTGAATGGGGCTAGTGGGGTAGCATGTACTGCAACAATTATAAACTAATCATTTCATTCTTTTCTCACCTAATACAATAAAAAGTACATTTATTTTACAAATATATTATACCATGACTTACCTTGATGAAGGTATGTCAATCATGCATTTTCAACCCTAGCCCAAATTTTCTTTGATATGGCATTGCTTATGTTTGCAAAAAATCATGTGGGAAATCAATATTTTGTATGACTTATATTATGGCATCACTTTTATGCTCCTTTAATAACCAAGGGAGGGCACTTATATTAATTTGGTCTCCATTGTTATTTGATTCAATGAAATTCTACATTGCATGATTGGATTCATGAATGTCACTACAAATTTTGACAATTTTTTCTTTGACACGCCTTCCATCCAATATTTTCCACAATATCTTTGTTATATTCTTTCCAATATGCATAGTTGTTTGACTACAACTGATTAATTACTTGAGAATAGAATGTGAAGATGGTCACCAAGCTACAAAGGTATATGTGAGACATTAGATCAATTATTATAAACTAGTTTTGACTATACTTATCATGATAGTTGCAAACATCTGAAGAAGGAAATAATGGTGAAGGAATGATATATCAACATGAAAATGAGATGTATAAGCAATTTGTGAATATGGTATTCATTGGGTAACTTATTGATGAGTCTGTGACTGTATGTTAGTGATTTGATTGTATTACATGATTCTATTAAGTATTGAAGATCAATAATGTAAAAGTTTATGTGGTCGATATATGAAGAACTTAGTATATATCGAGTAGAATAGTGTACACCAAGCAAAGTGTAGTGTATACCAAGTGCAGTATCAACTAAACTAAAAGTCACCAATACATCTTGGTATTGATTGAGTGAAAGAAATAAGATGGAACATGTGATTTCCAACTTGAGATGATGAGCTAGAAAAATTGGGATGATTCTGAGGACGAAGATAAAGTTTTTTATGAAGATCTACAGCTGACAAAATTAAAGGTTGATTGGATGATGAATATTGAAATGTTTTTAAGGCACAAGTTTTGAGGAAGGTTAAAGTGACAAAATCAACAATGGATATTAAGTGGAAAAATCTATGGCTGAGAACAAAATGGTTTATCATGTCTATATAAGGAGACAAGAGATTCACAATGAGCAATGGGAATGAAGAGAAGATTGTATTCATGTGGAGCTGGTTAGACGGATTAAAGTGAGAACCAAAGAAATTATATAGACTACACTGAGCGTCAGAAAGGAGATAACCGAGTAGAATAGAGTTGGAGGATAAAAATAAATTGAATAGATTATGATGGCCAGAAGTATATGAGTATAGCATAGATCTAAATATCTATAAAGGAAGTTTTATTTGAATCAGTTCATTTATTTTTGCATTCTAACCATTTCTACAGACAAAATATCTTAACTGAGTGGGACTTAACTGTCTTTATTTATTTCTTCATGACATTCAATGAATGTTGATTTTTTTCTCATTGATCCAAGTGAACATATGGTCACATAGAACTATTAGTGATAAAGCCTCTAACAAGGTCACACCTTACAATATGTTTTATAACCTTTAACAAGGTTGGCTTTTAACCGAGCTCACTTCAGAAGAGTGAAATTATTTTGAGTACCGGTCCCAGGTGGTTTTTCCCTTAATAGGGTTTCCACATTAAAAATCAAGTGTTATGTGTGTATGGATGTGATGATTTATTATATTAGTTTACACATTACAATTACTAGTTTGATCCGTATATACTAGATGATTTAACTAGATTTCGGTAAATGAATCAGAAAGATACAATAAAGTGTTTACCGAGCTATTTAAGTTTTTATACTGGATTTTTTTTATACATCTAAGAGTATTTGGGACTATGGGACAACTAGACTTAACTGATTCACCCCCCTCCCCCCTCTCAATTATCTAATAATTGGTATCATAGAAAGAGTGCTTGAAGGAAGAAGTTTGAAGGACTTAAGTTAAAGATCTAAAGATGTATAAGAGAGGTGTTGAAGCTAAACAAAGATAATTTCTTAGCATGGAAAAGTGGGAGGAAGTTGTATCTATCAGGCATTGGAGATTCTACACTATACTACTTGGAAAATGAATTCATAACTCCTACTATTCCTTTGACTGTAACACAAATGAAAGAGAGACAAGAACATAATGCTATGAATATTGAAATTTCTTCTTCTCTATTAGAGGTTAAATTTGAAGAAATCAAACCTATACAACTACAAAATAGATGTGGGACAAATTGATATTAGTTCATGGAGGAGATCTGAATGTGCTCAGAGAAAAAGGAGAAAGCTTAAGCTGAAAGTTTGATGATATGAAGATGAAATAAGGTGAAAAAATCACTGAGTACAACAACCAAATCAAGGAAGTGGTGAATGCTATCTGAGGAGAAGGTAAAATTATAGAAGAAGACACTATGGTAAGTAAAATTCTCATAACACTATTACCTACCTATGTTATTAGAGTCTCGGTAATACATGAAATGAGAGAAGCTCATAGTAATAATATTTCTCTTGATAGTCTAATTCGTAGACTGACTGCATTTAAGCTTAACAACTATGTTAATAATATTTTACCTAAGGTAGAATTTGCATTTATGTCATCTCTGAATATTGGAATATCAAGCAGTAGACATAAGATAATAAATGAAAGTGATAGTGAAGTTGAAGAAGATGAACTTGATGAACTTGAAGAATTAATGGCTAGAAGACTACAAAAAGGCAAAAGAAGATATAAAGGTAAACTATCCTTCGAATGATTTAAATGTAAAGAGTTTGGTCATATTGCTGCAAGATGTCCCGATAATAAAGATGATGAGAAGACAAGTGAAAGATCAAATGAAAGGAAGAATGACATAAGAAATTACTAAGATCATATAGGTAACCGATAGTATGGTAACAGAGACAACTGAGACTATATAGATAAAGGAAAGAACAAATACTACCTAGTTAAAGATGAAGATGATGATACCAAGATTGAAATTGATGATGACATAGAAGTGGTGTTTGTTGCATTGAAGGAATATTTTGAAGAAGAAGAAATGTATGTTGAAAAATAACTCATTTCTAAAGTTAGCAAAAATTATACTTGGATTATTGATAGTGGTTGCACACATCATATGACTGGAGATGAAGAAAATTTTGAATATCTTGAGCATTATAATGGAGGATCTATAGAAATAGGAAATGATACACATTGTCAAGTGAAAGTTAAAGGATCTATATTGCTGAATAATAAGATTAGATGTGAAAATTATTATTGCATGAAAGGACTTAACTATAATTCATTGAGTGTAGCATGGCTGAATAACACAACTCACCGAGTTTCATTTGGAAAAGAAAATTAAAAATCTATGATGAGGATGGAAAACTAATCGATACTGGTGAACAATCAAAAGGTAACTTATTCTATCTAGACAATGCTAAAACTTCTTGTTTGTTGGCTAAAAATGAAGATTTTTGGTTGTGGCACAAGAGGTTATATCATGTGAACTTTGACAACATGTTTAAGATCAATAAGAAAAAAAAAGTTGGAGGATTACCAAGCATATTGAAGCCTGACCATGTAATGTACAAACAATGTCAAATGGGTAAGACGTCAAAATCTAGTTTCAAGAGAAAACATTACTCATCTAATGATATTTTGGATTTAGTTCATATTGAATTATGTGGTCCAATGAGAACTTGTATTTATTATGGATATAGATATTTTATCTTATTTTTTGTTGATTTCTCTAGGATGATGACTATCATGTTCTTAAAATAAAAATTAGTAGCTTTCAAAATATTTAAATGGTACAAAGAAAAAGTGGAAAGAGAAAGTGGTAAGGAATTGAAATACTTAAGGTCAAATAGAGGTGGTGAATTCATTTTTTATGATTTTACTATTTCTTGTAATGATCATGGAATAAAGATACATGTACCTGCACTGAGAACACCCTAGTAGAATTTTATTGTTGAAAGAAGAAATATATCAATTATTGATTGTGCTAGAACATTGATGATTGAAAAAGATGTCGCATAAATTTACTGGAGGAAAGCTATCAATATTGTTGTTTATACATTGAACTAAGTAAAATTGAAGAAAGAATCAAACAAGACACATTATGATCTATGGTATGGTTATACACATAATGTTATCTATTTCAGAATATTTGGAAGTAGATGTTACATTCTAAAAGATGATAGAAATGCAAAATTTGATTCAAAACATGATGAAGGGATATTTCTAGGTTATTCTACTAGAAGAAATGCTTATAAATGTTTGAACAAGGCTACTAACAAAATAATTGAAAGTGAAAATGTGAGAGTTGATGAGTTTGCAGAAAAAAATGATGAAGAAAGAAAGAACCCGAAGACTATGGTATATTTGTTTATATTGAAGAACCTAAAACTCTTCTGAGAAAAAGCCTGGTATCACCAAGCAACAAAATACTACTACTGAGCACCAATCCTTATAGATCGAGCAAAAACAAATAGTTACTAATGGAAATAATGATCATGCACCAAGTGGAGAAAACATGGAAGAACAAAGATCTAAACATATACTAGAAAAATATGTGAGAAGACACCATCCACAAGATCAAATAATTGGAGACAAAGGAGTAGGATTGATGACTAGAAGTAAGTTAATAAATAACACATGTTTGGTTTCTAAATTTTAATCTAAAATTGTTAAAGATGCACTAGTAAATGATGAATGGATTAAGGCAATGAATGAAGAGATTGAGAAAATATAGAAGAACAAGACATGAACATGTTGGAGATTTTCTAGCAAGCCAGTGCTGACTATATGTTTTTCATTGATGACGACATATGGTAAGTGGCATTGAAGACTTATGCAATAAGATTTGAGTATATGAAGCATGGACATGTTATCAACATGATATCATGAACGTAGAGGTTAACTATTAGTACTAACAATTATGTAGCAGCATGTGTCAGCAATGTTTCTGACAGAGTTACAAGTAGTGTTTAGTGAGTGATTGTTCGTACAGTCATCATGGAGCCTCGCACCTTTGGATATGTGATGAAGACATGATAATGGTGTTACAATCATAGACACAGAGTCTGATGATCAATAGAAGTGAATTTATGTAGTTTCTATTCACTAGTAGCAATTTCCTATGTTTGTTCAGAAGAGCTGACAAAGATAGTATTGGTTCAGGAGTTGCGCCTATCATTTCAGTATGTGCCCTTCGATTACGGATTGGAGAAGAGTTAAGAATGTTCGGTTAAGAGTGCATGATGCAATTCATCTTGAGGAGAAATTTTTAGTTACTTTAGTAGAGCCAAAAAAATTATTATTGGAGTATGTTATGGTTTCTCTAATATGATTTCAAGGTGGTTCTAATAGGCCGACTTGATTATATCATTTAGAGGAAAGATATTTATAGAAAGTCATTTTTTATTTCTAAGGCATTGTTCTGAGTTGATTGTGAAGAGTAGAGTAGAGTGTGTGAAGTGTTGAACCATCAGTAGAAGGTCTATGTGACCAAGTGAAGAGTTTATCCTATACATTGGAATTGATCCAAACAACAGGTCAAAGCACAGTTCACCAAGATCCAGATATAGTGTGTATTTTTTATTTAGAAGGTTTTAGCCTTCACCCCTTTAAGCAGTGTACTCTCGGATAGTACATCCTCACCCCTAATAGGGTTAATTATAAAAGACTTTGAACAAAGTTTGACCCTTGATCAAGTCACTATACTAAATATATTATAAAGCAACTCCTAACAAGGTTAAGGATCTTCTAACAAGGATCATAATACACTTGTGCAGATTATTAGTGGGTGTCAATTCCCACCGGGGTTTTTACCTATTTGGGATTCCCCATAACCAAAATATTGGTGTTGTGTTCAAATGTTCTTTCATTGTGTTTATGCTTTATGTTTAATTATACTTAATTGGATAAAGAATTGAAACTTGTAGATAACTGATTCACCCCCCCGCCCCCCCCCCACCCCCCAAGTTATCTCTTGGGACTATTCCTAAAAATTGGTATTAGAGCCAAGTGCCTTAGAGAGAAATTTTAATAGCTTGAGGTTGATTAGATGACATTCTTTAGAAAAGACAGTCCTAATTTTGATGGAGAGAATTATCTTAATTGGAAGAACAAGATGATGACACATTTACAATGCATTGCTTTTGAAGTTTTTGAAGTGGCTATCAAGGAAGCTCAGATCCCCTCTCTAGAAAATCTTGCAAAGGATGATGCTAATAGCAAGAAAAAGGATTTGTTCCATTAGGATGCAATAGAAAAATAATCCCTTTCCAGCACCCTATTTGATAGTGAGTTTTCAGAGATAAAGAAAGTAGACACAGCCTACAAGATATGGAAGTACCTAGAAGACATGTTTGAAGGAGATAAACAAGAAAAGAATGTGCGCATAAAAATATGGAAGAAAAAGTAAAATACATTGGAGATGCTACCTGAAGAGAACATAAGAGCCTAAAACCAAAGGATCAATGAAGCAGTTGCTAGAATTAGAAACAATGGTGGAGAAATCTCAGAAGAAGACATCATGGATAAGGTGATGACTACCTTGACACTAGAATATCAGAACAAGATAAACATCCTTGATGAGACTATGCAATTCTCAAAAAATTTCAAAAGAGAGACCTTAATCAGCAAGATTGTTGCATTTGAGATATCAAGTTTGAAGATAGAGCATAAAAGTGAGACAGCCTTCAAAGCTTCGATCCATGGTAAGAAATCCTTGAACACCTCTGGTAATTTATATGAAGATGATGAAGAAGAAGCCTTAGATAATTTCATTTCTATGATTATTAAAAGAGAAAAGAAAGGAAAAGGAAAATATGAAGGTCAATTACCATTCAAATGCTTTTCATGTAAAAGATTGGTTACTTTGCATCTAAGTGTCCTACAAGAGTTAAAAAGTTCAAGAATAACTACAAGCCTAAGTATACAAAGGAATGCTACTATGTTGGAGATGGAGTATCAGATGAACAATTAGCTAAAGAAGAAATTGGATTCATTGCTCTTGAAGATGAAAATAATTCACAAGAGTTAGTACAAATATCACAAGCATACATTAGGATAGATTGGATCATTGACGGTAGTTGCTCACATCACATGATAGGTGACAAAGATAGATTTGTTTATTTGAACAAATACAAAGGATGCATGGTCAAATTTGGAGATAACACTCCTAAACCTATCATTGGTAGAGGAGAAATCACCTTGGATGGAAAGAATAGAACTGATGATGTTTTTTATGTTGATGGTTTGAAACATAACCTACAAGTGTTGGGCAGTTGCTTGAAAAAGTATACATATTGGATTTAAATGGAAACAAGTGTATCATTAACAACAAGGAAGGAGAAATAATTGCATCAGGATCAAAGACTAAAGGTAATATTTTTCATCTTAATCTAGAAGCAAGTTGTTTTGTTGCTAAAGTAGATGACAGTTGGCTATGGCACAAAAGACTATGTCATATCAATTTCGATAACATAATAAAGATTAGTAATGTTAAGGTAGTAAGAGACCTACCTATCATAGCAAAGCTAGTTGATTCTATTTGTAGGGAATGTGTGATGGGAAAGCATGTGAGAAACTCATTCAAAAGTAAGCACAATTCAGTAGAGAACAAGCTGGATCTGATTCATACAGATCTATGTGGACCAACTCAAAAAATATCATACTATGGTGAAAGGTATTTCATTTTGTTTGTAGATGATTATTCTAGAATGATGTGGGTTGCATTCTTGAAAGATAAGTCAGAAGCATTTGAGAAGTTCAAAATATTCAAAGCTAAGGTTGAGAATGAATCTGGCCTAAAGATAAAATGTCTAAGGTCGGATAGAGGAGGATAATTCACCTCTAACAAATTCTATGAGTACTATGAAGAAAATGGCATAAAGAGACAATTAAGTGCACCTAGAACCCCTTGGAAGAATGGGATTGTAGAGAGAAGAAATAGGATCATCCTTGATACAACACACACCATCATGATTGAAGGAAAAGTTGCACACACCTATTGGAGAGATGTGGTCAATACAACAGTCTATACAATCAATAGAATACAACTAAGTCCTGGCACAAACAAGACACCTTATGAGCTATGGTTTGATAATGTTCCCATAGTGAAATACTTCAGAATATTTGGAAGCAAGTGCCGCATCAAGAGGGATGAAGCAGTAGGCAAGTTTGATGCAAGAAGTGATGAAGGTATTTTTTTTGGTTACTCTACTAAAAGTAAAGCTTATAGATGTTTTAAATTAAGATTGAAGAAGATCATTGAAAGTCCTCATGTTAAGATTGATGAAAATTTTATGGTGCAAGAAATATATCATGATTACTCACCTATGATTGAAGAAGAACCTAGACCTTCCACTAGTAAGACAGTTGTTGAAGAGATGTTTGACAGTATAGATGTATTGTTCAATGACCCTGAAACAAGTGAAGAAGAAACTCAGAAGGAAGATGAGTCTGTATCACCTAAAGTTCCAAAGTATACATCTAGATATCACTCTAAGGATGACATCATTGGAGATCAGAGCAGAAAAGTCACAACAAGATCAAAAGAAAAGAATTCATCTAGTAATGAAGTGGTATGTTTACTATCTCAGATTGAACCTTTAAGTGTTGAAGATTCATGTAATGATTCTGATTGGTAGGATGCTATGAAAGAAGAACTAGATTAGATTATCAAGAATGATACTTGGGAACTGGTCCCAAGACCTAGTGACAAGAATGTGATTGGAACAAAGTGGATATTCAAAAACAAGATGAATGAAGATCACATAGTAGTAAGGAAAAAAACAAGGTTAGTATGTAAGGGATATGCACAAAGAGAAGGTATTGATTATTTAGACACTTTTGAACTAGTAAGAATATTAGAAGCTATTAATTTTTTTCTAGCCTATGCAATAGTCAAAAACTTCAAAGTCTATTAGATGGATGTCAAGTTAGCATTCTTGAATGGAGAGCTAAAAGAAGAAGTATACATTGAGCAGCCAGAAGGATTCACCCTATTAGACAGACCTGATATGGTATGCATATTGAAGAAAGCCCTCTATAGACTTAAGAAAGAAAATAGAGCATGGTATGAGAGACTTGATAGATATTTAACTAAAATTGGATTCAAGAAAGGAGTAGCAGATTGTAATCTATTCATAAGAGAGACATCTAAAGGTCTACTACTTGTAGCTATATTTGTTGATGACATTATCTTTGGAGGTAATGACAAACTTAGTGCTGAATTTGCTAAGGAGATGGAGAGTGAGTTTGAGATGAGCATGATTGGACCTATCAAATACTTCTTGGGATTAAATGTGCAGAAGACAAAAAAAGGTATTTCCATTAATTAGTCCAAATATGTAAAAGAGATATTGAAGAAGTTCAAGATGGATAATTGAAAACTAGTGGGCACACCTATGATAACAGGATGCAAGCTTACAAAATAAGATGATTCACCAGTAGTAGATATAACATTGTACAAGTCTATGATTGGAAAACTTATTTATCTTACTCAAACCAGACCAAATATTTTCACTGTAGTTAGCATAGTTAAAAGATTTGCAACAGAGCCTAAACAAAGTCACCTCATGGTAGTAAAAAGAATATTAAGATACTTGCAAGGCACTATAGATTATGGTCTATGGTATCCTAATTCAGAAAATGTTGAGCTTCATGTATGTATTGATGCAGATTGGGTAGGATGCGTTGATGATAGAAAGAGTACATCAGGACGAGTAGTATTTCTTGGTGATAGACTTGTCAATTGGACAAGCAAGAAGCAAAATTGTATCTCTTAGTCAATAGTAGAAGTGGAGTATGTTGCGACAGCCTTGAATTATTCTACAATTATTTGGATCAAGTAAATGATAAAGGATTTTTGAATTCAGATTGAATATCCTATTGTTATTCATTGTGATAAAACTAGCACTATCAATATGTCAAAGAACCCTGTGATGCATGCAAAGACAAAACACATTGAGCTCAAGTATCACTTCCTAAGAGAGAAAGTGGCATAGAAAGAAGTCAAGTTGGACTATATGAGTAGTAAAGATCAGTTAGCAGACATATTCACAAAGCCCTTGCCAAAGGATAATTTTGAGTATCTCAGGGAGAAGTTGGGAGTAATTCCCTTCTCTGATTCTTCTTAGAAGAAAGAAGACAGAGCATCAGTCCTTTGGGACTGATGGATGGTTGACTACTCTACTTCAGGAGTAGTATCGGTGCTTAAAAGAGTTGGTGCCTTTTGCCATTGATGTCAAAGGGGGAGTGTATCATCTTAAAATGGAAGTACTTCCATGTTAAGAAGGTTTAGACCTCCGAGTGAGTGGTCTGGGGTCATGTCAAGCACCTTGATCAGGTCTTTTCTCAAATCTAGCTTTCTTCCCCCATTTTGTTTCTCCTCCACTTGATTTCACATTATTTTTGCATTTCCTGGCATTATGGACTGAGGTCCTGAGGTTTTTGACCTCAAGGTCAAAGTCAACCTTAACCCTGACCTAGGTTAGGGATGACCTCAACCCTGACCTAGGGCGGGGTCTACCTCATCCTTGACCGAGATTTCAAATTTTAGATTCCCATGATTTTTGAGTGTCGGGTTTTGGATATATTTGTTTTCCCACTTTCGGGTCAGCCATTTCAGGTTTTGGAATGGTAAATCCTTAAATTGCATTTAATATGGGTCCATTTCTAGGGGTTAAGGTTAATTGGGATTTAATTCCTCAATGTCGGCCTTCTTTAGAGGTTTGTGCCCTAGATCACTATAAAAGGAAGCCTTCCTCTCTCATTTTCTCCATCTCATTCCTTCATGCATCAAGCACTCTCAAGGAGACATTGGTGATCAAGTTTTGGAAATCAAGTTCTCTCTCAAGAAAGATCAAACAAGCATTTCATTAAGAATTCAAGTCCTCTTCTCCATTCAAGTTTTCTATTGAAGATCAAGGATTCAAGCATTCAAGCCTTTGAAGGGATTTGGCTCAAGCATGCAAGATTCATTATTCAAACCCTAGATCTATCCATCATGATGGTGTGATCTTCCTTCAAGATCCTTTGTTCATCTTCTAGATCCATTCATTCTTCTATCAAGATGGATTCCAAGCATACAATCATGGAGGTTTTACATTTACTTTCATGGTTTTGATTTACATTTTCCATTGTTATGTTCAAGCTTTCATATCAACATACTTGATTACATTTCAAATACAATTGCATATCTATTGAATTACATAGCTTCATTATTAGATCTACTTCTACTACTTTCTAGCATTCTCATTTCAATTTCAATATTAAGGTTGATTCCAAACTGGGGTTTGACCAAGGCAAACCCCTCAAACAAACAACAAAAACCCTCTTTTTCTTGTAGGTACAGGTGCAGAACTACGGATCTAAGATTGGATTTGGATACCCTTTTCAGCGAACTTCCAAGATCTGCGAACAAAGTCAAATTCGACCTTCAAAATATTAATGTATCCTTTGACCTTTTATCGGGGTCAAAGATTACCTACTGTCAAAAAGATAAAAATTTTCTGGGTTTTCTTTGTCTCAGCATTTCCAGTCTAAAACAAGTTGCAGAATTGCCCAAAACTTCACATAGACATCAGAAATAAACATTTTCCAGATCTATCCTATTTTGAGGATAGTATTTCTCTTTCAATTATTTCAGATTTCAAGCACATCTCCTTTATAGGGAAATATAAGGTTTTCTTCCTCTTTCATATTCTTCATAGATTGATTCAATTGTGCATTAACCTTTTGGTTGATCAATTTGGATCTTTCCTTTGGGAATTTGGATTTAGAAGTAGATCTCATATTTCCCCCATACATTTTAGGGTGGATACTATTTCACCTTATTCATTTTGGTGAACCTGACATACTTACTCCCTTCTTTTGTTGATTTAGATGCTCTATTGTGTTAGATCTTCCTTTCTATTATCTTGTGTGTTCACCTTATTCATTTTGGTGAACCCAACATACTTACCCCTTTTATTTTGTGGAATTAGATGCCCTATTGTGTTAGATTTTAGATTTTTTCTTTCATTTAGATTAGATCTAGTTTATGCTCTTGCATCTTAAAATTCAAAAATACAAAAAAAAAATCTACATATTCAATAAAATATAAAAAAAATTTCTTGCATTTCATTTTACAATGGAGATTGTTAAGATGCTTTCGTGTGAGGTCATGTTCCTTATTACCCTTCTTTTAGCATCTCTTTACAATACCTATGATTTTTATGAGAGTATTATTCAATTCATTATTTTGATGACCCTTCACTTTGCTCTTGCCTATGCTTTTGTGAAGTTGACTGACACTAGTCTTCCTACATTCAAAACTTTCATTAAAGATTTATGTGGTAGCCTTATTAATCTTTTAGATTATGTGAAGAATTTTGTAGATGATACACCATCTCCTATCAATCCTAATCCTAATCCTAATCCTATTAATCATAATCTGATACCTAATTCTCCATATATTCATCCTCTCTCTTCCCATACTTCTGATGGGATTCAAGCTATAGCTCAGGATGCGGATGTGCGAGATTTCTTTGATTTACCTTCTCCTCTGATTCATGATGATATTAAAGGAAAGGGTAAAGAAAATTCTTCAAAACCTATTGTAGGAATAACCTCATGTAGAAGCTTTACATAATATGTACACTACCGGATATAATATGGTCACTAAACAAGGTTATAAAGGCTTAGGGCTTGGAGTTAATGAGCATGGCATTAGATTTCTAGTTCATATACCCCCTAATCTGGATATGTATGGTGTTGGTTGTTCAAAATCTCAAGTCAAGGTAGGTGATGTTAAACATTGTCCTCTTCACATTCTTCTCCCCACACCTATCTTATTTAACCCTAGTACTCGTCAAGAAGTGGCTAAGCAAGTATATGTTGAACTAATGAATTATAAGAAATAAATATTTAGACCTATGCCAATAGATTCTTTATACAAATATAAATGTCCTTTTCATTATAGCAATATGCATTTACTTGCTGATTGTAAACATTTTAAGTTATATGTTAGAGAAAGAGCTACTTTAGGAATTATATCTCACTCTTGTGCAATTTTACAATTCCTTCATGATTTTGATATAGGGGATTCCCCTCCTAATATAATGTATATTTTCTTCACGTCTTGTCTTATGACTAGGGGGCAAGAGGTGTATCATCATCCAGTCTCTTAGGATCCATTAGGCTTTTAGCATATATTATGTCTTGAGCTTAATTGGTATTCTTGCTCTCCTATTTTTCTATGGTTTTGCATTATGCTTATTCAAGATATCTTTCCTAAGACATTTTTTACAAAGATATCCCTTGTCTCTATCCCTGGGGGGCAAGGTACCTGCTTCTTTCTCTTTGTCTAGGGAACTGCTTTCCTTAGCTTAGTGGTCTTTATTTATATTGTAATATTATTTCATCATATTGACATATGTTTTGACTATGGATAACTTTCTTATATGTCACTTCTTCTCTATGTTGCAAATTATGTTCTTTATAAAATCTCACCATGACTTTGTTGTTGGAGTTGTTTCCTTAATTGCAAAGATTCATTTTCCTCTTTTTTGCGGGGGATTGGTGATTAAATCTTTGTTCTCTCCTTTTGAAAGATGATATTTTATCTAAAATACTCCTCTTTGGTGTGGGTCTTGTTGATAAGATCTTTTTCTCTGAGGATCCTTTTTCCAAGATTGACATATTCTTTTCATGATTATCTATACTCTTGAATGTTGGGGTCACTATCCCTCGCTAAGAATATGGTATACATTGTTGTAAATAGAATATCTCCTTGTATTGTGAAGTAGGTATCCTCTTCCTCTTCCTTATCCTATCTAGTAGACTGCCACGATATGGAGGGGGGCATATATAGGGTCTCCCTTGTACTATAGTTTTTATTTTTACATGCTAAATCTTGGAAGGTAATGCACATAAGTTGCTAAATCCTAAAAAGACATGCATTTATATGCTAAATCTTCCAAAGGTAATGCAAATAAGTTGCTAAATCTTGAGGAGACATGCATTTTTCAAATTTTCAATATGCTAAATCTTTGAAGGTAACACACATAAGTTTCTAAATCCTGAAAAGACACACATTTCCAATATGCTAAATCTTCTGAAGGTAACGTACATAAGTTGCTAAATTCGGAGGAGACACACATTTCATATTCATAGTGATACACAAAGGTGAATCTATGGATATTCCAAAAGCTATCAGAAGATGCATTACAATTGCAAGCACTATTTATGGGTGAACCTATTGGGCTCTCCCTCTAGAGTGATTCATGGTAAGGTGGGCATCTTACTAGGCGAGATAATCACTCTTTTCCCTTTCTCTCTTTTCACTTTCATGCTAGTAGGACTAGATCATGAAGCTATGTTATTTATAGTGTTTCTCTTATCTTTCTTATGTAATCATTTATGCTTTTATGATAGCTTTCCAAATATCATATTAGTATGAGAAATATTTCTTAGCGAAGTTTCTTATGCTAATTGATTTGGGTTATTTAGTGCTAACCCCTATTCTTTTGGTTTTCTCTTTTTGCACCCTCCTACATGTATGTTGAGTTAGAATCCTTAGCTTGGGGGCTTGTGTCCCTAGCTAAGTGTCATTCTATCTCATTTTGAATCCACTGGGATCTCTTCTTTCATTTCCTTTACCAAGAGTTTGCATTGAGTCCATACTCTTGCTAAAGTGGGGGCTTAATGTATCATATTAAAATGGAAGCACTTCCATGTTAAGAATGTTTAGCCCTCTTAGTGAGTGGCCTAGCATCATATCAAGCACCTTGATCAGGTCTTTTCTTGAATCTAGCTTTCTACCCCCGTTCTACTTCTCTCTCCACCTAATTTCACTTTATTTTTGCATTTCCTGGCATTGTGGACTAAGGTCCTGAGGTTTTTGACCTCAAGGTCAAAGTCAACATTGAGGGTCAAAGTTGACCTCAACCCTGACCTAGGTTAGGGATGACCTCAACCCTAACCTAGGGTGGGGTCTACCTCATCCTTGACCGAGATTTCAAATTTTAGATTCCCATGATTTTTGGGTGTCGAGTTTCAGAGATTTTTTTTCCCACTTCCGGGTCGGCCCTTTCGGGTTTTAGAATGGTAAATACTTAAATTGCATTTAATATGGGTCCATTTCTAAGGGTTAATATTAATTGGGATTTAATTCCCCAATGTCGGCCTTCTCTATAGGTTTGTGCCCTAGATCACTATAAAAGGAAGCCTTCCTCTCTCATTTTCTCCATATCATTCCTTCATGCATCAAGTACTCTCAAGGAGACATTAGTGATCAAGTTTTGGAAATCAAGTTCTCTCTCAAGCAAGATCAAGCAAGCATTTCATTAAGCATTCAAGTCCTCTTCTCCATTCAAGTTTTCCATTGAAGATCAAGGATTCAAGAATTCAAGCCTTTGAAGGGATTTGGCTCAATCATGCAAGCTTCATCATTCAAACCCTAGATCTAGCCATCATGATGGTGTGATTTGTTGGTTGGTTTCCTAGTTTTAGGTGTTGATTTTCAAAATTTTGATTTTTGAAGTATATCTCTGAGTTTCATGATTTGATCTCCAAGCATTTCCAGTCCGAGAGCTCCAAATCTATTTAAAATTTGAAAAACCCTAGGTTTTAGGTCTAATTGTCTTTGAAAATCCAAAAGGCCCTAAAATTTTCTTACCCAAGTCTTTTTGGCTATTACTTTTTTGAATCACTTAGCAGCTTTTTGGAGCATGTGCACTTTTATATTTCCTGGTTAGTCGCTTAGTCTCCTAATTAGTTTAGCATATTCCCTTATAACTAGCAATTACCCAAATCCCTTTGTCACGTAGTCTCCTTAGGTTGGAGGAATATTCTTTATCTTCAAATGACTCAGTAGTTGCCTTTAGTCATCAAGTCTTTGGATGATTATTATGAGATCTAGCGACTGCTATGATAAATTTTTACAAGACAACTATGATCACTTTATCTCTGAATCAAAATACCTTCAGTCAGGTGATCTCTGAAAGAAATAATGAATTGATATAGTATTTAGTGATTATGAGGTTCGCAGCTGGTCACTAAGTCTCCAAATGCAAGGTGGCAGTCTATTTTGCGGGTCACTAGATCTCCAAGTTATTCAGCGGTTAGTTCTTTTATCTTGTGACCTGGCGATTTCAACAGTCACGTGTTCTCATGGTTCTGGCAGTTATATCTTAACCAGTCAGTGATTTAGTGACATAGTTATCTCTAAGTCTCCCAATGAACTGGTTAAGTTATGAAAGGTATGGTGACTTAGCAGGAACTGTTGGATGAAGATTTGATCGATAGTTGGTGTTTAATCTTTTTATTTGACCGAGGTTAGTTAAATCTTCACACGACTTGGAGAATGAAGGTTTTCGTATGATCTTCAGTCTTAACCATAATTAAAGGAAATATCTGGCGATAGGGAGATATCTTTAGTCGCGTGGTTGCCAAACAAGGGTAAGTTAAGAGAAAGTTTTTCAGATAGTTGTTGTCAACTGTTGATTAAATTTTGATCGGGTGGTGGTTGCGTGGTCTTAGAATAAAACCATGGGTTAGAAAATGTTCCAGCGACCTTGAGATTTGCCTTGTTGCTCAATCTCTGTGTCAAACTCAAGTTAAGAAAGTTGCTCAGTGATTAGGAGATTTTCTTGAGTCAAGTAATCACCAAATGATCCATGATTAAGTGTTGACCAAAATTAAAAGTTGAAAAATATGAGTATCTGTTTGCCAGATTTTGTGACATGTCTCTTCCTGATTGGTTGAAAAAATAAGAAGAATATAAACAAGTAAGCAGAATTCACTATAGTTGCTAAGTCTCTAGAAAAATAAATCAAAGTTTTTCCCATCTTTAGTCGCTAAATCTCCAAATAGGTGAGTTGGGAGGTCTCAAGAAAAAGTTTGAAAAGTCAATAGGCTTTAGTGACTGGGAGATTCATTATGGTCACTAGATCTCTTAATGCCTTTTATTGCCACGTCTCAAAAAAAAAATTAAAAGGAAACAATTTTACAGTGACTGAAAGATTGACTATAGTTGCCAAGTCTCAGAATGTGAAAATTTAACAAAACACAAAGTCACCCAGTCTCCAAATAAATTCAAAAAGGCTCAAACTATTCAGTGACTATGATTCCTCACTATAGTCGTCAGGTCTCCAAAAGAAATAAAGTCATTAAATGACTAAAGTTTCTTTAGTCACCAAATCTCTGAGAATGTAAAGGAGGCACCAAATCTTTCATCAATAATGACAGTGTGTTGTAGTCGCTAGGTTGCCAGAAGTTAAATTTTGATTACCTATCATTTTCTCAGCTTACAACTAGTGAATTAAGTTTTGAGTGTGCTAAGTAATGGTGGAAGTGACATAGTTTTCAGCTTTTCAATCTCTAACAGATTGATGCATTCAATTCTGCTAAATAAATAGAGTTTCTCATCACTCATTTCAAATTACCAAGCATTCAAAAGAGCCAAAAGTGATAGAATTTCCAAATATTTTTAGAGCAATTTCAGAGTTTAGAACGTCTAGAATTTGCAGAAGATTTCAAATTCTTAGAAAAAATGAGCCAATTATCAGTCAGTGGGGCCTCTACCAGCAAAGGTGCTAAGGAGAAGGTTAAGGAAAGCTATTCAGATAAATTCCTCATCTTACTGTCAGGGTCATCATAGAATAAGAAGGTTAGTGATGAATGTTTTGTTGATGAACTTGCATATTGTAGAGATGCTAAAACTCCAGATGTCACTGGCATCTGTTTATTTAAGTATTTTTACAAGAATTATAAACCTCTAGTCCCTGTCTCAAACCCTTGGATGTCAGGGTTAGCAAAATTAATTGTTCTAGAGGTTTTCTTAGATGTAGATGTCTTAATTGTTTTGTCCCATAGCTATGATCCCCTATCCAAAACAATTTAGATGGGTGATGGTTCTCCTCTGGTAACCCTTGACCGAAATTCATTCATGAGAGCTTTCGGTATCCAGGTCCCAATGGCTACATATATTAATCTACAGGCACTGGCCAATAGATATGTTAGGGAGGTTGTTGTGGTGGCGAAAGAAATTCAAAACCATGTCCCCAGGGAGAACATAAATTACATTGCACCAATGCCAGGGACAAACTCGTATTCATACAAGGATCTCCATTTTTACATAAAGTACATTGCATATAGATTATGAAAAGTTATAGGGATTGATGGTGGGGAGAGGATCACCACAAATCTCCTGATGATGGTTTTGGACTCCCAGAGTCTTCATGTGATGAGAGGATATGATTACATATGATATGTAATAGATAAGATACATGAGGGTTTACAGGTGTTGAAGAACCACACATTTAGTTCTACACCTAGGTTTATGCACTATTCTTTGTTGATGCATCTCATTTTATATTTCAATTATGATGTCATGAACATGGAGGGCCTCAAGCCACAAATGATGTATAAAGGGCAGCCAAATCTAGTACAATTTTGGATAAGGGCTTGGAGTCCTTCTTCGAGAAGTGATTTCTGTGTATTTGAAAATTGGATAGTTTATCCTATCCTTCTCAATTTGGGACTTAATCTTTCAAGGTTGTCAATTAAGGTTTTGCAGTTGATAAGGCCCCAACAATTTGTTGATAAGTGGACCAAGGGTCACAATTGGGGGGGTTTTTACTATGAGAAAGGCTACATAATGATTAGGGTTTATGGGTGCTCTCAACCACCCCACATTTTGCCATTCTTTGTTTCCCCTAGGGTGGCATTTTTAGAGTTCATCTAGCAGCTTATGCTGATCGATAAGGAACACCTGGCTTCTCATAGGAAATGAACTTTTACTCCAAGGAACTTTAGAGTGCATAGTATCACAATAGCCAAGAATGCCTTTAGTAAGGTGCATGATTGGTTAGGATAATTCAGAATGCATGCTGCTTCCTATAGATATGTTGATAAAGAGGGATTTATGGTTGCTGCCAGAAAGTATTATATCCCTAGCATACCTTTAAACAAGAGGCATGAGGAGTATCTTGAGGATGATGTATTAAGAAATATAATACAAGAAGAAGAAATAGTTTGAAGATCTGACCAGATACATGAGTTATATGCTATGGAAAATCAATTGAAGCAAAAGGGATTGGTATTCAGTGGCTTCTTCCCCAATTTGACTTATCTCCAAAGGCTAGAACAAATGATGGTCCAATTCAATACCCTAATGAGAACTTTTGAGGATCAAATTTATGAGAAAAAAGGAAAGAAGGATGTCCACTCGGAGTCTAAATGTGATGAAGATAGTGATGGTGGCTACTCGATGCACAACATCCCTCCTCTAGAGTAGATAATAACCAAAAAACATCAAGCTGGTGAGAATGTTTTTGACTTGATAGAACTACATAGTTCTCAAGATACAAGTGAGCCTCCTGTAAAGAAGCAGAGATTGTTAACTGGAGAGTCTTCCCAAATATGGACTACAGAAAGGAGAAGGGACAAAGTAGGGGCCCTCTTCACTAGAAAATGTGTTCATGACCACCAGTTGGGGAAGAAGATAAGAGAGGAGAAAACAAAACAAAAAATTGAGACAGAAGATGTTGAGTTTCCCTTGGCACTGTGCCAAGATGAAAGAATGATAGAACAAGATGCATTTTTTAAAGATGACAATTTTATTCAGTCAAATGAATTCAAGAGCTTCTTAATATGGCATAAGCAACAACAAGTTGCATCAAGTGTTCAGATCACTAAAGAGGGTCAAGTGCTTGATGAAGCAGTACAAACACTAAGGGAATATGACCTTGAGACTAAAAAAATCACGCTAGAGGAAGACAAACAACTTGTCAGAAATAGCATTATGCTACTTTTTCCTAGGTGGAATTTATATTCATATTTTTTTCTTGATCAAATTAAGAGAAATGAGGATATAACATTATCCTCAGAGACCCAAGTAGGAGACATTATCTGAGGGATTGGGTATACCCCAAGAAATCAAGCATTGGCTCTATGGATCCTATATCCTAAAGATAAATAGCCATCAATTTTGAATGTAACACAACAAATGGATGGTGAAAAAATTGTATGGTCAATCCATAATACATGAGACCTTGAGATATCTCAAGTGTTAACTCATTTTGCTATGCTCAATGAGGACAAAACCAAGCAATTATCAGAGAGATATGGTTCCTTGTTAGAGGATTTTAGTGCACTTTTGAAGGATAGAGATATCCGGATAATGAAAGAAAAGGCATTGGAAAAATCTTTAGTAGATTTAGAATAGAAAATAATAAATACTCTAGTAGCTACCCCTATACATCCTGAATAGCCAGCACTTCTTGAGAATAAGAGTGCAAGTGAATAGGAGATTGCTATAGATATTGAGAAGATAAGGTTAGAAAAGAATGAGGCTATCCTACAAGCCTTAATGAAGATCTCGCAACACAGGATTGATATAATAAAGGAGAAATCTGATTTGGTTTTCAATGCTTACAATAAACTACCTGAGTTGCAGGTGGAGGTAAATAATTATGTCTCAATTTTGAATGTTTATTATGCAACTTGGTCGGCCAGAGCACCACTTTTTAAAAGATTGGCAGTTGTTCAATCTTGAAGAACTGATATTCCAAAAGTTGTTCTGCAAGTAGGTGAGGAGATAAACAAAGTAAAGGCCATATTACCACTTTTTAAAGGAAAATCAAATCAAATTGAGGCTAAGATAGCCATGCTCAGTGCAGATTTCAATAGGTTTATCCCTCCTGTTAAAGGTGGGGATGGTGGAATAAAGAGCCTCGACAAGTGGAAATTAGATTGTGATCTTCTTTTGCCTAGGAAAGAGGCATTTCTTAATGAAAGCAGTGAAGTAGATGTGGAAATATTTAATAACACTCTGGATGAAGCCATAAAGGCAGAGATGGAACTTATCAAATTTTTAGCAGATGTCAAGGTAATAATAGATGTCAGATGGGAGAGGCAAAAAGCACAACTACAACATATCCAGAGTTATGAATGACCGACAGAGGAAGAAGTAACTGCGTGGGATGAGCTCACAAAGCCCAAGAAGATAAAATCTACTATAGATGACTTTGATATTTTGGATGATGAGTAAAGAGGACACCTAGAATACCTAACACCTGACCTTAGAGCATAGGGATGATAAGCTATCAATAATAATGGTGTAAGTTAGCTAGAATGGTGGTCACCAAATCTCACAACAACTCAAGAAGATATCATGAATACCTATAGAAAAAGGTGTCAGTAATCAACGAGCCAAGAAGCAGAACAGTCCAAAATATTTTTGTCTTTCCACTGCCTAAGGGTTTATTGTAATTTGTTTTATATTATTTTTAGGGTTAGGGCTCCAACCATCTGAATCTTGTTGCATTCTCATTTGATAAGAGAATTCCAAGATGGTTGAGCTGTATATATAGATTGTAACCTCATTTTGAGGGGGAGTTGAAAAGTTAATAGAAAAATTGAGTACAATTGCTGTAGAGAAGACTTCTAAATTTTGTGTCTGAGCTTCTGAGCATGAGTTTTTATATGTAATTTACAAGTTCATTTTAATACAAAATACACTACAATTTATGTCTCCTATTATTATTGTCTCTTTACTTGTATGTTTTCTCTTGTGTATTTTATTTGTAAGGCATCTAAAATATACTAGTTGTTAAGCGACTTCTTCAATTGATTATGAGTTTATTTCAAGGAGAGAATTAAAATCCTTGTTATCAATTGCAGAGAGTAAACTTATGTGTAGAGATTTTGATGATAATAGTATTAGATTAATAGAATAGTTTGTAAGGCATTCTATTGAGATTGCAGATTGTTTGTAAGGCATACTATTGTATTTATTTTAAAATAACCTTGTGGATTTTCATTTAAACTATTTTCCCATTGGATTAGGCACTGGTTTAGTGTTTTTTTCTTACAAAGTTATCTTTCATAATTTTTAAAGCACTAAATTTCATCTCATTAGCAGTACTTTTAATTTTCAAGAATTATCTATATGTTTTTGAAGAAATTGTATCCAAGTGATATGATTTATATTTGTTGATTCCTTAAAGAGAGAATCAAAAAGGTTACCCTTCCTTGAGTTGAACTCAAAAAAAGAAGAAGGATGAATGTCCTTATACCACTAGTCTATGCTATCACATTTATTATTTCTATTGCTTTCCCCTGTATCAGGATTTTTTGGGCTGTTTGCAAAGTAGTAATGTTTTATTGAGATAATTTGAAAAATAGATAGCATAGCAGTGAAGAACACAATCCACCATTCCATGTTTACTTGAATCATAGTAAATCATCTAAGGAAATAGCCACCTAAGTCCTATGGAGCTTGAAGTAGAAGGAGGATCCTATCCAATCCTCATCAACCCCTTTAAACTGAGAATCAAGCCTATATATTTGTCAAGTTTGATCCCACAAGAAAAATCTCTAACAAACTAGTGACTCTGTTGGGGAATAAAACCTTTTACAAAGTCATAAATAATGTAGGTTTCAAGTAGAGTTTGACTCCTGGCCTACTTATTTCATACCAGTTAGTCACCATTAAAGGTCATAGTTATCCGTTTATCTCTCTATATTTTTCCCTTTTTAAATATTTCTCATATACTTTCCCAAGGATAATATTTCCAAATACCCAATCAAATTAGGTGGTGACTCTCTACAAAATCTCTGTACTCGTGCTCAATAAGACATTCATTATTTTACAATAGCTATAGAAATACAAGATCCTAGAGAAAAGAACATCCAGAAGAAAATTTAGAAGCAGAACTGCCGACTACCTCAAGGTGAAATCAAATGAGGAGGGAAAGAAAAAATAATGACATGTCTTTCACATGGAAGCAGAAAGGAAGTATGAGGACTGAGTATCCGGTTCAAACAAATCAGGAGGTAAACACATCAGAATATGAGGAAGTAGTTGATTTAGGAGTAAATTAGTATGATGATTACTATTCACCCTCTGAAAAGGAGGAAGGGAGAGCACAACCTCATAGAAGAGGAGTTCTTGGAGGTAATGACAGAAGATCTAAAAGCCAAAGTAGGAATAGACAAGACTTTGTTCCTTCTTTTCCCCTTGGTTCCTCATTGCCTCAAGGTCACCAAGCACCTTATGACCACCAAGAGGAAGTCCTTGCCCAAAATTCTTCATCAGAAAAAACTCTCCCAGACTCTGAAGAAATTTTTGAAGAAGTGTTTGAATTAGAAAGGAAGATCTAGGAGCAAGCTAATATAAGGAAAAGAAGAGTGAAAGAGAAAGAAGAAAAAATTACACATGCTATGATAAGAGTTGAATAATTAAAGAGACAATTGTTGGATTATGAAGCTATAAATTATGTCCCCATATCAGAACAAACCAAGGAACAACCCATTATCCAAGAAGTACATGAAATAAGAAACCCTAGGGATAAGGGTAAATAAAAATTTGTAGGAATTTCAATTAGTGAACCAAATCCTACCAAAAAATCTTTAGATCAAGCAGCAAGATTAGATGTTGACCTTGAAAAGGCCAAAAGAGAACATGAATTTTTGGCTAAAGAATTAGAAAAGGCAGAGCTAGAGGCTATTGTAGTTGAGATGAAAAGAAAGATTGAGTTTCTTAGACAATATTTAGGACCTACCAATACAGTTTCCACTTCTTTAGTACAAAGTGAAAATGTTTTGAATATTGCTAAAACAATCCCTGCATTGAGTATCCCCAAAGCTTCCACTATTTCAAATATCCAAACATCTACATATTTAGGTGCTGGCCCATCTCAAATAGGATCTATTCATGAGAGACACAAGCAGTTAGTTTTTATTGGAATCCTCGGATACCCTAATCCTATCCTTGATGAAATTAGGAAAAAAACTCCCAAAATTCACTGGAAGTAATGCAGTCACTTGTGAGGAACACTTGAAGAGCTTCATTGATGTAATAGATGACTACAACATAGAACTTGATGATGTAATTATGAAACTCTTTATCCAATCTCTGACTGAAGATGCTAGAGATTGGTTTAGAAATCTACCACATGCTAGCATAAGTTCATGGGAATAGTTCAAGAATTGTTTTAAAGAACAATACGGTGATAAGACCAATGAATGTTTCATGTTGAATGAGTTCAATAACATCAAGAAAAACCAAAATGAAGGTGTTGTTGAATTTAATGTCAGATTTCAGAAAGCTATGCATAAACTATTACAAGTTATTAGATTGGATGACAAAATATGTTTGATCACCTACTTAAATGCTTTTGATTCAAAGATGGGGTATCTTTTGAGAGAAAAAAACCCTAGAAACCTTGTAGAGGCCTAAAAATTGGACATTAATATAGAAAGCAATAGGAGGATATCGGGAAAATTGGGAAGAAGGGATGATTATAAACCTAAAATTTCAAATAGGAAGGAACCAGGGAAATCTGATACAAAACCAAAAGAAGAAGATAGTTTGAAGAAAATTTTGAAAGCTATAAAATATTTGAAGCCTAGTGAGAGTAGAAACAATAGAATGCCAACAAATGATAGACCAACTTTCAATAACTTCAACAAGTTACCAAGAATGTAGAATTATCCCTACAACACTCAATGGAAGGATGGAAAACCAGTGCTTCCTGAAAGAAGGGATAAACTAAGTGATAAAACTCCTGACCCATTGCACAAGAACATAGTGAACATGAATGATGATGTTCCATGGTGTATTATTTTTCAATCACCTCATGACCCTTATTACTGTGCAGTTACTTAGAGTGTCTCTGTAGATGGAGAACAAGAAAGTAATGATGAAGAATCTTATGATGATCGAGGATGTGCCATGACTTCTTCATGTATGTATGATGAAATAGACTCCACTGAAGAGGATGAGGGTCAAGATGTTTCTAGCTCCCAAGTTAGGAATGAGGTCTACCATCGGCAAGTTTTTTCTCATGAGGAAGATGGTCAATTAGATAAAGTCTAGTGTAATACTTTGAGAGATGATGGATCAGTTGTGTTAAGAAGGCCTTCTGATGAGAAAATTGCACAAATCACAATGGATATGGTTACCCAAGACAAGAGTAATTATAATTTAAGAAATAGGGTGGTGGGTGACCCAAATGTTGGAAAGTTGTCTATACTAAGGTATATGACTAGATATAGTGTTATCATAATGGAAACAAAGTCATATAGCAGTTTGCAGTCAGCG
The DNA here is from genome assembly GCA_027943335.1 of Chamaecyparis obtusa. NCBI lineage: Eukaryota > Viridiplantae > Streptophyta > Pinopsida > Cupressales > Cupressaceae > Chamaecyparis > Chamaecyparis obtusa. The sequence continues at coordinate 1,974,707 of BSBK01000508.1, read as the reverse complement.
CATTAAGTGTAAAGATCAGAAATTAGTTAAGTGTTGAAGACTAAACAACATACAGAGTTCCTGAAGCTCAGAGCACCTATGCCCATGCATATAGATGAATTATGGTATGCGTCCTAGAATTTAAGGTTGTTAGACTATATTCTTGCTTATTCTAAGAGTGCATAAGTAGATATGCAAAGATGTGAAAGTTACGGTCAGTTGAAGTTGCACAGCCAATGTGTGCCAGTAGAGAATAGAGCATAGAGCCGACAGTGACTATTTTGGTTTGTGATTGTAAATTAATGTTGTAGAGGCTATGCACCCATTGTATTTAGGTTTCTAACATATGTACATGTATAATTGTAAGCACACATAAGCCAATTCATTTGGAAGCATTATTTGTAATTAGTTATAGGGCCGACCTAATTGTATATTTGATATGAGCGCATAAATATAAGGTGCGCCCATTGTATTCAGTATGGAAGTGGAAATAGAGTTGTGAGAAGTATGCGAAGAGAGGTATGAGAAGAGAGCATATGATGTATTAGAGCTTTGTAAGAGGTCAAATCATCAACGCACCAAAGGAACTGATCTGACACACAGTGTCACATGAACAGTTCACCTGTAGATATAGTGTGTATCTGATTTAGAAGGTTGTAGCCTTCATCATTTGAGTAGTGAGCTCTAGGATAGTGAGTCCACTCCCCTAACAAGGATCATTGTAAAAGACTCCTATTAGGGTCTGACCCTTAACAAGGTCTACTATACTAAAAGCATTTTAAAGCTACTCCTAATAGGGTAAAGGATCTTCTAACAAGGATCACAAAACACTGGTGAAGATTATTAGTAGGTATCAAGTCCCATTAGGGTTTTTACCTATTTGGGTTTCCCCATAACCATAGTGGTGTCATGTGTTGATTTCATGTTTCATGTTTATGTGAATGTTTAATTTAGTACTTAAACATTTATAATTCAGTATTCAGATTAAAGTGAAAAGTTAAAATATAGTGAACACTGATTCACCACCTCCCCCTCTCTTAGTGTTGCCATTCCTAACAATTGGTACCAGAGCTCTGGTCCTCAGCAAAGAAGTTTAACCACTTGAGGAGACTATGGACAAGGAAGATTTGAAGAAGAATCTTGAAGCAGCTCTTCAAGACCTAGACAACTCAGAAAGAGAAATTGAAAAACTAAAAGAAAAAGTTAGTGATGCTCAATTAGTTATCAAAAGACTAAGAAAGAATTTGAAAGGATGCTCTAGCAATGATCTTGAAGAAAAAATCAAGAAGCTGAATGAATAAAATAAGTCCTTGAAAGAAAAACTTGAAGAGTTTGATGATAAGCTGACTAATAATCAGGAAGTATGTGATGAACAGATCAAAGAAAACCTTTAGCTGAATGAAGAACTAAGGCAAGAAAACATGGAAATCTTGGCTAAGAAACAACAAAGAAAGCTTGGAGTCTGAATTGAAAAAGTCAAAGTATCATATAGACAAATTACACACTAGTGCTGAATTGGTAGAATCATAGTTGTATGTAAGAAGAATCAAAGGAGACACTAGCTGTATTATATACAATGAAGCACAAAATTAGATTGACAGTATGTGAGCAAGAAAGGATTCACAAAAGAACGCTACTAATAATTAGAAGTCTAAAGATCAAACCAAAGACAATGGTGGTCCTCCTAGGAATGAGTACAAGCCTGTAGAACACACCTGTTTTGCATGTAACAAGCATGGACACATTGCAAGGAACTATAAAGAGGTAAAACCTTTTAATGGTTATAGTTATACATGTAATAGATTTGGTCATAGAGAAATAAATTGCAAGACTAGTAAGAAGAATAAGATTCAACATAATCAAAGAAATCAGAATCAGACCAATGCAAGAAGTTCTCAGAATGTTACATGTCAGTTATGTAACTATAATGGTCATATAGAAAAATAATGTAGAATGGTGACTCATGTCAATGCACCGAGGAATAATAGACATCCATTGATTTTTCACACCTGTAAAAAGGCTAGACATATCTAAAAGTTTTGTAAATCAAGGATGTAAGGTCAGGAAAGCCCTAAAATGGCCGAAGAACCAGTTTTGGATCCAAAAGAAAAAGTCAAGTTTGTGAAGGCATCAGAAGATGTGAGCATGATTTGGTTAGATGGAAAGAAAGAAAATGTTGATGGTAATGTATTGGATGCATCCCAACTGGATGCACCCTCTACATCTGCTTAAATGGCCCTCGGGGTAATATGGGGAGCTAATTTAGCTCTAAACCCCTGCATGGCTGGTATACTCATGCTCAGAGTATGCGCCTTTGGAATTAAGCTATTGGAGTGTATTGGAACCTTTTTGAAAGAGTGCACATGCTGATTGTTAGTGGAACTCAAGTTTGAAAATTTAAAGTGATAGCCTGGTTTATGCGAGTTGCATTAATGGAGAATTTCTTACTTTAAGTACACAGAAAGTTGTTTGTTCACTCATTGCATTCATACTCAAAGTGATTGGAGAGTAGATTAAGCCTTGGAATTTGTTGTGATGATTTGAGATTGAGCTATCAGTAATTGCACTACATTTAATCAGTTGCAAGAAACCCTAGCTCGTTGCACTGGTTTGGAAGTTGTCAGAACATCTCAGAGATCTTTTGGAAAGAAAATATCAAGTAAGTCATGGCCACTCCTATTGTTTTTGATGTTTCTAAGAAGAAGTGGTATGTTTTCAAGAGGAACCCATTTAAATCAACCCTAGATGATTTAGATGGAGAACTCTCCCACACGCCGATGGGCGTCATGCATGTAGAAGACATAAGGGCTTACATCTATTGTAAGAAGGAACCTGTTGGACTAGATAGGTTAAGGGTGCACATGGACACAATGTTAAAACTAGACAAAACCTTCATGGATGAATACACAAAATGGAATGATCACCCCATTATTGAATATGCCATGGCATATGAATTCTATGAGGAAGAATGGATAAATATATTGTTAAGTAGAATCCATGATGATTTATTTTGGATTGGATATGTACCAATAAGAATAATAGGAGACCTAATTCATGAGATGATAGGCCTTTCTAAGATAGACACCATCCTTCCTATGGGTAAGGATGTCAGCAAAATGGTGGAGCAAGTTTGTAAATCTAGAAGTGATACGCAAGGCATGACCATTGAGCCTATAGAGCAGCCAAACATTAAGTTGTTGTCAATGATACTTGGTTATAGGTTTCATCACACCAGCAGGGTGGATAGTGTGCCTACGGGCACTATTCTAGCAGCCATCTATCTTGTGCAAGAAGAAGGAGAGTTCAACTTGTGTGAGATCATCTGTGCATAGTTGATAGACAATACCAAAGCTATAAAACATGACAAGACTAAGGTATTCAGGTTTGGGTCCCTAATCATCTATATGTACCTTCATATAGTTGGTAAAGTGTCAGACTTGTATGTAGACAATTCCATTCCTACCATGCCTTAGATATCAAACAAGGCAACCACAGAAAGCACACTTAGAGATTACATTAATTCAGAATTGAAGACTTTTAGAGCAAGAATGTAGATGAGGTACAGGATTCTTGAAAGTATTGTGGACAAGTATAAAGATTCAATATGCTTCATGGTGGAGATCGATACTACATGTACGAAAGTTGTGGAACCTAGGACTAAGTGGATTCATCCACTTGGGTATGAGGTTGAAGAAAAATTTCTTGAAGCTTATGCATAGGTACTGCTATTAGCCCCTAAGGATGTCAATGAACCTAGGTGGGGAACCTATGAAGAAAAGACTAGAGAAGTTGATGCTAAGCTGAATAATGTTGCAACAAAAAGAAAGGTTGCAAAGGTCACATCAGAGATTCTAAGGATTCATGGTGTATCACAAGCAGACCTTGATAAAGAAAGGGATGAGAAGATTTCCCTAGAATTGAAGATAGAAATAGAAGAACAAGAAGATCCCAAGGTAAAGAAGATAAAAATTGAGAAAGATGATAGTGAGAAGGATAAGGAAGATAGTACTCCTTCTACACCCAAAGATACTCCTTTGGAGTATATGCCTTTATTCAAGAGAAAGAAAGAAGCTAGCACCAGTCATCCATCCACGCAAGCATTAAGGAGAAGGAAAAACATTCAAGCACCTCCTCAAGCAGGATTCAGACCTAGCCTCAAAGTTCTATATGCAAGAATTATTGATGAGGGAAGGATTGATCAAATAGGGAAGTTCTATGAATCATATAGTGAGATTGATAAGTCTGAAATTCATGATATGATTATCAAACATATGATAAAGTTTAGAAAGATAGTTCTTGAGTTGAAAATAGAAATTCCAGATAATGTATGGGACATTTTAGAACATCTAAAGAGACAAGCTAATGAGGAATATCAAAGAATAAGAGAAAAAGTATTAGAAGATACTCTTCATGTATGTTCTAAAGAAGAAATGGATCTGATATTGAATTTGGTGAAGTCACACCTAAGAACTAAAATGAGGACTCTTCACATCATGGATAAATATTATGAGTTGATTATGAAGGAAACATAGAAGGCCTTTGAGAAGGTGTCGTTGGAGTAATAAATCAAACCACCTACTGTGCCCATCACTCATGCACCCATTAAGGAAGATAAAGGGTAGAGCCCACTAATGTACCAATGATAGGTCCTCAGGACTTAGCACCCATAACAGAAACTTAGATAGAAGTAGATCAGTCTGTTCCCATGTCAAAATCAGCAAAAGATAGCACAATTATTATAGATAATGTGGAAATAGCCATGGTGGCTACTGATAAGGAATTGGACAAGTTTGATGAAGCATTTGTCAGCACTGAGGAAGTAGAAATCTTATGCAGCAATACCCCTCCCACTCAGTAAGAAGAAGTAATCATAGAAAATATATCTGATGAGAAAGAAGAAGAAAAGAAAGGAGTAAAGGTGGAAAGGAAAGATGAATCTTCTATTGATTTGGTCAAGGTGAAGCAACATGTGATGGATATCACTCCCATCACTCCCTCCTCAACATTGTTGTCAAGTTTCACACCTGACACTAGCAGTTTGGACTCCTAGAAGGAAGAAGACCTAATTAAGTTCAGTGTCCTAGCTATGGAGAAGGCGAAGGAGAAACAAGTAATGAGGAATCCTCTCCTGGTGGAATCAGTAAATATTTTGAGCAGTTTTCTTCTAGAGGATAAGAAAATGGTAAATGTACATTCAGTTGATGATGTGAGAACACTCGTCCCTCAGTTCAAAGTAAATTTTTCAAGCCTAGAAGAATCTATGGCCATAGTGGTAGAGGAGAAATACTTAAAGAAGAGACTCAATAAACTAATGAGTAATTTTGCACTAGACTTGAACTCTCTTAAGTTTGGTCAGGCATCATTGAAGGAGTTTGCAGATCAAGGAAGGAAAGTCATTGCAAAATCCATGGATCAGGATAAGTTCACTGATGCCCATCTTAAGAGGATCAAAGATACAGAGGCAATGATTGAGAAGGTGAAGATTTTAGTGCTAGACATAGAAACTAATGAAAACATGTGCAACAATGTCTATCAAGGTCATTTGGACATAATTGAGAAGGCAGAGAAAGAAATGAAGAAGATAAGGTGGAGACAGACTCAATTGAGGAATGCTCTTGCGCCCTCACTAGACATTCTCAGTCAAAACATAAAGGAGATTGATGCAACCATGATAACCTATGATCAAGGTCCAAGCATAGAATTGGAGAAGATAGAGAAGCTTCAATATGCATTATGTGCCCATCTACAGATAGTCAATTCTCTGATAACCTTTTGGAAGAAGGACATCTAGAAACTCAAGATTGCATATTCAGATGTTTTACCTTAGTGAGTGTATGTAGATAAAGTTTTTTGATGCACCTTTGTCATTAATGTCAAAGGGGGAGTTGTATAGAATATGGAGTACATATATATGTATAGGGAGATATAAGAGTTTCTATAAAATATATAGAAGATAGTTTTTTGTGTAAAGGAACAGTTAGAGACTTGGCCATATTCCTTTGTTGCCATCAATGAAAAAGGGGGTGATTGTTGGAAAGTTGTCTATACTAAAGTATATGACTAGATATAGTATTGTCATTATGGAAAAAAAGTCATATAGCAGTTTGGAGTCAATGCACTAAGTGTAAATATCAGAAATCAGTTAAGTGTTGAAGACTGAACAACATATAGAGTTCCTGCAGCTCAGAGCACCCGCGCCCATGCATACGAATGAATTATGGTATGGGCCCTAGATTTTAAGGTTGTTAGACTATATTCTTACTTAGTCTAAGAATGCATAAGTAGATATGAAAAGATGTGAAAGTTACAGTCAGTTGAAGTTGCACAGCCAGTGTGTGCTAGCAGAGAATGTAGCATAGAGCTGATAATGACTATTTTGGTTTGCGATTATAAATTAATGTTGTAGAGGCTATGCACCCATTGTATTTAGGTTTCCAACATATGTATATGTATAATTGTAAGCACACTTAAGACAATTCATTTGGAAGCTTTATTTGTAATTAGTTATAGGGCCGACCTAATTGTATATTTGATATGAGTGCATAAATATTAGGTACGCCCATTGTATTTGGTATGGAAGTGGAAATAGAGTTGTGAGAAGCAGAGAAGAGGTATGAAAAGAGAGCATATGATGTATTGGAGCTTTGCAAGAGGTCAAAGCATCAGTGCACCAAAGGAACTAATCTGACAAATAGTGTCATAGTAACAGTTCACGTGCAAATATAGTCTATATCTGATTTAGAAGGTTGTAGCCTTCATCATTTAAGCAGTGAGCTCTAGGATAGTGAGTCCACTCCCCTAATAGGGATCATTGTAAAAGACTCCTAACAGGGTCTGACCCTTAACAAGGTCTACATTACTAAAAGCATTGTAAAGCTACTCCTAAGAGGGTAAAGGATCTTCTAACAAGGATCACAAAACACTAGTGCAGATTATTAGTGGGTATCAAGTCCCACCGGGGTTTTTAGCTATTTGGGTTTCCCCGTAACCATATTGGTGTCATGTGTTGATTTCATGTTTCATGTTTATGTGAATGTTTAATTCAGTACTTAAGCATTTATAATTTAGTATTCAGATTAAAGTGAAAATTTAAAATACAGTGAACACTGATTCAGCCCCCCCCCCTCTCAGTGTTCCCATTCCTAACACCAAATCATAAGCCAATTGGTATATTCATCAAGAAATCAGAAAAGGATGTGAAACAATCTCAAGATAAACATAAAGCTACTGAAGTTGTCAGCAAAACTAAGATAAAAAAGAATGTCACTTTTGCTACCCGAAATATGACTTATAGAGTGAAGGTCAAACCCCTCGAGGAGACTGTTATTTCTTCCCAAAAGGAGTTTAAAATCCAAAACAAGGATCATCTTGGCCTTACTAAACATGAAGAAAACAAGGAGGTCACTGTTGTTAAACAAGATATAGTTGACCCAAAATATATTTCGGTTGACATGAGTAAGTTTTTATCACAAATTACAGTCAAAGTTCCTTTGCTAGAAATGATGAGAATAGAGGAACATAAAGAGAAAGCCTTGATTTGGGTAAATGGGGTCACCCCTACTGATACCCAAAGTGCCACCAAGGTTGATAAATTGATTGCCTCTGTAAATGACTCAAGTGAAAGCCAGTATGGGGAAATTATTTCTGTGATTCCTCAAATTTATTTGGATACAAATGTTGTTAGTACTATGTTAGGAATAGTTGATCTTTTCTTTCTATCTTTAGTAGTAAATGAGAATCTTTTAAAGAACTACATGATTGATTAGGGAGCTTCTAACATTGTTATTCCTACAGAAGTAATGAGGTCTCTGGGATTGAAAGTGGATACACCTCATGGAAGATGTCAGGACATGGACTCAAGAGAAGTACCAGTTATTGGTACTATAAAAGCATTACCTTACAGGTTAGCAGCTTACCTAAATAGGTTGTTAACTATGAGTGTCTTGGTGGTTGACATCCCACCTCAGTATGGAATGCTACTATCCAAAAAGTGGAGTGCTTCAATGGGAGGTAGTATCTAGTGTGATTTATCTTTTGCAACCTTCAATATCAATGGAAATAATGTCAAAGTATCTAGAAAAGGTAGGACCCCACACATGATTGAATTAACTGATGCTAATGATTTGAATTTTTGTGTGGATGTTGATATGGAGAACTTTAGAGTGGAAAAACTCATTCCACAAGAAGAAGATGCAGACCCACTGATTGAAGAATTGAAGAAACAACAAAATGCATTATGGAAAATGTATTTTGATGGAGCTTGTTTGAAAGAAGGCTTAGGATTTGGAGTCCTATTCATATCTCCATTAGGTACCAATTTCAAGTACTCTTTCCTATTGACTTTTCAATGTACAAACAACACTGCTGAATATGAAGCATTGTCTTTAGGATTGAATATTTCCATAAAACATGGGTAAGTGTTTAAAAGTTTATGGTGACTTTGAGCTTGTGGTAGCATGAGTTAGATCCAAGTATGCTTTCAAAAATGATAGATTAAAATTGTATAAACATGCTATCTGGGATCAGATTGAACTATTTGATGCTTTCAACATCTATTGGGTGGAAAGGTCTAAAAACATTATGGCTGATTTTTTAGCTAATGTTTCTTTAAAAGAAGATGATGTGACTATATATGGAGTATCAATAATGGAAATAAAGAGTAGGCCAATTGTTCCAGATAACATTTACAACTGGAAGGTCTTTGAAGTCGACCATGACATTTTGAAGTTTATTCAATGCCTTGACACTTATGAAGATCAGCTCATAGACTGTAACACTTTGGTTGAGGAAATTCATGGTAAAGATATGGTATTGGGAAATGAGGTAATCCAGTTGAGTAAAAATCACATTCCTAAAGGTTTAAATGAACTAAAAGCATTATGTGGTGGCCAGGATGATCACATGTTAAAGACTAGTAATGCTAAGATAGAAAATCTAGAAGAAGTAAATTTTGGATCACCTAACACACCTCAAATGATTTATATTGGAAGAGGGTTAGATCCTCAAATTAGATACAATCTAATAAAGTTATTAAGAAAACACAAGCATGTGTTTGCATGGTCATATGATGACCTAAAAGCTTATAGAGAGGACCTTTTCCAATATGATATCCCATTGAAGAAATATGTTAAGCCATTTAGATAGAAACAGAGACCTATTAATCCATTGTTGGCTCCCAAAATGCAGTAGGAATTGGTCAATTTGAGTGATGCAGGGATAATTAAGCCTATAAGGCACTCAACTTGGGTATCTAAACTAGTCCCAGTCATAAAATAAAAATGGTGATATTAGGTTATGTGTGGATTTTAGAAACTTGAATGTTGCATCTCTAAAAGACAACTATTCTTTGCCTAACATGGAAAAAATGTTACATAAGGTTACTGGATGTGAATTATCATCTATGATGGATGGCTTCTTAGGGTACAACCAAGTGTTGGTGGAAGAATCTGAAGAATTTAAGATTGCATTCACAACAATGTGAGGAACTTATGTGTATCTCAAAATGCTAGTTGGTCTTAGAAATGCTTGAGCAACTTTCCAAAGAGTCATGGATGTTGCTTTCAAGGAGTATATAGATTTGTTTATGGTTTTTTACTAAGATGACATGATTGCCTATTCAAAGAAAGAATAATATCATTGTTCTCATCTTGGAAAAATCTTTAATAAGGATCTAGAGTATGGTGTGTCCCTAAACCCAAAAAAGTGTAACTTTACAATCAAAGAAGGGAAGTTTTTAGGACACATTGTATCAAAGGAAGGGATAAGAATTGATCTAGAAAGGGTGGAGGCCATCCAGCAGGTCACTGCACCAAAAAATATCAAGGGTGTGTAATCCTTTTTGGGGAAAATTAATTTTGTTAGAAGGTTTTGTTGGTTCCTGGATAGCATTTTACACTCCATGAGATACCAATATGCTTATGATGGATGTTAATGAATGGTTAGCTCCAAATATGGGAAATCTATAAGCAAATGGACCAACTATAGGGATAAGACTACCCTCTTCTACTTCTGGCTCTGCAAAACCAAGGCTGGTGCACCTGATCCAATAGTATTAACTCCGACTGATAGTTCTAACTCTACCCCTTATTTCTTTATTGGATCTTTCAATAGATGGATATAGTGAGAAAGTACTAAACAAGAACCTACTATTCATTAACTCTCCATCACTAGGTAGGACAATACATAAATGTAAATAAAAGTAAAGACTGGTAGTGATTTGAATGATTTGGGATTATAAGATTTGAATCACTCTTCTCAACACAAAGATAGGAGAATATAGGTCAGTGCCTTATCTATTGGGCAAGATATCAAGGAGAAGAATGGATACAAATGGTGTCTGAAATTGGTCTTTAGACATAAACACAAAGGGCTTCAAATCTTTCCTACTTATGAGAATCCTTCAAATAAACTCTAAGAACACATATCCCACTTTGAGCAATATTTAATCTAACCCTGGATTGGAACTCAAAGCACCAATACATTCATATAAACCTTATGCAAAGATTTAACGATTCAAAGGATAGAGCAAAGGAGAGCAAAGATCTGAGGTTTGTATTAAGTATAACCTTTCACCATATGCATACAGCATCTAGAATAGCAAGCTTACAAGATGAAGATAACCTGTATTTCTTCTCTATTGTTTGATAAAATGATATCAAAAATTACAATCCTTGACTAAAAAGCTAGGGTTTCAAAAATTTCTATCTTTTTAACACCTAAACTTCCAATCCCTTAGAATGATCATGAAAAATCTCTTTATACTAAGAGATGCAACAAGCAACTGATAATTCTAGGGTTACAAAAATTAACCCTAAAAAAAAACTTTTTTACAACCCCAAAGGGTTTACAATTAATACCCCAGTGAAACAGATGAGATATCTGCAATTGAGTCAACATGCTTTATGTCTTCAATGCTATCCTTTGCTCTTTCTCACAAATCTAATTTTATTATCTCACTGTCAAACTATAATGAATGCCCCTCTGCAAGAAATCAACCCTGATATTCAACTGGCTCAACATCATAGGAAACAAAATCAGATTTTAGCAATAACTTATGTCTTTTGTATCCTTTCCCAACTACAATATGTCCTGAAATAAAAAATTCTTGGCCACCGCTTCATTTTACATGACTCACTGATTCAAAAACCCCAGCAAAACCCTGCAGGATATTTGACTTTGAATAAAAATGATAATCGAGTCAACTTTAAAACATGACCGTCAATGCATCTTATTCCCAGTAGATCGGGCAACTCGTAGAATCTCACAACAGTCAACAAAACTCTTTAAAAAATCACTTTCCACATCATCAAAAACTCTCAACCAATGAAAATGGAGCACGTTAGCGATGAATCAGTGTATTGGACCCACTTTTCATAAGCTCAAGATCAAACGGTTGGCATATAATCTCATAGCCCTGGTAGACTTTATGAGATCACACACTGACCATTCAATCTTCCACACTGGCATCTCTTTGAATCTCTCGAGACCACTGACATGTCCACATTCCTTTCCAACTCAGCCAATCATAATATGACACCTCGGTGATGAATCACCATGTGATCCCACTACTCTACTAACCCTTAACCTTTTGACCCTTTAGTTATTCAAGGAACTGGTGAATGAAGCCATTTTCTTACTCACTGAGAAACTTAGAACACCACTAAATAAATCTAAGATTTAGTGAATAGACTATTCACGCATTTTTGAGAAGATTTAGAACTTCACCATTTTATTTTGAGAATGGGTGAACATTAAAAAACTTTATCAGTGCCACCAAAGATTTAACTGCTCCACCAAAACCCTAGACTAGAAACTAGGCCCACCTTAAAAGAGATCAATGGTTTTTGGAAGATCTCAAACCTCTGACATATTCCATCAGATATTATGACAACTGTCGATCTAGAATCTCACCCCCGTTCTAACAAATCTCTGACACAGAAAAGAATCAATGACCGATCTTAAAGCCTCATGAGTCAGAAAAAACCCTTAAGATCACACGCTGGCCGTCGATTCTCTACCACTATCAGAACCACTAAACCTTTGAAATTGTTGGCCCCACTAACAATACTCTGAGTCATTAATACGTGGACCAATGAGAAAGTGCTAACTAAGCACACCTGGCATGTGGACCCATTACATTATAAAGCCTTTTACCGTGAAAGAGAATCAATGGCTAGCGCAACTTCGGAAGCCTCTGACACACTTCATGAGATCTTATGCCTATCATTAGATGTAGACGTTGTCAGAGTCAGGCCCAGGAAAGGATAAAGGCTGGAAACTTTAGGAAATATTAAAGGGCCTGACTTAGGAAAAATCACTACCACCGAACTTAGGAAAAAATAAAGATGGGCGCATGGAAACTTAGGAAAATAAAGGCCGCCAGGGTAATAAAATTTAATGCACATGCATTTATCAGTTTTTAAGTGACCCAAAAAGTAACACGCAATGAGAACAAAGCATAGGGCATACTTAGGGTTTTTCTTGCAAATGGCTAGAATTTGAATTTTTGCCTAGGGTTTTGGTAGGAAAATGGAAAACTAACTGTAGAGGCCTAGAAAATATGATTCAACCATGCAATTTTTACTTGTGCTAATAGTTTTATTGCCAACTTTGTTGAAATTGTCAAACCAATAGTCAAGCTACTCAAGAAGGATGTTAAGTTCCAATGGACACCTGAAGCTCAACATGCTTTTGATAGAATTAAAGAGATTTTTCAAGAGGCATGAGTATTGAAATCTCCTGACTACAAAAAACCTTTCTCATTATTCTCTTTTGCATCATTTCACACTATTGTTGTTGTATTGTTACAATAAGATGAAGAAAATTTTGAACATCCAATTTCATACTTCAGTAAGTCCTTGGAGGCTATTGAACTGAATTATGAGATGATTGAAAAGAAGGCATATGCATTGGTAAAGTTGTAAAACCCTTCAAGCCTTATCTAGTATGTGCTAAGGTTATTGCATATGTTCCACATGTAGCAGTAAAGGATGTTCTCACACAGTCAGAAGTTACTGGTAAAAGATGTAAGTGGATTACTAGGATCCAGGAATTCAATTTGGAAATTCATATTACCAAGCTAATGAGAGGACTAGGTCTAGAAAATTTAATGACTAAGGAAAACATGTATTTAGTCTGAGTTAACAGTGAAGGGATGTCAGACTTGACAATAACAAGTATTGAAATGCAACCATATTATGCTGATATTGTTTAGTACGTTAAAAATGCTAGATGTCCAGAGTATATGACTGACAATCAAAAAAGATCCTTAAGATTACAAGCTCAGAAGTACACATTAATACAAGAGGATTTGTACTAGAAAAATAGAGATGGAGTTTTGTTGTTTTGCCTTGACAAATATGTTATGAATGGCAACACTGAGAGGGGGGTTGAATACGTATTCACTGTATTTCAACTTTTCACTTTAATCTTTATGCTGAACATAAATGCTTAAGTATTGAAATAAATATTCACATAAAAATGAAACATGAAATCAACACATGACACCAATATGATTACGGGGAAACCCAAATAGGTAAAAAACCCTGGTGGGAATTGAAACCCACTAATATTTTGCACTAGTGTTTTGTGATCCTTGTTAGAAGATCCTTTACCCTGTTAGGAGTAGCTTTGCAATGTGTTAAGTACAGTAGACATTGTTAAGGGTCAAACCCTGTTAGGAGTCTTTTACAATTGTCCCTGTTAGGGGAGAGGATGCACTATCCAAGAGCTCACTACTCAAGTGGTGAAGGCTACAACCTTCTAATCTCAGATACACACTATATCTGCAGGATGAACTGTCATTGTGACACTTCTTGTTAGATCAGTTCCTTTGATACATTGATACTTTGACCTCTAGCAAAGCTCTAATATGTCTTCTAGTGTCTTCACACACTTTTTCTCTGCTTATTATATCTCTATCTTGACTTCCATGCCAAATACAATGGGTGCACCTTATATTTATATGCTCATACAAAATACACAATTAGGTCGGCCCTATAACTAATTACAAAAAATGCTTCCAAATGAATTGGCTTAAGCATGCTTACAATTATACATATAAACATGTTGGAAACCTAAATACAATGGGCACATAGCCTTTACAATATTACATTATAACCACAAACCAAAATATGAACTATCAGCTCCATGCTCTGTTCTCTGCTGGCACACACTGGCTGTGCAACTTCAACTGACTATAACTTTATCATACTTGCACATCTGATCATGCACTTATAGACTAAGAAATAATATATTCTAACCAACTTAACTTCTAGGGTGCATACCATAATTCATTTTTACACATGTGCATTGATTCTCTAAGCTACGGGAACTCTGTACACTGTCCAGTCATTAACACTTAACCAAATTCTGATCTTTACATCAAGTGCACTGACTCCAAACTACTATATGACTTTGTTTCCATAATTACAACACTATATCTAGTCATATACCATAGTATAGACAACTTTCCAACAATCTCCCCCTTTTTCATTGATGGCAATAAAGGAATATGGCCAAGTTTCTCACTGTCCCTTAACATAAAAAACTTGTCTTCTATACATTTCTTATACATAATCTTATATATTCCTATACATATCATAATCCATATTCTATACACAACTCCCCTTTGACATTAATGACAAAGGTGTACCAAAAACTGTATCTGCACATACTTACTTAGGGAAAACATCTGGATATGCTATCTTGAGGTTCTGGATCTCCTTCTTCCAAAAGGTTATCAAAGAGTTAACTATCTGGAGATGGGTGCATAAAGAACATTGAAGCTTCTCCATCTTCTTCAAATCTTTTCTCAAACCTTGATCATAGGTTACCATTTTGGCATCAGTCTCCTTTATATTCTGATTGAGAATGTCTAGTGAGGGCGCAAGAGCATTCCTCAACTAAGTCTGTCTAGATCTTATCTTTGCCATCTCTTTCTCTGCTTTCTCAATTTTTTCCAACTGACCTTGGTAGATATTATTACACATGTTCACATTAGTGGATGAGTCTTTCACTAAAATCTTCACCTGCTCAATCATATCTTCTGCTTCTTGTATTGTCTTAAGATGGGCATCAGTAAGCTTATCCTGATCCATGCAATCTATAATGAATTTCCTTGCTTGATCAGAAAATTATTTTAAGGATGTTTGTCCTATCTTGAGGGAATTCAGATCTAGTGCAAAGTTGCTCATCAACTCATTCAATCTCTTGTTTTTTGTACTTCTCTTCTACAACTTTGGATGCAGATTCTTCAAGGCTTGAAAATTTTCTTTTGAACTATGAGATAACCGTACTCACATCATCAACCAAGTGTACCTTAGACACTATCATGTCCATAGGCCAAAAATTGTTCAGTATGTCCATTGATTCCATAAGGAGAGGATTTCTCATTACTTTTTTCTCCTTTGCCTTCTCCATAGCTAGGATACTGAACTTAATCAGGTTTTCTTCTTTCCATGAGTCCAAACTGGATGTGTTAGGTGTTAAACTTGACAATAATGTTGAGGAGGGAGTGATGGGAGTGCTATCCATCACTTCTAGTTTTACCTTAGCTAGATCAACAGAAGTTTCATCTTTCTCTTCTTCTTTTTATTCTTCTTCTTCTTTCCTTTCTTCCTCTTCCATTTTCTCTTCTTATTTTTCATTTGATATATTTTCAATCAATACCTCTTCTTGATGAGTGGGACAAGTGTTGTTGCGTAAAATCTCAAATTCTTGTGTGCTCAAAAAAGCTTCCTCAAACTTGTTCAAGTCTGTGTCAGTGGCCTCCATGGCTATCACCACATTATCAATGACCATGGTGTTGTCCTTGAGTGATTCCAACTTGGGTGCAGACTTATCTAACTTTGTTTGTACTTCCACTATAGGTGTTGAATCCTGAGGACCTGTAGACTATACCTTGATAGTCTCTGCTACTTTTTCTCACTTACTAGGTACTTGAGAGATGGGCACAAACATAGGTTTCATGCATTGTTCTAAGAATACCTTCTCAAAGGCCTTCTCGATTTCATTAGAGATCAGCTCATAGTCTTTTTCATGAGGTGTAGTGTTCTCATCTTTGACCTTAAGTGTGGCCTCACCAAGTTCAAGAATAGAGACTTTTCTTCTATAGAACATACTCGAAGACTGGAATCAAGAATTTGTTCCCTTATTCTGAAGTCTTCTTCAGTGGCTTGTCTCTTCAAGGTATCCATTATCTCCCATACTTTATCTAGAATTGTTGTTTTCAATTCAAGAACTATTTTCTTGAACTTTATCATATGTTTAACAATCATATCATGTATTTCTGATTTGTCAATCTCACTGTATGATTCATAAAACTTCCCTACTTGATTAATTCTTCCTTCATCAACAATTCTTGTGCTCAATACTTTAAGGCTTAGTCTGAATCCTACCTTAGGAGGTGCTTGAATATTTTTCTTGCTCCTTGTAGCTCGTGAGGATGGATTACTGGTTTTGGTTTCTTTCTTCCTTTTGACTATTGGCTTATACTCTAGAGGAGCATTAGAATCACTAGTTTCTTTGGGCATAGAAGGAGTGTCATCAGTTATATCCTTCTGACTATCATCTTTTTCAATTTTTATCTTCTTCATCTTAGGATCTTCTTTTTCTTCTTTTACTGCTGAGATTTTCATTCCCAAAGCAATCTTCTCTTCCCTTGCCTGGTCAAGGTCTGCTTGGGACACATCATGAATCCTTAAGATCTCTAATGTGACTTTGGCAACCTTTCTTTTGTTGATGCATTGTTTAGCTTTGCATCTACTTCTTTGGTTTTCTCCTCATATGTTCCCCACCTAGGTTCATTAGGATCTCTAGGGGTTGATAGTAATACCTATGCATATGCTTCAAGGACCTGTTCCTCTACCTCATAACCAAGTGGATGAATCCACTTAGTTCTTGGTTCAACACCTTCCATATAAGTTGTATCAGTTTCAACCATAAAGCATATTGCATCCTTATACTTTTCTGTAATGCTCTCTGGAATCATGTACCTCATTTGCATCTTGACCCTGAAGGTCTTCAATTCCAATGTTATATAATCTGTTAATGTGCTTTCAATGGATGCTTTGTTGGATATCTGAGGCATGGTTGGAATACTCTTGTCTAAATACAAATCTAATATCTTCCCAACTATATGAAGGTACATGTAAATGATTAGTGACCCAAACCTAAATATCTTGGTCTTGTCATGTTTGATAACCTTGATGTTATCAATCAACTGTGCATGCAAGATCTCACACAAGATGAATTCCTCATCTTCCTTCACAAGTCTGATGGTTGCTAGAATAGTGCCCGTAGACACACTATTCACCCTGCTGGTGTGATGAAACCTATATCCCAGTATCATTGACATCAATTTGATGTCTTCTTGCTCAATAGGCTCTATTGTCATGCCGCCCCTATTGCTCCTTGACTTACATGTTTTCTCAACCATCTTTCTGACATCCTTTCCTATAGGAAGGATGACACCTATCCTAGAAAAGCTTTTCATCTCATATATCAAGTCACTGGTGATTCTTACTGGTACATCACCAATCCAAAACAAATCATCATGAATCCTGCTTAATAAGATCTTTATCCATTTTGTCTCATAGAAATCATATGCCATAGCATACTCAAAAATTGGATGATCATTCCATTTAGCATATTCATCCATGAATGTTTTTTCTGGTTTCAACATGGTGTCCATGTGCGCTCTTAGCCTATCCAATCCAACTAGTTCCTTCTTATAGTAGATATATGCCCTATGATCCTCGACATGCATGACGCCCATAGGCGTGCGGGAGAAAGCTCCCTCTAAATCATCTAGGGTTGATTTAAATGGATGTTTCTTGAAAACATCTCTTCTTCTTAGTGACATCATAAACAATGAGAGTGGCCATGAACTACTTGTAAACACTTTCCAATTGAACTCAAAGATAATCTAAAGGCTTCTAAATCGGCGCAACGAGCTTAGGTTTTTTGCAACTGACCAAATGCACTGCAAACATTGATAGATCAATCTCCAAGTCTTCACAACAACTTCCAAGGCTCTTTCTGCTCTCCTATCACTCTCAATTTAAATGCAATGAGAAATCAAATAACATTCTACGTACTTAAAAGTGAAAATTTTTCCATTAATGCAAGTCGTGTAAACCAGGCTGTCACTTCAAAATTTGCAACTCAAGTTCTGCTAATAATCAGCATGTGCACTCTTGCACATAGGTAACTTTATACTCCAAAAGCTTAAGTCCAAAGGTGCATACTCTGAGGATGAGTATACCAACCACATAGGGGTCTAGAGATAAATTAGCTCCCCCTATGACCCTGAGGGCCATTCATCCAGATGTAGAGGGTGTGTCCACTAGGGATGCATCCAATACAATCTTATTAGTCTTGTCTTTCTTTTTCTATGACCAAATCATGCTCACATCATCTGAGGCTTTGACAAAATTAACTTCTCCTACGGGATCCAAAACTAGTTCTTTGGCCTTTTTAGCACTTCCCTGACCTCGCGTCCTTGATTTACAGAACCTTGAAATATGTCTAGCCTTGTTACAAGAGTGAAAAATGACTGGAGGTCTTATATTCCTTGATGCATTAACATGAGTCACCATTCTACATTGTTTTTTTGTGTGACCATTATAGTTGCATATCTGGCATGTAATATTCTAAGAACTTCTTATATTCATCTGACTCTGATTTCTCTAATCTTGCTGAATCCTATTCTTCTTGCTAGTATTGCAATTCATAGCTCTATGACCAAACTTGTTGCATGAATAACAGTAGCCATTAAAAGGTCTTACCTCTGTACAGTTCCTTGCAATGTGTCCATGCTTGTTACATGCAAAACAAGTGTGTTCTACTTGCTTGCACTCATTCTTAGGTGTTCCACCATTAGCTATGGTTTGATCTTCAATTTTTTCAACATTAGTAGAGTCCTTTTGTGAATCATTTCTTTCTCTCATGTTGTCAATATGATTTTGTGCTTCATTATATCCAATATAGCTAGTGTCTTCTTTGACTCTCCTTACATACAACTGACATTATATTAAATCAGAACTGGTGTGTAATTTGTCGATGTGATTCTTTGCTTCTTTCAATTCAGACTCCAACCTTTCTTTTCTATTCCTTAGCTCCAAGATTTCCATGTTTGCTTGCCTTAGTTCTTCATTCAGCTGAAGGTTCTCTTTGATCTATTCATTATAGACTTCCTAATTATTAGTCAGCTTATCATCAAACTCTTCAAGTTGTTCTTTTAAAGATTTGTTTTCTTCATTGAGCTTCTTAACCATTGTCCCTAAATCACTGGTAGAGCATTCTTTCAAATCTTTCCTTAGCTTTTTTATGACTAATTGAGCATCACTAAGTTTATCTTTTAGTTCTTCAGATTCTCTTTCTAACTTGTCCAAATCTTCAAGAGTAGCTTCAAGGTTTCTTTTCATATGTTTCATTTTTTCTTTGTCCATGATCTCCTCAAGTGGTTAAACTTCTATGCTGAGGACCAGAGCTCTGATACCAATTGTTAGGAATGGGAACACTGAGAGGTGGGGCTGAATTAGTGTTCACTATATTTTAACTTTTCATTTTAATCTTTATGCTAAACATAAATTCTTAAGTACTGAAATAAACATTCACATAAACATGAAACATGAAATCAACACATGAAACCAATATGATTACGGGGAAACCCAAATAGGTAAAACCCCAGTGGGAATTGACACCAACTAATATTCTGCACTAGTGTTTTGTGATCCTTGTTAGAAGATACTTTACCCTATTAGGAGTAGCTTTACAATGCTTTAAGTACAGTATACCTTGTTAAGGGTCAGACCCTATTAGGGGAGAGGATGCACTATCCAAGAGCTCACTACTCAAGTGGTGAAGGCTATAACCTTTTGATCTCAGATACACACTATATCTGTAGGATGAACTGTCACTGTGACACTACTTGTCAGATCAGTTCCTTTGATGCACAGATTATTTTCCCTCTAGCAAAGATCTAATACATCTTCTAGTGTCTTCGCACAATTGTGCTCTGCTTATTATATCTTTATCTTGACTTCCATGTCGAATACAATGGGTGCACCTTATTGTTATACACTAAGCTTGCACCCTTGTTTCAAGCTCTCTTGGTCTTGATAACTTAGTATAACATGAGAATCATCTCCAGGTTGTGGGACCTATGCTAACTGAGATGAGACCTCCAGGTTCTAGGCTGGTTCCTCTTGGATAATCACCTTAATTTTCTCTTTTTGACATGAAAGTAAATTTTGAGGAGAAAAGTTATAGAAGGAATGCATGAAAGGGAAATAATTGAAAGCAAACTATCCTACTAGGTGATACACCAAAAAGATGGTATGAATTACACTATAGAGGATGAAATCAGTGCTCAAAATTAGGTCTAGGAGATCACAACTCACTGAATAGGTTTGCATCAATATTCCATAGAAGGGTCTACAATAGGAGGCTATTCAGAGAAAGAGAGAATTTCACAAACAATAGCATTCCTAAGAATTTAGACACAATCTATAACCTGCAAACAAACATTCACCTCTGCAACTAGGTATAGGAATGAGATAGACTGTCAGGGCATTGAAGTATACCCACAAGATCATTCAAATCAAATCATCCATGGGAATACACATAAATTATAGAAAGAAAGAGGGATCAGGAACCCTAAGATATTATTGAAGACATACATATACTTAATCCATTAAGAGAAAATTCAGACAAGAAGGCATAGGGACAGAAAGAATGTCACAAAATACCTTTGCAATATCTAAACCTCAATGAAAGGTTACAAACTACAGAAAGCTAGAGGGCAGAAAGAATGCCATGGATAAATCCTCAGAAAGAAAATCTCTCTTTTACAATTGTAAACTCTGAGCTCTAAAAGCTCCAAAAAATCATTATATACATATCCTTTATTACACAAAGGAAAGAGCAAAATATCTAACTAGGGTTACATAGATTTTCATTAAAAAAATCAAACCCTAACTCTATCATATCTAAACATAAATGCATCTCTGAAAGTATCATGGCTGATTAGATATCTTGCATGTCCATCCTTGTACTATATATGCCTACAAACAAGCTGCCTTGATCTATCTACCTCTCTGCAACTCAGGCTTGCCATAACTATTCAAATATGGTACTTCAGATATTTTGAATTTTAAAATATAAATGGTCACAGGTGGTGCCAATTTTTTATCTTTATCAATGGTTGGTATTTGAAGTTGATCTCATTTTAAAACATGGTCGTAGATCTTTCATTTTTCCTGGGTACTACTTTGAATCTTAACCCTAACTCTGCTTTCACCTCAGGTTCTCTTTTCCCTTTAGTCACTGAATCTCCTGATCTTTTCACTAACTCTAGCTTATTTTGGTGATCATGTGACAAGCACTAATCCCACTTTGATAGTCACTAAATCGCTTGAGGTCTTCAGAATATTCCTTCCGATTGAGCAATTGCCCAACTGAAGATAAATCACATAGTTGCTGAATGAAAAATAATATCTCTTTCATTGGGTGATCACCCAACTGAGCTACAAACTTGGGCCCATCCTACCACTTGTCATCATACTATTGGCCAGGCATCTCAGATCTATCTAACATAGGACCCACCTAAAAGGAGTGCTGAGCTAGAGAGAGGATCGATGGTTGTCACTATATCATGACGCTTAAAAAGGCATCATCTTTACCCAACAGTATAACGATAGCCGTAGATCATGCTCGAACCTTAACTGCTTGAGAGCTGAGACCACTAGAAATAAGATAACCACTCACCAGATCACTGGATGCTAAGGACTTGACTACTAGGAATAAGAGATCTTGTGACCAGTTAATCACTTAGTCACTAAATAATGTCTTAACCACCTCAAAAACTGGAGACCTAGCGACTACATCTTTGAAAAATTGGGCCCGCCCTGCCAAGTGTCACTATGTTATTTTCTTTCAACTACCTCCTTAGCTCTTACAACTACAAGCTATTCTGATAATGGATCACCCTATCTTAACCTTTCATCGGACAGTTATCGCTATACCATAGCCTTAAACATCATGCATCTTATCCGAGTGGTATAACGACAATCGTAGATCATGTTTGAACTTTAACTCACCAAAACTAAGACCGCCAAACGTAACAATAACCGCTCACTAGATCACTAGATGTTAAGAACTTAACTGCTAGGAATAGGAGATCTTGCAACTAGTTAATCACTCAGTCACCGAATGAAAAGGGAATATGTTTTTTGACTAGGAGATCTCATGAACAAAAGAGATCGCGGGGTTAGGAGATAGAAAGGAATATTCTGCTGGGCTTAAGAGATCTTGCGACTAGCCCTAGACAAAAAGTACATATGGGAAATATAGACTTAAGTGACTAGGAAAAGGTAATGACAAATTAGAAAGGCCATAGGGTTTTTAGGGTTTTCTACCTTCAACGGTCATGTTTTCAAATAAAAGGCTTCTAGACTAGGGAGTTAAATAATTGCAGAGACCAGAGGAGAAGATGCAAGCCTATAAAAATTCTCAAGGTGCTCAACAGGGTTTAAAAATGCAGACCTATGGATGGAGTCCAGCCTATGGCCAAAATTGAATAGATAGGAAATTTTGGGCAACATTTTGGTGATTTCTACTGGATGTCAGCCTGCTAGACATGGAAACCAGTGGCCTTAATGAAATTCATTGGGCATAGGATTCATCTTCTGAATATAAAACTTACTTGATAGAGAGAGACCTGGAATGAGAAGAACAAAAAAAATTGTGCACGAGGACTTCTTGGAAAATAGGAAAAACCAACCTAGAAAGCAGGGACAGAAAATAGGAAACATATTCACAGAGATTTACAAGGAAGGATTGACCTCAAAAAAAGGCTTCAAATGGAATCCATTAATTGATATAGGCAAGGCATTTCCTTCAAGGGGTGATAGCTAAAAAGAATTAGGCCACTTGCATTCTGTAATAACAAATGGTCCACCCCAGAAGGAATCAAACTTTGTATGTCTGCTAGGCTTTGATCTGAACTCATCCCACTTGAGAACTACATCTCCAACTTTGAAGTCTCTGGCCCTGGCTCTTTTATCAAAACTTTTCTTTGTCTGAATCTGATGGAACTCCATATCTTTCATGGATTTATCTCTAAGTTCCTCTAACTCTATGAGCTGAGCATACCTGATTTGTAAGGGATCTTCTTCTTCAAACAGGACATATTGAGTGGCCAAGTCCAAAGTTGGCAATTCAATTGAAATGGACAACTTAGCCTCTCTGCCATATACTAACATATAAGGAGAATTCCCAATGATCTTCTTTGGGGTAATCCTATCTAACCATAAGGTAGACTTCAACTTAGTATGCCAATCCCTTTGGTTATCCTGCAGAGTCTTCTTGATTATCCTAATCAAGTTCTTGTTAGTTGATTCTGCCAAACCATTTCCTTGAGGGTAGTAATTTGAACTTGTATTCAGATAAATGCCATTTCTGATTGCCCATTCTGAGACTTTAAGGCCTATGAATGCCAATGCATTATTTAATATTATGGAGTCTAGAGTGTCAAATCTATGAATTATATCATCATAACAACTTAAGACAACACTCTCATTTGATTCTTTTAAGGAAACTTCCTCTGTCCATCTAGTGAAATAATCTGTTGTAGTGATTATCCACTTGTGCCTTGCACTAGATGGAGGATTAATCATACCAATAAAGTCAATGCCCCACCTCATGAATGGTTGCTCTGTTCTAATTGGCTGAAGGGGTAGAGCTGCAAGCCTTTCTTTTCCTGCAAATATAGCACATTTGATGCATTTTCTCACATAATCATTACTATCCTTGAAGATAGATGGCCAATAGTATCTGGTCCTCATGATTTTAAAAGTAGTAGTCCTAGGAGAAAAGTGACGTCTAGAAGGTCCATCATGAAATTCAAACAGGACATCAGCTATCTTTTCTGAATCAATACATCTTAAAAGGACACCATTGTAATCCTTTCTAAAAAGAACTTCATCTATCAGCACAAAGGGAATGGATTGTAATCTATAATATCTTCTCTTTGTTGCATCTAGGCCTGTAGGACATTGTCCTATCTTCAAGTAATGAATCATGTTAGGCAACCAACCTACTACCTTGGCATGTTCTTCTATAGAATGCATGTTCCTCTACCAAATGCTCACAAATACATCTTCCTCCAACTAGTTTGGTGGTTTGGATATCAATGTCATATTCCATTACCTTGGTAATCCAACCAGCTCTTTTTTCATTTAGGTCCTTGGAAAGCAAAAATTCTTTGACACTTGGATGAGTAACCTTCAAGTATACCTTGCTATGGGTCAATAGATATCTGAACTTTTTAAGGCTCCTTACCACAGCAAGTACATGTTTCTCCACAAAAGAGTACATTTTTTCATACTCTTCTAAACCTTTGCTGAAGAAAGCAATAGGCTACTCCAATCCATCTCAATTTTCTTGAGTCAACATTGCAGATATAGCATCGTGACCTCCATAAGCATAAAGGATAAAATCCTTATTGAAATTTGGGTTTAATAGAGTAGGAGCTTCTGTCAAGGCTTCTTTGATAGCCTATAAATTAGCTTTTCCTTCTTTAGTCCAGCTGAAAGTTGAACTCTTCTTTAACATGGTTGTCAAAGGCTTCAATAAATCTGCAATATTAGGCAAGAAACACTTAACAAAATTAATCTTTCCTATGAAAGATTGGAGACTTTTCTTATGATGTGGCAATGGTAGCTCTAGGATGGTTGCAATCCTCTCAGGGTCTACTGTAATTCCTTTCTTGGATACTACATATCCTAGCAATTTTCCTTCATGAACTACAAACACACATTTCTTGGGATTAAGAGATATCCCAAACTCTCTACATCTTTCAAAGATTTTCCTCACATGTTTGATATGATCTGCTGCATGTTTAGAAAAGACAGTTATGTCATCTAAGTAGACTAGTACAAACTTGTACATGAGGATTTTAAAGGCCATATCCATTGCCTTTTGAAAGGTAGCACCTACATTTGACAAACCAAAGGGTATCTTTTGATAAGCCATGGTTCCCCACTTGGTTGTAAATGTAGTCTTGTATTGATCCTCTTCATTGACTAGGATCTGATTATATCCTAAATAGCCATCCAATAATGAAAATCTCTCAGATCTAGAGACACATTGTAAGATTTGTTCCATAGAGGGTAATGGATGGCGGTCTTTGAAAGAGGCCCTATTAAGATCCCTGAAGTCAACACATAACCTCAACTCCCCATTCTTCTTCCTTACAGGAACAAGATTGGAAACCCAACTAGTGTGCTTGATGGGGTAGATGATACCACTTTCTATCAATTTGAGCACGTCTTAATGCATAAGTGGCTCAATTTTGGGATTAAAAGACCTTTGTTTTTGTCTCACTAGTTTGGCATTAGGTTCTAATTCAATAGTGTGCTGAGCAAGGGCTGGATTAAAACCTTTGAGGTCTTCATATTTCCATGCAAAAACATCACTAAATTCCTTAGATAATTGGGTGTAAGCCTACTTTTCCAAATCAGTGTTTACTTTTCCAAATTGTAAACTTTTACCTAGTTACAACTCTAATTCAACACAATGTTCTTGTTGAACTACCAGGCCAGCTTTGTTCTTCTTAACTTGATCATCCTTGTTGAAGACAATCTCTAAGGTGACAAGACCTCTAGGCATCTTATTGGACTTAAGTTGTATTACTTGGTCACCATAGTTCTGCAATAGTCTATCTTGGTTATGTTCTGAGAAGACATCCTCTTCAAATAAGAATTGCAAAATTTTCTCATCATTGAATAAACGCTTGCCAATTAGTATCATTATCAGGGATATAAGGTCTGACAATCACTTTGATATGTTGTTGGGTCTCCTCCTTTGAAATACTATTAGGAATGTCATACTGAGATCCAACAAAAGCTAATCTATCTGCATTTTGATTTAGCTTCCTAGGGATGGAAACAACATTGAAAGCACAAAAGTCTTCAATTGCATCCCAAACTCTATGTTTGTATGCTTTCATGGTGTCATTTTTGGTTGCACTTATCCCTCTCACTTGGTTGACTACTAACTCACTATCACCATAGACTTTTAAGGCTTTGACCCCTCTTTTCCTAGCCCATTCCAGTCCATTCACTAGACTTTCATACTCTACAATGTTGCTAGTGCAAGAGAAATTGAATCTGAAAGCTGTATAGTATCTTTCTCCCTTTGGGGACACTAGCATAACACCAACACCAGAGCCATGTCTACTTCTAGCTCCATCAAAAAATAATTCCCAAACTTGGTTGCTCTGATCCTCTAAATCAATGTCCTCTTTGAGAAGGTTTGGCTCTATGGATCCACTTTCTTGTATCAAATAACTTCCCAAACCAGCATCCCAAAGAACATTTTCTTGGGCCTCAAAAGCCTTTTCTGATTCTAGTTCATCTAGTAAAATATCAGGGATATTTTCTGTCTTAGTGTTTGCTTCTCTAATAGTTGGGAAATCACTGCTATCAAATACAAGGCAGCTTGCATTGATGGTATTGGACACATATGGCTCTATATAGTGTGCTACCAATGATTCAGATTTGATGGTGACCTTGGTACCATATCTTGTGTGAAAAAGCATGTGAGACTAGTCAGAAGAAAGGTAGCCTCCTATCTTGGCTGTAAACTCCCTTGATAGACATATGGCAAATAAAGCAGGGAGATATATGATATAAATATCAAGTAGGATGGAGAAATTAGGACTTGCATGAAGGATTAGACTGGTATCCTTAGCTACACCTATAGTATTAACTGAGGATCCATCAAGTTGTGTAACCTTCTTTTGGATGGGTTCATATTTAAGTCCTAATTGGTCAGCCACCTTTTTGGGCATTACAGTGCTAGTAGCTCCACTATCTACCATACAATTATGAAGTAAGGATTTTCCAATAATTAAATATACATAAAAGGGATGGGGTTTTGAGTTCCTACCTTGAATGATATTGGCTTTGGAGTTGCAACTTGGAGCCTCCCTTTCCTGATTAGTGTTGACCAACACTAGCTTTGCAGTTTCTTTTGTAGGCTGAGGAGTTGTTACTTCAGTCATAGCTTTCTTCAAAATCTCAAGTTGCCCTGGAATAGCCAGAGAGCCCCACATAGACATAGAAATATTCACCTTCTTCATGTTGTCTACAATGTTGAAAGGTGTCACAGTGTGTACTCTCTGCTATGCTTTTACTATAATAGGCTTCACTTCTTTGAGAGTATGGCCTTCTTTGCTTGTAATGACAAGAGCCTTCTTGAATATGATGGGGGTAGCTTGTTGCATTCATTCTGTAGATGTAGTAGCTTTAATCCCAAAATCTACTTGCTCCATGTCTTGAGCTCTTCTCTTTGACCTTGTGTTGGAAATAATGGAAGGTTCACCAATGACTCCATTGAAGTCTTGTTGCTCCCAATTGAAAAGAGTAGTCTCATTATCCTGTGCTTCTTGCTGAGGAATTGATCCACTAGAAGAAGCTTCTGACTAAGCTTGTGAGGCATTTTGAACCATTAGGGCTTGGTTCATCCATCCATTTGAACATGTAGCCTAATTATGAGGCTGATTATAAGGGAAACACCATTCATTGTCCATAACCATATTATTTTGACTAGGGACCATGTCCCTAACTGGATTCATAGAATTGAGAGGTGCAGGGTTGTATGGTTGGAATGGTCTTTGATTAAAATTTTGCCTATGTCCTAGATAACCTCCTTGGTATGGTGGCCTATTTTGTTGATAAGGTTGTCCCTAATTCTGATATTGTTGATTAGTACTTTGGCCTTGTGACTGAAAGGGTGGTCTAATTCCTTGCTCTTGCTTCTTTAGGTTTGTGACCTCTTTAGTCAAAGTCTGCAATAAATTTGTCATTTCTTGCTGACTAGTTTGTTGACTATTCTTCATCTCTTGAAGCTCTTGAGAGAAACTTGCTTTTACCTCCTCACTGCTAGTACTAGCCTAAGGTGCTAATATGGTGGGAATAGGGGTAAATGGGGGTACTTGTAGAGGTGTAGTGGGCTAAAGGCTAGGAAATATGGACATAGGTGGCCTTCTTGCTATCATGTCTACCTGCATTAAACAATTTTCAGCTCTAACAGCTATGTCAAAAGCTTGGGGTAGAGAGGTACCGCCCATAGATTGGATCATGATAGAGATATAACCATTCAAGATTTGTAAGAAATATAAGAAATAATGATTAGCTGATGGCCTTAACAAGACTGGAACTCTATTCCATGTCTTGAGGAATTTATTGTTATAATCTATCATTTGTTCTTGAGGGTCTCTTTTAATGGTTGTTAGCTGCTCAACCAAAGACAAGTTGTCTGATTTATCCTCAAAATGTTTACTCAATGCATCCCCTAATCCATCCCATGAATTAATGGAAGCAACAGTTAAAGTTCTAAACCATTCAAGAGCCTTACCCTTGATGGAGGCTACTAATAACTTGGTGGCCACATCTTCTTGAGTTATATTATGTATACTGCAGATAGTGGTCACATCTCTTATATGCTCAAAAGTTGTAGTTTCTCCTTCACCTGTGAAATTAGGTAGACTCTTTAGTGCCACCAAGGGAACATCATGATGTTGAGCAAAGACTAATGGGCTCCCTTGGTTGAAAGGTGCAAAAGCAAACTGTCTAGCCATTGTAGGAGCTGAAATTTGATGAGTAGCAACTGTGTGAGTTGTATTTGGTGTTGGATTTCAATCTTCTTCTAGATCTTTGGTTAGAGATCTTCCTCTTCCACTAAGATGAAAGGGAAAAGGTCTCCTTTCTGAAGTATCAGGTGGTGTAGATTGTACTCTCCTTGCAGGGGATGTTCTCTGGGTTGATCTACCTTTGTAGCCTATTTTTAAGGGAAACTCTAAAAATTTAGTGGGCTTTGAGCTCCTAGTCTCAATCTTTCTCATAAAATTTGAACAAGGTTGGCCTGAATCTGTGAAATCAGTGGAATCGCCAGATATACTTGACAGAAAAAATTCTAAAAGTCTGTATTATGCAATCAGTATATCAGAGATAACATAATTTTTTCAAAATGAACTTCTTTTACTATCCCACCGGGCGTGCCAGAATTGTTATGCCCAAGGTGGGGTGTTTTCTGAATTTGAATCTGATCTTAGTCCCACCGGGTGTGCCAAAATTGTTACACCCAAGGTGGGGTGTTTTTTGAATTTCAATCTGATCTTTGTCCCACTGAGCGTGCTAGAATTATTATACACTAAGTTTGCACCCTTGTTTCAAGCTCTCTTGGTCTTGATAACTTAGTATAACATGGGAATCATCTCCAGGTTGTGGGACCTATGCTAATTGAGATGAGACCTCCAGGTTCTAGGTTGGTTCCTCTTGGATAATCACCTTAATTTTCTCTTTTTGACATGAAAGTAAATTCTAAGGGGAAAAGGGATAGAAGGAATGCATGAAAGGGAAATAATTGAAAGCAAACTATCCTACTAGGTGATACACCGAAAAGATGGTATGAATTACAGTATAGAGGATGAAATCAGTGCTCAAAATTAGGTCTAGGAGATCACAACTCACTGAATAGGTTTGCATCAATATTTCATAGAAGGGTCTGCAATAGAAAGAGGCTATTCAAGGAAAGAGAGAATTTCACAAAAAATAGCATTCCTAAGAATTTAGACACAATCTATAACCTGCAAACAAACATTCACCTCTGTAACTAGGTATAGGAATGAGACAGACTGTCAAGGGGTTGAAGTATACCCACAAGATCATTCAAATCAAATTATCCACGGGAATACACATAAATTGTAGAAAGAAAGAGGGATTAGGAACCATAAGATATTACTGAAAACATACATATACTTAATCCATTAAGAGAAAATTCAAACAAGAAGGCATAGGGACAGAAAGAATGTCACAAAATACCTTTGCAATATCTAAACCTCAATGAAAGGTTACAAACTACAGAAAGCCAGAGGGTAGAAAGAATGCCACAGATAACTCCTCAAAAAGAAAATCTCTCTTTTACAATTGTAAACTCTAAGCTCTAAAAGCTCCAAAAAACTATTATATACATCTCCTTTATTGCACATAGGTAGGAGCAAAATATCTAATTAGGGTTACATAGATTTTCATCAAAAATAATCAAACCCAAACTCTATCATATCTAAACATAAATGCATCTTTGGAAGTATCACGGCTGATCAGATATCTTATGTGTCCATCCCTATACTGTATCTACCTATAGACAAGCCACCTTGATCTATCTACCTCTCTGCAACTCAGACTCGCCATAACTATTCAAATTTGGTACTTTAGATATTTTGAATTTTAAAATATAAATGGTCACAGGTGGCACCAAGCTAGTATTTAAAGTTGATCTCATTTTAAAACATGTTTGTAGATCTTTCATTTTTCCTGGGTACCGCTTCAGATCTTAACCCTAACTCTGCTTTCACCTTAGGTTCTCTTTTCCCTTTAGTAGTTGAATCTCCTGATCTTTTCACTAACTCTAGCTTATTCTGGCAATCATGTGACAAGCATTGATCACACTTTGATAGTCATTGAATCACTTGAGGTCTTTAGACTATTCCTTCCAATTGAGAAATTTCCTAACTGAAGAGAAATTGCATAGTCATTGAATGAAAAATAATATTGTCTCTTTCATTGGGCGATCACCCGACTGAGCTAAAAACTTGGGCCCATCTTGCCACTTGTCATCATACTATTGGCCAAGCACCTCATATCTATCTAACATAGGACCTAGCTGATAGGAGCGTTGAGTTGGAGAGAGGATCGACAGTTGTCGCTATACTCTGATGCTTAAAAAGGCATCATCTTTACCCAATGTTATAACAATAGTCGTAGATCATGCTCGAACCTTAACTACTTGAGAGCTGAGATCACTAGAAATAAGATAACCACTCACCAAATCACTAGATGCTAAGGACTTGACCACTAGGAATAAGAGATCTTGTGACCAGTTAATCACTTAGTCACTGAATAATGTCTTAACCACCTCAAAAACTAGAGACCTAGCAACTACATCTTTGAAAAACTGGGCCCACCTTGCCAAGTGTCACTATGTTATTTGCTTTCAACTACCTCCTTAGCTTTGACAACTACCAGCTATTCTTATAATGGCCCACCCTATCTTAACCTTTCATCGAATGGTTATCGCTATAACATAGCCTTAAACATCATGCATCTTATCTGAGCGATATAATGACAATAGTAGATCATGTTTGAACTTTAAGTTTCCAGAACTGAGACCACCAAACATAATAGTAACCACTCACTAGATCACTGGATGTTAAGAACTTAACCATCGGGATTAGATCTTGTGACCAATTAATTGTGGGGTCGGGAGATAGAAAGGAATATTCTATTGGGCTTAAGAGATCTCACAACTAGCGTTAGACAAAAAGCACATATGGGAAATATAGAGACTTAAGTGACCGGGAAAAGGTAATGACAAATTAGAAAGGCCATAGGGTTTTTAGGGTTTTCTACCTCCAACGGTCATGTTTTCAAATAAAAGGCTTTTAGACTAGGGAGTTAAATAATTGCAGAGACCAGAGGAGAAGATGTAAGCCTATAAAAATTCTCAAGGTTCTCAACAGGGTTTAAAAATGCACACCTCTGGATGGAGTCTAGCCTATGGCCAAAATTGAATAGATAGGAAATTTTGGGCAACACTTATATTTATACGTTCATACAAAATACACAATTAGGTCAGCCCTATAACTAATTACAAACAATGCTTCCAAATGAATTGGCTTAAGCATGTTTACAATTATACATATAAACATGTTGGCAACCTAAATACAATGGGCACATAGCATTTACAATATTACATTATAACCGCAAACCAAAATACTAACTGTCGGCTCCATGCTCTATTCTTTGTTGGCACACACTCGCTGTGCAACTTCAACTAACTGTAATTTTCTCATACTTGCACATCTGATCATGTGCTCATAGACTAAGAATGAATATAGTCCAACCAACTTAACTTCTAGGGCACATACCATAATTCATTCATACACATGTGTGCTGATGCTCTGAGCTGTAGGAACTCTATACACTATCCAATCTTTAACACTTAACCAAATTCTGATCTTTACATCAAGTGTGTTGACTCCAAACTACTATATGAATTTGTTGCCATAATGACAACACTATATCTAGTCATATACCAGAGTATAGACAACTTGCCAACAAAATATCAAGTAGAGAAGGTCTTGAATGAAATGCATGTTGGTTTTTGTGGGAGGCATTATTCTACAAAGACCACTGCCCATAAGATTTTAAGAGCAGGCTATTTTTGGCCTACATTATTCAAAGATTCTTTCCAATTTGTTAAGAAATGTGAGGCCTGTTAGAAGTTTTCTTCTAAGTTAAAATATTCAGGAGCATTGTTGTTAAATCTAATAGTTGCAGAAGCACCATTTTCCATGTGGGGGATGGACTTTATAGGAGATTTTGTTGAGAAATCTAGTGGTGGAAACATTTGGATACTTGTTGCAAGTGACTACTTCACAAAATGGATAGAAGCTATCCCTACCAGGAAGCAAATAAGTAGAGTAGTGATTGATTTTTTTCTAGACAATATTTTGACTAGATTTGGTGTCCCCATAAAGTTAATCATTGATAATGCAGTGTGCTTTAGATCATATGAGTTCAAGGATTTCTGTAAAGAAAATGGAATTATAACATCTTACTCATCTCCCTATCACCCCCAACCAAATGGACAAGCTAAATCCAGTAACAAAAGCATTTTAAAATTTTTGAAGAAAACATTGGAGAAAAATAAAAGAGCTTGGCATTCAAAGTTGGAGCTTGCTCTGTGGGCAGACAAGATTATAGTAAAAAAGGCTATAGGGAAGTCTCCATTTGAGCTTGTGTATTGATTACAGTCAAGGTTTCCTATCAATAACTTGATGCCTATGTACACATTCATCCAGGATGAGGAGTTGGATATTTTAGAGCTAATGCAAGACAAAATCATGCAATTGACTGAATTGGATGAAATGAGAAGAGATAGTCAAAAGACCAATGTCAAGTTACAGCAAAAAACAAAGTACTTATTTGATAAGAGAGCTACTACCAAAAAATTCCAATTAGATGACCTAGTACTTCAATGGAATGTCAGAGTAGAAGATAAAGGAAAGCATAAGAAGTTTGAATCATTGTGGCTTGGTCCCTATATAATCCATGAAAGTTTTGGAAAGGATTCCTACTTATTGAAAAATATGGATGGAGAAATTTTTGAGTTGCCAGTGCATGGACGATTCTTAAAACCTTTTTTCAACTAAAAGTCCTAATTCTTATGCACATGTAAATTTCTTGTAAAATCTATATAGGTTTGTTTTCATTTTAGTTGTGTGTTTCCTTTCCTGCTTTAGGTTAGTCAGTTTTGGTCTTCTTTTCCAGAGATCTGTGGTTCTTTCTTAAACTTGTGTTTAAACATCCTCAGTTAGAGCCACTGTTGGTTGGTTTCCTAGTTTTAGGTGTTGATTTTTTAAATTTTGATTTTTGAAGTATATCTCTGAGTTTCATGATTTGATCTCCAAGCATTTCCAGTCCTAAAATTCCAAAATTGTTAAAATTTTGAAAAACCCAAGGTTTTAGGTCTAATTGTCTTTGAAAATCCAAAAGGCCCTAAAATTTTATCACCCAAGTCTTTTTGGTTGTTACTTTTTTGAATCGCTTAGCGGCCTTTTGGAGCATGTGCACTTTTATATTTCTTGGTTAGTCACTTAGTCTCCTAATCAGTTTAGCATATTCCCTTATAACTAGCGATTACCCAAATCCCTTTATCACGCAATCTCCTTAGGTTGGAGGAATATTCTTTGTCCTCAAATGACTCAGCGATTGTCTTCAGTCATCGAGTCTCTAGATGATTATTATGAGATCTAGTGACTACTATGATAAATTTTTACAAGACAACTATGGTCACTTTATCTCAGGATCAAAATACCTTCAGTCAAGTGATCTCTAAAAGAAATAAAGAATTGATATAGTATTCAATGATTATGAGGTTTTTAGTTGGTCACTAAGTCTCCAAATGCAAGGTGGCAGTCTATTTTGCAGGTCACCAAATCTCCAAGTTATTCAGTGGTGAGTTCTTTTATCCTACGACCTAGCGATTTCAATGGTTGTGTGTTCTCATGGTTCTGGTGGTTATGTCTTAACTGGTCAATGATTCAGTGACATGGTTATCTCTAAGTCTCCTAATGACATGGTTAAGTTATGAAAGGTATGGCGACTTAGTGAGAACTGTTGGATGAAAGATTTGATCAACGGTTGGTGTTTAATCTTGTTACTTCTCTAAGATTAGGTAAATCTTCACATGACTTGGAGAATGAAGGTTTTCGCATGATCTCCAGTCTTAACCTTAGTTAAAGGAAATATCTAGCGACAGGGAGATGTCTTCAGTCACGTGGTAGCCAAACAAGGGTGAGTTAAGAGAAAGGTTTTCAGATAGTTGTTGTCAACCATTAATTAAATTTTGATTGGGTTGTGGTCGCATGGTATTAGAATAAAACCATAGGTTAGAAAATGTTCCAGCGACCCTGAGATTTGCCTTGCCACCCAATCTTTAGGTCAAAATCAAGTTAAGAAATTTTCTCAGTGATTAGGAGACTATCTTCAATCGGGTAATCGCCAAATGATCCATGGTTAAGTGTTGACTAAAATTAAAAGGTTGAAAAATATGAGTATCTATTTGCTGGATTTTGTGACATGTCTCTTCCTGATTGGTTGACAAAATAAGAAGAATATAAACAAGTAAGAGGACTTGACTATAGTTGCTAAGTCTCCAAAAAAATAAATCAAAGTTTTTCCTATCTTCAGGCACTGAATCTCCAAATAGGTGAGTTGGGAGCTCTCAAGAAATTTTTTGAAAATTCAATAGGCTTCAGCGACTAGTAAATTCATTGTGGTTGCCAGATCTCTTGATGGCCTTTTGTTGCCAGGCCTTAAAAAAAAAATTAAAATGAAACAATTTTACAGTGACTAAAAAATTGACTATAGTCGCCAAGTCTCAGAATGTGAAAATTTAAGAAAACACAAAGTTGCCCAGTCTCTAGATAAATTCAATAGGGTTCAAACTATTCAGCGATTATGATTCCTCACTATAGTTGTGAGGTCTCCAGAAGAAATAAATTCATTAAACAAATAAAGTTTCTTTAGTCGCCAGATCTCCGAGAATGTAAAGGGGGTGCCAAATCTTTTAGTGATCATGAGAGTATGTTGTATTCACTAGGTCGTCAAAAATTAAATTTTGATTACCTATCATTTTCTCAGCTTACGGCTAGTGAATTGAGTTTTGAGCATGCCAAGTAATGGTAGAGGTGACATAATTTTCAATTTTTCAATCTCTAACAGATTGCTACATTCAATTCTACTAAATAAATACAGTTGTTCATCACTCATTTTGAATTACCAAGCATTCATAAGAGCCAAAAGTGATAGAATTTCCTGATATTTTTAGAGCAATTTTAGAGATCAGAACATCCAAAACTTGCAGAAGAGTTTAAATTCTTAGAAAAAATGAGCTAATTATCAGTCAGTGGGGCCTCTACTAGCAAAGGTGCTAAGGAGAAGGTTAAGGAAATCTATTCAGATGAATTCCTCATCTTACCGCCAAGGTCATCACAGAATAAGAAGGTTAGTGATGAATGTTTTGTTGATGAACTTACATACTGTAGAGATGCTAGAACTCTAGATTTCACTGGCATGTGTTTATTTAAGTATTTTTACAAGAATTCTAAAAGTCCGGTCCCTGTCTCAAACCGTTGAACATCAGGGTTAGCAAAATTAATAGTTCCAGAGGTTTTCTCAGATGTAGATATCTTAATTGTTTTGTCCCATAGCCATGATCCCCTATCCAGAACAATTCGGAAGGGTGATGGTTTTCCTCTAGTCACCCTTTATCAGAATTCATTCATGAGAGCTTTCGGTATCCAGGTCCCAATGGCTATGAAAATTAATCTGCAGGGCCTGGCCAATAGATATGTTATGGAGGCTTCTGTGGTGGCAAAATAAATTCAAAACCATGTCCCCTAGGAGAACAGAAATTACATTGCACCAATAGCAGCAACAATCCTGTATGCATACAAGGATCTTCATTTTTACATAAAGTACATTGCATATATATTATGCAAAGTTCTAGGGATTGATGGTAGAGAGAGGATCACCTTGGATCTCCTGATGATGGTTTTGGACTCCCAGAGTCTTCATGTGATGAGATGATATGATTCCATAGGATATGTAATAGATAAGATGCATGAGGGTTTACAGGTGTTGAAGAACCACACGTCTAGCTCTACACCTAAGTTTATGCACTATTCTTTGTCGATGCATCTCATTTTATATTTCAATTATGATATCATGAACATGGAGGGCCTCAAGCCACAAATGATGTATAAAGGGCAGCCAAATGCAATACAATTTTAGATAAGGGCTTGGAGTCCTTCTTCTTCAAGAAGTAATTTCTGTGTATTTCAAAATTGGATATTTCATCCTATCCTTCTCAGTTTGGGACTTAATCTTTCAAGGTTGTCAACTAAGGTTTTACAGTTGATAAGGCCTCAGCAATTTGTTGATAAGTGGACCAAGGGTCACAATTGGGGGGAGTTTTACTATGAGAAAGGCTACACAATGATTAGGGTTTATGGGTGCCCTCAACCACCCCACATTTTACCATTCTTTGTTCCACCTAGGGTGGCATTTTTAGAGTTCATCTAGCAACTTATGCTAACCGATAAGGAACACCTGGCTTCTCACAGGAAAGGAACTTTTACTCCAAGGCACTTTAGAGTGCATAGTCTCACAATAGGCAAGAATGCCTTCAGTAAGGTGAATGATTGGTTAGGATAGTTCAAAATGCATGCGGATTTCTACTGATATGTTGATACAGAGGGATTTATGGTTGCTTCCAGAAAGTATTATATCCCTAGCATCCCTTTCAACAAGAGGCATGAGGAGTATCCTGAGGAGGATGTATTAAGAAATATAATAGATGAAGAATAAATAGTAAGAAGATTTGACCAGATACATGAGTTATATGCTATGGAAAAGCAATTGAAGCAAAAGGTATTGGTATTTAGTGGCTTCTTCCCCAATTTGCCTTATCTCCAAAGGCTAGAACAAATGATGGTCCAATTCAATACCCTAATGAGGACTTTTGAGGATCAAATTTATGAGAAAAAAGGAAAGAAGGATGTCCACTCAGAGTCTAAATGTGATGAAGATAGTGATGGTGGCTACTCGGTGTAGACACCGAAAAATCCTTCAGAAAATAAATTATTTTTGTTTTCTGAAAATCCTTGATGACATCATCATTAATTAATTAATTAATTATTTAATTAATTTATTTATTTTTATGGCATTAAATCCCTCTCTCTTAATTAAAAATCTTTAATTAAGGAATCTAGCCTAAAAATGTCATTTGGACATTATGCCTAATTTATTAATTATTTAATTAATAAATTGACCAAGAAACTTCAAAAATAAATTAATTTATTTTTAATTTATTTTTTATCCCAAAGTTGGCCAAAATTCTAAAGAGCACTAAACTCTTCTAGAAAGTCCTAAACCTTCCTCTAAATGGGTCAAATCCCTAATCTAGTCCCTTCAAACCCTAAGCCTAGATATTTAATATTTATTAAATTTACCTTTAATAAATATCTAAATCTCACCAAAAGCCACTTGCCCATCCCTTTCTCCTAATCCTAATCCTAATCCCCTTTCTAATCTTGTCACATTCCATTAGCAAAAGGTTTACCAAAACTTATGCTAACCTCCTCTTAGTCATCCTCCTTAGTCAACAAGGATTGCCACCTCTTGGCCACCTCTTGCAAATGCATTTAAGGATGCATTTAAGCCTTCCTTATCTTTCTTACATGCATTCATTATGCATTTAAGACCTTCTTATCCCTTCCTTGCCACCTCTTGGCCTTGGGCACATTTACCAAATTGTGCACATGCCCTCAAACTTTCAACTCAATCCTCCCTTGACACTTGTCAGGACACTTGTCCTTGACTCAACCCTAACCTTAGCCCTAACTCTGACTCATCCTTTTTAACCAAGCCCTTCCCTTTTCTTATAAATACCCTCACTTCCTAAGGCAAATCATCTTCAACTCTCAAATTTAATGCCATTTTCATTTTAGCATAAGCATAAACTCATCATTTTAGATCATTTCCAAGCTTAAATCACATCTAAATTAGCTTAATTGGATTAACATAGATTCATTTTTTGTTTAATCAATCTTAGTTCATCTTTTAGCTTTGCATATTTGTGTGTTCTTGAGGCCTTTGAGGTAGAATAGGTTCCTCATACCTATTTTGTGTCATTTTGGGTCTTCTTGATCCTCAAATCATCATTTATCTTGCATGCTCCAAGTGCTTGAGTTTGCACACCCACATTCATCTATATCTAAGCATATCAAACGGTGCATGGGCGCATCCGTTTTAGGCTTAAACTGAGGTGGCTTTGATTTTAGTTTGTTTACCATTAAATTTGATTTGATTATATGCTATGACGTTTGTTTGTCTTTGGCCTTCAAAATAGGTTTAGGTGCACGCTCAAATCCTAGTCTACATTCTGGCACGCCCGGTGGGACTCAAACCATAATCAACTTGATCAAAACACACTTTTCATTCTTGCTGTCATAGGAATTAAAAGAAATCACGCCTTTAAGCAAAGAAATCTCGCCTACTGCAATTAAATGTCGCCTTCAAGCAAAGAAATGTCGCCTTCATGAAAAGAAATGTCGCCTACAAACAATCCAGTCATGCCTTCTTGCAATGAAATCATGCCTTTGAGGAAAGAAATGACGCCTATGACCTCTATTTTCATGCCTGCATAACTGAGATTTTCCTGTGATCGATAACTTCTGTTCCATCTCAGAATTCTCTTCTGTCACCTCCATGTAAAGAAATCACACCTGTAACGAAAGAAATCACACCTCTGCATTTTTATCTATCGCCTTTTGAGGTACAGAATGTCGCCTGTAAGAATTAAATGTCACCTCTGAACTTTCCAGCGTCGCCTATAAGCTGGACAGTGTCGCTTTTTGTTTTTTTTGTCTTGAGGTTCTTAGGACTATTTTTTTCATTTCTTTTATTACAGCAAAGGTCAAAACAAAATCATGAATGACATTAAGGAAATGAACTTAGGTCCTAGAATGTCATTGTCATTTTGAAAAGCTAACTCAATCTCGAATGCACTAAAGGAACGAACAACTCTATTCCCTCATCTGTTTCAGATTTCAAAGCAAGCAAACAAATTCAATCTTGAGTGATCTAAGGGATAAAACAAAGCTTTTTCAAAGTTCTCAAATCAACTCGCTAATCAAATCTTGAATGCACAAAAGGAAAGAACTTGCAAACGTTCAATTCATTTACATTTTGAGGAAAGGAACAAATCAAAATCTAATCACGAGTGTCTTCATTTCAAAGTTCAAACATCACTTAATCAAATTTGGGAAAATGAACAAAATCTGCTTGATGTGCATGTAGGAGTTTTTCAATTTTTGCATAATCTTTGTTAGAGTAAGTAACGTGGAACATTTGAACTTGGACAAGTTCACCTGTTCTACTTTTAGCGAGGCCTGTCCAAGGAGAAGCGCTTCCTCCTCGGAGAATGACCTCAAACCGGTATCCCCCCCGGCCGGTATATAAATAAGCGAATACCAAAAGAATCGCTTACATCTCCTAATCACCAGGCGTTCATGCCAAACACGTGTCTAGGGATGGTAAACATTCCTCTCCCCTAGCATTATTGGCAAGGCTCTTAAGTGAGTCACGAGCGGTCAACATAACCAGGTATGGAGACTCCACGGAACTATTAAAAACTTGATAAAATAGAGGCTACCCTATCTACATCCAAAAGTATCAAAATCCTTGTGCAAGGACCAATTCCAAGGGGTTTATCGGGTCACCTCAAGATTACTCACCATTTGTATTCCCTTCTGGGGGATACCAAGCTGTGGGCAAGTGATTTTGATACTCACCTTCCTTAGGTAGATCTATTTGAAGTGCTTGACAGTCAAAGACTCCGTGAAAACACTTGTTGAAACATACACTTTCAAAGCTTTGTCAGAGTCTTGTCTTTGTTTGTATCCCGCAGGGTTGCTTTGTCCCTTGCGGAGATTGCTTTGACTTTAAATTTTGCCATTGGAAACCTTTGCCTCAAAATCAGAAGCCTCTTTTCCAAATGATGCCCAGCAAGAACAAACATCCTAAAGCAAAGTTGCCCAAATCCCAAGCCTATCAAGAGCAAAAAGTTACCAAGAAGAAACTCAA
The DNA here is from genome assembly GCA_027943335.1 of Chamaecyparis obtusa. NCBI lineage: Eukaryota > Viridiplantae > Streptophyta > Pinopsida > Cupressales > Cupressaceae > Chamaecyparis > Chamaecyparis obtusa. Next base: position 1,934,445 of record BSBK01000508.1, on the reverse strand, counting down.
GAGCTATCAAGCCATTATCCAAGCAACCCAAGTAGAAGAGAAGTCCCAAACCAAACTTGAGAACATTGCCCATAATGCCCGCATCAAACAGTTCACCTTCCATTTCCGAGTTAACCATCACTTTGTCAACCTTGAGCCAGAAGATTAGCCAAATCCTTGTTCATGTCTTGTTCCATCTTCAGATCTTAAAACCTTGTCTCAACAGTCCTTCATCCTAGTTTCATTCTAGCTTTCATCTTTGCATCATTAATCAAAACCCTAGTTGCATCTCAAGAACATCATAAAAGTTGCATATGCATTCATCTTCCTACCAGCATTCTAGAATCAGTCCTTGTCATTTGCACTTGCATCATCCTTCTAGAGCATTGTTCCTTCATCATCCTTCACCATCTTTTCATCACCAAACTAAATCAGCTTCCCATCCTTATCTTTTAGCATCCGCCATCCAAAGCAGATCCATCATCTTTTGCTCCAAATCCAGAGATCCACCAACACTTAGTGTTCTACCTTTTGAGTTGTTCTTATCCTATATCCAAGATCAGAGACCATCATCTTCTCTTTTGGCACAACGTGTTGTCATAAAAAAATCAAACCTTGTCCTTGCATAGCCATCATCTCGAGCAAGAGATTGGAGTGTATTGATAAGAAACTTGTTGACCGAAGATCATCAGTCTATCTTAGGTTGACCCCATCATATCTCTGATCCTCCATTTGGGAAAAAAATAGCAGCTCATTTGTTGACCACTCAGTAATCTTTCACCAGCTTTTCACCAGCAACCTATCTTTCCTCCACCATCTTGATCCATATCCATTCCATCTAGCTTCCATCATCGCCATCTTGATCCCTATCTTTGCATTTGCATCTTAGAAGTCATCATCTTTAGAAGTTCATCAACTTTGCATCCATCAACATCTTTTAGCCAAACATCTTGCATCCATTTAGCACTTGCATCTCCATGCCTGTTGAGACCAGATCTTGAAAAAGAAGAAGCATGAATTCTTATCCACCAACAACCTCATCCGATCCCAACCTTTTCACCAATGCCATGATGACCTACAATCCCCAGATCCAAGCTAGTAACCCATGTGAAGATCCAAACATCCCTTCATCCCCGTTGGCAATCCAAGCATTCCGAAATCCTCTAGAAAGCCCACCAGCGACCAATGCCCTTGTACCGCAACATCAGCAAAGCATGTTTGCCCATTATCTACCAGAAAGTACCTCCATCCCACCATCTCTCTATCCACGCATCCCCATCAAAACAATCCAAGTTCCAACACAAGCATATTCTTCGTTTGTCCAATCATTCCCCGATCCTATCATGCAAACACCCCAAGAGATTTCCACCATTCCCCTTTTCTTGCAAGGAAGCCTCGCCAGTCCCGCAACACAAGCTGCAGTGCCATCCACTCCATCTCCTACCCCTTTTGCTTCATCATCTGCTATGGCTTCCCAAGCCCAAATCCAACACTTAATCCAAAGTCAGCTTCCACCTCTCACGCAAGCTTTTACACCAAAAGCTTCGCCACCATCCACAAGTCAAGCAACGCCTTTCACCATCAAAGGAGCACCGTCACCCTTCACCCCCCAAGCACCCGTACCTTCTTCTTTGGGGTTAGCGCAATCGCTTCCCATTCCAACCTCATCTTTCTCTTGGGTGTTTCTTTCATTTTCCTCCTCACAAGCATCCGCTCAACCACAACCTCAACAAGCTCCTTTCTCTCAACCATCATTCATGTCCCAAGCTCCCGTTGCTCCTACCATTCCATCATCTGCTGCAGTGCACCCTAACACAAGCTCTTAGTGGGGCCTTACACAAGAAGAAATGAAGGCATGGGGGATCCCATCTCAATCCCCTACATCTATGGTTGCAAGTCAACAAACCGCCTTCGCCCAAGCAGCACAGCAGCAACTACCCCAACCACCACCAGCTTCAAGCTATTCATCTCAAATCCAAAATACCTTCCAGTAAGTTTCACCACCTCAACAGCCAACTTTCCCTAGCTATCTTACCCCATCACCCTTTGCTTCTAGCTTCCCCACATCTGTTTCACCTCTAAGTAACGCAGGCATGCACCCAGCTTATATCAGCCAAACCCAAAGCCAACCTCAGCAACTACCACCATCATACCCGCAAGCAGCATCATTCCAATAGCCTCCCCCACAGCAACCACATGTCCCCTTTCAGCAAACACCCATCATTCCTCAACAACAACAAGTCCCTTGCTATCAGCCCCAGCAACAAATCCCTATCATCCCCCAGCAACAACAAGTTCCCACCCATTAGTTACAACAGCAAGTTCCAAATGTCCAATATCAGCAAGCAGTCCCACAAAAACCACTAGTTCAACAACAGCAAGCAGCCCAACAACATCAAGCGATTCCATATCATTTACCACAATATCCCCCTATGCCACACCAGCAATATCCCCAGCAACCATTGCCCCAAAATCAGTTCCAACCCATTTATCCACAGCAAGCGCCATATCCAGTTCCACAGCTTCCATCACAAGCAGAAGTCCCAGTTCCCTCGCCACTCAATGCTGAGTGGGAAGTAATGAAAAATGCTCTAAAAGAGCTACAAAGTGGAACAGAGAATAAAACATACAAGTTCGAAGAGGTGTGCTCATATCCCTTCGATCGATCCATAACAACTATCCCTTTCTCCAAGCATTTTGAGATGCCCAAGTTTGACAAGTATCGGGGGAAAGGAGATCCAGTAAACCATATCAAAGAGTTCTACATGGTGTGCCAAGAAGTAGCTTACAGTGATAACTATCTCCTGCGCCTGTTTCCCAAGAGCTTGGGAGGAACTGCTATTGAGTGGTTTTACAAAATACCTCATGGGACAATAAAAACCTTTACTGAACTCTCTGAGAAGTTCATCACACACTATGCCCATAATGTGGAGAATGAGTTGTCCTTGCTAGACCTATGCAACTCAAAGAAGAAAGACGGAGAAAGCCTTGCAGAATACTTGCAAAGATGGCAGAATCTTACAACCAGGTTATCATATCAGCCGCCAGAGAAGTATCTAACAAAGATCTTCATTGATAACCTGCATCCAAAGCTATCCCATCACATGTGAATGAACTGTCTCCAGACATACCAAGACATCAAGAGCAAAGGTATAGGCATCGAGAAAGCTCTCCTAGATGAAGGCACTATTCGTCACTTCAAGGATGATTCCAAAAACAAACCCAACAATGATAAATCCAGTTACTGGAATAGTAACAAGAATGTTGTTACAGATGGAGCCACTGACACTAAGAATGTATAATTCATTGTGGCTAGTCCTACACCAGCTCAAACATACCAACCGCCACAAGCGCCCATCTATCAGCAACCACCAGCTCCCGCATATCAAGCACCTATTTATCAGCAGCCTCCTCAAGCTCATCAACCACCTGTGCAACAGTATCAGCAGCAATACCAATAGCAATAGCCAGCATGTCAAGGCAATCCTGTTAACGCAGTTAACGTTGCCCCAAGGCAGAACAAAACCAACAATCAGAACAATCCAAAGAGGACTTTCACACCTTTGGGTGAGCCTCTGGATCAGATCTTTTATCGGCTAGCCAAGGCAAATATGATTACATATCCGCCCATCCCACCGAAGGATGACAATGCACCAAAGTCTGATTGGTATAAAGAACATGAATACTGTGATTACCATCGTGTGAAGGGGTACACAACATTGAAGTGCATGTAGCTTAAGAACTACATCCAAGATCTCATTGATCGCAAGGAGATCTAGGTCGATGCACCAGCTCAAGCTTCACCCAACGCCAGTTTGCAAATATATCAAAATGTGTTCCCTCAACACGATACCGGGAAGAATCAAGCCAATGCCAATCAGCCCCAAAATCATGGCAAAGGCAAGCAAGAGGATCACACAGTGGCCTACATCAACTATGACAAGTATGTCGGATGCATAACTCAGGTTGAGCCCATCCAAGATGAGCCCACCATCAATACCATCCACGTCAGAGGGTCGGATTGACAATGTGCTGCGACTACCCGCAGTGGTAGGATAACTGTTGCCGGTGCCCCTCCGAGGTCAGCTGCTCCTCCAAGGCCAATGTCTATTGCATCCACAGCATAGTCTAACACCAGGCCAGCATCAAATGCATGCACAACATAGCATAATGCACCAAGCGCACAATACAATATCATAGAGTATCTTGGGAACATGCCAGCCCAAATATCTATCTTAGATTTGCTCCGCACATCACCCATCCATCAGGAGATCCTGGATAAAGCTCTAAAAGAAGGCCATGTCCCCACGGACATTAACACAACTCAGTTTGAAACTCTTGTGGGACACCTATCAGCAGCATGTGCCTTATCCTTCAAAGAATCTGATATACCAGATGTCGCTCCTGACCATACTCTCCCTCTCCGCATTGCTATCATGGTCAGAGATTTTGCCATTAAACGAGTTTTGGTAGATAATGGCTCAGCCCTCAACTTGTGCACATTAAAATTTATCAAGAAGATTGGGTTCACGGAGGCTGACATACAACATGAGATGATCACTATCAAAGCATATGACAACTTGGAGCGTACCTCCGAATGTACTATCACCTTGCCTATCCAGCTAGGCCCAGCAATGCAAGATACTGTCTGCCACGTTGTTGATCTTGACCTACCATTTAATATTCTTCTCAGCCGCCTATGGATCCATTCCATTAAGGCTGTACCATCTACTTACCATCAGTGCATCAAGTTTCCACATCAAGGCACTGAGGTTACCATCCACACTGATCCTAACCCCTTCGCATACTGCCATGTGATGGAAGCATCTTTCCCTCATTCTACTCATTGTCCTAGAACTGATATTGGTACTTCTATTGCTAGCTCATCCCGATCCCATCGTGATCCAGAGACCATCCTCTCTTCCACCTTATCATCCATCAAGATCAACAACCAGGGTTGTGGTGAATACAGCCTCAGTGATGCATTTGTTGTAGGGGCTCTTCCACGTGATCCACATACTCAAGGGCGCCCAAGTTGTCAAAAAAAGCCTATTGAGGGACATTATAAGCTCAAGCAAATTGGAAACATGACTTTTGAGTCTCATGGTACCATCAACAGCAAAGAAATAGATCCAGATATTAACAAATGGTTATACAAAGATCCCCCATCATGTGACACACAACTTCTTGAGTACTTCAAAGAGAAATACCCAATCCCCTACAAAAATGTCACAGAACACTATAACTATCAAGGTGGTGGTCTAGGACCACAAGAGGATGGAAATTTGTTTCCTATCATACCATCCCAGAATCCAGAATATCAAGGACTTGGCTTTAATACCCCTCGCCTGCTTGAACAAGAGCCCAATACCACAACTGCGGGCACTAACATGACCAACATGAACTTTTCGAATAGCCAAGATGACCTTGTGGAAATCGAAGACATCCCCGAAGAGAAAGACATCTGATCCTACGACGATATCTTTGCCGACGACACCCTCCTGGGGACTTCTGTTCTCCAACAACTCTCCATTAACCTCATAGATCTTCCCCTCACAAACCCCGACCTCATAGATTGGGACCAACCAAGAATCGCACACATCGATGAGTTCCAAAGTCCACAAGCACTCCTAGAATTCATGGGGGCATCAGGTCCAGCAAGCAATCAGGATCCAACATCAACCTCTGTCTATCAGCTTCACCCAGAAGGATATTTTGGGGAAGAGGCAAGCTTTAGTCACAAAAATGAAATAGCAAAAGAACATCATGAGTCTTTATGTGAAAACCCCCTTGGGGCACATTCTGATTCCAAAATAGTAAAAATAAAGGGCGTATCTTCTAGCGAAAACCTGGCAATTCAGGCGCTAGAAGATGAAGCCTTGCCTCTTCCCCCTATCCAAGATTATAGACCAGAGCAGTCGCCGATCATCATAGAAGAGACCAAGCCAATCAACTTGGGAACAAAAGAATGTCCACGCATCACCTACATTGCAGTCAACCTAACAGAAGGAGAAGAAATGGCTCTCAGCGCCTTGCTCAAGGAATCCATCATCAACTTTGCATGGTCATACGCCCACATGCCTGGGCTTGATCCAAACCTTGTTGTTCATCATCTATCAGTAGATCCAAATGTCAAGCCAGTAAAGCAGAAGCTAAGGAAAATGCATCCAAAGGTAGCATTGCTCATCAAAGCAGAGCTTGAGAAGCTCCTCCAAGCTAAGATCATCAGAGCAATTGACTATTCAGAGTGGATCTCTAACAAGGTGCCAGTCACAAAGCCTTCTGGCGACATCAGAATCTATACTGATTTCAGGGACTTGAACAAGGCATGCCCTAAGGATGACTTCCCATTGCCAAACATAGACATGCTTGTAGACCTCACAGCGGGTCATGAGATGTTATCATTAATGGATGGCTTTTCAGGCTACAACCAAATTCATATAGCAGAAGCACATCAATATAAAATAGCATTCACAACCCCATGGGGTACCTTCTGCTACAACATGATGCCATTTGGGCTAAAGAATGTAGGGGCCACATATCAGAGAGCAATGACAGCCATTTTTCATGACATGATCCACAAGATTCTTGAGGACTATGTGGATGATATCCTTGCAAAATCCAAAACAAGGGATGAGCACCTCAACATCCTAGAGCGTGTGTTTGATCATCTGAATCATTATGGCTTAAAGCTTAATCCTAAGAAATGTGTCTTTGGTGTTACATCTGGAAAGCTTCTAGGCTTCATCGTCTCTAGACGAGGCATAGAGATCGATCCTAAAAAGGTAAAAGAAATAACGGAGATGCCTCCACCAAGAAATCTCAAATAGCTCAGAAGCCTACAGGGCGAGCTTCAATCAGTTTGGTGGTTCATCTCGCAACTAGCAGACAAGTGCCAACCCTTCTCACATCTCTTATGCAAAGACACCAACTTTAAGTGGGATCCCATATGTCAAAGAAGCTTTGATAAGCTCAAGGAGTATCTAGCTAATGCTCTGATCCTTGCACCACCAGTTCTAGGATGCCCACTCATCCTTTACATCTCAACAACAGCTACAGCACTAGGGGCACTCCTAGCATAGCATGATGATAAAAACAGAGAATGAGCTATCTACTACATCAGTCGCACTCTTGTGGGCTATGAGCTTAACTATTCACCCATGGAGAAAGCATGCCTAGCAGTGGTCTTTGCCACTCAAAAACTTAGACATTACATGCTTAGCCACACAATCAAGCTCATATCAAAGGTGGACCCTCTTAAGTATCTATTATCAAGGACAACCCTCATAGGCCGTATGGAAAAATGGGTCATGTTACTCAGTGAATTTGACATTCAGTATGTAGATCGCAAAGCAATCAAAGGGCAAGTCATTGCCGATCAACTAGCAGAAGCACCACTGGTGGATGCCTATCCACTAATCATGGAATTCCCCGATGAACACTTATGCATGATTGAAGAGCAATCCATGTGGAAACTATACTTTGATGGTTCCAACACATCCCATAGCTCTGGAGCAGGAATCCTATTCGTCACACCTCAAGGTGACTATATTCCAAAATCATTCAAGTTGGGATTCCCCTGTACCAACAACATTGCAGAATATGAGGCACTCATCTTAGGTCTCAAAATAGCTATCCAATGGAACATCACAGAACTACAAGTCTTTGGAGATTCACAGCTCATTATCAAGCAAGTCCTTGATGAGTATCAGACAAAGGATGACAAATTGCTACCCTACAAGAAACTGGTGGATAAACTGAAAGAGCATTTCCTACATCTACAATTCAATCAGATCCCAAGGCTTCAAAACAAAGCAGCAGATGCAATGGCAACCATTGGATCCTTGTTAGAAATCCCACGCGACGCATCACAGTATGAATTCCTAGTCGAGCAGCTACATATGCCAGCTTATGAGAACGCTGAGGCAGAAATGGTGTGTGTCTTGGTTGGTCCCCAATCCCCATGGTACCACGACATCCATGCATATCTAAAAAATGGTATCATATCTCCCCATCTCACCAATAACCAACGCCAAAACCTTATTCACAGAGCTTCCCGCTACACTCTTGTAGCCAATACCCTATATCATCATGGGTATCACAATGTCCTATCTAGATGTTTAGATTCAAACGAGGCCATCCTGGCCTTACAAGAAGTTCACACTGGAATTTGCGGTGCCCACATGAGTGGCATGGTTCTAGCAAAGCAGCTGCTTAGAGTTGGATATTATTGGCCAACAATGGAACATGATGCATGTGAATTTGTCAAGAAATGTCTCCCATGTCAACAGCATGCCAATTTGATACATGCACCAGCACAGGATCTACAGCCTATTGCACCACCATGGCCTTTTTCATGTTGGGGCCTCGACCTCGTTGGCTTGATCACCCCCCTCTCTTCAGATGGACACAAGTATATCATAACAGCCACAAAGTACTTTACCAAATGGGTTGAAGCGATTTCACTCACCCTTACTACTGGCATCCAAATATCCAAGTTCATCCTCTATCATATCATTTGCCGCTTTGGCATACCATCTACCATCTTCACAGACCATGGCACACCTTTTGAAAACCAGCATGTGGGTGATCTATGTGCCAGACTCCACATCCATCACCGTTTCTCCAGTCCATATTTCCCTCAAGGAAATGGCCAAGCTGAAGCAACCAACAAAACTATCTTGAAAATCCTCAAGAAGGTTGTCCATGATTCTAGTCGTGACTGGCACCTCCAAATCAATCCTGCCCTTTGGGCCTACCACACTTCCTATCGCACTCCCACAGGCACCACCCCATACTCCCTTGTATATGGTGCCGAAGCTATTCTACCGATCAAGGTCGAGCTTCCATCCTTGCGCATCTCCATGAAGACCTATACAACTGATGAAGACTATCATGTGGCCTGGCTCACACAGCTAGATCTGCTAGATGAAAAGAGACAGCAAGCTTATGATCATTTGGTGGCATACCAAAATTGACTCAAAAGGAGTTATAACAAAAAGGTCCATCCTAGACAATTTCAGGTCGGTGACATGGTCCTTAAAGAAAATCAGAAGGTCCTAGCAAATAGAGAAAAGAAAGGCAAGTTTGAGCCTACTTGGTTGGGCCCCTATGTTGTCACCGCATCCTTTGGCTCGGGAGCCTATCAGCTATCAACACCAGAAGGTGAGCCCTTGAATGATCCTATCAACATCATCCATCTGAAGAGGTTCTATGCCTGAACCTGATCCTGCATATATCAGAAAATCCAAAAATATTCAAAAAAAAAAAAAAAAAAAGCAAAAAAGCAAAAAAGTAAAAAAAAGAAGAAAACAGAAAGAGAAAATAATCGTCCAACAGTGAAAACTTGGCAATTCAAGCACCTTGGACAAGTATGTTGGTGAAAACCTAGCAAACAGGTGCCAACATAGTAAACTGAGCTATTTATCTATTCAGTTGTCCTTTCAGCTACCGTCCTCTTCCTCCATCCATAACAGATCTCCCAGCAGTTCCATCTCCCCTATCCTCCAAGCATTCGGCTTCCATCTTCCTCCAACTATCTGCAATCCATATCCTATTCCAAAGCTTTGTACCATATCTTGTACCATATCCCTATCCCTTTCCTGTACAGCGCAATCCTCCTTGTATTTATCCCTCTTGTCTCCGTCCTAGTGAGAGTCCCGCCGAGTGTGATCTTCCTATCCCTAATCCTGAGCTTCTGTACATATCCCTTGTGCATATCGTTCCTCCTTAATGTACATAGCCTTTGTCCATCCTGCAGCAGCATTTGATCAAATATCTTGTCCCATCCCCAGCCTCAAAAAACTTTTAGTCCCACTCGGGCCTTGTGCTTCAGCAACATCAATTGTCGACTTATCCTTGCTCATCCTGATTATTCTTTGAACTTCAGCTTTTGCCAGCGAACAACTACACTTATTCTCTCACCAACCCATGGGTCCTTGAGGATGTATCATTCCTCCTGTCTGACCTAATCTTCCATCCTGGTCCTTGAGGATATATCATTCCTCCTGTCCGACCAATCTTCCCACCATCAATCAAACCTAATCTCTCTCCTTGGCAAAGGATGTCTTTTTGGAGTTATCATTTTGATCTTGGGTTTTGTCCTTTTTATCTTGTTAATCTTTTTGGCTTCTCATTATCCCACCAGGGTCACCATGATTTATTATATCACGGTGTGCTGCGTGTGCGGATAATCTGGGGCAAGGTCTTTTGATCTTTCGCTTCTGCCTGTGAGTCAGTTGTGTGTTTGTGGTTCCTTCAGCATCGGATCCACCATGTCGCCTCTGCGCTTCATGTGTGATGTTGGGGCAACCCTGTGTGTTTGTTTAGCGTCAGTCCTCATCAGTCCTCTGTGACGTTGTTGACAGGCCTCGTGATCCCAGTATCCTTGGCAGGTCTCTAACATAGCTATATTAAATCTAGGTTGTGCACTCCCGTTTGCACTTGGAGCTATCTGGTCCCTTGCATTTATCATATAGATTAATCTTGCATCTTTGCATACAGCTGCATCTTGCATCTTGCATTTCCATCTCATCTTGCATATCATCCATATTTGCTCTTAGAAATGAGGTTATTTATCTCCCCTTTTTTCCTAGGCCCTTCCTTCCTCGTCCCGCCGGGCACACTCTGTCCCAGGGCATAATCCCTCTTTCTCCTTGTCCCACTGGGCGCATCTTCCATGATTTTGTCCCACCGGGGCATGTTCCTCTTTCTTCTAGTCCACCCGGGCGTCATACCCTCTTCTTCTGATTCTAGTCTTGGCATCTTGTTTTCTTGTCTTTGACGCCATGCCACTTGCGACATCGCATCAAAGAGGGGCAAAATGTAGACACCGAAAAAATCCTTCAGAAAATAAATTATTTTTGTTTTCTGAAAATCCTTGATGACATCATCATTAATTAATTAATTAATTATTTAATTAATTTATTTATTTTTATGGCATTAAATCCCTCTCTCTTAATTAAAAATCTTTAATTAAGGAATCTAGCCTAAAAATGTCATTTGGACATTATGCCTAATTTATTAATTATTTAATTAATAAATTGACCAAAAAACTTCAAAAATAAATTAATTTATTTTTAATTTATTTTTTATCCCAAAGTTGGCCAAAATTCTAAAGAGCACTAAACTCTTCTAGAAAGTCCTAAACCTTCCTCTAAATGGGTCAAATCCCTAATCTAGTCCCTTCAAACCCTAAGCCTAGATATTTAATATTTATTAAATTTACCTTTAATAAATATCTAAATCTCACCAAAAGCCACTTGCCCATCCCTTTCTCCTAATCCTAATCCTAATCCCCTTTCTAATCTTGTCACATTCCATTAGCAAAAGGTTTACCAAAACTTATGCTAACCTCCTCTTAGTCATCCTCCTTAGTCAACAAGGATTGCCACCTCTTGCAAATACATTTAAAGATGCATTTAAGCCTTCCTTATCTTTCTTACATGCATTCATTATGCATTTAAGACCTTCTTATCCCTTCCTTGCCACCTCTTGGCCTTGGGCACATTTACCAAATTGTGCACATGCCCTCAAACTTTCAACTCAATCCTCCCTTGACACTTGTCAGGACACTTGTCCTTGACTCAACCCTAACCTTAGCCCTAACTCTGACTCATCCTTTTTAACCAAGCCCTTCCCTTTTCCTATAAATACCCTCACTTCCTAAGGCAAATCATCTTCAACTCTCAAATTCAATAGCAAAGTTATAATGCCATTTTCATTTTAGCATAAGCATAAACTCATCATTTTAGATCATTTCCAAGCTTAAATCACATCTAAATTAGCTTAATTGGATTAACATAGATTCATTTCTTGTTTAATCAATCTTAGTTCATCTTTTAGCTTTGCATATTTGTGTGTTCTTGAGGCCTTTGAGGCAGAATAGGTTCCTCATACCTATTTTGTGTCATTTTGGGTCTTCTTGATCCTCAAATCATCATTTATCTTGCATGCTCCAAGTGCTTGAGTTTGCACACCCACATTCATCTATATCTAAGCATATCAAACAATGCATGGGCACATCCGTTTTAGGCTTAAACTGAGGTGGCTTTGATTTTAGTTTGTTTACCATTAAATTTGATTTGATTATATGCTATGACGTTTGTTTGTCTTTGGCCTTCAAAACAGGTTTAGGTGCACGCTTAAATCCTAGTCTACACTCGGTGCACAATATCCCTCCTCTAGAGAAAATAATGACCGAAAAACATCAAACCGGTGAGAATGTTGTTGACTTGACAGAACTAGATAGTTCTCAAGATACAAGTGAGCCTCCTACAAAGAAGCAGAGATTGGTAACCAAAGAGTCTTCCCAAATAAGGACAACAGAAAGGAGAAGGGACAAAGTAGGGGCCCTCTTCACTAGAAAAGGTGTTCATGACCACCAGTTGAGGAAGAAGATAAGAGAGGAGAAAACAAAACAAAAACTTGAGACAGAAGATGTTTAGTTGCCCTTGGCCCTGTGCCAAGATGAAAGAATGATAGAACAAGATGCATTTTTTCAAGATGACAATTTTATTTAGTCAAATGAATTCAAGAGCTTCTTAATATGGCATAAGCAACAACAGGTTGCATCAAGTGTTCATATCACTAAAGAAGTTGAAGTTCTTGATGAAGCAATACAAACACTAAGGGAATATGACCCTGAGATTGAAAAAATCATCCCTGAGGAAGCCAGACAACTTGTCAGAAATAGCAATATGCTACTTGTGCCTAGGTGGAATTTATATTCAGATTTTGTTATTGATCAGATTAAGAGATAGGAGGATATAACATTTATCCTCAAAGACCCAAGTAGGAGAGATTATTAGAGGGATTGGATATAGCCCAAGAAATCAAGCATTGGCTCTATGGAGCCTATATTCTAAAGATAAAAAGGCATCAAATTTCAATGTAAAAGAACAAATGGATGGTGACAAAATTGTATGGTCAATCCAGAATATAGGAGAACTTGAGATATCCCAAGTGTTAACTCATTTTTCTAGGCTCAATGAGGACAAAAAGAAGCAATTATCAGAGAGATATGGTTCCTTGTTAGAGGATTATAGTGCACTTTTGAAGGATAGAGATATCTGGATAATGAAAGAAAAGGCATTGGAAAAATCTTTAGAAAATTTCGAACAACAAATAATAAATACTCCTGTAGCTACCCCTACACCACTTGAATAGCTAGCACTTCTTGAGAATAAGAGTGCAAGTGAAGAGAAGATTTTTGCAGATCTTGAGAAGATAAGGTAAGAAAAGAATGAGGCTATCCTACAAGCCTTAATGAAGATCTTGTAGCACAGGATTGATATAATAAAGGAGAAATCTGATTTCATTTTTAATGCTTACAATAAACTACCAGAGTTGTAGGTGGAAGTAAATAATTATGTCTAAATTTTGAATGTTTATTATGCAACTTGGTCGGCCAGAGCACCACTTTTTGAAAGATTGGCAACTGTTCAATATTTCAGAACTGATATTCCAGAAGTTGCAAGTAGGTGAGGAAATAAATAGAGTAAAGGCCATATTACCACTTTTTAAAGGAAAATCAAATCAAATTAAGGCTAAGATAGCTATGTTCAGTGCAAATTTCAATAGGTTTATCCCTCCCATTAAAGGTGGGGATGGTGTAATGAAGAGCCTCAACAAGTGGAAATCAGATTTTGATCTTCTTTTGCCTAGGAAATAGGCATTTCTTGATGAAAGCAGTGAAGTAGATGTGGAAAGATTTAATAACACTCTGGATGAAGCCATAAAGGCAAAGATGGAACTTACTAGATTTGTAGCACATGTCAAGGTAATAACAGATGCTAGATGGGAGAGGCAAAAAGCACAACTGCAACATATCCAGACTTATAAATGGCCAATAGAGGAAGAAGTAACTATATGGGATAAGCTCACAAAGCCCAAGAAGATAAAATCTATTGTAGTTGACTTCGATATTTTGGATGATGAGTAAAGAGGAGACTTGGAGTGTGTGTGTGAAAATTGTACCTGATCTGTAGACACAACACTTCAGTAAAACATTAGAGGTTAGAAAAAATCATGCAAAATTGAAATCTAATTTAACCAAGCAATTTACTACCTTCTAGTAGGTGCGAGATTAATGTTCTTAGATTGCTATCGAGATCAGTGACCTAGACGACACCTAAACGAAGGATTTGAATGCAAAACTGATATGAAATATGAATGCAATTAATCTATTTTTTTTGGTATTTTCTATGCAATAATATGATGAAAAACTGATATGAATCTATGCTAATATGAAAATTGATATGAAATTCTAATCTAGAAATGATATGATATGAGAATGAAAATTCTAACAATAATATGAAAGCTATGAATTTGAAATTGATCTCACAAAGCTTCGAATCCTCAAATTTATCTTTCAAGCTCCAATTGTGCAAATTCTCCAAATCTGATATGCTATGATTCCTGTAGAGTAAGTTTGCAATTTGCGAGATTTTAGAGATGAATTATGAAGAGCTGAGCCTTGTTTTTATAGAAATCCAAGGCTTTGGGGGTGCATGGAAGAAAGTCATAAATCACTCAGATTAACTCAGCTTGATTTTTGAGTTATCTGATAATAAAGATAATTTAATTCACAAAAACATGCAAAAGCTAAGTTTTAACTCAAAATAGAGTTTAGCTTTAATTGATAATTCATAGTTGTCTGCTTTTATGATTGTGCATGTTTTATTTATGAATTAATTTAATAATAAAGTGATTTATTTTCAACTTAACTGCTTTTTGAAAATAAAACAATTGATTTATGGGTTAATCAATTATTTTTCAAACTTTTATTAAAAACTATATTATTAAATAATGACAACTTGCTTTAATTAATTAAATAAAAATTTAATCAATTATTCATAGGATATTGGATTTATTGTCAAAATTAAATAATACAATTAATAATAGATAGAATTAAATTTAATTAAATAATTAAGCGGCAAGATATTAAATCTAATTAATTAAATATGAAAATATTCAATTAATCAAACTTAGGATAAATGTGATTTATCACCAAATAATCATTAAATTAAAGATAATTAAGATAATTAGGAATATTGCTAGGAATATTCCCCTATGCAGAATTTAAGATAATCAATTATGATTCGATGATGTTTAGATGTGCCTTAGATTAGGACTTCGATGTTGATTTCGTTTGATTTGTAGATGTAGGAGGTTAATGAACTTATAGCCCATTTTTGGGGTATTACATTTTTCCCCTCTTTGAATTACTGTGTGAAGCGCAATGGTTCAAAGATAGTCTGTGTTTGATGAAGATATGAAACTGATTCAAAATTGATAATTGATATGAGATAGAAGCTGATTGATATTGATTTGATATGAAGATAATAGGTCCTGAATGACCAAAGATAATGTTCACTATAATAGCAAATGAACCTATGATTGAGAAAAAGTGTCCAAAATGCCTGATTCCAAACCTTAGGATTGCAAAGAAGTGAGTGACCAGTTCTAGACTCGATTGTCGTAGCAGAACTAGCAGGTATCACATCTGAATCCTTCAGTTGCCGAAGAACCAAGGAAAGAACACTATGATCCGATGGTTGCAAAAACTGATATAGTTTACAAGATTAGGAGAATACTAGATTGATATGGATCTTGATGAATCTGATATGCCCCAAGTGATGATAGATTTTCCCCAAGAGATGAGGTTTTTTGATGAATCAATAACTAGACATTGTTGTTGTCTTGATTACTGAGGAAGATGTGATTTCTAAAATTAGATTACAGACTTTGAATGATGTGCAATACCATGCCCCTTCGGGATTAAAATTGAAATCTGACAAGAGAAGTCAGCGTTAAATGGTTTAGAAGCATGTAAATTGATTTTAGAAGTGGTTAAACGCGTCTGGGAATGCATTCTACATCGTTTAGAGGTCCAGATGACCAAGTTTGACTAGGTTTGACCACGAGTTGACCATGGTTGACCAAGTTGAAATTTTGATAGTTTGATGTAAGATGATCAGTTAAGTTGAATACTAGATTTTTGTGATGATTGAAGGTCGAATATGCAAGTAGTTAATGATATGAATGATCTCAGATTTGAATTTTGATCCCAAAAAAGGATTCTACTTGCTGTTTCATTGGAGGAACCTTCATGTGAGATTCAGCTCTTGTTAGACTTGAAGATGCGATTTGAAGAATCATTTAAGCATTAAAGTTCATTTAATCATTGTGAGATCATGCAAACATGCAAAATGCAAAGAGACATGCAAAATGAAATGCAACCTACGACCTAGGACCTACTCACTGATCATATGTCGATTTGTTATCATCATTGAACTTTTAGGTAACCGGATAAATCAATACAATGCCCACTAGCTATGAAACCATAGACATATGAATATCGATTTGTATGCACAAGAATCAATACAACACCCACTGGTCAACAACCATGGATATATGAATATTGATTTTATTTTCAGAATGTTGGATTACATATAAGCACCAAGGTATAAATGCTAGGATGACCTAAATATCATGTCCATTTTGATATAGCAATTTGTATAAGCATCAAAACATAAACATCGTGATGACTTGAATACGCCTTACATTGCAAACACATCAAACAGTCAAGAGATCATTCTAAATCCAGTATGAATTACCCGTAGTGACCCTTTATCATTCACATCCTTAGGTAAGATCGCATTTCATAGTAGGAGAAATAATTCACTCAAAAAGACAATAGTTAGATCAAACTTCCTTGAATTTTTCAAGTATCAATGGTTGAGGTATGCATGGCCATCCAATTCGAGATAGAGGCTCTTACAGTCAGACACCATTTCAATCTTGAATTTCCAAAGTTGTTTAGATTTTCACATTCAAGTAGAAAACAAAGAAAAGATTATGCCCCCAGTCATCACTCTCTAAATCCTATAAAGGACATCATCGAAGAGCTCGAAGGGACACAATATGAAAAAATTTCAATGCGAATCAGTAAGCATACAAGGAGATAAAAGCATGTAAAAAAGCATAGATTGTTTTCAATTTGATGTTTGATGTTGATTACGTTGTTGTAGATGCAAAATCTTTTCTGGAGACGAGGTAGACTTGACTGACTCAAATGAAGCTTCAAAGGACTCTGACTGGATATGATACGTCTAAGATATACTAGAGACCATAGGATATGACATTGATTACCCCCAAGTTTGAACATTGATAGGATACAGACACTTGAGCAGATTGGTGGACAAACTGACTTATTGAAAACTAGAAATGCAGAAACAAACTGGGAGATATATACAAACTAAAGCAAGACTGAAAGCTGGGAAAGACCAAGATTGCAATGATAGATGGAGCATTTTGAAATAAGTGGCACCCATTTTCTATTTTTTCACCATCTTGGTAGAGATTCTATTTTTGCTACCAAGGCGCATGTTTCTAGGTTTTCACCAAGGCACTTTTTTTTTTTTTTCATTTTTCAATTTTTTTGAATTTTTGATATTTTTCAATTTTTTAAAGATTTTTTTTAGGACATTTTACCATAGACTGAATGCCTTAGGCGTAGAATTTCTTCAGATGGAGAATTTTGATTGGTTCTCAGAGCTATTCTCCTTCAGTCGTTGAGATTTGATAGGCACTAGAGCCAAAAGTAGAAGTGATTACAAAGGGACCCAACCAATTGGGTTCAAACTTCCCCTTGTGTTCTCGATGGGATTGATTTTTAGGATTTTCTCTCAAGACTAGATCACCAACCTGAAATTCTCTATGTCTAAATTTCTTATTGTAGCCTCTAGACATTCTCTTCTAATATACTCTGAGATGATCATACGCTGCTTGTCTGCACTCATCTAGTAGTTCAAGTTCTTACAACCTAGACACTCTGTAGTCATCATCAATTACTAGACCATGCATTCTGATTCCTAGTGATGGGATTTCAACCTCAATAGGTAGTACTGCTTCAGACCCATAAACTAAAGTGAATGGCATAGCCCCAGTGGGAGTTCTGATACTTGATTTGACACTCATTCTGATACTAGTTCTGATACTGATTCTGATACTGATTTTGATAATTGTTTTGATACTGGTTCTGATACTTGTTCTGATACTGGTACTGATACTAAATCTGATACTTGTTCTGATACTGGTTATGATACTTGTTTTGATACTAGATCTGATACTTGGTATACTTGATAGCATCTTTTTCCATTGCAAACTCTTAAGAAAGATCATATCATGCAGTCCCAATGTCTAGCAAGGTGGAGAACAAGAGGGATTGGCAAGCTGGTGAAAGAGATGGAAGACAAGAGAATGAAAGCTAATGAAAGGAAGAAATCCTCAAGGGAAAACTCTTCAAGACTACCCAAGCTAGGGAAAAATTGTCATGTAAAGCACATTTGGACAAGCAATAAAAGGCCAGCATAGGATAAGTCACAAAAGTGTAATGCCAGAGCAGGAAAGGATGTAGTCCAAAGGAGTAGACATGTCAAGAGGTTTCAAAGCATCGTGTTTTACTCTTTCTCTTTCTTAGATCAAGACCAAAGGGGAAAAGGATGGTGAAAGGGTAGAATGAATGGAGGAAGATGGATATGAAGGCTAAATATGAAAGGAATGAAAGCAAGATCATCGTAAGATAGCTCACAAAATAGCCAAATGTTCATGTATAGATCAACATTGTCAAGATCAAAGAGAGAGGATGAAATGGATGAAATATGTAGAAGAACTACGCATCATGCCTGTTTGCCAAGTTTTCATCATGGTACTTGTCCAAGGCCCCACAAGGGAGTGGTTTTCACCATAGGATGAATTTATTTCTCTTTACTTTTGCTACCAAGGTGCCTATTTCCAGGTTTTCACCAAGGCACATTTTCAATTTTTATTTTTTTTCATTTCTCTTTTTTTGGAAGAAGGCAAGCTTTTTAGATAATGCTCCTTGAAAGGATAAACCATGATATACCAAGGATTCAAATAATATGCTCAAAGATGCTGATAGGGAAAGGATTATGGAAGAAAAAAATGGAGGATAAGGTTTTATGTAAAGCAAGTGAGGTTAGAAGATAGGAGGAATAGGCAAGTGAGGGAAAATGATAGGAGGTAGAAGGATAATGAATGGAAGGATTGTGAAAGGGTAGATGGAAAGGAAGGCAAGCTCAACATCAACACATACCTTGAAGGGTGGTGAGAGGATGGAGGAATCATGAATGAAGAAATATGTGAAGGAATATGGTGAATGGCTAGCAAAGGTTGTGGTTTAGGCGCATAGAATGGAGGAATGCTTTTGGAAGAAGATGAAGTGGAAGTCTTTGGAAGCTTGAATGTCAACTTAACTTTTTGCTCAACACTAGACTCTTTCAAGAGAGACTTTGGAATCCATATAGCCATAGGCTTTTTATTTCCTTTTGATGATCTAGAGAGAATATCTTTAATGATGAATTTTGGAACCCATACTTGTCTTGTATTTTTTTTCTTAGATGTCTCTTTTGACTTTATGTTTCCATGTCTATTAGAGGAGACATGGTGATCTTTATTTGATGGATTCTTGTATTGCTTCTTTTTCTTGTATTAAACATTCAAGTTACTTCCAAAAGACTTGGGACTTGTGGAAGAAGGAGGATATGACTAGTTTAGATGGGTGGGTGGATAAAAGGATTCAAGGGTATGCATCTATGTTGATCTTGAGGAAATATAGGAGATGGAGGTATGTAAGGACTCAAGATGGATGGAAAATTAGGAGAGTTAGAAGGGGAAAGTGAAGGGACATAAGGACCCAAGATGGAAGGTAGACATGAAGCCCTTAGTAGTGGTGGAAGAGGTCCAAGGATGGATGTGGAAGATGAAAAAGGATAATTAATAAGTTCATCAGCATCTCTATGACAACCAAGGATATCAACATCTTTACAGTGAGCATTAGAATTTTCAATAGAATCAAGTACATCTTGAATATGAGCACCTTCTTTGATAGGATTGTTCAAAGCTTGCAAATACTTAGGAAGAGTAGAAAGTGGAAATGAACATGAAGTGGTAGAATAAGAAGATGGAATACTTTGATCTTGACAAAGATCTTTGGATAGCATAAGTGCATAATTTTTTTCTTGATTTTCAATAGGCTTAACATCGAAAGTAACAACACCATTTTTACCAACCTTAATGGAAGTATCATCTTTGGAAAGCGCAAGCATAGTAAGGTTATTTTGATTGTCAATAAGCTCAATAGTGTAAGTAGTAGCTTGATCTTGCTTAGGAGAAGACTTAAGACATGGTGGAATGCATGAAAAAGGGTGTGCAGGATCAAAAGAACCCTGAGGTGGATAAGAGACATCGTGAAAAGGAGTGGATGACATGGAGGTTTCTTAATCTTGATCTTTTTTTATGTTCTTTTCTTTATCATCTCTAGAGTCCTCTTGACATGGAGCCACTTCTAAGGACAAGGAAGCATGTTGGGATTGTATGGATGACTTTGGAAGAGATGGTGGAGGACTAGCTAAAGTAGGGATTATAGCATATGAAGGCTTAGGCTCTTTAGGTTTATCATTATTGAAAGTATTTGCAGTCAAGTGAAGGTTAACTTGAGTTTCTTTAAGAGGTATCCCTGGGGGATAACTATAGGGAACCGCATGAAAAGTATCAGGGCTTGTGTCAGATGAAGGTTCTGTGAAAGATTTGAAAGACTCAGAAGCTTTAGGAAATGTACGGGTATTGGAGGAAGTAGGGGATGGAAGGTAACCATCACAAGACAAAGGTCCAACATTAAAATGATCTTGCTTGAGAGTGTAATCTTTATTTTCAGCCTGAGAGTTCTTAGAGGAGAGATCCTTATAGTATTGATGTTTCAAATCAGCACGGTACATTTTATATTCCTCAATAGAAGTAGATGTATCATCTAGATATTGTCCACAAAAGACATCAAAGTCTCTTTCAAAATCATAATCATATGGATCACCATCACGATCTATCCAATGTGATGGCCCATTTGTAGTAAGTAGGAACACACGATGAGGAGGACTCTTAGGAACAAAGGTGTCATAGGTATCATTACATTGTCTATCATCATAGTCATCATTGTCTCCAAAGTTGGATGTGTCACTCTCCCTGGAAGAGGTATCATAAGGGTTATCACGTTGCTCAAATTTTTTTAGGGGCATGGTGACATGTACAACTCTTTATCAAATGGAAAAGGGCATAGAGCTTCCATGGAGAACTCTTTAGGTTCCTTTTCTTTCTTAAGATTGTTAAGTTCAACTTGCATAGCTTGCAGCTGCTTCATCATAGTGATGATTAGAGCTTCTTCCTCATGTTTACTAATTCTTTGAGACATGTATACTGATTTTCAATGGCTACTGCTCTGTTCTTGACACAATGATTTGTTCGACAGATTCTGGAAATAGGCTGAAAAAGCTAAATATCTGGCAATTCTGACAATTTTTTGACAACTTTCAAAAATTTCCCAAATGACACTCTGCAGACTCATATGACAGTGGGTATGCTATGAAATGATAGTTGCAAAACTCGTACGATAGTTGGGTAGCAATGAAATGATAGTTGAAAAATTTCATAGGACAGTTGCAAGATTTTGACTTTGAGAATTTAATGACATGGAAACTCGTACGACACTGGGTACTCAATCATACGACAGATGGGTAGCAATGAAAGGATAGTTGAAAATCTCATATGACAGTTGCAAAATTTTGACTTTGAGAATTTGCTAGCATGGAAAATCATATGACACTGGGTACTCAATCATATGACAGATGGGTAGCAAGGAAATGATAGTTGAAAATCTCATACGATTGTTGCAAGATTTTGACTTTGAGAATTTGCTGGCATGGAAACTCATACGACACTGGGTACTCAATCATATGATAGATGGGTTGTAATGAAATGACACTTGGAAAAAATCATATGAATTTTGACTTCCTGAAATGATTTTTGACTCCAGAAAGGATTTTACGTCAATTTTTGCAAAATTTTGAGTTTATAGATTCGGATTGTTTGCAAATTTCAATGTCCAAATTTGAGGATTGTAACAGATTTGTTCATTTTCAGTAACCAGATAGATAAACAAGCATGCAAAATAGCAAGTACATGATTTCAAGCATGTCTGAAAACAATGAACAAGGGCAAAAGCAACCTTGCGCATGAACAATCAAGTGACTTATTCGTTCTAATCCTCAGAACCACTAATTGTGTATGTTCCAAAAATGTTTTGCAATAATGCACATATACCCTATAAAATGAAAATTTGGCCTCGCTAGGGTTTTTAGTAATGGTTTGACTTTGCAACTTTTATGATCCAAAGGCATGAACTCCAATCCTGACACACTAGGGTTTTGACACAGTCTGAGAACTTAATCTTCAAGAGCTGCTAGGGAGATCTGACAACCCAACAATGAACCATACTTGTGGATATTTCTTCCACAAGGACATTTATATAGCAACTGTCACTACCACGGTGAAAATGGCTATTACCACTTGAGATTCCATCAACGCAGTTTTCCCTATGAAGGGAGTGTCTGCTACGGTTAACCCTCTCTCAAGGTGACTCACAATAGTATACCACAAGGGGACTTGGCTGCAGATCCAAGGTTTTTGACACCTTTTCACTTTTAACCCAAACAAAGCAAGCAGATTAATCTGACGCACTAAGACAAAGTTTTGCTTCACCAAGGTCTATGATGTCAACTCCACGTGATCTATCAACCTCTCTGGGGAGAGAATGTATCAATCAATAAGAGAAGGTGCATTCACCAATTTTGATTCACCAAAGCTCATGATGTCAACCCCATGTGATCTATCAACCTCTCCTGGGAGAGAATGTATCGATCAATAAGAGAAGGCACACTAACCAAGTTGAATGTGAAACGCACTAAGTATCCTCCCTACCTACAAGGATTCTATCATCAAGAAGGATTTCACTAGGAATCCAATCTCTCAAGAATCACAAATAGTGTTCATAGGGCCTAATTACTATGTGAGCACAGATGTATGTTTCCAAAAGCAAATCTACCAAAAGTACCCAAAAAGTAGAAAGAGGAACACTTAATGCTTAAAGTGAATATGAGATGAGTCCACAAGGTGGAACACTTAACACCTCACACAAGCTGAAAATGAGTCCCCAACTTACAAAACAAGTGAGTTCCTAAAAGCACAAAAGGGGTTGCCAAGTGGAACACTTAACACTTCTGTCCTATTGACCCCTCCCCTTTATGGCACTGAGATTGCAACCACGGGGTGGAATGAGGGGCCGGTAGATTAGCAAGTCCAATAACCCAAGATAGCAATCAAGATCAATCACAAGTATCTGAGACTACTCAATGAATCCTTAAGGGGTCACAACCTAGTATCAATTATGCAAGTGTGTAAAACAAAAGCATGAAAAGAATCACCCAAGCTAGACACACGAGAGATTTATTTTAAGCCCCAAATCAAAATATTATCAGCACAAGTGGAATACCTGAGATCCTCGCAACGCGCTTAGTAGATTTTTACCTGATTTTAGCAAACTTTATGATTTTTCCAATCAAAACCAGCAAGAGTCAATCAAAAATAGAGAATTCCAACTATTAAGATTAGCTTTTAGTCAAAATCTGAAAATCAAATCTGACAAACTACCTGCAAAAATGAAACGACAGTTAAAACCTGACATCAAAACTCGTACGACAGTGGGTCTATTACCAAACGATAGTCTGAAACTCATACGATAGTGGGTATGCTCCCAGACGACAGTCTGGAAACTCATACGACACTGGGTGTCTGATGAAATGATAATCCAGCTTCCAAATGATAGTGGGTGCCTGATGAAATGATACTCAGTCAACTGTCATACGACAGTGGGTATGCTCCCAGATGACACTGGGTGTTTGATGAAATGATAATCCAGCTTCCAAATGACAGTGGGTTCCTGATGAAATGATACTCGGTCAACTATCATACAATAGTGGGTATGCTCCCAGATGACACTGGGTGTCCGATGAAACAACAGTATGAAAAACTCGTACGACACTGGGTGTCTGATGAAATGACAGTCTAAAAACTCGTACGACAATTCAAAAAAACTCATATGACACTGTATAGACCGAAATTAAAAATCATGTTGTACAGACAGTTTTGATAGGAAAAGTGCCAAAAAAAAAATTTAAACAAAAAATAACGTCCTATTGAGAATACCACCAGAACAAGTAGCAGCAGGTGAGTTCTAATAGAGAAATGATAGAAGATTAATAGAAATGAAGGGAAGCCCATTTCAGGGCCCCATGGTGGGCACCAGAAATGTGTGTGTGAAAATTGTACCTGATCTATAGACACAACACTTCAGTAAAACATTAGAGGTTAGCAAAAATTATGCAAAATTGAAATCTAATTTAACCAAGCGATTTACTGCCTTCTAGTAGGTGCGAGATTAATGTTCTCAAATTGCTATCGAGATCAGTGACCTAGATGACACCTAAACGAAGGATTTGAATGCAAAACTAATATGAAATATGAATGCAATTAATCTATTTTTTTTGGTATTTTCTATGCAATAATATGATGAAAAATTGATATGAATCTATGCTAATATGAAAATTGATATGCAATGCTAATCTAGAAATGATATGATATGAAAATGAAAATTCTAACAATAATACGAAAGCTATGAATTTGAAATTGATCTCACAAAGCTTTGAATCCTCAAATTTATCTTTCAAGCTCCAATTGTGCAAATTCTCCAAATCTAATATGCTATGATTCTTGTAGAGTAAGTTTGCAATTTGCGAGATTTTAGAGATGAATTATGAAGAGCTGAGCCTTGTTTTTATAGAAATCCAAGGCTTTGGGGGTGCATGGAAGAAAGTCATAAATCACTCAGATTAACTCAGCTTGATTTTTGAGTTATCTGATAATAAAGATAATTTAATTCACAAAAACATGCAAAAGCTAAGTTTTAACTCAAAATAGAGTTTAGCTTTAATTGATAATTCATAGTTGTCTGCTTTTATGATTGTGCATGTTTTATTTATGAATTAATTTAATAATAAAGTGATGTATTTCTACCTTAACTGCTTTTTGAAAATAAAATAATTGATTTATGGGTTAATCAATTATTTTTCAAACTTTTATTAAAAACTATATTATTAAATAATGACAACTTGCTTTAATTAATTAAATAAAAATTTAATCAATTATTCATAGGATATTGGATTTATTGTCAAAATTAAATAATACAATTAATAATAGATAGAATTAAATTTAATTAAACAATTAAGTGGCAAGATATTAAATCTAATTAATTAAATATGAAAATATTCAATTAATCAAACTTAGGATAAATGTGATTTATCACCAAATAATCATTAAATTAAAGATAATTAAGATAATTAGGAATATTGCTAGGAATATTCTCCGATGCAGAATTTAAGATAATCAATTATGATTCGATGATGTTTAGATGTGCCTTAGATTAGGACTTCGATGTCGATTTTGTTCGATTTGTAGATGTAGGAGGTTAATGAACTTATAGCCCATTTTTGGGGTATTACATGGAGTACCTGACACCTAACCTTAAAGCACGGGGATGATAAGCTATCAATAAGAATGGTGTAACTTATCCGGAATGGTGGTCACCATATCTCGCAAAAACTCAAGAAGCTATCATGAATATCTATAGACAAAGGTGTCATTAATCAATGAGCTAGGAAGCAGGATAGTCCAAAATATTTTTGTCTTTCCACCGCCTGAAGGCTTATTGTAATTTTTTTTATATGCTTTTCAGGGTTAGGGCTCCAACCATCCGAAGCTTGTTGCATTCTCATTTGATAAGAGAATTCCAAGATGGTTGAGCTATATATATAGATTGTAACCTCATTTTGAGTGGGAGTTGAAAAGATAATAGAAAAATTGAATACAATTGTTGCAGAGTAGACTTCTAAATTTTGTGTCTGAGCTTCTAAGCATGAGTCTTTATATGTAATTTATAGGTTCATTTTAATACAAAATACACTATAATTTTTGTGTCCTATTTATGTTGTCTCTTTACTTGTATGTTTTCTCTTGTGTATTTTATTTGTGAGGCATCTAAAATATACTAGTTGTTAAATGACTTCTTCAATTGATTATGAGTTTCTTTCAAGGAGAGAATTAAAATCCTTTTTATCAATTGCAAAGAGTAAACTTCTGTGTAGATATTTTGATGATAATAGTATTAGATTGATAGAATAGTTTGTAAGGCATTCTATTCAGATTGCAGATTGTTTGCAAAGCATATTGTTGTATATCTTTTAAAATAACCTTGTGGATTTGCATTTAAACTCATTTTCCCATTGAATTAGGAACTGGTTTAGTGTTTGTTTCTTACAAAGTTATCTTTCATAATTTTTAAAGCACTAAATTTCATCGCATTACCAGTACTTTTACTTTTCAAGAATTATTTGTATGTTTTTGAAAAAATTGTATCCAAGTGATATGATTTATATTTGTTGATTCCTTAAAGAGAGAATCAAAAAGCTTACCCTTCCTTGAGCTGAACTCAAAAAAAGAAGAAGGATGAAGGTCCTTATACCACTAGTCTATGCTATCACATTTATGATTTCTATTGCTATCCTTTGTATCAGGATTGTTTGGGTTGTTTGCAGTGTAGTAATGTTTTATTGAGATAATTTGAAAGATAGATAGCATAGCAGTGAAGAACATAATCCATCATTCCATGTTTACTTGAATCATAGTAAATCTTTTAAGGCAACACCCACCTGAGTCTTGTGGAGCTTGAAGCAGAAGGAGGATCCTATCTGATCCTCATCAATTAGACTATTTCTTGCAAACTTGGAGCCCTTTAAACTCAAAAGCAAGCCTACATATTTGCCAAGTTTGATCCCACAAGAACAATCTCTAACATGATATTCCTTCAAGATCCTTTGTTCATCTTCTAGATCCATTCATTCTTGTATCAAGGTGGATTCCAAGCATACAATCATGGAGGTTTTACATTTAATTTCATGGTTTTGATTTACATTTTCCATTGTTATGTTCAAGCTTTCTTATCAACATACTTGATTACATTTCAAATACAATTGCATATCTATTTAATTACATAGCTTCATTGTTAGGTCTACTTCTACTACTTGCTAGCATTCTCATTTCAATTTCAATATTAAGGTTGATTCCAAATCAATTTTTGACCAACGCAAACCCCTCAAACAAACAACAAAAACCCTCTTTTTCTTGTAGGTACAAGTGTGGAACTGCAAATCTGATATTGGATTTGGATACTCTTTTCGGAAAAATTCTGAGATCTGCAAACAAAGTCAAAGTCGACCTTCAAAATATTAATGTAGCCTTTAACCTTTTATCAGGGTCAAAGACTATTTGTTGTCGGAAAGATAAAAGTTTTTTGGGTTTTCTTCATCTCGGCATTTCCAGTCCGAAACAAGTTGTAGAATTTCCTGAAACTATACATAGACATCAGAAATCAACATTTTCTAGATCTGGCCTATTTTGAGGTTAGTATTTGTCTTTCAATTATTTTAGATTTCAAGAACACCTCCTTTATAGGGAAATATAAGGTTTTCTTCCTCTTTCATATTCTTCATAGATTGATTCAATTGTGCATTAACCTTTTGGTTGATCAATTTGGATCTTTCCTTTGGGAATTTGGATTTAGAAGTAGATCTCATATTTCCCCCATACATTTTAGGGTGGATACTATTTCACCTTATTCAGGAAGTAATATATAATCATAAAAAATAAAAGTAAAGAAGGAGTAATATACTAAGGGGAAGTAGTATTTAGTCATGGAAGTAGTTTAGTTGAGGGAATGGAGAATATTGAAGAATATTACAGCAAATGGAGGACTCATCCTTGGGGGAGTTTTGATGAGGAAATCAAGAATGTTATAAAATAATTTCTCATTTGGGTTGGTGGTGTTTTTCATTCTATATGTTACCATCAATGCCAAAGGGGGAGATTGTTGGAGATTTGCCAACAAGCCAGTGCTGACTGTATGTTTTTTGTTGATGACAACATATGGTAAGTAGCATGCATTGAAGACTTATGTAGTAATATTTGATTATATAAAGCATGGACATGTTATCAGCATGATATCATGGACATAGAGGTTAACTATTAGTATAGATAGTTATGTAGCAGCTTGTGTCAGCAATGTTCCTGATAGAGTTACAGGTAGTGTTTTGTGAGTGATTGTCTGTACAGTCATCATGGAGCCTTGCACCTTTGGATATGTGATGAAGACATGATAGTGGTGTTACAATCATGGATGTAGAGTCTAATGATAACTAGAAGTGAAGTTATGCAGTCAATATTCACCAGTAACAGTTTCCTATGTTTATTCAGAAGAGCCGATAGAGATAGTATTGGTTCAAGAGTTGCACCTATCATTTCGGTATGTGCCCTTGGATTATAGATTGGAGAAGAGTTAAGAATGTTTAGTTAAGAGTGCATGATGCAATTCATCTTGAGGACAAAGTTTGAGTTACGTTAGTAGAACCGATAGAATTATTATTTGAGTATGTTATGGTTTCTCTAATATGATTTCGGGGTGGTTATAATAGGCTGACTTGATTATATCATTTAGAGGAAAGATATTTATAGGTAGTCATTTTTTATTTCTAAGGCACGGTTCTGAGTTGATTGTGAAGAGCAGAGCAGAGTGTGCGAAGTGTTGAGCCATCAGCAAAAGGTCTATGTGACCAAGTGAAGAGTTTATGCTATACATTAGAACTGATCCAGACAATAGATCAAAGCACAATTCACCAAGATCCAAATATAGTGTGTATCTATTATTTAGAAGGTTTTAGCCTTCACCCCTTTGAGCAGTGTGCTCTTAGATAGTGCATCCTCACCCCTAACAGGGTTAATTTAAAAGACTCCTAACAAGGTATGACCCTTGACCTAGTCACTATACTAAATATATTGTAAAGAAACTCCTAACAGGGTTAAGGTTCTTCTAACAAGGATCATAATACACTAGTGCAGATTATTAGTGGGTGTCAATTCCCACCGCAATTTTTACCTATTTGGGTTTCCCTGTAACCAAAATATTGGTGTTGTGTTCAAGTGTTCTTTCATTGTGTGTATGCTTTATATTTAATTATACTTAATTGTATAAAGAATTAAAACTTGTAGATAACTAATTCACCCCCCCCCTGGCCCCCTCTCAGTTATCTCTTGGGACTATTCCTAACAAAACATTAGTACAAAGACCTAAGGACAAAAATGTGATTGGCACCAAATGGATTTTCAAAAACAAATTGAATAAGAATGGATATGTATCAAGGAAAAAAGCAAGACTATTTTTCAAAGGTTATGCAAAAGGAGAAGGAATTGACTATGGAGAAACTTTTGCACCCATTGCTAGACTTGAAGGAGTAAGAATACTACTTGTATATGCTACTTATAAAGGATTTAAATTATATCGGATGGATGCTAAATTTGCATTTCTGAATGAGATACTTGAAGAAGAGGTATACATTGAACAACCTAAAGGTTTTCTTGATCCTAATCAGAATAATATTGTTTGTAAGTTGCACAAGGCATTATATGGACTGAAGAAAAGACCAAGAGCATGGTATGAAAGACTGCATTCTTATCTCATAAGAATTGGATTAGTTAGAACAAGTGATAACAACAATTTATTTTTGAAATGTTAAACTAATGATCAGATTCTTATTGCTGAAATCTTTGTTGATGATATCATATTTGGAGGTCATAATAACTTATGCAAGTAGTTTGTTAATGAAATGAGAAAAGAGTTCTAAATTTGTCAATGTTTGGAGAGATCAAATTATTTATCGGTTTGCAAATACTACAATAGAAGGAAGGCATATTCATAACACAATCTAAGTAAATCAAAGAAGTCTTGAAGATATTTTGTATAGAAGATTCAAAACAACTTGGTACACCTATGGTAACTAAATGCAAGTTGACCAAGGATGACAAGTCAATAGAGGTAAATCAAACCTTATACAAATCTATGATTGGAAAATTGATGTATGTTGTTTATAGTAGACCATATATTGCACATCCGGTTGGAATTGTAACTAGATTTTTTTCTAATCCTAAAGAGTCACACATGACTTCTATGAAAAGAATTTTGAGATATCTGAAGAACACTAAGAACTATGGATTATGGTATAAGAAAGAAGGCAATTTTGAACTAAAATTTTACACTGATGTTGATTGGGCTGAAAATATCGATGATAGAAAAAGAACTACAGGTGGAGCATTCTTTTTAGGAGAAAGATTGGTAACATGGATAAGTAAGAAACAAGAATGCATTTCTTAGTCCACTGCTAAAGCTGAATATGTAGCTGGTGCTGCTAATTGTTCAAATATTGCATGCATAAAGTAATTGTTGGAAGGTATGAATGATGATAATCTATTGTGACAATACAAGTGATATTAATATTTTAAATAATCCAGTGATGTATGTAAAAATGAAGTGCATATCTATTAAGTGTCACTACTTGAGGGATAAGTTTTAGGAAAAACAAGTCAAATTAGAATATGTGAAGTCACAAGAGAAACTTGTTGATATATTCACAAAACCCTTACCAAAGGATACATTTGAATAATTGAGAAGTAGACTAGGGGTCCATTCCCTGTCTAACCATCACTAAGGTGATAAGAGGTTGCATCAACCTGTACTTTATCAGAAGATCTAATGATTTTGATGCATGATGTTCAAACTTTGGAATTCCTAAGGTTGTGAAGAAGAATAAGAAGATGGTAGACAAGTTGAATGTAATGCCCCACTAGGGAATCCAAGAGAATTTAACCTAATACATGTCACTATGTTTATAGGATAATTATTTTCTTAAGAGTTTACAAACAATGATGATAACAATGCGTAAGCAATACCACCATGAGATAAAAATAAGTACATGTACACAACTCAATTATAGTTAAAAATCCTTGAGGGTCCCATGACATAGAGTTGCGCATAACAAAATAAATATTTAGATTAGGAATAATTACAACTAACTCATATGAATAACAAATACATTCAATACCATAAGGTATAAACCATAATATGACATCCTCTACACAAGTCGT
The DNA here is from genome assembly GCA_027943335.1 of Chamaecyparis obtusa. Classification (NCBI taxonomy): domain Eukaryota; kingdom Viridiplantae; phylum Streptophyta; class Pinopsida; order Cupressales; family Cupressaceae; genus Chamaecyparis; species Chamaecyparis obtusa. The sequence goes on along the minus strand of BSBK01000508.1, from coordinate 1,903,470 downwards.
AGGGTATGCTACACAATCAAATACAAAATATAATATAATATCTACAACTCTGAAGCACTATTACAAGATATAATCACGAACATCAAAAGATAAGAACAAACAAGCTGCCAATAAAGAATAAAAAGAAGGTAATAGGAACAAGCATCCTCCAGCACTGCCATAGGAATGTCAAAGTCTCAAATGGTAAAATATAACACTACCACCTGACCTCATGGAACTAAAGGTCCACTACCACCATATTGAGGAGATAAAAAAAAACCTAACTCGGATAACAAACTCAAACAAAGATAAATAAACAAAGGTCTTGAAGGCTTTCTAACTCAAGGGTCCCACCAACTAAAGAACATTAAACATCAAATAACCAATATGTACCAAAACATAAAATAATACAAAATAAACCACTCGGTAATAATGAGACAAAAAAACACACTACTAGAGGAAAATGCAGAAACTATGGAGGAGACATAGGCTACATAATATGGGAGTTCTATCACATGGACAACTACTTGAGTTACCCTAGACTGATCTCTCTAGACCTCATACCCTCAAGCATTTATTAGGTTGAGTTACCTAGACTACCACTTTGGACCCCAGACCCTCAACATAACCCATGTAGAACCAAAATTTCCTCTCATGAAGACAAGGAATTCTAATCATACCTACTCTCTAGGTATCATCTCATTCCCATCCTTAGCCTATACAAGAACTCAAGGCATGGGCAAGGCATCAATGATTAATCTTGTATTTAATGTTGTCCCCAAGTTTTATTATTAGGTTATCACTTATTAAATAACTTATGATAGGTTATCCTGGTACTGGCCTCTTTGGGCCCCAAAACCCTATTGTAAGCCACTCCCCTAAAATGCTCCTATATAACATCCTCTAGGCTCACAATCAAACAATAACCACATAGGTTCCAAAATAATAATATAATCAAAACTCAATCTATAAAAGGCATCAGGGACACACACACACTGGCCCTAATCCAACCATCATAAAGAAAATGTACACTTGAAACATATGTGCAACCATAAATATGCAATCTCTAATACAGCTCCAGGTAAAACATTAACCAAGAAAAAAACCTAAGTGACCTCAATTACTCCCTAAAGCCTCTAGTTTAAACAACTTCCCACAATATTTCACTATCCATAATGACAAATAAAACATTTATATGTATAGCAACAAAACCAATTTCAAACCACAAAGAGTCCTTTGATCTACAATAAAATGTATAAAGTAATACTACAAAAAATAATCCATTTAAAATAAACTAATTTAAAAATTAAACTAAATTAAAGATTAAATTAAGCTGCCACAACAGCCTTGACTATTGTGAGTAGTCATAGCTTCCACAATAGCCATTGCTGCCGCTGGCAACCCCCTTTGATTTGTCAGGGGGGTTGGGGGTGAGAACCCACCCCCCATATAATATATATTAATTAATTTTTTTTATATATATATTTTTTTTAAATTAATAAGGGAAATTCACCAAAATTATCTACTGGAACAAGTAGCAAATAAATTCCCCTTTTTTCTTTTTCAACAAAATTAAATAATAGATTAAAAAGAAACTTTCACAAATTATAGGCATGTAAATCATATAGATACGAATGATTTTCTCTAATAGAAACCAGGGTTTTTAGACAAGGTAACATCTAATAATTTGATCCCATGTGCAATTTTCTAATTCAATCTTTTAGCAACATATTGAGAAAGAAATATTAATTTTCCTATGATTTAATTCTAGGTTTCTCAAAACATCCAAAATGAAATACCAGATCAATCAACATCAATTTAATCCAATTTTCTCAACAGCAAACCCTACATTACAACAGAAGCCAATTTCAAAAAAATCACACACAATCTTAGACATAAAGCATACAATCTTTTCCAAGAAGGATTTGCAAAATATGAGGGTTTCAAATCCTACCTCAACCAACACCTAAAATTATAAAGCCAAGAAAGATCCAAGTCAACCTTCAAAATCCAAGCCTTCAAACAATCACAAGAAAATGCCCACCAAAACAAGATTTCCCAAAAATCTTCTAATTCTTCCAGAGCTCCTCCAAAACCCAATAGACGTAATGAAAATAATACCCAAAATCCCTATATCAAGGAAACCTATCCCTCCTAGGGTTTTCAAAATATGAAAACTCAAAAGAAAAACTCAACTCTCTCTCTCTCTAGTTGCATGATAAAGTAACTCAATAAATAAAGCACTTTTAAAATAAAACTCGAACTCAACTTTTAACTTTAATTATAATTTTAATTTCACTTCAACCAAAAGTGCTACTTTAATTGCATATAATTATTTAACTAAATAATAAATACTTTAGCACAAATTAACTATGCAACTAATAAATCAAATATTTAAATAAATCAATTATGCCCTTTAATTTACAATATGATTTAATAATTAATTAAACCCTTTATTCCAAATTTAAATCTTTTAATTTAATCATTAATTAACACATGTATTTAATTACCCTTAATAATTAAATATAATCTATATCTGATATTACCACATTCATAAAATATAAATATTCAAATCTCAAAAATACATACTAACTTAATTAATTAAATCAAATAATTCACACAAACAAATCCACTCGACTCCCAAAATCCAAAAAATGACTAATTCTATATCAAACAAACACCAAGGAACGGCTCATGAATTCATGTCACTTTGACAAATTTAGATGGGTAGAAAATGATACTTGCCCAATATTTAGGACAATCAATGGCTAGGATTAGGATTTGGATTTGTATGTTATCTCCCATCTCTTATCATTGAGATTTTGTGATAGGGCACATTCATCCTAATAATTCAGGGAAGTCAATGTCTGGTGCCTAAAAACTTACATAAAATACAAGCATGTACATACATGTATGAATATAAACAAGAAATGGTGGGGATCGGTTGATCGTATGGGTCTCACAAGAAAGTAACTAAAACTTCATCCCTCAACCACATCAAACACGTCAAACAAAAATATAAAACATACACATCAACCATACACATGCAAGTATGGGGTCAGTAAAACCATAAGCATTCATGATATCCTAACATATGAATCATCAAAATGAAATAACCATATCATATAAATAACATCATCATTTGCATTTAATCAACATGAAAATAATTCAAAAGCATCTAATTCATGATTATTCAATAAAATGTCATATATTCATAAACCTCAAAATCCCTTAAATAAATAACACACACATGATACTATGGGAGAGGCATTACATTCACCTCCCCTAAAATTAGGCTTACTCCTGGAAGTCTACAAAAATATAAAGATATAAATCTCGAAACCTCGATGCGCCCTATAAGTCATAAAAGACTCAATGTGTAGGTCACATTGGACCCTTTCCTACTCCATAGAATGAACCCTGCAAATCATTCCCAATTGCAAACACCTTGTGGGACCTACCAGCATCCCCAATTGTAGGTTCAGAAGCTATAGGCCTCTGTCTCAAAAATTGTACCAATCAATTAGGACAATTGACAGCAATGTGGCCATGATGCCCGCAAGAATAACAATCACCTCTACTACCACCTCTCCCAGCTGAAGGGGCACTAGACTTCTGGAAACAACCTCCACTAAAAACTTGATGTGAACTCTGAGCTGGCTGATCATCCCAATTGCACATACTAAGCGACCAGTTATGATAGTTCCCTGATTGACAACCACCACTATTACCATGGAATAACTTCTTGTTCTATTGATTCTGATTACCTTTCAAAAAGGTAGATGGATTATTAGAGTTCTCTACACCTTGAGTCTGATTACCCTTAAGCCCAGAAGAAGGACCCCCGGGCTGAATACCTACATGTCCACCATGACCTCTAGCCAAGTTCCCCTAAATCAACGTGGCCTTAATGACCGCGTCCCTGAGGGTCTTAGGGTTAAAAAATATAACACCCCCGATGATGCAACTATTAATTCCTCTAATGAAATGTTGCACCATCAGTGGTGACTTATCATCATAACTTGCATATCGCTTGAGCTTGAAGAAATGATGCTCATATTCCTAAACACTCAAATTCAATTATCACAAATTGTAGAACTCATCTACACACTGTTTTTGCCACTACTCAGATAAAAAACACTCTTGGAAGTTCTCAAGAAATAACTCCCAAGTGATAGTGTCCATGCTAATCCCTAACTTTTTCTCCTCAATCTTCCACCAAGTAGCTACCTAAACATTCAAGGTGGATGATGGCACATGACACCTAGACATTTTTATCAACTTGTTTCATATCAAAACAATAATCTAATGTGATAAGCCATGTCTCTACCTCAAAACCAGTAACCAAACCATTAAAGGGAGGAGGTCATGATCTAAGGAGGTCTCTCATCTAGCTATCCTTAGTCTTCTCATGACCAATTGTAGTGTCCTTCCTCCTAAGACTCTTGGATCTTTGTCTCTCCTCATTACCATAATGGTGTGATTCCTCTCTCTCAGCCCTGTTATGGATAGGTAGATGCTCCATGATAGCTTGAAGTATCTATTTAGTATCAGGTCCTCTAGAATCACCATGTTGCTCAACACTATCATTGTGCACACTCTTATCTATATGACTCATAAGAGGGCTATAAATCCTACTCCTTCCATGTCCTCTACCATGGCCTTTATTGGTACTATTAAATTTTTTGGTCCTTACCCTTTTGAATTTTGAAATAACCCTTTACCAAGTTCACCTAGGCTTGCAAAAATTTGATAAACCCTAAATCCTAGGTCTTTCCTTCTATTTCATTGTTAATTTTCTAACACATAAGGTTTAAATAAATGCATGTGCCCTTTTTATGACTTAAATTTATCAATCTTTTTGTTAGCGGTTAGATTTAATCAGGGTCCCCTTTCTATAAAAAATTTCTCTTAGAACTTTACCTTTCCCTGGATTATTTCCCAATTGTTAGATCCTTTTAATCATGTGGTTGTCATTATCCCACAAGCCTTCTTGTTGTTAGGATTTTCCTCTTTGTGGGTTATGATTGAATGACACCTATCAATGTTGGCCTAGTTTCTTAAGACTACAGGGTTGGTAAAGTTTGATCAAGATCAACAGTAATCGCATTGCCTTAATCTTAAGATGCTCTGATGTTAGCTCTTATGGGACTACCATAGATGTCTAATTGAAAGGACCAATGAAAACTAAAGTGGGGCCAATTTCCATCTTTAAACAAGGATTTCTCGATGAGAGCTAATCAACGGTTGTCATTGCACCTTAGCCTGACTTCACTGACAGTTTCTTTCTTGTGGGGATGCGACAATGTGACCAGTGTCTAGGGTGATGTCACATACTAGTGGGTCGAAAGTTCCCAAAAGTTGCCAGGTGTTTCTCCCCAAAGTGGGGTCATTGGTTTTCATAAGCAATAAAGGTTTGACCCATCTAGGTAAGATCAATGACAGGCATTGAGCCTTGATTGAGAGATGCTCATCAATTAGTATTTGTGGGGCTATGATGAGCTAACACCTGTCTAGACGAGTAAGTTGTAAAGTAACACAAAAATCTACACATGGGGAAAAATGAAATATTTTCATTGGTCAAGAACTATACTTAGAAAAGGGATTAACTCTTGTTGATTGGATTTTTTATAACTGTCTAATGCACTAAAAAGGAAGAGATCGACGGTGTAGATTTAAAATTTAAAGCTTTGTCACGTCTTGTGAATGTTGTAGCCATTAGTTTCAGTAATGGTGACTTAATGTGTTTCGTGCGAGTTGGCTGTGAAGGAATGGAAAAGATTATAAGGAAAGATTTGATCATTTCAAATGGCACATTGTCTTCTTCTCTCTCAGGCAAAATTTGTCTCTACGAGTCTAATCTATGAATATTTTCTAGTAAATGGTAGCCGATTTCAACTAAAATTCTCAAAGTTTTTTCTTTCTACAATCTTGTTGCTGGTAGTTTGAAGTTTCTTGATAGATTAGGGTGGTTTTTATCTAGTTTTTGTGTAATTTCCTAAAACCCTAGTTGTTAGAATGGCACCAAAGAGAGACATCATAGGGAAAATAGATTATAAGTAGAGAGGAGTTTATGAGGACTTATTCCAATTACTCCCTCACTTAGAAATTGAAAAATCTACAATGAAGGAATTAGTACCTAAAAACCCTAGAGATTATATCGACGATGGTTTGTATGACATAGGAATGTGGATGAGAGATGCTAAAGTTGGGGAGAAATATATTGGGTTAATATTATTCAAAGCTCCTTATTCTTAGAGAAATGCTTGTGCTCCCCTTAGCAATATTTGGCAATTTGATGTAGGGGAACTTATTGTGCTGAGTGTCTTCATGGATGCTGACCTGCTTATTCAAGTTGCTAGATGTTATGATCCAATGGCAAGGGTTGTTAGGGACATAAATGGAAAGGTTTTAATAAGTATCACAGAAGATGAGATCAGACAAGTATTTTCATTGAATGACTCTTTTATTGACCTGGAAAAAATTGACTTTGATGAGTTTAGCGAAATCTATGAGGCCTAGAAGGAGTATCTTAGGTCTGGTCTTTGAGGGATTTCTTTGGCAAATTTGGCTCCCTATGTATGGTTAGTTCAAGTACACCAAAGCCCTTTCAGTTGGATCTTTCCAGTTTAAGGGTATTAGGTATGTACAAATCTTTGACATATATCTTGGGTCAAGATCAGGCCACACACATGCCTATCCCTTTCATGTTCATGATGGTTCAAATTTCACACCCTTACCTAGCATTGATTTTTAATTTTTCCCCTTACATTGTTGACTAAATTCACAAAGGTCTGATAGGAATAAAGAATATGAAGGTAGATAAACCATTCGGATAGTATTCAATGTTAATGCATATGTTTTTGCACAATGGTGTCAACTTATTCAGTCAGACAATGGAAATAGTTAGAGAGAAGAATGGTGAGGTTCTACCAGTCCAATTATGGACTATAGATTTTTCATGGGACAGGACTGATACCAGTTATGTCATGTTTGACAAAGATTTTTCTTTAAGGTTGAGATCCCTGTTATTCCATGAAAACCCTAAAATTCCTATGGAATTATTGAGATTAATTAGACCAAAGGAGTATTGCAAGGATATTATCATAGTCCACAACTTTGGTGATATAATTTTGTACCTAGTATCTACAATTTTTAGAGTATATCGATGCAAGAAGGATCCTTATGTGTTTCCATATCAAGTCCCCTTGAAAGTGGGGTATGTAGAAATTTTGAGGCAGATAAGTGATTTGTAAGAAATAGCCCTGACAAACAGAGGAAGGGGAACTATTTTCCCTAGTATCAAAATAGCCCACCAATTTATCATTGTCAAGGGTGGTTGGGTGCATTTGAATAAGGTTTTGAAACCTTACAAAATGGATACTATTGTGATAAGGTGTGCTGAAAATGAGGGTCTTATATCTAGAATGTTTAAAGAGAAGATAAGGTGTGTCACTATGGAGCACCAATTCAATTTTCCTAAGGACATAGTTAGAAATGAGTTTGATCTCCAAACTCAAGAAATTAAAAAGGAGAAAAGGTTAATCTATAAAAATACTATGGATTTTATCCAAATCTTTGATAAAAAGTATGACCCACTTAAGGATTTCCAGCCTTGGGAAAGGAAAGTTGAGACCCTGATGGAACATTTTGAGGGGCTCATGTATGTTGTGAATGAGAAGAAGAATGTTATCATTCAATCTAATCCAGAAAAGGCAAGGAGAATCCTTAATCATCCTGGATATGCTAAGTTGATCCCTAAGGGGACATATACTATTCAAGAAAGAAAGGGTTACAGTGTCCTTCTACTAGTGCAACACAAGGATGGACCTATTCCATCCACTTCCAAATGGAAGAGGCCTATGGATGATCCTGTTGAGGAGCAGCCATCTCCAAAGAGGCAGAGACAAGAAGAAGTGGCTCAGCCAAAGCAAGAGATGTATTCTCTGTCCCAATTCCTATCGTAGTTAGATGAACAAGGAGTTGCCCAACAACTTGTACAGGTTATAAATGAGGGAAATATTTTTGTTTCTAATGAGGAGATATAGGAAGGGATGCCAAAGGCACCCAAAAGAATTGAAATGGAGCTCACTATAGAAGAGTTTGTAGGTAAGCAATTAGATCCAATTATAAAGTAGGCTAGTGATGGTTTACTCTCTGATGATAATTTTGTCAAGACTAGGGCATTTCTTCAATTCTTGTGGAGAATGCATATTAATCATCTCACAGAGATTTGTGAAAAGAAGAAAGAAGAGTTCCCTGGTAGGGGTATAACTGAGATTAAAAGTGAAACCAAGGGGGAAATGATTAAAAATTTTGAGAACATGACCCCAAATGAAGGTAGGGCCCTAGTTCACATTGTAGGAGTACTAATTCTCACTGAATGGGATATATTTGATGTAGTAGTTTTTGATGTAGTAAGGAAGAGAAAAAATACTATTCATTCCACTGTAGAACATGCATAACAAGCTTCTAGGGGTGTGGTCTTCTCAGATGATCATGCATCCCTAGTAATGTGGCCCCTTAAGAGGAAAGAAAATAAAAATATGAATGAGGCACATCCCTCAAAATATTTAGGAAATCTATTAGTACATAGGGTAGGTGAGACTTCAAATGTTGAAGCCTCAAATATTATTTTGGAGACAGCCAAGTTTAACCTAAAAGTGGTAGAGAAAGATGCTCTTGAGAAGGAAGAGTTGAGAATAAAGTTTGAGACTATTCTTAAGTCTTATAATGAGCCGAAGGTCGAGATGATTGAGAAAGGCAAGTTAATATCATAATTGACTGGACCATAGGGTTATAGGTCTCCTCATTTGATGATTGAAAATCAGCCTTTAGTGGCCTCTTCCTCTAGTCCTATCATTGAATTTTCAACATCCCCCTTCCCAAAAACAAATATAGATGCAAGATTTAGTTGGGAAAAGAAGAAACTACTTGAAGAAAGGGATAGGTTGAGGGGGACTAGAGAGAGCCTAAACAAAGAAAGAGATGAGAATATGAAGGCTAAATGTCTTGTGGACCAGAAGTATGAGGAGAAGGGCAGAGGAGAAGTAATGCAACTTGCAAACAATCTGGATCCTACAATTTTGTTGGATCATGCTAAAATATTACATGCACTGTTAACATCTTTGAAAGATCATAAGGCTGAGTTAGGGACAATTTTAGATAAATGGATAGGAAGGGCCTCAAATATGAAACTCTTCTACATGCTTTCAAAAGGTCAAGTGAGCCATGATCCACTAATTAAGCCAATGCATAAGTTTGTGAAAAGTTTGGTAGCGTACAAGATAATTTTGGATGATTTTGAAAGAAAGTCCAACCTGCTGAAGAAAGAATTAACAGTCTCTAGTTGTGAGTTAATTCCAGGAGTATTCAAAAGAAATGGTGAGCTTAAGGAATTGGTCAAGTGGAGAAATAGGATGGATGAAGACTTTTCTACTAGGATGACAAGTATTTTGACTTTGGAAAATAATCTTTTCTTCATCCAAACCATCGAGATGTTAATAACTGCTAAATCAAGATTTGATTTTATACAAAATGAAATCAGATAGATAGAGAGAAAGTGGCAACAGTTATCTAGCAGGAAGGCTCAAATCATCAATTTTGTGTTTCCAAGTGAGGAAGTATTCAATGAATGGAGATATCAGTACATCCCTCATGTTGAAAAAGTAGACACTCCATCTACTTCTTGAAGTGAGCAAAAGGTTGATGACTCACAGTTTTTGAGTAGGTAAGATGTAAGATGTATTTATTGTAGGTAAAATCAGAGAGGGAGGACAATCAGATTGTTTGAATGGATCGAGAGAAGAATTAAAGACTTAAATACAGGTGGCTTGCCTATCAAAAATCTATCATAGATCTGATTGTTTCATTTATTGTAAATCCAGTAATGTTGTTTTATTTCTAGGGTTAAGTTTTGTAAACCCTAATATGATCAGATGCTTGTTGCAATCCTTCTATATAAAAGGATTTTTCATGATCATAAAGGCCATTGGGAGTTTAGGTGTCTAGACAAGAAATTTTTTGAAACCCTAAGTCTCAGTCAAGATTGTAATATTTTGTATCCATTTTTATCAGTAATAGAAGAAAGTTACAAGTTGCTACCATTATTTGCAAGCTTGTTTTTTAAAGCATATTCTATACAAAGAATCGAGTTCATTATACTTAATACAAGTATCAAGTCTTTATCTCTCCTCTGTGTTAAATATGTGAATTTCTTAGTTCATTAGAGACCTTTGTGTATGTATCTTCATTTTGAGTTCTAATTTAGAATTAGATTAAATACTGCTCTGAATGAAATGCATGTTCATATTGATTTGCATAAGGATCATTTATAAGAAGGAAAGGTCTGAGTACTTCTGTTTATGGCTATGAATTTATTTGTTTGAAGGTCTTTGTATTCTCTTTATTTTTTCAATAATAGCCCAATGGATAAGGCACTGGCCTAAATAAGTATATCTTTACTGATAAGAGTTGATTGAGATTATTGCAATCAAAATAGAAAATCAAAACCAGTTTTTAATTTTTTGTTGTTATTGAAGAAAGGTAAGTGTCCTACCATAGTAATGGAGAGTCAATGAATAGTAGGTTGTTATTTAGTACTTTCTTACTGCTATCTGTTATTAAGATCCAATATTAAGTTTTAAGAAGAGTTATATCCATTGGATCAGGTATACCCACCTTGGTTTTGCAGAGTCAAAAGTGTAGAGGGCAGTCTTGTCCCTATAGTTGGTCCAGTTATCTATAAATCTCCCCTACATTTGGAATTAACCACTCCCAAAATTAGTCTTAGGTATATTGGTATCTCTTTGAGTGTAAAATCTATTTCAAGAACCAACAATCTCCACTATGGCCTCTACCAATAGATCTAGTATTGGTGACCATCTTTCCTATAATATCCAAATGGAAGAAGAATATCACAAAATCAATCAAAAAGAATAAACACATGATGCATAGTCATAATAATTCTGAATAGAAAGTGTTATATGTCTAAATTTAGTTTCAAGTTTTCACAATTAAGACATCTAATGGCCACACAACTTCCCAGAGTTTCTATTGTAGAAATGCAGGCTTTGATACCAAGTGTAATACCTTGCCAGGGAACCCAAGAGAATTTAACCTAATACATGTCACTATGTTTACAAAATAATTTTTTTCTTAAGATTTTACAAATAATTAGGATAACAATGCGGAAGCAATACCACCATGAGATACAAATAAGTACATATATGAAACTCAATTATAGTTAACAATTCTTGAGGGTCCCATGATGTAGAATTACTTATAACAAAATAAATATTTAGATTAAGAATAATTACAACTAACTCATATGAATAAAAAATACATTCAATAACATAAGGTATAAACAAGGATACAACATCCTCTACACAAGTCATAGGGTATGCCACAGAATCAAATAAAAAATATAATATAATATCTGCAACTCTGAAGCATTGATACAAGATATAATCATGAACATCAAAAGATAAGAAAGAACAAGCCTCCAATGAAGAATAAGAAGAAGGTAATAGGAATAAGCATCCTCTAGCACTACCACAGGAATGTCGAAATCACAAACGCTAAAAGCTAACACTACCACCCAACCTCACGGAACCAAAGGTCCACTCCCACTATGCTAATGAGATAACAAAAAACCCCACTCGAATGAAAAACTCAAAAAAATATAACTAATCAAAGGTCATGAAGGATTTCTAACTCAAGGGTACCACCAACTAAAGATCATTAAAAATAAAATAACCAATACATACCTAAACACCAAATAATAAAAAGTAAACCACCAGGTAATAATGAGATAACAAAACACACCACCCAAGGAAAATGTAGAAACTATGGAGGAGACTTAGGCTACATACTATGGGAGTGTCATCACATGGACAACTACTTGAGTTACCCCGAAATAGTCTCTCTAGACCCCGAACCCTCAAGCGTTTATTAGGTTGAGTTATCCTAGACTAGCCACTCTAGACCCCAGACCCTCAACATGACCCATGCAGAACCAAAATACCCTCTCATAAAGATGAGGAATTCTAATCATACCTACTCTCTAGGTATCATCTCATTCCCATCCTTAGCCTATACAAGCACTCAAGGCATGGGTGAGGCATCAATGATCAATATTATATTTAATGTCATCCCCAAGTTTTATTATTAGGTTATCACTTATTAAAAAACTTATGATAGGTTTCCCTGGTACTAGCCACTTTGGGCCTTAGACCCCTATTGTAAGCCATTCCCCTAAAATGCTCCTATTTAACCTCTTTTAGGCTCACAATCAAACAATAACCACATAGGTTCCAAAATAATAATATAATCAAAAATCGATCTATAAAAGGCATCAGGGGCACACACACTAGCCCTAATCCAACCATCATAAAGATAATGTACGCTTGAAACATACATGCAACCATAAATATGCAATCTCCAATACAGCTCCAAATAAAACATTAACCAAGAAAAAAACCCAAGCGACCTCAATTACTCCCTAAAGCCTCTGGTTTAAACAACTTCCCACAATATTTCACTATCCATAACGACAAATAAAACATCTATATGTATAGAAACACAACCAATTTCAAACCACAAAGATTCCTTTGATCTACAATAAAATGTATAAAGTAATACTACAAAAAAAAAATCCATTTAAAATAAGCTAATTTAAAAATTAAACTAAATTAAAGATTAAATTAAATAAAAAATAAAATAAACTAATTTAATAAATAAATAAATAATATTAAAAGTGAATTAAATTAAAAATGTTTTAAATAAGTCAATAAAAAATATATTAAATAAAACTCAAATAAAATCATTTTTATTATATTTAAATTAAAAAGAAAACATGCATTCAGGGGGGCTTGCAGCCCCACCCCAAAGGTTTCCACATGGTAAACTTGACTTCCATGGATAACCGAAGCTATCACGGCAGCCAAGCTACCACTAGTAGGTTTGACTATCATGAGCAGTCATAGCTACCACCAGCAGGTTTGACTGTTGTGAACAGTTGTAGCTACCACGACAACCTTGACTGTCGTGAGCAGCCACTACTGCCGCTGGCAGCCCCCTCTGAGCTGTCAGGGGGGTTGGGGGGTGAGACCCCCACCCCCCATGTAATATATATTAATTAAAATTTTATTTATTTATTTTGACAAAAAAATTAGTAAGGGCAATTCACCATATTTAACTTCTGGAACAAGAAGCAAATAAATTCCCCTTTTTTCTTTTTTAACAAAATTAAATAATAGATTAAAGGGAAAATTTCATAAATTATAGGCATGTAAAACATGTAAATAAAATGTTGGGATTATGGAAAGATAAGTATTGAGAGGGGATGGGTGAGTCAGTATCCTCAAAAACTTTTAATACTAAAAACTTTACACTTGTTGATATCAATTAACCAACTAAATCCATTGTTAGAAACATACATTCATGTAATTGAAAATGTAAACTAAACAATAAATCATTCATGAAAATTCATACTCATGACAAAGATATTCTAGTTACGCAGAAACCCTTGTAAGAAGGTAAAAATTGCGGTTGGGATGACACCCACAAATCTTGACTACTGCAGCAATAAAGTATGTCGATTAAGGCTAAAAGTTTGTTATCACTTTTGATGATCTTACCCAGTTAGGAGTAACAAATGATTGACTAGATCTACCTAGTTAAAGTATTTTAACAACACAATATATGTGTGTACTCGGTTAAGAGATTTACATAAGAACAGTTAAGTTCACTTTGTTAAGAGATTTTGAATTCTTCTACAATGGTTAAATTGATAACAATAAAAGTATCTGTAAATAAAAACTTAATCTTGTCTGATTTAGATTTGTGAAGTATCAAATAAATATCACCTTAGTGTGATGTATGTGTCCTTGTATTCTTCTTGGTAGCCTTGAATGTGTTCTGAAAAACTATTTCCTTCTTTCATAAACCTTCTGTCGAAAAACCCTTTGTCTGATCTCTTGATGTCCTTAGTGTGACTACTCCTTCATGATACATAATCATAATGACATCTTCACAAATTTATATCAAACTACCTTGACCTAATTAGGGTTTACAATATCTTAGAAAACCTAAGATCAATGGTGTAATAAAATGACCTAGATCTAACATTACATAGGAATCATCACCAAATTAATGATTACATCCATATTAAATATGTCTCGATCTTGGTAAACCATTTTCCTTATCATTGTAAACTATTTACATAGATTTTTGTGCCATTCCTGATTACTATGTTGTTTCCTACTTTACTCGGTAATCACTACATTCACCATTCAGTAAATTACTGGTGTTCGGTTCATATGAATGCTTGGTGATCAATAGCTCGGTAAGTGTGCTCAGTCAAACCTATGTTCAGTTATCTTGAAGTTATGCCTTGTCTTTTCTTGGTGTGAAGGCTTTGTATGCTTGACCGACCTTGTTTGCCTCCTTTTACCAACTTTTACTGACTGAATAACTAATTGATACTAATGATAATCTATTAATGCTCAAATAGAGATAATAATCTCCCCCTTTTGCATTAGTATCAAAACCTTATGTATATATACTGACTATATATATAAAAACTCAAAAATATACTAACTAATTACTAACTCCCCCTTTGTGCATGCTCTCGGTGTGAAGTACATAATGGCATATATATACATAGACTTTTTCCCTTTTTGAAATTATTGCCAATATAAAAAATGTACTTACACCTTATCAAAAATGTGTTGATGGGTTTTCTTTAGTGATGCCAAGAGGTTTTCCCATTCCTCTTTCAAGTTCTCAAGAGAAATGTTCTCTAGACCTACTTATGCATGCATGTCAAAAATATTTTCTAGCATAGAGATCTTGGGGATGGAAACTAAAGCTTTTGCCTTATTTACATGATGCTCCATGATTTTTAGATGTGGGAGAAACTTAGCTTGTAGCTCAGTGACTTGATCACTTAAGGCATCTTCTTGCTTCCTCAAATCTAATCCCAACTGCCTAAGTTCTTGAACTTTTGATATATATTCTTATGAAAAGAATTTGGCTCAGTTAGAGAACTATTTGTACTGATGTTAATTTCTTCATCCGGCTTTTTGATCTTGTCACAAACCTTGGTAGTGAACTTGTCAACAGTGCATAACTTAAACAAATTTTGAATTATTTTCTGAATAATGGTTTCCATCTTGGTAATAACCTCAGAGAGCTTAACCTTATTTATTTCCACTTCTTGGCTTATTTTTTTCTACCAATTTGAATTGAATATTTTCTTCTTCCCTTTCCTCTATTCTCTTCTCAAGATCAATATCTGGGGCATTTATGTGGCCGGTTAGAGTGGCAAGTTGATCAAGGATGAGACTATCCTCATCAACATTGATCTTGGGAACTACTTGTAAAATATCTTTAACATCCTCTAAAACTTTCTTACTTTTACTCTCCTTTTTTAGCTTTTCTTGTGTAGCCTTCCTTGTGCACAATTCCCCATATCTTCTTAGTGCCTCAGGGTCTAATATTCTAGGGTCACATTCAAGTATCTCAATAACCTCATCCAACGTGACTGGACCTTTTCCATGTTTCTTTTTCTTCTTCTTCGGTGTTGGTGATTTAGTATATGGAACGAGAGCTTTAGTCTCCAGATTTGTCTTCTCGGGTGCGGTAGACACACTTTCTTCCTTAGGTTTCCTCGTGACCATTATATCTGTAGCTTTTCCTTGGGTGTCAGTTGTGGTGTATGTTGTTGTTCATTCTACTAGTTTAGCTTCTTCCATTTTTTGTGTTTTTGCCTCTATATGTTCAATCTGATTGGAAGTATTCTTCTCATTTGTCCCTTGTTCCTCGAGTGTATCTTTTGGTTGCTCAGGGGTCGAGCCTTCAGGTTTCTTCTATGTGACTATGTCAACAACTTGAATTAATATTGGTAAGTCACCCATAATTTCACTTATTACTTCTTCGGTGGGTGCATTCTCCTCATTTGTATATGCAGCAATGTTTATGTATTCATCATCCTTTATGTCATTAGGATCTCCATTTGTGATGTCTTCAATTAATACATCACCTATCCCTATTATTATTAACTACTCAGGAGGATCCTTGTATTCTTCTTTGTAACCTATTAGATAGAATTCTATAGCAATGGTAGTATCTACTATCTCAGTTTCTGATAAATCAATGGGCTCCTTGGTAGCAAGATTGACATCATCCGAGTGAATTCCTTTACCTTTCTTCTTACTCTTCTTGGGAACTACTACCAATGCCAATTTGTCTGCTTCTACTCAGGCTTTTAGAATTGAAGTCCATAGAAGCTGTAAGATTAAAAAATAGTGTAAGGTTGTATATAGGTTATGAAAATGTAATGTATAATATATAGGATTGGGGAAGGTAAGATCTTCTTCTTAACCCCAAATTCCCAAAGGAAAGATCCAAATTGATTAACCACAAGAAGATGGTCAATGCATAAATGAATCAATTGATGGAGGATATGAAGAAAGGAGAAAACCTTATATTCCATTATGGAAATAAGTATTGAAATCTTAATTAAATTGAAGACAAATACTAACCTTAAAATATGACAGATCTGGAAAATGTTTTTTTCTGGTGTCTGTACACAATTTCAAGAAATTTTGCAACTAGATTTGGCCTGGAAACACAGAGACAGACAAAACCCAGAAAGATTTTTCTTTTCTAAAAAAGGTCAACCTTGACCTAGGTAGAAAGGTTGACCTTGACCCCTTTATTTCGACCTTGACTTGCATTGCTCTGATGGAAATTCTATTCGCGGATCCTGAAATTTTGTCGAAAAGGGTCTCCAGATCTATACTGTAATTCATTGTTCCATACCTGTTCCTAGAAGAAAAATGGTTTTGTTTGTTGGGGGGGGTGGGTTTTCCTTGGTCAAACCCAAATTTAGGAATTAACCTTGAAATTGAATTGAAATTGTTGTAATAAACAAAGTAAATGAAACCATTCACCTTGGCTACGTTGAAAACTTTGTGGAGGATTCGAATCCTGAGTCCACAAGTATGGATGATCCAAGTGAATTTAGAATTGGATGTAGGGTGTATCAAATCAATTGTCTTTAGATCTTCAACACCAATCTTGAATGAATCTTGGAATAGGAAGAAGCTTGAATGGATGTGGATGGAGAAATCTCCAACAAGAGGGCTCCATAGAGATTGAATCCTTCAATGGCTACCAATGGATCTCCTTGATGAATCAGATCTTGAATGCTTGAATGCTTGAAGATGAATGAATACTTGAATTATTTTCTTCTCCTTCTTGATTGCTTGATTTTTCTTGCTTGATTGCTTGAGAGATATGAAACATGATTATGAAAATATATATCAAAATGAGAGAGGAATGCTTCCTTTTATACTAGTCTAGGGCACAAACTTCTCGAGAGTTCTACATAGGAGAATTAAATTCCTGTTTAATCCTTAAACCCTAAAAATGGACCTAAATTAAATATAATTTAAAATTTTACCATTTCACAACCTAAAAAAGCTAACCCTAAAGTGGGAAATTAATATTTTTGAAACCCGACATCCGAAAACTTTGGGATCTTGAGTTTTGGACATTGGGTCAAGGTTGAGGTCAACCTTGACCTAGTTTAGGGTCGAGTTCAACCTTGACCTAGGTCAAGGTAGAGATTGACCTTGACCCTAAGGTCAAGAATCTCAGAGTTACAATTTAGAATACCAGAATTATGCAAAAAAGAAGTGGAAAAATGGGCAAAATAGGGGAAAAAGCTAGATCCAAGTCAAAGACCCATTCAAGGCATTTGGCATGACCCCAAGCCACTTACTTGAAGGGCTAAACCAGTCCTAAATGGAAGTGCTTCCATTTTTGGATGCTACATTTAGCCCCCACTTTAGCAAGAGTATGGACTCAATGCAAACTCTTGGTAAAGGAGATCATAAAGAAAAATATGATCTTATTGAAATCAAAAGGATAAAGGAATCCTTAAGCCCCTAGGGACTCGAGTCTTCGTCAACTCCAAGATTACAATAAGAGAAACATCTCTAAAAGAGAGAAAAGGATGTGATTACCTCACCCAATGAGAACTTATCTCCCCTTGTGAACCACAAAAGGAAACATCACAAATGGAAATATGGAGTTGAACCACCTAGTGAATGTGGCTTTTTACTAGTCAACCCATCAAGGATTCACCCTTAGGAATATTCTATTCCAAAAGAGCAAAGCCAAAACAAGAGAGATCCAATCTTAAGGAAACCTCCAACCTTAAGGAATCCAAACCTTGAAAATTGAAATCGGAGGGATCAAGACATCCTATAAGATAAAAATCCATAATTTAATGATTAGTCACTAATCCATAAAGGGAAAAAAGAGCCTTGAAAAATATATATATTGAAAGTGTGTGTGTGCAAAAAGTGAGCAGGGTGTATGCCCCCACATTAAAGTCATTGCTAATACTTTAATAGGAGCAATGGCTTGAATGGAAACATAAACAACTCCACTAATTATGTTTCCACTACGAGATGCCCCCAAGTGAAGAAAAATCAAGGGAAATACCACAAAATCATACAGAGAACACATAAGAGATCTACCTATCATGGGGTCAGTATGATCTTAAGATCATATTTATATTTGATATTATTGTAAATAAATTGACATCATTCCCCAAAGAAAGTAGAACTACAATAACAAGGGAGGAAAGAAAACATTAGAGTTATGAAGAAGAGTCTTTTCAAACCACAACATTGAGACCAAAAAGATTCAATGCCACCAAGTCGTAAATCCAAGCGGACTACACAAGGAAAACATTTATGAACAATAGCACATGTACAACATAACATGAAAAAAACATATAAAAGAGTAAAAATACATATAGTACAATAGGTTTGATTCCTTTATCACCTTGCACCAACAAAGTAACAAGGGTCATATAAAATAATCTAACAAACATTTAGCAAATACATTATAGGAGCAGCACAATACAACAGGAAAACACACAAAAAGATACCATGAAGGACAAGCCAATCAAGCACATCGCCTACTCTACCCATCTCATTCTATATCATTTCAGGAAGGTGGGAAACTCACAAGAGGGACTATATTCAACACAATAGGAGTAATAGCTAGTTCCAAACAAGGATCCTCTTGAGAATCATGATGTTTGATACTAGGTGTAATTATCAATTGTGCTGAAAGCATATTAGGTAAATCAATATCAATGTCAATAGTCTCATACTCATCATTAGAATCATTAGTATCATCAAGAGTATCTTCTTCATCAAGATTAATCAAAATAGAATCTAAGATACAATTAGAATCATCATAATCATTCATCTTAACATCATTATTAACATTAACTTCTTCTAACACATCAGGCATAGGATGGTCAAAAGAAGGTAAAGAACTTTGAATAATATAGGCATGGGCCTTATCGTAAGCCCGACGCTTCTTATGACATTCATTATCAGATTGGTTATATTTTGTGTTGTTTGAAATATGTTGAGAACTAGGAGGGACAACCAATGGTTCCTTCATAGGTTCTATAGGAGGATCAGTATGATTCTTAGTAGGCTGAAAAACAACACAAGGAGCTTGATTAGCATAACTAGAAGCCATGGATAAAGGAGGTATGGAAGGTGTAGGCAAAAGGCCATGGTTAAGATCCATCTGAGGCATGCTTAACTCAATAATCTTGTGATGTTTAGAGGCTTGATATGAGCAAAAAAGGTTATCAAGTTGAGAAGAACATGAATTAGGTAATGAAGGCCAAAAGAAGTCAAGTGTAGCACAATCCCTGTGCCTAGAAGGTTGATATAAGCTATGATTAATCATCTTCACTTATTCA
Organism: Chamaecyparis obtusa; assembly: GCA_027943335.1. Classification (NCBI taxonomy): domain Eukaryota; kingdom Viridiplantae; phylum Streptophyta; class Pinopsida; order Cupressales; family Cupressaceae; genus Chamaecyparis; species Chamaecyparis obtusa. The sequence continues at coordinate 1,883,684 of BSBK01000508.1, read as the reverse complement.
TCATGAATGAATTTAAGACACTTATGAATAGGAGAAGCAACAACATGCATGGCATTTAACCAAGGAAAACCAAACTTAACTTGAAACTGATCAGAAGTAGGAACAACCACAAAGGTAGTGTCCACAACTTTACCACAAAGTTCAATAGGTAAGTTAATAGAGCCAAATGATGGATAAAGAAAACCATTACAAGTTTGAATCCACACATCCGATGTATCATAAGAATCATGTTGTAAGTTCTTTATAAAAATATTTTCTTCAGTAATAACATTGACCAAGGATGTACGATCAATAAGACAACCGTACGTAGGTATCTTAGAAATCCTAGCATAAATGTAGAGTAGACCATCAGGAGCTTTAATGGTCTCAGAATCATCAAAGGTAATCAAGAGTTCCCTAGGTCTTTTATTTTTAGGTTATTTTTTAGGTTTAGGTTGAGGTTGAGGTTTAGGCTTAGAATGAGCTGGAACTTGAAGTTGAGTTTGAGATTGAGGCTAGGGTGGAGATATAGATTGAGACAAAACAACATGCTCTACATGGTTAATAATGTGATTAATATCATCCATCTTTGAATCATAAACAATATCCATAGAAGATGGCTGAACAATGGTATTAGTATCATGTGTAGGCAAAGGATTCATATAGATTTGGATGTTTTGATTAGGAGGAGAGATAGATTTGTTCCCACTACCATCAAAATTATCAATAGATAAAGTATTAGAATCAATTAAATCTTGAACCTTATGTTTTAAAGAATAAAACTTCTAAGTATCATGGTCTTTTTGATGATGGTATTCACAAAAGGCTTTGGAATCAAAGGATTTGGATGCCACCATAGTAGGTAAAAGAGGTCAAATAGGAGATAAAGTAATCATATTAATAGTCAATAATTTACTCATAATAGAATGCAAAGATTTAGAAAGTGGAGTAAACGTATGATTCAGATGAAAAGAAGTGGATGCAAAAGTGGCATTGTTGGATGCAACAACACCTTGCTCAGCAACTACATTTTCTTTCTTATTTATCTTGACATATTTGTTAGGTTTTTGAAACTTGTTTGGATTAGAAGCAGCATCACTCTTATCAACTGGGATAGGAGCCATTGGAGTGTTTCTCTCAAATTGACTCTCTTGTAATCGATAATGATGAAGCACTGCACAAAGTTGTTGAAAAGAGGTAAATTCAGTAAGCAAAATCTTATCTCCAATATCCTTTTGTAAATTTGAAATAAACATACGTTGAATATCAATATTAGGAACAAGATAAGAAATCTGAGCATACAAATGCTTAAATCTACCAATAAATTCAGTTAATTTTTCTTTAGTATTTTGTTTACAATGCATCAAATCAATTAAGGACACTTGTGGACCAATGCTATTTTGAAACTGTTGAATAAAGGCATTAGAAATTTTTGGAAAGGAATCAATAGAATAAGGAGGCAAGGAACAATACCATTGCAAGGCCTTATCATGAAAATTTCTAGAAAATAAATTCACTAAAATCCTATGGTCATGAGCATAGTCACTAAAAAGGATTTGAAATGTTTTAACATGAGTAACAGGGTCTCCCTTACCATTTTAATTCTCAAGATGATCCATATCATCTTGTTGAGGAATAGGAGCATGAATAATGTCTAGGGATAAATGAATGACATGTCACATGTAGGAATACTAAACTTGGATTGAGTTAAAGATGCAATGTTGTTGTAAAGAGGATATAGTTTGAGCCAAACTAATGATTATGGAATCATTAGATAAAATAGGAGGCATAGAAACAATAGAAACACTAGGTAAAGTGTATGAAGTGGCGGGAATGGAAGACACAACCGAGGGAACACTTGGAACCATAGTTGTAAGAGGATTGGAATAAGTAAAAGGAACGTTATGATAAGGAAGGTTTTGAAGTAGGTAGGGACACAGGAGGAACACTCATAGGAAGAGAGGGAATCAATGTAGTCACTAAAGGAGGAGTGTAAGTAGGAATTATAGGTAAAGGAATGGAAGAAGGTTCGACACTAGTGACAGGAGGAGTAAATTCTAAATATTGAGCTTCTTGAGCAAAAGGTTTAACATTTGAATGCACAAGATGACTAATATCATGCAAGAGATTAACACCTTGATCACTGTCATGAAGAAATTTCTTAAGAGCATCTATAGCTTGAATAAAATATTGATTATGATTCTCTTAAGTAAGCCAATTTCTCATTTTATCAAGTTCAGTTGAAATTTTTTGGACTTGTTTAGGAGGAACTCTATAAGAATCATCCTCATCATGAGATGAGTGAGAATATTTATGCTCCATAGTAGGATTGGAATCATGAGTAATCAAATTTTCATCTAGCATCTTAAGGAGAGGAGAGGAAGACTTGGGATCAAAGAAACCAATAAGTCTATGACTTATTCTAACCAGAATATTATAAGTAGGACTAGAGGTAGTAAAGCTCATATACCAATACAAAGCAAATGAACTAAACTAGGAAAACACAAAGCATGAACAAATAAATATTTTTTTATTTTTTCTTTATATGAAACGTAAATGCTAGCACATGCAAGATCTAACACCATAAAAGAAAGAGTTATCTATCGTGGGTTCACCAAAATGTAAGATTAAAAAAATATAGTAAGGTTATATATAGGTTATGAAAATGTAATGTATGATATATAGGATTGGGGAAGGTAAGATCTTCTTCTTAACCCCAAATTCCCAAAGGAAAGATCCAAATTGATTAACCACAAGAAGAAGGTCAATGCATAAATGAATCAATCGGTGGAGAATATGAAGAAAGGAGAAAACCTTATATTTTTCTATGGTAAGAAGTATTGAAATCTTAATTGAATTGAAGACAAATACTAACCTTAAAATATGACAGATATAGAAAATGCTATTTTATAGTGTTTGTACATAGTTTCAAAAAATTCTACAACCAGATCTAGCCTACAAACACAAAGACTAAGAAAACCCAGAAACCTTTTTCTTTTCTGAAAAAGGTCAACCTTGACCTAAGTAGAAAGGTCAACCTTGACCCCTTTATGTCGACCTTGAATTTCTGAAACCCGACATTTGAAAACTTTGGGATCCTAAATTTTGGACCCTGGGTCAAGGTCGAGGTCAACCTTGACCTAGGTCAGGATTGAGGTTAACCTTGACCTAGGTCAGGGTTGATGTCGACCTTGACCCTAAGGTCAAGAATCTCAAAGTTACAATTCAAGATGCCACAATTACGCAAAAAAGAAGTGGAAAATGGGGTAGAACAAGGGAAAAAGCTAGATCCAAGTCAAACACCCATTCAAGGCATTTGACAAGACCCCAAACCACTTACTAGGAGGGGTAAACCAGTTCTAAATGGAAGTGCTTTCATTTTCTAATGCTATAGAAGCTTACTATTCTCATCAACTTCTTCAAGTTTTTCTGCTAGAATATTTAGGGCTCTACTCTTTACTAGAAATCTCTTAGAATATTGTGTCATTAATTATTCTATTTTAGGAAATGATAAGGTAGGAATAGCCAATATCAGTGAATGTTCCCTCATTTTCTTCTCAGTGTGCAAGGCATAAGTGTTGGATATTTTCCAACAAGCCAGTGTTGACTGTATGTTTCTCATTGATGACAACATGTGGTAAGAAGCATGCATGGAAGACTTATGGAGAGCACCTTGAGCATACGGTTGTTAGATATGTTATTAGCATGATATCATAGATACAGAGGTTGATTCTAAGTTCAGTTAGTTGTGTAGCAGTTTATATCAGCAGTGTTCCTGACAAAGTGACAGACAGAGTTCAGTATGAGATTTGCAATACGATCATGATGAAGCCTTGCACATTTATATTTATGTTGTAGACATGTTAGTGAAGCTATGTTCATGGATGCAAAGTTAGTTGTATAGTATCGCTTGAGTTATGATATTTCCAGTTGCCAGTTATAGTTTACTAAGTTTATCTGATGGAGTCGACATTGTTTATATTGTTGTAGTATTTGTGCCTATTATTTTGATATGCATGTATTGTTTTGTGTTTGTTGATGAGTTAAGAATGTTTGGTTAAGAGTGCATAACATATTTTAGTATGAGAATAAATTTTTAGTTAATTTGGTGGAGCCGACTGTGTGAAGAGACATGTCTACTCATATTACATTGTGCGGTCCTATTTGTGTTGCATGCTTACTATAGTTGTTGGAGATGTCATTGGAGAGTTGTATTTCTTCTCTATTATGATTTCAAGGAAGTTCTAATAGGCCGACTTGATTATATCATTTTGAGAAAGATACTTATATCCGATCAGTTGTGATCGCTATGTATGGCAGATAGTTGAAAGAAAAGAGAAGAGCGAATGAGCCATCAGTAGAAGATCTATGTGACAAAGAAGAGAGTGCATGCTATTAATTGGAACTGATCAAGATAGAAGGTCTAACTCACAGCTCACCAAGATCTAGATTTAGTGTATATCTTTTATGCAGAAGGTTGCAGCCTTTACCATTTGAGCAGTGTGCTCCCAGACAATGTGTCCTCACCTTTAACAAGGTTAATTATAAAAGACTCCTAATAGGTTCCAAACTTTGACCAGGTCACTATACTTAATACATTGTAAAGATCAACTCCTAATAGGGTTGTAAGATCTTCTAATAGGTATCATTATACTCTAGTGCAGTTTATAGTGGGTGCTAATTCCCACCCGGGTTTTTACCTATTTGGGTTTCCCCGTAACCAAAATTGTGGTGTTGTATTAAGTATTCTCATATTGTTTTTATGCTTAATGTTAATCTGTACTTAATTGGATAAAGAATTGAATCTTGTAGATAACTAATTCACCCCCCCCCCTCTTAGTTATCTCTTGGGATTATTCCTAACAATAAGTCCATCTTGCAGATACTTTCTCATAGAAACCCTTAGGTACATTCCTAGAAAACTCAATAGGTACCTTTTTAAATTTTATCATCATTTTTATGATGGCCTCTTCAATCTTTTCTTGATCCTCGGTAGTCATATGTACATACCGACTCAATTTGGGGTTGCTAAGACCACCAATTTCCTTTATTGTTTCCACTAATTTATCAATTGATTGATTTTTATTCACAACAACTTTAAATTTATCTTGACTTTCCTCTTCATCCTCTTCATCAATATCATCCTTTGCTCTTATCAATTTTCTCCTCTTTTTAAGTAGCTCGAATGTGGCTTGTGCACCTCTCTTTTTCTTTTGATATGTCTTGGTGGGAGTTGGCCTTAAAATTTTCACTATACCTTTCTTTGGAGGTAGGGAAGCAACTGTTATAGACCTTTTCATTTCTCTTGTCGGTGCTTCTTCTTGCTTTCTCTTTCCTGTGGCCTTGATCGATGTAGATTGAATGTCTTTATCAAACTCGGTCTCCTCCCCATCATGTTCACTATTTTCTATCAATAACTGTTCCTTGGTTGCTTATTCAACCAAATTAGCCTCAGATGCCTCTTCCTCTTCTGCATCATCTCCTAATTGCTTTATCAATGTATCTATCATTTTATTTGATTTCATATTCACTTTAACTGCAAAAAGATCCATCTTAATTCTTTGTTTGGCCTCTTCATAGGTACCAAACCCACTTTCCTATGGATCTTTGGGCTCAGCTAATAATGCCTCTATTGACTTGGAGGCTCATTCAATATCAAGTTCATAGCCCATAGGGGGTGACCAAGTAGTTCTTGGTTGAACTTCCTTTATTAGAGTGTGTCGGTGTCCACTAAGAAACATATATCTTCCTTGTATTATTCAACTAACTGACCTAGTATCCTACTTCTTTGATGCATTCTATCCTTAAACTACTCAAACTATACATCCATAATGCTAACAAAATTTTGACCTAAACTTTGAGTGAAATTATTGATTTACAAAATGATTGTTCGGTCAACATCTAAGTCAACATTATCGACTGAGGGAAAGAAGTTTTGTACATAGAATATGTTAGATACTTGAGAGGGGGGTGAATCAGATAATTCTAGTTATCCCACAGTCCCAAACTCATAGATATATATATTCAAACTTTTTCAATCAAATAATCAACTCAGTAAGCTAATAACAATACCCTTCTCTTCATCTATCGATTGACACTCAATTCAATACTATGTTTACCAATTAATCCAACTATGAAATGTCTAACATAAAATAAAAATTTCAATCACATCAAATACACATAACATGTAGATTTAACATGGAAACCCTGTTAGAGGAAAAACCACTTGGGACCGGTAACCTAAAATAATTAACTCTTCTAAAGTGATCTCAGTTAGGAGCCAACCCTATTAAAGGTTACAAAACACACTGTAAGGTGTGACCTGGTTAGAGGATTTATCACTAATAGTTCTCCCTTGACCATCATTCACTATGGGGTCAACAAGAAAATAATCAACATTCATTGAATGTCATATTGAAATACAAAAAGACTGTTAAGTCCACTCAGTTAAGAGATTTAGCTGTAACAATGGTTAAACTGATATAGAAGTGATCTTATTCAAATAAAACTAAGAATTTTAGATTTTCATATCTATGCTAAGCTCAAAATACCTCCTTTGATCAATATTCAATTCAACTCTTCATATCCTCCAACTTATTCAGCTCAGTAATAATACTCTGACACTCAGTAATGCCTGCAGTACAGCTCAGTTCTTTCTATAACCAATTTGATCAGTGGTGCATGAAATTAGTCCTTTCATGCAAATTCTCTTATAGTGTCAATAAGCTCCAGACTCAATAATGAATCTCATGTCTCTTTAAATAGACTTCATAAACCATTTCCTTATCATCCGTTAGATTTTCCTCAACAGATGTGTCTATAACATGTTTCAATATTCTCCATTTGATCAATCTTTGAATTTTGTCAGTCATTAGATCATCATAATAAACTTTATCTTTTACCTTGAAATCATAAGCAATCATCCAACTCATCAATTCAGTTGGCTGTTATAAAATTTATTTGTTTTTTTCACTTAGTCAATACAAAATGTGTTGGTGAATACTAACTCAGTTATTATTGTTACTCAGTATACACTACACTAGCTTGGTGTATACATAAATATTCAATTACCGACCACATAAACTTGTTCATTTATGATCTTTAGTACATAAAAAAATCATGTAATGCAATCAAGTCAACAACATGATGCCATAGACTCATCAATAAGTTACCCAATGTATACCTTAGTCATATCTTCCATATCCATCTCATCTTCATGTAGATATCTCATTCCTTTATCATTTTTCTTCTTCAAATGTTGGTAACCATCATGATAAGTACAATCAAAACTAGTTGAAATCAATGATAATACATATTGACTAATTTAATTGCCTTAAAAATCACTTTAGTATCTCGGTGATCTCTAATCATTGTCTCTCACTTGTCCATTCATTTCATCAAGATATTCAATCAGTTGTAGGTTATAAATCTCTCCTTTTGGCATTTATGGCAACACAAATATGAAATATGCCATAGAATACCAAACATCTTTTCTACAACTCTATAGATAGATATTGTAGCTTGGTAAGCTCTCCCTAGCTTGTACATTTAATATGTTTAATCACTACATAGCATTTCATGTAGACTCTTCCTACAAATTTGATCTTCTTCTTCCTTTCTGATTCTTCTCTCCCACTGGATAGATATTTCATTGATTCTTCTCTCCCTTTGACAACAATGCCAAAAAGAGTAAACAACTCTTCAATAGCCAAAATATCTCTAGTGTTCAGTCCAGATCAAGTACTTGTTAGAGTAATAAAAAAATTTCTTATTAATTGAATCATATTGATTTAATTATTAAGTCACTTATTACCTCTTTTGACTTAAGATAAACTTTAGGCATATAATAATTAAATTATTTATTAATTATTATTGTGCAACCTAGGGTTTTCCCTTTTTAGGGTTTTTTATCTCCTTTTATAAGGATTGATCTCATAACACTTTGTAACTTTTTCTGATAATTCATTATTTGATTTGCAACTTTTTTTTTGGCACATCAAGGATGTCTCCTCTCTCGTGGATCCATACGTTCAGGTCTCCATAGTTGTTTGCTTCTCTCTCTTTCTATGATAGGTGTTTGTGTGTAGGTGTTCTTAGGCACTATGGGTTGTTTTTCATCAACTCCAATATGGTATCAGCACTTCAGATCTACTTGCCCTTGTCCTCTTCCTGGGAGATTCAGCCATGTTCATCAAATCTTCTCTTTTAGAGGGTTTCCTATCAGATCTAGGGGGACCTATTTTTCTAGTCATCTTGGCTTCAAACGGACCTCACAGTTGCATTCACAACATCCAAGCACCCAAAGATCCATATAAAATTCGTCCAATTTGGACAAAGTTGGAATCTGTTGCAAAAAAAGGTTTACAACTAGCCCTGGCATGAATCCTAAGGTGATCACTATTTTTTGGACCACTTTTGGCCCAAATGAACCTCACGGTTGCATCTGGAGCATTGAAGATACCCAAAATCCATATAAAACTTATCGATTTTGGTCAAGTTGGCCTCGGACGCAAAAAAACATGTGCATACCAGGTTGTATGATCTGACACATGGATCGAGGCATGTACAGATTTTAAAAAAATCATAGTCACTACGGGTAGCACCATTGATGACTCTACTAGTAGGAACTACCAGCAGCCTCGATGCATTGACCACTAGCGATAACCCCCAGCATGACCGTCGGTGGTCATGGCTAACAGGCAGTTAGCATTTTTTTTGCCCTCTTGCATGTTTTGGAGGCAGTTTAGATAGGGTGTCAGTTTTTTGTGAATAAGTCAGTCATCTGGGATCGTAATCAGGTGTGCGATATATCGTTAGAAATCTAGTTCCAAGCCTGATCCATTTTTTTTAGTATGGTTTTGAGATTTTTCCATTTTGATGTTATTTTTTCTGTCAAAGTCAGATGTTTATTGGGCTCTTGGTGTTCCAGACCTCCTGCATTCTGGGATCCGTTTCTCTTACATTTGGGCTCCATTTTAGGCAAACAATATATTTTTGAAAAGCTCTTTCTGACATTTTATCTGATCTAATAGTTGCATGTGTGATTTTGTCCTTTTTCTAATGTCACACATTCTCAAATCCTTCCAGACACCTTCTCTGGGCCCTCCAACACACTTGTTGGTTTTTTGCTCATATCTTGAGCATACGGTGTCAAAATTTGGAAAATGAGATATCATCGAAAAGATAATTCTAAGCTCTTTTCAGATTTGTAGATTTAATTTTCTTTTTTTTCTTTTTTGATGATGATTTCACGGTCAAAGCCAAATGTTATGTTCTGCACTCCGGGAGCTCTATCTTGCACATTCGAACACCGTTTTGGGAAAATGATATATCATTGGAAAGATTGGTCAGAGAGATTTCCATTGTTGTGATTCATTTTTAGAGATTCTATTCTAGGTTCATTTTATTCAGATTCTTTCATTTTTGCAGTCTGGTGGATATCTTGGATGTTACAGGTCCTGGGATCTCTTCCCTTTGTGAGATGGCTCGTCTTAGGCTGTTCTTTTGTTTCAGGAGCCTTCTCTCTTCTTTGAGAAGTGTATACTTCATTTTTGTAGCATTTTTTTATGCACACGCACTAAGATAAAGTTCCATTCTATTGCATGTATGGGATATTGCACATGTTTGTGCTCTATGTACTCACACTCCATTATAAATTGTCAGGGGGTTTGATATTTTCCTTTTTTTTCCATCTACTTTTGTCATGTGAGTGTTCCTCCAATGACATTAGCCTCAGGTATCTCTATATGTGTTTGTACTTTCTCTACACATCCAATGTTTTTTATTCTTCTTCATCATGTAGTTCATATTGGATGATCTTTTTAGTGTACCTATCATTACTCCCTTGTCAGTAGTATGGGAGGTTTCTACTATTGGTTCTACTACTTCCTTGGTTCAATAGTGTGAGCTATGTATTCAGTATTTTATTCGATGTACTAGGTAGTTGCAGTGGTTGGGTACCTATGCATTCCAGTGAGATGGATCATTTACCATATGGACACTCTTTCTTTCCTATTTTTTCGATGCACTCTTCTAGCTTTGATTGATCATCTCTTTGAAATTTTGGTATTTATGCCATCTATATCTTTGACTTCAATTTTTTGCCTTTGTTTTCCTCCTGATTTGAGTAGTGTCATTTGAGGGCACTCATGCAGATTAGATTCTTCTCTACCTATTCATATTTCTATGGAGGATCTTTAGATCATCAGTTTCTTCTTGACAGAGTTTGCAGTTTCTTGCTTCAGTGATGTTTTACATGTTCATCCTTGTTCCTATTTTCTGGAACATTCCTAGTTTTGGAGGGTTCTTTAGTCCTTCAGACTAGTCTTGGTCTCTTTTTGGAGTATAGTTTTTCCCATGTGTTTTTCTCTATTTCTCCATTTTTCAAAGACTTTGTTTTGTACTTAGGTTCCTGATCAGGCCTTTTTTTGTTGGGACCCATTTGATTTCAGTAGTTCTTTCTAGGTTTTTAGCTTCTCCCAAAGTTCATCTTAAGCGGGGGTGTTAGAGTAATAAAGTGTTTTCTTATTAATTGAATCATATTGATTTAATTATTAAGTCTTTTATTACCTCTTTCGACTTAAGATAAACTTTAGGCATATAATAATTAATTTGTTTATTAATTATTATTGTGCAACCTAGGGTTTTCCCTTTTTAGGGAATCTGATCTCTTTTTATAAGGATTGATCTCATAACACTTTGTGACTTTTGCTGACAATTCATTATTTGATTTACAACTTTTGTTTTTGCACATCAAGGATTTCTCCTCTCTCATGGATCTATGCATTCAAGTCTCCATAGTTGTTTTCTTCTTTCTCTTTCTATGATAGGTGTTTGCGTGTAGTTGTTCTTAGGAGCTGTAGATTATTTTTCATCAACTCCAATACTACCTTCATGTACTGATATATAGTGTTCTTGTTCTATCTTTCACAACCTTAGGAAACCTAAAGTGTGAACAATATACATCAACATCATTTGATATTTTGATAAAGTATAGGTTAATGCAACCTCCTGATCACCTTAGTGACCGATAGATAGGGGATGGACCCCTAGTCTAGTCCTCAAGTATTCAAATATATCCGTAGGTAAGGTTTTATTAAATATGTATGCAAGTTGTTCTTTAGATTTTACAAACTCCAGTTTCACTTGCTTTTCTTGTACTTCTTCCCTCAAATAGTGATATTTAATAGATATATGTTTTTTCTTTGCATGCATCACTAGATTCTTAGAAATATTTATATCACTTGTTTTGTCAAAATATATTATCATTGGATCAGTGATCTCTTCATTCATCCCTTTCAAAATTTGTTTTATCCATGCAATATTTGAACAATTAGTAGTAATAGCAACATATTTTGCTTCGGTAGTACACTAAGAAATACATGTCTATTTCTAACTTATCCAAGTAACTAACCTTTCTCCCAAAAAGAATGCTCCACTGGTAGTGCTCTTCCAATCATCATTATTTCCAACCCAATCTATGTCGATGTAAACCTGTAGTTCAAAATTACCTTGTTTCTTCTACCATAAACCATAATTCTCTATATTTTTCAAGTATCTCATAATCCTCTTAACAAAAATCATATGTGATTCCTTAGGATTAGCAAAAAATCTTTCTACAATTCTTACATCATGTGCAATATCTAGTCTACTATGCACAACATACATCAATTTACCAATCCTTGGTCTGTATAGTGTTTTATAAATACCTCGGTTGATTGATCATCTTTTTTTAATTTACATCATATGACCATAGGTGTACATACTATTTTTCAATCTTCCATTACAAATGTCTTCAATACTTCATTGATGTACTTTGATTTTGTAATGAATATCTGATGTAGGAGCATCTTGGGTCTTTGAGCAATCTTGCATCAACCAAAAACATTTCCTGATTTCTATAGCTGTTTGTTGTTGTTTTCTTTATAATTTTTTGTATTTTTTGGCTTCATGGTGTTCAAATCTTACATTATTCTTAAGACCTATTTGGTAACCTTCTCCTATGAGCACATAAATTTTGGATGGACTATTTCATAGTTACAGTTGTTTGCCTTGCCATCGGAACTGCGTTTTCTTGCAGTTTTGGTGCTGATTGTTCATAGTAGAGATCTTGATCCATAAGCAATCATAATTTTCTCTCTTAATTACTTTAAGAGGACCTAAATTACCATCATTTCCCAAGAGTGCAAGCCATAATTCATTATGAGTAAAAATTTATTCCCATTTTTCTCGGGGACCTATTTTCTGCCATTTTTCGGGTGAAACATGTAGTGTTTCTTCTTGCTATGTTCCATGTGATCAAATGGGTCATTTCACCCTTAAATGAATGTTATTTGGTCATGTAAGGACCAAAATCCAAAGTCACATCAATTTATATTCATTCTAGTATTAGTTTTGGTTTAAATCTTGAGACTGGACCTATAATGTAATTAAATGCCTGAGTGGTCAACTTGTGCCTTAGCTAGCTATATAAGGAGTCTAGATTGATGGAGTAGGGAATTAAGAGGGAATAAAGGAGATATAAGAGGAATTATTATCAATATACATAATTGGAGAAAAAGATAGGATGCAAGCTATAGTTCTGATTTCATAATTCTCATTGTATAAGGCCGAAACTTGGAAGGCCTTACAGCCGAGCATGTTGAAAGAAATAATATAAATTCTCCATTGTTGCTTCCAATTGATTGTCTCATATCCATTTTTAATTTATTACTTTCATTTGATATTATATTGCTTCCATTTTGTAACTCTAAGCAGGGCTTGTTGGTTGATTCAAGTGGACTCAATTATGCTTGATTCTGCTTGTATCTACCTTGCCCCTGTGTCAAGTGGTATCAGAGTGAGTTCTTTCTTGTGGATTGGAGCATGGAGAATCTTATTGGATTGGTTGTAGGGTGGAAGATCTAAGATCTAACCTATAACTTCTAGAAGGTTATGATCTTGCTGGAACCTGATTATCAAGATGGTTTGTGGTAGAGGAAATGATAATGCTATCAAGGATATGTTGAGGCAGATTGCAACTAGGCTTGAAGCTGTAGAGATAGCCCAAAGAAGAGGAGAACATCTTGAAGATGTTAGTGATGAAGAAGAAGAAGCAGCACCTAATCCTGAATCTAAAGTTGAACAAGATGAGGAAAGACTTTTGAGAGTTTTGTCTAAGGCTAACTCCAAACCTACAGTTGAATTTGCTTTCTATGATGGAAGACTTGAGACTGATACACTTTTGGATTGGATCTCTAAGATGGATAAATACTTTGAGTATGAAGGTACTCCTGATAATAAGAAGGTTAAGATAGTAGTCACAAAATTGAAAGGTCATGCATCTCTTTGGTGGGATCATTTGCAAACTAAGAGACAAAAGAGAGGAAAAGAAAAGATCAAGACATGGATGAAGATGCTTGGAAAGATGAAGAAGTTTCTTCCAGTTGACTACCAAGTTAGTTTGATGAGAAAAATGAAAAATCTGAGACAAAAAGACATGAGTGTGAAAGAATATACTGAGGAATTTTACAAATTGGATATCAGATCTGGACATTTGGATGATGAAGTTGAGAAAGTGGCTAGTTATCTAAATGGCCTGAGGACATCTATTCAAGCTGAGATCAGTTATGTGAAAATAGATAGTGTGGAAGAATCATATCAATTTTCTTTGAAGGCAGAAGAAAGATTGACAAAGAGACATGAACAAAGACAAAGAGGAAGAGGTGGAAGATTTCAGAGAAGTAGAGGTAGATCTTATGGAGAAAGTAGCATATCTGACAATACAGTGCAAGATAAAGGATGGGAAGATGACCCTATTGGTAAAAGAGGTAATTACTCTAAAGGTAGCTATACTGGTTACTCTAGGAACAACAATAATGGGAAAAGAGAAGAGAAATCATGGTTTAAAGGGACTTGTTACAAATGTGGTGAAGAAGGAAATAGAGCTTTTGAATGTACTAACTCTAGAAAGAAGACTGGAGGTAATGGTAGAAATAATTTGGCTTGTGAAGAAGTTGAGGAAATGTCTAATGAACCTAAAAATGGTGAGAACTTGATGCTAAGAAGGATATTGTGGAATGAAGAAGCTGATAGGGAGCCTATTCTGAGAAAAATTTTGTTCAGAACCAGATGTAAGATCACTAACAAATGTTGCAAGGTAATCATTGATAGTGGAAGTTCTGATAATTTGGCATCTGAAGAGCTGATTAAAAAATTGCAATTGCAGAGATTGAAACATCCTAAGCCTTACCATATTGCTTGGATCCAGAAGGAGCATAAACTACTTGTAACTGAACAATGCCTTGTTAAATTCAAAATTGGGAATAATCATGATGAAGTCTTGTGTGATATTATGCCTATGGATTGTTGTCAGATTCTTTTGGGTAGACCTTGGTAGTATGATAGGAAAGCTTTGCATGATGGTAGATTGAATCAATATACACTATTTGGATGGATGGAAAGAAACAAGTATTGTTGCCTTTGATAGAGAAGTTTGATGAATGTCACTATAAGTCAGAGTATGTTTGTTTGATGGTAAAACATTTACCAGAGAAATGAAAGAATGGAATATTTTCTCTTCATTGAAGCATAAGAGTGGACAGTCAAATAAGGTTTCTGATGCCTTGAGCTGAAGAAGAAGTTTTCTGACAGAGATGAGAGTTGAGGTACTTGGTTTTGATTATTTGAAGTGTTTGTATGAGACTGACATTGATTTTGTAGAGCCTTGGAAATCTTGTAAGGAATAGATAGTAAATCATAAGTGGACTGATTATTTCATTCAAGAAGATATGTTGTTTAAAGAAGTTCAGTTGTGCATACCTAGAGGATCTATGAGAGAGAACATAATGAAGGAGAAACATAGTGGTGGACTTGCTGGACATTTTGGGATTAATAAGACTGTGAATTTGATTTTAGAGAGATACTTTTGGCCATAGATTTATAGAGATGTACAGAGGATGGTTAAAAGTTGCAGAGTTTGTCAAGTAGCAAAAGGAACTAGTCAGAATTTGGGGTTGTATACACCTTTTCCTGTACTTGATAGACCTTGGGAAGATGTGAGTATGGACTTTGTTCTTGGATTGCCTAGAACTCAAAGAGGTAATGATTCTATTTTGGTAGTGGTTGATAGATTTTCAAAGATGGCTCATTTCATACATTGTAAGAAGACATCTGATGCATTGCATGTAGCTGAATTATTCTTCAAGGAACTGGTAAGATTGCATGGTTTGCCTAAATCTATTATTTTAGAAAAAGATACTAAGTTTACTGGTTACTTTTGGAGAACACTTTGGAAGAAGATGAATATTGATTTGAAGTTTAGTTCTACATTTCACCCTCAGACATATGGATAGACTGAAGTTGTGAATAGAAGTTTGGGGAACTTGTTGAGATGTTTAGTTGGAGATAAGCCTGCTAATTGGGATTTGATTTTGGCACAAGCAGAGTTTTCATATAATAATTTTGTGAATAGAACAACTAAGAGGACACCATTTGAGATTGTTACTAGATTTCATCCTAAGGGAATCATAGAGCTGAGAGATTTACCTATTGAAACAAGAAGAAGTGCTGAAGCTGATTATTTTGCAGAATACATGAGAACTTTGCATGATGAAGTCAAAAAGAATTTGGAGGATAGTAATCTGAAATTTAAACAAAGAGCAAACAAGATAAGGAGACATAAATCTTTTGAAGTTGGAGATGAGGTTATGATTCATTTGAAAAAGAATAGATTTTCAGTTGGTACCTATAACAAGCTGAAAATGAAGAAGTTTGGACCTTGTAAGATTCTGAAGAAGTTTGACAGTGGAAATGCTTATGAAGTAGAATTACCAGAGGACATGGATATATCACCTATATTCAACATTGCTAATATATTTGAGTACTTTGAATCAAATGATGAGATTGAAGATGATTTGGATTATCCTAAGAAGAACAAAGAGCATTGAGAAGATCTTGAATAAAAGAGTGAGCAAGAGTACAAGGGGAAAAGTCTACATGGAATATATAGTTGAGTGGAAACACAAGCTAGTTGAAGACAGTTCATGGATTACACAAGCTGAGTTGCATCTTTATGATTCAGGTCAGAATATGAGTAGTGCCTGATGTGGAAATTAGTTCTTTATTTACCCCAGGTGTCTGATGCAGGAGCATCTTGGGTCTTTGAGCAATCTTGCATCAACCAAAAACATTTCCTAATTTCTGTACCTGTTTGCTGTTGTTTTCTTTATAATTGTTGTATTTTTTGGTTTCATGGTGTATGAAGATTACATTATTCTGAGGACCTATTTGGTAACCTTCTCCTATGAGCACATAAATTTTGGATGGACTGTTTCATAGTTACAGTTGTTTTCCTTGCCATCGGAACCGTGTTTTCCTGCAATTTTGGTGCTGATTGTTCATAGTGGTGATCTTGATCCATAAGGAATAAGCCTTTGTGATCTTAAAAAATTTAAGAGGGCCTAAATTAATATCATTTCCCAAGATCACAAGCCATAATTCATTATCAGTAAAAAGTTATGCTCATTTTTCTCGAGGACCTATTTTATGTCAATTTTCAAGTGAAACATGTAGTGTTTCTTCTTGCGATGTTTTTTGTGATCAAATGGGGCCTTGTGCCCTTAAAGGAATATTATTGGGTCATGTAAGGACCTAAATTGAGAGGCACATCAATTTATATTCATTCTAGTATTAGTTTTGGTTTAAATCTTGAGACTTGACCTATAATGTAATTAAATGCCTGACTGGCCAACTTGTGGCTTAGCTGGCTATATAAGGAGTCTAGATTGATGTAGTAGGGCATTAAGAGGGAATCAAGGAGATCTAAGAGGAATTATTATCAATATACATCATTGGAGAAAAAGATAGGATGCAAGTTGTAGTTATGATTTCATAATTCTCATTGTATAAGGTCGAAACTCGGAAGGCCTTACAGCCGGGCATGTTGAAAGAAATAATATAAATTATCTATTGTTGCTGCTAGTTGATTGTCTCATATCAAATTTGAATTCATTACTTTCAATGTGATATTATATTTCTTCCATTGTGTAACTCTGAGCAGGGCTTGTTGGTTGATTCAAGTGGACTCAATTCTGCTTGATTATGCTTGTATCTACCCTGCCCCTGCGTCAATATCCCTTCATTTTGTTGTAGAATTTGCAAACCAAGAAAGAATTTAATCTCTCCAGACATTGACATTTCAAATTCCTTCCTCATTTCATCAAAAAATTATTTACAAATATTATCATGTCCTCCAAATATAATATCATCAACAAAAATTTCAGCAATAGGAATCTTGTCATCACTTTCACCTTTCAAATATAAATTGCTATTGTCACTAATTCTAACAAATCCAATACTAATAAGATATGAATGTAGACTCTCATACCATTCTCTTAGTGCTTGTTTCATTCCATACAATGCTTTATGCAAATTACATACCATGTTCTTCGGATTTGGATCAATAACACCTTCAAGTTGTTCAATATATACTTCCTCCTCAAGTATCCCATTCAAAAATATAGATTTAACATCCATTTGATATACTTTAAATCCTTTGTGGGCAGCATATGCAAGTAATATTCTAACTCCTTCAAGTCTTGCAAGTGCATAGGTTTCACCATAATCAATACCTTCTTCTTGTGCATACCCTTTACATACAAGTCTTGCCTTATTCCTAGTGACTTCACCATTCTCATTCAACTTGTTTCTAAATATCTATTTGGTTCTAGTAACATTTTTATCATTTAGTCTCGGTACAAATGTCCATGTTTTAATTTTTTCTATCTGCTCAATTTCTTCATTCATTTCTTTAATTCACTCCTCATTCTCAAGTGCATCTCTAACATTTTTAGGTTCAAATTCACAAACTAAACAAGTGTTTTGTCTCAACTTACTTTGTGTCATCATTTCATCTTGCTTTTTACCAATAATATGATTTTGTGGATGGTGTCTTTTCACAAATTTTTCTAACACTTGTTCTCTTCTTTGTTCATCATTCGGTGTAGGATCAACATCTTCCTCAGTAGCTATTTCCTAATTCTCGGTCTCTATAGGCTGATGCTCAGTGTCTTTATCATGTTGATTGGTAGCTTCAACTTGTTGCTTGGGTAGAATGTCAGGTTGTTCAATGTATGTGAATCTATCATAGTCTTTTGGTCCCTTTCTACTTTCTTCATCATTTTTATCAACAAACTCATCAACTCTCACATTTTCACTTTCAATCATTTTGTTAGAAACCTTGTTCAAAAATTTCTAAGCTTTTCTTTGAGTAGAATATCCTAAGAATATTCCTTCATCACCTTTTGAATCAAATTTTCCATTTCTATCATCTTTCAGAATGTAACATCTACTTCCAAAAATTCTAAAATAACTTACATTAGGTATGTACCCAAACCATAACTCATAAGGTGTCTTGTTTGAATCTTTCTTTAGTTGTAATCAGTTTAATGTGTATACAACATTACTAATAGCTTCTCTCTAGTACATTTGTGCAACATCTTTTTCAATCATCGGTGTCCTAGCACAATCAACTATGGATCTATTCCTTCTTTCAACAATTCCATTTTTTTGCAGTGTTCTCGGTGTAGAAACCTTCTCTTTTAGTTCCATGCTCATTACAAAAGTTAGTGAATTCATCAAAAATAAACTCACCTCCTCTATTTGATCTCAATCATTTTAACTCTTTTCCACTTTATCTTTATACTGTACACACTAAGATGCACACTTCTCTAAGTCTTTGCTTCCAAGGGAATCCATGAATGGGAATCCTTAAAAATCAACCTAGAGCTCCCTAGGCATGAAGTGCAAGGGTATTAAGAATGCTCTCACCTAGAGCTATTAAACGTATGACCTTGCTAGTAAACCATGCAATGGGAGATTCAATGAAGACAAGGGCAAGAATGACAATATCCTCAAGAATCAAGATGAGAATGTAATGCAACTATGCTAGAAATGAGAATGCAAGCTAAGCTATGAAAGGAAAGATGCAAGTCTTACAAATCCAAGCTAATTAATCTATGTGAGCTAATCTAGAGCATGGAAATGAAACTAATCTAAGAAAGCATAAACATGAAGCTATGATGAAAGAAATGAAAGCTAGATGCAAGAATGTCTCCAAAAAGCTCCAAAGTCTCCAAGCAATCATGTAGCATAAGGTTAGTATTCAAAATATGGATCCTAAAATGAGAAGAGAGCTCTCCTTTTATAAGAAATGAGAAAGAATGGACCATGGAGATTAAGAGGCAAAATATTTAATCAAGGGTGGAGCTTGAAAGAGGGATCAATCCATGTGCACAAGATTCCTCCAATGAGAAATAAGAGTTGACTTTTGTGCCCCAAATGAGACAAAAATGTCTTTTTCCCTTTTTATAAAATAGGAATAATGCTTTATTTGTGCAACTTAGGATAAGAGGAAAAGTGGGGGGATTTTTAGTTAATAAAAGGGGAGGAAATTCCTTTTAATTAAATAAAGACTTAGGATAAGATGGTTAGCCCATAGAGTAAAATCAAATGAATGATAGAATTAGGATTTGATCAAGAATAAGCAATTGATGATTTTAGCAAATAATGCTAGAAAGGGGCTAATAGTCTAGATGACCATTTTTGGATGATTACAAAAGTTAGTGAATTCATCTAAAATAAACTCACCTCCTCTATTTGATCTCAATCATTTTAACTCTTTTCCACTTTATCTTTATACCACTTAAATATCTTGAAAGCTTCATATTTTTTTTTTAAAAACATAATTGTCATCATCCTAGAATAGTCATCAACAAACAAAATAAAATATATGTCACCATAATAACTCTAAGTTATCATAGGACCACACAAGTTAGTATGAACCAACTCCAAAATAGATTTAGATGAATAGGTCTTGCTCTTGAAACAAGATTTTGACATTTTTCCCATTTGACATTGTTTACACATGACATGGTCAAGTTTAGATAAGCTCGGTAAGCCTCTAACTTTTCTTTTCTTACTTAACCATGTTTTCAAAATTTATATGACATGATATTTTGTACCTTAACCATAAATCTTTAGTTCTAGCCATTAAACAAGAAGTTTCAACATTGTCAAGATAGAATAGATTACCTTTAGATTGTTCACCAATACCGACCAACTTTCATGTTTCATCATAGATTCTTACCTTCCTACCATAAAATGCAACTCGGTGACCTGATTTATTCAACTGTGCTACACTTAACAAGTTATAGTTAAGTCCCTTTACCCAATATGAATTCTCACATCTAATCTTATTGTTCAACATGATAGATCCTTTTCCTTTTACTAGACAAGGTGTATCATTTCCCATTTTAATAGATCCTCCATTATAATTTTCAAGGTATTCAAATTTGCCTTCATCACCAATCATATGATATGTATAGCCACTATTAATAATCTATGTATCACTCTTGCTAACTTTATAAATAAGTGTTGTTTCTACATACCTTTCTTCTTCTTCTAAATCTTCTTTCAAAGCTACGAATACCACCTCAATGTCTTCATCAGTGTCGATGTCAGTGTCATTATCATCATTTTCAACAAGGTAACATGCCTTATTGCCTTTATCTTTATAGTCTTGGTTGTTTCTTCTATCATAGTGTCAGTTACCTCTATGTTCTCAGTTATCTCTTTTGTCAAACTTTCTTTCACCAGATCAATCATTATCTTTGTCATCTCCTTTCCTGTTAGGACACCTATCTACAATATGACTAGTTTCTTTACAGTTAAAACATGTTAGAGGTAATTTCCCTTTATATCTTCCTTTAACTTTTTGTATCCTTCTAGCCATTAGTGCTTCAAGTTCATCAAGTTCATCCTCATCACTGTCACTGTCACTCTTATTTCTTATCATATGTTTACTTCTTGATTTTCTAATTTTCAATGATGACATAAATGTTGACTCAACACTCAGTACAATATTGTTATCATAGTTATTCAGCTCAAAAGTAGTTAGTTTACTGATTATGCAATCAAGTGTAAGAACATTATCAGGGGAAGATCTCATTTCATGAATTGTAGAAATTCTGATAGCATAAATAGGTAGCAAGGTTCTAAGAATTTTACTCACAATAGTGTCTTCATCAATAACACCTCCAGCTCCTCGGATAGCATTGACAATATATTTGATTCAGTTACTGTACTATGAAATGTTTTCTCCTTATTTCATCTTCATGTCATCAAACTTTCCTCTAAGACTCTCAGCTCTATCTCTTAGCACATTTGTATCTCCTCCGTAAACTAGTGCAAGTTTGTCCCACATTACATTAGCATTACTAAATGTCTTGATATCTTTAAATTATGCATCAAATAAGGCAGTAGTAATTTCTATCATTGTCATGTTGTGTTCATGTCTATCTCTCAATTGATCAATAGTCAAAGGTCCAATCGATGGTTGAATGTAAGCATTGTCCAAGTAAAATACTACAGATTCTCCAATTCTAGATATGTGCAATCTCATTGTTTTTTTCCATGTCGAGAAGTTGTCTTTGTTCAGCTTTGGCACCTCTCTCTTATAAATCTTGTGAACTTTAGCTTAAGTCCTTAAAAATTCATTCGAAGCAACCAATGTGCTTTGATACCAATTGTTAGATAACTGAGGGGGGGTGAATCAGTTAAGTCCACTTATTCTACAATCCCAAATTTACAAATGTATATATTCAAACTTTTTCAATCAAATAATCAACTCAATAAGCTAATAACAATATCATTCTCTTCGATTTGTCGATTGACAATCAATTCTATATTGTGTTTACCGATTAATCCAAATATGAAATGTGTAACATAAAATAACAATTTCAATCACATAAAATACACATAACACATAGATTTAACGTGGAAACCCTGTTAGGGGAAAAACCACCTAGGACTGGTAACCCAAAATAATTCACTCTTCTGAACTCAGCTCGGTTAGGATCCAACCCTGTTAAAGGTTACAAAATACACTATAAGGTGTGACCTGGTTAGAGGATTTATCACTAACAGTTCTCCCTTGACCATCATTCACTATCGGGTCAACAAGAAAATAATCAACATTCATTGAATTTCATATTGAAATACAAAAAGACTGTTAAGTCCACTCAATTAAGATATTTATCTGTAACAATGGTTAACCTGATATATTAGTAATCTGATTCAAATAAAACTAAGATTTGTAGATTTTTAGATCTATACTAAGCTCAAAATACCTCCTCTGGTCAATATTCAATTCAACTCTTCATATCCTCCAACTTATTAAGCTCAGTGAATAATACTCTGATGCTCGGTAATGCCTGTTATCCAACTCGGTTCTGTCTATAACTAGTTTGATCAGTGGTGCATGAAAGTAGTCCTTTCATGCAAATTCTCTTGCAGTGTTAATAAGCTTCAGACTCAATAATGAATCTTTTGTCTCTTTAAATAGACTTCATAAACTATTTTCTTGTCATCCGTTAGATTTTGCATCTTAATCTGCATCATTCACTTTATCGCTTCAAGATTTCTCGGTAGATGTGTCTATAACACATTTTGATCTTCTCCATTCGATCAATCTTTGAATTTTGTCAACCGTTAGGTCATCATAACAAACTTTATATTTTACCTTAGAATCATAAGCAATCATCCAGCTCATCAATTTAGTTAGTTGTTATAAACTTTATTTGTTTTTTCACTCGGTCAATACAAAATGTGTTGGTGAATACTAACTCGGTTATTATTGTTACTCAGTATACACTACACTGACTCAGTGTATACATAAATCTTCAATTACTGACCACATAAACTTGTTCAATTTTGATCTTCAATACATAAAAAATTCATGTAATGTAATCAAGTCAACAACATGATGCCATAGACTCATCAATAAGTTACCCAATGTATACCCTAGTCATATCTTCCATATCCATCTCATCTTCATGTAGATATCTCATTCCTTTCTCATTTTTGTTCTTCAGCTATTTGTAACCATCATGATAAGTACAATAAAAACTAGTTGACATCAATGACAATACATATTGACTAATTTAATTGCCTTACAAATCACTTTAGTAGCTCAGTGATCTCTAATCATTGTCTCTCACTTGTCCATTTATTTCATCAAGATTTTCAATCAGTTATAGGTTATTAGAAGAATATGAAAATTAGTAGTGAACCAAACTTATAGGTATTTGTCTTTGCCAACCTAATGGTTCTCATATTCTCATCCAATTGTTTCAATAATAGCTCGGTGAGGTCAAATTAAAAGCTTTTCTTCACAATTTTATAGGCTATATCCATAGCTCCACATGGTACACTATTTGGCCTACTAAGTTGAAATTGTTGTATATTGCTAATGCAATAGGGAATGGTTGATACATTTAATATGTTTAATCACTACATTGAGTAATGTTGGAGCTATTGTTTTTTTCATTAGTATTTTATCACTAATGTCAACATATGTTCTGTGAAGAGAATAGGCTAGTTATGATAGTGTACGGACACTAATGTTTTAGGATGTACAAAGACAAATGAGAGTGCACGAAGATGTTGTGATCTTATATCCAAGATTGCCTCATGTAATGCTATATATTGAATTAGTTACAGATGTTTTGGTAAAGACTGGTTACTGGACTATGATAGTGGAAGTTGACAGAGTGAGTTTCTTTGTTGAAAGAAAAGGTACTAAAGAATGTTGAATTGTCAACACAAGGTATGGAAATGATGCAGGAGCATCTCGGGTCCTTAGCAATCCTGTGTCACCAAAAACAATTTGGAGTTTGTCTTTTTTTCTTGGTTCTACTTTGACCAAGTTGGTCAGTTTCCTTTGTTTACCGAGTGTGGTTAGTTATCTCCTAGGCAGTCAGTTATTTCACTGGCGCTCAGCATTGCCTGTCTTCTACTCGGTTATCTTGCTCACCGATAGGTTTAGTTTTAGTTTCTATTATGGATGACTTGTGCACTTATATTGGATAATGGATTTAATGTTGGAATCCATCATTGGGAAGCATGTGGTCCCAGATCTGACCATTCCTTCCATTGATCATGGATCTGAAGGCCGACTTAGTTCAGTAGCTTCTTTTATAAATGTAGTTGTTGGTTTAGAGTTTAGGGGGAAGTTTTGGGTAGTAGATAGAAGTAGAGATTTGACAAATCCTCACATGTTTGAGGACATCTATATTTCATTATAATATCTAGCCCTAACCGGGAAGGCCTTATAGCCTGGCATGTATCAGTCTATTTGATGAAAATATATGAAATATCTAGCATTCTCTCTCTCACTATTGTTTTTGTTTTCTTCCGCATGTGTTGTGTAGGCTTGGATCATTAGGGTGTGCCATAGTTTGGCCCCTCTTTCTCCCTGCCTTTGCGTCAAGTGGTATTAGAGTGAGGTGAGATCTTGATTTAGGTCTGTGGATCTAGGTTTTTAGGTTCCTCTTGAAGCCCTAGTTGATTGTTGTGGGGGTAGCAGATTGTGATCTAACCTAAAATTGTAGAGGGTTGTCAAGATGGTTCCTAGGAGGCAAGATGTAGATCCAAGATTGGTAGATTTGCTAAGGCAAATTGCTGCTAGGTTAGAAGTTGTTGAAATAGCCCAAAGAAGAGGCAAACATCTTGAAGATGTTAGTGATGATAAAGTTAAAGAAGAACAGGTGAGTGTAGAACCTACACATGTTATGGATCAAGGTGAAGAAATATTTTTGAAGGCTTTGACAAGTCTAAAGTCAACACCACATTTCAATCCTCTTGAGTATGGTGGAAAGCTAGATTCTGATGAATTGGTGGACTGGATCACCGAGATGGAAAAGTATTTTGAATATGAAAACATTCCTGAAGATAAGAAGGTGAAGATTGCAAACACAAAGTTGAAAAGTCATGCATCCTTATGGTGGGAACATCTATAGGTGGATAGGAAGAGGAAAGGAAATGACAAAAACAAGGTATGGAGTAAAATGGTAAACAAATTGAAATGAAAGTTAATACCTTGTGATTATTAGATTAACCTAGTTCGGCAAATGTAAAGTTTGAGATAGAAAGATAGCTCAGTAAAAGAGTATGCTCAGGAATTCTATAGGTTAGATATCATATCTGGACATGATGAAGATGATGTGGAAAGAATCGGTAGATACCTGAATGGTTTGAGAGTTTCCATCCAAGAGGAAATTAGTATGGTCAAGTTGGAGAACATTGAAGAGGCTTATCAATTTGCTTTGAAGGATGAGGAGAAATTGAACAAGAGACATGAGAAAAGACAAAGAGGTTGAGGTGGTCGATTCCCTAGAGGAAGAGGTAGATCCAATGGTGAAAATGGTAGATCTAAACTACAAAAGACTAATCTGGACAAAGGAAAGACCGAGTGGAAAGGTGAAAGTTCACCTAGAGGCAGAGGCAGTAACTACCGAGGTGGTTATAGTAGAGGAAGTTTCTGAGGAACTTGTTATAATTTCAGAGAAGAAGGACATAGATATTTTGAATGTACACAGGCTAGTAAGAAGGCTAGTAGCAGTAGAAATGCTTTGGTACCAAAAGAGTCACTTAATGAACCTGAGAAGGAAAATAACTTGATGGTAAGGAGAGTACTATGGAATGAAAGAAAGAAGGAAGATCCGGAAAGCAAAATTTTGTTCAAGACCAGATGTAGAATTTCTAACAAAGTTTGGAAGGTAATCATTGATAGTGGTCGCTCAGAGAATTTGGCATCTGAAGAGATGGTCACAAAGTTGTAGTTGGAAAGGTTGGTATATTCAAAGCCATATCAGATTTCATGGATCAAAGATGAGCATACACTCCTGGTAAGTGAACAATGTTATGTGAATTTGAAGATTGGAAAATACTATGATAAGGTGTTATGTGATATCATGCCTATGGATTGTTGTCACATTTTATTGGGTAGACCTTGGCAATATGATAGACACGTTGTATATGATGGGAGATTGCATAAGTATACTATTGTGGTTGATGGAAAGAAACAAATCTTGTTACCATTGATGGAATAACCTGTTAGTAATGTTTGCACATCTGTAAAATTTTGTTTGATGGAAGGAAGAAAGTTTGCTAACTCTTTGAAGAAGAATTATGTATGTTTTGTTGTGATCCCTAACAAACTAAGTAAGAAAATAGAGGATAATGTCCCTGAGGAGATTGATAAGTTACTCACTGAGTATAGTGAAATCATTTCTAATAATGTACCTGATGGTTTACCACTGAAAAGAAGTATTGATCATTGTATGGATCTAATCCTTGGAGCTAGTTTACCAAATAAGGCACCTCATCGGTTGACACCTACTGAGAATCAGGAATTGAACCGACAATTCAAGAGTTGCTGGAGAAATGTTTGATCAGAGAAAGTTTGAGTCCTTGTGTAGTACCTACTGTATTGGCACATAAGAAGAATGGAAAATGGAGAATGTGTACTAATTCCAAATAAATCAATAAGATAACAGTGAAGTATAGGTTTCCTATACTGAGAATGGATGATATAATGGATAGTTTGACTAGACCAAAGTATTTCACAAAGATTGATTTGAAAAGTGGGTATCATCAGATCAGAATTAGAGAATGTGATGAATGGAATACTACTTTCAAGACAAAATAAGGTTTGTATGAGTTGTTGGTTATGCCTTTTGGTTTAACTAATACACCGAGTACTTTTATGAGGTTGATGAATGAAGTTTTGAAGAAATTCTTGGGTAATTTTGTGATTGTATATCTTGATGATATTATGATATTCAGTAAGACTAGAGAAGAACATTTCTTGCATGTTAGACAAGTTTTGCAGAGATTGAAAGAGAAAAATTTGTTGATAAATTTGAAAAAGTGTTCATTCATGAAAGAGAAGATTGTACATTTGAGATTTGTTATTTCAGCTAATGGTTTGAAGATGGATCCTAAAAAGGTTGAAGCTATTTTGAATTGGCCTACACCTATGAATGCTAGTGAGGTAAGATCATTTCATGGTTTGGCAAGTGTTTATCAAAAGTTCATAAGGAATTTCAAATCAATTTGTAATGCTATGACTGAGACTATGAGAGGAGACAAAAGAGAATTCAAGTGGACACATGAAGCTGACAAAAGTTTTGAGACTTTGAAGCAGAAGGTTGTTGAATTACTTGTTTTGGCATTACCTAATTTCAGTAAAGTATTTCAAGTGGAATGTGATTCAAGTGGAAGTGCAATTAGAGTTGTGTTGAGTCAAGAAGGTAAACCTAGCTTCCTTAGTAAAAAGTTAAATGATGCTAGAAGGAAATATTCTGTGTATGATCAAGAATTCTATGCCTTTGTTCAAGCACTGAAGAAATGGAGACATTATTTGATACTGAGTGAATTTGTGTTGTATACCGATCATAAGGCTTTACAATATTCGGGTAGTCAGAATAATTTGAATCAGAGACATATGAAATGGGTTGAGTATTTGCATAGTTATACATTTGTGATAAAGCATAAGAATGGAGTCACTAACCGAGTTGCTAATGCATTGAATAGAAGAAGATCTTTGATGACCAAGATGAAAATTGAACTTCTTGGTTTTGATGAGATGAGAGATTCTTATGAGTTTAACCCTGATTTTTCTGAGCCATGGAGAAACTACAGAGCACCTATTCAAGATCAACAAGATACTAAATGGGATCAATATTTCATTCAGGAAGGTATGTTGTTTAAAGGTATTCAATTATGTATACTGAGAGGATTAATGAGAACTAATCTGATAAAGGAAAAGCATAGTAGTGGTTTGGCTGGACATTTTGGTATTGATAAAACATGGAATTTGCTTAAGGAGAAGTACTATTGGCCATAGTTGTAGAAAGATATTCAAAAATTTGTGAAAAGTTGTGGAATTTGTCAAATTGTAAAAGGAGTAAGTCAGAATACTAGATTGTATACACTGATTGTTGTTCCTGAGAAACCTTGGATTGATATCAGTATGGATTTTGTTCTTGGCTTACCGAAGACAGTAAGAGGTAATGATTCAATATTTGTTATTGTGGATAGATTTTCTAAAATGGCACATTTTATACCTTGTAGAAAGACATTAGATGCAGTACATGTAGCAGATCTTTTCTTTAAGGAAATTGTCAAATTGCATGGATTACCGAGGAGTATTATCTCTGACCGAGACAGTAAATTTGTTGGATAGTTTTGGAAAACCCTTTGGAAGAAATTTGGCACTGAGTTGAAATATAGTTCTACATTTCCCCCACAAACTGATGGATAGACTGAAGTTGTGAATAGAAGTTTGGGAAATCTTTTGAGATGCTTAATTGGAGACACACTGAGTAACTAAGATTCTGTGTTGGCACAACCAGAGTTTTCATACAATAATTCAATGAATAGGAGTACTGAAAAGACACCATTTGAGATTGTGAATGGCACACAACCAAGAGGAATATCTGATTTGAGAGACATTGCTGATGAGAATAAGAAAATTGTTGGAGTAAAATTTGATGAGTACATAAAGACATTGAATGAAGATGTGAAGCTGAAGCTGGAAGATAGTAATCAGAAATACAAAGATAGAGCTGATAGATCTAGAAGACATAAAACTTTTGATTTTGGTAATGAAGTGATCATTCATTTGAAGAAAGGTTGATTTTCTATTGGAACCTATGAGAAGCTGAAGATGAAGAAGTTTGGAACTTCCAAGATTGTGAAGAAATTTGACAATGGAAATGCATATGAGATTGAGTTACCTGATGACATGGTCATATCACCTATTTTCAACATTGTTGATTTATATGAGTATCATGAACCTGATGAAGAAGAGACGATACCAACAAAATATCCTAAGACGTAGAATGATGAAGTTGAACATATTTTGAAGGAAAGAATTGGAAAGAGTACAAGAGGAAAATAATATATGGAATATTTGGTAAAGTGGAAGAATAGACTGATGGAAGATAGTTCTTGGATTTCACTATCTAAGTTTGATGTAGCTTGGAACAGACCTACCAAATGATTCAAAGAATCATTTCAAAATAACCCCAGGTGTCTGTGTTGCTTGGTTCCTCCTTTGACTGAGTTGTTGGTAGTTGGTCGATTTCCTTTGGTTACCAAGTGTAATCGATTATCTCCTGGGTGGTTAGTTATTTCACTGGCACTCAGCATTGCCTTTCTGCTGCTCAGTTATCTTGCTCACCAATAGGTTTAGTTTTAGTTTCTGTTGTGGCTGACTTGTGCATTTATATTGGATCATAGATTTAATGTTGGAATCCATCATTGGGAAGCGTGTGGTCCCAGATCTGATTGTTCCTTCCATTGATTGTGGATCTAAAGGTCGACTCAGTTTGGTAGCTTCTTGTATAAATGTAGTTGTTGGTTTAGAGTTTAGGGGGGAGTCTTGGGTAGTATATAGAAGTAGAGATTTGATAGATCGTCGCATGTTTGAGGACTTCTATATTTCATTGTAATATATGGCCCTAACTGGGAAGACCTTATAGCCCAGCATGTATCAGTCTATTTGATGAAAATACATGAAAGATCTTGCATTCTCTCTCTCACTGTTGTGTTTGTTTTCTTCTGCATGTGTTGAGTAGGCTTAGATCATCAGGGTGCACCATAATTTGGCCCCTCTTGCTCCCTACCTTTGCATCAGGAAAGCAAGATTAAGTGAGCCATGGTGTGTGATCTAGAGAAGACTTATTTGGGAGTCAACTTTAGTAATGAAGTGTGCATTTTGTTTGGTGAATGTGAATTAAGGATGTTGGACCTTAATTGTTTTAATATAATTATTGTATACTTGTTTTAGATAATGTGTGTATCTTAGAAAGGGTTTATGTAATTAGAAAAGCCTAAGCAGCTGACCTGATCATGTAGAATGTAATAGGTTATATATGTAAGATTTTTTCTTTGGAAAATATATGGTGAGAATGTATGTGATGTGAAGGAGATTGTTAAAGTTGTGAGCTTGTGTCTACTAGATGTAGAGTAGAGGATTACTGGTGAACTTCATTGGAACTTATCAAGCAAAGATAGTTGATGTCAGACAGTTCAAAAGATTTTGTATTTCTTCCTATACAATTGTGTTGCGAACAATGAGTTCTGAAGGTGGATTTAACCTTCTTCGGGCAGTGAGCCCACCCTTCTTTCATGACTCCTAACAAGGTCTATCCTTTAACAAGGACTATATATTGTAATGTTTCAATAAGCTCCTAATAGGGCTAGATCTTCTAACAAGGCTACTATACTCTCAGTACATCATTTGTGGGTGCTAATTTCCATCGGGGTTTTTACCTTTAACAGGGTTTCCCCAAGACCAAAATATTTTATTATTATGTTAGAATTCATTGTGTCCATTGGATTTCATATTGTTGTTATTCAAAGTTTAAAGTTTAATAATTTATCATACAACAAATTCACCCCCCCCCCCCCCTTAGTTGTATTGTGGACTGTTATTCCTAACAATTGGTATCAGAGCTACTAGTCCTTAGAGAGAAATCTTAAAAGCTTGATGTGATCTTGGAGATGGGGTTCTATATGAAGGATAGTCCAAATTTTGATCTTGAAAACTTTGATAGTTGGAATAACAAGATGTGAACTCATTTGCTATGTTTGGGCATCGACTACTAGTTGATTAAAAAGAATAAGGTAGCTATGAAGACTGAGAATGATTTTCCATCAGCTACTGATGATGAAAATAAGGTAATGTATGCACCCTAAAATGGTCACCTAGACTTTGGGCCCCCATTTAGTAATTTATCAAACCCCTGAATCAATATTTTCAAAAATCAACATTTTCAGCTCAATATCAATTTCCTTGATCAAATCCTATTTTATCATATTCGATTATTTTCTATGGGCTAACCATTTTATCCTAAAGTCTTTATTTATTAAAAGGAATGTTTCCTCCCCTTTTATTAAATAAAAATCCCCCACCTTTTCCTCTTATCCTAAGTTGCACAAATAAAGTACTATTCTTATTTTATAAAAAGAAGAAAAGCACTTTTTGTCTTATATGGACACAAAAGTCAACTCTTATTTTCTCATTGGATGATATTTGTGCACATGGATTGATCCCTCTTCAAGCCCCACCCTTGATTATATCTTTTGCCTCTTAATCCCCATCATCGGTTGATTCTCATTTCCTATAAAACAAGAGCTCTCTTCCTCATTTTCATATGCATTTTTTAATACTAATGTTATGCTGTAGGTTTTCTAGGTCACTTTGGAGCTTTTGAAGATTTGGAGCATTATTGGCTTACATTTTACATGCTTTCATAGTTTATCTCTTGCATTCTAGTTCCATTATCATGGCATTCATAGTATAGATTTCCCTTATGTTTTAGATTACTTCATCTAGTCTAATTAGGAAGGATTTGTAACACTTGCATCTTTCCTTTCATAGTTTAGTTTGTACTTTCATTTCCATAGCTTAGCTTGCACCTCTCATTTCTAGCTTGCATATTCATCTTCATCTAGTTTGCATTTGCATTTCATAGTGATTCATTGGGATATTGGCATTCTTGCCCTTGTCTTCATTTGAATCTCTCATTGTGTGGTTGACTAGCAAGGTCATTAGCTTAATAGCTCTAGCTGAGAGAAAATTTTAAATAATCTTGCAACTCCATACATAGAGAGCTCTAGGTCGCTTTCTAAGATTTCCTATTCATGGATTCCCTTGGATATAATTACTTAGAGAAGTGCACCATTTGAGTGTGTACAGGTATTCTCATACAACATGATTGCAAGGGAAGCATTGATCAGTGAACTCTCTGAAGGAGAATTTACTAAAGTTAAAGACCTAGATTCGGCAAACCAGATTTGGCAAATATTGGAAGCACTATATGAAGGAGACAAGTATACCAAGAAAGAAAAGCTACAGAACTAGAAAACAAAGATGGAGAAGCTACAAATAAATGATGATGAAAGAAATAGGGCTTATGTTCAAAAGGTTACAAAAGTTGTGGTTGAAATTAGAAACTGCGGAGGTACTTATGATGAAGAAGAAGTCATTGTGAATATCCTTTGATCATTGACACCTTCTTACAAGTTTAAGGCTATATCTATTCAAGAGACTATACCTTTGACTTTGAAATTTATTAGAGGGATGTTGATTTCAAAGCTAACTACCTTTGAAGCTGCTAAAATGGGAGATTCTATACCTAAAGTTGAATCTGCATTTAAAGCATCTACACACAAAAGAATAATGTCTGCACTTCTAAGCACCAACAGTGAGAACCTAAAAGAAGAGCTTGGTGAATATGCTAAGGAATGGGAACAGATATAAGTAGAGGAAAAAAAGATGGATGAAATTGTTGCATTGATTGCTAAAAGAGAAAAGAGAGGTAAGGGTAAATTTGAAGGCAAATTACCTTTGAAATGTTTTTCATGCAATAAGGTAGGTCATTTTGCATCTAGATGTCCTACAAGAGTTCCTAAGTACAAGCCTAAGTTTTTCAAGTCTAATTATTCAAAGGATAAGGAATGTTATTATGCTAGTGAAGGTATATCTAATGATGATGATTTAGATTATGAGATTGGATTTTTTGCTATTAAAGATGAACTAGTACATGAGGAAAAGGATTTAGCATCACATGTTGATAAGAAATCTGAATGGATAATAGAAGTGGTTGTTAACATCATATGACTAGAGACAAAAAAATTTTTGTTAAATTAGTAAAGTATGATCGTGGTGTTGAGGTTTGGAGACAATCTTCCTAAACCTATCATAAGAGTAGGATCTATTACTCTGGATGGAAAAACTAATACTGATAATGTACTACTTGTTGATGGAGTTAAGCATAACTTGTTGAGTTTTGGATAGTTGATGGACAAAGAGTCTCAATTACAATTCAATGATGGTAAATGTTTTATCATAAATAAGGCAAGAAAGCTGATTGCAACCGGTACTAAATCTAGAGGTAATGTATTTGAATTAAATACATCTCGAGCCTCTTTTTTTATTACAAAGGTAGATGATAGTTGGTTATGGCATATAAGGTTTTTCATGTTAATTTTGACAATATTGTGAAGGAAAGTTTGACTAATGTAGTAAGAGATCTACCAAAGATTGTGAAACCATCTAACACTGTATGCAGAGAATGTGTTATGGGAACATAGACTAGAAGTAGTTATAAAAGCAAAGCATATACATCAAAAGGAAATTTGGATCTGGTACATATAGACCTATGTGGACCTACAAGGACAAAATCATACTATGGTGAAAGGTATTTCATATTTTTTGTTGATGACTATTCTAGAATGATGTGGGTTACTTGAAAGAAAAATCAAAAGCATTTGATAAATTCAAAATATTCAAGGAAAAAGTAGAAAATGAATCAGGATTAAAGATAAAATGTTTGAGATCAAACAAAGGTGGATATTTTACTTCAAACTTATTCAATTCATATTGTGAAGAGCATGGAATATAGAGACAAACATCTGCTCCTAGGACTCCACAACAGAGTGGAATAGCAGAGCGAAGAAATGGGACTATACTTGATGCTACTAGGACAATGTTGCTTGAAAGAAATGTATCTCATATGCATTGGGGAGAGGTTGTTGGGATAGTGGTGTACACATTAAACAGAGTTCAAATCAGAGAAGGCACAAGTAAGACTCCTTACAAATTATGGTTTAATCATACTCCTACTGTAAAATATTTTAGAATATTTGGTAGTAAATGCTATCTCAAGAGAGATTATGAGATAGGGAAGTTTGATGCTAGAAGTGATGAAGGAATTTTCCTTGGTTATTCTACTAAGAGAAAGGCTTATAAATGTTTCAATCTGAGATTAAGGAAGATGACTAAAAGTAACAATGTGAAGATAGATGAAAGGTTTTAGATACAAGAGAGAATGTATGACTATAATCATAAAATAGAGATTAAAGAGGTTTCTTTTGCAGAAGAAGAAGAAGAAATTATTGAGGTTGAATGCAAAAATGAGACTTGTGATGATTACATAAATGAGGCTACTGAGGTTCCTAACACTCTGAGGTATGTAAAGAACAATCATCTTGAAAACCAAATTATTGGTAACTCTAATCAAGGAGTAATTACTAGATCAAAGGCTAGAGAAGAAATTTGTTTGATTTCTCAAGTTGAACCAAAGACTACAGATGAAGCTTGTAGAGATGAATCTTGGATAAATGCTATGAAAAAAGAGTTAGATCAAATAAAGAAGAATAACACTTGGGAATTGGTTCGTAGACCTAAGAACAAAAATGTAATAGGAACTAAATGGGTTTTTAGAAACAAAATGAATGAAGAAGGAGTTGTAGTAATAAACAAAGCAAGACTGGTATGTAAAGGCTATTCAAAACAAGAAGGCATATATTTTGAAGAGACCTTTTCTCTTGTTGCTAGAATAGAAGCTGTGAGATTATTCTTTGCTTATGCTACACATAAGAACTTCAAGGTATATCAGATGGATGTGAAATATGCATTCTTGAATGGGGATATTGAAGAAGAAGTGTACATAGAACAACCTAATGGATTTCATTAATGCAAAGATGGAGGCATGGTATGCAAGTTGAATAAGGCACTGTATAGACTGAAGCAACCTCTAAGGACTTGGTATGCAAGGTTAGACAAATACTTACTTTAGCTTGGATTTAGAAAAGGTAATGCTGGTGTATATGATAAAAATGGGAGATAATGATGTGATGAAGTGATATATAGGATTGGGGAAGGTAAGATCCTCTTCTTAACCCCAAATTCCCAAAGGAAAGATCCAAATTGATTAACCACAAGAAGATGGTCAATGCATAAATGAATCAATCGATAGAGAATATGAATAAAGGAGAAGACTTTATATTCCATTATGGAAAGGAGTATTGAAATATTAATTGAATTTGAAGACAAATACTAACCTTCAAAATATGAAAGATCTGGAAAATGCTATTTTCTAGTGTCTGTACATAGTTATTAGAAATTCTGCAACAAGTTCTATCCTGGAAACACAGAGATAGAGAAAACCCAGAAACCTACTTTTATGAGAAAGGTCGACCTTGACCCAAATATAGGGGCACAATCTTACCCATTTAAGTTGACCTTGACTTGTGTTGCTCTGACAAAAATTATGTTCGCGAATCCTAAAATTTTGCCAAAAAGGATACTCAGATATGATCTGTAATTCATTGTTATGCACCTGTACCTATAAGAAAAATGGTTTTGTTTTTTGTGGGGGAGGGGTTTTCCTTGGTCAAACCCCAATTTAGGAATTAACCTTAAGATTGAATTGAAATTGCAGTCATAAACAAAGTAAATGAAACAATTCACTTTGCCTATGTTGAAACCCTTGTGGAGGATTCGAATCCTTGAATCCACAAGTATGGATGCTCCAAATGAATGTAGAATTGCATGTAGGATGTCCCAAATCAATTGCATTAAATATCAAACATCAATTTTGAATGGATCTTGGAATAGGAAGAAGATTGAATGGAAATGGATGGAGAAATCTTCAACAAAGGGACTCCATAGAGATTGAATCTTTCAATGGCTACCAATGGATGTCCTTGATGAATTGGATATTGAATGCTTGAATTCTTGAAGATGAATGAATGCTTGAATGTTTTATTTCTCCTTCTTTCTTCCTTGATGATTGCCTGGTCATGTAGTTTCTTGGTGAATGAAATAGATGTTTGATTGCAAAAGATGGATTGAAATGAGAGAGGAAGGCTTCCTTTTATACAAGTTAGGGCACAAACTTCTAGAGAGGCCTACATAGGAGAATTAAATTACCATTTAAACCTTTACTCTTGGAGGTGGACCTAATTTAAATATCATTTAATAGTTTACCATTTTGAAGCCCAAAATAGCTGACTCGGAAGTGGGAAAATAAACTTTTCAAAACCTGACATCCGGAAACTTTCAAAGCTTGAAATCTGGACCCAGGGTCAGGGTCAAGGTCAACTCTAACCTAGATCAAGGTCAAGGTTGACCTTGACCTAGAAGGTCAACCTTGACCTGGAGGTCAAGAACCTCAAATTCTCAAGATCAAGTGCCAGAAATAGGCTGGGAAAAGGTGAAAAGAGAAGCAGAACAAGGGAAAAATCCAAATCCAAGTGAAAGACCCATTCAAGTCATTTGACATGACCCATACCACTTACTTAGAGGGCTAAACCGGTCCCAAATAGAAGTGCTTCCATTTTCCAACAATACATTTAGCCCCCACTTTAGCAAGAGTATGGACTTGATGCAAACTCTTGGTAAACGAGATCACAATGAAAAAGATAATCTTATTGAAATCAAAGGGACAAAGGAATCATCAAGCCCCCAAGGACTCAATTCTTCATCAACTCCAAGATTAAAATAAGAGAGACATCTCTAGAAAAGAGAGCGAATAGGGTTTGATTGCCTCACCCAATGAGAACTTATGTCCCATTGTGAACCACACAAGGAAACAATGCAACTGGAAAGATGGAATTGAACCACCTAGTGAATGTGGCTACTCACTAGTCAACCCATCAAGGATTCACCCTTAGGAATATTCTACTCCTAAAGAGAAAATCCAAAAACAAAAGAGATCAAGCCTTAAGGACACCTCCGACCTTAAGGGATCAAAATTTTGAAATTTGAAACAGGAGGGATCAAGAGATCCTATAAGATAAAAATCCATGCTTTAAGGATTAGTCTCTAATCCAAAAAGGGAGAAAAGAGCTTTGAAAAATATATGTATACTAAAACTATGTGTGTAAAAATAGTGAGAAGAGCATATGCCCCCATGTTAAATTCATTGCTAACACTTTAATAGGAGCAATGGCTTGAATGGAAATATAAACAACTCCATTGATTACGTTTCCACTGTGAGATTCCCCCAAACAAAGACAAATCAAGGGAAATACCACATAAACATACAAAGAACACAGAAGGGATCTACCTATCATGGGGTCATTATGATCATAAGATAATATTTATATAGGATATTATTACAAATGAAGTGACATCATTCCCCAAAGAAAGTAGAACTACAATCACAATGGAGAAAAGAACACATAAGAGTTACGAAGAAGAGTCTTTTTTTACCACAACATGGAGACCAAAAAGATCTTGTGCCAACAAGTCGCAAATCCAAGTGAACTACACAAGGAAACATTTATGAATAATATCACAGGTACGCCATAACATGAAAACAACATATAGAAGAACAAAGATACATATAGAGGAATTGTACAATAGGTTTGATTCCTTTATCACCTTGTACCAACAAAGTAACAAGGGTCATATAAAAGAATCTAACAACATTTAGCAAATACATCATGGGAGAAGCATAATACAATACGCAAACATGCAAAAAGCTACCATAAAGGATAATCCAATCAAGCGTGTTGCCTACTCTCCCCATCTCGTTCTATATCATTTAGGGAAGGTGGAAAACTTACAAGAGGGACTATATCCAACATAGTAGGAATAATAGCCAGTTCCAAACAAGGATCCTCTTGAGAATCATAATGTTTGATACTAGGTGTAATTATCAATTGTGTTGAAAGAATATTAGGTAAATCAATGTCAATGTCAATAGTCCCATATTAATTATTAACATCATTAGTATCATCAAGAGTATCTTCTTCATCTAGATTAATTGAAATAGAATCTAAGATATGAATAGGATCATCATAATCATTCAGCTTAACATCATTATTAACATTAACTTCCTCTAACACATTAGGCATAGGCTAGTCAAAAGAATATAAAGAAC
Source organism: Chamaecyparis obtusa (assembly GCA_027943335.1). NCBI lineage: Eukaryota > Viridiplantae > Streptophyta > Pinopsida > Cupressales > Cupressaceae > Chamaecyparis > Chamaecyparis obtusa. The sequence continues at coordinate 1,846,140 of BSBK01000508.1, read as the reverse complement.
TTTGAATAACAGAGGCATGGGCTTTAGCTTGAGCTTGATGCTTCTTACGATGTTCATTATCAAACTAGTTATGTTTTGTCTTGTTTGAAATATGTTGAGAACTAGGAGGGACAACTAGTGGTTCCTTTATAGGTTCTATAGGAGGATTAGTAGGATTCTCGGCTAGCTAAAAGGCAATACTAGGAGCATGATTAACAGAACTAGAAGCCATGGATAAAGGAGGTATGAAAGGCATAGGCAAAAGCCCATGGTTAAGATCCATCTGAGGCATGCTTAACTCAAGAATCTTGTGATGTTTATAGGCTTGATATGAGCAGAAAAGGTTATCAAGTTGAGAATGACATGAATTAGGTGATGAAGGCTAATAGAAGTCAAGGGTAGCACAATCCATAGGCCTAGAAGGTTGATATAAACTATGATTAATCATCTTCACTTCTTCATCATGAATGAATTTAAGATACTTATAGATAGGAGAAGAAACAACATGCATGGCATTCAACCAAGGAAAACCTAACTTAACTTGAAACTTTTCAAAAGTAGGAACAACAACGAAGGTAGTGTCCAAAACTTTACCAAAAAATTAAATAGGTAAGTTAATAGAACCAAATGATGGATAAATAAAACCATTAAAGGTTTGAATCCACACATTTGATGTATCATAAGAATCACATTGTAAGTTATTCATAAAAAGATGTTGTTCAGTAATAACATTGACTAAGGATGTAGGATCGACAAGATAACCATGCATAGGTATCTTCTAGAAATTCTAGCATAAATGTAGAGAGGACCATTAGGAGCTTTAATAGTCGTAGAATCATCGAAGGTGATCAAGAGTTCCCTAGGTCTTCTATTCTTAGGTTGTTTTTGAGGTTTAGGTTTAGGTTGAGGTGGAACTTGAAGTTGAGATTGAGGTTGGGTGGAGATATAGATTCAGACAAAACAACATGCTCCACATGGTTAACAATTTGATTGAGATCATCCATCTTTGAATCATAAACAATATCCACAAAAGACAGTTGAACAATGGTATTAGTATCATGTGTAGGCAAAGGATTCGTATAGATTTGGAGATTTTTATTAGGAGGAGAGACAAATTTGTTCCCACTACCATCAAAATTATCAACAGATAAAGCATTAGAATCAATTAAGTCTTGAACCTTATGTTTTAAAGAATAACACTTCTTAGTATCAAGGCCATTTTGATGATGGTATTGACAAAAGGTTTTGGAATCAAAGGATTTGGATACCACCGTAGCAGGTAAAAGAGGTCAAATGGGAGATAAAGTAATCATATTAGCAGTCAACAATTTACTTATAATAGAATGTAAAGATTTAGAGAGAGGAGTAAATGTACGATTCAGATGAAAAGAAGTGGATTGATGCAGGAGCATCCTGGGTGTAAGAGCAATCATGCATCACCCAAAAATATTTTTGATTTCTCTTCAATAAGGGCTATCTTGTGTAGAGCTTCTATTTTTGGAAAGTTACTATTTTTAGTAAGTTTTTCATTCGAGCTCATAATGGTCTATTTTCTTCCTTGGAGGTTCATTTTGTCATATCAGCCTGCCAATAAAGTTTCATTGCCAGATCAAGTTTAGTTTTGAAGTTATTGAAAATTATTAGTATTGGCAACATGGTACAGAAAGTTTGAACTCAATTTTGAAGGCTTTAGAGACCCCGGATGAGGTTGAAACTTCAGGTGAATGAAGCTTTCTTGATTTAGGCATTGTAGAGCACTTCGTGCCCTTTCCAAAATGGGATCATAATAGTCAATCGGATCAACGGGTGATGACTTATGGTCTTCGAAAGTTGGGTCACCTAAAATGGTAGAAAATAATTTTTCTTCAAAATTTATGTTTGGGTTTCAAAAGTTGTTTTGAGCTGACTATGATGTAATAAAATGAAAAATAAAATAATTCTAAGTTTGGTCGGCCTTTATGGCTAAATTTCTGGAACCTTCCCAGGCGGTGGAAAGTTGCCTATATAAGGAAGGTTGTAGTGTTGTCTTAGGTAGTTCAGAGCAATTCTGGGTAGATCTGGGTAATAATTCGAGGCTTTGTCCTATAGAATATTGTAAGGGAAATGCCCATGTGGCTTTGCATATTGCAATTCTGAAATTTGTAATTTCACATTTGTGGAGATAATAAGAAGCCCATTTTTTGTTCTTGCAATTTGTTGTATTTTCTCTATTTTTGTTATGTGTTTGTGGTATTAAAGGGAGTACCCTTCATCATGGATGCAGAAGTGGCATTATTGGATGCAACAAAAACTTGATCAACAACTACATTCACTTGTCTATTTATCTTGACATAGTTGTTAGGTTTTTTAAACTTGTTTGGATTAGGAGCAGCATCACTCTTATCAACTGAGATGGGAGACATTGGAGTGTTGCTCTCAAATTAACTCACTTGTAATTGATAATGATGAAGCACTGTACAAAGTTGTTGAAAAGAGGTAAATTTAGTAAGTACAATCTTGTCTCTAATATCTTTTTATAAATTTGAAATAAACATACATTGAATATCAATATCAGGAACAAGATAAGAAATCTGAGCATACAAATGCTTAAACCTACCAATAAATTCAGTCAATTTTTCTTTAGTATTTTTTTTACAATGCATCAAATCAGTTAAGGACACTTGTAGACCAATGTTATTTTAAAATTGTTGAATAAAGGCATTGGAAAGTTTTGGAAAAGAATCAATAGAATAAGGAGGCAAGGAACAATACCATTGCAAGGCCTTATTAAGAAAAGTTCTAGCAAACAACTTGGCTAAAATCCTATGGTCATGAGCATAGTCACTACAAAGGATTTGAAATGTTTTAACATGAGTAACAAGGTCTCCCTTGCCATTGTAATTTTCAAGATGAGGCATATTGACTTGCTGAGGAACAAGAGGATGAATAATGTCTAGGGATAAAGGACTACCCATGTCACATGTAGGAATGCTAAACTTGGATTGAGTTAAAGATGCAAGTTGTTGTTGTAAAGAGGACACATTTTGAGCTAGACTGATGACTATGGAATCATTAGATGAAATAGGAGGCATAGAAACATTAGAAACACTAGGTAAAGTGTATGAAGTGGCAAGAATGGAAGACACAACCGGGGGAACACTTGGAACCACTATTGGAAGAGGATTGGAATAACTAAAAGGAACATTATGATAAGAAGGTTTTGAAGTAGGTAGAGACACGGGAGGAATACTCATAGGAAGAGAGGGAACTGACATAGTCACTAAAGGCGGAGTATAATTAGGAATTCTAGGTAAAGGAATAGAGGAAGGTTCCACACTAGTGACAACAGTGAATCCTGAATCTTGAGCTTCTTGAGCTAAAGGTTTAACATTTAAATGCATGACATGAGTAATACCACACAAGAGATAGAGACCTTGATCACTATCATGAAGGACTTTCTTAAGAGCATCTATAGCTTGAATAAAATCTTGATTATGGTTTTCTTGAGTAAGCCAATTTCCCATTTTTTCAAGTTCAGTTGAAAGTTTTTGGAATTTTTCAGGAGGAACTCTTAAAGCATCATCCTCATCATGAGATGAATGAGAAGATTTATGCTCCATATTAGGATTAGAATCATGATTAATCAAGTTTTCATATGGGATCCTAAGGAGAGGAGAGGAAGACTTGGGATCAAAGAAACCCATAAGTCTACGACTTCTTCTAACCAAAATATTATAAGTAGGACTAGAGCTAGTAAAGCTCGTATACCAATACAATGCAAATGAACTAAACTAGGAAAATAGAAAGCATGAACAAATAAATTTCTTTTGTGTTTTTTCTTTATATGAAATGTAAATGCAAACACATAAAAGAAGGCTAATACATGCAAGATCTAACATAATAAAAGAAAGAGTTATCTATCGCGGAGTCACCAAAATGTATATTATAAAAAGGGAGATAATCATGTGACGACGTGATATATAAAATTGGGGAAGGTAAGATCCTCTCCTCAACCCCAAATTCCCAAATGAAAAATACTAACCTTCAAAATATGACAGATCTAGAAAATGCTATTTTCTAGTGTCTGTACACAGTTTTGGGAAATTTTGCAACTGACTCTAGCCTGAAAACACGGAGACAGAGAAAACCCAAAAACCTTATGCTTTTCTAAGAAAGGTCAACCTTGACACAAATACAGGGCACAATCTTACCCTAGGGCACAATCTTATCCCTTTAAGTCGACCTTGACCTACCCTGCTCCAACACAAATTTTGTTCGCAAATCCTGAAAGTTTGTCAAAAAGGGTACTCGTATTTGATCTGTAATTCATTGTCCTGCACTTGTACCTACAAGAAAAATTGTTTTGTTTGTTGTGGGGGAGGGTTTTTCCTTGGTCAAACCCCAATTTAGAAATTAACCTTAAAATTGAATTGAAATTGTAGTGATAACAAAGTAAATGTAACAATTCACCTTGCCTATGTTGAAACTCTTGTGGAGGATTCGAATCCTTGAATCCATAAGTATGGATGCTCCAAATGAATGTAGAATTGCATGTAGGATGTCTTGAATCAACTTCATTAAATCATCAATGCCAATCATGAATGGATCTTGGATTAGGAAGAAGCTTCAATGGAAATGGATGGAGAAATCTTCAACAAAGGGGCTCTATAGAGATTCAATCCTTCAATGGCTACCAATGGATCTCCTTAATGAATTAGATCTTGAATACTTGAATTCTTGAAGATGAATGAATGCTTGAATGCTTTATTTCTCCTTCTTTCTTTCTTGATGATTTCTTGGTCATGTAGCTGCTTGGTGAATAAAATGGATGTTTGATTGCAAAAGATGGATTGAAGTGAGAGAGGAAGGCTTCCTTTTATACAAGGTAGGGTACAAACTTCTAGAGAGGCCTACATAGGAGAATTAAATTTCCATTTAAACCTTTACTCTTGGAATTGGACCTAATTTAAATATCATTTAAGATTTTACCATTTAAAAGTCCAAAACAACCAACCCGGAAGTGGGAAAATAAACTTTCTGAAACTTGACATCCGGAAACTTTTGAAACTTGAAATCTGGAACCAAGGTCAGGGTCGAGGTCAACTTTAACCTAGGTCAAGGTTGAGGTTGACCTTGAACCATAAGATGGACCTTGACCCTGAGGTCAAGAACCTCAAATGCTTAGGATCAAGTGCCAGAAATAGGCTGGAAAAAGGTGGAAAGAGAAGCAAAATAGGGGGAAAAAGCTAGATCCAAGTCAAAGAGCCATTCAAGGCATTTCAAATGACCCTAGACCACTTACTCAGAGGGCTAAACTGGTCCCAAATGGAAGTGCTTCCATTTTTTGACGATATAGCTGGTAGTAATTTGTATTTAAGAGCTAGTGAAGATGGAGTTTTGATAATAGAAGTCTTTGTTGATGATATTATCTTTGGAGGCAATGATGATCAATGTGAGAAATTTTTTAAAGAGATGGAAAATGAATTTGAGGTGTCCATGATAGGTGAAATAAAATTCTTTCTTGGACTGCAAATAAATCAGAGTAAAAATGGCATTTTTATTTCTCAAACTAAATATCTTAAAGAAATGTTGAAAAAGTTTGGAATGGAAGACTGTAAACCAATTAGCACACCCATGGTAACTGGAAATAAGCTGACAATTGATGATGAATCTGTAGACACCTAAAATTGTCCATTCACACAAATTAAATTTTATTAATATTTTCCCTTAACATTATGGTTAATTTTATTAATTGACTATAATCATTATATTATTCTATTTATTTAATTAAATTAAATATAATTAAATAAATTCATCTTCCCTTTGTATTTAAATTCTATTTAAATACTATAATATATTAAATTTAATTTAATATATTATCCCTCCATTTCCCTCTATAAAATAAATTTTATTTATTTTATTCCTCCACTAGCCTAAAGTTCTTCTAAACCTTGATTAAATTAAATTTATTTTAATTTAATTCATTTTCCCTTTTTCCTATGCTTACCTTTTTCTAAATATTTCTCTAATCTTGATTAAAAGGTGGATTACTTCTAAACATGTGCACAATCACCTTTTCCAATGTAGTCACCTCTCCATCTTTTTTCTCCACCAATCATTTTTAAATTCTCTTTTTCCCTCTCAAATGAAGTTTGACTTTTGCATCTTTTACCTCTTAATCCTAGCCACTCATTTCTTTTGCCTCTTAATTCTATCCACTCATTTCATTTTGCCTCTTCATATTTTCCAAACCCTACCTAACCTTTAATCCTAGCCACTCATTTTTTTGCCTCTTAATCTCTAATGCCCAATTATTTTCATTTTCTATAAAAGGAGGCCTCACTCCTCATTTTAGGCTAATTCTTCCTAAGTTCTTATTCTTCTCAATGCTTCTCAATTCTTATGCATCTTTTAGCATTCTTAATCATTCTAGTTTTAATTCTTTCTTTGCATCCTAATCTTATTTCTAATCTAGATCTTGTTGCATCTCTATCATAGTTTCTTAATCTTATTGCATCCATCTTAGATCTTAATCTTATTTTCATTATCATAGTCTTGAATCAATCTTAATATTTATCATTTGTGAAGCTTGGGGCAAGTTCTTCATACTTGTTCTCAATCCCTTCACCATCATCTAGCTTGCATCCCATAATTTTGCTTTAGTTTTGCATTTCATTTGTGTTGGGACAGCATGCCCACATACTCTCAAAGAAAAAATCAAACAAGGCTTTGGGTGCCCTTGTTTCAGCTCATCGGAGGTTGTAGTGAAAGTTACCTATTTTTTTGCATTTAAAATTATTAATATCTAATGTGATTGTTTTGTCTTTTTGGTGTTTTTGTTCATAGCAAATAGGTCCATATTTTCATTGCATACATTTTGGCATGCTCGGTGGGACCCACATCCCTATTGGATCTACACTTTTGAAGATTTTTCCATGCTAATGATTGTGTAGGTTGAGTTGAAGACAAACCCTAGGGTTTTTTTGAAATATTTGATCATATCTTTCACACGGTTGGGATTTTTAGTCTGAATTGTTTTTTTCTGGTTGGGGGATCATCATAGTATGTCTCTGTCTGAAACTTAGATTTTTCTGATCATTTTTGTGTGAGTTATAATCTTTTTATGATTTTCAATGAAAAATCATTTGTGGTCGCACATATCCTTATTTTTTGGAAATTTTTAACTTTTTGGAAAGGTTTGAGAATTTTACACATGGCATATTCTTTGTTTTTTTTGTTTTTATGTACGAATATGGCTCAAAAATTCAAAAATCTGGTATGTTTTTGATAAATCAGGTCCCTAGGGTACAAATTAAGGAATTTTTCCAAAATTTTTACATTTTTGGAAAACTCTCTATTTTTTAGCAGGGGTCTTTGTTTTGCATTTTTATTTTTGTCACTGAAATCATATCCAAAAAATTAGATCTTGTTGACTAGGTCAAATGCAAAAAGAATAAAATTTTGTGATGAGTATGCACTTTGTTTGCACATTGTTCAATGCATGGTTGAATTTTCTTACAAGTTTCTAATATTTTCAATCTTCTAATAGTGGTTTTGCAAAATGGTTGACCAAGATTAAGACATTTTTAGACTACTAATCAATTTGTTTTGTAGGGCATTGTTTGAAGATATTGAAAAGATTTGAGACTACTAATTCATTGATTTTGTAGGTTTGCTTGGAGGTTCAAGAAAAAAAAAATTCTACCTTAAGTTGATTTTTATAGGCACCTAGTTTAATTAGGAAGGTTAATTTTTTTTATTTAATTGGGTAGTAGGAGAGTATTCTCTTTCCTCTTTAAAGAGAAATCAAAAATCTAGACCTACTTAATTTGGTCATTAGAAAGGAATCTTGGGTAAATGAACATATGCTTGATGTGTTTGGGAGAAACTATGGAGTAGGAAAGTATGCTCTTTTCCTTATGGAAAATCAAAAATCTTGACCTTCATTAGCTATCCATCTTACTTTTCTTGCACTTACCTTTAGAGAGTCTTCCAAGAGAGTAATCTTTTGGGAATGACCCAAGTGGGGAAAAAGAGAACCTGACTACTCCACCCCACTATAATGAAAAGATTCCTTCAATCCAAAGAGAGGGAAGATGTGGCTATTTCTACTTCTAATGGTTCTTCATGTGTAGGGCCTAGTTGCCTAAATCTTGCTAAGCAAGACTACATTTGATTGGGCACTTGTTTACAAGGGAAGTACATTCAACTTGTGTAGGGCCGAGAGGTCTAAATCTTTCTTGAAAGACTATACATTTTGGGTTCTTGTAGGGCTATAGGCCTAAATTATGCTTACAGAACTACAAGGGATAGTCATGAACGGAGGACCTTACTAGACACCTAAGGACTTAGAGGCCAACCATTTTAGCCGTGTGACTTCCTTTGTGAAAGGATTGATCCAAGTGGACTTACCTAGATCACCCCAAGATACTCACCATATGTGTTCCCTTGGATGTTAAAGCTTGAATATGGCAATATGGAAAGACATGCGCTTCGAGCATTGTTCTTTTCCAATTGATCCATAACTTGCATAGTCCTAGGAAAGGCCATTCAACCACTTAATTATGGGGCTAAGAGCATCAAGTTATGGGCAAAGGTTGGAACACCTCCCTTTTGACCTTAGGTATAATGTGCTTGATGTTTCTTCGATTGTACTAGACCCATAAAAATCTTTTTGGACATGCACATTGCATTATTGCTTTCTATGTTCTAATTCAATCCATATATCACCTATCATCAAAATCAATCACATCATCCATTTCAACTTGTCTTCAAACATACCTAATCTATCCTTCCACTTCATCCATTCTTAATCCAATTATTATCAATGCCATCTTCTAATCTTCCACTATTGGCTTAGGAGCACCATCATAATATTTGGGCTTTAATCATCATTCAAATCAAATCAAATCCAACTTTGAGGCCCTGCCCTTGTAAATCCAAAATCAAAATCAAATCAAATCGATCAAAATACTTGAGGCCCTACCCTCTAAATCAATCAAATCCATCATCCAATCATATCAAAATCCTTGAGGCCCTACCCTTTTAAATCAAAATCCAAACTTGCTCCTAGTCTTAAGTTCATATTTATTCCATCATCAAATATTTCCCTCTTAATTCAAATCTTCCTCTACATCATCTTCCTCTAATCCAATCCAAAATCTCAAGTTCAAACATTATGAATATGGATTGGTTTCATAAAATGGTTGAGGACTTCAAAGTGCCAAACCCTAATTCTCAAACTATACCTCCAATCCAACCCACCTACCAAATCAATCCTCAAGTCATATCCAATCCCAATCAATATCACATTCCTTATCCTTCTTCTACCTTTGACAAGGGAAATCCACCTCATTATCCTTCATCCACATATAATTCCTTCCATCACCCCCTTCATGCCTCTAACATACCCAATCTTGCCCAAGAAGTTGAAGAGCTTAAAAACATTGTCCTTAACATACCAAATGGGGGTCAAAAAAAAAAAGTTTCCATTTTAAGACATGTGTCCTCCCCCCTTTCTCCAAATCCATAATCCTCATTCACCACCAAACCCCAATCCTCCACATAATTCTCAACCTCCATACGATCCTAATCCTCTAAAACCCGCATCATTCCTATCCTCCAAAGCTTCACAATCACCCAAAGCTAGAAAATAAACTCCCCTTATGAACTCTCTTGATGTCATATTCCACCTACTTGTTGACCAAAACATGATGGTTTTTCCAAACACTATTCCCTTTGATGAGAGTCAACCCAAACCTACTTGGTATAAAGAAACTGAATACTATGATTATCATCGCATCAAGGGTCACGATATCAAGAAGTGCTTCAAGTTTAAAAAATTTGTCCAAGACCTCATTGAAAAGGGAGATATTGAAGTTGAGGATCCTAACCACTCCATCACATCATCCTCACAAGTCCACACATGTCAATACATTGTCCCAAATCATGCTAACAAATATACCTCTCATCCTCTAGATCCAAGCATTCCTCCACTCCTTGATCCCCTTATTTTGCAAAATCCACCTATCCCTCTTGATTCACCTCACAATCCCATTCCTACTCAAGATCAAGACATCTCCTCTATACCACCTAATGATATCCTTCCATCACAAGGCTTAACATTCAATTCCACTAATCTCCCTTCATGTCAAGATCAAATTACCCCATCTCATGATCCCATTCCCTCCACCCCATTCCATGATATCCTTCCATATCAAGATCCAATCATCCCTTCCACTCCAAATAATCCTCCCCAAAGTCAAGATCAAAGTACCCCTTCATCTCCATATCATGATTCCAATCGCTCTCAAGATCCTACTCTCCTTCTTGATCCTCCATTGCAAGATCCTAATCCTTCACAGGATCCTACTCCTACTCAAGCTCTTAATATTCCTATTAAGGATCCTCTCAAGGACCAAAGAAACCCTACACTTAATGGCCTCGGTGATATCACTAACTCTATAGATTCTCATATCTCTCCTACACCTTATATACCTCCATTCAAGCATAAACATATTCCTTCATTATCTTCCAAATCCATCTTGGGCCCCTATATCCCTAAAGGAAATCCTTCATCCCATCCATCCATTTTTGGCCCTTATATCCCAACGTTAAACCCTTCAGGCCTTCCATCCATTTTAGGTCGTTATGTTCCTCCATCCACTATATCTCTCGCTCCTAGCTCATCATTTCTTTCTTCCACCATACCTCAAGATCAACAAAGGCATGCATCATTGAGAGATTTCTATCCATCCACCCATCAAAATCCATTATATGAGCCTCATTCATCCACAATGCCCAAGTATTTTGGAAGTAACTTGGATTCACAACATAAAAATAAAAAATGTAAGAATCCAATTACATATGAAGGTCATCATGTCCTATCTAATCAACATGTGGCTACAAAGAAAAGGGAAATACTCAAGAGACCACAAGGGTCCTCCAAGAAAAATGGAAAATCAAAGAAAATATGGGTTCCTAAATCCATCATGGAAGAATTTCAATCAAAAGCACATAAATGTAAAGAAAAATCAAAATCTATGTGGATTCTCAAGTCTCTCTTAAAGGACTAGAATATAAAAGAAAATTCATAGTTGACATTCAAGCTTCTAGAGAATTCCACTCCATATTCTTCCAAATATATTCCATTCTCTCCTCCATCTATTTTGGGTCCTTGTGTCCCAAAATCCACATCACTTCCTACATCAAAACCTCACTCTAGCCAGTTCATTCTCCCTTCACCAGTCCACTACCCTTCAAGGTGTGTGTCGATATTGATCTTGCCATCATTTCCACCTACTCCCACACAAACCTTTCAATACCCTATCTAATATCCAACTCCTATATCTACTCCCTATCCTTCCATATCACATCCTCCCATTCTTGTTACCCCATCTTACGCATAAATTCTTAGCCATCTTCTACCTTATCCTCCATATATTTCCCCTACCATCACCATTATCAGCATCTTTGAGCTTACCTTTTAGAGAACTTGGCCAATCATAGCATATATTTTCAAAGGAACATTATCCAAAGAGCATCAGGCTCAAATTCCTCCAAAAAAAAAAATTTTAAAAGTCAAAAAAAAAAATCGTCCAATGGTGAAAACTTGGTAATCATGCACCTTGGGAAAGTACCATAATGAAAACTTGGCAAACAAACATCATGTGTAATCCCTCCCTCCATTTTTTCTTCATACTTGGGGTCAAGCTCCATCCATTCTATGCTACCATAAATATCTTCCACATTCCCTATCCACCACCCATTGTCCTATCTAGGTTCGTTATCATTTCCTTTCCCATATTTGATCTTGATTATCCTATGCATTCCCTCTATCCATATATACCTTCCATAACCCTTACTCCTTATTTATCTATTCTCCTACATAATTCCATCCATTTTCATAAATATGATCTTGACATCCCTATCCTCCATCTCATAGTCATCGTCATATTCATTCCCTTAATCCATTATTCATAATACTTTTTGAGTCCGTACGCCTTCCCATGCCCTTGATCTTGATTATCCTATACATTTCCTTCATTTGTTATCTATTTTCCAATTCCATCTATATCCTCCATATCATTATCCCCTATCCTCTTCATACCCTCCATCTCATATCCCTTATCCATCCACCTTCCATTTTCATACACTTTTCCTTCATAAAAACTAGAGGAACTAAAATACAAAGAAAATATCCATGCATGTTTTGGACAACACAAGCCTTCACTTCCTCCATAAGTATCCTTTCAGCATTATCCATCCACTTCATACATTTTTATCCTCGATCTTTCCATCTATGATTCTCCCCCTTCTAGTGTGGGGAATTTAACTCCTTTTCCATATAGTTCTTGGATCTCCATCCCTATATCCTTCTTCTTATAGTCTTCCATATCCTATCATTACCTATCCATTCATTCCATCTATCCCCTATCTAATCTCTCCCTTCCATCCATTCATTTTATATCCAAACATCTCTCCATCCTCCCACCCCCTATCATTCCTTGGTTATCCCTTGTCATTGGTCTGAATCCACTTATTCTTTTTCCTATCTCATCATATACAATCCCTTGATCATGCTTTCTTCTTATTCAAACCATCTTGTCTATCAAATCTCTTTATCTTCTAATCCAATCCATTTTTTCACCTTCCATGCTTTTCAATCTCATCTTATCCAATCATCTTTTCTTCCAAATCCCATTCTATCCAATCCTCTCATCCAAATAAATTTAAAAACTCCAAAAATACAAAAACAATATAAAATGATCCTAAAAAATCATCATCCTGGTGAAAACCTGGCAAACAGGCACCTTGATGACCAAAAATAAAATTAAAAAAATCCCTATAATCCAAAAGATCCCAGCTCATTCCAATCAAGTGCAATCAATACTAATCCATGCAATCCAATCTAGCATACTAATCTTTAATCAATCCATCATCTTAAACCAAATCAGCTGATAATCAATTGATCAATTTCAAATTCAATCATCATCATGGGATGTATCCTTCCCAATACTTGAGACCCTACCCTCCCAATCACTTAATCAATCAATTGGTTTTCATCTTGACTAGGGGAAATATGTTGGTTTTCTTTTGGTTTTTTGTGCATGCGTACTTGTTGCTTGTATATATTAGTATTTTTTTCATCTATTATGGTCTTTGCATCCTATCGTCACAGGAGCATTATGGTCTTCAATATCATGGCGTCACAAGACATTTGGTTGTATTTGACCTTTTCTATCACGTGCTTGACACATGGTCATCTTGGTTCCTCATACCTTGGTGCATAACATCAAGTACAACATCAAAAGCGGATATGCTCTCCCATGTTAACACAATGATAGTCTACATTTAGGTTCATTTTGCATTCAAGGCCTTCTTTTATTCACTTCCTCTATCCTCACCCTTGCTTTTCGAGAAAATTGTCAAAATTAGTTTTTTGCTCAATTTACTCGAGGGGACACCATCCTCATCCTATTCCTGTTGTCGCTTAGGCATGACTCCTTGGGCATCTTGTTTTCTTCTTCTTTGACGCAATGTCAATTTCGACACCACATCAAAGAGGGGCAAAATGTAGACACCTAAAATTATCCATTCACACTAATGTTAATTTTTATTAATATTTTCCCTTAGCATTATGGTTAATTTTATTAATTGACTATAATTGTTATATTATTCTATTTATTTAATTAAATTAAATATAATTAAATAAATTCATGTTCCCTTTGTATTTAAATTCTATTTAAATACTATAATATATTAAATTTAATTTAATATATTATCCCTCCATTTCCCTCTATAAAATAAATTTTATTTATTTTATTCCTCCACTAGCCTAAAGTTCTTCTAAACCTTGATTAAATTAAATTTATTTTAATTTAATTCCTTTTCCCTTTTTCCTATGCTTACCTTTTTCTAAATATTCCTCTAATCTTGATTAAAAGGTGGATTACCTCTAAACATGTGCACAATCACCTTTTCCAAGGTAGCCACCTCTCCATCTTTTTTCTCCACCAATCATTTTTAAATTCTCTTTTTCCCTCTCAAATGAAGTTTGACTTTTGCATCTTTTGCCTCTTAATCAGGATTACTCATTTCTTTTGCCTCTCAATCCTATCCACTCATTTCATTTTGCCTCTCCATATTTTCCAAACCCTACCTGACCTTTAATCTTAGCCACTCATTCAAAAGCCTCTTAATCTCCAGCATCCAATTATTTTCATTTTCTATAAAAGGAGGCCTCACTCCTTATTTTAGGCTAATTCTTCCTAATTTCTTATTCTTCTCAATGCTTCTCAATTCTTATTCATCTTCTGGTATTCTTAATCATTCTAGTTCTAGTTCTTTCTTTGCATTCTAATCTTATTTATAATCTAGATCTTGTTGCATCTCTATCAAAGTTTCTTAATCTTATTGCATCCATCTTAGATCTTAATCTTATTTTCATTATCATAGTCTTGAATCAATCTTAATATTTATCATTTGTGAAGCTTGGGGCAAGTTCTTCATACTTGTACTCAATCCCTTCACCATCATCTATCTTGCATCCCATAATTTTGCATTAGTTTTTCATTTCATTTGTGTTGGGAGAGCATCCCCACATAATCTTAAAGAGAAAATCAAACAAGGCTTTGGGTGCCATTTTTTTAGCTCATCGTTGGTTGTAGTGAAAGTTACCTATTCTTTTGCATTTAAAATTACTAACATCTAATGTGATTGTTTTTTGTTTTTCATGTTTTTGTTTGTACCAAATAGGTTGATATTTTCATTGCATATAGAATCAAAATGTGTTTTTTAGACCAAGTACATATCAATGGTTTGAGGATTACAATTATACACACTAAATAGTGTACTTCTCTAAGTCATTACTTCCAAGGGAATCCATGAATGGGAAACCTTGAGAAAGTGACCTAGAGCTCCCTAGGCATGGAGTCACAAGGATGTTGATGGTGCTCTCAGCTAGAGCTATTGAAGCATGCACCCTTGCTAGTAAACCACACATTGTATTTGTATCATGACATTTATATATATATGAGATTTATTGGATTTTGTGATGTATCTTGTGTACTTGTCCCACTTGTGTTGGATGTTTTAGTTTTAGATTGTCTTGTCATATTGCTCAAAATGTATGATATATATGCTCATGTATAATCTCTCTCATAGATGTATGTTTAGTTCTCATGTTTATGATATAGACTCATGTTTCTGAAAATGATCTCTTTAGGATATAGACATGATGATAAGATTAACCCCTTGTGATGACAGGAAAAAGACGTGATGTGAAAGACAAGGAGCGAAACACATGATCGAGAAAAGGAAAGGTGAGCTCAGTTGCCCAATAGGTCCACAAAAGATGAAAAGGAGAGCTCTCTCCATATGCAAGATGAAAAACTAAACTACCATGAACCTAAAAATGCAAGCTACTATGAAAAGTGGTTTACTAGAAAGGTCACAAAGCTATTAGACTCTAATATTCATCATCGAGCTTTATTGGTAGCGTCACAAGATCAAACAATACACACTAGTATGACTATGTGAATCTGAATATGATCTTTATCAAATAGATATGTGGGAATCCCACCTAGGCATCAAAGACATGTAGGTCAAGATGACTAGTGCAGTGAGATTACCTAAGTTTTATATATCAAGATTATGCTTGCATCGAGACACAAGAAAGTCAAGATGACTATAAGCATGCACTTGCGAAAATAGTCAAGGATAATACCTTATAAACCCTAATGTCAAGTGGAACAAGCATAAATGCTAATGATAGTTAGGACTAAAAAAATATACCCACAAGTAGAAAAAGCAATAAAACATGTCCTCATGCCCCTAGTCTTCTAGCTTAGCATCATCAAAAACTATTAGGGAGAGAACACTCATCAAAGAAATCATCATAGACAGCACACAAAGAAATAAAGTCAAACAAGTCATAGTGAATCAAGTGTTTAAGTGTGTGTGTGTAGCTCATAGAGTCAAACTTTGAGTATCACATCTGCCAATGAGAAATATCATATCATGCTAGACTGCGGGCAAGATATATGATAAGTGTTTGAGAAACACTTGACACTAGGGTAGTGTTGAAAAAACATAGTTTGGAGTGGTGTTGAAAAACACCATTTTTAAGGATGTCCTAAAGACCAACGCATCTGATGCAGGAGCATCCTGGGTGTAAGAGCAATCTCGCATCACCCAAAAATATTTCTATTTTTGTATTCAATAAGGGCTATCTTGTGTAGAGTTGCTATTTGTGGAAACTTGCTATTTTTTGTAAGTTGGTCTTACGATCTCAGAATGTCTGATTTTACATATGGAGGTTTATCTCAGTCATATCAGCGTGCCAGCAAAGTTTCATGGCTAGATCAGGCGTAGTTTTGAAGATATTGAAGATTTTCGGTATTGGCAGCAGGGTACAGAAACTTCAAACTCAGTTTTGAAGGCTTTAGAGGCCCTGGATGAGGTTGAAAATTTGGGTGATGGGCACTTTGTGTGGGTCAAGCTTGTAAAGCGCTTCGTGGCATTTCCAGAATGGGGTTATAATAGCCAATCGGGTCAACGGGCCATGACTTATGGTCTTCAGAAGTTGGGTCACCTGAAATGGTGGAAAATAATTTTTCTTCAAAATTTATGTTTGGGTTTCAAAACTCATTTTGAGCTGACTTTGATGTAATAAATTATAAAATAAAACAATTTTAAGTTTGGTCGGCCCTAAGGGCTAAATTTCTAGAACCTTCTCGGGCGGTGGAAATTGCCTATATAAAGAAGGCCCACAGTGTTGTCTAGGGTAGTTCTGGGTAGTAGATCTGGGTACTGATTCGAGGCTTTGTCCTACAGAATATTGTAAGGGAATGCCCATGTGGCTTTGCATATTGTAATTCTGAAAGTTTGTAATTCCACATTTGTGGAGATAATAAGAAGCCAATTTTCTGTTCTTGCATATTATTGTTGTTGTTTCTCTATTTCTGTTATGTGTTTGTGGTATTAAGGGGAGCACCCTTCATCAACATCCTAGAGACCAAAGCTAACACAGTTATGCCCCCTAGACAAAGATAAAGACCAATTCCAAACCCAGGCAACAAGGACAAGGCATGATGGAGAAAGGCTAAGTGTCGGGGGCGTATGCTAAGAAACGAGGGTGCAAAGGCCTCAAGTAGCGCCTATTTCCAGGTTCACCACTTGGATATTTTTTGTTTTTTTCAATTTTTTTGTATTTTTGCTACCAAGGCGCCTATTTCCAAGTTTTCACCAAGGCACTTTTTCTTTTTTTTTTTTAACTTTTTGCATTTTTGGAATATATAATTTTTTTGGAGATACATCAAAGTGCCTATTGCTAGGTTTTCACTAAGATGATCATTTTTTCAAGACTTTATATGCTTTTTAGGATTTTTTTAGCATCATATATGAAATTTTTTGGAATTTTTTCAGGATCAAAAAAATATGTACAAAGGATACCCCCAAACAGAATAGGCATCATGGATAGAACTTCTTGAGGTGCAAAACATTAAAAGGCTCAGGGAGCTGTTCTCCCTCTAGATTAGATAGTAAAGAAGCACCTGTCCCAAAAGAAATAGTAATGATGTATGGTCCAAGCCAATTAGGTTCGAATTTCCCCTTTTTCTCTCTATGTTGTTGGTTCTTAGGGTTTTCTCGCAAGAGAAGATCCCCCACCTGAAATTCCCTAGGGTGAACCTTCTTGTTGAATGCTTTGGACATACACTTTTGGTAGACTCTCATGTGATCAAATGATTCTTTGCACTTTTCATCTAGAGTTCAAGTTCTTGCAGTCTCATGGCGCGGTAGTCTTCATCTATCACTAAACCTTTAAGGGAAACTCTAAGAGAAGGAATCTCCACCTCTAAAGGTAACACTACTTCAACACCATAAATTAGGGCAAAAGGAGTAGCCCCTATTGGAGTACAAATACTCGTTCTATAGGCCCACAAGGCTGGATTTATCTATAGATATCAATCTATACCATTCTTGTGAACTGTTATATGGAGAATTTTGAGAATGGTCCTATTCGAAGCCTCTGCTTGTCCTTTTCCTTGCGGGAAGTAAATGGAGGACCAATGTTGTTTTATCTTGAATTTCTTGTAGAGATGTTTAAGGTCCTTATTTTTAAACTGAACTCCATTGTTAGTTATTATTTCAGAAGGCACTCCATACCGACAGACAATATGGTTCAAAATAAATAGAGAAACTATATTGCCTGAGGCAACAGAAAGTGGGACAGCTTCTACCCATTTTGTAAAGTAATCGGTAGCAGTGATAATGAATTTGTGTCCACCTAATGAGTTGGAATGAATCTTCCCAACAAGGTCAAAGGCCTAGCACTGAAATGGCCAATGAGAAATAGAGGGAATAAGCTCCCTACCTGGAGCATGTATTAGGTTACCATGTTTCTAACACTTTTCGCATGATTTAGCAAAACCTACTACATCTATTTGCATCGTAGGCCAATAGTACCCCCGCCCTAAGCAACCTTTGGGCCATGGAAAGACCATTAGAATGTCCTCCACAAATTCCCTCATGGATGTCAACTAACGCTTGGTCGGACTCATCCTTTTCTGAGCACCTAAGAAGTGTCCCATCTAAACCCCTCCTATACAAATCACCAGAGATAAGGGTGTGGCGAGAGGCATTTCGGATTAAGTTTCTTTGTTCAGAGTAGTTAAAGGTTTCAGGGATAATGCCATCATGGAGGTATGATTAAATGGCACCATAATGAGATGACTCATGGCCAACGAGGGCATAAATAACTTGGCTTTCTTGGGAGTCATAGATAGGGTAGTGTAGCTCTTCCACCAGGAATTTGAATCTAGACTCATCCTTCTCTAGCTGAAGAAGTGAAGCCAATGTAGCCATAGCATCAGTTGCTTTATTCTCTGCTCTAGGGATTTGTTGAAATGTAACAAAGGTAAAATATCATCACAATGAATCAACCATTTTCTTGTAGGGTACCAGTTTTTCATCTTTATTTTGGTATTCTTCATTAACTTGGTTGACAATTAATTACAAATCCCCATAAATATGTAGCTCTATAATTCTCCATTCTATTACCATTTTTAATCCATTTGTCAAGGCCTCATACTCAATAATGTTATTCATGCATGGGAATAATAGTTTGTAGGATTTAGGAATGTTGTACCCATGAGGAGAAACAAATAACACTCCTGCTCTTGAACCATTTTGCATTAAAGAGCCATCAAAGAACATCTTCCATGTTCTTGCAGTCATGTACATTATGTGCTCATCTAGAAATTCAACTTGAATTGGTGCTTTATCTCGAATTGGAAAATCAGCCAATTGGTCTGCAATGGCTTGTCCTTTTATAGCCTTACGCTCAACATACTCTATGTCAAATTTTGATAAGATCATCATCCACTTAGCAAGTCTACCTATGAGAGTAGCCTTACCAAGAAAATATTTGAGAGGATCAATTTTGGCAATGAGGTGCATTGTTTGTGTAAGCATGTAATGTCGCAACTTTGGGGAAGCAAACACCACCACTAGGCAAGATTTTTCAATACTAGTGTAATTAACCTCATATGACACAAGAGTATGACTGATGTAATATATAGCTCTTTCTTTTCTAGTATCATCAAGTTGAGCCAATAATGCCCCCAGGGAAGATTATGTCATTGACACATACAATATGAGTGGTTTTCCTGGGATAGGAGGCATTAAGATTGGAGGATTGGCCAAGTACTAATTGATTTGGTCCATGCTTTGTTGACAATCTTTATTCTAGACATATTTAACCCCTTTGTGTAAAGTCTTATTGAAGGGTTGAGCTCTATCAGCCAGTTGTGAAATGAACCTCTGTATAGATTGAAGGCATCCCTGAAGACTCCTCATTTACCTGATGGTTTTGGGAGGTGGCATATCCAATATTGCTTGAAATTTCTTTGGATCCACCTCTATTCCTTTGGCTGAAATGATAAATCCTAGGATTTTTCCAGAAGTGACTCCAAATGCACACTTTTTGGGATTTAATATGAGTTGAAACTACTCCATACGATCTAGTATGACCTCCAAATTGTCCAGGTGTGTATTCCTTTTTTTGGATTTTTCCAAGGTGTCATCCACATAATCTTCCATATTTTTATGCATCATGTCATGGAATATAGAAGTCATAGCTCTTTGATAAGTAGCTCCTACATTCTTTAATCCAAATGGCATGACGTTCCAGCAATAGGTTCCCCATGCACAAGTGAATGTAGTCTTTTCTTGGTCTTCAGGAGCTATCTTGATTTGATTATACCCAGAAAAAATGTCCATCAATGAATAGATCTCATAACCCGTGGTCATGTCCACTATCATGTCTATGTTCAGAAGTGGAAAATCATCCTTTGTGCATGCTTTATTAAGATCTCTAAAATCTATGCAGACATGAATGGACTTGTCACATTTTGAAACTGGTACTATATTGGACATCCATTCGGTATAATCAATGGCTCTTATAAATCCTGCACTGAGGAGTTTTTCTAGTTCAGCTTTGACAAGAAGAGCTATGTGAGGATGCATTTTCCTCAACTTTTGTTTGACTGGTTTAATACCTAGAGCTATGGACAAATGATGCATAATGAGATTAGTGTCCAATCCTGGCATGTCTATGTAATCCCAAGTGAAATTAATCTTCTTGGTTTGTAGGAACTTGGTATATGCTTCTTTTTCTGGTATTGATAAAGACTGAGCCAAATGCACTATTTGTGGAGCCTCTTCTATATTCAGATTAACAGGCTATGTAGGCTCAATGAGTACTAAAGACCTGTCCTGAAAGTAACTTGGGAGATGATCAAGTACCTCATCCTTAGGTGCCTTGGAGAGGTTTTCACCCTCGGATACATCCTTTATTTTTACTTTTTTTGCTTCTAACACCACCACACAGTGGTTTTTTCCATCAGAACTTTTATTCTTTTTTCTTTTCTTTTCATTTTGTGACTAAGGCACTTGATATCTAGTTTTGTCATGCTTGTAGTTGGTTCACTGGTGGAAGAGACTACAGGCTCAAGGGCATTTAGGTAACATGCTATCTCATAGTCATTTTGGAAAGTTAGGAGCTGAGGCTCTTGATAGCGCTGAGACCAATCAATTAGGTGAGGATTGACAAGGGGTAGGTCGATGACTGGTTCAATATTGTGTATGTGAATGGCATCATCTTTGGTGATTGCAGAGTTAGGATCTATCAAGTATCCCTCTAAGATACCCAAATCGGGACTTATCCTACCAAACGAAGCATCATCCACTAAAGCGACTTGCGGATTCAAATCCACTAATCCTACACTAGACTCGTTAGCTACATCAAGTTGGGAACTATAAGCATGAACAACATTAATTTCCATGTCAATCATAGAAGAATCAGAGACTGATTCCCACTCATACTCATGTGAGTTTATATCTGAATCCTGACTGGGATGTTTGCACTAGGCATGTTTGCATCGTCTGGATGTAGAAGCTATAATGTCACCAAGGATAACACCCTCTTGAATGCCATTTGTGTATTGATGTTATTGAATAGGATCCTCAACATTATCTTCAATAGCGGACTCTTGTTGTTCTATGTTTGAAACTGCTCGATTGGCAATTGGAATATCTGAATCTACCCAAAGGAGATTGGTGGAAGGGACCCAATCTTCACACATGTCCTGTTGATTTTGAAAATTGGGTATGTAGTTTGATTCATCATCACTATCAATTGCAGCAAGGATAGGAGTAGTTTTCTTGTTCTAACTTTCAAAACCTAGGCCAACTATTGTCTTAGATCTATGGCCAAAAACAGCATGATCATGTGGTTTGGCTCTGGCATCTAATCTACGACTGAGAGGACCATGACCTGGATAACCCATGTTCTTGATGAGAGTATACCCTCTTCCATAGACCTTAGGAGAGGGAGAGAAGTTCTCATTATGAAAGTATTTGTCTTCCCTAAAGATCCAGTCCTTAACAGCTACCTCTTCTTTTTCATCCTAGATGCGCACTGAGGACTCTACAAATGTATCAAACAAGGTCATAGCTGAGGACAAAGGACACATCTCTTGTGAAGGTTTTCCATAGGACCTAGGTGAGACTGGTAGTTTTGTAAAGGAGTCAATTTTATACCCCCCCATACCAAGGTCTATGGATTTGAACTTATTCTGGCATTGTGTTAAAGTCGCATCAAAATCCTCTACTTCTCTATTGAGAGGAACATGAGCCCCTCCTGAAATTGCATTAACAAATAATGTGCTATCCCTTGGTATACAAACTTATACTCCATTATAGGGGAACTTAACACATTGGTGGTAGGTGGATGGTACCACTTGCATGTCATGGATCCACGGTCTTCCAAGTAGGATATTACATGCTAGAGGACCAGCATCAACAATCTACAACAAAATGTCCTTTTCCACAGGGCCAATCCTGATGGGGAGGAGGGCCAACCCTTTAGAACTTCTCTTGGCCTCATCATAGGCTTTGATGGTGATTTTCTTCTAGGTATCAATAACTTTCTTAGAGTAACCTAGTATCTTTAATAGACTCAAGGAACAAATGTTGAGCTCAGCACCCCCATCAATCAACACACGCCTAACACAGGTCTTGTGGATCATGACTTTGATATGAAGGGAAAGATTATGCGGATGGCTCAAAGCTTTGTCATCTTCTTTTGAGAATGTTAGGTAATGAGGGCTAGCAAGGTGATTTACCATGTTCTAGAATTGTTCAACATTCATGTTGTTAGGAACATTGGCTACATGCAAAGCATCCTCAAGGATATGCTTATGTCTTGGAGACAATTCCAAGAGTTCAAAGATTGAGATTTGAGATGGCATTATTTGTAACTAATCAACAAGATTAAAGCTCATTTCTGGGTTAACTTTTGACTTAGTGGTGACATTCTTAGATGTCACTTGCTTGGGTTTTCTAGACTTATGGGAACTAGGACCTCTAATAACCACAGGACCTTGACTTTGGCTTCTAGTGATAGCGTTAAGAGCTTGGGATGATCTTTGGGAGTGAGGAAACCTAAGCACCACCATAGGTTCTTCATCAAATATAGGAGGAGAGCCCACATCATGACCATAAGAATCTTTGTTTCTCATCATGTTGACACTTTCCTCGACAATCTCAAGCATATTGACCACGTTTTCTGCACCTGTGTAGGTATAGTTGATTTTGGCCTTGCCATTCTTGGGTTTAGAGGTTTCCCCCTTTTCATATTTGGGCAAAGGCTCTTTGAATGCCTTATGGTCTATGTTAGTATTCAACCCATCAATCTGAAGTTTTCCACTTTCAATAAGATCCTGAATAAGGTGTTTAAGTTTCCAGCAATACTCAATGTCATGGCCAATGCCATTGTGGAATTTGCAGAAAGCTTTTTCTTTCCACCAATGTGGCTTAACGTCAGGTATACGAAATTTTTCTAGATCTTGTGGTTGTCCAAGATTATTGGCAATAAGGGTCTTGAAAACATCCTCATAGGAGTCACCTAGTTTAGAAAATTGTCGCTTCTCCTTCTTAGGATTTTCTTGATACTTTGGTTTATGCTCTTGTTGGTTGGAGGATGTGTTGAGCTTCATAGCTTGGACTGCACTAGACAAATGCAGGACTCCTTGATCCTTGGGTTGGGAAGAGTCCATAACTCCGTCATTGACTACTTGCTTATTCTTGTTCTAGTGTGAGTGCTTACCTTTGTCCTTATTAGTATTGTTATAATTTTGACCATTGTTGTTATTGCTATGTTTGGTCAAAATGCCTTGCTCTTTCAAGACATCCTCTATTCAACATGTGGTCTCAACCATAGTATCGAAGTAATCAAAGACCATCTTTCGAACCTCATAATGCATTCCAGGCACCAAATTACTGACAATGATGTCAATCCTTTCATGTTTAGGGATAGTCCTATAATAGCAGGAGCACAATCATCTCCACCTTTGCAAGAAGGTAAAAAAGGATTCCCCTTGGTTCTGTTTTAAATTGCACAAGTCCAACATAGTGACTGATCTTGACAAGTTGTATGAAAAATGTTGAACAAATCTATGGACAAGTTCTTTGAAAGTTTTGATAGGAGGGGTTATGTTCATAAATCACTCCATGGCTTGGCCCTTGAGGCTCCTTGGAAATAGTCTCATAAGATAAGAGTCATCTTGGTGAAACTCAAAACTCATGATGTAGAACTGACGCACATGATCATGTGGGTCACCATTGCCATCATACTTGTCGTATTGGGGGATTTTGACTTTTCTAGGAAAGGCCTTCATACTCACACTCTTGTCGAAAGGATTGGGACAAATAGAATCAAGTGACAAGGAACTTTTAGGTGCCAACACCTTTTCATTCATATGTTTGAGTTGTTTGATCTCCTCTTCTTGAGAGGGTCCTTGTTTCTTGAGTCTTCTATCCACATCAAAGTTGTAAGGGACCCTAGCACCCTTGTTAATCAAGCTCTCTAGGAACCTATCTTTATTTTGATCAAGATATTTCTCCACATATTGTTGGAATAGTGTCTCTTGTTGCATTCTCATAAAATCTTGATCATCAAAATTTGCACTACTTCCTCTATGTTGAGAGCCATGGTGAGCTCATTGGTAGGGTTGTCTCAAGTTCCCAGGAGATGTTCTTCTCCTATGTTGTGAAATCCTCCTTCCTCTAGGACTAGGAGATCTTGAAGGGGTCCTTGACTACCTTCTGCTTCTTGGGGTTCTTGAGGGAGTAGAGGGTGGAGAGTTGTTTCCACTGTTGGTACCCCTATTGTTGAATTGGTCATTGAGTCATTGGGCTAGAAGCCTATCTTGTTCCTCTTGAAATTCTTTTCTTCTCAACTCTAACAAGGCTTTTTGTTCCTCCTCTAGGTATCTAAACTTTTCCTCTTTTGCGGCTTGTTTGTCCAAAAAGGCTTTCTTTTCTCACTCAATTCTTTTAAGTCTTTCATTTGCATATCTTGAGGTTTTTTTGAGCGGAGAGTTGGACCTTAAATGTTTGAATAAGTCATTAGCGAATGCTGCATTCACATGAGCATCACCAGATTCATTGTTTTGGTCTTCATGTTGTGACCATGCATCTTGGTGAGCTTGCCCATAATGTCTTTCAGTTCTTTGATGCGCATCTGAATATCTTGAGTTAATAGGGGGTGATTCAGGTTGATTATCATCACCAAATAGCATGTTATCCCTATGTCTTTGGAAAATGTCATCAAGAGTTTGATCCATCGCTTTTATCTATTTTCTAGTCAAAGTGTAGCTCATGTCCATAGTTGATTGAGAAGATGGTAAAGAGGTACTCAACTCACTAGGATTTCTCTTTGGGTCAAACCAAGTTTCAGACTCACTCCTAGGTGATTGATCAAACATGGGTTTCTTTCCCTTTCACTTTTGATGAGTTTGAACTAAGGGTAACTATTCGAAGACAACTTGAGGTCATTTTCCTTGACTAACTTGGTATCTTGTCATAACCGACATGAAAGAAAAAGACCCTTGGTGATAAGATGACCTTATGAAACGTCAATACCAAACTAGGATAGTAAAAGTGTTCAATTGTCCAAAAAGAGATGGTGAGATAGAAAGCTACAAAAGGTGTAAACCAACACTACCACAGAGGTGTATAATAAAAGGATGAGTATCCTAACACATATGGACTAGGAGGATGGATTTACCAAATATATCTAAAATTGAATTTTGATGGAAGTGAATTGGACAAAAGAGTACTGAAACTCTCCAAGCGTGTTACTAAAGAGTCTCAAGGTGTACTTTTTCAACAAGGATAATCTCTAACTTATCAATGACAAGAAAGACTACTTTGTAAAATCAGAGAACACTAATTCAAGGGGCCTAAAAATAGGAATCTAAGGTACAAATAGGTTTCTGGCAGCAGAGTAAGTCACCTACTAAAATCTAGCCAACTAAGGAAAGACTAAAAATTGCCTAAACCAGACAGACAGCAAAAAGGCTCTAGGCGACAGTATCCAAGCAAATAGTATGATAATTTCTAACTAGGTGATATTTTGCAAAAGGCAGTGTGACAGTTTCTAGGCAAGCAGTGTGATACTTTCTAGGCAAGTAGTGCGATAGTCTTCTAGTGATGAACTATCACACGTAATTCTCAATACAGTGTGTGATACAGTTTTAGGGTCGTACGACTATTGACCAGTGAGTGTTAAAAATCTCATTTTTAAGGGCAATTTGGTCAAAATTTTAGTTTGAAGGTTGGATTTTTTGATTTCAAGCACAGTGATAGCAGTAAATAGATAGATTTTCAAACAATAGGTGATCAAACATGTCATAAAACACTTGCACAAGGGCAATAGAAACCTTGCCAAGACAAGAAATTGTGATATCAAATCAATAAAATCCTATGAATGCTACCGTGATGTTTGATATTTGAGAATGTTTGCACAAGTAGATCATAGAGAGAACACTTCAAGCACTTACTAGCCTAAAAATACAATGGCTCAATACTTAACAACTTGGCCCACACTTGATGCTCCATTGCCTCACACAAAGTGGTTTCCCACAATTTATTTTGGCTTTGTCATGGAAGTGCCAATGACACAACCAAAGGAACATAGATGGTAAGTAATCTTGGTGTGATCTGAGTTAGTCCACTAAGATCAATCCTTGCACCAAGAAGCTAAGTGTAAAAATAGGGTGGCTTTTATCTATGGTTCTTAGTAAGGGTTTACATTCATAATACCCCTCTTGCTCCCCAAATGGACTCCTTACCTTGTGGCAAGTAATGGACCTCATGGCCAAAAGAGTACCTTAAGCATTCTTGCTCAACATTTTCCTCATGGTCACAATCCCACAATTACTCACATCAAATGAAGACAAGTACTACATCTACCAAGGTTTTGTGTCCTTGATAGCCTTAAGTTTATAGTGGGTCAGAATAGCCAGCAAAAGGCTTGTCTCCACATGGGTCATTCCTCTTGATTGCTTAAGAGCGGGCCCACTAAAGGATTCTAAAGAACTAAACAAAGAGTGGATCAACCTTTGAGTTTCAGGACTTATGTTTCACCTCAAGGGCGAAGAGCATAATCTCCTAGCTCAAAAATATCTCCCAAACACACCAAGCAAAGGTTCAATTACCCTCTTGCTTTCAAAATCTAAAGATGGGTCAAGATTTTCTGGTTCACCACAAGGGTGAAGAGCATACTTCTCCTACCACCCAAAGATTCCTACAACAAGATATTAAGTGCCTAATAAATGAAACAACTAGTATATGCCACACTCAAAAAGAAAGCAATTAAACAATCACTTGATTGGGTTTTTATGCTTTGGGCAGCCCTGCAAAAACCATTAGTAGCCCTTGTGCATTTGAATCTTTGACATGTGTTCTTTTAAGAAAATAATCAAGCAATAGGAGCACCTACAAGCACAACTTGTTAGCCCTACATGTTGGAAATATAGATGCAGTAACTAAGAGGGGGGGGGTGAATCAGTTAACCACAAAAATATTACCGCTGATCCCTTAAATATCTTAACAAATTATTTACTATGCCACTCGGTAAATATACAGAGAAATGTTGAAAACTTGATCCTTGAAGTGTGTAATAATTAAACTGTTCTTAAGCATTCATCACTGATTAACTTACATGAATAAAGAAAATAACATGAACACAAGAGACACCAGATTTACCATGGAAACCCAATATGCGAAAAACCACCAATGTAACTAATTACTATTTTTCACTCTTTTGAAGTGATGCCTGGTTAGAAGCCAACCTGGTAAAAGGTTACAAAACACACTGTTAGGTGTGACCTTGTTAGAGGATTTAATCACCCTGCTAGGAGTGGCCTTGTAAGAGGTCTTGAAACAATTCAATAGAACTGTTACCTTGTTAGAGGATTTACAAAATGGTTGTTAAACCAACTCGGTTAAGAGATTTTGATATCACTGCTACAATTGCTAGAGAGTAACAATGAAATGACCTGCAACTGAATTGCTGAATATAGATCTCTGTTCTATTTCACTAGATCCTTATTGATCAATTAAATCTTTGCTGCTCCTCAAGGATATCTGACCATCCTTCAAAATTTGCACACACCTTTCTTCAAAATGATTTCTACATGTTGTATATCTTTTATTCACCACTTGACCTTCTATATATATATGCCATTTCATAATCATTTAGATTGTCAAGTCGGCACTAATAATTATTATAACAGACGGCTGGGATAAACAAACTGTAATAACAAAATTCTTTGAAAGGGCCGACCTTGCTCGGTAAACATTAATCCTGAAAAGATTTCCTTCAGTGACCGAGAGAACTCGGTAACCACAGCGAATTCTGCAACATCCTTTGGAGACTGAGAGAGCTCGGTAACCACTAATTTTCCTTCGATAACCGAGGAGGCTCGATTAACACTGTTACCCTGTCATGTTTCCTTTAGACACCCGAGAGAACTCAGTAGACACTAAAAATTGCCTAGCTGACCGACTGAGCTCGGTAGATACTGAGAACTACTTAGCTGACCAACTGAACTCGATAGATACTGAAAACTGCTTAGCTAACTGACTGAACTCACTAGATACTAAGAGCGATAATTGATATGACATTTGTGTGACATCAAAGACAACACATAGCTAATCCAACAATGTCTTTCAAACAATTGTATCCAACACTACAAGGGTTAGCACATCAAAAACCAAATGAAATCTGCAAATAGACCCCTGTTCTATCACAACAAATCATAAATCTGAATCAAACCAATTAAATCTTGCAAAGAAATGACAGAAAATTGCTCACTGCCAGGCCTGGGTGATATTTCTATCAAAGAAAGGATCGTGTGATATTTTGTTTTGTACTGCTGCAATACTTTATCCCCATGCGATAATTTATGATACCTGCATGCGAAAAAGAACAAAATAATAGTGCGACACAATCTTCCAAAGCGTGTGATATTTTAACTAGTAAAATATCGCACTGGTATATGAGAAACTATCATATGACACTGGAAAACTATCGCACAATAATTCTGTCAGAAAAAACTAGAGAGAAAGTATTGACGAAATAGCAAGCAAATATTGATGAAAAATTGATGGAAATGCATAAAATGAAGGACAAAACAATAGTGTTCTTCCCCACGGTGGGTGCCAAAAATGTACACACCAAATAGTGTACTTCTCTAAGTCATTACTTCCAAGGGAATCCATGAATGGGAAACCTTGAGAAAGTGACCTAGAGCTCCCTAGGCATGGAGTCACAAGGATGTTGATGGTGCTCTTAGCTAGAGCTATTGAACCATGCAACCTTGCTAGTAAACCACACAATGGGAGATTCATTGAGACAAGGGAAAGAATGCCAATATCTTCAAGAATCAAGAATGAAGATGCAATGCAACTATGCTAAGAATGAAGATGTAATCTAAGCTATGAAAAGAAATTATTACAAATTCTTGCTAATTAAGCTATGTGAGCTAATCTAGAGCATAAAGAAAACTAAGCTAGAAAGCATAAACATGAAGCTATGATGCAAGAATGAAAGCTAAATGCATGAAGATCTCCCAAGCTCCAAAGTCTCCAAGAAATCCTACAGCATAAGATTAGTATTCAAAGTTGGGATCCTAGAATGAGAAAAGAGCTCTCCTTTTAAAGGAATTGAAAAGGAATAGACCATGGAGATTAAGAGGCAAAAGATTTAATCAAGGGTGGAGCTTGAAAGAGGAGCAATCCATGTGTAGAAATATCCTCCAATGAGAAAATAAGAGTTGACTTTTGTGCCCCATATGAGACAAAAATGCCTTTTCTTCTTTTTATAAAATAAGAATAATGCTTTATTTGTGCAACTTAGGATAAGAGGAAAAGTGGGGCTTTTTATTTAATAAAAGGGGAGGAAATTCCTTTTAAATAAATAAAGACTTAGGATAAAATGGTTAGCCCATAGAAAATAATCAAATGAATGATAAAACTAGGATTTGATTAAGGAAATTGATATTGGACTGAAGATGCTGATTCAGAAAATTGATAAATTGTTGAATGGGGGCCCAAAGTCTAGGTGACCATTTTAGGGTGCATACAACAATATCTGACTCACACCAAACTAGATATTGCTAATGTTGTTGGGATTGTGGCTAGATATAAGGCAAAACTGAAAGAGACACACCTAGCTGCTGTGAAAAGGATATTGAGATATATGAAAGGAACAATAGACTTTGGCTTATGGTATGATATAAATGATAGCTTTGAACTTCATTCTTATACTGATGTTGATTAGGTAAGAAATATTGATGATAGTGATGAACTACAACTGATTTAGAACCTAACTGAAGATCTATGATTAGAGATCACCGAGTTTCTGATTAGATATGTAATATAATTAAATTAGTAATATGTTGTCATTGATGTCAACTAGTTTGAGAGCACTTATCTTGTAAGTTACAATACCCAAACATCTATAGAAAAGGAGTATGAGAGATGAAGAATAGAAATATCTACATGAGGAAGATGCATATGATAGATGAGGATAAGGAATACATTGGGTAACTTGTTGATGAGTCTATGACCTTATGTTATTGACTTGATTATGTTTCATTCATCTATGATGAGGAAAAGAGATGAAAGACACAAGGCAGTGTGGTCGGTTGATGAAGCATCACAGTATACACCGAGTAGTGTAGTGTATACTAAGCATAGTATAAACTACTCTTGTGTTCACCGATACATTTCTTTGTTAATCGAGCAAGAGAAAGGAACTAAATGATTAGTTTAGCCGATAAGATTGATGAGCTATAAAGTACCTCGTGATAGGAGATGTTGATAAAGTTTTTTATGAAGGTCGACAACTAACAAAATTCAAGGAAGATCTAAAGGATGGATTCAAAAAATGTTACTGACACATTAGCCGAAAAAGGTTTAAGCAAAAAAATGGATGAAGGAGATCAAGCGGCAAAATCTAATGGAGGAGAAGAAAATGGTTTACTTGTCTATTTAAGAGACTAGGGTTTCATTATGAAACTCATGCTAGAAGAAGGAGACTGTAGAATTATCTCATGAACAAGCTTCATGTATGACTAATCAAACTGGTTAAGGAGAACCGAACTACAGAGTTTACCGAGCGTCAGAAAGCTATTACCGAGCGACAGTAAGTCATTGATTATTGTTGATATAGAATTGATATATTGATCAGAGGATTTAAATGAGCATAATATAGATCTGAACATCTACAATTGAAGTTGTATTGTAACTAGATCACCTACTATTATAGTTTAACCATTGTATATAGACAAATCTCTTAATAGAGTGGACTAGGAAAGTCTTATATGTATCATTCATATAATGAACATTGTTATCCTGTCAACCCTATAGTGAATGTTGGCTAGATGATAACGGTTGGTCTAAAATCCTCTAACAAAGTCACACCTCATAGTGTGTTTGTAACTTTTAATAGGGTTGGGTCTTCACCGACCTCACTTCAGAAGAGTGAACAATTTTTGGGTTGCTGGTCCCAGGTTGTTTTTCCCTTCACAGGGTTTCCATGTTAAATCTTTTGTGTTATGTGTTCATTGTGGTGATTGTTTGTTATCATACTTTCCATATTACATGTTAGATTTTATCAGTTTTCATTATATGTTATTGACTGGTAATTGGTAAAAGCACAGACAGTATAGTATTTTATGTTACTGAGCTACAGAAGTTTAAGTAAATTGTTTTGGATTATACATTTTGATTTGGGACTGTGGATAACTGATTCACCCCCCTCTCAATTATTCTAACAATTGGTATTAGAGCAGTGGTTGCTTGGAATAGAGTTTTAAGGACTTCAACACAAAGGTCTCAAAATGTTTAAGAGGGAAGTGCCAAAGCTAAACAAAGATAACTTCACAATATGGTAGTCGAATGAAGCTACATATATCTAGGATTGGGAATTTTGCCCTAGATCTGATGGAGAATGGATACCTTGCACCGCCCACTAGTCCCTTGACCCTTGGTCAACTAAGAGATAGGCATGAACATAATGTTACTATGATAGAGATTGTTGATGCCTGTTCAAATGCTGAATTTGAAGACATCAAGGACTGTACTACTGCTAAGAAGATGTGGGATAAAATTGCTCAAATTTATAGTGGTGATGTGAATGTCAAGAGAGCAAGACCAGAAAGCTTAAGAGGAAGATTCAATGACATGAAGATGAAAGAAGGTGAAAACATTGTGCAGTACACAAACAAAATAAAGGAGGTATTTCATGCTATTAGAGCATCGGATGGAGTTATTGATGAAGACACTGTGGTAAGAAGAATTCTAAGGACCTTATTGCCTATCTATGCCATCAGAATATCTTCAATTCATGAAAATAGGTCAACACCTAACAGCACACTAACTCTTGATAATCTAATTGGAAATCTTACAACATTTGAACCAAATAATTATGATAATAGTGTTGTACTGAATGTTGAATCTGCTTTCATGACTTCTCTGAAGATTGGTAAGTCTAGTAGAAGAAATAAAAAGGATGATAGTGATAGCAATACTGATGATGAGCTTGATGAAATTGAAGCTCTTATGGCCAGGAGGTTTCCTAAAGGAAAAGGAAGATATAGAGGAAAGTTACCTCTAGCATGCTTTAACTATAGAGAAGTTGGTCACATTGCTGCTAGATGTCCACACAAGAAAGATGATGATAAAATGAAAGACCGATCTGAAGGAAGCTATGGGAGAAGATACAATAGAGGCTACCGACACTACAACAGAGACAACCGAGACAATAATGATAAAGGCAAAAAGGTATGCTACATTGTTGAGGAAGACGATATCACTGATATCGACATTGATGATGATGTGGAGGTAGTATTTGTGGTAATGAAGGATGATTCAGAAGAAGATGAAAGGTATGTAGAGACAGCACTTATCTCTAAGGTTAATAAAAATGATACATGGATCATAGATAGTGGTTGTACACATCACATGACTGGTGATGAAGAAAAATTTGATTATCTTGAAGAATACAATGGAGGATCTATAAGAATGGGTAATGATGCACCCTGTATGGTAAGAGGTAAAGGATCCCTAATAATAAATGATAGATTAAAATGTGAAAATGCTTATTGGGTAAAAGGATTAAACTATAATTTGCTAAGTGTGGCATAGCTGAACAATTCAGGCCACCGAGTTTCTTTTGAGAGCAAAAAGGTGAAGATATTTGATGATGGAGGAAGACTTGTTGGAACTGGTACACAATCTAGAGGTAATCTATTTTATCTTGATAATGATCAGTCTTCTTATTTAATGATGAAAGATGAAGATGCATGGTTGTGGCATAAGAGGTTATGCCATGTGAATTTTGATAACATGATTAAGATTGGTAAAAAGAAAAGAGTTAGAGGTCTACCTAGCTTGTCAAAGCCTGATCATGTTATGTGTCATAGATGTCAGAAAGGTAAAATGACTAAGTCTAGTTTCAAAAGAAAAGATTATTCAACAAAGAAGATACTTGAGTTGGTTCATACTAACCTATGTGGTCCTATGAGAACTAAGATTTATTATGGAGATAGATATTTTATTCTTTTTGTTGATGACTATACTAGGTTGATGATTGTCATGTTTTTAAAAGAAAAATTAGAGGCATTCTAGATGTTAAAGTGGTATAAAGAAAAAGTAGAAAAAGAGATTGGTAAAGAATTGAAATGCTTAAGATTTGATAGAGGAGGTGAATTTATTTCTGATGATTTTACTAATTTTTCTAATGAGCATGGTATTAAAAGATAGGTCTCTGCACTGAGGACACCACAACAGAATGGCATTGCTGAAAGGAGGAATAGGTCAATTGTTGATTGCACAAGGACATTAATGATAGAAAAGAATGTTGCACAGACATACCAGAGAGAAGTTGTTAGCACAACTATTTATGTTTCGAACCGAGTGCAACTGAAAAAGGACACTAATAAGACATCCTATGAGTTATGGTTTGGACACAAACCCACTGTAAGTTATTTCAAGATTTTTGGAAGAAAATGTTTTATTTTGAAAGATGAAAGAAATGGAAAGTTTGACTCAAAAGGTGATGATGGGATATTTCTAGAATATTCCAATAAAATTAAAGCATACAAGTGTCTGAACAGAGTTACTAATAAAATGATTGAAAGTACTAATGTTCGAGTTGATGACTTTGATGATAAGAATGTAGAGGAAAGCATAAAGGAACTTAAAGACTATGGTAGATTCACTTACATTGAACAACCTGAGTACCTACTGATGCAATAGATAGTGACAACCGGTCAGTAGGAAAACAATACCGAGGAACAAGAAAAAGAAACCGACGAGCAGGAAGGACCTACCGAGCAAGAAAATGAACCTGCATAGGATGAACAAGAAAGAAGAAATTGGATACTGGAAAGTTTTGTCAAAAGACATAATCTTGATACACAAATCATTGGAGATAGACAAGATGGTATGCAAACAAGGAGTAAGACAAGACAAGGTACATGTCTAGTTTGTGAATATGAACCAAAGAATATAAAAGTTGCATTATAAAATGATGAATGGGTTAATGCAATGAAAGAGGAAATAGAATAGATAGAGAAGAACAAAACCTAAACCTTAGTACCCATACCTAAAGATAAGAATGTTATCGATACTCAGTGGATATTCAGAAACAAGTAAAATGAAAATGGAGAGGTAACAAGAAATAAAGCTAGATTGGTATGCAAGGGATATGCACAGGAGGAAAGAATTGATTATGGTGAAACATTTGCACCTGTTGCTAGATTAGAAGGAGTCAGAATGTTACTTGCATATGATACACATAAAAATTTCAAATTTTATCAAATGGATGTTAAGTCAGCATTTTTGAATGGAATACTTGATGAAGAAGTCTACATAGAACAACCAGAAGGGTTCATTGATCCAGACAAGAATGATATGGTATGTAGATTACATAAATATTTATATGGTCTGAAGCAAGCACCGAGAGCCTAGTATGAGAGGCTACATACTTATTTGTTAAGTATTGGATTTGTTAGAATAAGTGAGAACAACAATTTGTATATGAAAGGAGATACTGATGATACTATTCTTATTGCTGAAATATTTGTGGATGACATTATATTTGGAGGACAAGATCAAATCTGTAAGGCATTTTCTAATGAAATGAGAAGTGAATTTGAAATGTCTATGTTTGGAGAGATTAAGTTCTTTCTAGGACTACAAGTGATTCAGCAGAGTGATGGTATATTCATCATACAATCCAAATATATCAAGGAAGTATTGAAGACATTTGGCATGGAAGATGCTAAACCTGTGGGAACACCGATGGCTATTGGATGTAAACTGACTAAGGAAGATGAAACTACAGAAGTGAACTAGACACTATACCGATCTATGATTGGTAAGTTAATGTATGTAGTGCATAGTAGACCAGACATAGCACATGTTATGGGAATTGTTGCAAGATTTTTTTGCAAATCCCAGGGAGTCACACATGGTCGCTACAAAGAGAATCTTAAGATACCTGAAGAAGATAGAAGATTATGGATTATGGTATCCTAAGGAAGGCAAATTTGAACTTAGAGTCTATACCGATGTTGATTGGGCTAGAAATGTGGATGACAAAAAAAGTACCACCAAAGGAGCATTTTTCTTTGGTGAAAGACTTGTTACATGGACAAGTAAGAAGCAGGCTTTCATTTCTTAGTCTATAGTTGAAGAAGAGTATGTTGTTGCTGCTACAAACTATTCAAATATTGCATATATTAAGCAAGTGTTGGAAGGTATGAATGAGGTAATTACTGAGCCAGTGATTATATATTATGACAACACCAGTGCAATAAACATTTCAAAGAATCCAATGATGCATTCTAAAACAAAGCATATAGCTATTAAGTATCACTACTTAAGAGAACAAGTACAGGAGAAGAAAGTGAAGCTAGAATTTATTACATCTAAAGAACAACTTGCAAACATATTTACAAAGCCTCTACCGAAGGATACATTTGAATACTTGAGGACTAGACTTGGGGTCCGTCCCCTATCTACCGATCACTAATGAGATCTTGATGTTGCATCAGCCTAATCTTATCACAAGATCATTCATGTTGATGTAGCATAGTTCACACTTTGGATCATGTCTAAGGTTGTGAAAATTTTGGAGAACTGGAACAAATTGGCATATCAATATATAGAGATACAGAGTATGCACCAGAAAATAGAGAGTTACATGGCTACTACAGAGTTGTATGTTTATTTGTTTCTTTGGCATTGTTGTCAAAGGGAGAGATAAACAATATGAAACAATATGCACCAATGAGAACACTGAAACATCTAAGGGAGAGACAAACTGAAAGAAAGAGAGAGAACTAAAGATCAGATAATGAGAACAGAAGAAAGAATTTAAGAGCTGAAAAGATCATATCTGCAGAATGTCAAAGCTACATTAGTAATATTGTTGAGTAACGTAGTGATTAAACATATTAAGCTAGGAGAGCTTGTGCAACATTTGTTCATAGAGTTGTAGAATACATGTTTGGTATGTGTATGGTATATTTCATATTTCTTGAGTTTCCATCAATGCCAAATGGAGAGATTGATGAACTACAACTGATTTAGAACCTAATTGAAGATCTGTGATTAGAGATCACTGAGTTGTTGATTAGATATGTAATATGATTAAATCAATAATATATTTTCATTGATGTCAACTAGTTTGACAACACTTATCTTGTAAGTTACAATACCCAAACATCTGTAGAAAAGGAGTAGGAGAGATGAAGAACAGAAATATCTACATGAGGAAGATGCATATGACAGATGAGGATAAGGAATACATTGGGTAACTTGTTGATGATTCTATGACCTTATGTTATTGACTTGATTATGTTTCATTCATCTATGATGATGAAAAGAGTTGAAAGACACAAGGCAGTATGGTCAGTTGATGAAGCATCACAGTATACACTAAGAAGTGTAGTGTATACGGAGCATAGTATAAACTAAGCTTGTATTCACCAACACATTTCTTTGTTAACTAAGCAAGAGAAAGGAACTAAATGATTAGTTTAGCCAATAAGATTGATGAACTGTAAAGTACCTCGTGATAGGAGACGTTGATAAAGTTTGTTACGAAGATCGATGGCTAACAAAATTCAAGGAAGATCTAAAGGATGCAATCAAAATGTGTTACTGACACATCAGCTGAGAAAGGTTTAAGAAGCAAAATGGATGAAGGAGATCAAGTGGAAAAATCTAATGGAGGAGAAGAAAATAGTTTACCTGTCTATTTAAGAGACAAGGGTTTCATTATGAAACTCATGCCAGAAGAAGGAGACTATAGAATTATCACATGAACAAGCTTCATGTATGCCTAATCAAACTAGTTAAGGAGAACCAAACTGTAAAGTTTACCAAGCGTCAAAAAGCTATTACCGAGTGATAGTAAGTCATTGATTATTGTTGATACAGAATTGATATATTAATCAGAGGATTTAAATGAGAAAAATATAGATCTGAACATCTACAATTGAAGTTGAATTGTAATCAAATCACCTATTGTTACATTTTAACCATTGTATATAGACAAATCTCTTAACAGAGTGGACTAGGAAAGTCTTACATGTATCATTTATAGAATGAACATTGTTATCCTGTCAACCCCATAGTGAATGATGGTTGGAATATAACGGTTGGTCTAAAATCCTCTAACAAGGTCACACCTAACAGTGTGTTTGTAACCATTAACAGGGTTGGGTCTTCACTGATCTCACTTCAGAAGAGTGAAAATTTTTTGGGTTGCCAGTCCCAAGTGGTTTTTCCCTTCACAAGGTTTTTGTGTTAAATATTTTGTGTTGTGTTCATTGTGGTGATTGTTTGTTATCATACTTTTAATATTACATGTTAGATTTGATCAGTAATCATTATATGTTATTGACTGGTAATCAATAAAAGCACAGGCAGTATAGTATTTTATGTTACCAAGCTGCAGAAGTTTAAGTAAATTGTTTTGGATTATACATTTTGATTTGGGACTTTGGATAACTGATTCACCCCCCTCTTAGTTATTCTAACAGATAGGAAGAGTACTAGTGGTGGTGCATTTTTCCTTGGGAAAACATTAGTTTCATGGATAAGTAAGAAGCAAGATTGTATAGCTCAATCTACTGTTGAATCAGAGTATGTTTCTGCTCCTATTAATTGCACTCAAATTGTTTGGATGAAATTAATGTTGACGGACATTGGAATAACTTTTGATGAAGCTATGGTTATCCACTATGATAAAATAGGTACAATAAATATGTCAAATAATCTATTGATGCATTCTAAAACTAAACATATTTCTATCAAGTATCACTTCTTGAGAGACAAGGTGGCAAAGAAGGAAATAAAATTAGAGTATATTAGTACAAAGGAATAGATTGCAGACATCTTTACAAAGTCATTTCCAAAAGATACCTATGAATATCTCAGAGGTATGCTTGTGGTTCAGGCCCCTCCTAGTCAGAATTAAATGATGCAGGGATGCATCAGTCCAGAGGTTTTCAGAGCCTTATCATATTTTGGACTTGATGTATGGATCTAGTCCTCAAGGGGAGTGATCGTTCAAGGAAGTTGTGTAGAATAGTTCTTGACTCTTGGCACCTTTTTCCATTGTTGTCAAAGGGGGAGTGTTTATATGATAAAATCCCTACTGTATAGGGAGATTGTATGGAGGTGTACTATGAGAGTATTGTTTGGTTACAGATCTTTGGATTGATAAAACTTTGGGTTAATGGATTTTCCCATATGTTGACATCAATTCCAAAGTGGGATATTGTTGGATATTGCTAATGCATTGGGTAATTGTTAATACATTTAATATGTTTAATCACTACATTGAGTAAGGTTGGAGCTACTAATGTTCTCATTAGTGTTTTGTCACTAATGTCAACATACGCTCTACAAAGAGAATAGGCTGGTTATGATAGTGTACAGACACTATACAGATGTTTTAGGATGTGCGAAGATAGATGAGAGTATATGAATATGTTGTGATCTTACATCTAAGATCACATCATGTAATGTTGTGTATTGAATTAGTTACAGATGTTTTGGTAAAGACTGGTTACTGGACTGTGATAGTGGAAGTTGATAGAGTGAGTCTCTGTGTTTTTGGTATATCTTACAGAAGGTATGGATTCGGTGTATGTGAGCCTAAGAGATGAAAGATAATATAGTGAATAATTTTGGATGGTCATCACAAGGTATAGAAAGCAAGATGACATCACTTGTGGTGTGTGATCTGGAGAAGACTTATTTGGGAGCTAACTTCAGTAATGTAGTGTGCATTTTGTTTGGCAAATGTGAATTAAGGATGTTGGTAATTAATTGTTGTAATGTAATCATTGTATACCTTGTTTAGATACCATGTGTATCTTAGCAAGGGTTTATGTAATTGTTTATGTAATTACAAAAGCCTAATCGACCGACCTGATCATGTAGAATGTAATAGGGTATATATGTAAGATATTTTCTTTGGAAAAGATATGGTGAGAATATATGTGATGTAAAGGAGATTGTGAAAGCTATGAGCTTGTGTCTATTGGATGTAGAGCAGAGGATTACTGGTGAACTTCATTGGAACTAATCAAGAAAAGATAGTTGTTGTCGAATAGTTCAAAAGATTGTGTATTTTTTTATATACACTTATGTTGTGAACAATGAGTTCTAAAGGTGGATTTAACCTTTTTTAGGTAGTGATCCCACCCTTCTCTCTTGACTCCTAGTAGGGTCTGTCCTCTAACAAGGACTGTGTACTATAATGTTTCAATAAGCTCCTAACAAGGCTAGATCTTCTAATAAGGATACTATACTCTTAGTACATCATTTGTGGGTGCTAACTCCCACCGGGGTTTTTACCTTTAACAGGGTTTCCCCAAGACCAAAATATTGTGTTATTGTGTTAGCATTCATTATGCTCATTGGATTTGATATTTCTTGTATTCAAATTTTAAAGTTTAATAATCTATCATACAACTAATTCACCCCCCTCTCAGTTATATTATGGACTGTTATTCCTAATAGAAATATCTTATACCCAACTACACAGACGTCAAACCTTGTCTCGAGATCAACAATAGTGTTGATTCTCATGCCTCTACCATCCCATTTGGCTCCATTTAATTTCTCAATCTCAGCTCTCGATGCACTCCTTAATGCTTTTACCTTATCGGTTATGGGGTAACCGATGACTGCATGTATGATATCCCTGCTGATTTTGACCATCTCATCCAGCCATAACTTTTCCTTGTGCACATGGCTCAACACTACATTAATCCATTCATTCTTGAATACCCTCAGAAAATATAGGGTGATCACTAAACCCTTCACCTTCAAGTGTGTATCCTCATCCTTGAACTTTCTATCGGTACACAACTCTTGATAGGTGGATTGAAGCTCAAAATCCCCTATTTCACCAATTTTGCAATGTATGTATGTGTGGATGTCCTGAACCAACAAAACCCTGGGTGGAATGCTTGAAAACATATCGGTTTTATCGATTTGGGATGCAACCTCAAGATGTGACTTGTATTTAGGCTCAGTATAGGTTGCAGATTTTATCAAAGTGACCTTTTAATCACTCCCTGACTTGGATTTCATAACCTTTAATGAGGATGTCATTGTTCTTAAAATTAGGGCTTCGAGAAATAACTATGAAATAGCTCGGTGGAAGTGAAACTTACTTGTGATGGAGACTAACTTGCTTGGAAATCCTTCAAATCTCTTCTCACCTGCGCTGGAAATTCTCCTCTCAAATCTCACTTGAAATCTCTTTGGTTCTTCATAATCGCAATGTGAAAATGACTAAGTCCACTATTTATTTTTACCCAAAAATTCATTTCCCACTCAAACTTTCACATTTAATGCTTGACCTACCATAGCTAAGTAGATGTAGTTGCGCTCGATTTATAATTCAAAAAGATCTTAAGCTTGATTAACACTTGAACATTACTCAGTAGATACCACAACTCGGTTAACCTTGCCAATAGTTACCGACTAGCAAATACATATTCAGTCTTGCTTATACCGATTGTACACATTTAAAGCTCTAAACATATAAACCCATAGTGCATCTTGTTTCATGTAGATTTGGTATACAATCACTAGATATAGGGAAATGTTTGTTAGATATAACCGATTTGAAATTTAGTTCCATACATACCTTTTATGATTTCGGTGGAGGTGGTGATGTCACCCAATCTAATGGATGTGGTGTCACCATCTGCATTTCTTGATCCAACATTATCACCTGATGCTTTTCTCCACATTTAATTCCTTATCCTCATAATTTCCTTAATTGTATTTCTATTTTTGTTTGTTTGTGTCTCTAGTGCTCGGTCTCTGTGATCCTTTCTTAGGTGACCGACCTTATGACAATGTAAACAATCCAGACCAATATTTGTCCAATTGCAAGATCTTCCTCTCTAGTTCTTTATCATGCAATTTTCTGCTATATGTCCATACCTGCCACATGTTGTAC
Source organism: Chamaecyparis obtusa (assembly GCA_027943335.1). Taxonomy (NCBI): domain Eukaryota; kingdom Viridiplantae; phylum Streptophyta; class Pinopsida; order Cupressales; family Cupressaceae; genus Chamaecyparis; species Chamaecyparis obtusa. Next base: position 1,804,763 of record BSBK01000508.1, on the reverse strand, counting down.
AATTAAACCATGTATTATAATCCCAACTATATGCATTACCTTTCCTTCTCGGTCGATATGTTTTATTATGTTCTTTTGGTGTCCAAACATGCTTCATTTTTGTCTTGCATTCTTGTGACATGTGTCCATGCATATTGAAAGTGCAACAATATTTATCCATGTAGGGTTTCTTAGGAGTCCTATTCAATTTTGATCTGCACTCATGTGCCTGATGTCCATACTTGTTATAGTTATAACAATGACCATTAAACTTAGGAGTGGATTTAGGAATACATTTTTCTTTACTCCTGCAAACATTTGATGTGTGGCCCAGTTTTCCATAATGATAACATGATAGCTTCTTTGTCTTTTGATTAGTGTAGGCATTGTTCTTTCTAGGTTGCCTTGATGATTCTCCCTCCTCGGTGTATCCTAAACTAGTTGTGATGCCAAGTCCTTTTTGACTTATTAGAAATTCATCCATTCTCTTAGTACTGTCTACAAATTTCTTGATCATCTCATTATGTTGTTGTTTCATTTTGACCTCATTCTTCAATCTTTCATTTTCTTCTCTTAGTTCACCGATGTCTTCTAGTTTTCTCGTAAGCTCATTATTTACTCAGTTGACTTCCTGACTTATGACAACCATCTGATTGGAGATTTAAAAATGATGCTCGGTGAGTCTCAGCATCTCAGATTCCTTCTCTTGTAGCGTCTCACTCATTTGTCTCCTATCTTCAATATCCAAGTTTCTTTCTTGTTGTGCTTGCCTAGCATTGTTCATGACATCAACCATGCTAACCATTTATCTCTCTTGACTGATTTGCAGATCTTTGACTTGTTCAGTAAGATGTAGGTTATTTTCAGATAGATCCGATATGGTTCCTTCATATGCATCAGATATACTAATAGACCCAGATCTAGATGTCACAAAAAGGTCATCTATCTCTTCTTCATGATAATCAATCTCATTGTACCTAATTTCCATATCCTTTCTTCTAATCAATAACTTCTTCAGTTCTTCTTTGGGTTCCTTGAATTGCTCAATAAAGATCTACATCTATAACCTTTTATTCTCAATGGTCTTGTCTAACTTATATCTTCCCATCCTTAGATCTTTCCTCTTCAGTGATTAAAATTCCTTAACAAGAGATCTAGCTCTAATACCAATTTTTGTTATTATGGAAAGATAAGTACTAAGAGGGGAGGGGTGAATTAGTACCCTCAAAAACTTTTAAGACTAAAAACTTTGCACTTGTAGATCTCAATTAACCAACTAAATCCATTGTTAAAAACATACATTCATGTAATTGAAAATGTAAACTAAACAATAAATCATTCATAAAAATTCATATCATGACACATATATTTTGGTTATGCAGAAACCCTTGTAAGAAGGTAAAAACTATGGTGGGGATGACACCCACAAATATTCACTACTACAGCAATAAAGTATGCCAGTTAAGGCTACAAGTTTGTGATCACTTTTGATGATCTTACCCTATTAGGAGTAACAAAAGATCAACTATATCTACCTAGTTAAAGGATTTTAATAACACAATGTATGTGTGTACTCGGTTAAGATATTTACATAAGAATGGTTAAGTTCACTCTGTTAAGAGATTTTGAATTCTGCTACAATGGTTAAATTGATAACAACTGTAAATAACAACTTAATCTTGTATGATTCAGATCTATGAAGTATTAAATAAATATCACCTCAATGTGATGTATGTCTCCTTCTATTCTACTCAGTAGCTTTGAATGTGTTCTGAAAAATGGATTCCTTCTTTCATAAACCTTCTGTCAAAAAACTATTTTTGTGATCTCCTAATGTCCTTAGTGCGGCTACTCCTTCATGATACATGATCATAATGACATCTTCACAAATTTATATCAAAATGCCTAGACCTAATTAGGGTTTACAATATCTTAGAAAACCTAGAAGAAAATAACCTAGATCTAACATTACATAGGAATCATCACCAAATTAATGATTATATCCATATTAAATATGTCTCGATCTTGGTAAACTATTTTCCTGATTGTTGTAAACCATTTGCATATATGTTTGTGTGATTCCTGATTATTATTTCATTTCCTGCTTTACTCAGTAATCAATGCATTCACCATTCGATAAATTACTGGTGCTCGGTTCATATGAATACTCGATGATCACTAGCTCGGTAAGTGTGCTTAGTAAAACCTGTGTTCAGTTATCTTGAAGTTTTGCCTTGTCTTTGTTTGGTGTGAAGGCTTTGTATGCTTGATCGACTGTCTTTTTCATCTCCTTTTACCAACCTTTACCTACTGAATAACTGATTGATACTAATGACAATCCATTAATGCTCAAATAGAGACAACAAGATGAATGATTTTCTCTAATAGAAGCTAGGGTTTTTAGACAAGGTAAAATCTAATAATTTGATCCCACGTGCAATTTTCCAATTCAATCTTTTAGCAACATATTGAGAAAGAAATATTAATTTTCCTAAGATTTAATTCTAGGTTTCTCAAAACACCTAAAATAAAATACCAGATCAATCAACATCAATTTAATTCAATTTTCTCAACAACAAACCCTGTTGGAGATTTTCCAATAGGCCAGTACTGACTGTATGTTTTTCATTGATGACAACATATGGAAAGTAGCATGTGTGGAAGTCTTATGCAATAAGATTTTTGTATATCTAGCATGGACATGATATCATGGGCATAGAGGTTAACTATTAGTACAGACAGTTATATAGCAGCTTGTGTCAGCAGTGTTCCTGATAGAGTTACAGGCAGTGTTCTATGTATGGTTGTCTGTACAGTTGTCATGGAGCCTTGCACACTTGGATATATGTTGAAGACATGTTAGTGATGTTTCAGTCATAGACACATATTTTGTTGATGAGTAGAAGTGAAGTTATGCAGTCGCTATTCGCCAGCAGCAGTTTCATGTGTTTGTTCAGAAGAGTCGATAGAGATTTTATTGGTTCTTTAGTTTCACCTATCTTTAGGGTATGTGCCCTTAGATTTAAGCTTAGAGAAGAGTTATTTATGTTTAGTTAAGAGCGCATGAGTTAATTCAACTTGAGGAGAAAGATCCATTTGTTTTGGTAGAGCCGACAGTGTGTAGCGTGCATCTACAATTATATTATTGGATAGGTCCCAGAATGTGTTGCGTGCATAGTGGAGCCGACAGAATGATTATTAGAGTTTGTTATAGTTTCTCTATTATGATTTTAAGGTGGTTCTAATAGGCTAACTTGATTATATCATCTAGAGGAAAGATATTTATAGGCAGTCATTTGTGATTGCTGAAGTGTGGTTCATGGTTGATTAAGCAGAGCAAAGCAGAGTGTGCAAAGTTTTGATCCATCAGAACAAGGTCTATGTGACCAAGTAAAGTACTTGTGCTATTCATTGGAACTGATTTAGATAGTAGGTCAAAGCGTAGTTCACCAAGATCCAAATATAGTGTGTATCTTTCAAATAGAAGGTTGTAGCCTTCACCCCTTTGATTTGTGTGCTCTTGGACACTACATCCTCTCCTCTAATAGGGACAATTGTAAAAGACTCCTAATAGGGTCTGAGCCTTGACTAGGTCTACTATACTAAATATATTGTAAAGAAACTCCTAACAGGGCTAAGGATCTTCTAACAAAGATCAAAATACTCTAGTACAGAATATTAGTGGGTGTCAATTCCCACTGGGTTTTTTACCTATTTGGGTTTCCCCATAACCAAAATATTGGTGTTTTGTTCTTGTGTCCTTTCATTGTGTTTATTCTTAATGTTTAAGTATACTTAATTGGATAAAGAATTGAATCTTGTAGATAACTGATTCACCCCTCCCCCTCTCAGTTATCTCTTGGGACTATTCCTAACAATTAGTATCAGAGCCAAGTGCCTCGAAGAGAAATTTTAACAGCTTTAGGTTGATCAGATGGCATACTTCAAGAAAGAAAGTCCTAACTTTGATGGAGAGAATTATCTTGATTGGAAGAACAAGATGGTGATCCATTTGCAATGCATGGGTTTTAAAGTTTTTGATGTGACTATCAAAGCAGCCAAGATACCTACCCTAGAAGACCTTGCATAGGAAGATGCTACTGATAGGAAAAAGGAATTGTTTCATCAGAATGCTAGTACTAAAGAAGCCCTTATTAGCGCCCTATCTGATGGTGAGTTTTTAGAAATAAAAAAGGTAGATACAGTCCACAAAATATGGAAGCACCTAGAAGACATATTTGAAGGAGACAAACAAGCAAAGGATGTGTGTAGAAAGACACGAAAGAAAAGATACAATGCATTAGAGATGCTACCTGAAGAAAACATCAGAGCTTATAATCAAAGGATAAATGAAGCAGTTGCAGGAATCATAAACAATGGTGGAGAAATTTTAGAGGAGAACATTATGGATAAGTTAATGACTACTCTCACTCCTAAATATGAAAGCAAGATCAACATCCTTGATGAGACCATGTAGCTTACATCTAATTTCAAAAGAGAGACCTTGATTAGAAAAATCTCAACTTTTGAGATTTCAAGATTGAAGACAAAACCAAAGAGTGAAACAACCTTCAAAGAAACAGTTCATGATAAGAAATCTACAAACACTTTTGGTAATTTTGATGATGATGATGAAGAGAAAATACTAGATGATTTCATTGCTATGATTGCCAAAAGAGAAAAGAAAGGAAAAGGAAAATATGAAGGTCAATTTCCATTTAAGTGCTTTTCATGTAATAAGATCGGTCACTTTGCATCTAAGTGTCCTATTAGAGCTAGAAAATTCAAAAAGGATTACAAGCCTAAGTATTCTAAGGAATTATACTATACTAGAGATGGAGTTTCAGATGATGAATCAGGTGAAGAAGAAATTGGATTCATTTCTATTGTTGAAAAAATGAATAATAAGACAAATCATAAACATGATAAGAAGGAACAAGAGCTAGCATTGATTTCACAAGCTGACATAAGAACAGACCAGATCATAGACAGTGGTTGTTCACATCACATGATAGGTGATAAAGGTAGGTTTGTTCATTTGGACAAATACAATGGTGGTATGGTCAGATTTGGATACAACACTCCTAAACCAATAGTTGGTAGAGGAGCCATCACCTTGGATGGAAAGAATAGTACTGATGATGTTCTTTATGTTGATGGTTTGAAACATAACCTTCTCAGTATTGGATAGTTACTTGGAAAAGGCTATTAGTTGGAGTTCAAAGATGACAAATGCATCATTAACAATAAAGATGGTGTTATGATTGCATCAGGCTCAAAGACAAGAGGTAATATTTTTCAACTCAATTCAGAAGCAAGTTGTTTTGTTGCTAAAGTTGGTTATAGTTGGTTGTGGCATAAAAGACTGTCATATCAATTTTGATAACATAGTAAAGATAAGAAATGTAAATGCAGTAAGAAATCTACCTAGCATAGCAAAACCAATTGATACTATATGCAGGGAATGTGTGATGGGAAAGCATGTGAGAAATTCATTCAGGAGCAAGAAAAATTCAACAGAGAACAAGTTGGATCTGATTCACATAGACCTATGTGGTCCAACTCAAACAAGATCATACTATGGTGAAAGGTATTTTATTTTGTTTTTTGATGATTATACTAGAATGATGTGGGTTGCATTCTTGAAAGACAAGTCAGAAGCATTTGAGAAGTTCAAAATATTCAAAGCTAAGGTTGAGAATGAATCTAGACTAAAGATAAAATATTTGAGGTCAAATAGAGGATGAGAATTCACCTCTGATAGATTCTATGAGTACTATGAAGAACATGGCATAAAGAGATAGTTAAGTGCACCTAGAACCCCTCAGTAGAATGGAATTACAAAGAGAAGGAATAGGATCATCCTTGATATAGCGTGCACCATCATGATAGAAGGAAAAGTTTCACACACCTATTGGAGAGATGCGGTCAATACATCAATCTATACCATCAATAGAATTCAATTAAGGCCTGGCACTAACAAAACACCATATGAGCTATGGTTTGGTAATGTTCCCATAGTAAAATGCTTTAGAATCTTTGGAAGCAAGTGCTACATCAAGAGGGATGAAGCAGTAGGCAAGTTTGATGCAAGAAGTGATGAAGGTATTTTTCTTGGTTACTCTACTAAAAGTAAAGCTTATAGATGTTTCAATTTAAGATTGAAAAAGATCATAGGAAGTGCTCATGTAAAGATTGATGAAAATTTTATGATTCAAGAAAGATATCATGATTACTCACCCATGATTGAAGAAGAACCCAGACCCTCCACTAGTGAGACAATCATTGAAGAAATGTTTGATAGTATTGATGTGTTATTCAATGACCCTAAGACAAGTGAAGAAGAAATCCCTAAGGATGATAAGTGAACATCACCTAAAGTTCCAAATTTTACATCTAGAAATCATTTCAAGACAAACATCATTGGAGATTAGAGCGGCAAAGTCTTAACAAGGTCACAAGCAAAGAACTCAGCTAGTAGTGAAGCGATATGTTTGCTATCTCATATTGAACCTTTAAGTGTGGAAGATGCATGTAATGATTCAGATTGGCGTGATGCTATGAAAGAAGAACTTGATCAAATTGTTAAAAATGACACTTGGGAAGTGGTCCCAAGACCTAGTGATAAGAATGTGATTGGAACAAAGTGGATATTCAGAAACAAGATGAATGAAGATGGTACAGTAGTAAGAAAAAAAGCAAGGTTAGTATGTAAAGGGTATGCACAAAGAGAAGGCATTGATTATTTAGACACATTTGCACCTATGAGCAGGTTAGAAGCTATTAAGTTATTTCTAGCTTATGTTATAGTCAAAAACTTCAAATTTTATTAGACGGATGTCAAGTCAGCATTCGTGAATGGTGATTTGAAAGAAGAAGCATACATTGAGCAGTCGAAAGTATTCACCTTATCAGATAGACCTGATATGGTATGCAGATTGAAGAAGGCCCTCTATGGACTTAAGCAAGCCCCAAGAGCATGGTATGAAAGACTAGATGGATATCTAACAAAAATTGGATTCAAGAAAGGAGTAGCAAATTGTAATCTATTCATTAGAGAGACATCTGAAGGTTTACTACTTGTAGCTATATTTGTTGATGACACTATGTTTGGAGGTAATGACAAACTAAGTGCAGAATTTGCCAAAGAAATATAGAATGAGTTTGAGATGAGTATAAATGGTCCTATCAAATACTTTTTAGGACTAAATGTGCAGTAGACAGAAAAAGGAATTTTAATTAATTAGTCAAAATATGTGAAAGAGATACTGAAAAAATTCAAGATGGATGACTGCAAGCCAGTATGAACCCCTATGATCACTGGATGCAAGCTTACAAAAGAAGATGACTCACCAGTAGTAGATATAACATTGTATAAGTCTATGATTGGTAAACTTATGTATCTTAAACTAGATCTGATATTTCAAATGTAGTTGGCATAGTTGGAAGATTTGCAGCAGAGCCTAAACAAAGTCACCTCATGGTAGTAAATAGAATATTCAAATACTTGCAAGGCACTATAGATTATGGTCTATGGTATCCTAATTCAGAAAATGTTGAGCTTCATGTGTACACTGATGCAGATTGGGCAAGATGTGTTGATGGCAGAAAGAGTACTTCAAGTGGAGCAGTGTTTCTTAGTGATAGACTTGTCACTTGGACAAGTAGGAAACAAAATTGTATTTCTCAATCAACAACAGAAGCAGAGTATGTTGCGGCAGCCTTGAATTATTCTACAATTGTTTCGATCAAGTAGATGATAAAGGATTTTGGAATTCAGATTGATTATCCTATTGTTATTCACTATGATAACACTAGCACTATCAATATGTCAAAGAACCCTGTGATGCATGCAAAGACAAAGCACATTGAGATCAAGTATCACTTCCTAAGAGAGAAAGTGGCAAAGAAAGAAGTCAAGTTGGATTATGTGAGTACTAAAAATTAGTTGGTAGATATATTCACAAAGCCCTTACCTAAGGATACTTTTGAGTATCTCAAGGAGAAGTTGGGAGTCATTCCCTTCCCTAATTCTTCTTAGAAGGAAGGAGGAAAGGCATCAGTCCTCAGGGACTGATGGAAGGTTGACTACTCTACCTCAGGAGTAGTATCAGTGCTTAAAATGAGTAGCACCCTTTGCCATTGATGTCAAAGGGGGAGTAATATAAAGATTCATAAAAAATAGAATTAAAAAGGAGGAGGTTTATACTAAGGGGGAGAAGCATTCAGTTATGACAGCAGTTCAGTTGAGGAAATGGAGAATATTGGAAAATATTGCAGCAAATGGAGGATTCATCTTTGGGGGAGTTTTGAAGAGGAAATGGAGAATGTTATAAAAGAAATGTTCATTTGATTTGGTGGTGGTTTTTCATTCCACATGTTTCCATCAATGCCAAAGGGGGAGATTTTGGAGATTTGCCAGCAGGCCAGTACTGACTGCATGTTTGTCATTGATGACAACATATGAAAATTAGCATTTGTGGAATTCTTATGCAATAAGATTTCTATATATGTATCATGGACATGATATCAGCATGATATCATGGGCACAAAGGTTAATTGTTAGTACAAACAGTTATATAGCAGCTTGTGTCAGCAGTGTTCCTAACAGAGTTACAGGCAGTGTTCTATGTATGGTTGTCTGTATAGTTGCCATGGAGCCTTGCACGCTTGGATATATGTTGAAGACATTTTAGTGATGTTTCATTCATGGATGCATATTCTATTGATGAGTAGAAGTGAAGTTATGTAGTCGCTATTCACCAACAGTAGTTTCCTATGTTTGTTCAGAAGAGCCAACAGAGATTTTATTGGTTCTTTAGTTGCACCTATCTTTAGGGTATGCACCCTTATATTTAAGCTTAGAGAAGAGTTATTGATGTTTGGTTAAGAGTGCATGAGTTAATTCAGCTTGAGGAGAAAGATCCAGTTATTTTGGTAGAGCCAATAGTGTGTAGCGTGCGTCTACAATTATATTATTAGACAAGTCCCAGAATGTGTTGCGTGCATAGTAAAGTCGACAGAATGATTATTGGAGTTTTTTATAGTTCCTTTATTATGATTTCAAGGTGGTTCTAACAAGACAACTTGATTATATCATCTAGAGGAAAGATATTTATAGGCAGTCATTTGTGATTGTTGAAGTGTGGTTCATAGTTGATTAAGCAGAGCAGAGCAGAGTGTGCAAAGTGTTGAGCCATCAGAACAAGGTCTATGTGACCAAGTAAAGTACTTGTGATATTCACTGGAATTGATAAGATAGAAGGTCAAAGCGTAGTTCACCAAGATCCAAATATAGTGTGTATTTGTCAAACAGAAGGTTGTAGCCTTCACCCCTTTGAGTAGTGTGGTCTTGGATAGTGCGTCCTCTCCCCTAATAGGGACAATTGTAAAAGACTCCTAATAGGTTCGGATCCTTGACTAGGTCTATTGTACTAAATATATTGTAAAGCAACTCCTAACAGGGTTAAGGATCTTCTAACAAGGATCATAATACTCTAGTGCAGAATATTAGTGGGTCTCAATTCCCACTGGGGTTTTTACCAATTTGGGTTTCCTCGTAACCAAAATATTGGTGTTGTGTTCTTTTATTTTTTCATTGTGTTTATGCTTAATGTTTAAGTATACTTAATTGGATAAAGAATTGAATCTTGTAGATAATTGATTCACCCCCCCCCCCTCTCAGTTATCTCTTGGGACTATTCCTAACAAACCCAACATTACAACAGAAACTAATTTCAAAAAAATCACACATAATCTTAGACACGAAGTATACAATCTTTTCAAAGAAGGATTTGCAAAATATGAGGGTTTCAAATCCTACCTCAACCAACGTCTGAAAATCTGAAGCCAAGAAAGAGCCAAGCCAACCTTCAAAATCCAAGCCTTCAAACAATCACAAGATAATGCCCACCAAAACAAGCTTTCCCAAAAATCTTCCAATTCTTCCAGAGCTCCTTCAAAACCTGATAGACATAATAAAACTAATACCCAAAATCCCTACATAAAGGAAACTTATCCCTCCTAGGGTTTCCAAAACATGCAAGCTCAAAAATAGAACTCAACTCTCTCTCTAGTTGCATGATAAAGTAACTCAATAAATAAAGCACTTTTAAAATAAAACTCAAACTCAACTTTTAACTTTAATTAAAATTTCAATTTCACTTAAACCAAAAGTGCAACTTAAATTACGTATAATTATTTAATTAAATAATAAATACTTTAGCACAAATTAACTATGCAACTAATAAATCAAATATTTAAATAAATCAAATAGTTAAATAAATCAAATATTTAAATAAATCAAATATTTAAATAAATTAAATATTTAAATAAATTAACTATGCCCTTTAATTTACAATAATAATTTAATAATTAATTAAACCCTTTAATCCAAATTTAAATCTTTTAATTTAATCATTTAATTAACAAAGGTATTTAATTGCCTTTAATAATTAAATATACTCTATATCTAATATTACCACATTCATAAAATATAAATATTCAAATCTCAAAAATACTTCCTAACTTAATTAATTAAATCAAATAATTCACACAAACAAATCCACTCGACTCCCAAAATCCAAAAAATGACTAACTATATATCAAACAAACACCAAGGAAGGGCTCACGAATCCATGTCACTTTGATGAATTCAGATGGGTAGAAAAAGATACTTACCCAATATTTAGTATAATCAATGGCTAGGGTTAGGATTTGGATTTGTATGTTATCTCCCCTCTCTTACCATTGAGATTTTGTGATAGGGCACGCTCATCCTGACAATTCAAGGAAGTGGATGTCTGATACCTACAAACCTGCATAAAATACCAGCATGTACATATATGTATAAATATAAACAAGCAATAGTGGGGGATCAACCAATCATGTGGATCTTGCAAGCAATTAACTACAACTTCATCCCTCAACCACATCAAGCACGTCAAATAGAAATATAAAGCATACACATCAACCATACACATGCAAGTATGGGGTCAGTAAAACCAGAAGCATTCATGATATCCTAACATATGAATCATCAAAATGAAATAACCATCTCATATAAATAACATCACCATTTGCATTTAATCAACATGAAAATAATTCAAAATCATCTAATTCATGATTATTCAATAAAATGTCATATATTCATAAACCTCAAAATCCCTGAAATAAATAACACACACGTGAAAATGGCTTAAAAGAGTTCAGAAATAAAACTAAAAGAAAACTATGGGAGGGGTATTACACTAAAATAGATAATATTTGTACATGCAAGGTGCATGAATCTGAACATAAGCTGAAAAGATATTTATTTGGCTATTGAAGAGTTGATTATTTCTTTTGGCATTTCTGTCAAAGGGAGAGAAGATTACATTAAATATTTAGATTGAGATTCACAGGGAGAGATGGTTACATGATAATATGGAGATATGATCATGAAATATCAATTATAAGTGAAACTAACTGAAAGGGAGAGACAGGGATGTTGTGTAGTGATTAAACATATTAAATGCATAAGATAGGGAGAGCTTACTGAGTCACATCATATAGATAGAGTTGTAGACACTTAAGATGTTTGGTATTCTATGGCATATTTCATATTGTATTTCCATCAATGCCAAAGGGAGATATTCTTAGACTATAACTGATTAATTACTTGAGAAAAGAATGTGAAGATGATCACCAAGCTACAAAAGTATATGTGAGACATTAGATCAGTTATTATATTGTCATTGATGTCAACTAGTTTTGACTATACTTATCATGATAGTTGCAAACATTTGAAGAAGGAAATAATGGTGAAGGAATGAGATATTAACATAAAAATGAGATGTATGAGTAAGTTATGAATATGATATTCATTGGGTAACTTATTGATGAGCCTATGATAGTATGTTAGTGATTTGATTGTATTACATGATTCTCTTAAGTATTGAAGATCAACAATGTAAAAGTTTATGTGGTTGATATATGAAGAACTTAGTATACACTAAGTAGAAATAGTGTACACTGAGCAAAGTGTAGTGTATACCAAGTGCGGTATCAACTGAACTAAAAGTCATCGACACATCATGGTATTGACTGAGTGAAAGAAATAAGATGGAACAAGTGATTTCCAACTTGAGATGATGATTTGGACAAATTGGGATGATTCCAAGGATGAAGATAAAGTTTTTTATGAAGATCTGCGATTGACAAAATTCAAGGTTGATCGGGTGATGAAGATTGAAATGTGTTTAAGGCACAAGTTCTGAGGGAGGTTAAAGAAGAAAAATCAACAATGGAGATTAAGTGGAAAAATCTTTGGCTAAAAAGAAAATAGCTTATCATGTCTATATAAGGAGACAAGAGATTCATAATGAGTGATGTACGTGAGAAGAATATTGTATTCATGTGAAGCTAGTCACACAGGTTGAAGTGAGAACCGAAGCAATTATGCAGACTACACCGAGCATTAGAAAGGAGATAACCAAACATAACAGAGTTGGAGGATAAAAATAAATTGAAGAGATTATGATGGCCCGAGGTATATGAGAATAGCATAGATCTAAATATCTACAAAGGAATTTTTATTTCAATCAAATCATTTACTATTTCATTCTAACCATTGCTATAGACAAAATCTCTTAGCCAAGTGGGACTTAACATGAATCTTTATTTATTTCTTTATGAAATTTAATGAATGTTAATTATTTTCTTGTTGACCCAAGAAAATGTATGGTCATGAAGAACTGTTAGTGATAAAGCCTCTAACAAGGTCACACCTTATAGTGTATGGATGTGATGATTTGTTATTTTACTTTACACATTACAATTACTCATTTGATCGGTATATACTAGATGATTTAACTAGCATTCGGTAAATGAATTAGAAAGACACAAAAAAGTGTTTACCAAGCTATTTAGATAACAGGGCTTAACTGATTCACCCCCCCTCTCAGTTATCTAACAATAGTATCAAAAAAATGCACAATTTATAGTTGCTCATAGTAGGGAAACCTATTAAATTATCTAGGATAATATTTTAGTCCCTTTGGAAGGTGCTCAGTAATGCCTTGATGACATTCATGATCATCAATTACATAATCAACAAACAAAACACAATAGAAATATATAAATTCCAAACATAAACCATTAGGTGGAATGACATTAGCTTGACAATTAATTCTACAATATTCCAACTTCCATAGGCGAGTTGTCATTCTTTGTGGATTTGAAGTAGTGTCTTCTTTCCCATTGAAAAGATGTTTTTCAGTAGTTTGATAGTTATGATTTCTATGGAGGAAGTGCCTATACTCATCAAACACCTTCTTTCCTAAACTTTTTGAATGACGAGATTTCATCTTTGGACCACAAACTAGACATGCAATTTTTCTCTTTGTTTGAAGACCTACAAGATAATGATATAATTGGATTAAATATGTTGATTTTTATAATTAGAATTATCATGTGCAACTTGAATTCACCATACCAGACCACAAAAATGTGTCAGCCCCAGGGCATCATGTATTGTTCATACAAGCATTGCATGGAATTGAAATTATCTTTGTCCTATTGGTCTAGAGATGTCATACATAGTGACACCATTCCATAACTGATGAAGAGTGCTCCCCTTAATACCACAAACACATAACAAAAATAGAGAAACAACAAAAATTTGCAAGAATGGAAAATGGGCTTCTTATTATCTCCACAAATGTGGAATTACAAATTTCAGAATTATAAGATGCAACACCACTTGGGCGATTTCCCTTACAATATTTTGTAAGACAAAGCCTCGAATCATTACCCAGATCTACCCATAACTACCCTAGACAACACTATGGGTATTCTTTATATAGGCAATTTCCACCACCCAAGAAAGTTCTAGAAATTTAGCCCTTAAGGTTGACTTCCCTAAGAATTATTTTATTTTCATTTTATTTTACATAGGGTCAACTCTAAATAATTACAAAATATAGTTTTAGGTACTCCAACTTTCGAAGGCCATAACTTTTTAATCGTAGCTCTATTTTTCTATTATAACTACTTTTCAAAAATGGTAGGACCCGATCTACAGTGCTTGACTCGCGCAAGCTCCAGTCAGCAGGGGGTCGATTGCGATCTAGAGCCTCTAAGGCCTTCAAAATTGAGCCCAAAAATTTTGTACCCAAAAACCTCATTAACTTCACTGATATAGATGATATGGCAATGAAACTTAACTAGTAGGCTTATATGACTAAGATGAACCTCCACCTGTGAAATCAAAACATTCCAAGATCATATGACCAGCTTACTAAAAATAGTAAGTTTCCATAAACAACAGCTTTGCACAAGATAGCCATTATTGAAAAGAAACCAAAAATATTTTTGGGTGATGCAAGATTGCTCTTACACCCAGGATGCTCTTGCATCAAACACCTAGGGCATTTTGACAAGTGACCTTGTCACGACTCAAGTGTGAAAAGGAAAACCAAGATGGTTAACCTCCTCCTTTGTCAGCCATGATGAATCTTCAATAGGTCATCCATTCCATTTGACCAAATATTCTTCATATGTCATGTTTCTAGTACTTCTTCCAACACGGTTGTCCAGTATATCCTCAATCTCCTAGGTAGCTGAACTAGTTGCTGGAATACTCCATTGTGTTATTGTCGTCTCATCTTCAACACCTCCCTCATGATACTTTGTTAGATCTGAAATGTTAAATACTGGTGAAATATTCATCTTAGTAGGCAATTCTACCTCATATGAATTTCCTAAATCATGCTCTTTCAGTATCTTACACAGCCCAAACTTCTTCATTTTCAACTTTTTATATGTACCAACTGGAAATCTCTCCTTCCGCAAATGAACCATGACTTCATCCCCAACCTAAAATTTCTTATGTCTTCTTTTCTCATCTTCCTTAGCCTTATACTGCACATTCATCTTGGTAATGTGCTTCCTCACTTCCTCATGGATGTTCTTCAAATATTCTGCAAAATCCTCAGCTTCAGCACTACTTATTTCTCCTTTGTCTATCTTCCTCAACTTAGATGCATTTCTGGGACTACTTCCATATACAATCTTGGAATGGTGATTTATCAATGCTCCTATTGATAGAATTATTGTATGCAAATTTCTCTTATGGTAAAATCAAATCCCATCCTATTGGCTTATCTCCAAGTAAACATCTCAGTAAATTCCTCAAACTCCTATTCACCACCTCTGTCTATCCATCAGTCTGTGGAT
Source organism: Chamaecyparis obtusa (assembly GCA_027943335.1). Lineage (NCBI taxonomy): Eukaryota > Viridiplantae > Streptophyta > Pinopsida > Cupressales > Cupressaceae > Chamaecyparis > Chamaecyparis obtusa. Next base: position 1,789,568 of record BSBK01000508.1, on the reverse strand, counting down.
GATGTGATGAGCTGAACTTCAAATATGTCTTTAACTTCTTCCATAATGTACGCCAGAAATATCCAATGAACTTAGTGTCTCGATCTGAAAATATGCTCTTCAGCAAACCATGTAGCCTCACCACTTCTTTGAAAAACAATTCTGCCACATGAACTGCATCATTAGTCTTCTTGCAAGCAATGAAATGTGTCATCTTTGAAAATCTATCAACCACCACAAAAATTGAATCATGTCCCCGCCAAGTCCTTGGTAAACCAAGAACAAAGTCCATACTGATATCCTCCCAAGGATTTTCTAGTACAGGTAATGGCTGATACAACCCTGTATTCTATTTTACTCCCTTTGCCATTTGACATACTCTACAACTCTATACAAAATTATTGACATCTTTTTGCAACTGTGGCCAGTAATAATTCTCACTAACAAAAGAAAGGGTTTTATCTCGACCAAAATATCCAGCCAATCCTTTTCTATGTTTCTCCTTGATGAGATTCTCCCTTGTAGAACTTCGTAGAATGCACAACTGGCTCCCTCTGAATAGCATATCATCCTGAATGATGAAATCTAACCACTTCGTTCTGTCTAGAGTAACAGGTTCTTTACAAGCTTTCCAAGCTTCACCAAAATCAAGATCCTCTGGATACAAACTCTTGAGTTCCTTGAACCCAACCACCTCAATCTACATCTCTGTCAGCAATAGTTGCCTTCTGCTAAGTGCATCTACAACCCTGTTAGACTTTCCACTCCTGTGTTTCAAAATAAATATGTAACTCTACAAAAACTCAACCCATTTCAAATGCCTTTGATTCAACTTTCCTTGACTATTAAAATATTACAAATCTTGATGATCAATATACAAAACAAACTCCTTAGGAAGAAGATAGTGTCTCCACTTCTTCAATGCTTGAACTATAGCATAAAATTTCTAATCATAAACATAATATTTTCTCTTGGCATCATTTAACTTCTCACCGAAATAAGCAACAGGTTTACCTTCTTGGCTCATAAAAACTCCTATTGCAATACCACTAGCATCACAGTCTACTTGAAACACCTTATTAAAATTTGAAAGTGCTAAAATAGGTTGTTCTATAACCTTTTGTTTCAACAGTCTAAAACTCTTATCTGCCCCTATAGTCCACTTAAATTCTTTTCTATCCCCTCTCATTGTTTTAGTCAAGGGTCCACAAATAATTCTAAAACTTCTCATAAAATTTATGTAAAAGCTAGTTAAACCATGAAAATATCTTACCTCAGTAGCACTTCTTGGAGTAGGCCATTCAAGGATAGCTTGCACTTTCTCTAGGTCCATTTTTAGACCTTCTGTTGAAACTACAAATCCCAGATACACTAACTCCTTAACAAAACTGTACTTCTTCAAATTAATCAACAATTTCTCTTCCCTTAAATTCTCAAACACCATACGTATATGCATCATATGCTCCTCCAATGTCTTACTAAAGATTAAAATATCATCTAGGTAAACAATGACAAACTTACCTAAAAAAATTTCAGAACATCATTCATGAGCTGCATGAAAGTGCTCGATGCATTGGTTAGCCCAAAGGGCATGACTAACCACTCATACACTCCCTCCTTTGTCTTGAAAGAAATCTTCCATTCATTTCCTTCTCTAATTCAATTCTGATGATATCCACTCTTTTGATCTATCTTTAAAAAATACACAGCTCCACTCAAACAGTCCATAATATCATCCATCTGTGGAAATGGAAACCTATACTTGATTGTGATCTTGTGTATAGCCCTAGAATCTGTACATGTCCTCCATTCTCCATTCTTCTTTGGTGCTAATACTACTAGTACAACACATGTACTCAGGCTCTCCCAAATGAACCCTTTCTATAATAATTCATGTACTTGTCTGTTCAACTCTTCACTTTCTTCTGGTGTCATTCTATGTGTTGTCTTATTTGGAAAACTGGCTCCTGAAATCAAGTCCATCTAATGATTGATCTTCCTTACCGATAGTAATCCATCAGGTACACTATCAGATACAATATCCTGAAACTCATTCAATAAATCTGCAACTTCTACAGGTACATCTTCTACTTCTTCTTTACTAGCTTTTGGCATTAAAGAAAAACACATATGCTCATGCCTCATACCATCTAAGAATTTTCTTCCATCAACAAAAGTTATTCTTGCATTAACACATACCTATTCTTTTGTGTCCTTCAATGGCTTTAGATTATGTCGCACTCCATCCTTTGTTAGGGAATAGGTATTCGCATGACCATCATGTACAGAATGCCTATCAAAATGCCACAGTCTACCCAACAACATATGACATGCATCCATAGGCATAATATCACATAGTACCTCATCATGGTATCCACCAATATTGAACTTTATTAGGCATTGTTCACTGACCATGACCTTATGGTCATCTTGTACCCAAGCAATCTGGTATGTATGTGGGTGTTTCTATCTCTTGAGCTTCAACTTTGTGACCATCTCTTCTGACACCAAATTTTCAGTGCTTCCACTATCGATAATCACATCACAACACTTATCCTCACACTTGCACCTGGTGCGAAACAAGCTCCTCCTTTGCTTAGGTTCATTCTCACCAATTACTAGGACACTTTTGTTAATTAGCATTTCTCCTCTTTCAGCATTTTCAAAATGTGATGATCTGGCATCTTCATCTACATGTGCAACTCTAGCCTAAGCTTCATTTCTCCTATCTATCCTTCCTTGGTGTTGAGGAAATTCATATGCCCTATGACCTTCTTCTCCATAGTGAAAACATATTCCACAGAAGCCTCCTCTTCCTAAACCTTGTCCTCTTCCTCTTCCTTTTTGATCTCTATTATTCTGATCATGAAAATGATTGAAATTGTTTCCTCTCTGATTTTGACTGCTACTAGCCTCATCCTTCTTTTTTGGATCTTCATTTCGGCCTTTATATGACCTTCCACCACGACCTCTTCCATTTTGTCTACTCTCAAACTTCTTTTTCAGATTTTCCTCTACTTTTAAGGAAAACTGGTATGCCTCTTCAATACTGTTCATTCAAACCAAATTCAACTCATCTTGAATGCTCTACCTCAACCCATTAAGATAACAGGCAACTTTCTCCTTATCAACTTCCGCGTGGCATGTTCTGATGAGGATTTGATAAAACTCCTCGATATACTCCTAAACAGATCTTCCTTCTCACTTCAAACCTTGCATTTTTTTCAGTAGGTCAAGCTCATAATCAACAGGAATGAACTGCCGCTTTAATTTATCCACCATCCAATCCCATCTTGTGATTTTATCCTTTCCTCTTCTATTTTGCTCTAATTGAATCTCATGTCACTAGATCTTTGCGTGACCTTTTAGTCTGGCCTTCACAAACTTGACCCGATCAGGATCTTCAACATCTTCATACTCAAAATATTCCTCTAATTCATTGATCTAGTCGATCAACTCCTATAGGTTAAGATTTCCTAAAAATGTAGGAACCTCAATCTTAGGTCTTTTCCTGATCTTGGAAATGGCTCGAAAAAGTCTTTCTTCCTCTTGATTCAAAATTTTGCCTTATTCCTTCTTGATCAGAATTTCCTTCTTCTTCATCTTCATCCTCGCTTTCATCTCTAACATTAAGATTCATTCCTCTACGAATCTCTTCTTGCAATACTTGTACTTGTCTTTGGAGCACTCTAACCTCAGGTGTCACACCACCAGCTCTTCGGCCACATTCCCTTCATGGAGGAATTCTTGTGCTGCTCACTGAAACCCTAAACCACGGTCTTGGTGTAAACTACCTCACAGTCAGTGATCTATCTACACACTCAGGAACTCCCGCTCTAATACCACTTGATGAAGGGTGCTCCCCTTAATACCACAAACACATAATAGAAATAGAGAAACAACAAGAAATTGCAAGAACAGAAAATGGGCTTCTTATTATCTCCACAAATGTGGAATTACAAATTTCAAAATTACAAGATGCAAAGCCACATGGGTGATTTTTCTTACAATATTTTGTAGGACAAAGCCTCGAATCATTACCCAGATCTACCCAAAACTTCCCTAGACAACACTATGGGCCTTCTTTATATAGGCAATTTCCACCGCCCAAGAAGGTTCCAGAAATTTAGCCCTTAAGACTGACTTCCCTAAGAATTATTTTATTTTCATTTTATTTTACATAGGTTTGGCTCCAAATAATTACAAAATATGGTTTTAGGTACCCCAACTTCCGAAGGCCATAACTTTTTAACTGTAGCTCTATTTTTCTATTATAACTACTTTTCGGAAATGGTAGGACCTAATCTATAGTGTCTGACTCATGCAAGCTCTAATCAGTTGAGGGTCAGTCGTGATCCGAAGCCTCTAAGGCCTTCAAAATTGAGTTCAAAGATTTTGTACCCAAGAACCTCAATAACTTTATTGATACATATGATATGGCAATGAAACTCAACTGGTAGGCTGATATTACTAAGATGAATCTCCACCTGTGAAATCAAAACATTCCGAGATCATATGACCAACTTACTAAAAATAGTAAGTTTCCATAAATAACAGCTCTGCACAAGATAGCCTTTATTGAAAAGAAACTAGAAATATTTTTGGGTGATGCAAGATTTCTCTTACACCTAGGATGCTCCTACATCAATAATTCCAACAACTCATCGATAAGAGGGTCAATATATTCATTCATATCTTTAACTTGGTACTTACCTAGTTGAATGAACAACAACATTACATAATTATTGTGACCATTTTACTGTAAGATTTATAATTACATATAGATGATTGTTAAATGATAAAATACTTGGAACAATCATTGCCAACATAATGTGCTCCCTCTTTATTAACATCCATAGAGGAATGTTATTATTGATGACAAAAATAGGCCACACAGAGTAAACAGATCTCAGCTCTCCAAATCGATTGACATTGTCCGCTGCCAATGAAAGCTTGAGATTTTGAGGTTCTTCTTTAAAGTGCGGTCACTTTTCCTCTATGTCCATAAATTTCAAACCATCCATAGGCATTCGAATAATGTCATCTTGACTCCTATTGTGTGCATGGTAATCCATAAATTGTGTTTAGCTACTATACCTAAATAATCTTTTCAAACATGGAATAATGGGGATGTAGTGAAAAACCTTGTCAGGAACCTTTTTTGTTATTTGATCTAGTTGATATCTACTCATATGAAATTTAGGGCATTCTTTTGCAAATTCATGTTCTTTATAATAAATAATATGATCATTGGAAAAAGCATCTATTGCTTGATACTCCATTCTAATATCTTTCATAGTAGCACATAATTCTCGGTATGGGCGAGAAAGAATATTTGATGGTGGTAACAAAAACTCACCTATCAATCTACAACAAAAAATATAAGTTGTTAATATTAACAATATTTATGGTACATGTTTCATCCTTTATTGACTATAATGACATATATGACATACCTTAGCATGTGTGACATTGTTATGTTGGATAAACCATTCATATTCATGAAGAACAATACAGTAGAGAAAAGAGTTGTTTGGGAACCTTCATAAAGGGTCTTGTATGCCTTCTCAAGTAGAGAGATATCATGGACGAGAATCAACATCATCTTGATCATCATCATCAGCTATGCTAGTACCAAATGTGTCATGGATCAATGTATTTGTACCATCATCTTCAAATGTGTTATCTGGCACATAATCATCATCTTCCATGGGATCATAATCTTCAACTTTAATATTCACACCTCCATGATCCTCCACTTCCAAAACTATATTCTCCATATTCGCACCTCCATGGTCCATATCACTTACTACCCTAGAGAGGTCAACCTAAATAAAAATGATGAACACAAATAAACCATGATCATGATCTCATCATCAAGTGTATTTTATATGTATATTAATTGTTAAAATAATATGATGAACAACTTACCAATAGATGATAATCAAACCCCCCTTCAATGTGACCATACTCCCTACAATGTCTCTTAGCTTTTTTTATTAGCAGTCTTCTAGTTTTTAAGCCCTTACAAATTTTGTAGGGACAATAACATTTTCCATCACATTTTCTTTTGAATTTAGACCACAATCAGGCGATAGTCTCCCCATTTTTTTTCTTCACTTAGATTATCTGACATGATCCTTCTACATACACTTGATCCATGTAGGATGTATCCTTCCTCACATTCTAACCTAATCTCCCCCATCAGTCCATCAATATTTCTCCTTAGCAATGGATGTATTTTGGAGTTATCACTGTGATCTTGGATTTTGTCCTTTGGATCTTGTTTATCTTTTATGGCTTCTCATTGTCCTCTCCTCAAAGTCTCCATGATCCTTTATATCATGGTGCACTACGAATGAGGGAAATCTAGGGCAAGGTCTTTTTCTCTCTTCCTTCTTCCTGTGAGTCAGTCAGATCTAACCCTTTCACATTTCACATGTGATCTTTTGGGTTACATGGTGCACTTGGGAAATATCATTTGTTTGTGGTTTCTCCAGCATTGTTTCTACCATCCCTCCTTCTGGATTCATCTGTGATGTTGGGGCAACCCTTGCATGTCATTTTGCGTTAGTCCTATGCAACATTGGTGACAATCCCTTGTATTCCTAGTAACCTTGGTAGGTCTCTAGCATTGCTATATCAAACTGTTGGCAGTGGGCCAACATCCCTCGTAGGGTTCATGACATGGATTAACCACCTCATGTGTCTTCTATAAGTCTAGTGGTTGTATCGGGCATTAATAGGTCAATCTTTTGGTGCAACGACAACCACAACTTATAATAAGTGGTATCAGAGCTTGTTCACGGGTTCGAATCCATGCAGGTCATGGCGAGTGACATTGGGAGGGGGATTGTTGGCAGTGGGCTAGTGTCCCTCGCAGGGTTTGTGACATGGCTTAACCACCTCATGTGTCTTCTATAAGTCTAGTGGTTGTATCGGGCATTAACAAGTCGATCTTTTGGTGAAATGGCAACCACAACTTGTAACACAAACTAGGTTGTGCTCTCAAAAATATCCAACACAACGAGCTCCCCAAATCCCCATCCCCGCATATAGATTAATCTTGCATCCTTCATATAGCTTCATTTTGCATCCTGCATTTCACATCATACTGCATTCATGCATCTTTTCTCTTGGAAGGACATTTTTTTATCCCCCCTTCCTCCTTTCTTCCTTCTTGCTTGCGTCCTTTTTGAGAAAATTCTACAAAGTTTCCTCTTTGCATTATTTTCTCGAGGGAGCACAACCCCTTATCTTCTAATTCTAGCCCGGGGCATCTTATTTTCTTGTCTATGATGCCACGCCACTTGCAGCATCGCATCAAAGAGGGGTAAAATGTAGACACCTAAAATCCCTTTGCCAAATAAAAATATTTTATTTTGCAAAAACCTCTGATGACATCATCATTTATTAATTAATTAATTAGTTTTTATTGTCATTATCCCTTCTATTTTAATTAGAGACATTTAATTATATAATCCCTCCCAAAAGAATTTAAATCCAATTTGAATGATTTTCTCTCTAATTTATTAATTAATATTTAATAAATTATTTCATAATCCTTAAATAAATTAAATATTTATTTAAACCCTAAAACCCTAGAAACTTCAAGAAAACCCTAAACCTATCTACCCTTTCCTAATCTCATCTTAAACCTTCTTAGAGGGTGATTCCTAACCCTCTTAGTCTAAACCCTCATCCTTTGACTTCTGGTCAAACCCCCTCATTAATGAGCCTTACATGCTCATTAATGGCCTCTTACAGCTTCATAAATGGCTCTTAAAGCTTCTTAATTAAGCCTATGTCTCCTCTTCCACCATTGTTCCCTAAGAAAAGTTCCCTAGTGTTTCTTACATATGTGTGAGCAACCCTTAACCCTCATCCCCTTGACCATACCTCTAACCATACCCCTTGCTCTACCCCTAACCCTGACTCTGACCCTAACCCTCCTTTCTAACCCAAGCCCTTCCTCAAATCCTATAAATACCCCTCATTCCAAGAGAAAAATAGAACCAATTCACCTATTTCATATTAAGGATTGTTATCATGCTCACTTGCATCTAGACTTAGCTTAATTCTAATATTGTTAGATTTAACTCATGTTTATGCTTTCATAACTCACACTAGCTTAGCTTAATGGATTAAAATATCTTATTTCATTTCTTTACATATCATTTGCATCATATCACACTTATATTTGGTTAAATTCAACTTAACATAAGCATTCATAGCTCAAATCTATATTCTAACTTCATTTGGTTCCTTGGAGCTCTAGGGGCAAATCAGGTTCACCATACCTAATTTTGTGCCACTATGGGGTATCCATGGTCCCTAAATGATCCTAAACCTCCCTAAACATCATCGGGGACATGCTTCTAGTGTTTTGAGAGCACACCTACATCCCTAATCTAAGAGAAAATCAAACGGTGACAAGGTGCTCCCGTTTAAGCTCTATTTGATGGGTCTTGCAAATAGATTTACTATATGTTTAGTATAAGTTTCTTAGACTAATGTTTGAATATCTATGCATGTTCTGAATAGGTTAGGTTTTCATTGATCATAGTAACATTCTTCTCCTAATAGGAAAAGGTATCCTAACATGGATACAATACTTTTAGTGCATCATTTGTGGGTACCATCCCCACCGAGGTTTTCCCTTAGCCAGAGTTTCCTCAAGAACAAATCATGGTGTTGTGAGTTATTTACTTTATGTATTAAGTTTAAATTGGTATAAAAGGAACAAAAGTGTCGCAATATTGATTCACCCTCCCCCCCCCATCTCAGTATTGCTTGATCCTAATAGTGGCATTCATAGACAAAGAAAATTGTGTATTCTCCTCAACAGAATGGAGTTGTAGAAAGAATGAATAGGAAATTGATGGAGAAGGTTAGGAGTATTTTGGGTTAAAGCTATTACGATTTTCTGCTAACTAATTAACATGTCTCTCACAGAAGCTCTTGTTGATAAAACACTTATGGAAGCATGGTCAAGCCATAAGTCTTCATTGAGGCATCTTATAATTTTTGGTTGTACGTAATTGCCAAAGAAGTGAATGAAGTTGGAAAATAAGGCTATGAAATGTATCTTTATTGGGTATAATTATGATGTGAAAGGATGCAACCTTTGGGATCCTCTTGTGTATAAGGTAAAATATAGTAGAAGTGTCATTTTTAGAGAAACTAAGCCTTCTTATAGTACATTTCAACCAAAAAAAACAAAATAGGAAGTTGTGATTCAATTTCTATTTACACTTGAGAAAGTTTATTTGAAACCTGTCAATAGAGAAGAAGTTGAAGGCAACTCATCTAGCTCTAAATCTTTAGAAGAGGAGGAAGAATCTGTTGGAAACTGAATTGAAACAATTGTTGTATTGTCATTGATGTCAAACCTTAATTGGTAAGACTGTTGCTACTTAGGAAAGTACTATATCTATTTGAGTGTTGCTAAGGGGCTAAGCAAGGTTGGTAACAATAGCACCTAAGGAAAGGTTGAGTTATCTTGATACTACAAAGTGTACTTGACTATGTTGCACTATGATGAGATAATGTATTGTTTATCTTAGTAAGACTGAAGACTAAACTGGTAGGCTTAACCGAGCAAAGAATGGAAAAATCATGTTTAAGCAAAGTGATGTTAGTGTCAACTGAGTTAGTATATGCCAAAAAAAATTATAGTGTCGACCGAGCATCAGTAAATTGTTGAGGAAATAGTTTTAGTATTGACCGAGCGTTCTACATGAAGACCGAGTGAACAATCACAGTATTGACCGAGCATCAGCAATTTTATATTTGAAGAGAATTTAATTTTGGAGCCGACATTGTTGAATTCTTGGATTATGTAAAATGTGTTGACTTTATTTATTGATTGTTTGGAAGCATTAAATGCATTGTAAAATGCTTTATTGTAAATCTTTAAGAGATTTGAGATGATTCTAAAAAAGGAGCCAAAGAACATAAAGCGGGTAGATTCAATGAATCTGACCTAACCCTAAGATCTACGAATGAGATTGAGTGGAAAAAGATGAGTTAACCTAATTGAGGAAAATATAAGGGAACCTGAACATTATGATATGTATGCACATGGTGAACAGAGAATGCTGGAAGAGAAAAGTTTTATTGACTGAATAAGCAGAAAAGGCTGACGGAGAATGGTGGTGATTGCTTGAAGAAAAGTTCCGAGCAGATCAGAGATGGAAATGGAAAAGTTTCAAAGTCAGTAAACCAACATTAGTGTACGGAATCAGATTTGATATTTGTAAAGTGAGTTGTATATTTTTCAGATAATACTGCTGCTACTTTCTAACCATTGTAACAGTCAAAATCCTTTTAATAGAGGTTGACCTAACAGTCATATGTTAAATCCTTTGAACAAGGTTGCATTCTAATGGAGTGTATGTAAGTCCTATGACTAGGCTCACTTTTAATAGGGTGATTGAAATCCTTTAACCAGGTCACACTTGACAGTGTGTATTGTAACCTTTGACAGGGTTGGCTTTTTACCAAGCTCACTTTAGAAAGTGAAAATAATAGTAGCATGTTACAAAGTGGTTTTTCCCAAATTGGGTTTCCACTATAAAACCTGGTGTTTATACTTGTGTGAATGTTTAGATCTAAACATTGCTATGTTTTACAAGTTAAGTTACAACTAGGTAGTGGACTGCATTGTTAGATGTTTCTAATATTGAATCAATGATGACCGAGTTTGTTTTGGTTTTGGATCTGATTTAAGGATAAGTTTTTGAGATTGTTTTATACATCAGGACCTGAGAACAACTGATTTACCCCCCCTCTCTATTTTTCTAAATCATATTAACAGAACCTCTATCTCAACTTGTTTAAAGGTCCACAAGGAACAAAAAACAAAGTGAAAGGTATTCACTTGACGATTGGATACTAACTAGATGAACCTATATGTGCAAAAGAAGCATTAGGGATGAATAATGCAAAATTATTGAAAATTGCTATGAATGAAGAAACAACAACTTTGAAAAATTATGATGCATGTGATATTGTACCAATGCCTAAAGGATGAAAATATGTTGGTTGCAAATGGATGTTTGAAGGAAGATTGGTTCATATGGAGGTGTTGAGAAGTGTAATCACCTGAAAATTGGACAAAGACAATTACAGGATAAATCAAGTCAAATCAAAGAAAATCAGGACAAAATTGAACTAATTGAATCACAATGCATAATTAGCCAACCAAAATTAAAATCAAGTCTTAATTCAAGATAAATCAAAATTGAGAGTATTTTAATCAAACACAATCAAATCAAAGTACAATTAAATCAAATAATTGTATAGTTTTGGATTAAATCAAATTCAAGCCAATCAAGGGGTACATGGCTAAAATAAATCAATTAAATCTATTAATAAATCACAATTACTCTCAATAACCACAAAGGGAGGAAATTCAATCAACCAATGAGGTTTAAGGAAAGGCATTCACATGGATCAAGCCAAATTCAATCTCAGTCACTCAAAGTGAAAGATAATCTTGTCCATTGATCTTGTCTACTTGTCCCAAGCTTTGAGGACACAAACTTTGCATTGTCTTCAAAGGGTGGAACCAAAGACTCAACTCAAGCTTAATCATGGTCAACTACACTACACCCCCTACCATTGGGAAAATCTATAAAAGGAAGGCCTAAATTCATCATAATTCAATAACCACACATCTTAGAATTGCATCAAACCTCTTGCATTTTATAGCTAGAAAGGCATTTAAGAGCTTAATTAGCATTTACTTTGATCTAATTGTTAGCTTTATCTTGTTTATCTTATCAATTCTCATTCTAGGACTGTCATTAATGGTAGCTTGCTGAGAGTTTCCATTAACATCCTTAGATAGAGAGCCATAAGATGCTCAATTGATCATTAATTTGCGAAATAGTTGCTTAATTGTAGTTTATTTAGTTACTATTTCATTTATTGTCAATACTAATCCTATGAAGATACTATTTCTAGTATACAAAATGGCACCCACCATGGGGTAGAATGCTTCACTTTACTAAACAATCAGATTCATATCATTTTTGTCAAATTTGCATGTCTTTAACTCTCAGATTTTTCAGGAAATAGTGCTTTTGATAGGTGAAACAATGCTTTTGCATGATAAAATGGCACTTTCAAGCACTGTTCCAGTGCTTCTACGATAAATTTGGGCACCTTTGCCCCGATCAGTGGCACTTTTGATCTTTCTATTATCTATCTATCAATTCTGCAACGCTTTTACATAGATGGATAGCGCATTTTTCCTGACTACTAAGTGCTTTTGATATTTTACTGAGCACTTTTTCTATATTTTTACCACCTTTAATCATTTCAATAGCACTTCTGCTAGTTATTCATGTGCTTTTAAATTTTCTGACAGAGTTAAAGCAGTGCTTTTAACCTGATTAATAGTGCTTTTAAGCAGTAAAATAGCACTTTCAAGCATTATAGTAGCGCTTTTGCATAAATTGCTTATTTTCATTATTTGATTGTGGAAAAATGATTTCTATAAACCTGTCAGATGTCTGATCATCGAAAAGCAAAAAATCCAGAGAGAAGATTCAACAGAGAAGGCAAAGCTTTGACAAGTAAGGCTTAAAATTCAGTTTGTCTTTGTTTCTTCAAATTTATCTTTGGTTTCTTCACTTTGGTTGGCTTTGTTGATTAACTTGTTGGAGAAAAAAAGCACATTGGAAAGGAACTATAGCCAAGGTAAGCATAAAATCATGAAAATCACTCAAAAATGCCCCTAACTTTTGTTAGCTACAAGGAAAGGTAAGCCTTAAAACTTGGTGATTTGCGTGCTTAAATTGTGGATTTGTCCTTTCAAAATCTAGTAATTTGGATAGCTTAAAGGAATAAACCAAACACTTAATTGAAAAACCCTTTGTTTGTAGAAAAGAGTAGCAATACTCGATTCTCATTAGTTAGTGGGTTGGAAATTGAACCTTGTTAAGTATGTTTGTTAAAAAGTGCTAAAAATAAATAAATCTTTTTTGCATGCAAAAAAGAAACAAAAAATAACATCCTACAGAGAATACCATGCTAGAACTTTAGTTGGGCTCGCCTCCCAAGATTTTCCTTAAAAGGGTCAGTGAGAGGGACAGCCCAAAGTGGGATACACTTTCTTTTTCTATGAGAATCCAACCCACTATAAAACAAAACACATACATCCTTAATGGGGTGTGTGACAAAAGGATACTAAATTTTTGAACTTCCTCAAGTAGTCCTCACGGATTGTGCAAAACTCTGACATACCGGTGGTGGGAAGCCTCCTAATATACTTGGAGGATGAAAGTTTAGTGTCCATTTTGAACGGAATCCATACTAAATCCTTGATAAATTAGCAAGCCTACCTCATTAGAGCCATTTAAAAGACAAATTTGACCTTAGGTAGATTGCTTGGAAGAATTTCTTGTGATAATTGATAAAATCATTGTGTTGTGCTTGAAGATCTTTGATTACAAAAAGAAAAAATTCATTAAGATCCAAAAACCAATTAACAATAAAAATTCAAAAGAAAATTCTATTCACAAGAATTCAAGAAATGGAAAAAGAAATGGAAATATTATCCAACCAATTATCATTAAGAACATTGTTTCCTTACCTCTATGATTAAGAAAAACATCATGAATGCCATATCTTTGATAATTCAAAATTTGTTAAAAAAGAATATCATGAAAAACCTATATTTGATCAAGAATATCCTAATGATAAACCAATATTTGATGAAGAACCTATTTCAAAATATCAAGAGAATCTCATCTTTGATCAACGAAATCAAGAGGAATTAGTCCCATCTCAACAATATTCATCATATGAAAATTCTTTGAGAAACACAAATACATCCAAATATCCTTGGGATAGATCATTTAATCCTTTGGGAATTTCATACGAATCAGATTTGGAAAAACTCCTTGAAAATGATCTCATCACGTTGCCTCAAATCACTTCATGTGGTTTTATCTTTTTGAGTAAATATTGTGTATATCATAGACATAATGAGCATGAAACTTTAGATTGCATGGAGTTGAAACATAAAATCCAAAATCTTATTGATGATGACATAATTGAAATTGAAAATTATAATGACTCATCTAATGAAGATACTTTTCTCAAGCAAGATCAAACTTATGAACACATGTCTAGTAGTGGTCCTCTTATAGCTTTCACATATTCCACCATTCCTCCATTTCATATAGAAGCAAAGCTATCCAATATTCATCCCTCAAAAAATATCCAAATACTTTTCATAATGACTATGTATACCCTCAAGGGCTACCTCTAAAAGGGATCCAAGCTAGCCTACATCTTGCTACAAAGTTATTTCATGCTTCAAAGGTTATAGACCTTAAACCTTCATGTGATACAATGCATATCATTCCTATTTCAAATGAACATCCATCATCCCTTCAAGAATCCCTCGTGTGGATCCAAACTCCTACATTGTCCTTAGAAGTGGCTCCATGTCAAGAGACTAATCAAAAGTGCGAAGAAACAAGTCTTATGAAGGATCAAGATCAAGATATTATCCCTTCTTATCCTATAGTTGACCAAAGTCGCATATCCCAAGAATCCGATGATGAACCCTTCATACCCTTCCATTTCTTTCAAGAAGATATCCTTCCATCTCAAACACCCCATATTCCTTCACCTCCTATATCATACCCATCTCCTAAGCAAGATCAAGATATACTTTCCATCTCTAATGAAATTATCAAAAATTAGAAGAAAAGTATTCTTCCTAGGCTATCAAAATATCCTTGTCAAGATCAAAGTATCCCAACATCCACTTTTCATAAGCCTCCATATCTATCTCAAGATTCAACTGCTCCTATCAAAGTCACTCCTATGAAAGATACTCATAAGCCTATTGGTATAAAGATAAATCTAAAAGACAAAAGCCATGGCCATGCAGCTCAAAATAAAGATGTTGATATCCTTCCCACATATCATTTATCTCCATCTTCACATAAGCATCATCCTTCTACATCCTCCAAATCCATCCTTGGTCCCTATATTCCAAATTTTAAACCTTCATATCTTCTAATTGGGCTATGGAAACTTCGGTCTATAACCTTCACAAACTAATAAAAATGATGTTGAAAGTACACAAAAAGAACACCATATGTTTATCAAAGACTCCATGGATTCATTTATGATAGCGAGATTATAAGATATTAGATCTACGTGAAGAGGTAGGGTTCTAGATAAATTCATAAGCTCAAATGCATTAATGTGTTCCATTATTATTTCCTTCATTGGAAGATGTTTTGAATTTCATAAAGAGTTTGATTCACTATTCTATCTAATTTTTTTCTTTATTTGACGAGTTTCATTCACTTTTGATGAGAATTATTCATTGTCATATTGTTAGAAGAAGATACATTCATTGAATGGTCAAATATCATTCTCTATTTTATTATATGCAATGATTATTTTTAAGAATATAGTCACTATTTTAAGTTATCTTTTCATTGTTGGAGAGATATATGATGTGCACATTGGAGACCAGGAACCCTAGTTTTTTTGTTATTTTTACAAAAACTTTTATTTTATAATGATAAAAATAGAGGGTTTGAAGGAATGCTCAGAGATCATATCAAATATGGATAAAGAAGTCAAAGGTCTTCTAGAAAAATAGAGATATATTTTTATTGAAGAAATGACAATCCTTTCAAAGATCAACATAATACTTATCATACAAAGGAAAGAAGGCATTAGATTATAAACAAGATTGCATAATAGATAGAGATGCAAGATGTTTGAGGTTTGAAATGTAGAAAAATAATGATTTGGAATGGTAATAACCATGAATTATGAGGTACAAAGGAATTGTTTCAAATGAGCCTATGATCAGTCATTAGGAAAATAGTGATACAATCAACATATAATGAGCCAAACCATAGTGAATATGAATGCAGGGGAATTCATCCATGATGTTAAAGACATCAATACAATGATATATAACATTCAACATCAAAACAATGCCAAAGATGATGATCAAATCAAAATCACTGTCATAAGTTTTCCATGAAGATAGTATTGTAAAAGCTAGATCAAAAGATACCCGATGATGAAGAACAATGAAATGACATACGAATTCAAGAGAGATACAAGTTTGAAATGCTTAAAAAACTTCAAAAGCTTTCATGCATAATAAATTAAAGATATGTCATTATTAATGATAGGTAGAGATCAAAGGGTAGTATATTTATTGTTTCCATTGGAAAAATTAATGAATGCCACTATTATAATAATAGTGATAATGATGAAATGATAGTCCTAATGATGAAATGATAGTCCTAATGAAGGAAAAAAAATTCTATGGACAATAAATGTCAAAACAAGTAAATGAAAGAAAAATGGAGGATAAAAAGGATAAGGGAACTATAAGGAAGATATATGCACATCTTGAAGCTACCCTCAAAACCATTCCATTCTACCTTTCACAAAACTAAAGAAATAATTATTTTCCTAAATTGCCTATCAAAAATATTTAAAAAAATCAATCTCTCAACTAGTCATGAATCCTGCCATTAAAATTTGTCATATTGAGTGAAATGAATTTATGATCACTCTTATAAAATAGTATAGATTCGGATCACATGAATTTTAAGATTTAATTATTATCCTGAAACTGTCAGCACAATTGAATAACCATCTTCAAGCAAAAATCTCCACTTTTGCAAATTTGATCAGACTAGAAGCTTCCAGAAGTAGAAGGATTCCAAAAAGCAATGTCCATTAATAACTATGGAAAAAATCACAAAGATTTTATGGTAAATATAGGAGGTTGAAATTCATTGTAAGAACAAAAATTATACCTGGTAAAGGCAACACTCAGTTAAAGATGTCATCCAATCCTCAAAAGGTGCAATTTTTTATATCATTTATCATTAGTGTTCATTCATTGAAAAGACATGACTATTCTGCTACAAGGGAAGGGTATAAGTTTAAAATATTAAGCATTCAAGGGTATCAACAATGGAAGCAATAATATCCACAGTAGAAGCAATTATATCTACAACAGAGGAAATCATATCTACAGGAAAAATATAAGTTGATCCCAGAAAGGGACATTACACAGAGCACATGGAATGGCCTCTTGAAGCTCCCCTCAAAGCTATTTCATTCCATCTTTCACCAAACTCAAAAATTAATGGTTTTCATAATGGGTCAATGAGTTTAACTTGAAAACCACACAGTTGAATCCTAATAGCAATATCACAATTTGGCTTGTTTTGGAAAATGTCTCCTACTTATCAATTGATGAGCTAAAGGGTCTCTATAATGAATGATTCATAAGGCATAAAACTTGCAAAAGGTTTTGCAAATGCAGTAGAAAGCTAAAGTGGGTTTACCATTGGAGGAAACTATATGGTTTAAGTGTGCTTGAGTTGGAACCATACTGGGATGGGTAACCTCTCGGGAAGGCCCAATTATTCACCTCTATGAGCATCGGCTACATGAAATGAGTTCTAATTGTTTCATTCATTCTCATAAAATATGGATCAATGAGTTTGATTTGAAAACCACACAATTGAATCCTACTAGCAATATCACAATTTGCCTTGTTGTGGAAAATATCTCCTAATTATGCAAGATCATTTGTGAACCCAGATTCTCTAGCATAAGATGCACCAAGTAAGAAGTTTGTGATAATAGGATTACAAAATGAAGTCAATGATTCAATCACTATTCCATTTTAGAGTTCTCTCATTTCTTAGAAAACTTTCCCATAAATAATATAGTATGGATCTTCTTCTTCCCATAAAACTTTTTAATTTTTGTAACTAAATGTTTGAATAAAAATATGAAACCTTTTCCACTTCTTATGGTCTTAAGTACACCTTAATTATTAAAGACTTTATTACAAAAATAGAAGTTCATTATTTATAAAAATATTATATTTAGACTCAAAGCTCTGTTGTCCCAAGTTCCCCTTCATCTGCTCTGGAAAACTCTCTGACAGTGTGGTTTTGGATACATATTGATCACAACACCTTCTCATCAAGATGTTCATCACTTTCCTTCAAAACATTATGATCATTTGACATAATTTAAAATATATCCATACCAAATAAGGCTAATTTTTTTTTATCATTTACTTTGTGACACTCATTCAAAACTACTTTGTGACCACTTGGTGTAACACTTGCAAATAGAGCTCTCTGCATATTCAAAATCATTCATCTTATGATAAGGGGTTGTTACATATCCAAAACAAATTGGTGCAAACCATGAAAACCATTTTAATAATCATTTGACAGCCTTGTTCAATAATTGCATTCGGTGGAATGATGAGAGGGTTTTTCTCTAGGTTAAGCTTTTTTAAGTTCTAAAAACTTCCAAATGAATATGGAAGACCTTTTATATGGTAAAAGAAATTTACTCAACCATCCAGTTCAATACATTTACTAAGACACATGCATGTTGTAGGAATCCAGGTGATTGTCAAAATTGGAGCCTCAATATTGACATAATTTGTTGTGAAAACAACCCTGTTAGTGAAATTCTCACCTATGAACATTGCTTTGTGTCTACTAATCTATCCTTTAATACTACCATTAATTTCACTTTCTCACATGTTATTTTGGCCTTCCCCTTTTTAACAAATAAATATATGCATTATATATGAGCCCACATATCATGTTTGAGGTCATAAAACTTCAACAATTGTAGACATATCTTCTGTTACAAAGTTTTAAGAGTTTTGGGAGCTCCCATGGAAAATTTGATTATAGGATAGCAATCCCAAGAGCTCCACATTTTGTATCATTGTTTATTCAAATCCATACCATTTACACATGATGTTGGAAAGTTGGGTGACTATGTGAACTCCTATACTTATATATATTTGGTTTCGGACTTAATAAAGGGGGCCAACATACCAACCACACAGGCTTCATACATCTCAAAAATCATTTATCTATCGATTGGGTTAGAGATTCTCTATAAAAGATTATATTTGTTATCAACAAGATATATGAATATATGACATCAATAATGACCAATTTATAAGTGTGAGAAAGTTTTGATGCTTTGATTTTCTAATTTCATTCCTCTATTGTCAACGATAGCATGAAGTCTTTGCTATAGACCATTTGTATGTCTACCAAGGAGATTTCACAACCAACTTTATGGTTTCTGTGGCTTATTCAAGTTTTAATAAGGTTTAAAAATAACAAAATCTGGACTATGTGATATATAAAATTCATTCAATTAGATGGACTGTAAAACAAACTACCTAAATCCTATAAATATGGCCATAACCACACTTACTCAAGATGTACTGCAAATGGTTTCAACATTCCTATAATGAAGTACTTGTCACTAAAAATTTTGATGCAAGAGTAGGGCAGGAGGGGCCAACAATGGCACACCCTAACCTGAGCCACCCTGCTCAACAACACGCGGAAGCAACAACATACAACAGTGAGAGAGAGAATGCAAAACTTTCATATATTATCTTCAAATTGATTCATACATGTCAGGTTGTAAGGCCTTCCTGGTTTCAGCCAGATATTACAAACAAGTACAGAAGTCCTCAAACATGTGAGAAGTTGTAGATAAACTCTAATCTTCTCTCTTCTATCAAAACTTACTCCCCAAGACTCGCTCCTAAAACTCTAACCAAACAACTACATTTATACAAGAGGCTACCGAAACAAGTCGGCCTTCAGATCCATAATCAATGGAAGGAATGACTAGTTCTAGGTCCACACACTTCCTAATGATGGATACCAACATTAAATCTGTGACCCAAAATAAATGCACAAGTCGGCCTCAAAAGAAATCCAAAACAAACAACTCGATAAGCAAGGAAATCGAGTGCCAGACAAGCATCACTGAGTGCCAGAGAGATAACCAACCAACACCGATGAACAAAGGAAATCGAGCAACACCAAACCAACTCGATCAAAGCAGGAACTGAGCAACACAAACAAACTCAAATATGTTTTTGGTGACACAGGATTGCCAACGACCCGAGATGCTCCTACATCAGACACCTGGGGTTATTTGAAATGATTCTCTGAATCATGAAACATGTATGATTCGAGCTGCATCCAACTTAGACTATGAAATCAATGAACTATCTTCAATCGGTCTATTCTTCCACTTTACCAGATATTCCATATACTATTTTCCTCTTGTACTTCTACCATTTCTTTGCTCCAAAATATGCTCAACTTCTTCATTCTACTTCTTAGGATAATCCATCGATACTACCATGTCTTCTTCATATTCATGAAACTCATACAAATCAGTAATGTTGAATATAGGTGAAATATCCATGTCATCAGGTAACTCAACTTCATATGCATTTCCACTATCAAACTTTCTCAAAATCTTGCAAGGTCCAAACTTCTTCATCTTCAACTTCCCATATGTTCCAACTGGAAATCTACCTTTCTTCAAATGAACCATCACTTCATCACCAACATCAAAATTCTTATGTCTTCTTGATCTATCAGCTATGTCTTTGTATTTCTGATTACTCTTTTCCAATTTAAGCTTCACATCTTCATGCAATGTCTTCATGTACTTAGAAAAATTTACTCCCTCAGCACTTCTTTTTCTTTCATCAACAATGTCTCTCAAATCTGATATACCTCTTAGTTGTATGCCATTTACAATCTCAAAAGGTGTTTTTCCAGTACTCCTATTCACTGAATTATTGTATGCAAACTCTGCTTGTGCCAACACAAAATCACAATTACCTGGTGTGTCTCCAACTAAACATCTCAAAAGATTTCCCAAGCTTCTATTCACAACTTCTGTCTGTCCATCGGTTTGTGGGTGAAATGTAGAACTATATTTCAACTCAGTATCCAACTTTCTCCAAAGAGTCTTCCAAAAGTATCCAACAAATTTACTATCTCAATCAGAGATAATACTCCTCGGTAATCTATGCAATCTGATAATTTCCTTAAAGAAAAGATCTGGTACATGTACTACATCTGATGTCTTTCTACAAGGTATAAAATGTGCCATTTTAGAAAATCTATCCACAACCACAAATATAGAATCATTACCTCTTACTGTCTTCAGTAAGCCAAGAACAAAATCCATACTGACACCAATCCAAGGTTTCTTAGGTACAACAATTGGTGTATACAATCTAGTATTCTGACTAACTCCTTTTGCAACTTGACAAACTCCACAACTTTTCACAAATTTTCGAACATCTTTATACAACTGTGGCCAAAATTATTTCTCCTTAAGCAAATTCAATGTTTTATCAACTCCAAAATGTCTAGCCAAACCACTACTATGTTTCTCTTTTATCAAATTAGTTCTCATTGCTCCTCTCGGTATACATAACTGAATACCTTTAAACAACATACCTCCTTGCATAAAATATTCATCCCATTTAGTACTATGTTGATCTTGAATAGGTGCTCTGCACTTTCTCCACAGCTCAAAAAAATCATGATCAAATTCATAAGAATCTCTCATGTCATCAAAACCTAGAATTCTAATTTTCATCTCAGTCATCAAAGATCTTTTTCTACTCAATGCATCAAAAACTCGGTTAGTGACTCCACTCTTATACTTTACCACAAATGTATAACTATGAAAATACTCAACCCATTTCATATGTCTCTAATTCAACTTATTCTGACTACCTAAAGACTTTAAAGCTTTATGATCAGTACACAACACAAATTCACTCGATATCAAATAATGTCTCCATTTCTTCAGGGCTTGAACAATAGCATAGAATTCTTGATCATACACAAAATATTTTCTTTTTGCATCATTTAACTTTTCACTAAAAAAAGAAACAGGTTTACCTTCTTAACTCAGTACAGCTCCAATTGCACTTCCACTTGCAGCACATTCCACTTGAAATACCTTATTGAAATCAAGCAATGCCAAAATAAGAAATTCAACAACCTTCTACTTCAGAGTCTCAAAACTTTTATTAGCTCCATGTGTCCACTTAAATTCTCTTTTGTCTCCTCTCATAGTTTTAGTCATAGCATTACAAAGTGAACTAAAATTTCTAATGAACTTTCGGTAAAAACTTGCCAAACCATGAAATGATCTTACCTCACTAGCATTCACAGGTGTAGGCCAATTCAGAATAGCTTCAACCTTTTCAGGATCTATTTTCAAACCATCAGCTAAAATCACAAATCCCAAATACACAATCTCCTCTTTCATGAATGAACACTTTTTCAGATTTATCAATAACTTTTCTTCTTTCAATCTCTGCAAAACTTGTCTAACATGCAACAAATGTTCTTCTCTAGTCTTACTGAATATCAGAATGTCATCAAGATATAAAATCACAAACTTACCCAAAAAAATTTTCAAAACTTCATTCATCAACCTCATAAAAGTACTTGGTGCATTAGTTAAACCAAAAGACATAACCAACCACTCATACAAACCTTCTTTTGTTTTGAAAGTAGTCTTCCATTCATCACCTTCTCTGATTTTAATCTAATGATACCCATTTTTCAAATCAATCTTGGTAAAATATTTTTCTCTAGTCAAACTATCTGTTATATCATTTATTCTTGGTATAGGAAACCTATACTTTACTGTTATCTTGTTGATTGCCTTGGAATTAGTACACATTTGACATTCTTCATTCTTCTAAGGTGCCAATACTGTAAGTACTACACAAGGACTCAAACTTTCTCTGATCAAACCTTTCTACAACAATTCTTGAATCTGTCGATTCAATTTTTGATTCTCAGTAGGTGTCAACCGATGAGGTACCTTATTCGGTAAACTAGCTCCAGGGATAAGATCCATGCAATGATCAATGCTTATCTTTGGTGGAAAACCATCAGGTACATTATCAAAAATAATTTCACTATACTCGGTGAGTAACTTATCAATCTCCTCAGGGACATTATCCTCTGTTTTCTTACTCGGTTTGTTAGGAATCACAACAAAACATACATCATTTCTCTTTAAATCCTTAACAAATTTTCTTCCTTCCATCAAGAAAACTTTCATAGATGTGTAAACATTACTAATAGGTTCTTCCATCAAAGGTAACAATATTTGTCTTTTTCCATCAGCCCAAATAGTATAGCATGTCTATCATATTGTCAAGGTCTACCCAACAAAATATGACAACAATCCATAGGCATGATATCACATAACACCTTATCATAGTACTTTCCAATTTTTAAATTCACATAACATCGTTCACTTACCAAGAGTGTATGCTCATCTTTGATCCATGAAATTTGATAGGGCTTCAGATGTTCCAACCTTTTCAACTGCAACTTTTTTACCATCTCTTCAGATGTTAGATTCTCCAAGCTACCACTGTCAATGATTACCTTCCAAACTTTGTTAGAAACTCTACATCTGGTCTTGAAAAAAAATTTCATAACCGAATCTTCCTTTTTACCTTCATTCCAAAGTGCTCTCCTTACCATCAAATTATTTTCCCTCTCAGGTTCATTCGATGACTCTTCTTGCACCAAAGCATTCCGACTGTTACCAGCCTTCTTACTTGCATGTGTACACTCAAATTATCTATGTCCTTCTTTTCCATAATTGTAACAAGCTCCTCGAAAACCACCTATGTTATAACCACCTCGGTAGTTATTGCCTCTGCCTCTAGATGAACTTTCACCTTTCCACTCGATCTTGCTTTTATCCAGAGTTGTCTTTTCTAGTTCAAATCTACTATTTTCACCATGGGATCTACCTCTTCCTCTAGGGAATCTACCACCTCTACCTCTTTGTCTTTTCTCATGCCTCTTATTCAATTTCTCCTCAGCTTTTAGTGCAAATTGATAAGCCTCTTCAATGTTCTCCAATTTGACCAAACTGATTTCTTCTTGGATGGAAACTCTCAAACCATTCAAGTATCTAGCAATTCTTTCCACATCATCATGATCATGTCCAGATCTGATATCTAATCTATATAATTCCTTAGTATATTCCTTTATCGAGATATCTTTCTATCTTACACTTTGCATTCGCCTAACTAGGTTAATCTGATAATCACAAGGTAAAAACTTTCCTTTCAACTTATTCACCATTTTACTCCATACCTTGATTTTGTTAGGAATAAGGTGTCTCAACCTTGGATAATTCCTACTCTTATTATTTTTTTTGTAAAATGTATTTCTTGCAAATAATGTAATTAAGTGTGAGTGTACATGTCTAGTTGGCATGTTGATGTGTCACTCCACTTGATGTGTCAGCATCTTGAATTGTGTGTAAGGAGATCGTGGCTGAAATAGTTATGACGGATTCCTATGACACGTAAGAGCTATGTCTGGAAGATTCAATGAAAGGTGAAGACATGTGGCAACTGATAAAATTAAGTACTGTACACTATTCCTATTTTCTCAGAGAATGGTAAAACCCTAATACGGCTATCTTTGGAAGTTTCCCTAAAAAGGGAAGCACATGATATAAGCATTTTTAGGGTTGTGAAGATAGGAGAAGTAAGTGAATTGTTGAAATGTTTTATGCTACCGCAATTTTTCTTCAAGAGTTGGAAAAATCTTCTGAAAGAACTTGCATTGCAAGTGTATTGTAAACTATAATAGTTTTGATTAATACACTGTGCAGGTTTTGGAGTGCTGGGGTTTTTACCGAAAGGTTTCCCCAGGGTAAATCATTGTGTCATTCTCTATTTTCTGTATGCATGGTATATGGATGCAATATCATTGTTAAAGTAGTTAATGAATCTGAAATTGTAAGGATTTAAAAGAATTTGCACAATATTTTCCTTTAGAGATTAGTGTAGGAAGTTGTTTCCACACCTGAGTTTCCTTACAGATTTTGTCTTTGCCTTTCCTCTTTCTGTCTAGTTGCAAATGTTCCCACCATAAGGATGCATGACTTTTCAACTTCGTGCTTGCAATTTTCACCTTCTTTTCCTCAGGTACATTTTCATACTCAAAATACTTTTCCATCTCTGTGATCCAATCCACCAATTCATCAAAATCCAATTTCCCACCA
Organism: Chamaecyparis obtusa; assembly: GCA_027943335.1. Lineage (NCBI taxonomy): Eukaryota > Viridiplantae > Streptophyta > Pinopsida > Cupressales > Cupressaceae > Chamaecyparis > Chamaecyparis obtusa. The sequence continues at coordinate 1,764,638 of BSBK01000508.1, read as the reverse complement.
TACTCAGGAGGATTAAAGTGTGGTGTAGACTTCAAACTTGTCAAAGCCTTCAAGAATCATTCTTCACCCTGATCCATCACAGGTGTAGGTTCTACATCACCTTGTTCTACCTCAATTTCATCATCACTAACATCTTCAAGATGTTTTCCTCTTCTCTGGACTGTTTCAACAACTTCTAATCCAGCAGCAAGTTGTCTCAACATGTCTGCCAATCCTGGATCTGCATCTTGCCTCCCACGAACCATATTGAAAACCCTCTGCAATTGCAGGTCAGATCATGATCTGCTACCCCACAACAATTCAACTAGGGCTTCACAAGAAGGAACCTTTAAATCTAGATTCGCAAACTTGGATCCAGATCTAACCTCGCTCTGATACCACCTGACGCAAGAGTAGAGCAGGAGGGGCCAACAATGGAACACCCTAACCTGAACCACCCTGCTCAACAACACGTGGAAGCAACAACATACAATAGTGAGAGAGAGAGAATGTAGAACTTTCATCTATTATCTTCAAATTGATTCATACATGCTAGGCTGTAAGGCCTTCCCAATTTCAGCCAGATATTTACAAACAAGTACATAAGTCCTAATACATGCGAGGATCTGTAGATAAACTCTAATCTTCTCTCTTCTATCAAAACTTACTCCCCAAGACTCGCTCCTAAAACTCTACCCAAACAACTACATTTATACAAGAGGCTACCAAAACAAGTCGGCCTTCAGATCTACAATCAACAGAAGGAACGACCAGATCTAGATCCACATGCTTCCCAATGATGGATACCAACATTAAATCTATGACCCAAAATAAATGCACAAGTCAACCTCAAAATAAATCCAAAAAAAAAAACTCGGTAAGAAAGAAAACCGAGCGCCAAACAAGCATCACCGAGCACTAGAGAAATTCACCAAGTGCCAGAGAGATAACCAACCAACACTGGCAAACAAAGGAAACTGAGCAACATCGAACCAACTCAGTCAAAGCAGGAACCGAGCAACACAAACAAACTCAAATATGTTTTTGGTGACACAGGATTGCCAAGGACCCAAGATGCTCTTGGATCAAATTAACAATGCAATAATCAAAATCCTCACAAAAAATCAAAAGAGGGAGGGAATAGTTATTGCAAAAACCCACCTTTCAGTAATTATTTTAACACACACTATGATTCTTTCCACCAAATATTTCTTCATTATTTCCTATATCATATCAGTTGCTTTGAAGAAGTTGTGGATGAACAACCTATCCGAGATTTGTTACATAGTAGGCTTCCATCGATGAGGGCCACCTTACGGAGGAAAGAGGGGAATCATAATAGTCTCGTACTGGACCAAGAATTCCATGAAACCCCTTGAATAATAGGGGGCCATAGAATAGTAGGGGCCAATGAATGCACACCCTACATGAGCAAAAGCCTTTGATTAAAGGCAAGTATTTGGATTATCGCTTAGATCGGCTGGGACTAATGATTCGAGTTCAAAAGGGATAGAGGAAGGGGGACTCATGGCCATCACACATAGAGGGATGTGAAGGGAGAAATGAACTCTAATGAAGTGTTTGTCATTTAGAGAAAACTTTAGTGGCGATTATTCACCATTTGGTGAATGTCGCCCGTCGGCATCCCGTGATTTGGTGAATAAATTGCCCATATGGGACTGACCCCATCACCCCGCATTTATGAAAATTAGGTCCATTGCCCGGGTCCATCGCCAAATGCTATATTAAATTTTGTCCATTTCTTGCACATTTTCGTCAATGGCATATACGTCTTGGGCACGATATATTTTTAAAATTTGCCTATAATTTTAATGTGGCCCCAAATGGACAACCTATATTCACCGATAGTTATATATAAATATTTTTCAGGCAGCTCCAACTTCGCCAGTTATTTTACTGACGCGTGTCTCAAATCGATGGGTTTTCGCCACCTTTATTAATCATACCAAGGTATTGGCGACCCATAATCACCTAGGAAATAACATGTCCAAGGTACTGGCGACCCATAATCGCCTAGGAAATAACACAAGATGTGTTATCGTTACGCGGGCTTCGCCAAATATTTGGACACTGACCTAATACCTCCCGCCCAATTCGCCAAAAGAGATTAGTATAAATACATTCATACATCAGTGTTATTGTACACAATTTGGAATCTTGGATTGGTTCAATTTGATCGATAGTGAATTTTAGACTGTCTCACTATTGAGTCTCGACTGCTTTGGCGAGTCAAAGGTAAGTGATTATTATTCTAAATTTCTGCGACTATGTAAACATTGTATATTATAGTTATGTTGTCATTTGTCACTTCTTCAACAAGTAAATATTTTTTTTACATATTTTTATCACTAGGCTGGTAGCTAATCAAGATGTCAAACAAGAATAAGGGTAAGGCTCTGGCAGATGGGGAAAGCCAAGAGGGGCCAACAAAATGTAGAACCTTATCATCATACTTTGTTCATGGTCGTGGAAATATTTCTAGCCAAAATAGGGAAGCTAGTATTACTTCATTACAAGAAGATTTTGAACTTGAGGCTGAACCTTCATGACATATTGAAGAAGTCAGCGAACCTGATATCTCAGATCACGATGAACTTGAAGAAGATTTTTAGTTAAATACCCAGAGTAGCCATAATGATATAATCAACTTGGATGAGACTGAGAATATCAAAAAAGATGATGGTGCAACTGCAGGGAAGAAAAGAAAATCCAAATCAAAGAATGATAGACTGTGGGATATGTCGAGGAATTTTCAAAAAGATTGGGTGTCAACATATCCATTCATTGAACCAGTGCCTAATCCAATTGAAGGGGAACCTCCAGTAGAATGCAGATGTAAGATTTGTAGCATGATAAATAAGAAGGAAAAGAGGTTACAGCTAAAAATTGACACCATAGAAAAGCATATTGGTAAAGTTTACGAAAAGAAAACCATAGATGGAGTTCAAAAATTAGTGATAAGATGGAAAACAAAGGAGGAATCTCAGCATGTTAAGAATGCAGAATTATATGAATTTTAGCATAATATAAAGACAAAGCCTGGTGAAGTTAAAGGCTCTATTGAAGCTTGTTTTGGAAAAGCATTGGAAGTAGAACTAATGAGAAAAGCTATTCAGTTAAGTGTTGTGTTTAATATTTTGAGTAGAGGGCGTCCAATGACAGACTACCCATCATTAAGTGCTTTATTACACTTTCTGAAAGTTTGTAACTATCCTAACAGTCACTGGTCAGTAAACAGTGGATGGGAATGGGCAAGTTGTCTTGCCGAGGTTGAAAAAGAGGATTTGAAGGCAAAAATTAAAGAGTCAAATTTTATTGCATTGTCTTTAGACGAGGTCACAGTAGTAGACAATACTTCCTAGGTATGCATGCATGTTTATACTATACAAAATTTTGTTCACCAACCTCATCTACTAACTGTTGCTAAAATGAGGGATAATGCGACAGCAGAAAATTTATTTCAACTAGTAAAGAGTTCTCTAATTGAATATGGAGGTATAGATGACATGACCATTGCCAAAAAACTGGTGTGTGTTGGAGCTGATGGAGCTTCAGTAATGCAAGGCCACAGGGGTGGTCTTTGCACAAAGATACAATCTTCTTGTGCACCCTACGTTACTCCCATTCACTGCATGGCCCATAGAATGAATCTAGCTTTTGGAGTTGTCAGCAAGCATGCTCCAGTATAAAAAATTGAAGTTTTAATCAAAGAGATCTACCAATACTTCTGTCGAAGTCCAAAATGATTCAGAGAATTTCAACACTTTGCTGAAGGACTAACCGATGGGAACAAGCTTCTTAAGGATAATGATACCAGATGGATCTCTTTGGATGGACCAGCACATCGAGTTTTTTCAGAATATCAATCATTGCTTGGTCTAATGAACTCAAGTCGTGATGAAGTAGGGAAACCAAAATTTTCTGCGCTGTTGTCAATGTTAAGTAATGTAGAGACACTGTTAACATTAGCAGGTCTTCTCCCCATGCTTGAGGAAATGAGAAATTTAATGAAAAAGGCCCAGCAAAGAGCTATGTATATCGTAGAATATGCTATGCTGCATAAGTTGACATGCGTGACGCTCGATAATCTCTATCATTTATTTGTTGATGAAGTAAAATTTGCCGGCTGGCTAAAAATCACAGATTTGGACAATCCTGATAACTTTTTTAAAATTGGTTCAAATGGGGGGTTATGTGCAGAAGTTCACGGAGTTGAGATACTAATGCACTACAATGCTAGAATCGAGTCTGAGGAACCAGGAAAGAACCCTAGGAGGCGAGTATCAAGTGTTAAAAGGGAAGACTTTACCAAGATCATTGAGTTTGTAACAGCTTCAGTGAAGCACATTGCCTTTGATCTTTCCTCACAGATTAGAGCAAGATTCCCTCCAGTCAAACTACTTGAATCGATGGCTATTGTGTTTCCTCATTATTGGCGTATGAACAATCTAAAAGATTTTAAAAGTAGGCTACTAACTTTGATAGATCATTTTTGAAAAACCAAAGAGTTAGATGGAGTAACTATAAATGGAATTTTAGATGCAAATCATTTGAGAGAGCAATCAGCTCATTTTTCACAGATAATGAGGGAACAATTTATCTTATGGAGAACCTTATGGAAGATGGATCGATAACAAGGCTTTGGAAAAATGTAGCTGAGAGTGAATTGTTGATTGATTCAATATCAAAATATTTCAAGCTTGTTGAATTATGTCTAACCATGATATTGGGGTCGGTGGAGGATGAGAGAGTTTTCAGTGCTTTGGGATTCCTAAAGTCAAAGCTAAGAAACAAACTTGACAAGAATTTGGAAAATTGCTTGAGGCTCTATACATCCAGGTATGAAGTCAATACTTTTCCTTATGAAAGGGCACTGAAATTGTGGAGGAAGAAATGTCAGAGAAGAGGGGTGGGCAACATGTCAAACCAAAGTGGGAGTGGGAGTGAGAATGCCAGAGACAATTATGTCATTGACTGGGACCCATGTACTAGCACTGGTACTGCTAGCGGTGAACATCAGTTAAGCGGAGGTATGCAGAGTGAAGAAAACATATCAAAGAACCAAGGAAGCTATGAAGTTGATGCCGATGAATCCGACGATCTCAATGATGATATGGTGTGGCAGCTTGAAATTGAACCGTTGTAGAAGTAGCACTGAAGAATTAGCATGTCCTAGGTATTTATTAACTTTTTCCCTGAAGTCTACTGTCAGTTTCTGTATTTCATCATCAATCATGCATATCCCAATGTCAAAAACATGAATGTGGTTGATAATGTCATCAAGATTCAAGATTCAATTCCATAATTAATAATTAGTAATGGTTTTCATTCACAATATTCAGCTAATATGGTACAATTCTTGTAGTTTTTTCATTATTTTGTTTGACAACATAGCAATTCGTATGTTACAATTCTTAGAGTTAGAAATATTGATTCTCATTAATTTAATTACAAATATGATACAATGTATCCATTCATTGATTAATACTAGTAAGAACACAACTCTCTGATTATGTTTACAAAAGTCAATGACTCAATTCCCATTGGCAATTTAGTAAGCCAATGACCCTGAATTCCCTTTTATAGAAACAAGGGAGCAACAATAGCTTCAGGTCAATTTGCCTAACGTGAAGTCTCAAAATCTAAATCAATAAGACAACTACAAGACTACAAGTCTACAACATCTCTACAACTTTAGTTGTACATTTCTACATTTGACAGGCCGGTTTAGTAAATTAGCATAGGCAATAGCATCTGCAAGACTGCAACATTGATCCTATTCAAAAAGCAAAGGTCAAACTTGTTACTTTAAACTCAATTCTAGAGTCTAGACTGTAGTATGTAGGATAATATGAAAGATATAGAGATGATTGAAACTGAAAGTACTTTCACATACTATGATTCAAGATGACTCTGTAAGTTTCTGTAGTATGCTCCATTCTTCTTCGGTTGGAAGGGCAAAAATTTTTATGGTATGGTAAATGACTTGCATTCTCGTCAAAATTCCATACTTGGAAGAGCAAGTTTGAAGCAATGTTCCTTCCATTAGTGCATGCAAATTTGTGAATATTTTGATGCACTTTGCAATGCCTTCATGAGTTCTGTCCTGAGGAAGGTTGCCTAAATCAGAGGTTATTGTGTCCTCCAACTTTTGTTTGTAAGCTTCTCTTCCAACGAAACCCGTTGTTGACAAATCAGGTCCAGGACTCGGTAAACCAAGAGATATCAATTTGGTTGTTTTATTGTTCATCTTGGCGAGCTTTGGCCCAAATAAAGCAAGAACTTCTTCTGCTTCTATTATTTTCTGACATTTATGAAATACAAAGGTCGCCTTTATTATTGAACCAACGTGGTCTTGAATTCCCTTGCTTGCCAATTGCTTGTCAGTAGTGCTGTTGATTTCTTGCATAATCTGCTTTGTAGTTTTCTGTCTCTGACCAAAACTTTTGTTCTCCTCAAGTTGCTCTTTTAGCTTCTCAAAAACATCTGTAAGAGCTTCATAGAGTTCAAACCAATCACACAACCTATCAGCAGAAGTCTTTATTTGCCCCCAGAAGTAATTTTTTATTTGTTGTACTGTATTATTTACATGGTCATTCAAGAAGTTTTCATAATTTTTAATAGTATTATTTGCCTTCTTTAGGTCTTCTTTCATTTCTGAGTACTGGTGTTCACTATGTTTTCTTATTTGCTCTACTTTCTCTTCCCACTCTTTTGCTTTCTCTTCCCACTCTTTTGTTTTTACCCTCTCATTTTCCAATTCTTTCTTTAACTCATTGTTTACCTATGCAGCATTCTCCAAGTTTTTGTATAAATTTACTGAAGAGGCTTTTTCATCCTGAAGTTTTTTATCCCTTTTTTCCAATTCTTTCTTTAACTCATTGTTTACCTGTGCAGCATTCTCCAAGTTTTTGTATAAATTTACTGAAGAGGCTTTTTTATCCTGAAGTTTTTAATCCCTTTTTTCCAATTTTTCCCTCAGAGTTTTTAGTTTTGCGTCCATATGTTCTTGCTGTTCAATTGCTTCTTTAGAGCTAGAGGATGAATTTTTTATCCTTTTCTCTAATTCTTTGCACCTATTTACTGTTGCTTTCTCACTTGCCTTTACATTTGCCAGGTCTACCTTTAACTTATCTATTGTGCCCTGAAGCTTTCCTTTCTCTCTCTCCAACTTCATCACTGAACTGTAGACCACTTGGTTGGTCATTTTGGACACATTTATCTTGTCCACATTTTTAATTTTGGATAAATCCATTTGGAGGGTGCTAACTTGAAATTCAGATGGATCTAACTGACTCTCTGGTGGATTGTTATCTGTAGTTGGGGGCATAAAAATCATGAATTCCATCATATCTTTATTCGGGTCATATGTGGTTAATAACCTGTTGGATGCAGGTTCTGCATCACGAGCTGCAGCAATTGCTTCCATCTTCATTATCTTACTATTTTGTCTATTCTTGTTTTTTGATTTTTCATAGTTAGTTACAAATTCATTGTAATGAAAATCAAGATTTTGTGAGACAATTGAATGTTTGAATGGTGAAATAGCACTTGCACTGATCTACAAGCTTCCACCAATACCATGAGGATTACCAACACCTAGACCCATTACAAGTGGGGTTTGTGGACTATTCTGAGGGTTTTGTCTTGAAGGATGAGCAATTGTTGGACTCACAATCACCATTGGCACTATTGTACTAGTAGTACTACTAATACTTGTCATAACCTTTTGCTTCTTTACACTTTCTTGACCTTCAGGACCAACCTTCCTTGCATCTACATATTGATATAATATCCTTTTCGGACCACTACTTTTAGTTGTACAAATGATATTGCCAGCTGTGGGAGTGACAATTGATTTAGATTGAATCTCAGTGCTTGGAACAGCTGGAAGTGGAACTGTATTTGAAGCAGAAATAGATGGAATTAACTAAGTTGAAACCAATGTGAATGGAATTGACTGAGTTGATGATTGATCTCCATGCCCAAGGCCTAGTTTCTGACCATGTTTTGGTGCTACAGCTGGTGGTTCAGGTGCATACCAAACCCCTTCTCCACTGGGACCCAGACCACCAGAACCTTGGTAGCCCATTTTTTCTACAATTTCTGCCCCTTTGCTATATAGAAGTTTGGTGGATGCATCAACTCCTCTCTTAATTGTTGTACTGGATGAGGGATTCAAAGAATCCTGGTCATCGTAATCATCATCAGTATCATTGTGATATGCTTCAGCTAGATGCTCCTTATTCCAAAATTCATTAAACATTGTATCCTCTTCCACTTCATTAAGATCTGCAAAGGTCTTTGGCTCACCAAGATTCTTCCTCATTTCCCAAAATTCAGAAATTTTGGTTCGACTCCATCTAGCATCTATACATTCATTCATTAGCTCTTTTGGAATACGTTTTGTAGATGGTTTATCAGCTTTCTTGTAGAAATTGGATGATGTCATGGCCTGCACTTTTCCTTTCTATTTGTGCAATGCCATTATTTGTGATGACAATTCCTGTATTGACATATTATTTTCAACAGCATATTTCTCCATCTATTTTTTGACCTCCTCCCAGGAGTCCATGTTTTTAAAATTTTCAATCAAAGGCATACTTTCATGTTGATATTTGCTTGCAGAGTTCCCATTGTCTTTAAGCCTTGCTCCAATTATGTTCAGTGGATCATACTACCAGTGATTGTCAACATAAAATCAAAAAATTGAAAAAAAGGCTTCTGCCACTTTGAATCCTCTTCTCTCAAATGCAAACCCTCCAAAGTAGAATGGCAAGGAGGGAAATATCATTTTATTTTGCTGACCATTAAAGAGTACATCTATGCTCTCCATTTGTCGTACATACTCCAATGCAAATACCCTTTTTGTTACATGTATTGGAAGTTTGTAGGGTTCTACCCATGAACCGTAAAACCTTAACACAGTGTACTCTTCCATTAAGTACCAGTCAGCCAATTGTAGTTGAATTCCGAGTTGAATGCAATTTCTACAAGTAACATGCAATCTAGGCATTGGAGTGCCTGTAATTTTATGGTACATTGGTGCCAAAAAGAAGTCTACAAAATTGTTGTAGTTCCTTCTATTATCAATCATCCTTATCTGAGGTGTTCACTCATATATTGGATTTTGGCCTTGAGTTTGACTGCAAAGCTTGTTTGCCTGAAATAATGCACGATGCTTTGCTAGGAGAAGATAGCACAAGTAGGTTGTGAATCTAAATGTCTTCTTTGAACCTCTTTGAATCATTAGTAATTGATCTTGCATGCAACGAACAATGTGCTCAATAAAACAATATTTTACTGGTTCTTTTTCAAAATGAATATGATAAAGCATTTTAAGAATGCTGGCACCCACTTGTTTGTTACTATCCAATCCCAAACAAAATGCTAGCAAGGAAATACTGTCCTGTGCCCATGGCACAAAAATTTCATAATCATAAGGAGGCCTATGATCTGGACTCAGACTACAACTGCTTGTTATTCCTCTGATATAAGAATCTCTTTGTTTTGCATCTAATTTTTCATAATCCTCTGCTAGCTTTCCTAGGTCAATGTGTACATTTGAGTGTTGTTGTTGAAACCCTAGGTTCAACAGACTAGCAAATTCACTCTCAGTTATGGACAAAATTTCCTCCTGAGTATTTTTATTCACAATTGCTTTTCTATTTTCATCATAATTTTTGGCACAGAGCATAACAATTTATGGGCAAGGGAATACTTGAGCTAACGCCATGTGTGCCGACCCAGCTTCCCACGGTGCAATTTTATTTGCAGTTTCATTTACCCTAGGGTTAAATGAATAAAATTTTGAAACCTTATTTGGATGGTTCCACTTGTTTTCAAGTGCAAATCTAATCTCCATTATACCCTTATTTCCATGAATAAGAGGATCATGTATATCATGGAATAAATCACTGAAACCTGGTGTTTTAAGCATATTGTGGAATTCTATTATTTTGCCCATCATGTTATTCTTGGTATTTGTAGCTACAAGCCTACAGGGGTGATTCAAAATTAAAACCTAACAAACTAAATTTTTTTATATAATATAAATAGTAAAGTTGTAAATCAAGAGACTTGAAAAATTTAAAATGCGGGACGTAGATTTTTAGGATTTTAGTAGTTACACTTACTTGTTGACATTCACGTTGCCCTTAGTTTCAATTTTTGCAGAGAGCTGAGAGACTTTGTAGTTTGTTGCTTTCCTCGGACCTCAATCCTCAACCTAGAAATTAAGAATCTGCAACTTTGTTGCACTGTAAGTTTGTAAATTGTAACCCCTTTCTAATTTCTAAGTCTGTAGACCACGTATAACTGCAAAATTAAAGAAACTTAAAGTGCCAAAATTGTACAATCTGTACTCTATAGTCATCACACCCTGTCATGTGTCACTTTTAGTTTAAATGCGAGTGGAATCGTGGACCACTAGTTACTAGACACGCGTCATGAATCCGGAATGGGTTTGCTAATGTCACTGTTAACTAACCCATCATGACTCATAATGTATTAATGTCGTTCTCATTCATAATGTCACTGTTAACTGTAAGTGGAATGTGATTATGTCAATGTGTTAACTGAGCAGTGACACATGTCATGATTTTGGGATGCGTTTCAAAAGATAGGGCGTCTTTTTCCTTTCGGCCCGAAACTCAACTTCAATCGTTGATCTATAAACATCCAATGACAACGGTGAATGGTGTGGTATTGGTGGCCCCGTGGGTCATGGGTCCCATTAACTAGGCTAGTTAGGATGACTCACATCACGAGTTAGACGTGTCAGTGTCACGTCATCACCAAATTGAAATGACATTGTTATTTGTTGGTCGACCAAGGAGTTTAGTGACACGTGTAATGATTCTGGGATGCGTTTGAAAAGATAGGGTTTCTTTTTCCTTTCGGCCCGAAACTCAACTTCGATCATTGATCTATAAACATCCAACGACAATGGTGAATGGTGTGGTGGCCGCGTGGACCGTGGGTCCCATTAACTAATCTAGTCAGGATGACTCACATCATGAGTCAGACGTGTCAGTCTCACGTCATCACCAAATTGAAACGACATTGTTCAATGTCATTTGTTGGTAGACCGATGACCGTGCGAGGTGTTAAGTGACACATGTCATGATTCTGAGACACGTTTGAAAAGATGGGGTTTCTTTTCCCTTTCGGCCTGAAACTCAACTTCGGTCGTTGATGTATAATAATCCAACAGCAACAGTGAATGGTATTGGTGTACCGTATGGTATTGGTGTACAATTTTTTGTAGTGATTAATTTTTTTTAATTTAAGATAATATTACTATTTAATTTTATTTGGAAACATTCTTTTATTTAAAACACATATATTTTAGAATTGTTATTATATTATCATTTTAATAGTACTATATTTTAATTGATTTTATTTTTGTATCATCTAATTAATATTAATTTTTTATAATATATTTAGAAATACATATATATAGATATTGTTATTATAATATTATCATTATGATAGTATTATATTTTAGTTATTTTTATTTTTATTTTTATATCATCTTTTAACTATATTATTATTATATTTATCTTATATTATCTTATAACTATGCACATAACCTTTATATTATTTTTTATAGTAAACTTATATTTTCTATGGGATTATTTATTAAAATATACTTATTATTATACATATTTTTTAGATTTATTTTTTACTTTGTTAAAAACTTAGAGACTCAATTTGACAACTTTAATCTTTTAATAAAATGAAAGAATTATAATCATTATGTAAGTTGAAATATATTTCATATTTTATGATGTTACAAATTATAAATATAAGATATAAGTTTTTTTCATTTATATATGTTTAAATTATACTATGTTAGTTTACCATAATAAGAGTTAAAAAAATTACATGTGAAAAGTAATGTTCAAATTCTATATTATAATTTGTGAATATTTTTTAATGGAGAGTAATTATTTAAGTATTTAAACATCAATCTCATTCGTAGAGATATAATTGTACTTCAGACTATGTAATAAATTAAATGTGGGAGACACCATTTTAAAAAAATTATTAAACTACAGTTTCAATTAGTGAAGTTTAATTGTAATAGATATCTGAAGGAGGATATTTGTCGCATATTTTATATATATTAAAATAAATATAGATAAGCTAGTCTACAAATAACTGATAAAGCAGTGAAGCAAGTAATTAAAATATTGCAATCATGGTTACAGAGAAGTATAAAATATTAAAACCATTTTGCAATCACAGTTACAGAGAAGTATAAAATATTAAAATATTGCAATCACAGTTACACAAAGCACAAATTGAAATGAGGTAAAGCTTGTAAAATTTCCATTGTATTTTTCATAAAATTATATTTACATTCTCGACTTCATACTATGTCTATAAACAAAAAGAAACATACTCGACTTGATACTATGTCTATAAACATATTATATTTACATTCTCGACTTGATACTATGTCTATAAACAAAAAAAAAATTGTAAATGACTATAGTACCAGTTTTGGTACAAGGTAAGCTTTTAATATTTATCAAAAAAAAGGTTTTATAAAGAAAAATCAATTGCACCCTTCTGTGTAGAATTCTACAGAGAGGATTAGCTGCATGAATTCGTCGAGCCACACAAATTGCCCCGCCCGAGCCTCCTCTGTGTCAAGCTCAAACCACTTACGGAGAAAACCCTTGGCAATCAGCGCCCATTTCCTATGGCGCTTCAATTGCCCAGCAATCAGGCACAAAAGAAAAGGTTGCATGGCCACATTCCGGCCTGGGAGGAGAAGCTTGGGTATTTGACTTGCCCTAGGGATCCCCACCCCTAATTCAGCAAAGGTGACAACTTGAACGTCGTCCCCCAGGTATTCCTCTTTGAATACCCTCCTCAGCAGCATCACCATGTCAACCTTCGGTCCTCCAAGGTCCAAAAGGGAAGCCAAAAATGGGACGTAATGTCCATGGCTACTCGGTACCTATCTTCATTGTCAAGAAACTCTCGGCCCAACACCATTCTGACAGCCTCTGTAACGAAAGTTCCACCATCCTTACAAATTAATTCTAAAAATTCATCAGAAAAGGAACCCAGAAAGGCCTTCTGGGCCTCCTCAGAAGTGCATCTAAGATGAATGGGAGTGTCCATCTTAGATTACTTGCAGACTGTAAAACTTAAAACAGTAAAACTAGAAAATTTAAAATAAATTACTTGCAGAATACGTCACTGCAAACCCTAAACAAACAATCAATCAATGTTGATGAATAATGAAGCTAGATCGTCTATAAATAGCCCTTGAATCCTTGATCGTTACTTACCAATCAATTATTTTTATCTTATGGTATTAAATACATTGTCCTCGATATGCCTCTAAATCTTGCACGAAAATCTTTTCCCTAAATACATGCATGTGAGAATTGAAAATTTGTCCTTAATCTTTCACATCTGGCAGTAAATCTTTTCTATCAATAAAAAACTGTTAGAAATCGGCTGTACAATTTGGGAAGTGGTGTGTGGTAGCCAAAGAATGTCGTTGTCACTGACATGGGATTTAATTCTTTCCCGGTTAAGTGCTTTTAATACTCTGCAGACAACTTACCTTGATACGTGTCAACATTCTGGTGACTACCTTGACAATTCTTCTTCCTTCAAGAAATGTTGGCCGAAATTAAACCTCAGCCATTGATCTTGGATCATCAGACGGTCTGAGTTCTCAAATAATACATTTAACATAATTACAGTGGTAGTGGCAAATAATACATTATGCTTCCATAATATAAGGTCAAACAACCACATCTTTAAACCATCACTTGCCAGTTGCCAATAATTTATGTATGTTAGGTATGCTAGGTTAGGCTACTTATTTCCCATCTTTTGAAAATCGCCAATAATTTATTTATTTTTCCATAATTAACGAATGATTAGCCAATACAATTATTTTTTCACCCTTCAAAAGAAAAGTATTCACCTCAATATTAAAATTTTTTACTTGAAAAGAAAATTATTCGCCTCAAATATTATAATTTTTTACTTGAAAAGAAAATTATTCGCCTCAAATATTATAATTTTTTATTTGAAAAGAAAATTATTCGCCTCAAATATCATAATTTTTTACTTGAAAAGAAAATTATTCGCCTCAAATATTATAATTTTTTACTTGAAAAGAAAATTATTCTCCAGCAATTTATGAAAATTTCAATCTGGGGGGAAAAAATCGCCAATACAAACTATGAAAAATCGTGGATTTGAAAAAAAAAATTGCCTAGATTAAAACAAATTACCCCCTAAAATAATGTATGATTCACCAGGGCTTTACACTTTTTCCTAAAAGGGGGTTTCTTAAAGTTATCCCTATTGTCGTTACTCTAAATCAACAGTGCAATAATCATATTCCTCACAAAAATTCAAAGGGCAAGCATTAGGCGCTCAAAGAAGAACCCTGGATTCAAATCCTCGAGAGACATGATATAAGTTCAAATAAATAAAAACAATATAGCATCTGGCAAATTTAAATACTTGAATTTTATTTACCGTCAACAATGGAGTGGGGGAACTCCTTTGGTTGAGATTTCCGCTTAGACCTACCTTTGTCACTGCTTTCGCGTGAGAAAATTAAAATGAATTTGGGTAACTTTGTCTTTTCTTAAAAAATGTGTGCCTGCAACCGTCACAATTGCGGCATTGTAAATGGCATCAGAATTGCAACGCTATTGGGCACAATTGCAAAAATAATACCAATTTCACAAAATGTGCAAGAGACCCCATTAAAACATAAATGCTTTCAACCTCAAGAATTCCCATATATTAAAAAGTAATCAAAGATTTTTAACACAAAGCTGTGAGATTATCCCATTCCACAAAACATAGAAAAACAAAATATTATTCAAATATATTGCACTGAAAGTGTGTCATTAGTCCATAGGCATGAAATACTAATTCAGTATTTATGCCTTTAATTTAATTTTAGATTTAATAATTAATTAAGTCCTCTATTTTTATAATTAAATCTTTTTAATTAAAAAATATATTTAATCAATTCTCATTAATTAAATACCCTTATATTAATATATTTTCATATATAATAAGATTTAATTATTTAATCATATATTAATCTTATAAATCAACTTAGCCATTTTAACACAAAAATCACATTAAACCACATGACATGCCAACATGAAGCAAACAACTAAACCAAAATGCAACAACCAACCCTAAAGGAAGGGGTCACGAATTTATGTCACCTTGACGAATCCAGATAGGTAGAAAATAGGATACTTTTCCACTATTTTAGGACAATTGATGGCTTAGGTTAGGATTTGACATGTATGTTTATCTCCCCTTTCTTACCATTGATATATTGTGATAGGGCACGCTCATCCTAACAATTCAAGGAAGTCAATGTCTGATACCTGAGATCCTACATAAAAGATGAGCATGTACATACATGTCTAAATATATAATAGACAATGGAGGACATCGATTGATTGTGTGGATCTCACAAGCAAGTAACTATGACTCTGTCCCTCAACCATATCAGATACATCAGATAGAAATATAAAACATACACGCCAACCATACACATGCAAATATGGGGTCAATAAAACCATAAACATATCAGACCTATTTGAGAATCTAATAGACATACATGAAAAGTGGCCTAAAAAAATCTGGTTAATTAAACTGAAAATAAAAACTATGGGAGAGGTATTAAAATTTATATAATACATCTTGCATATCTTCATTTAAGATAAATTCAAATATACACATTACTTATCCCTAAATATTTTTTATAATCATATTTATATTATTTAATTCACATCTCATAATTTAAATTAATAAATAAAAAATATTTTAAACAGTTATAAAAAACATTAATAATATTTTAAATTTTTAAAATAAAATAATAATTACTTGGTATATATGACTCATAAAAAATAAGAATTAATCTAAATTACATATAAATTTTAAATACTTTATATAAATAAATAATATATAAGAATAAAGATGAATATAGTCTTAATAAGTCATGGTTTGGTTTTTTTTTTAAAACTAACTTTAACACATGTAACATATATTCTAAATGATATAAGTTTCTTTTCATTAAGAGAATAGGTTTAAGCTACTTCTAATATGAGTTTAGTAATATCATGTTATTTATATATATATATATATATATATATATATATATATATATATATATATATATATATATATATATATGTGTATATGTATATATATACATATACATACATGTATGTATGTATGTATATATATACATACATGTGTATATCTATATACATACATGTATATATCTATATACATACATGTATGTATCTATATACATACATACATACATACATACATACATACATATTATATATATATATATATATATGTATATATATATATATGTATATATATATATATGTATATATATATATATATATATATATAGTTATATATATATATATATGTATATATAATATATGTATATATATATATATATATGTATATATATATATATATATGTATATATATATATATATATATGTATATATATATATATATATATACATATATATATATATATATACCATATATATATATATATATATATATATATATATATGTATATATATATATATATATATCTATATACATGTATCTATATATAGATATATCTATATACATGTATCTATATATAGATATATCTATATACATATATATATATATAGATATATATATATACTATATGTATGTATATATATACATATGTATGTAATATATATACATATGTATGTATATATATACATATGTATGTATATATATATACATATGTATGTATATATATATACATATGTATGTATATATATATACATATGTATGTATATATATACATATGTATGTATATATATACATATGTATGTATATATATACATATGTATGTATATATATACATATGTATGTATATATATACATATGTATGTATATATATACATATGTATGTATATATATATATATATATGTATATATATATATATATATATATATATATATATATATATATATATTATATTTGAGCTTAGTATCTTTAATCAATTTTCTAGAGCATTATTTCTTTTGGAATCCATTACAATTCTATCCTATCCCATGGGCTAAAATTTGGGTGAACTTTGTCTCAAATTTTTAAATTGTCTATCCTTGACATGCATCTAAAATCATTGTCTTTAAGTCATTCTAATATTAAAAAACATCATAAGAAATCAATTGATTGATAATTAGGATATCACATACACACTTTAGGTTAAATTTTTTACTACTTTCCTACATCAACATATACCACCTTTCACATCTTTGTTTCAATCTAGGTCGAATCAAACTAGTGACCTTACTAATAAGGATGTCAATTACTCTTCTCCTCTACTATAACATGTCATAACTCACTCAATTTTCTCTATATATACATCAAGCAAACATCTTTTATAGGTATTGAAGGCTTAGCTCTCTTATTAACACAACTTTGATTTTTAGGAACTCCATCTCTTCTACTAACACAACTTTGATTTTTAGAAACCAACTTTAACAAGTGTAAAATATAATTTTAAATTAAATAAATTTCTTTTCATTAAGAAAACAAGTTAAAGTTAAAGTTTAATAATATTATATTTATTATACTATAGAAGGAAAAAATACATAATTTCATAATTTTCTATTTATTTATGTCTGAATTTAATGTAAGTCATCATGCTAAATTGATTATTTTTAATTGTAGATTTATATTTACCATTTAGTTATTCTATATCATTTAGTTCAAGAGTGTCTTTGATCAATGTCCTAGAACATTATTTATTTTGGACTTGATCACACCTACATGTCCATGTCTATCTACTTTCAATTTCCAAATTCATCATTACTTAAGTCAACTCTATTATAATATGATGATATTTGGTTGGTAAATGTACAAAAGAATTACATTATGTATCCAATACATGTATCTAAAATCATTGCTTTGAGTCATTCTAATATTAACAAATATCATCATAAGAGATCATCTAATTGAATTAAGATAATACATACACACTTTATGTTCAACTTTTGATTACTTTTCCTACATCGACATACAACACCTTTCTCACATCTTTGTTTCAATTTATGTTGAATCAAATGAGTGACCTTACTAACAAGGAGTCAATCACTCCTCTTTACTTTAACATGTCATAACCCGCTCAAAACTTATCTCTATTAATAACACAATTGTTCTTTACCAATAAAGAAGTTAATCGCTCTTCTCCTCTACTTTAACATATCATAACTCACTCAATTTTCTCTATAACATACATCAAACAAACATCTTTAATGAGTATCAAAGACTATCTCTACTGATAACACAATTGTTCCTTACTAACAAGAAAGTCAATTAGTGTTCTCCCCTACTACATGTCATAACTTGCTCAATTTTCCATATATATACACCAAACAAACATCTTTTACAAATATCAATAATGTATATCTACTAATAACACAATTGTTCCATCCTACCACATAAAATTGATCACATCCATACCTTTGACATTTTCAAATCCCAATCATCTTAAATTTGTAAGATTCTACTAATTACTACTGTGTGTTAAAATCCTCTCCTAGTAACCTCAATTGAGATAGAAAAACAGGGGACATGCCATTTAAAAGAATATACCAACTTGTAAAAATAATGGGCAAATTGTGAATACTAATCATTATCACAATAAAAAATAATCTTATAGATGATTAGATATAATCCCGAGGCCAAACGGAGGCATCTCGTAGATTGCAAAATTGGTAGTAATAAAAATCAAGAAATAATTCAGTTGACAAACAAATGATTAGCATCCACACGTCAAGCCAAATAGTACAACTGTTCTATTTAAGTTCCCAAAAACATTAAACATCTTCCCACACGCTCTGATTTTTGAAAAAATAAAAAAAATAAAAAAAATTTAAACAGTCCTTAATCATGGTTTGTGACCGCCTTTAACTCCCGAGTCAGCTAGAACAGAAAAATAACGGCCCTAGTACCTAATAAATTCTTGTGTGGTTTCATAGTCCGAATTTTGATTGCAAACAGAATATATTTTTGTTCTGTTCCCCCCTCTTTATAAGTAATAACCCACTACCCTTCTTGTCAATGCATACAACAACATTCCTGCATAGGAGGATTTAGATTTTGCAGCAGTAGCTTCTGCAATTCAATCCAAGAAATCCTTCTTTGTTGTTTCTTGAGCTGTTAGTGCCTTGTTTAGCTCTTTATCTGTGCATTGTCCAAACCAAACAATTCAATCTACCTGACCTGCATAGAGCAAGCTGAAGAAAAAGAGTTTGAAGCATGGATTCTTCACAGTCTCAGTCTCCATTATGGTTGATGGCTGTACCGGTTGTTATAAACAACCAGCCCAGTTTGTCAATGGGTTCTGATAATGCAGTTTGTAGTGTATGGATGCTTTGTTTAACAGTCATAATACTTGTAGCCTTAGGCTTTGTAGTAACATGGGTGTACCCTGGCGGTTCTGCCTGGGCTGGGAGCCTGTTCAGATGCCAGATGAAGCCTATTCCTGGTCCTAGAGGAATGCCCATATTGGGTAATCTTTTTGTTATGGGAGGTCTTGCACATAGGTCTTTGGCTAGTTTAGCCCAGCGTTACAAGGCCAAGAGGCTCATGGCTTTCAGCCTTGGGTTAACTAGAGTTATCATATGTAGCCAGCCTGAATTGGCCAAGGAAATACTCAACAGCTCAGATTTCGCTGACAGACCCATCAAGGAATCTGCTTACCAGCTAATGTTTGATAGAGCCATTGGGTTTGCTCCTTACAGTGACTATTGGAGAAACCTTAGGAAAATTGCAGCTACACACTTGTTCATTCGTAGAAGAATCTCGGCCTTTGAGTCTCACAGACATGCCCTCACTAACACCATGCTGCAATCCATTCAGTCATCAGCTGGCCTCAATTCTGTTAGGATAAGGGAGATTCTGCAAAGGAGTTCTCTGAATAATATCATGGGGTCTGTATTTGGGAGGTGTTATGGGTTTGAGTGTGGGGATTGTGAAGCTGAGAAACTGGCATCCATGGTTAATGAAGGATATGCGCTGTTGGGTACCTTCAATTGGGCTGACCACCTTCCTATCTTGGGGTTCTTGGACTTGCAGAGGATTAGGAGAAGGTGTTCTGACTTAGTACCTAGAGTGTATGCATTTGTGCAGAATATCATAGAAGAGCATAGGGCTAATCCTTCTGTTGGGGACGATAGAGCTGATTTGGACTTCGTTGATGTGCTGCTATCCCTCCAGGGGAATGAGAAGCTCACTGATACTGATATGGTGGCTGTACTTTGGGTAAGTACTGGCATGGATCATTTAGGCGTTAGTGTTTTTCTATGAATATGATTGTTATGACTGTTTCACTATATTGAATTCATTATAAAATGCCATGCAGTTAACAGCTATGGAAATATGGTTTAGAGTTGCTGATTTCCAAACATGGTTGCAGCTGCCACTGACTACTTAATACGGAATTAGCATAATATTGGGAAAATAGTTGCGTTATGGGTCTTTTTTTGACTTGGGTTAGAGGGCAAGTTACTTGAAGTGTTGGAGCTTTTTTATGTGAATATGTCATTTTATGTGATAGTTGGTAGGTATTGACATGTATGGCTTGTGTGGTTGGTGAGGTGTTTCTCTACTATATTTAAAAATACTTCACTTGCATCATAGGATGGTTGGCTTGTTTTGGGGTTTTAGGTTTAATGAGTGGATTGGGTTTCGTACAAGTTCTGATTAGTATGATGATTCTACAGTGCTATTTTTGTTAATCTCTCCCCAATTTATTATTGTTTTTGCAGTGGCTGGGGCAGCTTGCATGACTGTATTTCTAGGCTTTTTTTAATAATAAATTGACCAAAAATAAAGTTGCTCGGTCCTGTTCTTTTTCTTAAAAATAGATTATGTCGTCACCTGTATTGTGTGTCAAGTGTATTATGTCTGATAAACAGAGCAACCCACACTGCAAACTGCACGATTCATAAAAAATACATTGACTCACATAAATTGGTCATTGTGCAGCTAGGCGGTTCCTGACTCGCACTAGTAGGGTTTTTATAAGTAATCTGTTGTAGAAGAATCTACAACTGGTTCTGCAAGATGTTTTATAATATATTGACTTGGTCATTTTGTTGTATTAATGTCTCATTTTACTTTCTGAACAGACTTTTAGATATTTTCTTATTTGAGGATTGAGTCATGTTCTGTAACTAAATTGTCTTTAGACCGTGTCATCAAATGGGTCTGTTCGATTATGATTTGCAGCCCGTTGAGGTAGGTAGAATAGTACACGGATCTCTGTTTCCTTAATTCATGTGATCTGTGTTTCCCAAGGAGCAGGCCTGACGGTCACGTTCTGTGATTGGTATTTTCAATTAAAATTATTGAACTGTTAATGGTTTTAAGTTTTTCCATAAGTAATTTCTTTTTCATCCGTTTCCTTTCCTAAGGAGCTGGCCTGACGGTCACATTCTGTGTTTGGTATTTTCAATTAAAATCAGTGAATTGTCAATGGTTTTAAGTTTTTCCATGAATTATTTCGTATGTATTTTCTGATTAATTTGCTTATCTGTTTATGCTTGAGTAAGTTTGTAACTGTCGTATGGATATGTTTTGTTGCAGGAAATGATTTTCAGGGGCACTGATACGGTGGCCATTCTGATGGAATGGATTATTGCAAGGCTGATTCTCCATCCCAACGTACAAGCTAAGGTCCACCAGGAATTAGATTCCGTGGTTGGAAATTCCAGGCAAGTAGCGGAATCTGACATTCCCAAGTTGCCATACTTGCAAGCAGTCGTTAAGGAAGTCCTGAGGATTCACCCACCTGGTCCACTGCTCTCTTGGGCAAGGCTTGCAATCAATGATGTACATGTTGGTGGCCACCACATCCCTGCAGGAACCACTGCAATGGTGAACATGTGGTCTATTACCCATGATGAAGACATATGGACAGATCCTCTCAGCTTCAACCCAGATAGATTCCTGCCCTCAGCTGGAGGGGAGGATGTAAATATCATGGGAAGTGATTTAAGGTTAGCACCTTTTGGATCCGGTAGGAGGGTGTGCCCCGGAAAAGCCTTGGGCTTACAAACTGTACACACATGGTTGGCTAGAATGCTACACCATTTTCAATGGTTACCTTCTGAAGATCATCCTGTTGACCTCACAGAAGTTCTCAGGTTGTCATGTGAGATGAAAGCTCCGCTGTATGCGAAACCTATTAGGAGGAACACTGTGCCGTTTCAATAGAGTTCAAAAATGTTCCATGACAAGTTGTTCATCTAGCTGAAATTGCATTACGAGGAACACTGCCCTTTTTCAGCAGATCAGAAAAAGGTTTGAGGGCAAATTGTTCATTTAGGTTTCAAGTTCTATGTATTTGTAAAGGAATTTACATTAGGAGGAACAGTGTGCTGTTTCGATGTAGTCCAAAAAAGGTTTAAGACAAAATGTTCATCAAGTTCCCAAGTTCTATGTTTCTGCAAAGGAATTATGACCTACCCTTGTAAATTCCTCTGAATTTTTGCTTATCGCGATACTATTAAAGTATCTTGTTGATGCCTTTTTTGAACATGTGGGACGTCTGAAAAGTAGCAAGATTACAACGGGGGCTATACATAATGGAGACTGTGAACAGCACCTGGATTTGGAAGTATTATATGTATGTATTGACTGTCAAAGCTCCCCACTGGTGTTGTACTTTTTTCCCTTCATAATGTAAGTACATTGATTATAGAAAGAAAAATCTAAAGATCCGCGCTTTCGTCTAAGGGTCTTCTTAGAGTGGAAACTTGGTGAACGTCATTTCTATGAACATTGAATATAGTTTGTCTTATGTTTTATGCTGGATTTAGTGGCAATAAAAAGGTGTGATTGTGCTTCTGGCATTTGCAGTGCTCATCTTTGTCCTATGTTAAAAACATGATGTGATTAGCATATCTTACCTTAAACAATGGGAGTAATGCGCTTTGCACGCCTTTAGGAGAATGTATTTACGCTTTTACTGTGCTCTAGGACTAATGCAACTGTAAGCCGAAGGACGGATTTGGACTTTTGCTGTTGTGGAGCGTATGTCAGTATTTAAGCTTTATGAGTTATAGACATTGGACATTTATCAGACACTTTATTATATGCAGGTGAATGTACACACGCCACTGTTGCAGTCTCAGAAACCAGAGCCTATGAACTATGATTATGATAGCCATTATTGTAATCTCAGATACCAGAGCCTCTGAGTTATGATAGCCGTATCAAATATGGAGAATGCCATCTACAGTGTTAAGGGAAATAATGTAGTGTCTGCTATCTAACCTATAGTAGCTTAAACAACAAAGGAATCAGGGATACCAGTTACGTGAAGATTAAAAACCAATAAGCTCTCTTGTTAGGAGTTTACTAAGTTTAAAGCTTATTTATCTCAATTAAACAGATATTGCCTAAGAATTATGGCCAAATAAAATTCTCATGAAGGAAATTCTGTAAAAGTTTCCATCTTTTACAAAATTTAGACTTGGGTACTTCCAACCTGACTTCCAACCTGACTTCCAACCTGACTCATCAATTGCATTGCTAATAAATGAAAAGCAGACGCTAGACTACTTGTGTACAACAGAAAGTTATTGGGCTTTTAAATTGTATGGTAGGACAAAATATGCAACGACAAAAGTTACTGCAGCCGTCTGAAAATGACAACTAATAGTGCCAAATTTGCTGCAGGACGAAGTCATTTAAGTTTACAGGGTATTCTAGTACCGAGCTCAGTGTACAAAGATATGGCAACGGCTAACGGCTAATGTGAACTAGCCGTGGATTTGACTGCAAGCGTTGCTGTGCATACTGTTTTAAACCAATTTCACCTCAATAGAGAAGTTACCACTAATAGCAAAACTCGAAAAAAACACATGGGAGCTCACAAGAAAGAGTGGACTTTTATCAAGCCACTCCTTTACACTTGACAATCCCGTTTCCTGGCTAGGTAAATTCAACAGATAAAAGAAAGGCTCAGAGTGAAATTTCAGAGTGACTGGTATGCAGAGCGAAATTCCAGAGATGAAATAATCATAAATTCCAACTAAAGCAAGGATAATGCGTCTATTACTATAAATCTCCACTGTACCGCAGCATTGAGGTAGAATACAGTTGCCTGAAATTGCTTTTCTTTCTGAAAGCAAGGATAATGCGTCTATTACTATAAATCCCCACTGTACCACAGCATTTGAGCTAGAATACAGAGCCTGAAATTGCTTTTCTTTCTGAAATGGATTACTGTCTTTCCTCTCATAAACAGGAATTTGTATGCGCTAAAGACATGACAGAAATAATTGAATATACAGCTATTAATACTGACATTAGCATCTGAGACTGCAATAAGAGCCCTCCTGGAAGGGCTCATCTTCTTAGTTTATTTCCTAGCATGAAATGTTGCCTTTTTGTCTGACCAGTTGTGCACATTGGCATGAATTTTCCAGTGTATGTTTTGATGAAGGGCTCATCTTCTTAGATAATGTATTTCTTAGCATTTGAGAGTAGTGCCTTATTTTTCTGATTAGTTGTGCACATTGGCATGAATTTTCGAGTCTATGTAGTATTTAGAAGATTGCTTCTTGAATCAGCTGTGTATGTTTCCGTATCAAAATATACACAGCTAATTCCAGAAGCAATTTTTTAAATTATGTGCAGTATGGTGACTGTATGGCATCCTGATCTGGTCTACGATTATCAAATTTTGGGTTCCTTTATTCCCAAAGATGCTTTTCCAAGTTCTTTTTACACTTGTTATGCAGCAACACATTTAAGGACTCTTATATCACAACTTTAAAAACATACACAGCTGATCCAGAAGCAATATTTTATATCGTGAACATGATGGTGACTCTGGATGGCATCCCAATCTGGTTTGCTATCTTTATATTTCAGGTCCTTCTATTACTAAAGATGATTTTCTAAATTCTTGGTACACTTAAAAATGTTTGGTTTGCAGTTAACACATTTAAGGACTTATATCATATCTTTGACCTTTATGTACTTAGAAGATTTCAGAGAAGGATCTTGTCTTGCTTACAATAGCTACTTTTTTCTGCACAAATGAAAGCTTCAGTAGGGATCAACTCTTCACCTAATCTTGATATGAATTGTTGGTTCTTAATTATACTTGCAGCGACTTAGGTTAGGGTTGCCTAGAACACTTATCAGATGTAGATTTGAGAATTTGTGGGACTCAGTTGACAAACAGCTAACAAACAGTGACAATGTGAATGTGAATGCTCTGCTACGACTCAGTTGACAAACAGTTTGGGAACAATACAAAATAGATCAATAATACTTTTTAACTTTTTCAGGTATTCTATGAAAAAAAATGTGTCCAATCTAGGAAATCTAGATGCTCAACTTGCTAGGCAGCATGGAAGGCCTTTTAGGATGCCAATCCAGAATATACACTTTTCCTATGTTTTCCTAGCTCTCCAGGCCTTGTTACAAGCCACACAGAAAAACAATGAAGCCTTCACAGCACAAAATGAATTGTCATCATGCAACTGACTGAACCTACTTGTAAATTGTATATTTCCTTGCTTAATGGTACCAAATCCTTTGGATAAATGTTTGAAGGGACAATGGGAATTCCCTAGCAAACATGGCAGAGTTAGATATTGCTTTATATGATATCTCCTTCAAATGCTTTTACTTAATATTTAGAAGTGGGGAGGCTATATAGACAAGTTCAGGAGAGATTCTAACCATGCATGTAATGCCAACTTTTTGTTTGGGTACCTGATGTCAAGGGGGAAGCTGAACTCTGACTTGATCCAGATTTGGTATCGAGTGCTTATAACTCCTGCAGCAACACTTGTTTTCATCCCTACATCAATTAATTATCTTGGATTCATTTTAATCTCAAGGTTCAAGGTGTGCAATAAATTTAAAATTCTTGGAGTTCTAATTACTAATGTGTGTTAAGATCTACAGATTATTCAGTGTTCCATGAGAATGTGTTCCTGGGGAATTGGAGGGGATGCACCTCTTTTGGACAATTGGTGCCATTTAGTGCATAGGAATTAAAAAAGTTAGAAACCCCTTATAAGATAAAAGGGGAGGATTACCCTTGCAAATTGAGTAGATTGTTTGTAGTTATAAAAATTAAGCTTTTAAGTAACTAGAATAGCCATTACCCTGCCTGTTCTGAAATTTAGAAACAATTTCACCATCCCTAAAATTGTATCCCTACATCTTTCTGTTCGGTAAACTAGGTCAAATATTTCAGTTTTTGTAGGACCGAGAGTAGAGCCAAGAGGAGAACCCATTCTTTGGACTGTTCACTCCAACAATCTTCCCCGTGTGGGTTCCTGAAGTCAATCATCTGGATCTGGCGGACTTACATGTTTGCACAAATTGGTTCACAAACTAGTAGACCTGCATGTTGGACAAATTGATCTTCTCTTATCTTTGTTGATTTTTAATCACTTGCACAAAAAATGTATGTTGTAAGGGAAAGGCGGTTCCATTTTCTATACTATCTCAACATTTACCCGAATGAATAAGATGCACCACTCCATACTTATTAGTGATGACAAGTATCTTGTTTGGCCTTACAATGTGCCCCAATTTAGAAACCCCTAAATAGATAAAAGGGGATTACCCTTGCAAATTGAGTAGCTTGTTTGAAGTTTTAAAAATCTAGCTTTTAAGTTACTAGAATAGCCATTCCCCTGCCTGTTCTGAAATTCAGGAAACAATTTGACCATCCCCAAAACTGTATCCCTACATCCTTCTGTTCTGTAAACTTTGTTAGATACTGCAGTTTTTGTAGGACAGAAAGTAGAGCCGAGAGGAGAATAATTAACTCCGCCATTCTTTGGACTGTTTAACTCCAACAATCAGCCCCTTGTGAGTTACTCTGGATCTGGCAAACTTACATGTTTGCATAAATCGGCTCACAAACCAGTAGACCTGCATGTTGCACAAATTGATCCTCTCTTATCTTAGTTGATTTTTAATCATTTGCACAAAAAAATTATGTTGTAACTTGTAAGGTATAGCCTGTTCCATTTTCCTTACTCTTTCAACATTTACCCAAATGGATAAGATGCCCCACCCCATATTTATTAGTGACGATACGTATCTTGTTTGGCCTTACAATGTGCCCCTATTTAGAAACCTCTAAAAAGATAAAAGGGGAGGATTACCCTTGCAAATTGGGTAGATTGTTTGTAGTTTTAAAACTTCAGCTTTTAAGTTATTAGAATAGCCATTCCCCTGCCTGTTCTGAAATTCAGGAAACAATTTGACCATCCTCAAAATTGTATCCCTACATCCTTCTGTTCTGTAACTGGTTGAATACTGCAGTTTTTGTATGACGGAGAGTAGAGCTGAGAGGAGAGTAATTGACTTTGCCATTCTTTGGACTGTTAATGCCAACAATCTTTCCCTTGTGAGTTCCTGAAGTCAACTATCTGGATCTGGCAGACTTACATGTTTCACAAACCAGTAGACCTGCATGTTGTACAAATTGATCTTCTCTTATCTTTGTTGATTTTGAATCACTTGTACAAAAAATTTATGTTGCAAGGGAAAGTCAGTTCCTCAGTTCCATTTTCCTTACTATTTCAACATTCACCCGAATTTATAAGATGCACCACTCCATATTTATTAGTGATGATATGTATCTTGTTTGGCCTTCCAATGTGCCCCAATTTCATGCATCAGCCGCCAACCAACTTGTGAAAATTACCTTGTAACAAGAAAATGATGGTTGTTTTTGGCCTCTCTCTTTTAGTGTTTGTTTTTAAGAATGGAAAAAGCCATTCTGCATTTTTTATCTTGAAGTATGTTGAAGTGACGAGTCAAGCAACACAAATTTGCGGAGAGTTGCTGCCCGTTTACTGTGTTCTCTGCAGCTCAAGCTGGTTTCTATTCATTCTTGTTGTCACTCATGTAGTGTGTTGAAAGGAACCATCTCTGGGAGCTGCTGAAATGCCAACATTTGAAAGGAAATATGCAGGATTGTTGGCCTCCAGGCAACAGTGTTGAAAGGAGATTTGGTACTTTATTTTGAGTGCGAGATTAAAATGAAAAATCTTGTTAAGAATGCCATAATCTCCAACTGGAGATGCCTTTTACCCTTTTAGTACTTGAAAGCGAAATCACTTCATATTTAAAAACTAAGGTCCTTTCGAAGAGGCAACTTAAAATTCATTCATCAGCACAAGAACTACCAATTTATTTTTTGCTGTACAAGGAACACGAGAAGCTAAGGTCGGGCTTCACAAATGTGCACATGCAGGACTTTGGTTGGAAGCCTTCTCAAAATAACATTTACTTTGCCATTCATAGAGTAGGTCTATTTAGCTTGTTCCCTAGCATGGCAATGACCTCAAGCTCCATTAGCAGGGTATGTCTGGTTACTGACAGATTCTAATTATAAGTAGAAATTCTTGCACATCTTATTGGTCACATTATAATTACATGCAAAATTAAGAATTTAAAAATAGCAAGAATGCAGATCGTTCTGGTGTGTAGGCCATCTTGTAAGGCTCAATTCATTTTAGGCACAATTGAGGCTGATGCAAGTGACAGTGACATGACATGTCATCCAGTGAAATTCAGTCTGGTGCAAGTCAACAGTTCACTTGAAGTTTATAGATGGACATCATCTCATATATTCACTAGGGATGGCAGATATGATAATTTGATATGATACGGTTTTGTTAAAATTCCTTGTTGGTGTGAAGACCTCTGCCATTAAAATAATATAAATGATGGTCAGAGATTATACAATCTCTTCTTTGGAGGGATTTTTTTTGGCAGGATCTTCATGCTGTTGGCCATTTCGTAAGCGAGCTTGTTAAATTGTCCTGCAAAATTTGAGGTATCGGTTCACCAGTCAGCGCTAACCTTATTTGGATCCTAGCATGGTGAGTGGCAGTTGTCGACCTTTAATTTTGGTTTATATTCTAAGTTTAGGACGCCCAACCATTTAAGCCAAAGTGTCTTTGTATGTTAAAGCCAAAGTGTCTTTGTATGTTTCCCATATATGATAAATCTCCCAATTAGGCAGCTCAATTGTCCATGGACATGGAATGAAGTGTGTTTCATTTACAGATTAGCTGTGATGCAGGTATTTGAAGTCCTATGTATGCTAAATCCGTACATACTTGTAGATGGTGATGTTCATGCATTGATGATTTTGTGTTTTGATCATCTTCAACAGGTTCCATAACATGGGATGACATAAATTGAGGGGTACTCCATGGAGGACGGGACTTGGGAGCTAGGCATGCAATGAAGGAAAATCTTTTGGAGATTGTAAACGGTTCTACAAAACCAAGCGTACTTCAAATGGGAAAGGTAGAGAGGCCAGGGCTTCTATTGAAAATAAGGTATTGGCTGCAATGGGACAATTTCCCTAGGTGCTTGTCATTCTTTTCCACGACTCCTCATAATTTAAAGTTCACCAAATTAATATCAGAATTGTTTTTCTTAATTGGAGTTTTAGGAAATTTATAGAATAACCTACTAGTTTTTTCACTTCTATAGGATAACACACCTTGTTAGTAAGCCGAGTAAATCTTTGTTTGGCCCTCGTGAAAAAGTTACAATTGAAAAATTCATATTTTAGAAGGGAGACATTTGTTTAAACCAAGCCCTGAAAAAGCTAAGAAGCAGCCAGTTGTTTCGCCGAGTCCAATAGTTTTGGATATGAAGCTCACAGAGTTTTTCCAAAATATTAAAAGAGACCGCAGAAGAAAACAAATTATGAAATCCAACTGCAAAAAGCCTATAGACTCCAAGATACAGCTCTTTTCATTTGTGCGAATATCATAATGGGATTAATTAATATTTGTCAGGAAAGCATAAATTGCTGTTTTGTCAAGATCCCTGAGGTGTAGAATTGCCTAGGTTTACTCTCCTTGAGCTTGGTATCAGAAGATTGATGAACATTGACGATAGCTTCAACCATTTTTTCTTTTATACTATCCTCTATTTTAAGCATAGTTGTGGAAGCATTCATGGGGCCAAGAAATCCCTTACAGAGAACTTCGAGATGAGTCGTATGGTTCTGTTGCACAAGTTTTTAGACCGAAAGAATGGTATCGTCATTATTTCAAGCCACTCCAATATGGCTGATTTCAAGCCCTCTTCCATCCATTTGACAAAATGTTGACTTCTTTCTCGCACTTCTGAGAATGTTGTCACTCCGCTGCTGAAAACATGCAAACAAACAGTTGTGATAAGTTTTATAGAAATCTATGGTAAACACATTTGCAATCAGCTGTGAGTACTCCTTTTCCAACCAGTATAGTAGCCAACACATTATTTGTGGGTTCTTCCTCTAGATGCTTTGAGAGTCTTCCTATTTTTCAATGGAGGGCTCCCTTAATGCGGAGTTGGTTTATAACTAAGTTGAAAAATGTATTCTGTATTTTGGGAAACAACTTTCTATCATTAGATAGTAGAATTCATGTTGTCGATGGGATATTCTTTGCTTCACATGTGTATTACTCCATAGTGGATGCCTTCCAAGAAAGATTACGAGGACTTGAATAAAATCATTTGAGAATTCTTATGATGTAAATTGTGATGAAAAAGTTTAGTTTTAGATCCTTTTCTTAGCTCGGGTCAAGAACAATGGAAAATTGTGGTCCGTCACCACGTTAATCTTGCAACTATATGAATACCAAAACAGTTGGATAAGATCTTGCTTGACCCATTTCTTTTGTATAAAAGCACCATTTGCTTTAAAATCCATTTGAAAGTCTTGACAATAAGTCTATGAATTCTTGAATTGAAAGAAGGATTCTTTGTATCATGGCTTCAGTTTTCTAACTTCTATTTTGTGGATCAAGCTTGCTCAATATCATAGTCAACCTTGGGTTGTCTCAAGACATGCTCATTATCTTTTTAAAAAAGAGGTGCGGTGGTTTGGCACTAATATTTGAGATTTCAATACCTTTGCTGGTGATATTTAATAGTTCAATACCTTTGATTGGGTTAACTTGCAAAGCTCCAAAAGCTCAATTTAAATAAGTTCAAGGTATTTGTGGTCTTTTTTTAAAATTATTGGTTCTTGTTAATTTATTTATGAAAATGTGCACTCCCTCACAATTATTTTTTTAAAAGACTAGTTGGAGTTTGACAAATCTTTTTTTTCTTCTTCTTATTTTTATAAATTTTTTTAATGAATTTCATCTTGAATATGTCTAAATCCAAGATTTAACATAAAATGTAGTTGTAGATTTCAAGAAAATAAGTGGAAAGAACTTGAGTGCTTAGATTTGGAGCTGTCGATGCAAATGCTCAAATTTGTTATGGAAAATCTTACCCTACAAGCTTTATGTGGGAGATAGATTGCAATGTTTGAAGATTCAACTAAATATCTTCATTGTCAATGTAATGAAAGCTTGAAACATATTTTTTTTGGATTGTATAGGAAAAAAAAAATGAAATAGAATTTACTTTTGGTCATTTTTTTGTTATTTTTTTTTTGTCATGTCTTGGGTTGAAAAGAATTTTTTTTTTTATGAATAGAGGTCTTTTCTATTAATAATATAAAATTATAGTATTCACAAAAAAAGGGTCGGGAAACAAAAAGACCCCACAAGTCACTCAACAACTATGCCGAAATCATACAACTATTCATCAAAAAAGCATATAAAAAGAGAAATCCTCAAGTTGCGAGGGCAGTAGCAGAAGAGGGAGGAGAATCTCTGTCATCAGGATTGTACCACACATTGGGATCAAGAGTCTGATCAAGAACGGCCCAACCATCCTCTGGATCATCTTTTTCCAACTCTACTTCCTCCCGCCTAGGCGAGATTGCAAGCGCCAAGCGAGGGAACTTGTCTTGATTGGCAGGAACAGAGGTCAAGGGCCGAGCAACAACAGCTGTAGTGGAAGCAAGCACAGGAGGCTAGCCAGAACCCGCATCCCTCCGAGGAGGAGAGGCGGAGCAGTGACGCCATTGACGCAAAGTCTTGGAGTGTCTGGCAAAGGAACTCTAGCTACGACAGCGGCCTCTGGACGACGTGCGGTTAGCCGAGAGAGAATTTGGAGGCACCCGAGCCACAATACAAGGGGCATTGCCCTAGTGCTGGAGCAGCTCTTGCAAATGAGCAACCTCTAAGACCACCTTATAAGCTTGCACTTGAATTTGCATCATGACATTGTTACAAATACATGCTTTAGCATAAAGAGAGACATGAATATCCAGAGAACTATGAGAAAAAATAACAGCGTTTCGTTCTTTCTATATAGTAAACACAATCTCCATCTTGAAAGCATGCCATATCTAGATGTACTGGGAAGGCATTCTAGGGAAATCACCAAGAAGCGCCATATGCCACGAAAAAGGTTCAGGCCTAAAAGGAGCAAAGAGGTTGTGAATTCAGACCCAATAATTCTGGGCACGATGACAAAACCAAAAAATGTGCATGAGCATCTCAAAATGACCACAAAAAGGGAATTTAGAGTCAGGAACCCCCAAATGCCTGAGTCTAGCTCCCAAAGGCAAGCCCTGGTACAACAAACATTAGGCAAAATGAGCAATTTTAGGCTCAGTGACAAAATCCCAAATGGTATGAAACCGCCAGCTCCAACTCTTCTGAGAAGAGGAGATATGTCAACGTTGGTTGAGAGAATCAATCATGGGCAAATGAGGCACAAGCCAAGAATACCCAAGCTTGGGTTTGTAACCGGTGAAGGGTGTAGCAGGATACCATTTCCAGTCCTTCCACCAAGTCTAACAGATTGAATACCCAATTTGTGTAGGAGATGAGGTGGGATGGCCGAAACCAACAAGTCAAAAGTCCGACGATTTGGGCGGATGAGCTTGAATTGAATCCGCAGATCATTCCAAGATCAGAGATTCATAGTGGCTCTGGAGAAAAGATCTTTCGGGGTTTGAATGCCATGTTTGTGAAACCGAAGAGCACTAACCCCTTGAACTTTGGCAAGAGGAATCTCTTGTTGAGCAAATAAAGGGGACCACCAAATGTTTTGTTGGTTCCTAATATTATGAGACAAACCATTTTGTTTAATACATGGAAAAGTACATGTTTTCAAATCATATTGTTTATTAAGAAATAGAAATACCAAAATTTTATTTTGAAATTTTGTGCAACTTGTTTCTCCATGTTCTTTAGTTGAAAAGGGATTCTAAGGACTATGCAAATTATTGTGAGTAATTGGAAGAGATCAACCTTCAAATTTACAACTATGTGAAGATGGTATTTGATGTTCTAGACATCTCCAAGTCCAATTTAGAATTTGGTTTGTATAGTGGACTTCCACTCCAATGATTATATCAAGATGGCTTGTTGGATTTTAGTAGAATTACAATTTGGGTGATGGGTAGGTGCACGAAGATGGTGAACAAGAAGAGGGGTATAAGTCGCCACTTTTTTTTCTTAAATATTAATAAAAAATTAAATTTCTTAAAATCAGAAAGAATGAAGTGCAAGAAAATAATATATAATTTATTTAAAATTTGGATAAGTAGGTAAAAATATTTTTAAAATGGTACATATGTCTTTGAGAGATTTGGAAACATTGTTAAAAGAAATTAAAGATTAATATTTTAATGTTGTTCAAATCTAAAAACCATTTTATGGTTAGAAAGCTCAAGAGACATGGGAAAATATGGTGGTAATTTTACAAATACACAGTTGATAATGTGTAAACCCGATGACGATGAAGTTGAGAAATCGGATTAGAAGGGAAAAATACATAAAAATGATAGAAATGAAGCTCCCAAGCCTAATTAAAAGTCTCAATGTACACATAAAATCTCGTATGTGGTTTTAATTAATTGACAACAACCAAGTTATTATAGTATAAAAACATGATTGGGGTTTAACCCATACATGTTTGTTTGACAAAAAATCATTCATACAAATAAATAAATAAATGTGTATGTGTGTATGTGTACATGTACATATATGTGTGTTTGTGTATGTATGTATGTACACACACCAATGGACTTGCCCACCCAACAATATTAGAGACATCTAATCAAACTTAAAAAGTTGAAGTTGTTGTCCAAAGATCTTGTAGTTTAGCTTCACCCCCCTCTCCCCTCACTCTCTTCCTCTTTCCCATCTCCCTTTCCCCCTTTCTGAAAAAATGTAAACGAGATACAAAATGAAGTAAATGAAATTCATAATGAACCTCTCTCTCTCTCTCTCCCCCCATGTTGCCCCCTTTATACTTAATATACAAAAACCAAGATTATTACAAAATAAATGAAGTAAATGAGATATAAAATAAAGAAAATGGGAAACAAAAATAAGTAAATGAGATTCAAAATCTCTCTCTCTCTCTCTCTCTCTCTCTCTCTCTCTCTCTCTCTATATATATATATATATATATCTATCTATCTACACACACACACACACACACAAGTAAATGAGAGGCAAAATGAATTACACGAGACACAAAAAAAGTAATTGAATATAGAGGAGTGGAATACAATTAGGGGTCATAGTTATATTTCAAGGACCACACTATCATTAGAATATTTGGAAGTACACTTCCACCTAAAACATTAACAACAACAATGCTAGACATAATTTCTTTTCTTGAGACTACGAGATGATTGGTCTTTCCAGATAGATTTTCTCTAAAATGTGCTAGGAAGAAAGGCTCTTTCTTCCCTCCTTGGGTGGTTTTCCAATGGTGTCTACACTTTACCTCTAGAAAGGGATTTGA
Source organism: Chamaecyparis obtusa (assembly GCA_027943335.1). Lineage (NCBI taxonomy): Eukaryota > Viridiplantae > Streptophyta > Pinopsida > Cupressales > Cupressaceae > Chamaecyparis > Chamaecyparis obtusa. The sequence continues at coordinate 1,729,873 of BSBK01000508.1, read as the reverse complement.
GGTAATCCCAATCAAATTTAATGAATATAACATTTCTAATAAGGCTTACAAATTCTATGATTGAGAAGGTTTTATAAAGAGTGTGTATCCAAGTGCTACCCCTATAAAGACGAACCATTGGAGGATTGGATAAGAAATGTAATTGATTATGAAGATGTGTTGAAGATGAGATATAGGTGATACAAGATTCAACATGCAGAACATCAGAAGAAGGAGGTAATTATGTTCCTACCTATAGAATGGTTCCTACTATATAGCTAATAAGGAAAATGCTCTCTACTTTATACAAGGATGTTGATAGGATGCCACTTACTTATGATTTAACCACCAAGGCCCAAGATCCTATGCCTACTCCCATTGAAATTGACTATGAGTCGTCCACATCTTCAATTGGATCCCCTATTGGAGTAGCTTCACCACCTCCAAGTCCACCTCAATCACCCCCATCTACTATTGAGAGGAAAGCTCCTCCTCCACGTCATATTCAAGAAAATCATCAACCACCCCCTCAAGTTCCTTTTCCCCCACCTAGGAGTTTTACTATCACATCTTCTAAGGCTCCCATGGAGGAACCTTCATCGTCAGGTTCAGGCCCTTCCATTGCAATAGAAAATCCCTTAGCAATTGTACCTAGAAGAACATTAGCCCCTAGCCATCCAACTCTGTATACATCCTATGAGGGATTTGATACCCCTATCCAACCACCTCTACCTCCTAGTGAATTTGATATTTAAAAGACAATGCAACTTGAATTTCCATCAACAGAGAGGACCCTTGTAGACTTCAAGTTGGGAGGTAGTTTGACAGATGACATAAGAGTTTGGGCCTAAAACTAAATCATTACAGATGATGAATTCATAAAGAGAAAGGAGTTCAAAGATTTTATGCTCCAACAAGAAGCAAATATATTAGTTGCAAAGAGGGGTTAAATTTGAAATCTTGACTAAGGAAGAGAAAGCTAAGGTAAAAGATGAAATTCTCATTAATTTTGAGGAACAAATGGCTACAATGACCCCTGAGAAAGGAAGGGAGATGATTTCTAAAAGTGTCATCCTCCTTTTGGAAGGATAGGACATATCTTCTTCCATTGCTTTTGATAGCCTCGTGAGGAGGCAAAAAGTTGATTTGTATAATCTTACTCCTAATTAACAAAAGAGTTTACTCTTTGGTTTTGTATTTGATGAAAAATTAGATTTCCTTTCCATATGGTGTCTCTATCCTCAATCCAAGAAAACTTCTATGGTTTCTTATCAGGATAATCATTGTGGGAAAATACTTCTTAAGAAGTCCATTTATTTCATAGGTATAGTACAAGTAACTAGTCTAGTTGTGGATGTAGCATAGATGTCCCATGTAGTTGCAGCAAGGGAACAAGAAAATATTACAACCTTGGAGGATATAAATAAAATGATAGAGGATTAGTTCTTTGAAAGATCCAAATTTTCTATTGAAGGGTCTTCTCCTAAAGAGGTAACAAGGATTAAGACTAAGATTGCTACCCTGAATGTTGAGAATGATATATTAAAGGCAAAATTGGAAAAGAGCATCGGGGATGCTAAATGGGTAGAGACTGTGAAGAATGCAATCCAGTTCCTTATTGATGTCAAACCAACTGTACTTTCTATTAGATAACTGAGAGGGGGGGGGGGGGGTGAATCAATTAAATCAGTTATCCTATAGTCCCACACTTTTAGATGTACTTTTTAAAAAATTTTCAGCAAATCAAACAACTCAGTAAGATAAGATAACTATCTTTCTGTTCATTTACCAAATCCCAGTAATTTCCAAAACTATCTTTAGCTGATTAATCAAATATGCAATATGTAAAGTATGATACCAAAACAATTATAACAAATAACACAACACAAATATTTAACGCGGAAACCCTGCTAAGGGAAAAACCACTTGGGATCGGTAACCCAAAATATTTCACTCTTCTGAAGTGAGCTCAGTTAGGAGCCAACCATGTTAAAGGTTATAATGCACATTGTTAGGTGTGACCTAGTTAGAGGATTTATCAGTAACAGTTACCTTTTGACCACCATTTACTATGGGGTCAACAAGAAAACAATTACCATTCCTTGAATGTCATATAGAAATACAAAAGACTGTTAAGTCTACTCGGTTAAGAGATTTTGCTATAACAATGGTTAAACTGATACAATAGTGATCTGATTCAAATACAACTCAATTTGCAAGTATTCAGATCTATGCTAAGCTTAATACAACTCTTCTGATCAATAATCAGTTTACTTCATCATATCCTCTAACTTACATCGATCGATGTGTATATATCTCTGACGCTCGGTTATGTCTATAGTTCAGCTCGGTCTTGTTTGTAACTAGTTTCATTAGGTATGCATGAAAAATGTCTTCACGCAAAATCTTCTGCAATCTCTATTCATCTGGCATGATTCAACAATGAATTCTATGTCTCTTAAATAGATGTGTAAATCATTTTCATATCTGCCATTAGATTTTGCCTCTTAATCTCCTTCATCCATTTTGCTGCTTCAAACTTCCTCGACAGATGTGTCAATAAAATATTTCATTCTCTTCCCTTTGATCATCTCTGAATTTTGTAAGTTGTGGATCTTATAACAAACATCATCTCTTACCTTGAAATCATAAGCAATTTCCAGCTCATAAATTTCAATCGGTTGTTATAACATTTAATGTTTTCATCCATATTCGGTTAATACTAAATGCGTTGGTGATAACTAACTCGATTATTGCTGTCACTCAGTATACATAAGACTAACTCGGTATATACAAAAATATTCAATTACCGACCACATCAACTTGTTCAATTCTGATCTCTTCTTCATAGTAGAATAATGTAACATGCTCAAGTCAACAACATAATGTCATAGACTCATCAATAAGTTACCCAATGTATACCATATCCTCATTTGCCATATCCATCTTGTCCTTATGTAGATATCTCATTTCTTCACCATTTCTTCCTTCTACAGATGTTCAGATGGTTGTAACTATCATGATAAGTATAGTCAAAACTGGTTGACATCAATGACAACATATTGACTAATTTAATCATCTTATATATCACTTTAATAGCTTGGTGATTTTTAAATCATTGTTTCTTTAGTTCATCAAGTTATTTAATCAGTTGTAGGTCATCAATCTCTCCCTTTGGCATTGATGGCAACACAAATAATATGAAATATGCCATACCATACCAAAGATTTGTTCTACAACTATATAAATAAATGTCATAGCTCGGTAAGCTCTCCTTAGCTTGATATTTAATATGTTTAATCATTGCAACATCATTTCATGCAGACTCTTCATGTGGATTTGATCTTCTTTAGTTCTCTAACTCTTTCTTTCCTTGTAGTGGATAGATGTTTCACTGAAATCTCTCTCCCAATATTTCATAGAAATTTCTCTCCCTTTGACAACAATGCCAAAAGAAAATATACAGTTCTTCAACAGCCAAGTAGTTCTCTTTTGTTCGGTCCAAATCAAGTACCTTCATGTATTGATATACAATTCTCTATTTCACCTTCTACAATCTTTCACAACCTTAGGAATCCTAAAGTGTGAGATACATGCATCAACATGAATGATTTTTTGATAAAGTATATAGGCTGATGCAACCTCCTGATCACCTTAGTGACCGATAGATAGGGGATGGACCCCTAGTCTAGTCCTCAAGAACTCAAAAGTGTCCTTCGATAAGGGCTTGGTGAATATATTATCAAGTTATTCTTTAGACTTCACAAATTCTAGTTTCACTTGCTTTTCTTGTACTTGTTCCCTCAAATAGTGATACTTAATAGATATATGCTTTATTTTTTAATGCATCACTAGATTCTTGGAAATGTTTATAGCACTTGTGTTGTCACAATTATAATCAATGGATCAGTGATCACCACATTCATTCCTTCTAATAATTATTTTATCCATGCAATATTTGAACAATTAGTAGCAGCAACAACATACTTCGCTTCAGCAGTAGACTAAGAAATACATGCTTGTTTCAGTCCATACAATGCTTTGTGCAATCTACATACCACGTTCTTCTGATTTGGATCAACAAAACTTTTAGGTTGTTCTATGTAGACCTCTTCCTAAAGAATTCCATTCAGAAATACTAATTTTACATCCATTTGATACACTTTGAATTGTTAGCTTGTGGTGAATGATCAAGAAAGTACTATACACTTTTCCTCCTTCCCTCGCCGGGGTTCGAGGGTGATTTTTTTTTTAGGCCGACATATTTTCGGCTATTTTTAGGCCACATATTGTAACTCATTCTAACCCTAAAGCGAAAAAATATTGTATAATATGGCTTAGGGTTAGGGATTCCATGATGTATGATTTTAGTACTTGTGGCGGAATTGAGCTGTAAGGGGATTACAGATTGTAATCAAGTTGTAAGCATTGGATAATAAAAATATTGAACTCGTTGTCGGTGGGCATAGCCTAGGGATTGGGTGAACCATGTTAAATCTTTATGTCTTGTGTTCTCTTCTGTGTGGTTTATTATTTTTTGATATTGGTTATATTTGCATGTAATTGTTATTTCTGCCTTGTTAATCCTAACAAGTGGTATCAGAGCGAAGTTGTTTTCAGTTATCCTTTGCAGGAAGATCTCATGGTTTAGTGGGAGTCTCACGGTTGAGTGGGAGAAATGGCAGACGAGGGTAGGCTGAAGGTTGACAAGTTTAATGGGTAGAACTTTCAGTTATGGAAAATGCAAATGGAGGACTATCTCTATTAGAAGGATCTATGGTGGTCGTTGGAAGGAAAAGCCAACAAACCGGCAAGCATTTCTGATGAGGACTGGACAATTCTTGATAGAAAGGCTCTTGGTAGTATTCGATTATGCCTAGCACGATCGGTGGCATTCAATATTACACAAGCAACGATGACTGAATATTTGATGAAATCCTAGCGAAGTTGTATGAAAAGCCCTCCGCTTCAAATAAGGTATTTCTCATGAAGCGTTTGTTTAATATAAAAATGGTGGAAGGTGGGTCAGTTGTTGATCATTTAAATGAGTTTAATATAGTTACCAATCAATTAACTTCTGTCAATATTATTTTTTATGAAGAAGTCAGGGCTCTCTTGATTTTGTGTTCTTTGCCTGAAAGCTAAAATGGCTTGGTCATGGCTGTTAGTAACTTTGTTTATAGTTCTAATACCCTAAAATTTGATGATGTTATTGATGTTATTTTGAGTGAGAAAATTTGTAGGAAAAGATCAGGTGGATCCACATCAAGTAGTGTCTTAAACGCACAAAGCAAAGGTAGAACCAATGAGAGAGGAAACAACTCTGAAAATCGTGAGAAATCAAGAGGAAAATCAAAGGGAAAGAGGTCTAAATCCAAAGGGCCAAATGATTGCTGGTATTGTGAAAAACCAGGTCATAAGAAGAAAGATTGCTGGTCTTGGAAGAATAAAAAAGGAGACAAACAAGAAGGTAACAATGAGGCAAATGTAGTAAGTAATAAACCCGAAGATGATGCCTTGCTTCTTTCTTTAGAAAGTATTGATGATTCATGGGTTTTAGATTATGGGGCTTCATTTCATGCTACACCCCATAGAGGTTACTTTCTTGATTATGTCCAAGGGGATTTTGGGTAAGTTTATTTGGGCAATAATGAACCCTGTCAGATAGTTGAAAAGGGAAAAATTAAGATTAAGTTGCAGAATGGGAATCATTGGCTACTACAAGACGTAAGACATGTTCCAAGGCTGAGTAAGAATTTAATTTCAGCAGGGCAATTGGGTGATGAGGGTTGCACAAGTACTTTTAATGATAGAAATTAGAAGGTTTCAAAAGGTTCCTTAGTAGTAGCAAAAGGTGTGAAAGTAGACACCTTATATCTTTGTACAGGTCATACTGTTCCTTCTAGTTTAATTGTTTTCAAAAGATAATGACTGTTCAGGAATAGTGGCTGCAATTGAGCAGGAAGAACATCAAACTGTTGCTGTAGGTTTTGACACAGCACCCTGGCACAACAGACTCAGGCACATGAGTGAAAAAGGTATGAAATTACTTCATTCAAAAAAAGTTTTACCTGGTTTGAAATTTGTCAATATGGATTTATGTGAAAGTTGTGTTTATGGAAAACAAAAGAGAGTTAGTTTTGTAAACAGTGGGAAGGAAAAGCAAAATGAAAGATTAGAGCTTATGCATACAAATGTATGGGTACCAGCTTAGGTATCTTCCCTTGGTGGCTCTTTGTATTATGTTACATTTATAGATGATGCAACAAGAAAAGTGTGGATTTATTTCCTTAGACATAAATCTGATGTATTTCAAATTTTTAAGAAATAGAAATGCTTGGTTGAGAATGAGACTAGTAAAAGGTTAAAATATATTAGATCTGATAATGGTGGTGAGTATTGCAACACAGAATTTGAAGATTATTGTTCCTCTATTGGTATTCATAGGTAAAAAACTATACCAAAGACTCCACAAGAAAATGGAGTGGCTGAATGCATGAACAAGACAATAATGGAGCGTGCAAGGAGTATGAGGTTGCATGCCAGGCTAACCAACAACATGTGGGTAGAGGCTATGAACACTGTTATTTATTTAATCAATAGAGGCCCCTCTACTCCTTTGGATAGTGGTATTCCAGAGGAAGCATGAAGTGGTAAGAAGGTGAGTCATTCTTTTCTCAAAACTTTCAGTTGTGAAGCTTTTGCACATATAGATTTTGAAAATAAAACCAAGCTGGAAGCTAAGTCAAAAAAATGTGTATTTGTTAGATATGGCATTGATGAATTTGGTTATAGGCTTTGAGATTTTGAAAATCATAAAATTGTAAGAAGTAGGGATGTCATATTCAATGAGAAGGTGTTGTACAAAGATCCGTTGCAGCAGCATGAGAAGAAAGAAAATGATTATGTAGTACTGAACGATACTCCAAAAGATGATGTTCTAGTAGTTCCTTATGCTCCGCAACAACAACAAAAAAAATACCACACACCCCAGTGAATGTTAGATGGTCAACAAGGCTAAGTAGACCTCCAGAAAGATTCTCTCCCTCTTTGTATTCTATTTTATTAACAGATGCTGGTGAATCTAAATGTTATAATGAAGCTGTGTAGGTGGATACAAAGCTTCAGTGTGAGTCTACAATGACAGATGAAATGGACTCTTTGCTGCAAAATCAAACATGAGATTTATGTAAGTTATTTGCATGTAAAAGGGCTTTACAAAATAAATGGCTTTACAGGATAAAAGAAGAGGATGGAGGTAAGAAAAGATTTAAATCTAGGTTAGTTGTAAAAGGATTTGCACAGAAAAAGAGCATTGATTTTGATGAGATATTTTTTCCAGTTGTTAAAATGATTTCTATTCGTATTGTTTTAAGTATTGTGGCTGCTGAAGATTTGCATTTAGAACAGCTTGATGTTAAAACAACTTTTTTTTACGGTGATTTGGATGAAGAAATATATATGGTACAACCACAAAGATTTGAGGTCAAGGGTAAGGAGAATTTGGTGTGCAGATTACAGAAGAGTTTATATGGCTTGAAGCAAACACCTCGGCAATGGTATATTAAAATTGACACTTTTATGAATGAGGATGGATACAATCAGTGTCATTCTAACCATTGTGTTTATTTTAAGAGGTTCGATGATGACATCTACATTATTTTATGTTTATATGTTGATGATATGCTTGTAGCTAGGTCTAACATGGATCACATTAAGGGGTTGAAACAATAGTTAGCACATTCTTTTTCTATGAAAGATTTGGGGGCAGCAAAACAAATCCTTGGTATGAAAATTTACAGAGATAGGAAAAATAGGAAGTTGTCTCTATCTCAGGCTGATTATATTGAGAAGGTGTTGCAACGTTTCTCTATGAAGAATGTCAAAGCTGTCAGCACACCTTTGCCTAGTCATTTGAAATTAACTAAGGAGATGTGTCCTAAGACATTAGAAGAAGAGGCTAAAATGTCCAAGGTACATTATGCTTCAGCTGTAGGGAGCTTAATGTATTTTATGGTATGTACTAGGCCAGATATTGCACATGTAGTGGGAGTCATTAGTTGATATATGAGTCACCCTGATATTGAGCATTGGAATGCTGTCAAATGGATTCTCAGATATTTGAGAGGTACATCCAGTAAGTGTTTACACTTTGGGGGATCTACTACTACTGTACAAGGCTATATTGACTCAAATTTGGCAGGAGATATAGATAGCAGGTGGAGTACTCCAGGATATGTATTTATTGTTGGTGGGACAACAGTGAGTTGGATTTCTTGACTACAAAAGGTGGTTGTTTTATCCACTATAGAGGTAGAGTATGTTGCTGCTATAGAGGCAGCCAAGGAGATGATATGGCTTCAATTCTTCATGGAAGAATTGGGACATCCACAGATGGATAATTTTCTGCATACAGATAGCCAAAGCGACATTCATCTTGCGAAGAATTCTGCTTTGCACTCAAAGACAAAACACATACAGTTTCCATACCATTTCATTCGGTCAGTTTTGGATGATGGGAAGTTAAAGCTGGAAAAGATTCATACAGATGATAATCCAGCAAATATGTTTACAAAGGTAGTAACAAGGGAGAAGTTGAACTCATGTTCAGCTTCAATTGGTCTTCTAGACTAAACAGAATAAAGGAACAACTGAGTCCAGGGTCGTTCGATCTAGTGGGAGCCTCATATGATAGCAGTATTGCTACATGATCAATCTCTAAGTGGGAAGATTTTTTTAGTGTGGATAGTGATCAGTCACCAAATGGGAGATTGTTAGCTTGTGGTGACTGTGTGTGTGAAAATTGTACCTAATCTGTAAACACAACACTTCAGTAAAATATTAGAGGTTAGCTATAATCAAAATCATGCAAAATTGAAAACTATCTAACCAAGTGATTTACTGCCTTCTAGTAGGTGCGAGATTAATGTTCTCAAATTGTTATCGAGATCAGTGACCTAGACGACACCTAAACAAAAGATTTGAATGCAAAACTGATATGAAATATGAATGCACTTAATCTATTTTTTTGGTATTTTCCATGCAATAATATGATGAAAATTGATATGAAATTATGCTAGAATGAAATTGATCTATGAATATGCAAAGTAAGCTAACAATGATATGAAAATGAATCTAAATGAATGTAAAAATAAGATTGATCTCACAAAGGTGTCGATTCGCAAGAGCTTTGATTTTGCCAATTCCAATTCTCCAATGTGATTGTGCAAATTTGTGGATGACTTTGGCAAAGTAAGCTTGCAAAATTATGAGATGCTATGGATGCAAAATTGAGAGATGAATTATGAAGAGCTGAAGCCTTAATTTATAGAAATTCAAAGCTTTGGAGGTGTATGAGAAAAAGCCATAAATCACTCAAATAACTCAGGTTGATTTTTGAGTTATTTTTAAATAAAGATAATTAAGTCACAAAAATCATGCAAAAGCACAGTTCAACTCGAATTAGAAGTTTAGATCAACTTTAAAACTCAAAAAGATGTTGAGTTTCAAAAAGCTAACAACTTGCATTGATTTTCCAATTTGAGTTTAACTGAACCTTGAATGTGCACATGGATAATTATGATTTAATAAATAAATAAAGTGATTTATTCTCAACTTAACTGATTTTTGAAATAAAATAATTAATTTATGGGTTAATTAACTATTTTATCAAACTTTTTATTAAAAACTATATTATTAAATAATGACAACTTGCTTTAATCAATTAAATAAGAATTTAATCAATTATTCATAGGATATTGGATTTATTGTCAAAATTAAATAATACAATTAATAATAGATAGAATTAAATTTAATTACATAATTAAGTGGCAAGATATTAAATCTAATTAATTAAATATGAAAATATTTAATTAATCAAACTTAGGACAAATGTGATTTATTGCCAAATAATTATTAAATTAAAGATAATTAAGATAATTAAGAATATTGCTAAGAATATTCCCCGATGCAGAATTTAAGATAATCAATTATGATTCGATGATGTTTAGATGTGTCTTAGGTTAGGACTTCGATGTCGATTTCATTCGAATTGAAGATGTAGGAGATTAATGAACTTATAGCCCATTTTTGGGGTATTACATTTTGCCCCTCTTTGAATTACTATGCGAAGCACAGTGGTTCAAAGATAGTCTATGTTTGATAAAGATATGAAACTGATGTTTGAAATTGATAATTGATATGAGACAGAAGTTGATTGATATTGATTTGATATGGAGATAATAGGTCCTGAATGACCAAAGATCATGTTCACTGTAGCAGCGATGAACCAATGATTGCAAAAAAGTGTCAAAACGCCTGATTCCAAACCTTAGGATTGCAAAGAAGTGAGTGACCCGTTCTAGACTCGATTGTCTTAGTAGAACTAGCAGGTATCACATCCAAACCCTTCAGTTGCCGAAGAACCAAGGAAAGAACACTATGATCTAATGGTTGCAAAAACTGATACAGTTTACAAGATTAGGAGAATATTAGATTGATATGGATCTTGATGAATTTGATATGCCCCAAGTGATGATAGATTTGCCCCGAGCGATGAGGTTTTTTGATGAATCAGCAACTAGACATGGTTGTTGTCTTGATCACTGATGAAAGATATGAGATCCCAGATAAAATTTAGATTTACAGACTTGAATGATATGCAATACCATGCCCCCTTTGGGATTAAAATAGAAATCTGACAAGAAAAATCAGCGTTGTAGTTTAGAAGCATGTTAATTGATTTGAGAAGTGGTTATACACGTCTGAGAATGCATTCTGCATCGTTTAGAGGTCCTAGAGACCGAGTTTGACTAGGTAAAACCATGAGTTGACCATAGTTAACCAAGTTGAAAATTTGATAGTTTGATGTAAGATAATCAGTTAAGTCAAATTCTGGATTTCTGTGATGATTGAAAGTTGAATATGCAAGCAGTTACTAATATGAATGATCTCAGATTTTAATTTTGATGCCGAAAAAGGATTCTACTTACGGTTTCATTGGAGGAACCTTCATGTAAGATTCATCTCTTGTTAGATTTGAAGATGCAAGTGGAGAATCATTTAAGCATTGATGTTCGTTTAGTCATTGTGAGATCATGCAAAGATGAAAAATGCAAAGAAGCATGCAATATGAAATGCAACCTAAGACCTAGGACCTAGTCACTGATCATATGTCAATTTGTTATCATCATTGAACTTTTAAGTAATCGGATAAATCAATACAATGCCCACTAGCTATGAAACCATAGACATATGAATATCAATTTGTATGTGCAAGAATCAATACAACACCCACTGGCTAGGCAACCATGGACATATGAATATTGATTTTGTTTTCGGAATGTCGGATTAGATATAAGCACCAAGACACAAACGCCAGGATGACCTGAATATCATGTCAATTTTGATATAGCAATTTGTATAAGCATCAAAACATAAATGTCGTGATGACCTGAATACACCTTGCATGACAAACACATCAAACAATCAAGGAATCATTCGAAATCCAATGTGAATTACCCGTAGTGACCCTTTATCGTTCACATCCTTAGGCAAGATCGTGTTCCACGGTAGGAGAAAGAACTTACTCAAAAAGATAATAGTTAGATCAAACTTCCTTGAATTGTCTGGGTATCAATGGTCGAGGTACGCATGGCCATCCAATTCGAGATAGAGGCTCTTATAGTCAGACACCATTTCAATCCAGAATTTCCAAAGTTGTTAGATTTTCACATACAAGCAGAAGACAAAGAAAAGATTATGCCCCCAGTCATCACTTTCTAAATCCTGTAAAGGACATCATCGAAGAGCTCGTGGGAATAAAATATGCAAAAATCTCAATGCGAATCAGTAAGCATACAAGGAGATAAAAGCATGAAGCACAGATTGTTTCAGTTTGTGTTGATGTTTGATTTGTGTTGTTGTAGATGCAAAATCCTTTCTAGAGACGAGACTGACTGACTGACTCCACTTGAAGCTTCAAAGGACTCTGACTGGATATGACACGTCTAAGATACACTAGAGGCCATAGGATATGACATTGATTGCCCCCAAGTTTGAACATTTGATAGGATACAGACGCTTGAGCTGATTGGTGTACAAACCGACTTTATTGAATCAAGGGTATATACAGACTAAAGCAGACTGAAAGTTGGGAAAGACCAAGATTGCGCTGATAGATGGAGCATTTTGAAACAAGTGGCGCCTGTTTGCCAGGTTTTCACCATCTTGGTAGAGATTCTAGTTTTGCTACCAAGGCGCCTATTTCCAGGTTTTCACCAAGGCACTTTTTCTTTTTCTTTTTCTTTTTTTTGTATTTTTTATTTTTTTATTTTTTTTGAATTTTTGATTTTTTTTTTGTAAATTATCAAGGCACCTATTGCTAGGTTTTCACCAAGGTGTTCATTTTTTTAAGGACTTTTTCTAATTTTTAAGATTTTTTCAGGATATTTAACCATAGATTGAATGCCTTAGGCATAGAATTTCTTCAGATGGAGAACGTTGATTGGTTCTCAGAGCTGTTCTCCTTCAGTCATTAAGAGTTGATAGGCACTGGAGCCAAAAGTAGCAGTGATGACAAAGGGACCCAACCAATTGGGTTCAAACTTCCCCTTGCGTTCTCGATGTGATTGGATTTTAGGATTTTCTCTCAAGACTAGATCGCTAAGCTGAAATTCTCTTTGTCTAACTTTCTTGTTGTAGCCTCTAGACATTCTTTTCTGATATACTCTGAATGATCATACACTACTTGTCTGCGCTCATCTAGTAGTTCAAGTTCTTGCAACCTAGACACTTTGTAGTCATCATCAGTTACTAGACCATGCATTCTGATTCTTAGTGATGGGATTTCAACCTCAATAGGCAGTACCGCTTTAGACCCACAAACTAAAGTGAAAGGTGTAGCCCCAGTGGGCATTCTGATACTTGTTCTGATACTGGTTCTGGTACTTGTTCTTATACTGGTTCTGATACTGGTTTTGACACTTGTTCTGATACTGGTTCTGATACTGGTTCTGATACTAGTTCTGATACTGATTCTGATATTTGTTCTGATACTGGTGTTGATACTAGGTATACTTGATAGCATCTTTTTCCATTTGCAAACTCCCAAACAAGATCATATCGTGCAGTCCCAACGTCTAGCAAGGTGGAGAACAAGAGGGATTGGCAAGCTGGTGGAGGAGATGGAAGACAAGAGAATGAAGGAGAATGAAGGGAAGAAATCCTCAAGGGCAAAATCCTCAAGAATACTCAAGCTAGGAAAAATTGTCATATAAAGCATATTTGGACAAGTAATGAAAGGCCAACATAGGATAAGTCACAAAAGCGTAATGCCAAAGAAGGACATGATGCAGTCCAAAGGAGTAGACATGTCAAGAGGTTTCAAATCATCGTGTTCTACTCTTTCTTTTCTTTTTAGATCAAGACCAATGGAGAAAAGGATAGTGATAGGCAAAAATGAATAGAGGAAGATGGATATGAAGGCTAAACATGGAAGGAATAAAAGAAAGATCATCATAAGATAGCTCACAAGATAGCCAAATGTTCGTGTATAGATCAACATTGTCAAGATCAAAAAGAGAAGATGAAAATGATGAAATATGTAGAAGAACTACACATGATGCCTGATTGCCAGGTTTTCATCATGGTACTTATCCAAAGTGCCACAAGGGAGTGGTTTTTAGCATAGGATGAATTTATTTCTCTTTACTTTTGCTACCAAGGCGCCTGTTTCCAAGTTTTCACCAAGGCACATTTTCAATTTTTATTTTTTTTCATATCTTTTTTTTATTTCTCTTTTAGAAGAAGGCAAGCTTTTTAGATAATGCTCCTTGAAAGGATAAACCACGATATGCCAAGTATTCAAAATGATATGCTCAAAGATGCTGATAGGGAAAGAGAGATGGAAGAGATAAATGGAGGATAAAGTTTTATGTAAAGCAAGTGAGGTTGGAAGATAGGAGGAATAGGCAAATGAGGAAAAAGGATAGAAGGTAGAAGGATAATGAATGGAAGGATTGTGAAAGGGTAGATGGAAAGGAAGGAAAGCTCAACATCAACACATACCTTGAAGGGTGGTGAGAGGATGGAAGAAATGTGAATGAAGAAATACATGAAGGAATATGGCGAATGGATAGCAGAGGTTGTGGTTTAGGCACGTGGAATGGAGGAATGCTTTTGGAAGAAGATGAAGTGGAAGTCTTTGGAAGCTTGAATGTCAACTTCACTTTTTGCTCAACACCAGACTCTCTCAAGAGAGACTTTGGAATCCATATAGCCGTAGGAGTTTTATTTCCTTTTGATGATTTAGAGATAATATCTTCAATTATGGATTTTGGAACCCATACTTGTCTTGTAGTTTTTTTCTTAGATATCTTTTTTGACTTTATGTTTCCATGTCTATTAGAGGAGACATGGTGATCTTCTTTTTTTGATGGATTCTTGTATTGCTTCTTTTTCTTGTATTGAACATTCAAGTTACTTCCAAAAAACTTGGGACTTGTAGAAGAAGAAGGAGGATATGACTAGATTAGATGGGTGGGTGGATGAAAAGGATTCAGGGGTATGCATTTATGTTGATCTTGAGGAAAGATAGGAGATGGAGGGACATAAGGACCCAATATGGATGGTGAATTAGGAGAGTTAGGAGGGGAAAGTGAAGGGACATAAGGACCCAAGATGGAAGGTAGACATGAAGCCCTTAGTAGTGGTGGAGGAGGTCCAAGGATGGAAGTGGAAGATAGAAAAGGATAATCAATAAGTTCATCAGCATCTATATGACAACCAAGGATATCAACATTTTTAGAGTGAGCATTAGAATTTTCAATAGAATCATGGACATCTTGAATATGAGCACCTTCTTTGATAGGATTGTTCAAAGCTTGCAAAGACTTAGGAAGAGTAGAAAGTGGAAGCGAACATGGAGTGGTAGAATAAGAAGATGGAAGACTTTGATCTTGACAAGGATCTTTGGATAGCACAAGCGCATAATTTTTCTCTTGATTTTTAATAGGCTTAACATTGGAAGTAACAACACCATTTTTAGCAATCTCAATGGAATTATCATCTTTGGAAAGTGCAAGTGTAGTAAGGTTATTTTGATTGTCAATAAGCTCAACAGTGTAAGTAGTAGCTTGATCTTGCTTAGGAGAAGACTTAAGACATGATGAAATGCATGAAAAAAGGTGTGTAGGATCAAAAGAACCATGGAATGGATAAGAGACATTGTGAAAAGGAGTGGACAACATGGAGGGTTCTTGATCTTGATCTTTCTTTATGTTATTTTCTTTATCATGAGAGTCCTCTTGACATGGAGCCACTTCTAAGGACAAGGAAGCATGTTGGGATTGTATAGAAGACTTTGGAAGAGATGATGGAGGACTAGCTGAAGTAGGGATTATAGCATATGAAGGCTTAGGCTCTTTAGGTTTATCATTATTGAAAGTATTTGCAGCCAAGTGAAGGTTAGCTTGAATTTTTTGAAGAGGTAGCCCTAGAGGATAACTATAGGGAACCGCATGAAAAGTATCAGGGCTTGTGTCGGATGAAGGTTCTGTGAAAGATTTGAAAGACTCAAAAGCTTTAGGAAATGTACGGGTATTGGAGGAAGTAGGGGATGGAAGGGAACCATCACAAGACAAAGGTCCAACATTAACATGATCTTGCTTGAGAGTGTAATCTTTATTTTCAGCAGGAGAGTCCTTAGAGGAGAGATACTTGTAGTATTGATGTTTAAAGCTAGCACGATGCATTTTATAGTCCTCAGCAGTAGTAGATGGATCATAATCAAGGTATTGTCCACAAAAGCCATCAAAGTCTCTTTCAAAATCAAAATCATATGGATCACCATCATGATCTATCCAATGTGACGGCCCATTTGTAGTAAGTAGGAACACACGACGAGGAGGACTCTTAGGAACAGAGGTGTCATAAGTATCATTACATTGTCTGTCGTCATAGTCATCATAATCTTCAAAGTTGGATGTGTCACTCTCTGTGGAAGAGGTATCATAAGGGTTGTCACGTTGCTCACATTTTGTCCAGGGGCATGGTGACATGTACAAGTCTTTATCAAATGGAAAAGGGCACAGAGCTTCCATGGAGAACTCTTTAGGTTCCTTTTCTTTCTCAAGTTTCTCAAGCTGGACTTGCATAGCTTGTACCTGCTTCATCATAGCGGTGATTAGAGCTTCTTCCTCTTGTGTACTGATTCTTTGAGACATGTGTACTGATTCTTAATAGCTATTGCTCTATTCTTGACATAGTGATTTGTATGACAGATTCTGGAAATAGGCTGAAAAAGCTAAATATCTGGCAATTCTAACAATTTTTTGACAACTTTCAAAAATGACACTCTGCAGACTCGTACGACAGTGGGTATGCTATGAAACGACAGTTGAAAAACTCGTACGACAATTGGGTAGCAATGAAACGACAGTTCAAAATCTCATACGATAGTTGCAAGATTTTGACTTTGAGAATTTGTTGGCATGGAAACTCGTACGACACTGGGTACTCAATCATACGACAGATGGGTTGTAATGAAACGACACTTTAAAAAAAACTCATATGACTTTTGACTTTCTGAAATGATTTTTGACTCCAAAAAGGATTTTACTTCAGATTTTGCAAATTTTGAGTTTTCAGATTCAAATTGTTTGCAAATTTCAATATCCAGATTTGAGGATTGTAACAGATTTATCCGTTTTCAATAGCCAGATAGATAAACAAGCATGCAAAACAGCAAGCACGTGATTTCAAGCATGTTTGAAAACAATGAACAAGGGCAAAAGCAACCTTGCGCATGAACAATCAAGTGACTTATTCGTTCTAATCCTCAGAAGCGCTAATTGTGTATGTTCCAAAAATATTTTGCAATAATGCACATATACCCTATAAAATGAAAATTTGGCCTCGCTAGGTTTTTTTAGTAATGGTTTGACTCTGCAACTTTTATAATCCAAAGGGGTGAACTCCAATTCCGGCACACCAAGGTTTTGACACAGTCCGAGAACTTAATCTTCAGGAGCTGCTAGGGAGATCTGACAACCCAACAATGAACCATACCCATGGAGATTTCTTCTACAAGGACATTTATATAGTGGCTGTCACTACCACGGTGAAAATGGCTATTACCGCTTGAGGTTTCGTCAACACAGTTTTCCCTGTGAAGGGATTGTCCGCTATGGTTAACCCTCTCTAAAGATGACTCACAATAGTATACCACAAGGGGACTTGGCTTCAGATCCAAGGTTTTTGACACCTTTTCACTTTTAACCCAAACAAAGCAAGCAGATTAATCTGACACGCTAAGACAAAATTTTGCTTCACCAAGGTCTATGATGCCAACTCCACGTGATCTATCAACCTCTCCGGGGAGAGAATGTATCAATCAATAAGAGAAGGCGCACTAACCAATTTTGATTCACCAAAGCTTGTGATGTCAACCCCACGTGATCTATCAACCTCTCCTGAGAGAGAATGTATCGATCAATAAGAGAAGACACACTAACCAAGTTGAATGTGAAACGCACTAAGTATCCTCCCTACCTACAAGGATTCTGTCGTCAAGAAAGATTTCTCTAGGAATCCAATCTCTCAAGAATCACGAGTAGTGTTCATAGGGCCTAATTACTATGTGAGCACAAATATATTGCTGAAAGCAAATCTACAAAAAGTACCCAAAAAGCAGAAAGAGGAACACTTAACGCTTAAAGCGAATATGAGATGAGTCCACAAGGTGGAACACTTAACACCTCACACAAGCTGAAAATGAGTCCCCAACTTAGAAAACAAGTGAGTTCTTAAAAGCACAAAAGGGTTGCCAAGTGGAACACTTAACGCTTCTGTCCTGTTGACCTCTCCCCCTTATGGCGCTGAGATTGCAACCACGGGGCGGAAATGAGGGGCCGACGGATTAGCGAGTCCAATAACCCAAGATAGCAATCAAGATCAATCACAAGTATTCTAAGACTACTTAATGAATCCTTAAGGGGTCACAACCTAGTATCAATTATGCAAGTGTGTAGAAATAGATAAAAGCATGAAAGGACGCACACAAGCCAGACACATAAGAGATTTATTTTAAGTCCAAATTGAAATGTTAATAGATGAAGGAGAATACCTTAGGTCCAACGCTCTGCAATCCAGAATTTAGCACACGTCCGAAAGTACAAAATCAAGACAAATCAATAGCAAACTGTAAGCGTTAGAAATCAATAATCTGAAAGGACAAATATGTGAGTTCTGTGCCTCTGTAGAAAAATCTTGTGCGAGGCAGGATGCACTCCCGCGCGAGGAAACACTATTTCGCACGACAAAGGATGAAATCTCGTGCGAGTCAGGATGCGGTCCCGTGCAAGGAAACACTATTTTGCACAACAAAGGATGAAATCTCATGCGAGTCAGGATGCGGTCCTACGCGAGGAAGTACAGTCTTGCGGGAGAAATCAATTTTTCACGCACAAAAAATAATGATACCAATGAAATTTCACGTGACACAGAAAGAAATTTCACGTGACACAGTGTGAAATCTCGCGCGATAATTCATACAAAGATGTACGGAAGTATGGATAGAATGATAAAAATCGTAGTGTACGGACAATTTTGATAGAAAAAGTGCCAAAATTTATTTTTTTTCTTTTTTGTAGGCAAAAAAGAAACAAAAAATAACGTCCTACAAAGTATACCAGGACCCTTGAAACCCTTATCCTCAAAAGATAGAAAATTGATAGAAATGAAGGGAAACCCATTTCGGGGCCCCATGGTGGGCGCCATAAATGTGTGTGTGAAAATTGTACCTAATCTATAAACACAACACTTCAGTAAAACATTAGAGGTTAGCTATAATCGAAATCATGCAAAATTGAAAACTATCTAACCAAGTGATTTACTGCCTTCTAGTAGGTGCGAGATTAATGTTCTCAGATTGTTATCAAGATCAGTGACCTAGACGACACCTAAACAAAGGATTTGAATGCAAAACTGATATGAAATATGAATGCAATTAATCTATTTTTTTGGTATTTTCTATGCAATAATATGATGAAAACTGATATGAAATTATGCTAGAATGAAATTGATCTATGAATATGCAAAGTAAGCTAACAATGATATGAAAATGAATCTAAATGAATGTAAAAACAAGATTGATCTCACAAAGGTGTCGATTCGCAAGAGCTTTGATTTTGCCAATTCCAATTCTCCAGCGTGATTGTGCAAATTTGTGGATGACTTTGGCAAAGTAAGCTTGCAAAATTATGAGATGCTGTGGATGCAAAATTGAGAGATGAATTATGAAGAGCTGAAGCTTTAATTTATAGAAATCCAAGGCTTTGGAGGTGCATGAGAAAAAGCCATAAATCACTCAAATAACTCAGGTTGATTTTTGAGTTATTTTTAAATAAAGATAATTAAGTCACAAAAATCATGCAAAAGCACAGTTCAACTCGAATTAGAAGTTTAGATCAACTTTAAAACTCAAAAAGATGTTGAGTTTCAAAAAGCTAACAACTTGCATTGATTTTTCAATTTGAGTTTAACTGAACCTTGAATGTGCACATGGATAATTATGATTTAATAAATAAATAAAGTGATTTATTCTCAACTTAACTGATTTTTGAAATAAAATAATTAATTTATGGGTTAATTAACTATTTTATCAAAATTTTTATTAAAAACTATATTATTAAATAATGACAACTTGCTTTAATCAATTAAATAAGAATTTAATCAATTATTCATAGGATATTGGATTTATTGTCAAAATTAAATAATACAATTAATAATAGATAGAATTAAATTTAATTACACAATTAAGTGGCAAGATATTAAATCTAATTAATTAAATATGAAAATATTCAATTAATCAAACTTAGGACAAATGTGATTTATTGCCAAATAATTATTAAATTAAAGATAATTAAGATAATTAGGAATATTGCTAAGAATATTCCCCGATGCAGAATTTAAGATAATCAATTATGATTCGATGATGTTTAGATGTGCCTTAGGTTAGGACTTCAATGTCGATTTCGTTCGAATTGAAGATGTAGGAGATTAATGAACTTATAGCCCATTTTTGGGGTATTACAGTGACTGATCAGGAAAGTACTGTATACTTTTCCTCCTACCCTCGCCGGGGTTCGGGGGTGAATTTTTTTTGAGGCCGACATATTTTTGGCTATTTTTGGGCCGACATATTGTAACTCATTCTAACCCTAAAGCGGAAAAATATTGTATAATATGGCTTAGGGTTAGGGATTTCATGATGTATGATTTTAGTACTTGTGGCGGAATTGAGCTGTAAGGGGATTACGGATTGTAATGAGGTTGTAATCACTGGATAATAAAAATATTGGAATCGTTGTTGGTGGACGTAGCCCAAGGATTGGGTGAACCACGTTAAATATTTGTGTCTTTTGTTCTCTTCTGTGTGGTTTATTATTTTTTGATATTGGTTATATTTGCATGTAATTGTTATTTTTTCCTTGTTAATCCTAACATGAATCCCTTATGTGCAACATATGCAAGTAATACTTGGACTCCTTCAAGTCTAGCTACTGGTGCAAAAGTTTCACCATAGTCAATACCTTCTTCTTGTCTTGCCTTGTTTCTAGTCACTTCACCATTCTCATTCAACTTGTTTCTGAAAATCCACTTGGTACCAATTACATTTTTATCACTTGATCTCGATACCAATGTCCATGTTTTATTTTTCTCTATCTATTCAATTTCTTCATTCATTTCCTTAAACCATTCATCATTCTCAAGTGCATCTTTAACATTCTTAGGCTCAAATTCACAAACTAAACATGTGTTCTGCCTTAACTTACTTCATGTCATCATGCTTGCTTGCTTGTCTCCAATAATTTGGTTCTATGGATGGTGTCTTCTAAAAAATCTCACCAGTACTTGCTCTCTTCTTTGCTCATTATTCAGTTTAGGTTCATTTTCCTCCTCGGTAGCATCTTCTTGGCTCTCAGTTTGCATTTGTTGATTCTCGGTAGCATTTTCTTGTCACTCAGTAGACTCACCCTATAGCTTGGGTAGATAGTCTGGATGCTCAATATATGTAAACGTACCATAGTCTTTCAGTTCCTTCCTGCTTTCTTCATCATTTTTCTCAGCAAACTCATCAACTTTCACATTAGCACTTTCAATCATTTTGTTAGTAGCCTTGTTCAAACATTTGTATGCTTTTCTCTTAGTAGAATATCCTAGAAATATTCCTTCATCACCTTTAGAATTAAATTTACCATTTCTATCATCTTTCAGAATGTAACATCTGCTTCCAAAAATTATAAAATAACTTACATTTGGTGTGTAGCCAAACCATAGCTACCATAGCTCATAAGGTGTCTTATTTGTATCTTTCTTTAGATGAGCTTGGTTCAGTGTGTATACAACAGTGCTAACAACTTCTCTCTAGTATTTGTTTCTCAATCATCAGTGTTCTAGCATAGTCAACTATCTATAGATTCCTTCTTTCTGCAATACCATTCTGCTGTGGTGTCCTTGGTGTAGAAACCTGTCTTTTAATTCCATGCTCATTACAAAAGTTAGTGAATTCATCAAAAATAAACTCACCTCCTCCTATCAGATCTTAAGCATTTTAAATCTTTCCCGGTTTCCTTTTCAACTTTAGTTTTATACCACTTAAATAGTTTTAAAGCTTCAAATTTCTCTT
The DNA here is from genome assembly GCA_027943335.1 of Chamaecyparis obtusa. Lineage (NCBI taxonomy): Eukaryota > Viridiplantae > Streptophyta > Pinopsida > Cupressales > Cupressaceae > Chamaecyparis > Chamaecyparis obtusa. Next base: position 1,708,206 of record BSBK01000508.1, on the reverse strand, counting down.
TCAAAAACATAACTGTCATCATCCTAGAGTAGTCATCAACAAATAAAATGAAATATTTGTCACCATAATAACTCTGAGTTCTCATAGGACAACATAAGTCGGTATGTACCAACTCCAAAATACCTTTAGAAGAATAGTCTTTTCTTTTAAAACTAGATTTAGTCATTTTCCCTTTCTAACATTGATTGCACATGACATGGTCAGGTTTAGTTAGACTCGGTAAACCTCTAACTCTTCTCTTCTTACTGATCTTAACCATGTTATCAAAATTCACATGACAATACTGTCTCTTATGCCACAACCACACATCTTCATTTCTAGCCAACAAACAAGAAGTTTCAACATTGTTAAGATAAAATAGATTACCTTTGGATTGTTCACCAGTACCGACCAACTTTCTGGTTTCATCATAGATCTTCACCTTTCTACTTTCAAATGCAACTCGGTGACCTAAATTATTCAATTTTACTATACTCAACAGATTATAGTTAAGTCCTTTCACCCAATATGCATTTTCACATCTAATCTTATTGTTCAACAAGATAGATCCTTTTCCTTTTACTAGACAAGGTGTATCATTTCTCATTTTAAAAGATCCTCTATTATAATGTTCAAGCTATTCAAATTTATCCTCATCACCAGTCATATGATGTGTATAGCCACTATCAATAATCCATGTATCATTTTTGCTAACTTTAGATATAAGTGTTGTTTCTACATACCTTTCTTCTTCTGAATCATCTTTCATTGCTACGAATACCACCTCAATGTCTTCATCAGTGTTGGTGTTGGTATTATCATCATCATCTCCAACAAGGTAACATGCCTTCTTGCCTTTTTCTTTGTAGTCTCAATTTTTTCTTCTATCATAGTGTCAGTTTCCTCTGTGATCTCGATTATCTCTTCTGCCAAATCTTCCACCACCAGATCGGTTGTTGTCTTTATCTTCATCTTTCTCATTAGGACATTTGGAAGCAATATGGCCAATCTCTTTATAATTAAAACATGTTATTTAGGTAACTTTCCTTTATACCTTCCTTTACCTTTCTGAAGTCTCCTAACCATAAGTGCTTCAAGCTCATCAAGCTCATCTTCACTGGCATTGCCACTTTCATTTCTTATGTTATGTTTACTGTTGGACTTACCAATCTTCAAGGATGACATAAATGCAGACTCAACACTTGGTACATTACTATTATCATAGTTATTCATCTCAAAAGTAGTCAACTTACCAATTAAACTATCAAGTGTAAGAACGTTGTTCGATATAGATCTCATTTCATGAATAGCGGATATTCTAATATCATAGATAGGCATCTAGGTTCTAAGAGTTGTGTCTTCATTAATAACACCTCCTGCTCCTCAGATAGTATTGACCATCTCCTTGATTCGGTTAGAGTATTGAGTGATGTTTTCACCTTCTTTCATCTTCATATCATCAAATCTACCTCTAAGGCTTTCAGCTCTAGCTCTCATTACATTTACATCTCCTCCATGAACTAGTTCAAGTTTGTCCCACATTTCTTTCGCTATAGTGCATGTTTTGATATCTTCAAATTCTGCATCAGATAGAGCAGCAACTATCTCTATCATTGTTATATTGTGTTCATGTTTGTCTCTCAGTTGATCAACTGTCAAAGGTCCAATAGTCGGTTGTATGTAGTGATTGTCTAGGAGTTGAAGCACAAATTCTCCAATTCCAGATATGTGTAGCCTCATCGTGCTTTTCCATGTCAAGAAGTTATCTTTGTTTAGCTTAGGCACTTCCCTCTTATACATCTTGTGATCTTTTTCTTAAGTCCTTAAAAATTTCCTCTAAGCAACCAATATTCTCTAATACCAATTGTTAGATAACTGCGAGGGGGGGTGAATCAGTTAAATCAGTTATCCTACAGTCCCACACTTTAAGATGTACTTTTTCAAACTTTTTTAACAAATCAAACAACTCAGTAAGATAAGATAACTATCTTTCTGTTCATTTACAGAATACTAGTAATTTCCAAAACTGTCTTTAGCCGATTAATCAAATATGAAATATGTAAAGTATGATAGCAAAACAATCATAACAAATAACACATAACACAAATATTTAACGTGGAAACCCTACTAAGAGAAAAACTACCTAGGAACGGTAACCCAAAATCTTTCACTCTTCTGAAGTGAACTCGGTTAGGAGCCAACCCTGTTAAAGGTTACAATGCACACTATTAGGTATGACTTGGTTAGAGAATTTATCACTAACAGTTAACTTTTGACCAGCATTCACAATGGGGTCAACAAGAAAATAATTAACATTACTTGAATGTTATATGGAAATACAAAAGACTGTTAAGTCTACTCGGTTAAGAGATTTTGTTGTAACAATGTTTAAAGTGATACAATAGTGATCTAATTCAAATACAACTCAATTTGCAAGTATTCAGATCTATGCTAAGCTTAATACAACTCTTCTGATCAATAATCAATTTACTTCATCATATCATCCAACTTACATTGCTCGGTGTGTATATATCTCTAACGCTTGGTTATGATTGCAGTTCAGCTCAGTTCTGTCTATAACCAGTTTGATCATGTATGCATAAAAAAGTTCTTCATGCGAAATCTTCTATAGTCTCTATTCATTTGACATAATTCAACACTAAATTTTATGTCTCTTAAATAGATGTGTAAACCATTTTCATATCTGCCATTAGATTTTTCCTCTTAATATCCTTCATCCTTTTTGCCACTTCAAACTTCCTTGGCAGATGTGTCAATAACACATTTCATTCTCTTCCCTTCGATCATCTCTGAATTTTTTTAGATGTGGATCTTATAATAAACTTCATCTCTTACCTCGAAATCATAAGCAATTTCCAGCTCATCAATTTTAGTCGGCTGTTATAACATTTAATGTTTTCATCCATACTCAGTTAATACTGAATGTGTCACTGATAACTAAATCGGTTATTACTCTCACTCGGTATACACAAGACTGACTCAATGTATACAAAAATCTTCAATTACTGACCACATCAACTTGTTCAATTTTGATCTCTTCTTCATAATAGAATAATGTAACATGCTCAAGTAAAAAACATAATGTCATAGACTCATCAATAAGTTACCCAATGTATACCATATCCTCATCTGTCATATCATATTTTCTTTTTGTAGATATCTCATTTCTTCACCATTTCTCCTTCTACAATGTTTAGATGTTTGTAAATGTCATGATAAGTATAGTCAAAACTGGTTGACATCAATGACAACATATTGACTAATTTAGTCATCCTACATATCACTTTAATAACTTAGTGATATATAAATCACTGTCTCTTCAGTTCATCAAGTTATTCAATCAGTTGTAGGTCATCACTTTCAAGAACTACAAAAGAAGTAAGGTGTGGTTACTTAAAGTTCTTGACTTTTTAGTATACACATTTGTAGTGGAAGAGATTTTTGGCATGTTCCCTTTCCTATTTGAACAAGTTAATTAAGGGCTTCAGTTTTTATTCAAATATGTTTTCCCTTGTTTCCTTTAAGACTTAGTGCCAAAATATGAGTGGATATTCAAGTTTTTATCTCAATTTCTCTCAAAGCATCAACTATACAAAAAAATGATTTGGGCAAAACTATCTAGTCTTTATAGTTCTACTGATTATGGGATGACTTCTATTTTTGCTAACCAAATGGATGGACAAAAGGTTACTAAGCTCCCAAAGACCTTTTTTTCCTGAGAGGAAAAATTAGAAGCCTTGAGAGATTTTGCACTTGCAAGCATAAAGATAGATGAAGATTGAACACTAATGGTTTTTGATAGTTATGTGGAGGATTTGGTCACAATCCAATAAGGATGGATTATATTCAATAAGGAAAAAGTAAAAATCAATGATAAATATTATCTCCTACATCTCCAATCCCTGCAACAATTCAATAATGGAGTTTTGAATGTTTTGTGATATTTTTGATAACCCAAACCCTCAGTTTTTGTGTTTTGAAATTTTGATCTAGGAACTAGTCATTGACTTCTTGCCAATTTTCAAAATTTTGAAAAATTTGAAGATCTTGATCTTGTTTTGATATGTGATTGATTTGATCTATCTAAAATATGATTTTTAATTAAATATGGGGATTTGATAGCAATTTGATATAATTTAGCAGAGTAAATTAATATATTTTGAGAAGAACATTGCAAGTAGCTCATTTTCATGAGGTTCAAGGAGCTATGGACACCTTATTATCCTTTTTTTCAACTTGATCTAGGCTCATAGAATAATTTTTTCAAAGATATATGCACCAACTACTTCTTTAAAGATAAAGGAAAGCATGTCTAAAAATTTGTCAACATGTCATTTAGTATTTTTTCTTTTAGTCTAATGGTGGTTACCTACTACTAGGAAGATCTTTTTTGTAATAGAATTGAAGCTTGTTCACTCCCTTTCATTATAAAAGGGAATTTAGGGAATCTTTTGGGTTTTCTAGTTATCTAATTGTTTAGTATTCTGATAGGCACTTAGTCAAAAATTGTATACTTGTAAAGTTCAGTAGATTAAGTCAAAGAGTGTTTCTTGTTTCTAGACATATAGTTCTTATGATGTTATAATTTTTGTGAATTTTTTTTGTAGTTTAAAAAACAACATGAAATAAAATATTGTGATTTTCTATGTTGTCCTCTCATATATTTATTAGGTTAAATGAAATAAAAAATTAAGGGTTTCTTGTTTCTCAATTTTTCTATGTTAGCAATTGTGTGAGTGATTTTAGAAGACCTTTAAAGTATAGATTTAAATATTTCTTTAAAAACTTGTATGAATCTGATAGATGTGTATAATTGTTGTAGAACATACTATTTGCTATCATAGTTGATTAGTATAAGGTATTGATTCAATGGATAATTTGTTTTTGGGTTTCAACTTCATGGATTTTCAAAATTGTATTCTTATGACTATGTATGCCCTTTATAAGGCACTAGTTTGAATTATCTCAGTGTCTTACAACATATCTAAAAAATCTAAAAAATATTTACTTTCTAAGCATTTCCTTTCAATTTTAGCTTTAGTATTTTACTTTAGATGTTAGTTTGTTCTCTTATTCTAAAATCATCAAATCAAGTATGTAGCCAAAATAGTTGCAAAACTTTCATATGCCTAATTACACATGTAGAGAACATAATCTATCATATAATACCTACAATAGAGGATTTTAGGACCAAGAAGGTATTATTAGGGTTCACCTTCCCTAGTCTAATAGAGCCAAAAGTGGAGAGAGTTGTGATTAGTCCCTTATCCCAAATCACACTCTTTTATGTGGCCACCTGACCCAATCTTCCAAGACTAAAAGATTGGCTGCTTTATAGAAATATTGGTTCATTAGTTGGAAACACCAACAAGATGGATGTGAATTTGCATTTCTAAATGAAGAACTAAAGGAAGTAGTATACATAGAAAAACTAGAAGAATTCAAGCTATCATATGATTTGGACATGGTCTGCAAGTTTAAGAAGACATTATAGTTATGATTGATAGAAATCTCTAGTTTAATGTTGAATCAAATGATATTTTAATTATAGTTGTGTATGCAACTAGCTTTATCTTTGGAGGAAATGATGGTACATGTAAGAAACTCACCGATGAAATGTAAAAAGTGTTTGAGACGTCCATGATTGGGAAATGAATTTATTTTTAGGCTTACAAATTAATTAGAATAGTGAAGGCATCTTTATTTCATAATCAAAATATGTCATTTAGAAATGTTAAAGAAGTTTGGAATGAAAAATGGTAAACCAATATGCACTCATATGGTTATTGGATATAAGTTGAGTAAGGATGTTGAATCTCATAAGGCTAATGCGATAAAATATAGATCAATGATTGAAGGATTGTTATACATGACTACGACTAAACCAGATATCATGCATGCTATTTGTCTTGTAGCCATATTTTAGCAAGATCTTAGAGACACTAAAGTTGTTGCATTAAAAAAAAATTTAGATACTTGAAACAAACAAAAGAGTACGGTCCATGCTATCCCAAAAAATTACAATTCACTTTGATGGCTTACACTAATGTTGATTGGGCTGGATGTGTGGATGAAAGGAAGAGTAAAATTGAAGGTGCATTTTTCCTTATAGCTAGGTTGGTTGCTTGGTCAAGTAAGATATAGATCCAATGTCATTATCTACTATTGAAGTAGAATATATTACTATTTATTTATTATGCCCATATGTACTTTGGATGAAATAGACCCTAAACAATATTGGAATAATGTTTGATGATCCTATTTCTATTATATGTGACAATACCAATACAATAAGAATTTCAAATAATCTAGTACTACATTCAAGGATGAAGCACATTTCTATATGGTATGACTTTCCCAGGTAAACGTTTTGGAGAATGAAGTAAAGATTGATTATGTACCTACAAAAGATCAAATTGCTAAAATTTTCATAATGTTTCTCTCTAAAGATGCTTTTGAATATATCCTAAAGAATCTAGGGGTGATTACCCCTTCTTATCAGAGAAAAATGCATATTGTTATACATTAGCTAGTGAACTTCAAGCATGTATTTAATCTAGACTAATGATCATGACTTCCACTTAGGGGGAGCTAAGTATAGTTGTGAGTTGAATTATATATCTCAGGGGGAGCTAAGAAGAATCCGTAGTTGATTTTCATCCTTGGCCCATGTCAATGATGTCAAAGGGGGAGAGTGAACCTATGCTTGAAAGATGTCCCAAAGGGGAGACTAATTTTGTTTTTGTTTTTGTTGTTGTTGTTGTTGTTGTTGATGATGATGTGTTTCCATCAATGACAAAGGGGGATATTGTTTTATTATTGAGTAGAATGAGTAACTTTGGTTAAGGAGTGATTTGTTTTGTAATTTAGGTATGGTTTTAATTGATGTCAACACACTATTTTATTAATTATTTCAGCATCCAATCTATGTTGTGGTGATGTGGATTTTACTTCTAATTTTATTTATGTTACAAATCTAATGGTAATATTTTTAAATGTTGTTGAGTACTATTTGGATTTGTTGTATCTAAGATTTTGTGGATCAAAATATAGTGTAGTGAATTTAGTATTTGTCTGTGTATGACTATAACCAACAATATTATTTATGTGAGATGTGTGCATCACATTTCTTTTCATAATGGTTTTTTATTGTGCATCAATTGATAGGATTATAAAATAAAACCATGGCTCTAATACCACTTGTAAGGAAACATGCATCCATACATATGATAATTTCCACATAACCCAATTAAGAAATGAAGAAAATAAATACTTTGAATCCCCATGTAAATAATAGACAACATATCCATGAAAATGTGACATAAGATATACCCTGGAAAAAACCTTAAAAGGGAAAATCCCAGCTTCCAAAAGAGTCCATCATCCATGTATTATTCAAAAATGCAATAGTACATTACATCCATAAAAACATTTAAAACCTCAACCATAAAAAAACACTCCATGCTAATAAGCATGTAACCACACATCCCATTCTATGCTTCCAACCTCCACAAATACTAAGCTAGCTTACCTCAAAAACCACCCTTATGTTTTCTTTTGTAGAAACAAGCTCCATTAAAAAACCACGAAGTGGTATTACATAAACCATGTTCTACCAAATCCCTTAACCCCACATTTGATGCAAGGGCATTCTAGGGTACTTGATAAATCTGCATGGTGGTGTGTTATTTTGGTTCTGTGTTACTTGGTTATAGCTTTACCCGACGGTCTCGGTTATTGAACGAAGCTCGGTCGCTAAAGGAACTCGGTGAAACCTCTTGTGCTTGGTGGAACATGTACTTAGCGATGTCTGTGGTGCTCAGTCGATGTGCTTGCTTGGTGATGCTTGTGTTTCTCGATGTTGCTTGGTGTGCTTGGTTGTTTCATTGGTGCTCAGTAGTTCTGGTTTACCGATTGGAGTTCTTGGAGATTTGGTTGGCCGAGTTGGTGCATTTATTGTTGGTAGCTTTTGTTGTATTCTCCTATGTAGATCTAGAGGCTGACATGGATAATTAAATGTTTGTAAGGCTATTTGAGAGCCGACTATTGTTGCATTTAATATTTGTTTGTAATAGAAGCCGACTCCGCTTAGGAGTTAATTATTTCTTCCAACCGACTTGTGGCTGAAGATTAGTATTCAAGGAGTGTTTGGGTAGTTGTTTAGGATGCAGATTCAATAGACTTAGGAGTCAGTAAGGGTGAAGATTAGATCTAGATCTTGCGAGATCTTGAAGATCATATTGTTATCTGATAATTTGTAATAGTAGAGCTAGTGGTTTGCATGCTTTGAGACAAGGAGATTGCTTGGAGGCTTGCAAGCTCAATTTCAGATCTGCCTTAGGGTTTCCATCCATTGTTGATTTGTTTCAGAGCTGGACTAGCTGGAAGTCTTAAAAAATACTTTGATTATATTTGGCCCTAACCCGGCAGACCTTAAAACTGGGCATGTTAATGAAAATTCAGTTGAAAATATTGTCTTGTTGTGTAATTCCGCATTGTGGTTTTTGGCTGCTTGTTTGGACTGTCCTTAATTGGATCCTCCTTACCTATCCTACGTCAGGTGGTATCAGAGCTTGAAGATATTGAGTGTGTCAACCGATCTCCGAGTTGAGGTTGTTTGCACTAGGACCTTGTTGGTGATTTATTGCTTTGGGTTTTTGAAAATATTGAAGGATGCCTCCGAGAAGATTGGACCCTAGAGCGATTGTAGATCTCTGTGATGTTGTGGAATCAAAGATTACAGAGAAGGTGAAAGTTGATTTTAGATTTGAGATGGAAGTGATGAAGAATGACATGATCACTGAGGTCATGAGAGCTATTGCTGGTATGCCGAGGAATCTTGGTACTGATGATGGTTATGAGGAAGCTATTGAAGACTTTGAAGCTGCTGGATGCTGGATCTAGTGGAGATGACCGGAGAGATAGATCTGGTGAAGATAGAACTGGTCGGTTGCATAGATCTGGAGCTCGATTAAGTACTAGTTACCGAATGGAAGTTTATACTTTCTCTGGTACTTTGAGAACCGAGGACTTGATTGATTGGATCGGTGAATTAGAAGACTTCTTTGAGCTTGAAGAAATTGAAGATCCTCTTAGAGTAAGATTGGCACATACTAAGTTGAAAGGACATGTTGCTCTTTAGTGGAAATAATTACAAAGAGATAGAGAAGATGAAGGTGAAATGAAGATCAATCGGTGGAGTTTGATGGTGACTAAATTGAAATCTAAGTTCATACCTACCGACTATGAACTTGAGTTGTTTAAGAAGTTGTAGAATCTGAAGCAAAAAGATTTGACTATGGAGGACTATACCGAGGAGTTCTATAAATTGACTATTCAGTCTAGACACAGAGAACTTGGTAAAGAAAAAGTATCTTCGGTATGTGAATGGTTTGAGATTTAATATTCAGGATGAGCTTGGTATGCTAAATATTGATTCAGTTGAGGATGCTTATCAGTATTCTTTGAAGGCAGAAGATAAGTTGAAAAGGAGACAACATAGTAATTCCTGAGGGAAGGAAAAGATTGATCACTCGGTGAAGGACAAACCGACTGTTGAAGATGAACCAAAACATGTGGAATTGAAGAAGAAGACATGTAGGGTTATCTTTAAGGGTACTTGTTATAACTGTGGTGAAGAAGGGCATTGATCTTTTGAGTGTACATAGAAGAAGTTTGGTGACCGAAGGATTGATGTGGTAAATGAGAACATTCAGAATGAACCTAAATCTGAGAACTTGCTGGTTCAAAGAATATTTCTCGATGCAAAGGAGGAACCTTGTCAGAGGAGTAATTTGTTCAAAACTCAGTGCAAGTCTGGAGGTAAACTTTGTGATGTAATTGTTGATAGTGGTAGTACTGATAACCTTGTTGCTGAGGACATTGTTCAGAAACTTGGTTTGAAGAGAATGGAGCATCCTTATCCTTATAGGATCGGCTGGTTACAAGATGTTCATGCTCTAGAAGTGAGAGAGAAGTGCTTTGTTGATTTTTAGATTGGCCAGTATAAGGATCTAGTGTTGTGTGATAGTGTGGAGATGAATAGTTGTCATATATTGCTTAGTAGACCTTGGCAGTATGATTGCAGAGCTATGTATGATTATGTCAAGAATGTGTTTATTGTTGAGAAGAATAACATGAAGCTTTCCCTGATGCCTTTGCTAGATACAAAACTCAGTAGGAGAAACTTGAGCTTTGATAGCCGAGATGAGTTGAGAAATTATGAAAGGATGGATCAGTGTGGAGAACAAGCCTGTGTGTTATCAAGGAAATATTTGAAAAGATAGAGGAAGTAGAAGTGGAAGAGTATGGAAGGTGAAGAGTTGAAGGGCTTGTATGTGAAGAACCGGTTTGGGGTTTATGTGTTGAATCCTGAAAGATGTTCTTCCAGCCTACGAGAACATCTTTTTGAACCTGAGGTGTCTGATGCAGGGGCATTCTAGGGTACTCGGAGAATCTGCATGGTGGTGTGTTGTTTTGGTTCTGTATTACTCAATTATAGCTTTAACCGACGGTCTCGGTTATTGAAGGAAGCTCAGTCACTGAAGGAACTCAGTGAAACCTCTTACGCTTAGTGGAACGTGTACTCAGTGATGTCTGTGGTGCTCAGTTGACGTGCTTTCTCGATGATGCCTGTGTTGCTCAGTGTTTCTTGGTATGCGTGGTTGTTTTACTGGTACTCAATAGTTCTGGTTTACCAATTGGAGTTCTTGGAGATTTGGTTGGCCGACTTGGTGTATTTATTATTGGTGGCTTTTATTGTATTCTCCTATGTAGATCTAGAGGCTGACATGGAGAATTAAATGTTTGTAAGGCTATTTGAGAGCCGACTATTGTTGCATTTAATATTTGTTTGTAATAGAAGCTGACTCGGCTTAGGAGTTAATTGTTTCTTCCAGTCAACTTGTGGCTGAAGATTACTATTTAAGGAGTGTTTGGGTAGTTGTTTAGGAGGCATATTAAGTAGACTTAGGAGTTAGTAAGGGTGAAGAATAGATATGGATCCTGCGAGATCTTGAAGATTAGATTGTTATCTGATAGTTTGTAATAACAGAGCTGGTGGTTTTCATGCTTGGAGACAAGGAGATTGCTTGGAGGCTTGCGAGCTCAATTTTAGATCTACCTTAGGGTTTCCATCAGTTGTTGATTTATTTCAGAGTTGGACTAGCTAGAAGTTTGCATAAATACTTTGATTTTATTTGGCCCTAACCCAGAAGGCCTTACAGCCGGGAATGTTAATTAAAATTCAATTGAAAACATTGTCTTGTTGTGTAATTCCACATTGTGATGTTTGGCTGCTTGTTTGGACTGTCCTTAATTGGATCCTCCTTAGCTGTCCTGCATCACATTTAATATTGGATACATTATTAAATAATTACAATAATATAATATTAAATAATTACAATAATATAATATTTAATAATTATAATATTAAATAATTAGAATAATATAATATTAAATAATTATAATAATATAATATTACAATGTTAGAATAAAAAATTAATTGTCCCTAAGAATATTTAAAGGAATCTCTACATGTTGCATGTCCATATAGGTGCTCCTAGGTGCAACATTACATAATACATAAAATATTACAATTATAAACATTGTTATGCAAGATGTACAACACCTTTTTTCCAACAATAATCCTCTTAATTCGCTTCATGATCCTAATCCTCCTCACAATCTCATCACCCCTATTTACTCTATTGATGCACCCTTTATAAACTTAGTTCATCTACTTTCAACCAATCCTACTTGATGAGCTTATCACTCCCTACATGACATGTCCACCTCAAAATGGACTTTCATCTTGTTTAAAAGGAAATCAATATCCCATTGCTAAGATCTTTCAAAGCACACATTATCAAGGAAAAGGGTTAGACATCCATGAACAAGGTATATTAGAACCCCTTGATATAAAATAAAATCCTAATTATAATGGCCTTGGCTACATACCTCACTCTTAAGATGGTGGTATCCCCCATAAATTCCACATTCCTCCATCTAATCCCAAATATACACCTTCCCCATCCTACAAATCCAGTTTAAGTTCTTATATCCAAAAACTAAATCCTTCACCCTTTCATTCATCTTAGGTACTCATACCCCTCCATCCACTATCCATATCACCCCTGGTTCACAATCCACTTACCCCTTCATCAATAAAGATTATCAAAGGAAAACATCCGTGAGAACCAATCTACATGATCTCATTCAAAAAACCCCCTTATCATTTCTATTCATCCATGAACCTTGGTGCTCTTGGAAATAATTTGGATACCATGCATACAATCCATAAGTTCAAAAATCTATGTACATACAAAGATCAACATTTTCCATCTAAAAGACATGTAAAAAAAAATAAAAATTCGATTCAAAATAATAAAAAAAGAAAAAAAATCATTTGGATTCCCAAATCACTCACTAAAGCAATGAATTTGAAATAACCATGAAGAAAAGAAAAATATTAAAAAATTATGGATTCCCAAATTGCTCCTGCAAGAATTGCATCCTAAAGAAAAATCAAAATTGGCATCCAAGCTTGTTATTCCAAAAGGATTCCTCCAACCCTCCACCTAAATATATCCCACATTTGAAATCTATTTGGGTCCCTATTTCCCAAAATACACCATCACTTACTCTAGCCATTTTGGGTCCTTATATTCCAAAAATTCACATCCTTTTCTCCATCAAAATATCAAACTCAAAAATCCCCTTTTCTCTCCATCAATCCATCACCCTTCATGGCATGTGCCAATGTTGATCTTGCCAAATTTTTCATCCACTCCTACACAAATCTTCCAAAACCTCATCCATTATCCAACACCCATTTTCTATACTTCCACCCCTCTTATCCAATCTTTTGCATAAATCCTTACTATTTTCCATCTTAGAATCCATTTCATCTCCCTTTACCACCACCCTATCAACATCTTTGAGCATACCTTCAATAATTATGCTCCATTGAAGCATATCTTTTAGGGGTACTATCCATACAACAAGATTCTCAAGTTCTTCCTCTATCTCCTTTTACGTATCCATTCTCTTAAAAAAAATGTCAAAATATAAAAATATAAAAATATAAAAATGAAATGTCAAAAGTCAAAATAAAATAGAAATTAAAAGAAAAATAAAAAATAGTAAAGAGAAATAATCTATTTTGTAGTGAAAACCACTTCTTTTGCCACCTTGGGCAAGTTTCCTGATGAAAACCTAGCAAACAAGTGGCATGCATAATCCATTACCCTCTTGCACTCTATACTTGGGGAAAAGTTTCATCCATGCTATCCTATCCCTAACATCCTCTCTTATCCCTAATTCTCCATTATCCATCATTCACCTTATCTATATCCATATTTCCTTTTCCACCTTTGATCTTGATAAGATTAAGGATCTTCATAACCATCTTGCATTCTTATCTATTTCATTATGTCCACACCCTTTATTCCTTATCCATTTCTTGCTTCCATCATTTGTTATCACTTAGATCTTGTTTATCCTATCTATATCCCATCCCAACTCTATCCAAATCCATCTCTTGATCTTGATCAAAACAAAGGACATAAATGCAAAAAATATATTTGAAAACCTCTTGACATGCTCTTTCCTATGAACCACATGCCATTTAATGCACCATGTCATTACCTTGCATTTACACTTTTAGTCCCTTTTCTTAGATGAACATGATATCTCATTCTAAGGTAATCCTTGAAAATCAAATCAATTTTGACTCCATAAGAAGCTTCCTCCATCATTCAATTTTTCATTTTGTAATAATTTGCATATAGCAATAAACCACCCAATATCTAGAGGCCAATGAATAACACAAAGAAAAGAGATATGATATGGAGAAGAATAAATTGTATTCTCATAAATGATGCAATAATGAATAAACCAGATTAAAATAATGTAACTAATGGATTCTATTGGAATGAACACAATGTAGATGTTCCTGCTTATATATGTAAGACAATAAGAGACCATGATAAGGATGATATAACTTATCACCCACACAAAGTGGAATCACATGTCCACCAAAGTTGGATCATCCTCCATTGTGCAATGAAGTATGTGCAACATGTGTAGGATGATAATGTGATAAGTGCACTAAAGGTGGAGACAACACATAAGGTGGAATGCGATAACAACTATCACCACATAAGGTGGAATTTTGCCTACACCATGTGCAAATAAAGGTGTGCAAACTCTTAGGTGTTTCAAATGAAAACTCCTATGTTATGCATTTTCCTAAGTAAGCTTAAGTAAAGTGTAATTAGGTGATTAATTAATTACACCAACACATTTCTACCCCATCAGTTCATTCGTCCTCTCATAATGCTTCATGCATTGCGAGACACTAAGGAAAAGTAAATATATCTTGCTTGAGACTATATCAGTTACTAATCAAAACAAACATTAAAAAATGATAAAAAGTGCTAAAACAAAAAAAAATCTATAAAGAAATTTAAAATTTTTCAAAAAACCAAAAGTCTCAAAATATTTTCAAAATTCCAAAAAAAATAAAAAATAAAAAATCCAAAAATATCAAATAATCTCTCTTGAAGATACCAACACTTTTTAAAAATATAATCAAAATATTACACTAAAACATTGAGCTCAACAAATCACAAATCAATAGACAAACTTATAATCTATTTGATCAATTTCCTATTCAACATAATCAATCTTTAGCAACTATTGTTTATCTTATACATGATGAATCATTCCTGAAACCAAATATTATCATGATCTATCATGTGTTTATATAGGACAAATCCCTCCTAAAACCCGACACCATGATAGTTATCAACCTATCAAAAATATTCAAACTTTGGAAAGAGATCTACATGGTTGCTAACTTGTTTGGTCCACTGAGTCTTATCTTTTCTTTGATTCATCTTTTGTGGCATGCTCTTTATGCTACTCGAGGATGTCTTTGACTAGAGAAGTGATGATGGGGCATGGTCACTTGATTGTTGGTTTTGGATTGTTCTTTATGATGACTCATCTTAGGACATGATAATCTAAGATCATCAAGGACTTATGAGTCGAGTGTGAACAAGAACATTCCTTACTATCTAATGTGTTCTAGATATCCTTACAAATGGTATGTGAGTCATCTTGGTTTGTCATACCTTGATGCTTGCACCCACTTGCAATAATAAGCTCAATGATGATATAGCACTACAAAAAGTAAAAGTTTCTATCATTTCCTTCTTTCCATTAATATCCCCCTCATTCTTCATTCTCCTATACATGATCACTTGTATATCCATCAATTTATTACCTCTTTATCCAAGCCTCTAGCCTTACCACCATCTTTCCTTTTGAGGGCATGCACATGTTTTCCTAGCTCACATGTCCTCTCAAGGGGGCACTATCCTACCAACTCATCATCTTTCCTTATCCTCCCCACAAATGGTGCATCATGCTTCTAGTCCTTGTCCACTTTGTTTACTCAATATGTTTTAATCTTCTTTGAAACAATGTGATAAATTGTATTATCTCAAAGAGGTGTGAAATATAGACACCTAAAATTATCCTCTCTTAATTAAATGCATATTTTATTTATTCAATTATTTTACCATAATTTGTATATTAATTAAATAATTATTTTTATTCATTTAATTAATTCCTTAGCCTCTTCATGTATTATTTAAAAAAAATCTTATTTATTTATTTAATTCATAAGCCTTTCCTTTCCCATAATTAAATAAATAAATATTATTTATTTATTTATCTAATCTCATCTTTTTCTACTATTAATTAATTAAAATATAATTAATTAATTAACCTCTACCTCTATTATTTAAAGAAGTAAATTAATTAATTAAATTCATTAGCATTTTCTCTCCCATAATTAAATAAATAAATATTTAATTTCCACCTCTTTTTTCATCCTTTTCTTTTTAATCTTAGCCTTTCATTTCAATCACATGGTGCATATTCTAAATTCGCAGGCATGTGACTGTCACTCATCTCTTAATTTATCTTTTTCTCTCACATCTCCCAACACATCTAGGTTCATTAAATTCAAAGATGTGTTACCAAAATTCAACATCTCTAGCTAATCCTTAGCTACACCTTAATCTCATCCCTTCATTTATATTAACCTCTTGACATTTTAAAACTTATTAGATTCCCATAATCCATGAATGATTGCATGAAATATATCTGGATTCAATTGCTCACTTTCATCTTGATGATGGATCATGGAATGTGATTTGAAATGTTGATGCAAAAAATTACATAGTTGAATCCAAAAATATTTCATGCACTCTTAATCTTATTCATTCTCACCCACCCTTTTATCATAGTCATCCATGTTTTAACCTATTAATCTTCATCTTTGATTCTTTTGAGGACTTCTATAAACAGACATATTTCCTTCTTGTTTGAACCTAAAATGATCAATCGTTGAATTATCAAATGCAAACAAGGCAATTTTGGAAAACGCTTTCTTACTTGTAATCTTTCTACTATCTTGCACTTTGAAGTAGCTAAGAGTGTAATTACACCTAAACTCTTGAAATAATGTTTGGTGTTGTAACAATGAATCTTTTCTTATAATATATAATTAAGAGTGTCAAAACACTCAACTTGTGAGATGAGGTTGGTGGCAAAGAGCTAAAGGAGCTTTCCTTGAATTGTGTAAATATGAAATTAAATCTATGAAATTCAACTAAGAAAAATTAATAATGAAGTTAGAATAGGTAGAGCACACAAGAAAGGACAGGTTTAAATTTTCCTTCAAGAATCATTAAAGAGATTATTAATTGACTCTACAATCTTCATCTACCCTTTTGAAGTTTCAACTTTGAAAAGTATACTATCTTCGATATCCAAAACAATACTTCAATACTTTGTAAATCTGTTTCCATACTTAGTCATTTTCAAGATAGTATATCCAAAACTGTACTTGACTCCATGTGATCACCATATCAGATGTGTTGCCATAAATGACAACCCTCAAACTATTCTCCATACTACTCTAAAAAATCACTTGCCAACAATCTCTCCCTTTGGCATTGATGGCAACACTTAGCAAAAAATGACTTAGTGTCCCAACAAATACTAATTGTACTCTTCTCCCCTATTATCTTTTTCTTTTTCTTTTCTATATATACATTTTTTTATTTACAATTTTATTTTCTCATTTTCTTCTTCTCTCTTATTTTTATTTACAATTTTTTTCTCTCATTTTTCTTATTCTGTTCTCCCCCTTTGACATCAATGGCAAAGGTCTAACCAAAATTGCAAAATTTAAAAGGTGTAGAAATTAGTGCTTGCTCACCAGTTTTAGAACATCTTGGAAGGAATATTCCAAGGTTTTCACTTCATCATTCCATGACTTTATTAATAGTTCACTGACATGTATCAGTCCATTCAAAGCATAGGATGAAGTCTATGCTACTTTCAACTCTTTTGGCATAATATTTGTCATTGATTCCCCAATCTTCTCCATCTTAGAAAGATGTACCTCAAGAATTGATAGCTTAGGAGTGATTAGACTCTTCAGCAAACCAAATCTTGTCATTACTCTGCCTCTCTCTATATCCAATACATTCATCTTATCCAATATCTTTGATGCATGTTTGTCCATCTCCAGTACAGTTTGTGAGGAGGTCTCACAATTGTGCATATACTTAATCTCTAAAATATCACATTCCATTGATTTCTTCATTTGTATTGTAGTTTGTGAGTTAGCAATCAAGTGTTTAATTCAAGAGTGTATGAATTAAAAGAAGAAAATGATAGTTCTTAGGAGTTAGCCATCAAAGTGTTGAATTCAAGAGTGTATGAATCAAAAGAAGGGAAGGACGGTTCCTTGTGAAAACAATGAGATAATACTAACACTTATAAGATGATTAAAAACTTCCCTTGAATTGTGAGTATATAGAACTAGATTTCAATGTCAAAACATTTGAATGATTGTTGAACATTGATCTATTAAAATACTTTCTCACTTTGAATCTAGTCCTCTCTACACGAATCACATATATTGATCTTTCATTGCAAATTTGAATTGATTATTTTGATGCTACAATATTACATTCAAGTCATAAATATTTTCAGTGTAATCTATCTATTTTGATTTGTAGCAATAAATTATATATATATATATATATATATATATATATATATATATATATATATATATATATATAGAGAGAGAGAGAGAGAGAGAGAGAGAGAGAGAGAGAGAGAGAGAGAGAGAGAGACTTTAAATGTTTCTCAATGAATATGTCCAAACCTTTCAAATCTCAAAATACTCTATTAAGAAATTGTCATTAAAATCTCATTGTTATTGCATATAAAAAAGCTTGATATGAAAGGATGAGGCTAGGATCGTGCTCTCAACAAATTTGGTGGAATAGATACCCCTTAGTCTTTGACTCTTAGGCTGAGGTCTAATGGAAGAAGGCTTCTTAAAAAATATTGCTTTAGTTGTTTGAGTTTTTTTTCAAATATTTTAAAGCTATTGGTCCCATGAATTTTGTAGTCGAGTTTAGTTTAAAAGTTTAAGCCTTGAAATTTAAGGAAGTTGGCGTGAAGTTGGTAGTTCTATGAATGAAGTATCTTTGTCTTTCTGTACATTTTAACAAATGGCAGATATGTTGGAGCAATTTTTAGCTCCACCCTATTTTCATCGGCTCAAATATGTAAGTCTAAAATGTAGGAGCTTTTATTTTCTAGAAAAAAATTCTAGATAATTCTTTTTATTTTTGTTCATGGGACCTTCTCATCCTAAAAATAGAAGTTTAAAGCCATCTCATAAGACTACACCCTTAGCCAAAGAAGTTTCATCTAAATACTGATTTTCATATCAAATAGCTAAAATAATATTGTAGATGAAAAAACCATAAGAAAAGAACTCAAGCAAACATTTAACCTATTGAAAACAGTGGAAAAGCCAAATCCCTTAAACCTTCCCACCATCTTCTATGCACTTACGCTTATGAGATTTCTAAATCAGGCTATGAACATCCATCATAGGATAACAAAAGTTGGAGATTTGTCAGATTTTATAGTGAGAAATGGGCAGAAGTTATGTACGCAAAATGTAGAATTGTAAAAACAGAGCACAAATTCTGACAGCATGAGATCTCATTGAAAGCCATGATAACAGGTAAATGTAAACAAATTCACAACCTTTGCCAGTTTCCTTTATGCCAGTATAGTATGGGAGGCATGAGTGTGACATGTGGATCCATACACAAGGATGCGTTAAGAGTTTGGTAGAACACTCAAACAAATGTGATTTCATTGAATGCCATCATTGTAGCAATTGATCAAAATGGGTTCGTTCAAAAGGCTTTAGAAACTTTTAACCAAATCGAATTGGGAGTTTGAAGCCCAATCTTTGTGCGTGAACTGTTTGACAAAATGCCTCAAAGGAATGCGGTCTCATGATGCCTAGAATGGCCGTGAGATATTGTCAGGATAGCTATCAAATGGATTCGCTGAAAAAGGTGAGCTTAAGGAGATCTTACAATCTTTAAAACTGAACTTTTTTCTTATTATGGAATTTGAACTCTGGAATTCAAATAGAACCCCCCAACATGTTTTTGTTGGATTTTACTTTAAGCTTAAAGGAAGACAGTAATTTGATGCAACAATTGGCTGACCCTTGCTTGCTTGTTGATGCTTGTAAGCCTTTTTGAGGGAGGAAATGATAAGAACTATGTGTAATGAGGAATTTACTGCATATTAGCAGATGCATGCAGATGTTTGAAGAAAAGTAAATGGTGAAATTGGGTAATGAATAGTATTAATTTTTTATTAGATAAGTAGGGATTTTGAGAGGATCTTAATTTCTTGTACAAAGATAAAGATTAAGTAAAAATTACAGCATGACAAAACAAAATAATAAAAGATATAACAGCTCTAAAAAAACATTGTTATCCTTGACTTAGGTGAATGAAGAGATTTGGCAGCTCTTCCACCATTCCTGGTGAATTCCCTTTTGCTCTCTATCTAGTTTTGTAAACCAACAAGATCACAACTTACTGATATTGTTGATGGTATGAAAGAGAAGTCAGATGTTGCAAAATTTATGAAGGAAGGGTTGATCACAAATTTCGCCTAAGATTCTCAGTTTTTATCATTATACACAATGGACAGTATTCACCATTGTTGTAACAACAAAAGGTGAAATTGTTTACAGCATTACAATGAACTTTAGAGCTTGAGGAATTGTTTGTAGAAAGGTTTTGAGGGGTTTATACTCTTGTAAGGATGGTGAAAGTATGTATGTTACTATTGATTTACCCCATAATGTATATAAAAAATAGTCTACAAGTACCTTAAAATACTATTTATTATAATAGTTCAGAAACTATTAAATAACATGAATTATATTATATTATTTTATTTTTCAAAATAGTATAAATAACTGAGCACATAATGTACAAACCAACCACCTTTTAATGTAAAGCTTCTAAATATCTTCTTCTTAATTTTTCTTTGCTTAATAGATTCATATAGAAATATCGAATAAAAAAATCTAAATAATGTTTGTAGCTATCGAGTTGCTATATATTGCCAATCACTACAAGGATGTGAACAGCCTGTAGCGTGCATTTTTGAAGGGACAGTCATTTCCTAGGAGATAATCTTCCACAATACTAAGAAAATGATATAGTACTAGTTGTCTGTAGTATTACTAAATAGTCCAAAATTTATTTATGTCTGTAACATACTAGTGTCCCAAGGTTGTCCCAGAGCTACATTTCAAGAGATAAGTAAAATTCTTTACGTCAGTGAAGTGACAGAAGTCTATTCAATCATTTATCAGAGGCAACATAGATATGACTTAAACTGACAGATTATAAGAGATCTGAAAGAAGTCAATATAATTTAAGAAAAATAAGTGTCATTTTGAGAGCAGTACAATGGATAAATATAAGGGGGCAATGAGAAGTCAGCAACCATTGAGATGTGAGGCCATGTGTTGGACAAAATCTAACATGTATGGCTTCATATAATCTAGATTTGAAGATTTTGAGAAGAACAAAATCATATTCATGTATTGATATTCAATTTAGTCACAAATGTTTTGAGAGAAAGATATATCTTTATTTGAAGATTTAATATCAATTATTGAAGTATCATGTAAAATAACGGTGAAATAATAATACATATTCTTAAAGATAAGAGACGATTCATCAAATGCACTGTTTCTATTGTACAAGATTTGAATTTAGTATCATCTAGATTCTTACAACATGGACTTTTCCATTAAATCAAATACCCTTCACTCATCAAGTAGACTTGAATATCATATAAAATCTTAATTTTATATAAATTATTTCATTGATTTAGCTATCTCTTGAATTTTTAAAAAATTAGTTTTTATTTATAATTATAATTTCTTTATATTTTTGTTATGATTTTTTGGTCTAACTTGTGATTTGCCTATAGGTTCTAGGATGAGATTTAATGCGTGCATTCTTTGTGGAAGACTTTAAGAGATATTATCCACTGGAAGGCATCCAAATAATATAATCAAGGACCATTGCCTATCATCTCACTCTACCTTCTACAATGAAACCATTGCATGTGAATACCTAATATTCCCTTTCTAGTTACATGAGTTCCCTAATTTTGAGGTACGGTTAGAGGTGTTAGCAATATGTTGTGGCTTTTATTTCAACTATTATTAACTATTTGGAAAATAGTAGGTCTCACTATGAGGAGATGGTATTTGTTGTTATGTATAGAGTTTAGGTCTTTGATTTCTTATCTCTCATGCTTAGGCATGATAGAGAATGAGAGTGTTTTAATTGAGATGGTTGTTGGGGATACTTGTTGTACTATCTTAAAAAGTTAGCACCCATGTTTCGATGCTTTATTAGGACCTATTAGACCCCATTTTGGTGATTTTGAGGTCTAAATGCCTGTTATGCTTGATTCTAGCAACCTATTCTTCTCCCCCGCATTTTTTCACCTATCCTAACCTCATTCAAATTATGATCCATGCTCTATGGTACATGTTTCCAATGGCATCATGTCCCTAAGAATCGGGGCCCAAATTTGGCCCAGAGCTCAATATTGGGGTATTGGTGAGAGATTTGATTTTGTGGTTGGCCTGGATCATTTTTTAATCATAATGATGGATTGAGTATAAAAATACCTTATCTCTCCTCATTTTTCATATCATAACCATACTCAAGTATTTGCAATCAATTTTTCAAGCAATCAAGAGCAATTGAGAAATTGGACTCAAGATTTGAAGGCAAGCATCAAAGATCAAGTTTCTCCAAGTCTCAAATTCTTCAAGATCATTCAAGTCAAAGGAAATCTTCTCTAATTGAAGCATGTTTCTCTCCCATTATGGCCAAGTAGGGGAATTCTCAATCAAGAAAGAAGATCCTTCCATTCACATTCTTTCTCCTTCATTGCAAGCAATTATCAAGCATATCTACATTCAAGATCTTGGTGTGGCATTCATAGATCTATGCATTTGTAAGGGCACCCTTGATTCTATATCATATTCTAAGGTCAACTCATTGGACTTCAAGTACATGCAAGAATCTTCATGGGTGTGAGCGATTTTTACATTTGTCCACGAGGGTTTATGCAAGGTGAATCAATCATTTACTTTTTACATACTTTCTTGTATGCAATTTCATTTCATTTTCAAGGTTGATTCCTCAAAAAGGGTTTTACCAAGGCAAACCCCTTTAGACAACATTTTTCCCACTTTTTTGTGTGCAAAAACATGTTACGGAGTCATTGGACAATATCCAAAAAGATTAGGAACTACCAGACAATCCCTAGAAATTTTAGCAAAAACACCACAAACAAGTCATCATTAATGTCATATCCTAGGTACATGTCGCCATTTCCATAATGTATGCTACATTTTAATCCTAGATTTTAGCTGTAGGTTAGATCTACTTTTTAGTTTTTGTTTCAGTGCATTCCATCTCTTTATCAGTTTGTATCAATTTGTTATTTATAGTTTTTCAATAACTTGTCTAATTATTCATTTATATTACTTCATTTCATCATTTCTATTTTCATCATTGCATATTTTAGATAAGGGTCATTGTCTCACTTGGCATTTAAATCTCATCTTGGACCTAATGGGACATCTTCCTTCCAAAAAGTGCAATTCATGAAAAGGAGAAGTGATTTACCCATTTACACATTACTTAACCCTTTTCTTAGTGTACATTATTTGTGAAGCCGACTCATAACATTTCAATTCTAATTTGGTGCATTGCATTAGATCAAACCTTTATTACATTGTATGCATTTAGATATATAGGCTCACTAATGTACATTTTTGTGAACCCATCTCTTTTTACATACTTCTAATTTTGTTAGTTAGATCCTCTTTTCATATTTAGATCTACATTGCATGCTTTATATTAGATCTTTCTATATTTAATGATTAGTTGTGTTTTCATTAAATTTTTTATTTTGCTTTGTTGAATAGCATATATCTTTCAAACTCTATATTTGCATTAGATCTATCCTCTTTTTATTCTCTTGTGCAATAATATTATTACCTTGAGTCTTTCCTATAGCATTTTGGTCAAGAAAAGCCATGGACTTATGGGCTCCTTTGATCCCAAGTCCTTCATTTTTCCTAGGAATCTTGATGATTCCAACATTCCTACCAATGACATTAATTCTAATATTGAGAATAAATCTTCCCACTCTTTTCATGATGAAGATAAGGCTTTAAAAGTCCCTCCGATGCAAGTTTAAAAAATTTCCCATGACGTTGAAAAATTTGAGCAATATCACTACTACATTTGGGGCCAAATTTTGACAGAAAGATTTGACAAATGATTTTTTTTTATGAATTTGGTGCTTTTTTTGTAATAGGCCCCGATGGTGTCGGTATTCCACTAGGTTCTAAATAGACCATCAGAATTCTGACAGTTTCGGGGTATGGATGAAAAAAAAGTGAATGACCAAATCATTTTTATTTCGATTGCATATAGAAAAGGAGCGAAAGCTGAGTGCAAGAGAAGGTATGTGATTTCTTCATCTTTCGAGCCTCTGGCATCATATTCGACCGCAAATTTAAAATGCATTGCATTTTATTTGATCATGAGTGCTCTTTGAAATGACCTCATTCTACTGGTGTCGTGCACTAGCTAGTGCTTTATCTCGATTATTTGATGTTATTGGTGCTTGTGCTCAAGGATATCGATTCACTATTTTGAAATGTTTGGATTCACGTTTGTTGATATTACTGGCATGGTGATAATGATGTCATTGTATATTGCTAAGATGCTCACTAAAATGATCGCATTCTACTGGTGTCATGCCCTAGTCCATGCTTTAACTCCTTTATTTGATGTTATTAGTTATCAATTTTTTTTGAAATGTTGACTATGGTTATCAAATGGACAGCCCGTAAGCTTTTAGCTAGGTGCCATTTGTATTGATAGCTTAGGGCATCAAATGTATTGTATCATTGATAGTTGAGACTTTGTTAAAAAGAAATAGGACAAAGAACGATTTTGATTTATTTTCTTTATTTTGATCCTTAAGTGGCTTACAATCCTAGAGAAGTATATGTAGTTTTACAGATGCAGTTGCAGGATACATAGTAGCCGATAATTCACAAGAAATCCATGCATCTAATTTGAATAGCAATTAATACAAAGAAATAGGGTCCTCCAATGGCCCAATCATCCGGACTTTGACTATCCCCTCAACCAGTGACCCTTCAAAACTGGGTTATCATGCAATCAATGAGTGATCCTTCATTCTCCTGGTCTACCCTGCATCCAAACATATTGGAAATACACAATATATGATTCTTGACACTACAATAAAAAAAACATTGCAAAAAAACAAAAACCTTATCATTTATATTTTTTGTCACAACCTAATTCACTATACCAATTTAATCCCAACAATTACAATCCTTACCAAAATTAATTCAATCCAAA
The DNA here is from genome assembly GCA_027943335.1 of Chamaecyparis obtusa. NCBI lineage: Eukaryota > Viridiplantae > Streptophyta > Pinopsida > Cupressales > Cupressaceae > Chamaecyparis > Chamaecyparis obtusa. The sequence continues at coordinate 1,683,283 of BSBK01000508.1, read as the reverse complement.
TAACCACAAAATACATAATTCAATATACCAATTTAATCCCAACAATTAGAATCCTTAACAAAAGTAATTCAATCCAAATAACCAGAAAAAAAAAAAACAATCACATACCTGTCAAAGAAATCATAAAAATTCAACCAAACAAAATCATTACAATCTAAATCATCAAAAGAACCAAGCCAAACTCAAAAATTCAAAAAAATTCAACCAAACCAAATCATTACAATCTAAATCATCAAAAGAACCAAGCCAAACCCAACAATTCAAAATACTTATAGTATGTACACAATAAAAATACTCAAAATAAATAAAAGCAACCTACTAACAACCCATTTGGTTAAGAATGGAAAGAGACAAAATACACAATAAGCGATTTTCAAATGGTGAGCCATACTCAATGCAAAGTGTACATCTTTGAAGAATTGATCATGTCCATTAGATAGATCTATAACATACATACCTTTCCCTCCACTTTTTGAGATTCCAAACTCTGATAAATATGAGGGAAAAGGGAATCCTTGACTGAATGTTAAGAAATTTTTCATTTTTATCCAAGAAATCACTTTTAATGATTAGATTATTTGTACAAAGCTTAGGTGGATAGATACTTGAGTGGTTTCTATGTTTACCAAATAACATGATCCCCACATTTAGACTTGGCTAAAATATTTGTTACACATTTTTATATAATATAAAAGTGCACTCATTATGATGCACCTTTGTAATGTCAAATAGCACAATGAGGAAATATCCTCTTCTTTCTTACAACAATGAGAGACCTAGTGAATTGATTCCCTCAACTAATACCTACAAATAAATTGGTTAATATTTTATTAAAAAGGTAAAACTAGAAAATGAATTTCACCTACAAGTCAATGATGTTAGGATTAACAAGGTAGAAATAACAATTATGTGCAAATATAACCAATATCAAAAAATAATAAACCATACAGAAAAGAACACAAGACACAAAGATTTAACGTGGTTCACCCAATCCCTGGGCTACATCCACCAACAGTGAGTCCAATATTATTATTATCCAATGATTACAACCTGATTACAATCTGTAATCCCTTCCAGCTCAATTTTTCTACAAGTACTAAAATCATCAAAAATGAAATCCCTAACCCTAAGCCATATTATACAATATTTTTCCGCTTTAGGGTTAGGATGAGTTACAACATGTTGGCCCAAAAATTACCGAAAAATATGTCAGCCTCAAAAAAATTTGGGGCCCGGCCCGGTCCCGAACCCCAGCAAGGTCAGGAGGAAAAGTGTACACTACTTTCTTGATCAGTCACCACAAGCTAACAATCTCCCACTTGGTGACTAATTAGTATCCACACTAAAAAAACCTCCCACTTGGAGATTGATCCTATAGCAATACCACTACCATATGAGGCTCCCACTGGATCGAACCACCCTGGACTCAGCTTCTCCTTTATTTTGTTTAGTCTAGAAGACCAACTGAAGCTGAACATGAGTTTAACTTCTCCCTTGTGACTACCTTTGTAAACATATCTGCTGGATTATCATTTGTATGAATCTTTTCCAGCTTTAACTTCCCATCATCCAAATCTGACCGAATGAAATGGTACCTCAACTGTATGTGTTTTGTCTTTGAGTGCAAAGCATAATTCTTTGTAAGATGAATGGCACTTTGGCTATCTGTATGCAGAAAATTACCCATCCATGGATGTCCCAATTCTTTCATGAAGAATTGAAGCCATATAATCTCCTTGGCTGCCTTGGTAGCAGCAACATACTCTGCCTCTGTAGTGGATAAAGCAACCACCTTTTGTAGTCAAGAAAACCAACTCACTGTTGTCCCACCAACAGTAAATACATAACCTGTAGTACTCCTCCTGCTATCTATATCTCCTGCCAAATCTGAGTCAACATAGCCTTGTACAGTAGTAGTAGAACCCCCAAAGTGTAAACACTTACTAGATGTACCTCTCAAATATCTGAGAATCCATTTGACTGCATTCCAATGCTCAATACCAGGGTTACTCATATATCGGCTAATGACTCCCACTATGTGTGCATTATCTGGCCTAGTACATACCATAGCATACATTAAGCTCCCTATAGATGAAGCATAAGGTACCTTGGACATTTTAGCCTCTTCTTCTGATGTCTTAGGACACATCTCCTTAGTCAATTTCAAATGACCAGGCAAAGGTGTACAGACAGCTTTGGCATTCTCCATAGAGAAACGTTGCAACACCTTCTCAATATAATCAGCCTGAGATAGAGACAACTTCCTATTTTTCCTATCTCTACAAATTTTCATACCAAAGATTTGTTTTGCTGCTCCCAAATCCTTCATAGAAAATGAATGTGCTAACTATTGTTTCAACCCCTTAATGTGATCCATGTTAGACCCAGCTACAAGCATATCATCAACTCTATAAACATAAAATAATGTAGCTGTCATCATCCAACCTCTTAAAATAAACACAATGGTCAGAATGACACCAACTGTATCCATGCTCATTCATAAAAGTGTCAAATTTAATATACCATTACCGAGGTGCTTGCTTCAAGCCATATAAAATATTCTGCAATCTGCACACCAAATTCTCCTTACCCTTGACCTCAAATCCTTGTGGCTGTACCATATATATTTCTTCATCCAAATCACCATGAAGAAAAGTTGTTTTAACATCAAGCTGCTCTAAATGCAAATCTTCAATAGCCACAATACTTAAAACAGTATGGATAGAAGTCATTTTAACAACTGGAGAAAATATCTCATCAAAATCAATACCCTTTTTCTGTGCAAATCCTTTTACAACTAACCTAGCTTTAAATCTTTTCTTACCTCCATCCTCTTCTTTTATCCTGTAAACCCATTTATTCTGTAAAGCCCTTTTACTTGCAGGTAACTTGCATAAATCCCAAGTGTGATTTTTCAGCAAGGAGTCCATTTCATCTGTCATTTCAGACTCCCACTGAAGCTTCGTATCCACCTGCACAGCTTCATTATAATATTCAGGTTCACTAGCATCTATTAATAAAATAGAATACAAAGAGGGAGAGAATCTCTCTGGAGGTCTACTAGCCTTGTTGACCGTCTAACATTCACTGGGGTGTGTGGTATTTTTTGTTGTTGTTGTTGTTGTTGCGGAGCATAAGGAACTACTAGAACATCATCTTTTGGAGTATCATCCAGTACTACATAATCATTTTCTTTCTTCTCATGCTGCTGCAACAGATCTTTGTACAATACTTTCTCATTGAATATGACATCCCCGCTTCTTAAAATTTTATGATTTTCAAAATTCCAAAGCCTATAACCAAATTCATCAATACCATATCCAAAAAATACACATTTCTTTGACTTAGCTTCCAGCTTGGTTCTGTTTTCAGAATCTATAAGTGCAAAAGCTTCACAACCAAAGGTTTTGAGAAAAGAATAACTCACCTTCTTACCATTCCATGCTTCCTCTAGAATACCACAGTCCAAAGGAGTAGAGGGGCCTCTATTGATTAAATAAACAATAGTGTTCATAGCCTCTGCCCACATATTTTTGGGTAGCCTAGCATGCAACCTCATACTCCTTGCACACTCCATTATTGTCCTGTTCATGCATTTAGCCACTCCATTTTCTTGTGGAGTCCTTGGTATAGTTTTCTACCTACGAATACCATTAGAGGAACAATAATATTCAAATTCTGTGCTGCAATACTCACCACCATTATTAGATCTGAGACATTTTAACCTTTTACCAGTCTTATTCTCAACCAAGCATTTCCATTTCTTAAAAGTTTGAAATACATTAGATTTATGTCTAAGGAAATAAAAGAAAATAAATCCATACTTTTCTTGTTGCATCATCTATAAATGTAACATAATACAGAGAGCCACCAAGGGAAGATACCTGAGCTAGTCCCCATACATCTATATGCACAAGCTATAATCTCTCATTTTTCTTTTCCTTCCCACTCTTCACAAAACTAACTCTCTTTTGTTTTCCATAAACACAATTTTCACAAAAATCCATATTGACACATTTCAGACCAGGTAAAACTTTCTTTGAATGAAGTAATTTCATACCTTTTTCACTCATGTGCCCAAGTCTATTGTGCCACAGTGCTGTGTCAGAATCTACAACAATGGTTTGATGTTCTTCCTTCTCAACTACAGCCACTGTTCCTGAACATTCATTATCTTCTAAAAAAATTAAAGTAGAAGGAACAATATGACCTATACAAAGATATAAGGTGACTAATTTCACACCTTTTTCTACTACTAAGGAACCATTTGAAACCTTCTAATTTCTATCATTAAAAGTAACTATGCAACCCTCATCACCCAGTTGCCCTGCTGAAATTAAATTCCTACTCAGCTTTGGAACATGTCTTACCTCTTGTAGTAGCCAATGATTCCCATTCTGCAACTTAATCTTAATTTTTCCCTTTCCAACTATCTGACAAGGTTCATTATCTCCCAAATAAACTAGCCCAAAATCCCCTTGGACATAATCAAGAAAATAACCTCTATGGGGTGTAGCATGAAATGAAGCCCCAGAATTTGAAATCCATGAATCATCAATACTTTCTAAAGAAAGAATCAAAGCATCCTTTTCAAATTTATTACTTGACACATTTACCTCCTTGTTTCCATCATGTTTGTCTCCTTGATCTTTCTTCTTATGTCCTAGTTTTCCACAGTACCAGTAGTTGCTAGGTCCTCTTGACTGAGACCTATTTCCCTTTGACTTCCCCCGTGATTTTCCATGATTTCCAGAGTTGTTTCCTTTATCTCTTGTTCTACCTCTGCTTTCTGCATTCAATACACTACCCGATGTGGATGCCCCTGAGCTTTTCCTATGAATTTCCTCACTCAATATAACATCAATAACATCATCAAAATTTAGGGTATTAGAACCAGAAACAAAATTACTAACAACCATTACCAAGCCATTCCAACTTTCTGGCAAAGAACAAAAAATCAAGAGAGGCCTAACCTCTTCATCAAAAGTAATTTTAACTAAGGCTAACTGACTTGTAACTATATTAAACTCATTCAAATGATTAGCAACTAATCCACCTTCTACCATTTTCATATTAAATAAATGCTTCATAAGAAATACCTTGTTTGAAGCTAAAGGCTTTTCATACAACTTCGCTAGGGTATCCATCAGATCTTTATCTTTCGTTGCTCTAGTAATATTGAATGCCATCAATTGTGCTAGGCATAAATGAATACTCCCCAGTGCCTTCCTATCCAAAATATCTCAATCTTCCTAAGACATTGTTGCCTCTTTCTTGGCTATTCCCTCTAATGGCCACCATAGATCCTTCTGATAGAGATAGTCCTCCATTTGCATCTTCCATAACTAGAAGTTATGCCCATTAAACTTATCAACCTTCAGCTTACCCTCGTCTACCATTTCTCCCACTTAACAGAGAGAATCTCCCACTGACTCGTGAGACCTACTTCAGAGAATAGATGAAAGAACGAATGAAATAACCTTGCTCTGATACCACTTGTTAGGATTAACAAGGCAGAAATAACAATTATGTGCAAATATAACCAATATTAGAAAACAATAAACCACACAGAAAAGAACATAAGACACAAAGATTTAACGTGGTTCACCCAATCTCTAGGCTACATCCACCAACAGTGAATCCAATATTATTATTATCCAGTGATTACAACCTGATTACAATCTATAATCCCTTACAACTCAATTCTGCTGCAAGTACTAAAATCATCAAAAATAAAATCCCTAACCCTAAACCATATTATACAATATTTTGTTGCTTTAGGGTTAGAATGAGTTACAACATGTCGGCCCAAAACTTACTGAAAAATATGTCATCCTCAAAAAAATTCGGGGCCCGGCCCGGCCCTAAACCCTGGCAAGGTCGGGAGGAAAAGTGTACAGTACTTTCCTGGATAGTACTTTCCTAATCAATCACCACAATCTAACAAATGATAACAAGTCTTTCACAATCCCCCTTCCCTCAAGGAACACTATCAACCATCCCTTCCACACATAGCATTTCACTGTTGTATGAGTGGATTGTGTAGGAACAATTAACATTAAACAAGGAGAAAAATCCTCAACACATCTTGGAAACCATTGAATTCAATAATAAATGAAACCTAACACCAACACTATTCCTTCCATTCACTTCTACCAACTATAAAGCATTTAATCCATTCAACATTACATATAAACATTAGACAGTTACATTTCCTGACTGTGTATAAGAATAGTCATGACCAAAATGATTAAAAGTACTTTCACCCTTCCACAAGCTATTCCAAACTTCCAGTAAAATGAGCAATATGCTATATCAAATCATTCATATTCATAGTAACCATTCAAATGATCATTTTGTCAATGAACCCTCTGACTGTACCCCTACGGCAGAAACTAACAATATACATGAAATTTAAGAGTTACTAACCCCATCTCAATCTCAGTCTTCCATCCTTTGACTGGTGAATACTTCCATCCCCAAAAGCTCTTCTCCTAGGCCTAATTAGCCCTCACTCAAAAAAGCAACTCCTATTTCCACTTGTCTCCAGGACTCAAAGGCTTGAAACAGTATGTGGTAAAAATTCATGAAATACTAAAGAAGCCCTGCTATTTGTCAGACAAATCTTCATTGTACCCCACAAAAAACTAAGTAATAAGTACTCTACCCTTAATTTGTTTAAAAATGCACCATATTAGATAAAGTAGGTTCTATCACAGATGGCACAAACTCTCTTCAAACTCACGATACGTTGCATGTGTAGTACAAAACTCATGAGATTCTAAAGAAGGCCTCACTCTTAATCAGTTATAAACATGGCATTGTTTCAGTTTTGCTTGTGAGTTATGATAATTGTTGTAAACATGCCATTGGTTCAGTTTAGTGTATTCATTTTTGTAAGACAAATCTTCATTCGTCTGATTGTCTTCTTTATATACTATCATTTATTAATTGGCTGACAAATAAAGAAGCATTTAGACAATCAGAAGACAATGAAGATAATTTTAAATGCATTTAACACAAATTTTTTTTTACAAAACTAAACCAATGACATGTTTACAAAAAAGAAATCGAGTGATAATAATATGCTGAAAATTGTATTCTATTTAATACACACCAAAGGACTAGTCCCAACAATTCTTAAACATACTTTATTTGATATGATGAATTCTTAAACAATTAAGGTTGGAGTAGACATAGTTATCACACAATTTTTTGTGTGGTACAAGGAAGATTTGGCTGATTAAGAGTGAGGCCTTCTTTAGAATCTCATGGGTTTTGTATTACACATGCAACGTATTGTGAGTTTGAAGAGAGTCTATGCCATGTGTGATTATTAAGTAATGGGAAAGTTATGATGATTTAATTGTAGAACTACTGGTCCCTTGAAACGTTATAAAAAAAATTCTCAAAAGATGCACTCTCATGGAATATGATGACTTTAGATTATGCACAAAATGGATCTATCTTCTATCACTATGCTCTTATACTATGTCAAAATGGGATATTTAGGACACGATATAGATATCCATCAAGGCATAAATAAAATTCAACTTTTCTCTAATGTTGTAGTTGCAAGTAATGAATTTTAAATTTTATTTTCTTATTCATAGAAGCTTGCAATATATTTTCTTTTAATGTAGACAATTTAGACAGTGTATTTTCCTATAGTGTTCTTAGTCTTGATTGAGGATGATAGGCACATGGTCGCTAAACTGGACTTGCATAGTGCAGTTAGACTAAAGGGGTGATTATTTTGGTACTGAAGATGAGAAGAAAAACACAATTCATTAGTTAAATGTTTTGTATATAAATTGGGTACTACTTTTGTAGGTAGTTTTAGCTCTTTGTTTTGTAATGTAATTTTTCAATGTCATGTATTTTATCTCCTATTTACTAGGTGCATGAGATGAAGGTTGAATGTAAGAGTCTTATAATGTTGAGTTACCTTTGGATCTCGAGTTTTTGATACTCCTATGATGATCTTTCTCAACAAGTATTTTATTCTATTGTTGTTTTTTGAATAACATATTGGGGAAATACAAAATTGTGTACTTCTACAGGACATGCAACACAAAATTGAAGCATCAAACAAGACTTGATCAAGTTGTAGGTGGAACATGCACTCAAATAGTAAGTAATGCAGAATAACAAAATAAGTAATTTGTCGTATATACATTTTGTTATTTTCTGAGATTACATCCATGTTCTATATTCACAGAATGGTTCAAAATTGAAATTTACAATTTGATAGAAAAATTGATGGGTGTTGTTCCTTGCACCCTTAATCAACAACTTGCCTCTATTTTTTGTTCCTTGCACCCTCAAAAAGTGTTAGATAGGCATATTTGTCATTTTAAGATAAAAAATAAAGGCCCCCTTTTTTATGCATGCACACACATGTTAGAAAGTAAAGTCCACCAAGATAATTGAGAGGGGGGGGGGCAGTGAATCATTTATTAGATAATTATAACTTTTATCATCTTCAACAACATTAAACCATATAAGCAATATAATTACCAACCATAGAAAGATATTCATACACAATTACACAATAACACAAGATATGTTGACTAGGGAACCTCTTGATCAAAGAGTAAACCCCGGTGGGAATGATGCCCACAAAAGATGCACTAATATGAATATTCCTTGTGAAAGGATGGACTCTGTTAGGAGTCTTATGAAATATATTCAGAACATATAAATCCCTATTAAAAGATCCTAACCCTATTAGGAGTTATGGAAGATAGAAGGACCCACTGCCCAAATAGCTTCAGGGTAAAATCACTGAACTCACTATCCAAATAATCTTTGCATTATTTAACAGAATAATATGTTACCTTTTCTTTGACTATGCCAAACCACACTCACTGCTACATCAGATCTCAATTTCAGATCTATGTACTTCGCATGTCTTCCTTCACAATTCGCTTTCACAACTTCATAATCAACAAAACTCTCTCTACATCAAGAAAAAACATTCCTTCCTTTATACCATACTCAAATAATTACAAATGAGTCGGCACACAATTACAAAATAAAATTTTCCACATGCTACACCAAAATTACATAAAACTGTCGGCTTCCAAATACAATAAATCTTCACTCATGTCACTTCGAAGTTTGTGCTATCATCCACGTCACTATCAATGTGTCTCTAACTTCCCTTTAACTATGCAAAGCTAGATTCCATCCTGATTAGGAGATATCATCCGATTGCCAAAAACTGCTACTCAGGAACACTGCCTAAATACTGCTTCCACCAAGATGATCATAACTTTCATGAATAAAAGAATTACTATCTATGCTCTTAACCATAGACATATAACATATCAAAGAGTATATCCTCAATGTCGCATAGCTCCAACTACAATATCCCATGTGCGCTAATCAAAACACTACCTGCTTCTCTACAAGTCTTCGGTAAAACATTGTGTTGACATCAATGACAATCATAGTCATGAATGCAACAACAACTGCTACAGAATGGGTGCCAAACACTTTAGCATTCATTCCTAACAACACACACAACATATACAACATATACAACCTTCACCATGTAGATTTTCGTAAGCACTACTGGGACCTTATACCTTGCAAGAAATGTATTATTGTGAAAATCATCACAAATCCATTTGTAGCTGGGTCTAGCTCCCAATAGTGCTTGGTCAAATTTGATGCACTTTTGATATATTTTGTGTATAATATATATGATATTTTATTTTTATTTACAAACTACTATGATTTGAATATCTTTCTTTTCTTGCTACAATAGGAAAGAGTTTGAGGTGGAAGACTACAATAACAAAAGTGTCGGTATTTGGTATACTATACTACAACATCATTTCATAAATAAATTTTAAATTTATATATATAATTAGGTTATATATAATCTAAGTGAAGAGGATCATGTCAGATAATCCAAGTGAAGAAGGTAATGGGGATACAATCAATAGAATGTGGTCTAACTTGAAAACAAAAAGCAATGAAAAATGTTATTGTCCCTGCAATATTTGTAACGGCTTAAACACTAGAAGATTGCTAATCAAAATAGCTAAGAGAAATTGTAGGGATAATGGTCACATTGAAGGAGGGTTTGACTATCATGAATTGGTAAGTTTTTCATTATATTTATTTAACAATTAATATATATATGAAATACACTTGATGATGAGATCATTATCATGGTTTATTTGTGCTCATCATTTTTATATAGGTCAACCTCCCCAGGGGAGTACATGATATGGACCATGGAGGTGTGAATATGGAGAATATGGCTTTGGAAGTAGAGGATCATGGAGGTGCGAATATTGAAGCTGAAGATTAAAATGCCATGGAAGATGACAATCATGCGCTAGATAACACATTTGAAGATGATGGTACTAATACATTGATCCATGACACATTTGGTACTGGCACAACTGATGATGATGATCAAGATGATGTTGATGTCATCCATGATATACCTCTATTTGAGAAGGTAGCCATGACCCTTTACGAAGACTCCCAAACAACTCTTCTCTCCGCTATATTGTTATTGTTGAACTTGAAGGTTATGAATGGTTTATCCAACATAACAATGTCACATATGCTAAGGTATTTCATATATGTCATTATAGTAATTAAAGGCTGAAACATGTACCATAAATATTGTTAATATTAACAATTTATATTTTTTTCTATAGATTGATAGGTGATTTTTTGTTACCACCATTAAATATTTTCCCTCGCACATACTGAGAATTATGTGCCACTATGAAAGATATTAGAATAGAGTATCAAGCAATAGATGCTTGTCCCAATGATCATATTATTTATCATAAAGAACATGAATTTGCAATAGAATGTCCTAAATTTCATATGAATAGATATCGAACATATCAAATAACAAAAAAAATGTCTCACAAGGTTCTTCATTACATCCCTATTATACCACATTTGCAAAGATTATTCAGGTGTAGGAGCTTGGCACAATTTATGGATTACCATGCATGCAATAGGAGTCAAGATGACATTATTTGAATGCCTGCAGATGGTTTTGTATTTAAGGACATAGAGTAAAAGTGGCCACACTTTATCGAAGAACCTCAAAATCTCAAGGTTTCAGTGACAGTGGACGGTTTCAATCTATTTGGAGAGCTAAGATCTATTTACTCTATTTGGCTTGTTTTTGTCATCAACAATAACATTCCTCCATGGATGTCAATAAAGAGGGAGCACATTATGTTGACAATGATTGTTCCAGGTACTTGATCATTTAATAGTTATCTGTATGTAATTATAAATCTTGCAGTAAAATGGTCACAATAATTATGTAACATTGTTGTTCATTCAACTAGGTAAATACCAAGTTAAAGATATGAATGTATATATTGAGCCTCTTATCGACGAGTTGGTGGAGTTATGGAATGGTGTCACTATGTATGACATCTTTAGACCAATAGGAGACATCCAATTTCAATTCCATGCAATGCTTGTACGGACAATACATGATGCCCTAGGGCTAACACATTTTTTTGGTATGTTATGGTGAATTCAAGTTGCACATGATAATTCTAAATATAAAAATTAACATATTTAATCCAATTATATCATTATCTTGTAGGTCTTCGAACAAAGAGAAAATTTGCATGTCTAGTTTGTGGTCCAAAGATGAAATCTTGTCATTCAAAATTTTTAGGAAAGCAGGTGTTTGATGAGCATATACACTTTCTCCACAAAAATCATAACTATCAAATTACCGAAAAACATCTTTTCAATGGGAAAGAAGAGGCTACATCTAAGCCACAGAGAATGACACCTCGCCTATGGAAGTTGGAATATAATAGAATTAATCGTCAAGGTATTACCATTCTACCTAATGGTTTATGTTTGGAATTTGTATATTTATATTGTGTTTTGTTTGCTGATTATGTGATTGATGATCATGAATGTCGTCAAGGCAATACTACTGAGCACCTTCCAAAGGGACTAAAAAGTTATCTTAGACAATTTAGTAGGTTTCCCTACTATGAGTAGTTGCAAATTATGTATTTGTTTGATACTATGCATATTGGAAAGAATGTAACAGAGACATTATGGAATATATTAGATGGAAGGCGTGACAAAGAAAAAATTGTCAAAATTTGTAGCGACATTCATGAATCCAATCATGCAATGAAAAATTTTATTTAATCAATAGAAATGGAGAACGGATTAATATAAGTGCCCTTCCTTGGTTATTAACAGAGTGGCAAAGTGATGCCATAAAAGAAGTCATACAAAAAAGAAAAAATTGATTTCCCATAGCTGCAAACATAAGCAATACCATATCAAAGAAAAGTGAATTTGGGCTAGGGTTGAAAACCCATGATTGGCATACCTTCATCAAGGTAAGTCACGTTCTTTTGTATTTACAATATATTTGTAAACTGCATGTACTTTATCAAGGTAAGTCACATTCTTTTGTAAGGACACATAGATTTCTTATGAATTATCTACTGCTATGTATCCTGCAACTGCATCTGTAAATCTACATATAATTCTCTAGGGTTGTAAGCCACTTAGGGATCAAAATAGAGAAAATAAATCAAAATCATTCTTTGTCCTATTTCCTTTTAACAAAGTCTCAACTATCAATTACACAATACATTTGATGTCCTAAGGTATCAATAAAAATGGCACCTAGCTAGAAGCTCACGAGCTATCCATTTGATTACCACAGTCAATATTTTAAAAAAATGGATATAAAGCATGGGCTAGGGCATGACACCAGTAGAATGCGGTCATTTCAAAGAGCATCTCAGCAATATACAATGGCATCATTCAACGTGCCAGTAATATCAACAAACATGAATCCAAACATTTCAAAACCAATGACATATTTACAACAAAGGTCTAATAGAACTCCCAACAATTCTTAAACATACTTTATCTGATATGATGAATTCTTAAACAATTAAGGTTGGAGTAGACATAGTTATCACACATTTTTTTGTGTGGTACAAGGAAGATTTGGCTAGGTCAAATCTTCCTTCATGCTAGCAGTCTACAAAATTAGACTTTTATTAACAATTCATCATATCAAATAAAGTATGTTTAAGAATTGTTGGGACTGGTCCTTTGGCGTGTATTAAACATAATAGAATTTTCAGCATATTATTATTATTCTATTTATTTGTTGTGAACATGCCATTGGTTTAGTTTTGTAACTTCACTATTGTATGAGTGGATTGTGCAGGAGCAGTTAACATTAAACAAGGAGCAACTCCTCAACACATCTTGGAAACCATTGAATTCAATAATAAATGATCTCTTCTAAACATTAACCAAATCAATCCTACATTTGAATCCACACACAATAACCCAAAATGAAGGGTTTTGTATCCTTTAATGAATCTCAGTCACTGGTAAGGCATGGATAGTCAAACAATTAGTCTCCAAATCATTCAATAAGTAATATCAACAAAGGTGAATCCAAAAATTTTAAAACAGTGAATTGATATCCTTGAGCACAAGCACCAATAACATCAAATAATGGAGATAAAGCATGGGCTAGGGAACGACACCAGTAGAATGTGGTCATTTCAGTGAGCATTCATGATCAAATAAAATGCAATGCATTTGAAATTTGCAGTCGAATATGATGTTAGAGGCTCGAAAGATGTTTCCCGTCAAAGATACCAATCAAAGATGAAGAAATCACACACCTTCTCTCACTCTCAGCTTTCATGAAGGAAGATTTGATAGCCAAATCTTCCTTGTACCACACGAAGAACATGTCATTGGTTTAGTTTTGTAAATTTGTTTTTTGTGTAATTAGTAATTGGCAAATTAAATGCATGTTATTATCATATCAGATAAAGTATGTTTAAGAACTATTGGGACTAGTCCTTTGGCGTGTATTAAACATAACAAAATTTTTAGCATATTATTGTAGACACCTAAAAATCCTTTAGAAAATAAAATTATTTTTATTTTCCAAAAAACCCTTGATGACATCATCATTAATTAATTAATTAATTAATATATTTTTATGCCATTAAATTCTTTTATTTTAATTAAGCATCTTTAATTAAAGAATCCCTCCCCAAAGCATTTAAATCAAATTTAAATGATTTTCCTATCTTTATTGAATCAATATTCAATAAATGATGTCACAATCCCTAAATAAATTTTATATTTATTTAAAGCCTCCAAAACCTAGAACCTTCTAGCCTTTCCTAAACCCTTCCAATCTTCCCTAAATCTTTCCTAAACCTACTTAGGAGAAGTTACCTACTTTTCCTAAGCTAATCCAAGTCTCCTTGACTTTTGGTCAAACCCTTCCCTCAATGAGCCTTACAAACTCATTTAAGCCTCTTACACACTCTTTAAGGCTTCTTACAGCCTCATAAAGAGACCCAAGTCTCCTCTTCCACACATGTTCCCCTTGCACACTTTCCTAGTGTTGCTCACACATGTGTGAGAAACCCCTAACCCAAGCTAAACCTTACCATACCCCTTACCATACAACTTACTCTACCTCAAACCTTACCCCTAACCCTAACTCATCCTCCTAACCCAAGCCCTTCCCAAATCCTATAAATACCCTCACTTCCTAAGAGTAAAACACCAATTCACCTTTCATTTCATAGTAATGTTATAATGCTAGTTTAAACCTAGATCTTAATCTTTTAGCATATAATTGTTAGATTTCATCATTTTCAAGCTTTCTTAACACACATCATAGATTACAATAATGGATTAACTTAGTTTCTTTCATTGTTTTTCATAGCTTCTTTATCATATCACATCTATTTTGGATTAAAATCAACTTAGAATAAGCATTCATAGCATAATCTGCATTTTGAGCCTTTTAGGTTCCTTAAGGCCTTAGGGGCAAAACGAGTGTTCTATACTCAATTTTGTGCCACTATGGGGTTCTTATGGTCCCTAACCTATCCTAATATCTCCTAATCCTCATTAGGGATATGCTTCAAGTGATTCGAGAGCACACCCACATCCCTAAAGTGAGAGCAAATCAAACGGTGACAGGGTGCTCCCATTTAAGCTCTATCTGAATGACTTTGTAAATAAATTTCTGTAATATGTTAGGTATATGTTGTTTAACTAATGTTTGACATGTTTATGCCTTTCAAGATACATTAGGTTTGCACTGATCAAAATTATTATCATTCTATTTCTTTGTTCTAAACATGCCATTGGTTTAGTTTTGTAAATTTGTTTTTTGTGTTAAATGCATTTTTTGTGAGGAGGGGTCTTCTTCTAAGGAGATTGATGAAGATTGTGCACCTCAAAAATCAATTCATTAGGTACCAATCATGTTTTCTATTCACTTATATTTTTGGATTGGTAAATCTCCTTAGTTTCATGTCCTTTCTTTTGATTACTATGGATGAGATATATATCTTACATTTAACATTCAACTTCTTTACATTTTAGAACATGTAGTGTATTTTTTGAGGATTTTACCAAATCAACTTTTAACATAAAATGAAAACACCAAACTAATATCTTGTCGTTTCATTTTAACATAAAATGAAAACACTAAACACCAAATGAAAACAGGAATCAATGATGGATATTTTTTAGATTCTGAGAAGACGTATATGTAGTGGAGGCCAGAAGGGATTTTTGTGGAGATTTGCTAAATGTGGAGATTTTGTAGAGTGGCTATATACATATGAGGGTTTTTAGATTGACTACAAGTGCAAAGATGATGATTTAGTAACCTACGTCTATAAAACCTTCACAAATATCCCTTCTTTGGCCTCCACTCATACCTCTTCTCATAATCTAGAAACTTTGAATACTATTTCTCATCCATGCACGAAATGTGCTAGTGATCATATAAAATTACTTCAGGCCTCTAGTATTGATGAGCTACACAAGTGTAAAATGTTTTTGCGAGACTAGGATCAATTATATTGGATACTATGCAGTGTACATAAAGGCAAGGTGGTGATTATTCTCGACGATTGACAGGTATAAGTCTTCCAGGCCTTACCCAGTAGCTAGGACTAAAGATAACAAAACTCAAGAGACCCTCATAGTCGATCTCTTTCTTTGGTCTATATTATTGACAAAATGTTTTACCTTTCATTAGCTCATCAAATGCGGGGATTTGAAAGAATTTAATAGAATATTTTCATGTATAACGTACATTATTTTAGTTTGACGCTAAATGAATTTATATACTTCACGCACTTGTATACTACAAGGATGGCCATAAAGAAGCATCCCCTCCCATGGCTTGAGTAATGTAGGCCATTGGAGGGGATGCTTCTTTATCACTGTCCTCATAGTCTACAAGTGCGCGAAGTAGATAAATTCGTGCAATGTCAACTTAAACAATATACGTTATCATGAAAATATTCTATTAAATTCTTTCAAATCCTTGGATTTGATGAGCTAATGAAAGGTAAAATATTTTGTCAATAATATAGACAGAAGAAAAAGAGAACCTATGATGGTTTCTTGAGCTTTGTTCTATTTAATGTGCATGTTTGTCAGAATTTTGACACCAATGAAAATGTTTTCGATAGTGGTGCTATACCTCCGACGGGACTCCTGTCAGCAATTTACTACTTTTTGACAGACCGTTGTGATAGGAATGCTATACCACTGAGAGGTATACCTGTTGAAAAATCACTGCAGTGCTGTCTCTCTTCTGACAGGTCAAATATCGGAGAAAACTTATTTTTGATAGATAGTTGCGACATGAATTCTATACCACCGATGGGTTTACCTATCAGACAGTGAGTTTATGTTTGTCGCTATTCTGACTGATACAATGTTGGAGAAAACTCTGTTTCGACAGATAATTGCAATAGGCATGCTAAATCTCTGATGGGTATTATCGGAGAATCAATGCATTGGTGTCTCTATTCTGACAATTATGTCCAATAGGATGGCCACATGATTTGTCAGAGTTCTGATAGGGCTACTGTAGGAAATTCCATACAAAAGTTGGTATTCATGTGCTAGATTCTGATGGTAATGGATGTCGGAAGCCCGAAGGTTAGCACTTTCATCACAATTTGCAACACAAAAATGCCAACAGACACATGTGTCGAAATTGCAAAAAATAGGCATTGCATATCTGACAATTGGCTGTCGGAATTTGGCCTCAAATGTACTAGTGATAGTTGGGACAAGAAAACTCTAATCCTGAGGTCATATTCATTGTATAAGGTTTGAGGAAGATAATTCATAATGATGAAAATGGTGTTAATATCTTGCATAGTATTTCTCATCTCATTGATAAAAATAGCAAGCCTATCATAGATTGTTCCCAAGAGCTATGTTTCATTCCACCTACTACTACTGTTGCATCTCCATGCCTATTTCTACCTCCATTTCTAGTGTGCCCACTTATGCTCCACCCAATATCACTAGTTCCATTCAAAATCTCAATCTTACACATTTAACATTCCTAATCCTATTATTCTCACTACCCTTCAAGTGTTCCATGTGTTTCTTTACCTTCTTTAATGCCCACTTACAATAGTGTTCCTCTTTCATACTCCGTCATTCCTTCTATTTCTCATAATCATCCAAACATTTCACATATATATCCTACCAATCTTTCTACCAATTCTATTTTTAGTATCTTGGCTCAAATTGTGTCTTCCTTGTGACAACAAATTGCTTCCATGACCCAATCCAAATTCAACATTCCTACTTGTGACATTGCTATTCCTTTGTCCTTGGATATCATCTGTGTTGGTATTCTTCAATACATGGATATTACTCACCTAGATACTTATAATGGTAAAGGTGATCCTTTGACCCATGTCAAAACCTTTCAAACATTTTGTAGTGATTTCTCTTATGATCATAGGTTCATGGCTAAATTGTTTACCAGAACCTTTCAAGATAAAGCCTTACAATGGTATTTCTCTTTGCCTCCTTATTCTATTGAATCTTTTCAAATGTTTGCTAATGCTTTCATCAAACAACTTCAAAATAATATTGGTCATGAGATCTCTTTGACTAATTTAATGCATTATAAATAAGGAATTAAAGAAAAAGTGTTTGATTTCATTGGTAGATTTAAGCATTTGCACTCTCTGATTTCTTATCATGTGTCTAATACTGATGTGCAATGTATTTTCATTTCTAATTTGCAAAAAGATATTAGAGATAAGACTTTTCTTTCTAATTTTTCCTCTTTTACTCAATTGTGTGCAATGCTTCATAATTATTAGTTTCAAGTGATTTAGTTTGAGAGCACCACTCCAATGGCTCTGGTTGATAAGAGTGATGCTACATCCCAAAACTATAACAAGTTTAAGAAACCAAATAACTTCATTAAGACTAATAATTCATCCAACAACATTGATGAGAAAGTGGTAGTATCATCCAAACGTGTGGTTCCTTTGTCATTTATTTTTAGACCTTCTCATAATTTTATTCTTCTTTCTAAATCTTTTCATAATGTGATGTTGAAGCTAATTAATCCTTTAATCACAATTTTTTTTTCAATAAAATTGTCAACTCAGTTGTGATACTGAAAAGTGTTTCCATTTGAAATTTGTTATTAAAGACCTCATTAATTCTAACACTATATCTATTGAGGGTGTTAATTATCAAGGAAACAAATCCATATCACCTCCCAACCAAAACTTGCAAATTTATACTAATCATTTGCCGTCTCATTCAATCAATACCATTGAGCCTACCCAATATTTTCCTTCTTCTTCCACCCATGTTGTTGATTATGATGATGTGTATTGGGGCTAATAATGTTGTCAATCTTATTGATCAATCCAGATTTGAACCTAAGTCCAAACATTAACCTGAGATTTGCATTATCTTTGGTCCTAGTGAAACAATTAAAGTACCTAATGGTCCTCTTTACACTGTTTCAAAGGTTAATGATCTCTATTCTCGTGGTGTGCTTATTAACCCTACTCAAGTGTTGATGTTGAAGTAGCTAGTGCGAAAGTAGTTTTGGTAGCATTAGGCTATTAAATTTGCAAGAGAATAGAATATTGTTGCCCATGAGGCAAAACCTTGATATTGTAATGTAACAAGTTTTTTATTGGTAAATAATATATTGGTTTGGTTCTTTAGTGGTTAGGCTTATCCTAAAAAGTACTTTCCAAGATGTACATTGGTTTGCCTTCTCTTCTATATTATTTCAATCATATTTCACATTCTTTTCTTTTCTAAAAGTGATAATTATATGTCAAAATATTGTAGAAATATACCATTAATATGTTAACTCATTGAACAATTAGTGTGAATATATCTACATTCTTATAATCATGTTTAAATTCAATTTAACTATAAATTGGTTTGTAGGTACTTTTCCTAAAAATATCAATTAAGGCCCGACACCCTTTGTAATGAGTAGTAAGGAAATATAAAATATTGTTATGCATGAATATTTCCTAGAAGTTAATATATCTTAACATGTATTCATTATTTAATATAGAAATTTAAAGTTAATTATATATTAAAAAAGTCAAAATATATTTAAATATTTCAAAGATTCTATTGATACAACTATACACATCATTAAAGAATGATGAAGGGGGGAGACTTATATATGTCAAATAGGGAAAATAATTTGTCAAAAATTCTTCAAAGTTAATACTAAATTTATAGATGAGAGATGAAATGCATAGACAATCAAGAACTATAGTTGTAAACATTTGGATCCATTGATGACCTCCTATGCATATGAATTCCACTTATCACCTTTGAGAGTAGAGAGCTTCTATAATTTGGAGAATGAATCCTATCTAATTGTGATAAATGTAAGGGGATAATGAGAAATCATCAACTATTGGGAGGAGTGGGATTTTGTCAGATATGAGATGGAACACACCTCATCCGACTAGCAAAGATTGATCAAAATATTAAAATAAATTTGAAAGGAGAAAGGAAGACACCAAGGACAAGAGATGAATTCTATGTGAATATTTTGATAGAATGGCTTTAGCTCCATTTGAAAATGAGGAAGGCCAATAATATTGATAATATTAGACATTTCCTTTGAATATTTAGTTGGAACAATTGAGAAGGCACTAGTATATGAGACCTTGAAAATCCCTAAAATAATACTCAACATAAGGTTAGGCTTGATGACACATAAATTGTATGGTGTGAGAGCATTGAGCCTTCAAAAATGAGAGGAAGAAAATGGAGAGGAAAGACCAAAAACAATGCTAGCATTATAAGAAGGAAATTGGTTGTCATTAGATGGATGAGGATTAGCCTACAAGGAATTTGAGTTGCACATTTTCCACAAGGACAAGAAAAAAGTGAGGTCAATCATGAAGTAGAAGTGGGGCCCACGAGACCAAGGAGCCTGTAGCCAAGGGAAGCTTTGGAACTAATTATTATGAGACTAGACATTTCTTTGTAGAGGCTAAACACTTGGCTAAAAATTCATGAAGATGCAAGTGACATTGAAACATCAAAAATTAAAAGATTTAAACTTCGTTGGTATCATGACACTCACATCTCATACTTCGATTTGTATACAAGAGTTATTCAAGACTTCGAAAAAAAGGCACCCAAGAACCCAAAAAATCGATCTAATTTAAAATGAATTACTCAAAGAAATTATATATAAAAAAATACCCTGCAAATACCTACTACAATTTATTCTAATATTTAAATTAAAATATCAAATATTATAGATTTCAATTTCATTTTCAAATATTTTCTAAACTATCAAATAATATGACTAACTCAACTCTTCTAATGTAATATTTTGAAGCACATAATATACAAATCAGCCACCTTGTATTGTCAAACTTCAATTTATATTCTTATAGATATCTATTTTCTTAATAGATTGAATTATCTAATAAAAAATCTAAATAATGTTTGTAGCTATTGAATTGCTATCTACTGTCAATCACTCCAAGGATGTGGATGATATGTACTGCGTATTTTTTAAGGAACTAGGAAGATAAGCTTCCACGATACTCAGAAGATGATATAGTACAAGTTATTTGTACTACCAAATCATCCAAAATTTCCATGTCTGTAAAATAGTAGTCCTAAGGTTGACTCAGAGCCACGAAAGTGATAGATACAATTCTTTGACTCATTGAAGTGATAGAAGCTTATTCAGTCATTTTAACTGCAGACATAGATATGACTTTAATTGGCAGCTTATGAGACTAGATCTGGAAGAAATTGAAAGAGCAGCGAAATAAGTGATATTCTGAAAGCAATGCACACAATTTTATTTTTTTTATTAGTTCATCTATTGATTAAGCTTGTTCATGGAAAGTATTCATGGGGCCACGCTGAAATCAATGAAGTACTCACTTGGTAAATGTCTTGTCTACCAATTTGTTTTGTTTACTAGTTCATATTCATCTTTCAAAAGAGAATTAATGAAATCTTTTTGTGATAATTGGGAGGTCAAAGGTTTAAAACAATGATGCAGTGCAAGGTAGGAGAATCCCCAATGGAGATGTCCTAGCCCCCAGCAAATAAACACACAATAGAATATAATAACAATACAGAGATAGAGATCCACGCAATGCCAATACTCATAATAGAATCATCATATTTTCATCCAACATGCCCGGCTGTAAGGCCTTCTGGGTTACGGCCAAATATAATGCAATTACAATAGAAACTCCACAAGATCTCGCAAGATCCAAACCAAAACCCTAGCTAGCCCAGATCCACACACTGGTAGGAACCCCCAAGGAAGATCTAAACTTGTGCTCGCAAGCCCACCAAGCAATCTCCTTGTTTCCCAAGCCGCAGCTACTAGCTCTCCTCAAAATTCGCTCCACAACCACCTCCTCTTCTCCCAGGTGGGTGAATGATTGCCTAAAGACTTCCCCCACAACCTCTACTTATACCAATCTAAGCCACAAGTCAGCCCTGAACATAAATTAAATACAAATACCGAAATTAAATGCCACAAGTCGGCCAACAACAACAATTAAATGCCCAAAATAGATGTCTTAGTAAAATCACGATATCTCCTAGCTCCAGATGAATTAGAACTCGTGCTTCGAACCGTAGGTAGAAATATAGGCCCTCTTCAATCCCTGAAATTTTCAGCCTCTAAATCTTTATGTAAAATTACTTATACAGCCTGAAATAGGCACCAAATTCCTAAGCAAGGCCGAGCACCCCTAGGCCATGCTAAGCAACCAAGACCATGCCAAGTTCCATTAAATACATCAAAACCAATTACCCAAGACCCAATTAGGTTTATCCAACTCTACCAAACCCCTCACATATTAAAATAAGTCCACATGACTCCATCAAATTTCCCAAACATGCAGGATAGCCAACTACCCTGGGATGCTCCTGCATCAAACAACCTCATATATATATATATAATGTTGTGGACCCATTTTAAGTAGTGTGTCTTAAATGTGACAATACATGTATAAGTGAGATAATCATGCATGAGTTCAATTCATAACATTTCTATATTTCAATCACACAATCGTCTATTCTTAAAAAGTTAGCTTTGATTACTTGGTCTTCCATTTTTTCTCTAGATTAGATCTATGTGTGTAGACTCTACCCATGTCACTTTCCTAGTTTGAAACCTAAATTTTCAAAAATTCAAGCTCAACATAAATTTCACTAAAGTTTCCTTGTATTAGTTGTTGTGAACCAACCTAACGTATGTTGGTTTTATTAGTATAGGGACTTATCTTTGACCATTTATCAAGAGCATCAGAAAAAATCAATGGATAATTACACTGACACATGTCATCCTAGTTCTATTACGTGTTTTGATATCTTCAATATTTTAGCCTATGCTAAATTATCTGAATCCAACTAGAGCTCCAACTAAGGAGAAAATGACACTTATTATCTATTAGATTCCCAAGTATTCCTAAAGAGCTATGTTCCTTATGAAAATTCATATATCAAAAATCAAGGTCAACAAGTTTCAATAATTCACACCATAAACCTTGTAAAACATAATTCGGTCCTTGTGAAGAGTCATATGACCTAGGGGAAATGTGTTAAATGAGCCAAGCATAATCAATATTTTTTTCAAAGATACATTGGTCTTCTCTTTTATCTTATTCACACCATAAACTGGAGGAGAACCCATGAGATAAGTTGTAGAGAAACATAAAATACTTAAACACATTAATATGTCATACATGTCAACATATCATAACAAATTCAATCTATATAGAAATCTAAAGTTGATTCTATATTTGAAAGACAAAAGATCTTTAAAAAGGGCATACCTTGTGTTTATAAAACTATAAAATTATTATGAAAATGTAACAAAAGGAGCTTGGTATACTTCAAAATATTAAAGAATGATAAAGAGGGGGAAGAGAAAAATACAAAATGCGGTGAAGCATCTATCGAATAATCTTCAATTAGCACCAAATTAACGAATGAGAGTTGGCATGAATATGTAGTTAAGAACTTTATTAGTAAACAATTAAATCCATGATGAACTCCTACGCATGCAAAGTCCACCTATTACCTTTGAGAGTAGAGAGATTGTACAACCTAGACGAGAATGAGTCATACCTAATCATACTAAAATATAGAGGGTAGTGAGAAATCATCAACCATTAAGAGGAGTGAGAACACTTTGGACACGAGTTAGAACACATCTAACGATATTGAAATGGACTGCCTAAAACATTCAATACATTTGAAAAAAGCAATAAAGACACCAAAGAGAAGAAATGGCTTCTATATGAAATTTTTGATAAAATGGGTTTTGTTCCATTAGACAATAAGGAAGCCCAAGAAGCTCTAGATTTTTATACATTTCCTTTGAATTAGTATTCAAAAGAATTGAGAATACACTATCATGAAGGGGACCTTGAAAATCCCCAAAACAAGGTTTCCCACAAAGTTGGTCTCAATGACATGTACCAGGTATGGTATGAAAGTATTAGTTCTTTTGGACATCCTTGAACCATTAATTCCTAATGCATCTAGGAGAATGCTAACATGGAAAAGTTTGCAAGAAAATCCAAAAAGGTGAGGAGGAAAATGAAGAGGCAAGACCCAATATAACAATGGCACTATGGGAAATAAAATTCTTTGGATGGATGAATAATGGTCTATGGCGACTTTTAGGTACAAAACCATTAGAAGGAAAATAGCAAAATAGAATCAGTCATGAAGTAGAAATGGAACTCATGTGATCTAGAGGCTTGTAGTCAAGGGGAGCCTTTGAAACTAATTATTTTGACACTATACACTTTCTTCTAAATGCTAAAAGACAACATAAAATTATGAAGAGGTTGCAAGTGACATTGAGACATCCAAACTTAGGGGAAAAGATTCATTGATATCATTGATAAACAGATTTGTCATTGCGATTGTTTCTCTGAAACTGATTCTATTTGTTGGAACAGTAGTGACAGCTGCGCCAACAGTTAGAGAGATCGCTATGAAATTACAATCTTCCTCTATGTTTGACAAACAGATCAAAACTTAAAAAAAGATGACTAACTAAAAAACCAACAATAGACATATGAATACCATTTGAAATTCATGACAAATAACAATTTCAAAGAAGAAAGTTTAGAAAAAAAAATCTTTCTTAAACTTATGGGATTTCTATATGAGGCTATGGCCATCCATCATAGGATAACAAAAGTTTGAGTTTTGTCAGATATTATAGTGAGAAATGGGCAGAAGCTATGTATGCAAAGCACAAATTTTGACAGCATGAGATCTCATTGAATGCCATGATTACAGGTAGATGTAAACAAATTCACAACCTTTGCCAGTTTCCTTTATGCCAATATGGGAGACATGATTATGAAATGTGGATCTAAACAGATTGATGCGTTAACAGTTTGGTAGAACACCTCAAACAAATGTGATCTCATCGAATGCCTTTATCGTAGCGATTGATCAAGATGGGCTCATTCAAAAGGCTTTAGAAGAAGCTTTTAAGCAAATGCAATTGCCAGCTCGAAGCCCAATTTTGAATCTTTGTAAGCAGCCCCCACACCTACGTCAAAGTGGGTATTTTGCAACACAGTATGGACACTACAAGATAATGTGTGTGAAGTGTTTGACAAAATGCCTCTAGGGAATGTAGTCTCATGATGCCATGAATGGTCGTGAGGTATTCGTAGGATAGTTGTCAAATGGAGTCCTTGAAAGGGGTGAGCTTAAGGAGATCTTACAATCTTTCAAACTGAACTTTATTTGATGATGGAGTTTGAACTGTTAAATTCAAATAGAGATCCTAAACATGTTTTTGGAGGATTGTAATTCAAGCTTGAAGAAAAATGGTGATTTGGTGCAACAATCGGCTGACCCTTGTTTGGTTGTCGACGCTTGTGAGCCTTTTGTGAGGGAGGAATTGATAAGAAGTATATGGAATGAGGAACTTACTGCATATCAGCAGATATTTGAAGAAAAGTAAGTGACAAAATTGGACAAAGAATAGCATTGTTATGCTTGGATTAGGTGTCAATTTTGAGCTAAGTAAGAGATTTGGCACCTCTTCCACCATTCTTGGTGAATATCCTTTTGTTCTGTATCTAGTTTTGTAAACTAAGAAGAGCACAACTTACTGATATTGTTGATGTTATGAAAGAGAAGTCAGATGTTGCAATATTTATGCAAGAAGGGTTGATCACCAATTTTGCTAAAGATTCTCACTTTTTTTTTTTCTTTTCTTTTCTTTGTTGAGACACAATTATATTTAGTATACACAATGGACAGAATGCACCATTGTTGTAACGAAAGTTGAAATCGTTTAGAGCATTACAATGAACTTTAGAACTTGAGGAATTGTTAGTAGAAAGGTTTTGAGGGCTTATACTCTTGAAAGGATGGTGAAATCAGATTAAAAGATGGCTTAGAGAATTGAGCAAACGTTCTCAATTTTGTGGCTTACACGCATCCTGAATTGATGTATATATGTAACTACTGATTCACCCCATCATTTGCAAACACATGGAATTCCTCATGATTTTCTTGATTCTTGCTTGACTATTTGGCAGTCTTTATAGAACTCAGTTTTGGCATTGTGTTTAGTCACAGAACCCACTTTTGGCATCTAGGCATGGTTAAGAACAAGCATAGAGTAATGGTTATAAGGGAGAAGACTAATAGTCAAGAGTGTGTTTGATAGTTCTTGTATATTTAATATTCAATATTTTATTAATAGTTATGATTTTGAAATTATTATTGTTGATATTAACTATCTATAATTGAATGAAATGTATTTCTTAGTTCTAAAAAGTAACAAATCATGAGATGTCACATTAGGACACTAATAAAACATGAATTAGTGCAAATGCATTGGTCTCACTCTTTTTTGGGGTCTTTTTGGACACCTTGGCAAAAAGTATGAGATGTAGCCTTGAAAACTTAGTTATAAGTAGGGAATTTGTCAAGTCATTATAAAAAATTGGGAGTGATTTGAAATTTCCATATAAGATTTTGAGAAATGCACAATTAGAATGCACAATTACTTGATCCTTTCCCCTACAAAATTGTCATCTTAATTTACTTTTAGATTGATGCTAATTATGAGATGTTAAGAATGGAGATTGATGATTACATGATTAAAAAGAGATGAATATCTATTACATCCGTTTATTTTGAATCCATATCACATCATTTGAACGAATTAACAAGGCTTATTGATTATAAAATGTTTGAGAAAACTGCTACCTTTTTAGGCCAAATCTCTTATTACTGGAGCTAGTCCATATCCTTGAGACATTGGCTAATCTCGCTTTTGGTAGACTGCAATCTCACTTGGGGCATTTTTATGATGGACATGAGACATATAAGTGAACTAGTAGCTATACGTACGTTGAAGATTGGATATGGATATGGCTATGGCTTTTTCTATATGGATATAGTATTTTTCATATGGATATGAATATGACATTTCAATTGAAAATGAGAAAAGTTAAGAAAACTTATAATCTTGGTCATACCTTTGAATCAATAGTTGAAACAATTGAGAAGGCAAAGAGCTTGAAAATATCCAAAACAAGGCTCATCACAAGGTCAGGTACATAGAAAGTATGGTGTGAGATAACTAGTGATTTTGGATGTCTTAGAAATATCCATGGCTGATGTATAGATAATAGGATGTTAGAATGGAGTGATTGTATGAATCTCCAAAAAGGAGAAGATGCAAATGGAGAGGTAGGATTGACAATGCTAGTAGCACTATGGGAAGTAAATTGGTTGTATCATTGGATGGATGATGGCTTGTTCACATGGATTTTGAGTTACAGAGTTTCCACAAGGAGAAGAAAAATGTGAGGCCAATCATGAAGTAGAAGTGGAGTCCATGAGACCAAGAAAATTAGAGTCGAGGGAAGCCTTCAAAACTAATTATTATAACACTAGAAACTTCTTTGTAGAGGCTAAACACTTAGCTTAAAATTGTTGAAGGACAAGGCATTAAAGGACTCAAAAGAGACATAAATTCTGATCACACTAATAAATTTGGCATCGATTTGCAATGGCTATGTGTCGCAATTGAGACAACCATGTGTTGCAATTGTGACAGTAATAGACGTCGCTATTTTTTAGTCACAAAATACGATGTCTTTCCTTTTCCATCGCAATTACGACTTCAATCTGTCGCTATGCAGCCCCTTCATTGTGACATCAATCCGTCGTAATTCTATGTGTAACCGTCGCAAGTGTGACGTACACCCATTGAAACTGCGACGGCTAGAGGCTTGTCGCATGGTCGCATGCGCTTGGGAAGCCGCATGCGATCATGCGACAAGCATGAAATCTGTCATAATTCTATGTGTAACCGTCGCAAGTGCGACGTACACCTAGGCAACTACGACGACTAGAGGCTTGTCGCATGGTCGCATGCGCTTGGGAAGCCGCATGCGATCATGCAACAAGCATGAAATCCATCGTAATTTTATGTGTAACCGTCGCAAGTGTGACGTACACCCATCAAAACTGCAATGGCATTTGGGCGTCGCCAATACAGCAAATCCGTCGTAATTCTATGTGTATACGTCGCAATGGCGACGAACACCCAAGTAACTGCTACGGCTAGAGGCTTGTCGCATGGTCGCATGAGCTTGGGAAGCCGCATGTGATCATGCGACAAGCATGAAATCCATTGTAATTCTATGTGTAACCGTCGCAAGTGCGACGTACACCCACTGAAACTGCAATGGCATTTGGGCGTCGCAACTCCTTCCAAAGTCAAACCCAAAAGTAACATGTGAAAATGTATTAAAAGCAAGTTACCAGTTGGGCTAAAACACTCTCCAAAGCATGTAGCATGATTCGAAGCACAACTCACCATGGCAAGATCATCTCAAGTCTCTTAGCATTTCCTTTGACCTATATCTGGACCCAAACTACTCAAATTAAGTCCCCACAAATAGTTGAGTTGACCAAAAGCCAACACAGCCAGTAGAATAGTGCATGTGACAACAAATCTACACCTACGGAGCAAACCATCAAAAGATATCTGAACTGAAACATTGCACGAACCATTTGACCAAGTCCACCAAACTGGATAACCTGAAAACCCATTATGGAGCAATGCAAGCCATTCTCCAAAGCCTGTCCAAACCATCCTGACAGCCAACATTATGATCATCCAAACAACACATCAAATCTTTGTCAAATAATCAATTGGGGATCTACACACATGATAGTGCAATACTCACAATAGTCAATCATTATATCCAAAGCCGCAAGTAGTCATCTCCTCAAAGCATTCTTCAATAAGATCTTCAAATACTCTTTCCTACATATTATTGTCTATCATACTTCTATCTTCCAGATAAGTTACAAACTCCCTCAATCATTATTCAAATCTTCTTCATCAATCGATGTCATAGCCTTAGTTACTTCCTTAGTCATTATTCAAATCTTCTTCATCAAGCAATGCCACAACTTTGGAAACTTCTTCAAATATTCTTCCTTAATCAATGTCACAGACTCAATATAGTCTCAGCAACCTTCCATCCTTCCCAAACTGACATTAATGCAACTCCAGAGGTTCACATCAATGACAACACAAATCACAATGCTAACACCATTTGCTGAAACTTGATACATATCTTTGAGGAAATCATCAGTCTTACCATCCACAAGAATGACTAGTTGTCACCTATCTCTAACCTGTTTGATGATGAGGTATCACTACCATATGATTTTATTGTCTAACCTTTTTGTGCTTAGAAACTGTCTAAACGTTTTGTGTCCATAGAAATTGACATGATTTATCATGACAAACATGATCCACTCGTATCACAGCTTGCAAAATGATGTAGTGTTCTAAATTATAACTGTGAAGTGTATGTTCATAGTAAAAAACACATTTTTAAGAGTGAACTCCTTTAGCCATAGTCAAATCAATCGATATTCCATTTCAATATTTAGCAGATTTATGGTCTGACAATCATTAGACAAAAGAATTAATGTAAATTCTCATTAATATAAGAATCATAAATCAAAAGATTTTCCTTTTGATAATTGCAATTATTATTGGTATGTTTACTTAAAATTTCTAGCAATGGTAATCACACATCAATGACAAATCAAGCAGCAAAATTTTCACATATATACAAGGAGCGTGCTTGGTCAAAGATATCAATTTTTATTTTCTGTATGGCAATATGGTTGAGGAAGTTTGTACACAATTTCAACTCTTATGCCTGAGGAAGACTGCTGGTTTTAAGAGAAAATGCTTTATTTTATGTGCAGATTCTTATAAACTCCGTGTTATTCATATAAGACTATTATTTAATGCTAAATTTTTCATGACCTGCAATTTTATATCAAACTTCTTCAATATTTGACATGCCCTGGTTGTCATTACAGCATGGCAAATGTATTCTCTGAAGGCCTTGTTCTAATTGATAAGAGCAGATTAAGTCAGCAAACGCTGTTAGATGTCTTGGTAGGCTTCTTTATGCATGCTTTTGCAGGGAACCCTATCTTTTATTTTGGTACTTTTGAGCATACTTTTAAGTTCTATTACAACAAATAGGTAGGTCATAACATGCAATGCTAAGGACATTGCAAAGAGGAAAATGGTTTAGGACAGCAAACCAGTGCCATATTTGCTAATACAATGATTTATGATAGGAATTAGGTGCAATCAGCAATCCTATGTTTAAGTTGAAAGGGCCAGCTATGATTCAACAAAAGTTCCCCTCAGCATTTCCATTGAAACATCAACAGAAGGATATGCGTTTAGCACTTGCTCTTGGAGATGATGCTGGAGCATCTATGCTTGTAGCTGCTGTAGCCAATGAGGTATCTTAAGTTTATCTTTCTCTCTTTGTCTACCGGAATGAATTTAAAAGCTATGCTAGCAATTGGCTCAAATCACTTTTACAATATATATATATATATATATAGGGTAAGGAGTTCTAGCCTATGGTTTAATCTCAATTGTCTGGTTTTTAAAATTCTTAAGGTTTTCAAGAAGGCCAGAAGCATGGGGCTTGGTGATCATGACTTTTTAGCTGTCTATCAAGCAGTGAAGGAGCCATAAAAGACTTGTAAATCTCATGTGCACATGATGTCATGGATTGTTGGAATTAGACCATTGAATAGTAGAATTACTAGATGACACGTGTGCATACACTTTCTTCAAATATCCCATGTCACATTTTGAAGATGGTGGATATGCCATAATTTATTGACTTCAGGGAATCATGCCCTTCAAAGATTTTGAGACATAAATAATAATATTATATGTGCTGTAAACATGTTTGCACCTAATTCATTGTGCTCTTTTCAGCTGCATAAAGCTTTCTGAATCATGTCACCACCCAATTAATTGATTTTTTTCCCTTGCAATTTCAAAATAAAGATGAGAAAATATTAGTTCACGAAACATTTATTTATATATTTTTACTTACTGGTTATATTTCTTAGTGATTACTGACTAATTTATAAATATTTTCTTAGTACAACTAGGTGATTAAGCTTCTCAGTTGTTTAACATTCTATATTATGATGACCATATTCATGAAACCCTCTACATGTGAATCCAAAAGCCTTTCATGGTCTAGGGTTTGAATACTCTCAAGAGTAAGACTTTAAGGGAAGGGAGAGATGAGATATATCTCGACATAGGTCTTGGCATAAACTAGGTGATCTTTCCCATGAAAGGGTCTAGAGACATCAACACTTTCAACGAGTTTTCAATCATCTCAAAAACATAAGGGGGGCAAAATTCTGGAGGGAGAGCATAGAAATGTATCCAAGCCAATACCATAGATGGGATTTATTTTGAGGAATAGATACTAATATGCTAGTGCTTCATAAAGATTCCTTCATTCTTAAGAAATAAGGACCTTCACTCGAAATCCATCACAACTATATTCATTAGAAAAAGTTGCAATGAACTATCCTTTATGAATCTCCTATTCTCCTTTATTTTTCCAAATTTTTCTTACCCAATAATATAGATCTTCAAGGGGAGTTTAGACCTCAAGGAATCTACAAATCAAACTCTTGCTATGCAAAGACACAATTTTTCTAAATTCCAAAAAATCAAGATCGATAATTAGAGATTCCTCCATGGTTGGCACACATGTATGTGTTCCCTTTATCATTTGGTCATTTTTCTTCCTTATTGCAACTATGGAGACATCACCTTTCTTCTCCTCCAAGGATGCACCTAATCTATAATGGAACCACAAAGAGGAGAATAATCCTCTCCAACTTTGGTTCATAATGGAAAAACTAATAAGCAAAAAGATTTGAAGACAAAAAAATAGTAGAAAACCCAACTAAATATTTAAAAGAAACCCTAGCAAACGCTCATTACAATCTAATTGCTAGTAAGAAACTCCACGCAAATCTTGTTACAGTCTAGTTGTCTATGTTAATTCATTGTTAAGGTGGCAAATCTTTCAATTTTTTTGGGATAATGAAAGAGTGTTATATTGGAGGCTCTCATCTTGAAATATGATGATAAATACGATGGGTATATTTATTTTAAGGTTGTAAGTGAAGTATAGTTAGAAATTGGAAATGCTCTGGCAGATTTGTATGTAGTAGAATGTGGAACCCTAGGCTTAGCTTGTGAACTCTGATAGAATTTCTGTAAAGGAATGTAGAACCATAGACACTGCATGTGAACTGTTTGACTAAATTGCTCAAAGAAATATGGCCTCATGACGTGCCATGATCTCTAAATGCACAAGATAGACATATGAAAAGACCAATTAAACTTGCTCTATATTACTATTGTTATGATGGTTATTTCACCATTTCCTCCTGATATGGGACTGAATCCATTCAAACGGAGGGTACAAATGTGGTAAAGATGAAGGAAATGAATGTGTTGGGTTTCCTTACATACAATAATAATGAAGAGTCTATGAAGAATTACCTGGAAAAAGATTTTTCCCTCCGTTCCTCTGCCTCAAACTCTACTCTGAGTCTATGAAGAATTACCTACAAGAAGATGTACCAAGAACTTTAGAGTAGTCACAGGGTATTAGAGTACTATCAGATACAAATCTTCAAAAGACTTCGAAAAGTATAAATTTGACAAAATAGAGAAATATTTAGTATCTTATTGAGCTTTACTTTGTTTCGAGAATAGTTTAATATTCTCTACTAAACAGGGCCAACCACGTGAAGGTGGAAACTCATTTGGCCCCACCCCCCCTCCCCCTAACATCACTCTACATTCCCCGTTAACATCTAACATTCATTCATTCTTTCAACCATTAATAAAATGTAACATTCAATCAATATCACATGGTAACATTCATTAACACATTAGATTCGTTAACACACAACATTCATCAATATTCTGCATTAACACATAATTCGTGAACATTCATTAGCACATAATTAAATTCATTGAGACATAAAATTCAGTCATTATCAATTAAGGTATGTAGATGACAATCATTTCTTTTTTTTCTTTCTAATTTTTTTTTCTATGTAAGCTCTAAGAGGAGCATCAGTGTTATCATCAATTCCCCCCTCATCAGTTGTTTTGTTCTCTGTTCTTGATGATCTCAAATTCCTATGCTGCTGCAAAAGGGGGTCCTCTGCAATAACAAATAAAAGAGTTAAATTAAAAATATTTTATTATAATTGTTACAAGTATTTAATTATTTTAAAGAACATAACTGTGGCGCTCTTTACCTGATCTAGCCACATCATTTTGTCTGGACTCAACCTCAACATGCTCATGAACACCGACCCCTCAATCCTCTATAGCTACTATACAAAATGTTACGTTAATCCAGACACCAATTGCAATTACATATAAAAAATTTAATAGCAAATGTATACCTCCACCACTAGGATGCACATCATGCGAACCTTCATCATGCATAGATTGTGTAGAAGGATTGTCAGGCTACATTCCAATATCCTATGCATTGTTATCATTGCTTGCTTAAAATAGATATGCTCACTTTATATTGAACTTAACATCAAATAGACTAATTGGTAAAGTATTCAATTTGAAATAAATTTTATTTAGCTTATTTACTTGTGGCTCAGATGCATCATTATTAGAATCTTGCGCACTGATTTCATTATTAGAACCTTGCACAAAAATAGGCCACACCGAGTAAACAGATCTCATCTCTCCAAATGGATTGACACCATCCGCTACCAATGAAAGCCTGAGATTACAAGGTTCTTCTTTGAAGTGTTGCCACTTTTCCTCTATGTGCATAAATGCCGAACCATCCGCAGGGATTCGAATAATGTCATCTTGACTTCTATTATGTGCATGGTAATCCATAAATTGTGCCAAGCTAGAGAGATCACAATTATATGAGTCAAACATAATCATGAAAAAGCACATAAATTAGTTATTATATGCAATTAAAAGATGTTTAGGAGAGGTGAGGAATGGACACCACAAGTAAGTATTTTCAGGACTAATTGTTTAATACAAGGTGAAGTTTATAAATTAGTCATAGATTCAGGTACTTGCAGCAATCTAATATCATGGGATGTTGTCAATGCTTTGAAACTGCCTATTCAACACCATCCTAGGCCTTATTATGCTACATGGGTGGATGAAAATCAAAATTTCATAGTGCATTATCAGACCATGTTAAATTTCTCAATAGGTGGGTACTCTGATCAGATTCTATGTGATGTTGTAAAAATGAATTGTGCACATGTTATCCTAGGAAGATCTTGGCAAGTTTCTAGGAAAGTGTTACATGATTGCTTCACTAACATCTACCAAGTGTGGAGTAATGGAAAAAGGTTTGAGTTGATACCATTGCCTTGCAAGGGAAATGAATCTCTCCTCATAGGAAGAATCAGAGAATTGGATACAGGTCAGACTGGGAAAAGCATAAAGTTGGAACAACAAGTAGTGGAGAATAAAGGATAGAGAATTCTGAATTCTGTGACAGAGATAAGGACAAGATTTAAAGGTGGTGAAGGAGTGTTAGTGGGGGATTGGTACTATCCTATCAGAGGACATGAAAAAGATAATGAAAAGATGGTGCAGTAGCAGTTGGAAGGACAGCAGGGGTACTGCCCCAAACAGGCAGAAATAAAGACTGTCCAGACAGTCAAGAAAACAACCAAGGCAGCAATGGTGACTACCCCAAGGGCAGGAGTTATGATTTATAACAAATGTTTGAATGTTTTGCATGCAAGACATCAGAAAAAGAGACACTTTACCTTAGGAGGTTTCATTCCTATGCACCATATGCAGAGATATGGAGGAAAAGAAGCAATTTATGCCAGACACGGTTCTTGGGACAAGAACATCTTTAAAGGTGGTGAAATTGATACAGGAGCATCATATGCTTGTCAAAGGCACATTGGAGATCCAAGGAATTACAGAGGTCATGGAGCATCTCCTGGATTCAATTGGGCAATCCTTCAACCAATCATGGCACATGGAGGCATTGGAAGTCATGAAATTGCATAATGTCCTAATGGATTTCTATGTTGAAAAAAAGTTGTAATTGCATCTTAGGGTTGCCTAGGGTAGAAAAGACATTGGATAGGGTCCTATAGGTTATCATAACCTTACCATGTCATTACATAAATCAAAAGATTCAATAAACTTTTTAAGAGCATAGTTTAGTAGTTTAAAATTTGAAATTTGAATGTTAACGGCTATAAAGCCAATTTGGAAGGAAACTCCATAATTCAAATTTTAAGAAGGATTAGCAAATGAAACCAGTTGGAGATGGTTAAGAGGGGTAGTTACCATGCTTGAGTCTATAAATATGTGTTTGTATGGACTGGAAGATATAATGGATGGACTGTCTCAGAAAAGTGAATAGAAAAAGCTTGGTTTGAACAGCAATTTGAAGCATTCTTGGTTTTTTTGCATATCTTTGGATTGGGAATGTATTGTGCTATCTTACCAAACATTTTTTGATGATAATAATCGAGTCTTGAATCCATTTGGTGAGTTTGTTGTTCAATTTTATTCACTACCTGGCTGTAGCAGACAATTTTCAAGCAATTTTGTAGTTTTTTTTTCATTAAATCATGCTCATCCCATGAAATGTCCACTGTTTCTTCATGGAATGGCACTCTTCTAACATGTACAAATGCTTCTAACTCTGTAATGATATCTAACCAGAATATTTGGTGGCCACCAACAATAAAAAGGTGAAAACAAGGGTTAAGGATTGAAGGGACAATCCTATAGAGAGAGATTTTCCTTAAGGAGGGCTGTGTTTGAGTTTTTATTCATGGTTATGATGTTGAAACATTGATGTTTGCACTTGGAATTAGTCAAAGAAGTTGTTACACATGTGAGATTGGTGATAACCTAGGAACAAGGGTTTATAAGGGATGAATTGGGGTTTTTGGGGATGAGAAACCCATAGACTGAAATTGATTGTGTATTTGTCTAATTGAAGGCATTTGATGAGCCTATACAAAGTTTTAAGTCCATACATTAAGTATTGCTATATGTTGCTTTGTAAATGCACTAGTTGTTCCATTGTTAAAGACAGGGTCATTGTGAAGAAACTTTGATTTTTGCCAAAGGAAGCCCATCCAATCTTGACATATGTTTTATATAAGGATAAAGGGTATTTGAAAAGGTTTTTTGTTCAGAGAGTCACTTGAGAAAAACAAAAGATATCTTCCAATTTACCTTGCTGCTGTTACAGAAATTGAAAATTGTCATTGACAACATTTTGGTTTGCTATGCATTTTTACTTCAGAGGTGTTGAAACTTGAAGGTGATGTTTGGAACATGTTAGATATGCTAAAACAAACCTATTGAAGCCTTGAAACCTCCTAGAGTTGACTATTTGTAGATTTTTCCCATCAGGACCTAGAAGGGTCACTTGGAACACTTATACAATTTTGCTCATTTTGGGTTGTTTAAAGGGTTCATCATTCTATCCTCTACATCACTCCCATTTTAGCACAAGCAGAGAGAATGCTGACAAAGGTTGCAAAATTAGGATTTACACCTACCAAGTGTATTTGATTGAAAGTTTCTACAACCTTTTCAACAAATCCATCTTGTGCATATCTTGCAATTGTTGCAGTCCATGAGACCACGTTTCTCTGAGGCATTCTCTCAAACAATTTATGTGCCTTGTCTATGCTTTTAAATTTTGCATATATGTCTATAACAAAATTTCCAACTATAATATCTCATGAAAACCCCCCTTTCATTATGCTTTGATGGATATCCATACCCTGTTCCAAAGATCCTATTTTGGCATAGACAAGGAGTATGTTGGAAAAGGTTATGGAATAGGCACGGAGTAAGAGGAGTTATAGAATGAATAACTTTGTGAATCTTCCACTGTACTAGACCAACTTTGTGAATCTTCCATTGTACTAGACTACCTCAGTTATCTTCAATAAAAATATTTGTTAAATATGGAGACGTATCAATCTTAAGGCATTTAACTTAATTTCATTGTGTAATACATAAACCCAACATCTGAAATAGGCACCTTGAGGTTGATGAACTGAGCATTTAATGGATCTCTATTTTAAACTTTCAAAGATATCTGCATTAGTTCTTATTTTCACATGTTCCCTTCTTTCTTCTTCCTCCTTGCAGCCTCCTTTCAAATGAGTTTCTCTTCTCCCTTCTATATCTCATGTTTGAGGGAGTCACAACTTTTCATTTCATGCCTTTTGACTATTCGTTAAATTTAATTTTATTCTTTTAAATTTTAATTTTAATCTTATTTTTATCCTTTTGTATTTTACTTTATTATTTTTTATAATTAAATCCTATTCAAAGAGGGGACATTACGATGACAATTTGGTAATTTGGGGTGAAATTGCGTAGTTCTTTGAATAACTCCATGTAGGCTAGTCTAGTTGAGGTGTTTAGGCATGCTCAGGAAGGCATTTTGCATCCACTTAAATTTAATCTTTAAAAGTTATTTATAACTCACTTATGAGATCATAGAATCAGATTTCAGAGGCATTTCTCTCATGGTCTATATCAACATTCAGTACTCTCTTCTTCTTGAATTAACATGTTTATTCCACTATCATAATTTTGTGGGGATACATCAAAACTCCTCGAGATCCTTGTGAAAACATATATAGTAAGGGCTGTAGAAAAATAAAAACACCAAACCAAATAATAAGCCCCCATAATGTAAAGCTAATATAGGAATTCATGAACTAAATTTAGTAGCTGAATTTGACTATGTTAACTGTCAATGCAAATATCATCTTGTAATTGTTCTATCTAATGTCCTTTTTTTCAAAATGAAGCCCAGTTGAAACCCAAAATGCCCATCATATATTTAAATTCTTTAAGTGGATTTTGGGAATTTTGCACTAAGGAAATGGGATTAAAATTATAATAGAGGGCCTCAAGTAAAGTGAAAATATAAAAGAAGGTCTCTTATCATTAAATTTTATTTTAAATAATTCCTCTCCAATATCAATCAAAATTCATGAAGGAAATTTGAAGATTTATATCTTTTAGATGAAATTTCTATTTAAAAAAGGCAAAGTGAGGAGGACGCATATTGATCTCTTCCTCCTCACTTTTATTCAGTGGTGATAGCCATTGAAGAAAGGAATGATCTAACCACATTCAAAGTGGTAGAATAGATAAGTTCTTTACAATCTCATGAGAAGTATATGCAATGTTCTATAGAAAGCTTGGTGCAAGCTTTCCAATCTCCTACAAAAATTGAAGAAACTCTCCCACGATTTATATCTTTTGGACAAAATTTCTATTTAAAAAAGGAAAAGTGAGGAGGACGCATATTGATCTCTTCCTCCT
Organism: Chamaecyparis obtusa; assembly: GCA_027943335.1. Classification (NCBI taxonomy): domain Eukaryota; kingdom Viridiplantae; phylum Streptophyta; class Pinopsida; order Cupressales; family Cupressaceae; genus Chamaecyparis; species Chamaecyparis obtusa. The sequence goes on along the minus strand of BSBK01000508.1, from coordinate 1,645,146 downwards.
CACTTTTATTCAGTGGTGATAGCCATTGAAGAAAGGAATGATCTAACCACATTCAAAGTGGCAGAATAGATAAGTTCTTTACAATCTCATGAGAAGTATATGCAATGTTCTACAGAAAGCTTGGTGCAAGCTTTCCAATCTCCTACAAAAATTGAAGAAACTCTCCAAAGACTTTTCCTCGCCCAAATAAATTCCAAGGAAATTTTAGCTAATAGAGGACATGGTAGAGAACAAGGAATAGGAAGTGGATCACTGAATCATTCAATGCAGACCTGTTCTAAACAATATGGACACGAAGGGAAAAAAGATTGACTTGAATAAGTCGAAAAACAATTAATTAAAGTCTTCCAAAGATGCAAAGTACTCTACATTCTTTGCGTGCATTTTGACAAAAGAAGACCAAAAGAATATGTGGTTCCTAAATAGCAGCTATTCAAATCATATGAAAAGTAAATATACCCTCTTTGTCAAATTAGATGATTCATAAGAAGTCTAACTTAAATTTAGTGATGATAAAGAAAATGATGTAATGGGTAAAAGTACCCTTGCAGTGAAGACTAAGCAAGGAGAAATTATTATATTCATGATACTTGTGCCAAAACTAAAACATAATCTTTTGAATATTGGGCAGCTAGTAGCATAAAATTACAAAAGTGTATTTGAAGATAACCACAACAAGATATTTAATAAATCAGATAAATATCGCTTGTAGCAAAGTCTTGTATGATAGAGAATATATTATTTCCTCTCCCATTGGTTTCCACTAAGATGCATGCATTCATGGATAACAGATGATTCGTGGTTATGGAACCAACAATACGGTCATTTTAAATTTCAAGGATTAAGTTTGCTTCACAAGAAGAATATGGTTAGAGGACTTCCTACAATTCAATCCAAAGAAGAAATTTGTTCAAGATGTGCACAAGCACCATCATGATAATTTTTCAGTGAACAAATCATGGAGGGCAATATCTCCAATAGAGCTTGTGTGTTGACATTTGTGGTGATATGCAAGAGGAGAAATTGGGTAAGGATATTTATTTTTTAACTTTTATTGATGATTTCCTTGCCACACGTTGGTTTATTTTCTTATGCAAATATCTAAGGCTTTTCAATGCTTCAAGAATTATAAAGCTATGCTTGAAAAGCAAATTGGGTATTATCTCAAAATACTCAAACAGGTAGAGGGGGAGAATTTACTTCCAAAGAGTTTTTTTATTTTGCAACAACTATGTCATAAAGAGAATTTACTGTGGCTTATACTCCCAAAAAAATGGTAATGCAAAAAGAAAGAACGGTACCATTATGAAAATGGCATGAAGTATGTTGCAATCAAAATGTCTTCCAAATAGTTATTAGGGGGTTGTGGCAACAATAGTATATATTTTGAATTGAGATCCCACAAAATCAATCAAGAACATCACTTAAAGGAAACTCAAAGTAGTCATAATACTTTTGTAGCTCATTTTCATGTATTTGGTTGTCTAGCATTTATTCATATTCCAATTCAAAGGCAAACGAAGTTGGATACAAAATCCCAACTTTGTATCCTTGTGGGATATTCCAATGCAACTAAAGGGTACAGGTGCTATAATCCTAGCACAAAAAATGTTTTTGATGAAGGGAGAGTCTATCAATGGAAAAATGGTGTACAACAAAATATACTAATAATCATGGGCATTGAAGATGGCAGTGTTCCTCCTCCCCACAAGCTCAAGTGGAAGTTCAAGCTCTAATAGGAGCTCAAGTTCCAGTCCACCAAGTTCTTCTAGTAGCACAAATTCTGATGATAATTCGCATTAAGCATAAACTCCAAGCTCTTCAAGAAATGCACAAAGACTATTTGACATTTATCATAGGACTACAATATAAAACCAATCGTTAATTTTGCTTTGTTTAGTACAATTCAAGTGGAACCAACCCTCTATGTATGAAAAAGTAGTCAAAGGCAAAGTATGGATTAATGCTATGAATGATGAGATGAATGCCATTAATAAAAATAAAACATGGAAATTATTTGCAAGTTCCCAAAGATAAACAAGTGATTCATGTCAAATGGATTTATAAGGTGAAATATCATGTTGATGGTTCAATAGAATGACACAAGGCTAGACTAGTCACCAAAGGATTTGCACAAACACCTCAAGCAATTTATAGAAACTTTTGCTACAATTTTTGGACTTGATACAATCAAGATTATATTGGCTATTACTACACAATACAAGTGACTAGTATCTCGGATAAATGTAAAATCTATCTTCCTTAATAGTTATACAGATAAGGATGTCTATGTGGAACATTCAACAACTTATGGGCTATGAAATTCTAGGCAAAGAACAATTAGTTTACAAGTTTTTAGAAAAAACACTTTATGGGTTGAAGCAAGCTCCCAGTGCCTAGTATACAAGGATTAGCAGTTATTTCTTGAAGAAAAGATTTAGTAGAAGAAACTAAGAGCCAACCTCATATGTTCAACATATTGATTATGATATTCTCATTGGTTGCCTTTACGTCGATGATCTTATTTATATAGGTAACAACAAAGCTCTCATGGAGAAAGAAATGAAACAGAAATATGAAATGTCAAATATAGGACCCATGCATTGTTTCCTTGGTGTGAAAGTTCAACAAAAATTAGAAGGTATATTTATCAAACCAAATATGTAATTTTAGAATATCCTGTCCAAAAATGCTCAACCCTCATTCTATTAGCTACTGAACTTCTACAGCTTTAACTGCTCATACAAAATGATTTGGTGTATTGATAGTTAAAAGAATTTTTAATTAAAAAATCATAACATAATTTTTAAACACTACTATTTTTTAGTGCACTTTTATACAGTGGATATCGTGACATGCCCTGGTTGGTTAACTTTAGAATATCCAAAAATTCTCAACAACCATTCTATAACTGTTGTACTTCTACAGCTTAAACACTTCATACAAAGTGATGCAGAACCATCGAATTGTCGTCGTAACTAAAATGGTAATAGTTACACCCCAGTGACAAACATGTAGATTTATCAAAAGACTCAGTGTAGTCTTGAGAGCCTTCTACAAGGCATTTTCAAATTTGTGCACTGTGTTGAGTGCTTTGTTGAAATGAAGGACATTGTCAGAGGAATGTTTAGGTTTTTAAACGATATTTGTAAACCCTAGTTGGGCTCGTGACTATATCATTTGAAAGCACAGTCCAAGGAATTTTTAGAATCTCCATGAAGCACAATGTTAATGATTGGTCTTATGACCTAGAAATATAAAGAATAATGTATGACAATAATACAACAAAGCTTTCACCTATCGGTGCTATCAAGAGTTTAAGGGGCAGTGTTCCATTTAATGGAGGCACTGATACAAATTAGTGTACAATACAGAAGTGACGCCCGAAGTACCTGAGCGCATGATAAAGGGAAGAGAGGGCGACACAAAAGGAGGAGGAAGTGAAGTTTAAAATCATACCTTTCTCGGCCTTTTGGATTCTGAATGTACAATGCCTTTCGCCGTAGAGATGCCTAACCGCAGAGATCTCCTCGTCCAACATACAAATTATCCAACGGATGCAAAAATCCCTCTCGGTGCTATTGAACATAGAAATGACCAACATTTTTTTTTTTTTCCTTATATCCCATTAACGTCGCAATTGCAATGTTGTCGGGTTATAATTGAAAAAAAAAAGCCAAAAACATATAACATTTGCCCGCCGTCGCAAATTGTCGTCGCAATTTCACCCCAAATATATTAGTGTCACAATCAACTAGAATGAGACCCAAATATTCATTCTTAATTGACATGAATTTCTTTAAAGAAAATAAAATTAAAAATACCCTACAAGTACCTCAAAACACTATTTCTTCAAAAAAATTTAAACTCCTAAATAGCATGAATTACATTATATGATTTTATTTTATTTTTTAATATTTTCCAAACTATCAAATAGCACAAGTAACTGAGCTCTTTTAATATTTTCAAGCACATAAACCAACCACCTTTTATTGTAAAGATTCTAAGTATCTTCTTCTAAATTTTAATTTGCTTAATAGATTAATAAAGAAATATCTAGCAAAAAATCTAAACAATGTTTGTAGCTATTGAATCGCAGTCTGTACTGTGCATTTTTGAAGGGACAGTCATTTCATAGGAGATAATCTTCCACAATAGTCAGAAGATGTCTGTAGTACTACTAAGTAATCCAAAATTTATGTACCTCGGTAACATACTAATGTCCTAAGGTTGTCCCAGAGCTACACTGCAAGAGATAGATACAAATCTTTACGCCAGTGAAGTGACAGAAGCCTATTCAATCATTTATCAGAGGCAACATAGATATGACTTAAATTGACAGATTATGAGAAATCTGAAAGAAGTTAATATAGAAGCAAAATAAGTGGTATTTTGAGAGCAGTACAATGGATAAATATAAGGGGACAATGAGAAATCAGCAACCATTGAGGAGTGGCCATGTGTTGGACAAAATCTAACATGTATGGTTTCACATATCTATAAGATTGATTTTTATTGCTAGCATTTGCCTCTGAAGACATATATGTTTTGAGATATTCTTAAAGGCAAGAGATGACCCATATGAAGGTTTTGACGAACATAAAATTGTATGAATATGTATTTATATCTAGTTGAATCATAAATATCAAGTTATTGAAGTATATATAAATAGATTATGAAATAATAATAGATATTCTTAAAAGCAAGAGATAATCTATCAATTTTTTTATTTTTTTTGTATTATAGAAATTTTGAACTCAGTATCATCTAGATGCCTACAACATAGTTTTTGTCAATTAATCAAATGCCCTTCATCCATCAAGTACACTTGACTATCATATAAACTTTTAATTTTTTATAAAATTATTTAATTAATTTAACTTTCTCTCATTTTTAAAAAATTGATTTTACTTTTAATTGTGATATCTTTATTTTTTATTAATGAAATCAAATAATTTTTATCTTGATTTTTTACCTTTTGATTCTTATATTTTATGTTCTATCATGAGTATGTATCATAACATGTCCCACAACGTCTGTTGTTATTACTTAGAAGCCAAAATAATAGCTCTAAGCAATTAAGTCACATACTTCAATTAAAAAAAAACCCTCAAAATTCAATTTGTTATTTAGAATGTTAATCATCCAATAAAAAAATCTAAATAACGTTTGTAGCTATCTATTGCCAATCTCTCAAGGATGTGGACGGTTTATACTGTGTATTTTTGAAAGGACTATCATTTCATGGCAGATAAACTTCTGCTATACTCAAAAGATGATATAATACTACTTGTCTGTAGTATGTACCACCGAATCATCCAAATTTATATGTCTGTAACACACTATTGTCCTAAGGTTGTCTCAGAGCCACAGTGAAGTGATAGATACAATTCTTTGCTTCATTGAAGTGACAGAAGCTTATTCAGCCATTTTAACTGCAGACATAGATATGACTTGAATTGGCAGCTTATGAGAGATCTGAAAGAAGTTTAAAGAGCAGCGAAAAGGTGGTATTTTGATCAGAGCAGTGCAGACCAACTTTTTCTTTTTGGGTTCATCTATTGATTAAGCTTGTTTCTGCAAAATATTCATGAGCCCACGCTGAAATGAATGAAGTGCTGACTAGGTAAATGTCTTTTCTTCTAATTTAGTGAAGTGATGAATTCATTTTGTGATAAGTAGGAGGTTAAGCGTTTAAATATATATTTTTAAAAAAAGTAGTCCCCTTCTTAACGCAAATAAGTGATTTATAATTTGTGAAACATATTCTTATTGTTGTATGATGGAAATTGCATGTTATGGATCAATTTTAAGTAGTGTCGTAAATGTGATAATAAATGTATAAGTGATATAATCATGTATGAGTTTGGTTCATAACATTTCTATATTTCAATTACAAATCATAAAATTTATATATTACAATTAAGATGGACAAGTTTCAATAATTCACATCATAAATCTTGTAAGACATAATCTAGTTCTTGGGAAGAGGCATATGATCTTGGAGAAATTTTGTTAAATGAGTTAAGTGCCATAGATGCTTTTTCAAAGATACATTGGTCTTCTCTTTTATCTTCTTTCCATTCTACTTCACATTCTTTTCTTTTCTAAAAGTGTTCTTTTATATTATAATAGTATTAGTTTATTTATAGGTTTACTAAATATGTTAATATCTTCTCAAAGTTAATGTGGAAATATTTGTAGGCATAGTGATTATATTTAAATTTGATTAATTGATAAATAGGTTTGTGGGCACTTTTCCTTACAACATCAAACTAAAGGAGGACCCTTGAGACGAGTTGTAGAGAAACATAAAATGCTTCAACACATTAATATTTCATTTAAGTCAACATATCTTAACACATTAAATCTATATAAGAATCTAAATTTAATTCTATATTTGAAAGACAAAAGATATTTAAAAAGGGCATACCTTGTGACAACTATAAGAATCATTGTATAAAATGTAACAAAAGGAGCTTGGGATTCTTTGAAATATTAAATATTGATAAAAAGGGGGAGAAGAAAAATGCAAAATGGGCTGAAGCATCTACCAAATTATCTTCAATTAGCACCAAAGTAATGGATGATAGGTAACATGAATATGTAGTTAACAATTTTAACAGTAAACAATTAGAGCCATAATAAACTCCTACAAATGCAAAAGCCACTTATCACATTTGAGAGTGGAGGGGTTATACAATCTAGATGAGAATGAATCATACCTAATCATGATAAATATTAGAGGGTAATAAGAAATTATCAACATTAATACATTTGAAAGGAGCAAGAAAGATACCAAAGAGAAGCAATGACTTCTACATGAAGATTTTCATAAGAGCGGGTTTTGTACCATTTGACAATAAGGAAGCCCAAGAAGCTCTAGACTCTTAGACATTTCATTTTTATTAGTACTTGGCACAATTGAGAATACACTATCATGGAGGGGACCTTGAAAATCCCCAAAACAAGGCTTCCCACAAGGTTGGTCTCAATGACATGTACAAGGTATGGTATGAAAGCAATAATTCTTTTGGATATCTTTGGACCATCAATTTCTAATGTATCTAGTAGAATGCTAACATGGACAAGTTTGAAAGAACATCCAAAAAGGTGAGGAAGAAAATGAAGAGGCAAGATCCACAATATCAATGACAGTATGAGAAAGAAAATTCCTTGGATGGATGAATAATGGCCTATAGGGACTTTTAGGTACAAAGCTATCACAAGGAAAAGAGGAGAATATGACCAATCATGAAGTAGAAGTGAAACCCATGTGATCGAGACGAGAACCTTTGAAACTAATTATTATGATACTATAAACTTCATTATCAATGTTAAAGACAACACAAAACTATGAAGGGGTTGAAAGTGACATTGAGACATCAAAAGTAAGGGGAAAAGATTCATTGATCTCATATCATTTATGGGTCGTACTTTCATTTGTATAGATTGAAAGAGTAATCCAAAACTTGAAGAAAAGACATCCATTGATTCAAAAAGGATTTAGAGCTTAGAACCAATCAACTCAAATGGAACTCCAAGAATAAATCCAAATTAACAAAAATACTAAAAAAGAAGAGAAATCTTTATAAACATGTTTGTGTCAAACACTTAGTTTGGTGTAAATCTGAACATACTAATTACATTATCCAAACTAATTTTAAATATTTTCTAAAAGATTAAATAGAGTAAATAACTGATCTATTATTATATTTTAAACCATATAATATGCGAAACAACCACCTTTTATTCTAAAGCTTCCAAATATATTCTCTTAAATTTTTGTTTCCTTAATATATTGTATTGATAAAGAAGTATCCCATAAAAAATCTGAATAATTTTTGTAGCTATTGAGTTCCTATCTATGGCCAATCTATCTGTACTGCACATTTTTTAAAGGACTGTCATTTCATGGGAGAAGATTTATTTATGTTACTAATGTATTATGCATTCTTTCAATATTAAAAAAATATATATATTTGTGTCTGTAACATACTATTGTCTTAAGGTTGCCACAGATAGACAAGGTTGTTCTGAGATTGTTGCAGTGAAGTGATAAGAGGCGACAGAAATATGACTTATATTGACAGCTTATGAGATAAAGGCTGCAAAGATCTGAAAGAAGTTGACAGAGCATGAAAATAAGTAGTATTCTGAGAGCAGTGTATAGCAACTTTTTTGGGGTTCATCAGTTGTTTGAGCTTTGTCTTTTCAAAACATTCATTGGGCAAATCTCAAATCAATGTATTACTCACTCTTTTCTTCTAATTTTGGTTTATATACTTGTTCATACGTGGATTTTGTCGTAGAATTGGTGAATCATTTTGTGATAATTGGGAGATGAATGTCTTCAAACAATATTTTTATAAACATTGTTCTGGTTACGTAAATAAATGTTTTTTTTATATAATTAATGAAATTGGCAATGCAATTGTTTTAGTTGTTTGTTATGATGGTGAAAATTGTATATTTATATTTTTAATATTGAAGATCTATTTTAATTGGAGCATCTTAGATTTAATAATATTTGTACAACTGATATAATCATATATGAACTCTGTTTAAGTCACTTTCATAGTTTGAAAATTTTAATTTTAAAAATTTAAAAGCAAAATAAGTTTCACTAAGTCTCTTATATTAGTCATTGTGAACCAAGATAATGCATATTGTTTTGATTTGTGCACTTGCTATATATTTATAGACATTCATTTAATCGTTTGAAATTATAAGATCATCAAAAAATTAAGCAAAATCTTGTTATAAAGCATTTATTAAAATTATTATAAAAAAACATAGAAAAATTATACCAACATATCAATCTAAGTTTCCATGAATAAGGAAAAAAATAGATGAAAAACACATTATAAATACTCCAATTATTAAAAAAAAAGTATCCAATAAAAAATCTGAATAAGTTTTGTAGCTATTAAATTGCTATCTAATGCCAATTACTCCAAAGATGTGGACACTCTGTACTGTGTCATTTCATAATACTGAAAAGATATCTGGGATTCTGGAGTACTAAAAAGATATCTGGGATTCTGGAGTACTACTAAATCATCCAAAATTTATTTGTCTGTAACATACTATTGTCCTATTAAAGTTGTCTCAAACCCACAGTGGAGTGAGATAAAACAATAAAATTGCCTCACTGAAGTGACAGAAGCTTAGTCAATCATTTGAACTGGTGATATCAGAGATATGATTTAAATTGGCAGCTTATGAGAGATCTGAAAAGGTTGACAGAGCAGCGAAATAAGTGGTATTCTGAAGACCGATACAAAACTTTTCTTTGTTTATAAATTGATTAAGTTGGTATCTGCAAAAATATTGATGGGGAAAATAAAAAGACCAGTTAAACTAGAATTAGATTATTAAACAACACATTTTGATCATATGTTAAGGAATCCATAGAAGCTGATGAAACATGCACACATTTTATACTGTCAATCACTCCAAGGATGTGAACAGTCTGCACTATATATGTATTTTCGAAGGGACTATCATTTCATGGGAGATAAACTTTCACAATACTCAGAAGGTGATATAATACAAGTTGTTTGTGCTACCAAATCATCCAAAATTTATATATGTTTACATAACATACTATTGTCCGTAGAAGGTTGTCTTAGAGCCTGAGTGAATTGATGTGAGTTCATTCAGTCATTTTAACTACAGACAAAGGTATGACTTAAATTGGCGGCTTATTAAAGATATGAAAGAAGTTGAAACAGCAGGGAAACGGTGGAATTTTGAGAGCACTGCAAACCATTTTTTTTTTCTTCTTCTGATCATCAATTGATTAAGCTTGTCACTACAAAAGATTCATGGGGCCACGCTGAAATCAATGAAGTACTCACTTGGTTAATGTTTTTTCTTCTAATTAATTTTGTTTCCTCGTTCATATTCATCTTTCAAAAGATAATTAATGAGATCATTTTGTGATCATTGGAAGGTCATAAATCCATTTTTTTTTTTATATAGAAAGTTATTGTTGTGATGTAAATGTGTAGTTTTTCTTTTTAATGTATTTGTGAAATTGAAAATGCAATTATATTAATTGTTATTGTTGTAATTGAAAAGTTGTATATTTTTTAAAGTTTTTTTACATTGTGGATCTATTTTATGTAGTCTATGTAAAATGTTACAATAAATGTATAAGTAATATAATCATATACATGAGTTTAGTTCATTACATTTCTATATTTCAATCACACAATCATTTATTTCTAAAAAGTCATTTTCGATTATCTAGTCTCTAATATTTTATCCTAGATTAGATCTATGTGAGAATCTACCCAAGTCACTTTCCCAGTAGGAAACCTAGACTTAAAAAAAATCAAAAATCAAAATAAATTTCACTATTTTCCTTGTATTAGCTATTGTGAACCAACCTATTGCATGTTGTTTTGATTTGTGCAACATTTTATGTATTTATAGACATTCATTCAATCGTTTGAAATCGTGAGAGTAATCATCAATGAGTCATGTAAGGAATTGTCTTAAACCATTTATTAAGAGTGGGTGATCGATAATTACATTAACACATGTCATCCTAGTTCTATTGCATGTTTATTTGATATCTTCAATATTTTAGCCAATGCAACTAATTGGAACATGATACTCATTATTTATTAGATTCCCCAGATATTCCTAAAGACCTAAATTCCTTGCAAAAATTCACGTATCAAAATCCAAGATGGGCAAGTTTCAATAATTCACATCATAAGTCTTGTAAGACATAATCTAGTCCTTGAAAAGAGTCATATCACTGAGGGGAAATTGTGTTAAATGAGCCATGCATCATCAACATTTTTTGAAAGATATATTGGTCTTTTTTTTTTCTTTTTCTTGTATATCTTATTTCTATTCTACTTTGTATTTTTTTAATTTATTTTTTATCAGTAAAGGCCGAAGCCATAGTTTTTATATTAAGTAGAAAGTAAAATATACAACATCTATCTACAGCTAAAAACCATAATAGTGTTCGATCATGGAGTGTGAATAAATATAGAGCGCCAGTGCTCTCTCCATGAAATAAAAAGAACCGTTTTCTGGTATAACAAAATTTCCTTAAATGTAAATCTTTTCATGCTTTCCTTGTTCAGCTAAAAGCTTCCCAAAAGCTCTTGATAACGGGAATGTTGTGTGTCCTTCCTATCAACTTTCCGGATTCTAATGAGGATGTCAACCATTTGAAATTGATCTAATGTGTATTCCACATGCTGCCATATTAGCCAACTCATTAGCTTTACCATTGCCTTCGCGGTAGATATGGTTAGCCGTTATTGATTCAAATTTGGAGATAATACTCAAAATCACCTCTAAAAAGGATTGAAGTTTCTAGTTAGTGATGGCTCCTGATCTAATTGCATTTATGATTATCATTGAATCCCCTTCGATTTCCACTTTATTGAAGCCTAAATCCCTGACAAGAATTAAACCATGATAAAGGGCTTTAATCTCTGCTGCATTATTAGTATCTGGTTCTAGAGGGATGGCTAATTGAGCAATGATTTGACCCTCTAGGGAATGAATAATGCACCCAGCACCCAAAGGCCCAGGATTACCTTTTGATGCACCATCAAAATTTAATTTCACCCATCCCGGGGAAGGAGTTTTCCAAACACATGACTGTCTTTGAAGTCCATTATTATTACAACCTCTTCCTAAGGAACTAGGAGCTTTCAACCCGTGCCAGCTTTTCATCATCTTATCATCCCAACTGGTGTAAAATTTATGTATTGCTGAATATGTTTGATTTCGAGAATTCATGATCTCCACTATAGCTGCTTCAATTCTATTCAATATTTTCCCAATATCCATTGATTTATCTTGAAAGATTCTCCTATTTCTTTCTTTCCAGATTTCCCAGAGTAAAATTGAAGGAGAGATAATCCATAAGTTACCACACAAACTATCTTTGAAGAGAGTTGGCCAAGCAAGAAGATGCAATTGGAGATTTTGATGGGGAGCAGATTGCCAATTCAATTTCAAATATTATTTTCTTTCATAAATATATATTTTTATATTATAATGCTATTAGTTTGTTTATAGATTTAATAAATATGTTAATATCCTCTGAGAATTAATGTAGATATACTTGTAGACTTAGTGATTATATTTAAATCTGATTAATTGATAAATGAGTCTGTAGGCACTTTTCCTAACAATATCAAAATGACAAAATGGAGAAGAATCCTTGAGATGAGTTGTAGAGAAACATAAAATGATTAAACACATTGATATTTCATACAAGTTAGCATATATTAACAAATTAAATTTATATATAAATCTAAAGTTAATTCAATATTTGAAAGATAAAAGATATTTAAACATGGAATACCTTCCTTTCATAAAATTTATAAAATTGCAAGAATCATTGTGTAAAATGCAACAAAAGAAGCTTTGAATACTTCAAAATATTGAAGAGTGTTAAAGAGGTGGATGAGAAAAACACAAAATGGGGTGAAGCATCTAGCAAATTATCTTCAATTAGCACCAAATTAATGGATGAGAGATGACATGAATATGTAGTTAAGAACTTTAGTAGTAAAAAATTAAAGCCATGATGAACTCATACACATGCAAAAGCCACATATCACCTTTGAGAATAGATGGATTATACGATCTAGATGAAAATGAGTTATACCTAATCATGATAAATATTGGAGGGTGATGAAAAATTGTCAACCATTAAGAGGAGTGGGAACGTGTTGGACATGAGTTAGAACACATATCATCATACTAAAATGGATTGACCTAAACATTCAATACATTTGAAAGGAGCAAGAAAGACATCGAAGAGAAGAGATGGCTTCTATATGAATATTTTGATAGAGTGGGTTTTGTTCCATTTGACAATAAGGAATCCTAAGAAGCTCCATACTATTAGGCATTTCCTTTGAATTAGTATTTGACAAAATTGAGAATACACTATCATGGAGGGGACCTTGAAAATCCCCAAAACAAGGCTTGTCACAAGCTTGGTCTCAATGATGTGTACAAGGTATGGTATGAAAGCATTAGTTATTTTGGATATCCTTAGACCATCAATTCGTAATGCATCTAGCATAATGCTAACATGGAGAAGTTTGCAAGAACATCCAAAAAGGTGAGGAGGAAAATGAAGAGGCAAGACCCATGCAATAATAATGACACTATGGGGAATAAAACTCCTTGTATCTAGATGAATAATGACCCACAAGGACTTTTAGGTACAAAGCTATCACAAGGAAAAGATGAAAATAGAACCAATCATGAAGTTGAAATGGAACCCATGTGATCAAGAGGTTTGTACACAAGGGGAGCCTTCAAAACTAGTTATTATGACACTATACATTTATAAATGCTAAAAACAACATAAAATTATGAAGGGGTTGTAAGTGACACTGAGACATCAAAAGTGAGGGGGAAAGATTCATTGATATCATAATACTCATTGCTCATACTTTGGTTTGTATAGATTGAAAGACTAATCCAAGGCTTGAAAAAAGGACAATCAATAATAAAAAGGATGTAGAATTTAACGCCAATCAATTTGAATGAAACCTTAAGAATGTATCAAAATTAAAAAAATCATATATATATATATATATATATATATATATATATATATATATATATATATAAACTCAATAGAAACATGTTTGTGTCAAATACTTAACTTAGTGTGAATCTGAACATACTAATTACATTATTCAAACTATTTTTAAATATTATCTAAAATATTAAATAGTGCAAATAACTGAACTTTTTAAATATTTTAAACCATATAATATGCGAAACAGCCACCTTTTATTGTAAAGCTTCTATAAAAAATCTCTTAAATTTGTGTTTGATTAATATATTGATAAAGAGGTATCCAATAAAATATCTGAATAATATTGGTAGCTATTGAATTCCTATCTGTGGCCAACCTGTTTGTACTGTGCATTTTTGAAGGGACTGTCATTTCATGGGAGAAGAGATTTATTTATGTTACAAATTTATTTTGTATTCTTTCAATATTAAAAAAAGATTATTTATGTTAGTAATTACATGCTATTGTCTAAAGATTGCCATATTGCAAGTGATAGGTAAGGTTGTCCTGAGATTGTTGCAGAGAAGTGATAAGAAGCGACAGAGATATGACTTTTATTGACAGATTAGGAGATAAAGGCTGCAAAAATCTGAAAGAAATTGACAAAGTGCATGAAAATAAGTGGTTATATTCTGAGAGTAGTGTATATCGACTTTTTTTTTCTTCAATTTATTGAGCTTGTCTCTTCAAAATATTCATTGGGCAACGCTAAAATCAATATATTACTCACTTGGTAAATGCCTTTTTTCATGGGTAACAGGCCGAAGTCAAGATCTTCATGAGGCTCAAATAGACTCGAACACAAGGCCTCTTAGATGAGAGACTTGTGATTTACCACTACACTGTGGAGTATTCCCATGTGTATCAATTTTAAATAGACTGTCTTAAATTAAACAATTAATTGTACAAGTGATATAATAATACATGAATCAGATTCATAATGTTTCTATATTCCAATAAATTCATCATTTATTCCTAAAGATTTAGCCTTATTTGCTCGACCCCACTTTGTACTCTAGAATAGGTCTATATATGTAGACTGCCCAAGTCACTTTCATAATTTGAAAACCTAAGTTTTTAAAATTCCAAAACAAAATAAATTTCACTAACTCTCATGTATTAGCCATTATGAACCAACCTAATCTATGATGCTTTGATTTATGCACTATGATCAAGTTTATTGACATTATCGGCATTTTTTCAATCATTTGAAATCATGAGAGAAATCATCAAAGAATTACACAAGGACTTGTCATAAACACAAGGACTTGTCATAAAGAATTTATTAAAAGCATTATAGAAAAATCATTAGAGAATTACACCAACACATAATCTTAGGTTTATTACATTCTTACTTGATATTTTCAATCTTCTAGTCAATACTATTTATTGAATCCAACCTACAACTTGAACTTGATACTAATGATATATTAGATTGCCAAACTATTCTTAACGACCTAGGGGAAAGTCCCCAATAACCGTTAGGGGGTCCAATAACCATTACATTTTTGTCATGTTTACTCTCAATTACTAATATTAAAGGAGCCCCAAGGATTGTAACACATGTACCAATAGTCGATGTCAACACATGTATTAATAGCTGATCATTTTTTAGCTTTTTAGGATGGTCATTGGCCCATTTATGCACCATTATTGGGACATTCAATAACAACTACTAGGACATTTGGCCACAAGTACTGACATTTTTTAGTGAATGACTATTGGTGTAAGAACATAGCGGGTATCAGGTGGCACTTTGAGAATGTCATTTTTTGACCACTTGGTGTTCAATGATCTCTATAGAGAGATCCATGAATACCCAGAAGCTGAAACCTTTTTTTAAAGCTCTTAACTCACATAAGGAGCTACACCAAAAATATTATCAAAATTTGACTTACGGTTTAGGAGTTCTAGGTGTGCAAAGTTAGCTTGGGCGGCTACTAGGGACTTTCCCATATATTCCTTAAAAAAAAAATCATATTGTCACATCCCTACAGTCAATGCCTAACATGGAGGGACGTAGTCAGTAAAAATATCATTAAGAGGCATGGTTATCCATCAAAGTGCAATGATATTTTGTTAAAAGAATGGGAGAAATTACATGTGGATGTGACTTGTAATTATGAAGAGAGGTGTGCCATTATATTGGACCTAGCCAACAATAATGAGGCATGGTGTTCATGGGCTAGCCCAAAAAAATAATCTATTTTTCAAATCTAGCTCTCTATATGCCAAGAACAATTTCTCAAGGGTTTCTAAAGCCTTTTCCAAAGTCTAAATTTTGTCCATATCCTACAATCTTTGCATTTCATGAGATGATATCTCTTTGAGAAAACTGTACCAACATTATAATAGATGGATGCCTATACCTGTTATAAAGCTCCCATTTCATCACAAGCAAGGGAGGGAGGATGTTGGTCAAGTTTGTAGAATGTGGAATTTGCAAGAAATTTTCTAAGGCATTTCAACAAATCAATATGTGACGTCTCTAATTTTTTAAGTTTGTGGGACCATGTTTCTATTCTTAGAAAAAATATTATGCTAAGAAGAGTTTGATCTAATGCCTATAAAATCTATTTTAATATAGGAAGAGAGGAATCACCACTGAAGGGAGAATGTGGGGTAAATTTTATATATCCATAATAGTAGAAATAGTCACAAGGAAGTGAGTTCATCACCAAATGAATTTAGAGGATAAAAATGGGAGGAACAAGAGAAGAAATTTACATGGTGAGCAGGGATATGCGCAGCCAATGCTTAGAATGTTGTGAAATAAACCTAGGTAAGTCAGTAAAATAAAATATTCTTGTTTGTCTTTCTCGATGTGACACTATTTACAATATTGATAAGCGAATAATTATGTAAGTAAATATTCAATATTTTGGTGGACTAGACTTAGATTTTACCAAAGCATTAATGTGGTACAATAATAATTATTATAAAAACTAGTGCAATTACATCTTTATGTGTAATGGGTACTTCGAAGAGGTATGAAATGAAATGAAAAAATTTAATGACGTCCATGAGACTGGATTGGATAAAATTTTGGTCTATCATTTACATGTACATTTGTGGTGTACATGAATCCATTTGGTTGAGAGATCTATAAGGATGGAGAGAGGGAGAGATAAAGGGGTATAGGATATTGAAGAGATAAAAAAAATAGAGATATAGGGAGAGATGAAAGAAGAAATTGTTGGAATAACTGAGGCAAAGGATTGTTGAGTGTTGATTGGTATAATTTTGTGTTGGCAAGTTGTCTATGCTAAAGTATATGACTTGATATAGTGTTGTCATTATGGCAACAAAGTCATATAGCAGTTTGGAGTCAGCGCACTTAGTGTAAAGATTAGAATTCAGTTAAGTGTTGAAGATTGGACAGTGTACAGAGTTCCTGCAGCTCAGAGCATCAACGCATGTGTGTACAGATGAATTATGGTATACGCCCTGGAAGTTAAGTTTGTTAGAGTATACTTATGCTTAGTCTATGAGCGCATAAGTAGATATGCAAAGATGTGAAAGTTATAGTCAATTGAAGTTACATAGCCAGTGTATGCCAATAGAGAACAGAGCATAGAGCCGATAGTTAGCATTTTGGTTTGCAATTATAATTTAATGTTGTAAAGGCCATGTGCCCATTGTATTTAGGTTGCTGACATGTTTATATGTATAATTGTAAGCACGCTCAAGCCAATTCATTTGGAAGCATTGTTTGTAATTAGTTATAGGGCTAACCTAACTGTTTTGTTTATATGAGTGTATAAATATAAGATGTGCCCATTGTATTCGGCATGAAAGTTGTAAGAGAGTTGTGATAAGCATAGCAGAGGTATGCAAAGATAGCATAAGATCTATTAGAGCTTTTCTAGAGGTCAAAGCATCATCGCACCAAAGGAACTGATCTGACAAGTAGTGTCACAATGAACAGTTCACCTGCAGATATAGTGTATATCTGAAATCAGAAGGTTGTAGCCTTCACCATTTGAAAAGTGAGCTCTAGGACAGTGAGTCCACTCCCCTGATAGGGATCATTTTAAAAGACTCCTAATAGGGTCTGACCCTTAACAAGGTCTACTGTACTTAAAGCATTGTAAAGCTACTCCTAACAGGGTAAAGGATCTTCTTACAAGGATCGCAAAACACTAGTGTAGAATAGTAGTGGGTATCAAGTCCCACTGGGGTTTTTACCTATTTGGGTTTCCCCATAACCATGTTGGTGTCATGTGTTGATTTCATGTTTCATGTTTCATGTTTCATGTTTATGTGAATATTTAATTCAGTACTTAAGCATTTAAGTTCAACATAAAGATTAAAGTAAAAAGTTAAATTACAATGAACACTAATTCACCCCCCCCTCTCAGTGTTCCCATTCCCAACAATTGGTATCAGAGCACTGGTCCTCAGCAAAGAATTTTAACCACTTGAGGAGATCATGGACAAAATAGAAATGAAACATCTGAAGAAAAATCTTGAAGTTGCTCTTGAAGATTTGGACAAGTCAGAAAGAGAATCCGAAGAACTAAAGGATAAACTTAGTGATGCTCAGTTAGTCATCAAAAAGCTAAGGAAAGATTTGAAAGAATTCTCTACTAGTGATCGAGGGATAATGGTCAAGAAGCTCAATGAAGAAAAAAAATCCTTAAAAGAAAAACTTGAAGAGGTTGATGATAAGCTGACTAATAATCAGGCAATCTATGATGAACAAATCAAAGAGAACCTTCAGCTGAATGAAGAACTAAGGCAAGTGAACATGGAAATCTTAGAACTAAGGAATAGCAAAGAAAGCTTGGAATCTGAATTAAAAAAGACAAAGGATCATATTGACAAATTACACACCAGTGCTGATTTGGTAAAATCTCAGTTGTATGCAAGAAGAATCAAAGGAGACACTAGTTGTATTGGATATAATGAAGCACAAAATCGGATTGACAATATGTGAGCAAGAAAGGATTCACAAAAGAACTCTACTGATGCTGAAAAGACTGAAGATCAAACCAAAGACAATGGTGGTCCTCCTAAGAAAGAGCACAAGCTTGTAGAACGCACTTGTTTTGCATGTAACAAGCATGGGCACATTGCAAGGAACTGTACAAAGGTAAGACCTTTTAATGGCTACTGTTATTCATGCAATAGATTTGGTCATAGAGCTATGAATTGCAAGACTAGTAAGAAGAACAGGATTCAACAAGATCAAAGAAATCAGAATCAGCCAAATGTAAGAAGTACTCAGAATGTTACATGCTAGATATCTAACTATAACGGTCACTCAGCCAGAACATGCAGAATGGTGATTCATGTCAATGCATCAAGGAATAATAAACCTCCAGTCATTTGTCACTCCTATAACAAGGCTGGACATATCTCAAAGTTCTGTAGATCAAGGACGCAAGGTCAGGAAAGCCCTAAAAAGGCCGAAGAACTAGTATTGGATCCTGAAGCAGAAGTCAAGTTTGTGAAAGCCTCAGATGATGCAAGCATGATTTGGTTAGAGAAAAAGAAGGACACAACTGATGAGAATGTATTGGATGCATCCCCAGTGGATGTACCCTCTACATCTGCATGAATGGCCCTCAGGGTCATAGGGGGAGCTAATTTAGCTCTAGACCCCTGCGTAGCTGGTATACTCATCCTCAGAGTATGCGCCTTTGGACTTAAGCTTTTTGGAGTATGTAGGAACCTTTGTGCAAGAGCGCACATGTTGATTGTTAGTGGAGATCGAGTTTGAAATTTTGAAGTGACAGCCTGGTTTACGCAACGTGCATTAATAGCAAATTTTCCACTTTAAAGTACACAAAAGTCATTTGATTGCTCATTGCATTCAAATTCAGAGCAATAGAGAGTAGAAGGAGCCTTGGAAGTTGTTGTGAAGTCTTGGTGATTGATCTATCAGAGATTTACTACAGTTATTAGTGCATTTGATCAGTTTCAAAAACCCTAGCTCATTGCACCAATTTGGAAGCCATCATATTATCTCTAAGTTCAGTTGGAAATCAATTAACAAGTAAGTCATGGCCACTCTCATTGTTTATGATGTCGCTGAGAAGAAAATATATGTTTTCAAGAGGCACCCATTTAAATCCACCCTAGATGATTTAGAGGGAGCTTTCTCTCGTACGCCTATGGGCGTCATGCATGTGGAAGACATAAGGGCTTACATTTACTATAAGAAAGAACCTATTGGACTAGATAGGTTAAGGGCGCACATGGATACCATGTTGAAATAGGATAAAACATTCATGGATGAATACGCCAAATGGAATGATCACCCTATTATTGAGTATGCTATGACATATGAATTCTATGAGATACAATGGATAAAGATCTTATTGAGAAAAATCCATGATGATATGTTTTGGTTTGGAGATGTTCCAGTAAGAATCACAAGTGATCCGATACATGAGATGATAGGCCTTTCCAGGACAGGCACCATCCTTCCAGTGGGCAAGGATGTCAGGAAAATGGTAGAACAAGTATGTAAGTCAAGGAGCGATAGGCACGACATGACTATTGAGCCAATTGAGCAAGCTGACATCAAACTAATGTCAATGATACTGGGTTACAGATTTCATCACACCAGCAGGGTGAATAGTGTGTCTGCGGGCACTATTGTAGCTGTCATCATACTAGTAAAGGAAGATGGAGAATTCAACTTGTGTGAGATCTTGTGTGCACAATTGATAGACAAAATCAAAGCTATCAAACATGACAAAATAAAGATATTCAGGTTTGGGTCCCTAATCATCTATATGTACCTTCATATAGTTGGAAGAGTTTTAGATTTGTATTTGGACAAGTCCATTCCAACAATGCCTCAGATATCCAACAAAGCATCCATAGAAAGCACACTAAGAGACTATGTCACATTGGAATTGAATACCTTTAGAGCTAAGATGCAGATGAGGTATAGGATTCCATAAAGCATTGTAGAGAAATACAAGGATACAATATGCTTTATGGTGGAGACTGATACTCCATGTATGGAAGTTGTTGAACCAAGAACTAAGTGGATTCATCCACTTGGCTATGAGGTAGAAGAACAGGTCCTTGAAGCATATGCACAGGTACTTCTGACAGCCCCCAAAGATCCTAATGAACCTAGATGGGGAACCTATGAGGAAAAGACTAGAGAAGTTGATGCAAAACTCAACAGTGTTGCAACTAAAAGAAAAGTCGCTAAGGTCACATCTGAGATCTTGAGAATACATGGTGTGTCTCAAGAAGACCTTGATAAAGAAAGGGATGAAAAGATTTCATTAGAATTAAAAGGCGCAAGTGTAGAGGAAGAACAAGAAGATCCTAAGTTGAAGAAGATGAAAACTGAATCAAATGACAGTCAGAAGGGTAAAGAAGACAATACTCCTTCTGCGCCCATAGATACTATTAATCTTACCAGTCCTCCATAGTATAAGCCTATAGTCAAGAGGAAGAAAGAAGCTAGC
Source organism: Chamaecyparis obtusa (assembly GCA_027943335.1). Lineage (NCBI taxonomy): Eukaryota > Viridiplantae > Streptophyta > Pinopsida > Cupressales > Cupressaceae > Chamaecyparis > Chamaecyparis obtusa. Next base: position 1,624,122 of record BSBK01000508.1, on the reverse strand, counting down.
ACTAGTCATTAATCCTCACAAGCACTAAGAAGAAAGAAAAACATTCAAGCACCTCCTACAACAGGATTCAAACCAAGCCTTAAAGTTTTGAGCTCAAGAATTGTTGATGAGGGCAGAATTGATCAAGTAGAGAAGTATTATGACACATACAATGAGATTGACAAATAAAAAATACATAGTATGATTGTCAAACATATGATCAAGTTCAAGAAGACAGTCCTTGAGTTGAAAACCTCTATTCCTGATAAAGTATGGGATATTTTAGAAAACCTAAAAAGACAAGCAAATGAAGAGGATCTAAGGATCAGAGAAAAAGTATTAGAAGATACTCTACCAGTATGTTCTAAAGAAGAAGTGGCACTAATATTAAATTTGGTGAAGCCGCACTTAAGGACAAAGATGAGAACTCTTCACATTATGAACAAAGACTATGAGTTGATAACGAAGGAAACAGAGAAGGCCTTTGAAAAGGTGTTATTAGAACAACAAATAAAACCACCTACTGCACCCATCACTCATGCACCTAGTAAGCAAGACAAAGAATCAAAGACCTTCAATGTATCAGTGATAGGTCCTCAGGACTCAGCACCCATAGAAAAAACTCAAACAGAGGCAGACAAGTTTGCGCCCGTCTTAGAATCACACAAAGGCAGCACTATTATCATAGATAATGTGGAGATAGCCATGGCAGCTACTGATAAGGATTTAGACAAGTTTGAGGAAGCATTTTTTATTATTGAAGAAGCTAAAATCTTATGCAGCAATACACCTCCAACTCAGCAAGAAGAAGCACTCATAGAAGTTGTATCTGATAAGAAAGAAGAAGAAGAGGTAGAAAAGAAATAAGAAGATACTTCTATTGATCTTGCAAAAGTAAAACCAAAAGTGATGGACAGCACTCCCATCACTCCCTCCTCAGCATTGTTGTCAAGTTTGACACCTAACATAAGTAGTTTTGATTCTTGGAAAGAAGAAGACCTGATTAAGTTCAGCGTCTTGGCTATGGAGAAGGCAAAAGAAAAACAAGTTATGAGGAATCCTCTCCTGGTAGAATTGCTGAATATTTTGAACATTTTTCTGCTAGAGGATAACAAAGTGTTAAAAGTACATTTAGTTGATGATGTGAGTTTAGTCCTCTCACAGTTCAAAAGCAATTTTTCCAGCCTAAAAGAATTTGCATCCATAGTAGCAGAAGAAAAGTACTTAAAGAAGAGACTGAATGAGTTGATGAGAAACTTTGCACTAGACTTGAATTCTCTTAAGTCTGGTCAAGCATCCTTGAAAGAATTTTTTGATGAAGGAAGAAGGATCATTGCAACATGCATGGATCAAGACAAGCTCACTGATGCTCATTTCAAAAAGATAAAAGAAGCAGAAGTAGTGATTGAGCAGGTAAAGAATTCAGTGTCAGACACATCCACTGATGTGAACATGTGCAACAATGTCTACCAAGGATAGTTAGACAAGATTGAGAAGGAAGAAATAGAGATAACAAGGATAAGGTCTAGACAGACTCAGTTGAGGAATGGTCTTGCGCCCTCTTTAGACATCCTTAATCAAAATATAAAGGAGATTTATTCCACCATGGTAACTTATGGTCATGGTCCCATCAGTGACTTGGAGAAGATGGAGAAGCTTCAATATGCATTATGTGCCCATCTCTATAGAGTTAACTCTCTGATAACCTTTTGGAAGAAGGAGATCCAGAACCTCAAGATTGCATATCCGGATGTTTTCCCTTAGTGAGTATGTGTATATATAGTTTTTTGATGCACCTTTTTCATTAATGTCAAAGGGGAAGTTTTGTATAGAATATGGAGTATATATATGTATAGGGAGATATAAGATTATGTATAAAAATGTATAGAAGACAAATAGTTTTTGTGTAAAGGAACAGTTAGCAACTTGGCCATATCCCTTTGTTGCCGTCAATGAAAAAGGGGGAGATTGTTGGAAAGTTGTCTATACTGAAGTACATGACTTGATATAGTGTTGTCATTATGGAAAAAAATTCATATAGTAGTTTGGAGTCAGCGCACTTAGTTTAAAGATCAGAATTCAGTTAAGTGTTGAAGACTGGACAGTGTACAGAGTTCCTGCAGCTCAAAGCATCAGTGCACATGTGTACGGATGAATTATGGTATTCAACCTGGAAGTTAAGTTTGTTAGAGTATACTTATTCTTATTCTATGAGTGCATAAGTAGATATACAAAGATGTGAAAGTTACAGTCAGTTGAAGTTACACAGCTAGTGTATGCCAGCAGAGAACAGAGCATAGAGCTGACAATTAGCATTTTGGTTTGTGATTATAATTTAATGTTGTAAAGGCCATGCACCCATTGTATTTAGGTTTCCAACATGTTTATATGTATAATTGTAATCATGCTCAAGCCAATTCATTTGGAAGCGTTGTTTGTAATTAGTTATAAGGCTGACCTAACTGTTTTGTTTATATGAGGGTATAAATATAAGATGCACCCATTGTATTCTACATGGAAGTTGTAAGAGAGTTTTGATAAGAAGAGAAGAGGTATGCAAAGACATCATAAGATGTATTAGAGCTTTTCTAGAGGTCAAAGCATCAGCGCACCAAAGGAACTGATCTGACAATTAGTGTCATAGTGAACAATTCACCTACAGATATAGTGTATATCTGAAATCATAAGGTTGTAGCCTTCACCATTTGAGAAGTGAGCTCTAGGATAGTGAGTCCACTTCCCTAATAGGGATCATTGCAAAAGACTCCTAATAGGGTCCGACCCTTAACAAGGTCTACTGTACTTAAAGCATTGTAAAGCTACTCCTAACAGGGTAAAGGATCTTCTTACAAGGATCACAAAACACTAGTACAGAATATTAGTGGGTATCAAGTCCCACTGGGGTTTTTACCTATTTGGGTTTCCCCGTAACCATATTGGTGTCATGTGTTGATTTCATGTTTCATGTTTATGTGAATGTTTAATTCAGTACTTAAGCATTTAAGTTTAGCATAAAGATTAAAGTAAAAAGTTAAATTATAGTGAACATTGATTCACCCCCCCTCTTAGTGTTCCCATTCCCAACAGTTTGATGATAGGAAGATTAGTTATTATGTTGTTATTGATGTCAACTAAGTATTGTGTTGGTTGATAGTGAGTTGATAAGTGATTTTCTGATTAATCCAGTGTGCAGTGAATATGTGAAGGAGTTGGAGTGTGTGATTGTTGTCAAAGACTCACTAATGTTTTGTGATGCTATATGTATGATCATAGTGGATGGAAATAAGTATGGAGTGATTTATGATTGATTAAAGAGAAAGATGGTAGACAAGAGAACATACGGTGACAAATAGTGAATGATTTGATTGTTCTATCAAATCGGTATGGATCCAAGTGTTGTGGTCATGATATGTTTATCTTGACTAAGATATGTTATTGGTGTTGGAAAAATGGTCAACGCTCCCCTCGGGATTCACAACATGGCTCAACTATCTCATGTGTCTTCTATAAGTCAGTGGTTGTATTAGGCATTGACAGGTCGATCTTTTGGTGCAACAGCAACCACTACTTGTAACAAGTGGTATCAGATCTTGGTCACAGGTTCAAATCCTCTCGGGTAACACTGAGGGGGAGATGGTTGGAAAAATGGTCAATGCTCCCCTTGGGATTCACGGCATGGCTTAACCACCTCCTGTGTCTTCTATAAGTTAGTGGTTGTATCGGGCATTGACAGGTCAATCTTTTGGTGCAACGACAACCACTACTTGTAACAATTGGTTCCATGATCACAAGTTGATTGGTGTACTAGAAGGCATAGTTTCAAGGGACAGAAGATCATTATGTGAAATTTAGCAAAATGTTTGAACAATTGATGTTAGATCGATGAGCGGTGATGATGTGGTCAGTTGTGATGAATATTTTCATGATCTAGGTGGCATGGTGATGTGGCATAAAAAATCTTTAATGATGATTTTATGTTTGATTTTTCTAGGTGATCGGATCTATCAAGTTTTGGAAGCGTGTTTGGAAATTCAAATAAAGTTTGATTGTTCTTGTGTAAAATCAATGTGTGATTAATCTTGAGGCCAACTTGAATTTGTAATTAAATATTCTAGATTGGTAATACATTTTAGGGGTCAATGATCGAGTGGGAATGATTGAAATTCAAATGTAATACATTTTTTAAGTCACCTAAGGCCCTAATGAGATTGTAATGTATATATATATATGTGTGTGTGTGTGTGTGTGTGTAAATTAGTAAATTATACAAGTGTAGATCATGGATGTGAAGGTGCGGTTGAGTGAAGAGTGAAGATTTTCTACAAGAGGAGTGTTTGTGCTTAATTAGATCTGAACAAGAGAAGGAGAATTGCTACACCTAGATCATTGTACTTGTTGATTCCTAACATTTTTTGTAAGAAAATCCCTTAACCGGGTAGACTTTAACAGGTCTTAAATATGTAAATCCTTTAATTAGGTGACTCTTTAATTAGGGTTGAAATCCTTTAACAAGTTACTTCTAGCAGGGTAAAGATCCTAACAAGACTAGAGGTAAATTCCTTAATCGGGCGACTCCTAACAAGGTCTTCTCCTAACTAGACATCAATGTAAGCTCCTAATAGGGCTAGGCCTTTAACATGACATATTTCAGAGGAGTGCAAATTTTTAGTGGGTGCTAATTCCCATAGTGGTTTTTACGCTTAATCAAGGTTTCCATGATAAAAATATTGGTGACACTTTGCTTCATGTTTAAATGGTTGTTTGGTTGATTTTTTTATTACATGCGTAAAGTGTAAAGTTGATGAATGTGGTTAATACTATTGAATAAATTGTGAACATTCTCATATCTGATAGATTATTGATTCACCCCCCCTGAGTAATCTTCGACCTTATAGTATTAACAATTGGTATCAGAGCTCTTGGTCCTCTTTGTGGTAAGCTTAAGAACTTGAGGAAAAGATCCAATAATGAAGAAGGAAGGTCCTAAGTTCACAAGAGATAACTACACAATATCTAAAAGGTATGGGGCCATAATTCAGGAATCATGTTGAGATCAAATATGTTTTTCTTGTTGGGGCTCTTTTTGCAGATCAATTGAAGGAGAAACAAGAGAATATGCAAGCATTGGAGGCTATAGTAAGTACTCTATCTAATACTCAATATATTGACATACATGGTTTAGAGACTACCCACAAGGTTTAGTAAAAGCTTAAACTAATCTATGGTGGAGATAAGCATGTGCAAAAATCCAAGGTATATAGTCTGAAGGGAAAATATGATAACATGAAAATGGTTGAAGGAGAAAAAAATTTTCAATATGGTCAAAGGATCAAATAAGTTGTTGGTGATTAAGAGTTTCGGCAGTACCATTGAAGAAGAAGATGTGGTAAGTAAAATGTTGAGAACTTTGCTACCTACTTATGCCATTAGAGTTTCTATCATTCATGAGTTGAGTACAATAGATAATATCTCTATTGATGGTTTGATTGCTAAGATTATGGTTTTGAGTTGAGTAACTTTGATAATAGTGTTCCTAGAGTTGAAGCAGCTTTTAAGGCCTCTTTGTCATTAGCATCAGAGAAAAAGAGAAAATAGATAAGAAATGAATCTTCCTTCATGTCAAGTTATTCCAGGGATCCATCATTGATATCATTGATGAAGAGAAGAAGTAGGTGGAACTTGAAGCATTACTTCCAAGAAGGAAAGAAATAGAAGATTCAAGGCAAAAGGAAAGAAATAATGTTATGTTGTAGTAGATGAAGGTGTGATTGATTAGGAGTCATAAAACAATGAAGAAGATGAGATAGTGTTTGTTGCAGTGAAAGAGGTGTTAGAATTAGATGAAGATGATGGGGAGATTGGTAATGTTGCTTGGTGTTGTCATTGATGGCAACAAGGTTGTGGATTTGCAACAAGGTTAGTTGGATGGATGCAGATCAATTTTGTTGATGGTATTAAGGATTGATTGAAGAAGTGATCAAGTGGTAAGTCTATCATGTTTTAGAGAAGCTTGAGAGATATAATTGATTGGATTGGGAGCTTGAGGTCAATTCAGCATGTGCAATGGTAACTACAACATCTATACAGGTTAGTCTACCTAATCATATGACTGCATAAGTTATTTTGATGTCTACAGGAAGCTATAAAGGATTGAAGATGTATACATAGTGTTAGTGAAGAAGTATAATTAACTGAGAATTGTATCTAGAGCTCAAGACCACATTTAGGTGTGTGATTTTAGAGTATGATAGAATAATGTCCATGGATACTATTTATGTGATTGCATCATCAGGTAAACCCACAATAGTGGGTTACATGTTTTTGCCTGAACAGACACTGAACTCTACATTTTGAAAAAAAAACTTACAGATTCGGATGCATATTGTCGTTAAACGGTTTGAAATCAGAAGATGAAGTAAATTAGAGTCTTTTAGGAGTTTCTGTCTAGATTTTAAATATATTTTTATTTTTATTTTTGAATTGATTTGAATGTTTTTTTCTTTCTTCCATAAAAATTGGTATGTTGTTGAAAACGTCATTTTCAAAGAGTTACATTGTTTTCATAGAGCATAACTTTTTTTCTAAAATAGATATCAATGTGCTTCTTTCATTGTTAGTTTTGTAACATCCATACGGAGCCAATGCAATTGGTTTGACAACATTATCATGATTATTTCATATTTTATTAATGTTTGAAGTTGACTAAACCGTAATTTTGACATACCTTGACTACATAGCTTATAACTTGTCGTGTATTTGTCCAATTTTTTTTATAGATATTTTTAAGAATTTTTTTTCTCTCATTTACTATTTTTCCATAAGCATCAAACATAGAGGGATACATACAATGAAATATCTATGTTTAGTAAAACTAAAAATACAAAGTCATAATAAACTTAATATATATTAACATTATAATCGTTGGAAATATTTTTCTCAGTGGTACCTTACTACATAGATAGGCTTGTCAAATGGATTCATTTGATCTGCCAAAAGATAAAGTCGAAGTGATTTTTTGTTAGCATTTTAATAGGTGTGAAGGAGACTCTATTGTAGGTATGAATGAGGAGTATAGATGTTATATCGATGTTTTTTTTATCTTAAGAGGCTTTGAGTTAACCATTTGTAATTAATTCTTTCAAATGGAACCTCTCACGGCTTAAATCATCATATTTTATTAAAAACGTGTTTTTTAAATAAAAATCAGCATGTCTAAAAAAGTGTAACCCACTATTGTGGGGTCACCCCATCTAATTCCATGTATCGGGAGAGAAACTGCAAGTTCATGTGATTGAGATAGTGAAGAAAAGTAAGGAATAGAGAAGCAAGTCCTTGATCAGAAAGATGGTTAGATTGGTTGATCCGGTATCAGTAAAAGGCTAATATATTTTCTAAGTATTGTGATGATGTGGAAGATGTTGATGTGGAAATATAGAATGTTTTTTTGTGATCGATAATGAAGGGATTTCTCGAAGTTGTGCAAGTACCTAGGAAAAAGTGATGAAGATGAATATTATTGAATGAATCAAAGGTGCGATGGAATCATATGGTTGAAAAGTTGATTTTATTGTGAAATATAATTTAGGTGTGTTGAAAGTTAACTATTCTTGATCGGAAGATTTGAATCTCAAGTGGTTAGGTTTGTTTAGCCACCTTAATGAGAAGAATATAAATATATCAGAAAAAAGGAGGAAAAATAGACAGTGTGGATACAAAGGTAGATTTTCTTTCAGAGGTGTGATTTAGAAACTAAGTGTGTATGTAATCTCAGTAGTGATTGAGTTTAATTAGATCTATTCAAGCAAGAAAGAAGAGCTATTTCATCAAATTATTTTCTACTTGGGTTTATCTTGAGCCAATCCCTAACAGGTTTGCATTCAAAATCTCTTAATAGGGTTACGCTTAATAGTGTGGGTAGGATATTTAGCATGGTCTAAAGGCTAAATTCTTTAAAATGGTGACACATTAGCTTGTGTTTTGAATCTCTTAGAAGAGTAGTATTTAATAGGACTTTCTAGCTCTTAATACGGCTAAGATACTCTTAATTGGGCATGCCTTTGACAAGGTGATTGTAATCGGTCTTAATAGGCCATATTTTATTGAGCTTAGTGAAATATTGTGGGCATCATTCCCACACATGGTTTTTTTCCCTCCAACAAGGGTTTCCATGAGAAAAATATTGGTGTCTTATGTTAATCTTTGTGGATGTTGGATGTGATAGTGCTATACATTATTTTTAGTTTTGCATGTTGGTTGCTTTGCAATTTTTTAAGTTCATTTATCAAATTTATTGCTGCACTAATTCACCCCCACCCCCCTCTTAATGCCTATTCAGACTAAAAATTGGTATCAGATCCAAGTTCCCTTGAAGAATCCTAACAAATGGGGTGAGATCCTTAAGATAGGAATTGAAGGTTACAAATACAAGAAGTAATTTTAGGAAGCAGAAGGGGTGATCAATGAATTGAAAAAATAATTGAAGATTTCCATTGCAAAGAGGAAAGAGATTTGTGAGAAACTTAATGAAAACTTCAAGACTATATTGAACATCTATCAGAGCAAAGTGGATCAGAAGAATCTTAGGGAGCAATTGAAGATTTAATGGAAGAAAATGAGAAGCTAGCCAAAGATAAACAAAACCTAAGTATTTAGAGCTTGAAGGTCAAGCAATCTAAATGTGTGAAGAGATGGATATTACTATAACTGATGGTGATGATGATTAAGACCGACCAAGATTAGAGGAATACAAGATAGTAGAAAGGTTAGATCAGTTATTATCTTGTCATTGATGTCAAGCAATTGATTTCTAGTTTATATTATGTTGCCATATCATTCAGAGTATGATATAAGTTGAATGAGTTAAGGAGAAGAAGAAATGAGATCTTGTGAATTTGAAGAAATTAAATGGGCAACTAATGCAAATCATACAATGCTAATATTATGTTGATATAATTGTTTTCTACCTAACATATGATTATATCAAGTTGCTAAAGCATGGTAATGAAGATTTGACAAGTTCGTAAGGAAAATAGTTTTGGCTATCGAGCAAGAAAATTCACTGAGTAAAGAGAGAAAGTAATTTGGTAAGAGCAAAGTAAGTTTCGGTAAAGGAAAAGGAAATCAAGACATTGAGCATAAATTTTTAGGCACTGAGTGAATCAAACCAAAATTCCAAGTTATCCACCAAGAAAGGAACAAAAATTAAATACAATGATCAAAATGATATTTAATGATTAGCTATGATGAGCTAGATGGTTATGATGATAAGAAAAGTTAGTTATAGAGATATACAATCAGGAAAATTCATGATGATGATCTACGGCTTCTAGATCTAAATGGTTAAAATAGAAGGAGCAAGTTTCAAGAAAGTTGAAGTTTCGAGGTGAAGTTAAAACATGTTACCAAGATCCAGATACATTGAATAAGTTTTTAAAATGAATTGAATGACTAAGATTAATCAAAGGAAAATGTAATAGAGGAGATTAAGCAGAAAAAGAAAGTCTATATTGTTGGATTTGATAACCATCAAATCTTCCCAAGAACACCTGCATGCAAAGACTGCTACAAGAATGAAGACAGAAGAGAAGGCAGAAACTATGGCGGCCAATAGGCCAGAGACTGCAAAACCATGTTGCAAGAAAATAATCTTCTATTAACAATGATGAAAATAATACAATCTCCTTATTGAAATGAAAGAAGTGAATCCTTATAAAAGGAAACACGAAACCCTAAAGGCTAAAACCCTAAAGAATTATAAAGCGCCTAAGTGAAACTTAAGCCTAGAGTATGATAAACTAATAATTAAATGATTTAATTATTAGCTAACATAAGACTACTCTAACACCCCCCCTTAAGTGTAACTTAGGGAGAAGCAAAAAAAGCTAAACTACTGCAGAAAGCAGGAAAGATGGGTCCCGGCAACTAGGCCTGATCAGGTACCCAAACATAAAGCAAAAGATGTCCCAGAGAAAGGAACAAGAAGAGAGCAAGAAACTCCTCTGAAGCATGTCTGAAAACTCTGTCAGAAGATACTGCTGGAACCCCCACTAAAGTGCATGACCAGGTAGAGAAGACAAGTGTCTGAAGAGCTGATCAATCGAACCAGGAAGCAATAGAACCAATAGGTGAACCCCCCCATAATGCTGAATTGGGAGAGGTGACAGGAACACTGAAATGCGATGCCAAAAACAGCTGCAGAAGAAGAACCAGGAACACCAACAGTGCAACAGAAGCACACACACAGGATAAAGGGCGGTGTCATAGACACAGTCTACATGGGCTAATGTCATGGAAGGTACGCTCACTTGACAAGAGTGGATGCGCCTATAGTGGCAAATGCATCAGAATCCCCCCATGGCACTTTATAACTGAGTGTGAATACTAAAACTGAACCAGGTGAAAAAGATCCCAAAAATGCAGAAGAGGGCACTTTATCTTAGTGTGTTTACAGAACAAAGATACATCAGAAAGAGCATGCAAGCTCAGAAGTCAGAAAGAAGAGTGCACTAAGAAACCAGAAGAAGAGATCCCCGGACCTGTAGAACCAAGCACACCACCAGAGGGCATAAACTGCATAACTCAGAGGAGTGAAAACCTGGAGAAAAATCTGGAAGAAATACCACTGCCACTGAATAGTACACAGAATCAGCTTTCCGATGATATCTCATTTGCCGAAAAAGGAGTCCGGATGAGCCAGATATGACTCCCGGAAGGCAAAAAAAGATATCAGACTTCAACAGCAAAAAATACTGTTGAAACGGTGAAACCAAAAACCCTAACCTCTACCATCGAAAATTTCTCGGAAAGAGCTTTCCGACGATATATGGAAGTCAGAAAAAGACCCCCGTATGCTCCCTGTAGAGCGAAAAAAGCCCAGGTACCCCCAAAAAGGCAAGATAAGAGCCCCAGGGGCTAAAAAAACTCTAACATATATAAAGGATGAATTTTTATGAACAAATGGCTGGCAAATTGAAGAGTTGATAAGTCACTGACTGATGCAGTGAAGAAGGAAAAGTTAGATTCTGATCCAGAAAGCAGAATTTGATGAAGTGTTGAAGCCAGTGGAAAGTGAAGGATTGAAGTGAAGATAGGAGAGCGTACAAAGGATCTAGTTATGCAAAGTTAGTTGCAAATTTACAGGTCAAACTATTTACTATTGCTTATTAGCATTTGTAATAGGGAAATCTTTTAACTAAGTAGACTTAACAGTCTTATTGTAAAATCCTTGCAAAAGGTAAAATTATAATGAGTGTTCAAAGTCCTTTTACCATGCCACTCCTAACAGGGTGAAGATCCTAACAAATTTGAGGTAAATCCATCGACCGAGTCACACCTAACATTGTGTATTGTAATCTTTAACTAGATTGGTTCTTAACCAAGCATACTTTAGAAGACTATTTTCTTAGTGGGTGACAATTCCCACAATGGTTTTTCCCAAAGTTGGGTTTCCACATTAAATACGAGTTTTACATGTGATGAATGATTTATGTGAATGATTTTTTGATTGTTAAAGTTTATTTACTGTTGTCAGTAAATAGTGAATTGTGTTTAACTGAGTTAATCAAAGAAAATTTTTTAAGGTACAGAGAATCAGGGATTACTAATTCACCCCCCTCTCTATAATATAACAATTGGTATCAGAGATAAGTAATCCAGTGAGATAAGTTTGAAAGACTTGAGTAAAAGATCCAAAGATGTATAGGAGAGAAGTACCTAAGCTGAACAAGGAAAGTTTCTCTACATGGAAAGGTAGGATGAGATTGTATCTTTCTAGGATTGGAGACTATGCACTGAATCTTCTAGATAATGAGTACACTCCACCACCTCTCGAACCTATGATAGTTGATCAGATGAGAGAAAACCAGGAACACAACTTGGCAATGATAGAAATTTATTCTTCCCTAACTGATGCTAAATTCAATGATGTTAAGGATTGTTTTAATTCAAAAGAGATGTGGGATAGGCTTACACTTCTTTGTGGAGGAGATCAAAATATACAAAAAGCTAAGGTTGATAGTCTCAGAGGAAAGTATGATGAAATGAGAATGAAAGATGAAGAGAAAATTACTCAATATAGTTTCAGAATCAAGGAAGTTGTGAGTGCCATTAGAGTTGCTGGTGGAATGTTGACTAATGAAGAAGTGGTAAGTAAAATTTTGAGAACTCTTTCTTCTAAATATTCTATTAGAGTATCTTCTATTCAAGAACTAAGATCCATACTGAATAATGTTGTTACTCTTGAAGCCTTAATTGGTAAGCTAACTACATTTGAGCTTAGCAATTATGATAGTAGTCTATCGACTATTGAAACAACCTTCAAATCATCTGTGAGTATTGGAACTTCAAGAAGAGAAAGAGAGAATCAAAGTATTTCATATGGAAATAAATATGACAGTATCCTAACCGAAGAGAAAGAACAAGAAGAGTTGGAAGTACTACTGGCTAAAAGACTATCAAGAGGTAAAGGAAAGTATAAAGGCAAATTACCCTTGAAATGTTTTAATTGCAACAAGATTGGTTACATTGCATCTAGATGTCCTGACAATGACATGAATGATAAAAGTGACCAAAGGGACAACCGACACCGAATATTTAGAGACTACAAGGACAAAGGTAAGAAGTCTTGTAAATAGGCGCTACTTGTAATGAATGCACTATCTATCAATACAACTCTTGAATGCTTGGCCAATCTAAACTTTTATCTTGTACATATCTTTCAGTCACCTTCGTGACAATCAAATCTTGAGCCATGCTATCAGAAATATCCTATTCTCCTAGAGTGGAATCTGGCTATATCAAAGTCCTAGGAAATTCATATTCTCTAGGGGGCCGTGGTCATGGTCATGCAAGTAGTAACGTCACCTAGTCATCATTAGGACTCTATGATAGGGTATTAGGTATCCCTAGTCTTCAATTGACATTAAACTACACAACCAAAGGTATTCCTTAATACCACCAACCTAAAACAAAAATAATATTTCTTCATACTTGGACCTAGTAGTGTTCCTAAAGACTAGTCATGAAGGCTGAAGTGTTCCTAAACACTAACACCAATCAGACAAGACACTTATCGCACTAGAAATGAACTAAAATTGAAAAATATATGATTAATAATTTTTTCTAAAAGTGATTGCAAATTAAACAAAAATGTTCCTTAACACTACATAATAACAATCAAATGCTTTGAAATTTATGTTGATCATGTATTTCCATACTGTCTCGAAGATGTCCATGGACTAGAGAAACAAAGTGAGGAAACCATGAATTTTTCTTAGTTTTCTATGACTTATTATCAATTTATGATTGTTGTGTTCTCTGAGTAACTCAAAGATGTCTAAATAAAGACTAGAGAAACAAGAAACAGGGGCATAACATTTTCTTTTTCTTATGCTTGTGGTAAATCCAATGATCTAATATTATCATATGGAATGGGTGTATATGACAAGAGTCTCCATCACGATTGGAACACTTCATATACTTCAACATGTTTCCTATGAAATCTTTGGTGAGGTTGGATTCATTTCCTTGTCTGTTTTAATCTAAAAGAAACAAATTCCTAGAAAAAGTGCACAAAACATACTATACCCAAGGATATGAATAATAAAAGGTCATTGCGGGTTATATATTAAAATGTTGCACATGAATAGAAAAAGTTTTTATTAATAGGAAGTAACTGACAAAACATTCTGGCCTATATGCCTTGATGTTTATGTTTACTTTTGACATGATATATAACATGGGAAGTATTCATATTTTCATGATTTCTAAATCTATCAGTGAAAATTGTATTAACCTACCAAGTCTGAACTAAAAGGCTCTATGATGATAAAAGATCCATCTTGAATAAATAGTGACAGTCCTAGAGGTCTTGATTTAGGTACATTTCATTGGTTAATTTAGATGCATTTAATTACTTAATTGGGGTGCATTTCATTGATTAATCTAGTTGCATCCATTTAATTTCTATTTCATTGATTAATTTAGTTACATTAATTTATTTGCATACATTTTAGTTGCATTCATTTTAAGGTTGCATCAGTATGAAAGTATGAATGTGATTAATTAACATCAACATGAGTAAAAATTCTAAAAAAATGATAATATCAACATATACAAGTTTGACCATATAAATCAAAACATCAAGATCAAAATTAAATCAATGACTAAGTATCTAAACACTAATATCCGTGCACTTGCATTATCATGTCAGTATCATAAAAATATTTGCATCAATGCATCTATCAACATACATAAATAAAGTGAGATGTCCATACATTGCATCACATTACATCTCAATAAAGTATCTCATATACATGCATAATTTGAAAGTACATCAAAAGAAATGCATTCATATAATAGTTGCATCCATACATCCATATATGCATAAAAAGGAAAGTACAAAAACATATGCATATATCAGTGAGATAATACAATGAAGTCAATAAATCAATCATCTATCTAAATCACATGACCAAGTATAGAAAGACGAGATCAATATTGGAAAACAAATGTATATCACTACATCAAGATCAAGAGATGTGTGCAATCAAATAGCAACAGTATCAGTAGAAACAAAGTACATGAATCAAAAGATAGTATATATATCAGAGTCCAAAGAGCATTAGTATATCACATAAAAAATGGTACATATATCAAATGATACATCAAATGGTACACCAATGGTACATGTAGAAAAAATACATCAAAATTACATAAGAAGATCATGTTTGGATCCCTCCCTCATCATCTCAAGGAGGGCTAGGAGGTGGTGCATTATCTCTAGTAGGAAATAGAGGAGGCATAACACCCTCGGACTATTGTGAAATAGTGGAATACAATGGTGCTCTCTGATCAACTGAAATAACCACATAATATAAAAAAAATTAATATGTAGCTCTCTATCCCTGATGAGTAGTTGTATGTGTCTGTCTATCTCTCCCAGTTCTCATAATCTATAACTACCTATTCTTGTTAGTAAGAAGTTCTCATAAAGTAGCATTCTCTAATCTCAAGGATGCTCTCTCCTACTCATAATCAGATAAAGGTTCTTTTTCCCTATCTCTGGGAGGAGCTTCAGGTGGCTAACCTCCACCTCCATCATCACCACCACTACTCTCTCTAGGAAATATATAATGCTATTATATCGGTAGAGGTGTAACAAAAGCCTTGTGTGGAGGAATAACTCTCAATCTTCTATGTCAACCCTGGTGGTCTCCATCACCCCCATCTCCTCTATGTCTGACACCTCTTCCTCCACCATCACCTAATCCACCATCTCCACCTCCCCCTCCTCCATCACCTCCTCCTTCACCATCTCCTCCACCCCCTCCATCACCCCTGATACCACCATCATCCCCTCTGTGGCCTTTGCCTCTATTCTTACCTCTACCTATGTCTCTACTCCTACCATCACGAGCTCTAATAGGATCCTAACATATTGATGTCTCTGCTCCTACCATATGTTACCTCTGGTAATAATTCCCAGCCAATAGGTACCATCTATGAAATCTCATGAACATCTATCTCATATTGTAACATGGCCCCCTACTAACTCTCCTCATCATGGACATGAGCATATACTACAAGATCTTGAGGCATACCCTAAACATGACCATACTGCCTCAGTACCTGCGTGATGATAAATCTCTCTATAATGTAGAAGGTATGATTGATCAAATACCTACTCTAAAAGAAGTACAACATCTGGTGGGCATCAACATGCCACTCCTCACAATCTAAATATGGACAGAGAACATCAATCACATCATCTAAAATCCTATGCCAGTACTCCAACTTTCCCAAGTAGCATTGCTAAATGAAGCCAGTGTACATATATATGTATATGTATGGAAACTCAAGGTCTCTCTGCCAGTCAACTATAGGTCATGTCACTGGGATGTACTCCCAAGCCCAAATCTATAAGACTAAAATGCCAACAGTCATGCTCTGTGAATGATGGTATACAATCTCATGAAACTCACGATAGATGTGAGCCAAGATGCAACTCCCTTAGGAAAAGCAGTGAGGAGACCGAATCATATCCTCAATAACTCAAGACCAACCACAAATAAAATTGTGTTGACCTCTATTGGGCATCACAATCCCTTATCAAACCATAAATAAATATGAGAAGGCGCTCATAATGGGACACCATATGGTCTTGAGAAAGGTATCTTCATGCAATCATCAGATTCTAAAATAAGAAAATAAGTGGTGAGCATTGACAATGGCCACAACAGCTCCAGATTCATACTCAACATGAACTCCCATAATAGGAACCTGAAGAATGTGTCAGACATCCTCAAGAGTCACATTCATCTCCCTAGTAGGAAAATGAAAGGTTTTGTCCTATGAGTGCCATCTCTCAGCTAGAGCAGTCAACAACCCTCGATTTACCTTGATGTCTGGTAAATATACTAAACACCAAAGACCACAACGTGTGATAGTACATTGCTCAATCATGGTCAACCATTCTAATAGCTCCAATACATGAGTAGGCCTCAGACTCTAGAATGAAACAACACTAAATTGGGTCTCCAAGCAATAAATTTACTCTAAGTTAGCATCAAGAGAGAAAAATTGAAGTCAAATTGGTTAACAGATTAGATAGAAAGCCTAAATCAGGAAAATTCTAAGTAAAATACTAAAAATGATCCTAAAAATTGAATGTGATTCAAGATTTACAGGATGTGATCCTTTAACAGGATGTGATCCTTTGCATACAAGATGTGATTCATGATTTACGAGATGTGATCCCAAAATAGGATGTGACTCTATTTTGACAAGGTGTTATTTACTAATAAAAAGGCTTAAAAACTAGAAACATTTGACTAAATACAACCCAATAGTGTCCGACCCTAAATTTATAGGATACAATCTAGAATTTGGTGAAAACCTAGATGGGATGCGGGATTGACAGGATGTGACCCAAGATACTAGGTGCAATCCAAAACTAAATTACTTCTAAAAGACATGAAATAAAGAAAAATTTAAAAATAAGATATGAGAAGGTAGGTTATTGGGTACTTACTAGAGCTACATAGTGGGTGGGTCCCTGATGTCGATGGTTGAGTTCAAAAAGATGCCTCTCAACTGGGACCATCATCTTCTCTCTTGGAGCTTTGAAATTACCAAGGATAAAAGCGAAAATGAATAGTAAAATTACCTTTTTGGGCCTATTTTATCCCCTCAAGGACCCTAATGACCTCGAACACTTTCATAGTAGAATGCAGTAGGAGTTCCATATCAGGACCAAAATTGAAATAGGTGTTGGATATCAATTTAAAGCAGTAAAAACAAATTTATCTAGATAGGTCAACCTTGCAGAAATTTAGTCAACTATAGTCAAAATGTTGTTGACTAGGGGTAGAATGAATAGATCAAGTATTGCAAAAGCATTAAGTGATGTTTATTACTCAAATAGAAAGTCAACACAAGTCAAATTAGGGGAAAACTTTAGTCAAATAATGGTTAAAGATACTCAAAATTACTTAAATGATGAGCAAAAGCTTACCAAAAGCTGCACAAAGTTGTTTTTCAACTCACACATCGAGTTTATACTTTAGGATATTTGTCAACCATTAGTCAAAATTGGTCAAATATCAACTTTTAATGGTAAAATAGTGTTCCCTTGACACTAAAATCAATCCTAATCAAATTCTGCAGATTTTAAACATTTTCTACTTGATCCAAATCAAACTTTTATTAGTTGAACATCTTCACAATGCTTGAAATTAGGATTTCATCATATTTCTATTTCGATTTCATTCTTGAGAGGCATAATCATACCTAAAATCAATCATTTCAATCCAATCAAGGATTCAAATCAATCAAATCTTCAACACCATGGGAGTGACAATTTTCTTCACACTACTACATTTGGGGCCAAATTTCGATGACTATTTGTCGGATTTGCAACGCTAATTTGTCGGCATTTCGACAAATGAGTCCGTCGCCATTTTTGCATAGGAAATTTTGACAAAAGACGTATCCATCGGTTTACCGACACCATATCACGTCGGAAACTTGCACTTGGAAACAACATCCTTATGGCATTTTCTACAGTTCATCAATCGAAATTCCGACACAACGACCTATCGAAAATATACAATCTCTGTCGGAATTAACTGTCGAAAACATATACTTTCTGACAGTATAACTGTTGGAATAGTGATAGTTGCCACTTAATTTCGATAGATATACCTGTCAGTGATATGGCATTAATGTCAAAGTTTCTGTCGAAACATTTCTATTTGCGACACTTAAACTGTCGAAAGAGCGACAATCCTTCAGCATTTCTCCGACAGGTTCCCTGTCGAACATATAGCATTAATGTCGGAAGTACTATCGTAAATTATTTTTCTCTGACAATTTATCTATCGAATGCATAGCACTTCTGTTAGAATTAATTATTGAGTGTCGAAAAACTGACAGCTATGCACATTAAAGATAAAACAGCTCAAGAGACCATCATAGGTTCTCTCCTTCTTCGGTCTATATTATTGATAGAATGTTTTACCTTTCATTAGCTCATCAAATCCGGGGATTTAAAAGAATTTAATAGAATATTTTCATGACAACGTATATTATTTAAGTTGACATTGCACGAATTTATCTACTTCGTGCACTTGTAGACTATGAGGACGACGATAAAGAAGCATTGCCATGGGAGGAGATGCTTCTTTATCGTCATCTTCATAGTATACAAGTGCGTGAAGTAGATAAATTCATGCAACATCAACTTAAATAATATATGTTGTCATGAAAATATTCTATTAAATTCTTTCAAATCCCTGGATTTGATGAGCTAATGAAAGGTAAAACATTCTGTCAATAATATAGACCGAAGAAAGAGACAACCTATGATGGTCTCTTGAGTTGTGTTAACTTTAGTCCTAGCTACCTGTCGATCGTCGAGAATAATCACCGCCTTGCATTTATGTACACTACACAAATTGATCACAGTCTTGCAAAAACATTTTACACTTGTACATCTCATCAATACTGGAGGCCTAAAGTAATTTTATACGATCACTAGCACATTTTGTGCATGGATGAGAAAACACTATCCAAAGTTTCTAGATAACCATTTTTTAGAAGAGGAAGGAGTGGAGGCCAAAGAAGGGATAATTGTGAAGGTTTTATAGATGTAGGTTACTGAATCATCATCTTTGCATTGGTACTCAATCTGGCCTCCACTCCATATACGTCTTCTCATAATCTAAAAACTCTCCATCATTGATTCTCGTCATTTTTTCAGCATCTTCATGGACTAAGACCTTAAATTATTGAGCTTCTCTTTGTTTTGAGAATAGTTTAACATTCTCTACTTAACAGGGCCAAGCATGTGAAGGTGGAAGCTCACCTAGCCCCTCCTAGGAGCCTCTTATGACCCTTTATGACATTTTAAGACCTCTAAGATGTATTCTTAGGGATCGTAAAGGGTCATAAGGCGTCCTGGGACACAACAGCTGAGAAACATAAATGTAGGCATCATGGTCACAATTTTTTGGAGACACAACATAATTGAGTGGTTTTCTGAGATGATGCAAAGTAGTGGTTGTTTTGCATCATCTGGGAATAGCACTCAATATGTTGTCTCCAAAAAATTGTGACCATGATGCCTACATTTATGTTTCTCAGCTGTTGTGATATGTACATCGCAGTCTATCGTTGTTGTAGTAGCAGAGCCTATATTCCACAACAAAAAGGAAGACATCTTTTTAGCCTGGGTCTCGATCCTACCCCAATTGTCGAAGGATCCAAGGCCAGGCTCGAAAGATGTCTTCCCATTCTGTCTGCAACATTGTGTCCATCCATGATCTTAGGAACATCATCATCTTTCCACTCTTCATTTGCCAAAATATATTGCTTCTTCAAGCTTGCAGAGTAATCTTATTAATAAAAGAACTCTTGCCAACATTAGGGTACCCACAAATCAAAATAGTTGATGTTATTTATGCTTGCGCTCAAGGATATTGATTCACTATTTTGAAACGGCCAAATCATTTTTATTCCGATTGTAGAGAAAAGGAGTGGGAGAAAATGAGCGGGTGAAAGCTGATCGAGAGCGAGAGAAGGCATTGCATTTTATTTGATCATAAATGCTCTCTAAAATGACCAATCATGTTTTCTATTCGATTATTTTTGGTGTTTTTTTTTCCCATATTCAGTAGATAAAAATCATGGCTGTAGCCACTTAGCCATCTTTTTGATGTTCCAGGTATTTTACAAAGATACATGTATGTGGATTTATCGTTCAATTGCTTGCAGTTATTGGTCAAATGCAAATATTTTGTCACGTTGCAAGGGCAAGATATCAGTTTGGTGTTTTTGGTTTATGTTAAAAGTTGATTTGGTAAAATCCTCAAAAAACACACTACATGTTCTAAAATGTAAAGAAGTTGAATGTTAAATGTAAGATATATATCTAATCCATAGTAATCAAAAGAAAGGACATGAAACTTATAAGGAGATTTACCAAACCAAAAATATAAGTGAATAGGAAACATGGATTGGTACCTTATGAATTGGTTTTTGAGGTGCACAATCTTCATCAATCTCCTCAGAACAAGACCCCTCCTCATGAAAAATGCATTTAACACAAAAAACAAATCTGCAAAACTAAACCAATGGCATGTTTAGAACAAAGAAAAAGATTGATAATAATATGTTGAAAATTCTACTATATTTAATAAACACAAAAGGACCAGTCCCAACAATTCTTAAACATACTTGATCTGATATGATAATAACATGCTAATTAAACTAATAAAGGTGTTATCTGCATTTAATCTTCCAATTACTAATTACAAAAAAAACAAATTTACAAAACTGAACCAATGGCATGTTCTTCGTATGTGATTTCTTCATCTTTCGAGCCTCTAGCATC
Organism: Chamaecyparis obtusa; assembly: GCA_027943335.1. Lineage (NCBI taxonomy): Eukaryota > Viridiplantae > Streptophyta > Pinopsida > Cupressales > Cupressaceae > Chamaecyparis > Chamaecyparis obtusa. Next base: position 1,603,253 of record BSBK01000508.1, on the reverse strand, counting down.
ATATTCGACCGCAAATTTCAAATGCATTGCATTTTATTTGATCATGAATGCTCTCTGAAATGACCACATTCTACCGGTGTCATGCCCTAGCCCGTACTTTATCTCCATTATTTGATGTTATTGGTGCTTGTGCTCAAGGATATCGATTGAATGTTTTCAAATGTTTGGATCATTTTGGTCGTGACTGTTCCTCTAGTACACAGTCAGGAAATGTAACTGTCTAATGATTATATGTAATGTTGAATGGATAAAATGCTTTATTCTTGGTAGAAGTGAATGGAAGGAATAGTGTTGGTTTTAGGTTTCATTTATTATTGAATTCAATGGTTTCCAAGATGTGTTGAGGAGTTTGCTTCTTGTTTAATGTTAACTGTTCCTGCACAATCCACTCATACAATAGTGAAATGCTATGTGATTGAAAATTTCATACAACTGGTCCTTTGGCATGTATTAAATACAATCCAGTCACTTATTGAATGCTTTGGAGACTACTGGTTTGACTATCCATGCGTTACTAGTGACTGAGATTCATTAAAGGATACAAAACCCTTCATTTTGGGGTTATTGTGTGTGGATTCAAATGTAGGTTTGATTTGGTTAATGTTTAGAAGAGATCAATAAAGTATTTAAAGACAATCTTACATGTTTGGAGAGGTTTGAGAGGCACTTATAATGACTGTACCCTCACAAATAGCAGCATAGACTGGTTTTACTAAGTTTCCTTTCTCTATTTTGAGGTTTCCTTTCTCTGCCGCAGGGGTAAAATCAAAGGGTTCATTGAAAAAATGATCCTTTGAATGGTTACTATGAATATGAATGATTTGATATAGCATATTGTTCATTTTACTTGAAGTTTGGAATAGCTTGTGCAAGGGTGAAAGTAGTTTTGGTCATTTTGATCGTGATTGTTCCTCTACACAGTCAGAAAATGTAACTGTCTAATGATTATATGTAATGGTGAATGGATTAAATGCTTTATTCTTGGTAGAAGTGAATGGAGTTTCCAAGATGTGTTGAGGAGTTTGTTCATTGTTTAATGTTAACTATTCATGCACAATCCACTCATACAACAGTGAAGTTACAAAACTAAACCAATGACATGTTTACAACAAAGAAATAGAATGATAATAATATGCTGAAAATTCTATATATTATGTTTAATACATGCCAAAGGACCAGTCCCAACAATTCTTAAACATACTAGTTATCTAATATGATCAATTGATAATAAAGGTCTAATTCTGTAGACTGCTAGCATGAAGGAAGATTTGACCTAGCCAAATTTTCCTTGTACCACACAAAAAAAATGTGTGATAACTATGTCTACTCCAACCTTAATTGTTTAAGAATTCATCATATCAGATAAAGTATGTTTAAGAATTGTTGGGAGTTCTATTAGACCTTTGTTCTAAACATGTCATTGGTTTTCAAATGTTTGGATTCATGTTTGTTGATATTACTAGCATATATGTTTAATGACACCATTGTATATTGTTATCACTAAAATGACCGCATTCTACTAGTGTCATGCCCTAGCCCATGCTTTAACTCCATTATTTGATGTTATTAGTGCTTGTGCTCAAGGATATCCATTTTTTTGAAATGTTGATTGTGGTTATCAAATGGATAGCCCATGAGCTTCTAGCTAGGCATCATTTGTATTGATAGCTTAGGGCATCAAATGTATTGTATCATTGATAGTTGAGACTTTGTTAAAAGAAAATAGGACAAAGAATGATTATGATTTAGTTTCTCTATTTTGATCTCTAAGTGGCTTACAACCCTAGAGAAGTATATGCAGATTTACAAATGCAGTTGCAGGACACATAGCAGCTGATAATTCACAAGAAATTCATGCATCCAATTTGAATAGAAATTGATACAAAGAAATAGGGTCCTCCAATTGCCCAATCATCTAGACCTTGACTGTCCCCTCAACCAGTGACCCTTCAAAACTGGGTTATCATGCAATCAATGAATGATCCTTCATTCTCCTAGTCTGCCCTGCATCCAAACATATTAGAAATACACAATACAATGATAAAAAGTCTTTCACAATCCCCCTTCCCTCAAGGGACACTATCAACCATCCCTTCCACATAGCATTTCAATGTTGTATGAGTGGATTGTGCAGGAACAGTTAACATTAAACAAGGAGAAAACTCCTCAACACGTCTTTGTTGTAAACATGTCATTGGTTCAATTTTGTAAATTTGTTTTTTGTGTTAAATACATTTAAATGGAACATTAAACATAGTAATAATATGCTTAATCTATTAGTAATTGCAGATTAAATGCCCATAACACCTTTATCAGTTTAGCATGTTATTATAAGATACTAAAGAAGACCTACTATTTGTTAGAGAAATCTTCACTGTCCCCCACAATGAAGACAATGAAGATTGACCTCCTACCCCACAACAAAGAACATTGTAATAAGAATAAGATATAATATAGTGTTAGAATAAACTTTGAACAAAGACATGTAATGCTTAATTTAATGATCTAAAAAGCTGCAAATATAGGAATTGAAAAAGAAGATAGTGCCAAGAAACATTTTCACAAATATGAAACATGAGGAAAAGTAATAACATTAACAATGCCAAGATTCACAACATTAAATTTCACCCGCGGATGAGTTTCTGCAGTGGGTTGCCCAGCATCAAAAATATGTTGAGTTGCATTTGAGCTGTAACTAAGAGTATCATGTGGAACAGACCCTAAACTTTGAAAGCGTTCTCCAACCTAGCAATTCAAAATTCAATCTAGGCAAGCATCATTAAGTCAAATAAATTATAGACATCAACATCGACATCATCATAATCATTATAAATAAACTTTAAAGACATATTTTGGATAGTACTATGTTTCTTGAAAGTTTTTGTGATGCTTCTAAACTTTAAAGACATATTTTATGGCTTAATGATAACATAGATTAGTGTTTTGTTTTCTGATGGAATGTTGTTGATCATTCATGGTCTTGAAGAAACTTTTGATTGTTTTGATTCTCAAGTCTTGAAGTTGTTTCTCAATGTGATATAGACTGACCACAAGATGGTTCAGTTGGTCCTCTCTTTCTGTTTAATCATTTGTCTTCTTCATGGTGTAAGTGTTCATTAATATTCATTAATGGCGGGTGGTGATTCCTTGGTAATAAAGGCATTGATAGCATTCATAATCATATAGCTCTTTACTTGATCTAGTCACATCATCAACATTGAGGTCATTTTGTCTAGCCTTGGCCTCAACCTCAACCTGCTCATTAACAACGGCCTCTACACTCTCTATAGCTGCAATAAAAATTGTTACATTAATCCAAACACCAATTGCAATTAAATTTATATTACTACACCAATCAATTTAAGATGTTTACTTGTATTACTGTGATGCACATCCTCATTGTCATCAACATGCACAAGTTGTGTATGACAAGAATCGACGGGCTCCAAAGTTTCTAGATAACCCTTTTTGAGAAGAAGAAAAAGTGGAGGCCAAAGAAAGGATAATTGTGAAGGTTTTCTAGATGTAGGTTACTGAATCATCATCTCTTGTTGATATATTTCAGATTCTACTCCGAAATGAACAAACTATAGAGATCTAACACAGCTAAACATAGAATAAAGTAAATAAGAAGGGATAGAAGATACTCGGATATCAACCAAGTATACTCCAATCTATATGCCTCCAAACTGTACTAACAAAGGTGCTGAGGAGAACTTGATTAGTACCTTAGTGTTAGTGTATTAAGGAAGAGTCTAGTCCTAACAGAGGCTTCTATCCCTAATCAACTCACAGTTAACATTGCCAATAATCGCTAGTTGTATGGATCAGATCATAATCTGATCTTTATTCATGCTCAGACTTGTTCTTATCTATTAGTCGAAGCTGCTTATTTTTCACACCAATATATGTTGATCTAAGTTTGCTTAAGGTAGAGAGTCAAGGTTTTGGGGGAGGGAAGCACGTTATGTTTTTGGTGCTTCTCTCCCTAGAATCAACCACCATATATATATGAATTGAATTATCTTCAAGAGGGATGACTTGGTCTTATTAAATATATTTGATGTTAAAGCCAAGAGGCTGATGTTGGGCCCTTAACTAATTCAACCAACACATATATAAATGAAATAATAATCTCCTTATTATTATAAATTGCACAAGGGTATTTATTTGATCAGTTTGATCTTGGCCAAAAGGCTATAATTATTAACACTCTGCACTGGTACTCAATCTGGCCTCCACTCCATATACGTCTTCTCAGAATCTAAAAACTCTCCATCATTGATTCTTGTCATTTTTTCAGCATCTCGATGGACCGAGACCTTAAATTATTGAGCTTCTCTTTGTTTCGAGAATAGTTAAACATTCTCTACTTAACAGGGCCAACCACATGAAGGTGGAAGCTCATTTGGCCCCTCCTAGGAGCCTCTTATGACCCTTTACAACGTTTTAAGACCTCTAAGATGTATTCTTAGGGATCGCAAATGGTCGTAAAGGGTCATAAGGGGTCCTGGGACACAATAGCTGAGAAACATAATTGTAGGCATCGTGGTCACAATTTTTTGGAGACAACGTAATTGAGTTGTATACCCAGATGGTGGAGAGCAACTCCTGCACCTCCGATTCCAAGTTGACTACATCTGTTGGTCATGAATACAAGGTCCTCCAACAGATGTATTCAACTTGGAATCGGGGGTGCAGAAGTTTCTCTACACCACTTGGGTACACAACTCAATTATGTTGTCTCCAAAAGATTGTGACGATGATGCCTACAATTATTTTTCTCAGCTATTGTGAAATCTACATTTATGTTTCTTAGTTGTCGTGTTTATGTGCATGTTTTTTTATGTATTTTGGATAGTAAGTCTAATTTAATTTGTCCATAGACTAAGACCTTAAATCATGTAATGAGGATGCTTAGAACACTAGTATATGCAAATTTCATTATTTAATAATAAAAATCTATTAAAATGTTTATACCTTCTCCCATTTGCTGGTGTAATTCCTCTTTGAGTATCCCCTTTCTCCTTTGCATCCAAAATGAACTCATTCCAATCCCTCACTAGAATAAAGGGAGGGTTCTCAAACTTCAACAAGACTTCATACACACAACATTCATAGCTTACATTCAATGTGTTATTTACATTCGTAAATCAGCATTACGTACAAATCTACGAACGGTGTGTTGTACGAAGCCACGCTCAAGCTTGAAAATGATAGTCAATCCATAGTCAAGGTCAAGGAACAAATGGAACAACCAAGAAAACACTATACGTTAAATCATGTGATTGATAGTAGATTGGGGCTCACCTAAGCCATAAACATGAAGAATTATTCTAAAAAAAGATGTAAACCATATATATGTGCACTTGAGGCAAAGAGAAGTTACGTCATATCCATATTAAAATATTAGTTACAATATGAAAATACTAAACTAACTAATTCCTGAGTTCATCTCTGCATATGGTCGCAACAAAGATATGCGATTACAATATAGAGAAGGCATCGTAAAAATATAATTTTGGAATTTTCCCTAGCCTGACACGTTTTGCACTCAAATCCTTCATCGTGGATAAGTGGAGATGGGTAGATAGATGCAGATGAGTTGTCATTGACCCAACTAAAGTATCCGTAGCCATTATTTCCCTGTGATGCCTAGTCTACATTAGTTCTTATATTATAATGAATAGTATTTACATTAGAAACATTAAATATATACACATCAACAACCTTTTTTCTATTTGGGCAGCACCAAAATTGTCATCCAGGGTTGTTCGGTGTCCGTGAAGTCTTCAACACACACTACCCACTACCACATCGACAGTTTGGCACATTGACAAGAGTCATTGAGCCTATATATCAATAATGCACCGCACCATCGTTACTACATTTATTATTTTTATATGAAATACACCAAGGAGTACCATCGGAAATATTAACCATTTACAATAATGAAAAGTAAACCTAAATCAAATAGCTCATTTTTTTATCAGCATGTGTAGTCTCTATGTATATGAAAAATGAAAGAAATATGAAGCTAAAATAAAATAGTGAACAAAATAGTATTTGATCCACATAGACTGAATGAAATATACCATCAAAAGAAGGTGACAAAATCTTGTCATGAAGCACAGACATAGGAAATAAAAAAGGGACAAAAGACAAGAAATAAGAAAAATCATTACGACTATAGAAAAATCATTTATACTATAATCAAAAAAAGAAACACTCTTTGTCAACAATTTTCAAAATCATTAGGACTATAGAAAAATAATTAAGACTATACAAAATCAAATTTTAGAAATGGACAGTTATGATGCTTTGCCATTACAACAATTGAGCATTCATAATTTGGTATTGTGTATTCCATTTAAGTATGTCAACAATGTTTAAAATCCTGTCACCAAGCATAGACAAGAAATGAGGAAAATCATTAGGACTATAGAAAAATCAAGTTCTATAAATGGACGGTTCTTATATTGCTTTTCCATTACAACAATTGAGCATTCATCATTTGGTACTTCTTGGTGTATTCCATTTAAATTTTTCAGTTGTCATGTTTATGTGCATGTTCTTTATGTGTTTGGCTTCTCTCCCTCGCAAGGGATGCGTTGATAGGTAATTGATTTGAAAGCATAATGATTTGACAGTCTTTTTTCAAGATAGGCGTAATCATCGCGCCAACCTTAATTAGAAAAATTTGTGATATATGTCAAGTACTTATAATCAGTATGCCCAAAAAATAGAGACTTAGTAGTAAAAGCATGTCATTTGGTTTACTAGTTTACTTATAATCAGTATGTCCTTTGGTTTACTAGTTTAATCTAGTTTAAGAATGGTTTGTTTCATGTTTGAATGTACCATTGAATGAAGCTTGGTTATATTAAGTACAATGTTAAGACTCATGACTCTTCAAATTCTCTTGTTTCCTTTAGACCTCCAAACATGTGTACTTTGAGTAGCCCTCCAACAAATGGACTTGTGATGATTTTCACAATAGTACATGTGTAGGAGGACTACTCTAATGTTCTTGACTTGCAGAGATTTGAGAAAGTAAAGAGAACAATGGCTATGTTTAATGTTAATTGTTCCTGCACAATCCACTCATACAACAGTGAAATGTTATGTGATTGACAATTTCATACAACTGGTCCTTTGGCGTGTATTAAACATAATAGAATTTTTAGCATATTATTATCATTCTATTTCTTTGTTGTAAACATGTCATTGGTTCGATTTTAATCTACTGGTGTCGTGCCCTAGCCCATACTTTATCTCCATTATTTGATGTTATTCACTATTTTGAAATGTTGATTGTGGTTATCAAATGGAAAAAATAGAAAATAAAAATTGTACACAAATTTTTTTTTACAAAACTGAACCAATGGCATGTTTACAACAAAGAAATAGAATTATAATAATATGTTGAAAATTCTATTTTGTTTAATACATGCCAAAGGACTAGTTGTATGAAATTGTCAATCACATAGCATTCCACTGTTGTATGAGTGGATTGTGCAGGAACAGTTAACATTAAACAAGGAGCAAACTCCTCAACACATCTTGGAAACCATCGAATTCAATAATAAATGAAACCTAACACCAACACTATTCCTTCCATTCACGTCTACCAAGAATTCTAGCACAAGCACAAGCTACTCCAAACTTCAAGTAAAATGAGAAATATGCTATATCAAATCATTCATATTCATAGTAACCATTCAAAGGATCATTTTGTCAATGAAGCCTCTGACTGTACCCCTACGGCAGATAAAGGAAACCTCAAAATAGAGAAAGGAAACTTAGTAAAACCAGTCTATGCCACTGTTTGTGAGGGTATAGTCATGATAAGTGCCTCTCAAACCTCTCCAAACATGTATAATTGTCTTTAAATACTTTATTGATCTCTTCTAAACATTAACCAAATCAAACCTACATTTGAATCCACACACAATAACCCCAAAATGAAGGGTTTTGTATCCTTTAATGAATCTCAGACATTGGTAACGCATGGACAATCAAACCAGTAGTCTCCAAAGCATTCAATAAGTGACTGGATTGTATTCAATACACGCCAAAGGACCAATTGTATGAAATTGTCAATCACATAGCATTCCATTGTTGTATGAGTGGATTGTGCAGGAATAGTTAACATTAAACAAGGAGCAAACTCCTCAACACATCTTGGAAACCATTGAATTCAACAATAAATGAAACTTAACACCAACACTATTCCTTCCATTCACTTCTACCAAGAATAAGGCATTTAATCCATTCAACATTACATATAATCATTAGACAGTTACATTTTCTGACTATGTAGAGGAACAGTCACGACCAAAATGATCAAAACTACTTTCACCCTTGCACAAGCTATTCTAAACTTCAAGTAAAATGAGCAATATGCTATATCAAATCATTCATATTCATAGTAACCATTCAAAGGATCATTTTTTCAATGAACCCTCTAACTGTACCCCTGCGGCAGAGAAAGGAAACCTCAAAATAGAGAAAGGAAACTTAGTAAAACCAGTCTATGCCACTGTTTGTGAGGGTACAGTCATGATAAGTGCCTCTTAAACCTCTCCAAACATGTAAGAATGTCTTTAAATACTTCATTGATCTCTTCTAAACATTAACGCATGGACAATCAAACCAGTAGTCTCCAAAGCATTCAATAAGTGAATATGAATGTTTGAAAACTTTCCTCTCAACTTCCCCAACCACTCCCAATCAGTTAGAGGGATTAGTTGAGTGTTTAGACACTAAAAATTCTTAAACATACTTTATCTGATATGATGAATTGTAATATCAACAAACATGAATCCAAACATTTGAAAACAGTGAATCGATATCCTTGAGCACAAGCACCAATAACATCAAATAATGGAGATAAAGCACGAGCTAGGGCACAACACCAATAGAATGTGGTCATTTCAGTGAGCATTCATGATCAAATAAAATGCAATCGAATATGATGCCAGAGGCTCGAAAGACATTGCCCGTCAAAGATACCAATCAAAGATGAAGAAATCACATACCTTCTCTCGCGCTCAGCTTGCACGAAGGAAGATTTGATAGCCAAATCTTCCTTGTACCACATGAATAACATGCCATTGGTTCAGTTTAGCATGTTATTATCATATCAGATAAAGTATGTTTAAGAATTGTTGGTAAGGATAGGAATAGTGGAGATTCTAGAAATATCCCTCTAACCGATTAGGAGTGGTTGGGGAAGTTGAGAGGAAAGTTTTCAAACATTCATATTCACTTATTGAATGCTTTGGAGACTACTGGTTTGACTGTCCATGCGTTACCAGTGATTGAGATTCATTAAAGGATACAAAACTCTTCATTTTGGGTTATTGTGTGTGGATTCATCCGCTTTAGCCAAGAAGATCAAGAAGATGGGGCAAGAGGACATTGTGGTAGAAGAAGTATTTAAAGAAGCAACAAGAAGCAATAGAAAAATTTTCAGGAGTTTGGAACAACATTTCAGAATCCATGAATGGTATGGGTAAGGTGACCTTCATTCTTGGCCGTGACTTCAATGAAACATTGGATATGGCTGATAAGAAGAAGGGTCACTTGTTGATAGTGTTCCTTGAGGGAAGGGGGATTGTGAAAGACTTGTTATCATTGTATTGTATATTTCCAATATGTTTGGATGTAGGGCAGACCGGGAGAATGAAGGATCACTCATTGATTGCATGATAACCCAATTTTGAAGGGTCACTGGTTGAGGGGATAGTCAAGGTCTGGATGTTGATGGTAATTCGTTAAGGGAAGGGGGATTGTAAAAGACTTTTTATCATTGTATTGTGTATTTCCAATATGTTTGGATGCAGGGCAGACCAGGAGAATGAAGGATCACTCACTGATTGCATGATAACCCAGTTTTGAAGGGTCACTGGTTGAGGGGACAGTCAACGTCTGGATGTTGATAGTGTTCCTTGAGGGAAGGGGGATTGTGAAAGGCTTGTTATCATTGTATTGTGTATTTCCAATATGTTTGGATGCAGGGCAGACCAAGAGAATGAATGATCACTCACTGATTGCATGATAACCTAGTTTTGAAGGGTCACTGGAAGAGGGGGGAATGAAGGATCACTCACTAATTGCATGATAACCCCACCAAGCATTCTTTCCTTTAAGTTTCCACAATATCTCAAAATATGATCATTATTCTTTACTTTCTTCTATATGCTATTCTTTCTATGGTTTTGTTATCTCAAAAATATATCAAAAACATTGCAGATGTGCATATAAAAGTAAAATATTGTCCTTCAATTGTTCCACATTGAAGCATTTCCTCTTGGGAGTATTCTCTTCGTTTGTACAATATCTGTCAAAAATGGTTCCCATATTTCTTCAAGATCTATTTTAATCTTTATATTGCAATTTTGATTAGATTTGACTAATAGTTGATTTCATTGGTATTTTATAGCATATACTCCTAATGTGAAATGTGGAGAGAAATAAAGAGACACACTAGGTATGAATTACACGATATACCCATCATCACTTAGCACTTAAATAATAAATTATGGACAGGGAACAACCCCCTAACTTTTTGATGTTTGTTTCATGTTGGCTTCTTATTATATGCAAAGGTAGGCCTATCTTAGGTTGACAACCACAGTGTAGGGGCCATAAATTATGGATCCCAAAATAGTGCACACTTGTATTAAATTAGGTTCACTATACTACAAGGGAATGGAAACCATGCAATAGTGCCTCATGGGGATGGAAGCAACCCTTCACCAAGAAGATGATTGTGTCTGCAATATTTACTAGAGGCAAAGAACATAATTTGGTTCCAACAATTACTCCTAGAAGATAATGGCACCCACAAAACACTTGGAAAAGATAGCACTCACTATATCTTTTATCACTCTTTTAAAGCTGGGACAATAAATCTCAAAGATTGATCAACGAATTCTTGAACACAAAGAACCATTGACAGTTATGATTCATGTGTACAATAGCCAACAACTAGTTGTTCCAATCATGGTGTCCAATAATTATGTTAGAAAAAGCATCTACAAATCCCTTACACAACCATAATAGATTCAAACCATGAACCGTAAGAACCTAACAATGGGACTAAGAAAGATACAGCCTAAACAAATCTTGATCATATTCCACCCTATTGTAAGGCCCAAGAAGTAACTCTATCTTAAAGCTACACATTCCTCTAGATGAAGCTCAAAGGTTAGGTAGCTGAAGCATAGAAATACTTGAATGAATATAGGAATAATTTGATGTACAATAATTCGCTAGCTTGGTTTGTGGGTTTTCCACATAATATTTTCCCTTTAACAACATTTATAGTTTGAGAAAATTAGAAAAAATTGTTTCAGATTTATATTATCCTTTTAAACTAGCACACTGCCATCAAAATGCATAATCATTGGTCATATCAAGAAAATTCCTATTGATTAGTAGGATATCCTTATAAAAATTTGATGCATGGATTTCTTGTGAATTATTGACTGCTATGTATCCTGCAACTATGAAAGGAATAGTGTTGGTGTTAGGTTTCATTTATTATTGAATTCAATGGTTTCCAAGATGTGTTGAGGAGTTTGCTCCTTGTTTAATGTTAATTGTTCCTGCACAATCCACTCATAAAATAGTGAAATGCTATGTGGAAGGGATGGTTGATAGTGTTCCTTGGGGGAAGGGGGATTGTGAAAGACTTTTTATCATTGTATTTTGTATTTCCAATATGTTTGGATGCAGGGCAGACCAGGAGAATGAAGGATCACTCACTGATTGCATGATAACCCAATTTTGAAGGGTCACTGGTTGAGGGGACAGTGAAGGTCTGGATGATTGGGCCATTGGAGAACCCTAGGTCTTTGTATTAATTTCTATTCAAATTGGATGCATGGATTTCTTGTGAATTATCGGTTGCTATGTATCCTGCAACTGGATCCGTAAATCTGCATATACTTCTCTAGGGTTGTAAGCCACTTAGGGATCAAAATAGAGAAACTAAATAAAAATCATTCTTTATCCTATTTCCTTTTAACAAAGTCTCAACTATCAATGATACAATACATTTGATGCCCTAAGCTATCAATACAAATGGCACCTAGCTAGAAGCTCACGAGCTGTCCATTTGATAACCACAATCAACATTTCAAAAAAATGGATATCCTTGAGCACAAGCACCAATAACATCAAATAATGGAGTTAAAGCACGGGCTAGGGCATGACACTAGTAGAATGTGGTCATTTCAGACACAACAATATACAATGGTGTCATTAAACACATATGCCAGTAATATCAACAAACGTGAATCCAAACATTTGAATACAGTGAATCGATATCCTTGAGCACAAGCACCAATAACATCAAATAATAGAGATATAGCACTGGCTAGGGCATGACACCAGTAGAATGCAGTCATTTCAGAGAGCAACTCCCTCAACAATAAAATGAAATGCATTCAAATATGATGCTAGAGGCTCGAAAGATGAAGAAATCACATACCTTCTCCCACGCTCAGCTTTCACTCCTTTTCTCCCACTCTCCAATCAAATAAAAATCATGAGGTTGTTTCACTTTTTTTTTAAATGTATACCCCAAATCTGTCAGAGTTTCGATGGTCAATTAAACACCCATCAGAATACCAACATCATCGGGGCCTATTACAAAAAAAAAACACCAAATTCATAAGAAAAAGTTACCCGTCAAAAACTTCTGTCAAAATTTGGCCCCAAATGTAGTAGTGTCAATCAAGTCAGGATTGTTAGATAATTAACTTCATCAAAAACCATATCAAGTTTATTATCTATGCCTAAATCAAATCTTTCTGACATTGATCAATTTCATCACTTCAAATCAAATTGATTATTTTTCATCATCATGATCTTTCATATATTTAGTTTCATCACACCAAATCAAATTGGATATTTTGAATAACTTTTATCGATCTCCGTTCAATCAAGCTCAGAGTTGGTATGGTTGATTCTTGTTCAATCAAGTTCACAATCGATGGCTTAAAACTTTCAATCAAGTTGAATTTTGTTCAATCAAGCTCAAAATTCTCAAATCTAGAGTACTTTCACCAAACTTCTCTCTAAATCTCCTCAAATTTAGAGTGGTTTCATCACTTCATATCAAACCTCTCTCTAAATCAGCATCATCTATTCTTTGAATCAACGTAGTGTTCGCACATCTATTCAAAGAGGGGAAAATGTAATCACCCCAAATCAGGCTAGTCTAACTAAAGGCCCTATTTGCCCTAATTCGAAACAAATTTCTAATTATGCTAATCCAATCACCTAATTATTGGCATAATTTGTTAAAATCAATGAAATTACTTAATCACGCATTTAAAAAATCATCAATTGATAAAAAAATCTGATTAATTACCTCTAGCCTAATTAATTAAAGCAATCTCACTTAAATACATGTCAAGATAATTAATTAATTTACTAATTAATAAAAAGGCTTAAAATATATGTCACCTCTCAAGGGACAACAAGGATAAATGAATCCAATCAGAGGCTAAGCACATGGATCCCTAATATGGATCAAAGAAGGATGAATCTCAATCACTCCTCTCAAATTGAATCTCAACCATCGAATTCATTAATATTTTTATAAAAGAGAATTTTAAATCTCACAAATAACCTACTTAATTTCATTCATACTTACATGTTGTCATTTTGAATTCATATCTTAAAATACATTTTAATTCATAGCTTAAATCATCTAAATTTGGTAAATAATTAATGGCATTCAATAGCATAGTTTCATTTCTCAATTCTTAGTTAATTTACATTTGAATCTCTCATTCTAGTAGTTTAATGTCGTTGTTTAGAGTCTAAATATGAGAGTAGAATTGATCTTAATCACACTGTTTCTAGTTAGAGAGTAATAGGATGAATTTTCTTAGTTTACTTGATTTTAATTTAATTTTAAACTAACAATATAATGTCTTATTGAAGTGTTGTGTTGCAGGATAATAGGTACCACAAGATACACATACAATGCCATTATATATCATCATGCAAATATGATCATGAGTGAAAGTATAAGTATAATTTATCATCTACATCAATAGAGATGTCGTTAAGAACAATAAAATGTATAGAACCAGGTGCATCTTACAATGCCAATACAAAATCATAACCATAGCCTCGAATGGTCTAACATCCCAAATCAGGTGTGTAACAAGAAACTTCTCAATGGTTCACACAACTAGGCATAAGGAAATAAGCACAATCGATCACATAGAGCCATCATGAAGCATCTAGAGCCAAACCAAGGCATCACAAAATAGTTCTCACTCAACTACACAAAGGCACCACCACAAATGTAATGCCAAAGCTACATAATGGTATGGATGTCATCATGGAAGCAAATAGGAGAGGCACTACACCTCTCTCTCTCTCTCTAAGGAAATATTGGAGTGTGTCCCAACCCTTTTGGGCTTAGTTCTCCTCTCTTACTTATTACTCTTTTTATTCTAGATGATAAACATGTGAATGGAACCTTCATTGCTTCTAATTTGTCGCCAATCTCCATGGTGATAAAGAAATTCCTTACCCAAAATGGCTATATAACTAGTAGGAATTTCATCACATAAAGCCATCTTTATGCACACACTCATTCATTATCCATTTGGCTTCCTCCTTCATTCCCAGTTCCAAACTCTACGCAAGGAAAATAGATGACATGCCCACATAAACCTTGTAATGATGTTTTGAGTGAAAAAATTTCTCACCAAATAAAATATTAACAATTTGTAACTTCTAAAGCTTGGCTCTTCAATCTTGAAGGAACCTCATAGTCACTTCTCCAAAATTCTCCCCATAAACGATAATTATTGCTTGTTTGTGAGAAGTGTAAATCCAACACCCATTTCTCTTCCTTTGCACAAAGCTTCACCAATTTCAAAGGAAGATAACACCTTACTACAAATATGGTTTTCTTACCTTAACTCACAACATGTATTGAAAATGAAATGTTTTCCTTTGAATTTAATCACCCCGTTGCTATCCCATCACCTTAGTACATGTTATGCCATGTGTCACCCTACTGTTGGCAACGTATGGCTAAGCACCTCCATTAATTCCAAATCTCTAAAATAAGCTCAATAATCCTTCAATAGTCACTAAATTAATGTCACTATCATCTTGGACAAGTTTTCTACCACCTCATTTCCACCTTGTAACACATTAGAAAATTTATATTCCTTAAAAGTTTCTAAAAGCTTTCATATTGGCTTAATACATTAATTCAAGTTCCATGCCAAGATTTCTACTTTGATTAGGGCATTAAATATAATCATTGAATCCCTTTCTAAATGTATTATTTCTATTGATATTATCTTCGCCATGTAAACCACTTCCAATTCTACCTACACCTCCACTTCATTATTCGTCCCATGTCGGAGTTCTTTGGCACCCATTGCCACTATATTACCCAAGCTATTACTTGTCACAAACCTCACTTTGAATGACCCCAAATCATCTTTTGATGTTCTATCAAATTTCACTTTAATCCACCCTATTGATTGGAAAGATTAGGTATTGAGAGGGGGGTTGAATTAGTACTAATAGATTTGTATCAATTCAAACTTTTAATCTTAAGTATATAATTTTATTCCATGTTCATCGATAGTATTTTATGTATTACTAATATGTTGTAATTCAAATAACAGAAAGTAAATAATAGTAACTCATCAAATGATTTACACACCCATAACACAAAGATTTTTTGTGTCATAGAAACCCTTGGTCAAAGGGAGAAATTACGGTGGGGATGATACCCACAACCCTTCACTGCAGCTAAAAAGAGTTTGTCGGTTAAGGCTACAAAGTGTCACTTTATGAGTGACTCGTCTAGTAAGGAGTGACTGATACATGGTTAAGTGTACCTATAGTCTTTCTAAGACTACTCTCCTAAGATATTTTATCCTCCCCAAGTGATATTCACCCTATTAAAAGATTTACAATGAGTTCCTAAAATAGAACTTCTAAGTCATGTTAAAGACTACTAGGTTAAGGGATTTTACAATCTTTTTGCTAAATTGTTAGGAATAAATCAACAATAAATTTGACTTGTCTGTACTTTCCTCCAAAGCTTGTCAAGTCCCTTAAGTTCACTATATTTGTCTTCCAACTCTTTTTCTGCCTTAGCTACTTGCTCTATGCCTGTATATATTTTTCTACTCTCTCTCCTTTCTCTCTTGATCCTTTGAATCTTTATATGTTTTTGGCCATTGCACTACATAATCATGACCTTAGATCTTAGGGTTCCTTCATCTTGATCTTTTCCATAAAACTCTTTTCTCTTTTTCTCTATCGGCTATAATACCTATTTTCCTTATCCAATAATTGTCAGCTTTTAATAACTAACTCTAATATCTACTATAGTGCATCGATAGTATAACTCTGATAGTTTGACATCGATGAAAAAACTTATCAAACTTATCTTTATATTTCCAACAATCTCCCCCTAGCATTGATGGAAAAAACTATGATTCTTTAATTCTACTCTGATTCTCTAAAATTGTGTTGTCAATATCTCTTTGTCAATATCTCCCCCTATGATAATTTTCTCCTATTTTTTACTTTCTTCACCCCATTTTTTGGCAATCAATGCCAAATGATATATCCACTTGAAGAGGTGTACAGGTCTTATAATTTTTTGATGATGAACTTGTACCTTATTCCTAGATTCTGCAAAATAGTGTTCCATGAATTCTTCAATGCATTTAGACCTATAATATTTCCATTTAAATCAGATGCTAACTCCTTTAAGCTATCCACTAAACTAAGCTCAGGGGTCTATACAATTTTCTATGCTTCTTCAATATTATCTTGAATAATAGCTATATGAGGGGTTATTAGGCTTTGCAATTCCAAAATACTCATATGTAGCATGTCTCTCTCTATTATGAACTCTTGTTCCTTTGATATTAACTCTCTCATCTTCACTAAGTGCACTACAAAATTTTTTGATGTTGGTTGTAGGTTGTCGATATGCTGCTCTAGCTTTGCATGTGCTCTGGTAATCTTACTATATGCTTCCTTTGTAAATTTAGAAAAATTACATAACTTACTATACATTGAATTTTCCTTCATCAAAATTTCCTTCAAAATTTTAATTGCCTTAGATAACTCAACTTTCAAAATAGATATCTTCATTAACAATTTCTATATAGTTTGATGCTCCAATTTCCTTGTTGCTTCATGAGCAAGCTACTGCTCCAACTCATTCCCAGATCCATGGATTTAATCAATATACACCTTTAACTACTACTATAGTGAGTTGTCTTCATCAAAATTTACATCTGGCATCAATTCCTCAAATATGTTAAGTGTTTTATTAAGAACTCTTCTCTTGTAGCTTCTTGGCTTTTTCTTTATCAAACTTTTCCTTCAGATGTAGTACTCGTGCATATTCCTCTTTATCCTTAGTCTTCTTCATCTTCCTTGGATCTTGCTAAGTATCTCAAATTGGGGGTCATCACTATATGCTTCATCATTCTCATCATCATCTTCTTCTTCTTCCTCACATTTACTCTTTCCTTTACATTCCCTTTTCTCCTTATCAATATCTTTCTCCTTGTCCTCATCATTATTCTTGTCTCCATCCTTCTTTTATTTATTCTTCTTCTCATCCGTGTCATTTACTTTACTTAATTTTGGTTTATCTGACACTGGTGATGCTTGGGATGTCTTCTCTTGTCTTCTTGTATCATCTTTATCTTTGTTTTTGTTATCCTCTACCTCTTGTTCCTTCTTGGTTGATGGGTTAATTGGTAAGTGTTGTTGTTCAACTGATATGGGGTTCTACTCATGTGTTCCTAACACTTTTTCTTGATTATTCATCTCTTGTAGTACTTCCTTAGTACTTTGCAATATATGCTCAGGTAACTTTGCTTGTTGTGTTACCGATATAGAATCTTGTCAGTTTTGCACCTCTCCATCGATTGCTAGTGATTTTTACTTAGTAGTAGTGTTGACAAACATGTCAACCTTTTTAGTGTCTTTTTTTTTTGGCATTTGTACTGGTGCTTCCTATTTTTCCAACTCTTCAGTAATATCTTCAATAATCACCTCATCATTATTAGTTTTCTTATCATTTGCACTAGGTGCATTACTGATTAACTCATTGACAATAAATGAGTCATCAACACGTGATGGTCTTGCCTCTATATAGGCTTCTATTAGAAATAGGAAATACTGAGAGGGGGGGTGAATCAATATTTCACAAACTTTTTCTTTTGCCCACTTATGGATATAATAGATTACTTTAGTGCATACAAAGATTATCAAGCTGATTAACAAACATAGTAGTAAATAGAAAGAACTCATAACACATCATATGTTCTCGAGGAAACCCTGGCCAAGGGAAAACCCCGGTGGGGATGGTACCCACAAATATCACTAATCAAAAGTATCTTGTTAGGGATATTGGACCCTGTTAGGAGTCAATTTACAATATATAGTAGATCTGTCCTGGTTAAAGGACTTTAGGCCTTGTTCGAAGCCTTAACCCTGTTAGGAGTTAGATTACAAAATCAGATCACCAGCTGAGCTCACTACCCAAATAGGTAATACAAAATGTTTCTGACTGTAATATGGTACTGCTTACAACTTCACATCAATAGCCTTTGCTGCTATCACAATATACAACTATCACAAGTTATCTTTTCTTTCTTTTTACATATCACACTTCTCTATTTCATTACATTTCAAGTATGCCTAATATATGAGTCATTAAAGCTAATAACTTTACATGGTCGGCTTCCAAAATCTTTATCCAAGAGTAAAAATCTAGGATTTTGTCCCTTCATAATGTTAAGTCATTATTTTGACAAGCAAAAATAATCCCTTAACTCTTTCGCTAATACTGTCTCCAAAACTGTTATGTCTGCAAAAACTATCTTCGGTAAACTTTGAATAACTTTGTCCGTACTACTCCAAACTTTATGCACACTAAGATGGGGTACCCTCATACTCTATAGAAGCTTCATTTAACTGTGCAAACAAAAATATTGCTCCAGTGGACGTCGCCAACTAAATCTTCATCGGGTGCTCTGTCAGGATCACTGTATCCATACTTAGACAATTTCTTCCTTCAACTTGCCATACTTGCATTCGAGATTCTGTGCTCTCAATAGAGATCATATGTTTCCATAATGACAACATCTATGCATCCACATTAGCCAAATTGCCAACAATCTCCCTCTTTGTCATTGGTGGCAATATATGGGAAAATTGGCTAAGTGTGCAAACAAAACTTCAAAAACACTTATACAAAATTGTGGCCAAAAGTTATACAATATGTATACAATATCATACTCCATAGAATAGCTCCCCCTATGAGTATCCTTCCTCAACATATATTCAATTTTCTACTATCTCTCCCCCTTTGACAACAATGACAAAGATAGGGTGTACAAAAATTTCAAAAACTTTATACCTTATTATCAGTTATTGCAAAGCTGGTAGGCTTGCAACACAATCACCAAACTCTAACTTCCAAGATTCAAAATCTTTCTCCCATATCTTCCTGATGGATTCAGCAACATTGAGTAGAGTACTCAATCTATATGCTGCTGTCTGACAAGCTTGTAGGGAATTGAAGCTAAACTTTTGAAATGATGTCTTTGCTGAAAGACACTACTCAATTTGATCTTCAACAATTGATATCTTGATTGAGACATTCTCTCTCAAGATGTTAACCCTGATCATCTTTCTGTTCTTCTCCTCTGCTAACATTCTGATTTCATCTTTCAATTTCATTATGTTCTTCTCTACAGAACTTATCTTGACATTAGGGCTTGTCAAGGTGTTTGTCTCAGTTGTAATAGCATCTAACTTCTCTTTGATCTTCTTATCCTCTTCAACTATTAGGATTTCTGATTTAGTGCATTGTATGTACAAATTCTTTCCTGTCTCAAAATGTCTCCTCAAATTCTTTATGCATACATCTAAACTACCAATATCATTTCGAATATTTACACTTAAATTTTGTTGCATTTCTGCTTCAAAGTCTTCCTGAACTTTTATTCTAGCAATATCCTTCAAGTTAGAAAATTCAGAGTCAAAAGAATTCATTACCATTTTAGCTTTCTCAAGTGGATCCGATTTAGATACCTTAGTGCTGATCACACTCTCAAGTTTCTCTGTCAAAACTCTAATTTTGCCTTCAAGGTCTTTCACCTTCTTATTCTTTCCAATAATTTTATTCAAAGATGTGATGAACTCAAGCTGATGATCATCTACAACTTCTTTTCCAAGGTCTTCAAACATTGAACCAATATGCCTCTTCTTACTGTCAGGTGCACTAATGTCTTCAACTGGTATAGAAGGTGCACTAGAGGTAGTGGCCTCTGTCAAAATTTGTTTGCCTTTACTTGACTGCTCTGCTGGAACTGATTCTGATACAGTTGGTGCTTCCTCTACCTCTGTATTCTTCTCTGAGTCTGTGACCTTTTCTTGCTCTCCCAAAGCCAAATTTTCAACAATGTTTCCTAGATCATGAAATACTGCATCATCTGATTCTAGAGTCACTTTGGTGCCTTCAATATCCATTGATTCTTTGCCAATATTGATATGTGAAGAAGATGGAACTGCTTCAATACCAACTTCCTCTGTATGCGGTTCCTCTAATTGCTTCTGTTGAGGGTCTGATTCAACATGCTTTTCTGCAACTATATCTGTAAGAACTTGCATTACTGCTTGCTCTGTCTCTTTCTATACTTCCTCCTTTTTGCCTCCCATTATAAGGATTGTTCTTCTCTTAGTTCTCAATAAAGTTCCAAGAGACTTCAAGAATCTCTTCAAATGATCTTCATCCTTAACTTCACAGAACTGTCTGATTACATGTTCTCTCATCTTTATGTCCTCTTCTTGTGCTCTCTATTTTCTATTCACAAGTCTGTTATACAAATCTTCTGGGATCTTACCATGAATAGTGCTAAGTTTCTTATCTGCCACAATCATGTGTGTAACCATTGCATTTTCAAAGTTCAATCTGTCAAATGATCCATATAGAACATAGAATTTATTCAACTTAGTGAAGTCTCCATGCTTCAATATATCTTCATTAACTCTTTCAATTCTTGGTTTCCAAGTTTTCTTCTTGATTGAAACTACATCATCATCTTTAATTACTGCTACAATTCTAGGTACTGGTGGTACAACCACTTTCTATCTCTTGCCGGGTCCTGTTGCACTCACTTTTACTCTTTTGCTAGGAATAGGAGAAAAAATTTATCTCCTTCATCTTTTTTAGGTACTTCAACTTTTACCTTTACTACAATAGGATCAACAGGATCTGCACTTGATGTCTCAGGTGAAATTACAAGATTTTCACTTTGCTTCAAGGCTTCTATAGTCTTCTTAGCTATGTCAAACTCATGACTTGACATACTAGATTCTTTCAATATTTTCTTCATAGTAGATCCAACTCTCTTACTAGATTGCTTCTTTTCTCTCAAACTTATTGCAGAGTTGAAATTCTCTTCATAGGTTCCAAACCTATTTGCATGACCATCCAACTCACACTTTAACAATCTATTCACATATCCTACTATTTCTGCTTCAGATATTTCATAGCCAAGAGGGTCTATGAATTCCATTCTAGGCTCAACTGCTTCAATGGAGGTGAAATCAGTGTCAACCATAAAAAAAATGTCATCTTTATGCTTTTCAACTAAGGATTGAGGAATCCTTGATTTGTTCTTAACAATATTCTGAAAAGTCTTCAATACAAGCTTCACACTGTCATTAACTTTATCAAAAAGGTGCTTCATGTAGAATGAGTTTATTCTTTCCATTGTGTTCACATTGTCACTCCAATCAACTGTGTAAGGAAATCTTCTCAAAATATGGAAAAACATATAGGTTATCAGAGATGAAAACCTAAACTGTGTGTACTTAGCCTTCTTAATCTTTTCTAAGTTCTCAAATAACTGAATTTTCAAAATTTCACATAGGTCTACTGGTTTCTTCTCAATACACATAAGCTAAGCTACATGAATCATTCCTATAGCCATGTCATCTTCCCTTGAACTACCACATAATTTAGTTGTTAGGATCTTGCAAAGGTACCTAACATCATCTTGCTTAATCTTATCACAATTCCTCTACCATTATAACTAGATCCAGTGTTATCTAAAACAATCTTTCTCATGTTCTTTTCATTCAGTGGAATCTCTCCAACTTTTGATAATCCAATAACTTCATGAATTAGGTCGGCAGTTATATCAATAACTCTATCCTCCATCCAGAATTTCCCATTGTGGATTCTACTTAAAATGATCTTGGTACATTCCTCCTCATTGAATTCATACTTCATGGAATATTTGATAATTTCATTATTCTCTAGGTGCCCATAAGCTGGTTTAATTGACATGTCTTGATTGTACAATTTCCTGTAATCATCACTAAAATCTGCATCTCCCAAAGTTTCAAACTTGCAACCTAAATATCCTTTAACATTCTCAATGTGCAATACTTCGTCTGGTACGAATGATAATGCTAGACTGTCATCAATTTCAGTTGGTTCTACTAGTTCTTTCTTAATCTTTGGTCTATTCTTATCCTTAACATTATGAACCATAGAAATATCCATCTTATCAACTGATTAAAGATCAAAAAATACCTCAACTTTGCAAATCTAGGGTTTTGGTATGATTGTCACTGCAAACTGCTTCCAAACTTCTTCAAATCATCCTCAACTCACTTTTCTTCTTTCAAATCACTTTTCAATCGCTTTGTAATCGTAATAACTTTGATTTCAACCTTATAACACTTCACATTAACTCAATCTGACATCGCATTAATTCATTTTGCCTCTAAAACCTCAAAAAGTTGATTCTACAAACCTGCAACCATAAAACTTTCTCCGACCTCGCAAAACACAATATTTTCTTTTGCACACTTAACCATAGCATTAGTACAACATAATAAACCTATATCTACCTATGCAAAACTTAACTCATTCAAATTCCTAATCTACACTAATCCTAAGTCCTAAACTACAGAAACTTACATATTTTAAGTACTTAAAGAAGGGTCAGGTAAAGATTCATCCTTACCATTGGTTACATTACCTTCCTGACTACTTTTAGTGTTGACTGTACCTCCTTAATCTGTGCCTTTGTCAAATTTTACTTCATCTTTATTGCTACAACAACCTTTCTCTTTGTTTCCTGCATTTTCATTCCTTCTTGCATTGTTCCTAGGGTTAGGGTTATGATGATAACCTCCATTGTTCATTCTGCAAAATCTTGCTAAGTGTCCAAACTTGTTGCATATCTGACAAATGATTCCATTGTTTCCAAATCTCTATCCTTGCTGGTTAATCTATGACCTGCAATTTCTAGCAATATGTCCTACTTTGTTGCATCTAAAACATACTACCACTTTTCTTTGATTCATTTCTTCAATAGATCTTATCTGCATTGTTAGTATTCCCAATCATTCTATCATAATTATTCAAAATTACTTTAGGTCTTCTACATTCATTAGCTCTATGTCCAAAACTATGACAATTATAACAATGTCCATTAAAAGGTTTAAATTGCTTACCTGTGCAATCTCTCTTCATGTGCCCAATAGTATTACAAGCAAAACATCTACCTTTGAATTCTCTTTGCATACCTTTAGATGATTCTTCCTATTTTGATTCTTCTTGCTTTGATTCTTCTTTCTCTCTAGGTGGTTCTTCTTTAGGTGGATCTTCCAATGTGTTCTCATCTAGCTTTATTTCCTCCACACTTTTAGATGTCTTTAGATCTGGCTTCTTACTTTCATGGTTTGTTCTAAACATACTATATCCAAATCCAGTCCTATCAAAGAATGGTTCTTCAAAAGAAATTTGTTTTTCAGTCTTATCACTTTTTGAATATAGCCTTTCAAGTTGTTGTCTAGATTGAGTTAATTCACCTTTCACAATTTTATTATACTTCTCAAGTTCCACATACTGCACTTTTACTTTTTCAGATTCGGATGTTTCCTTTTCAAGTCTTGACCTCAGATCTTCATTCTCAATTTTCAATTTTTCATTATCAAATCTCAAATTTCCATCTTTCATACTAACCTTCAGATTTACTCTCTTCAACTCATGCTTAAGGATCTCATTTTCTTTTTCTAATTCATCACAATCTTCAACAAGCATATCAGATTTCTTCTCAGATTTCAGATCTTCAATCTTACCTTTTAATTTGTCAATAGCATTCTTTGCATCTTCATATTTTCTTCTTAAGGATTTTCTTTCATCAGTAAGCATATCAATCTGTTCAAGAGCTTCTTCAAGATTCTTTTGAAGTTGATCCATATCCATAGAGATGTTACTCAAGCTGCTAAGCTTTCCTTGAATGTTCCTTCTCTGAGTAACTATGCTCTGATACCAATTGTTAGAAATAGGAAATACTAAGAGGGGGGGTGAATCAGTATTTCACAAACTTTTTCTTTTGCCCACTTATGGATATAATAGATTACTTTAGTGCATACAAAGATTATCAAGCTGATTAACAAACATAGCAGTAAATAGTAAGAACTCATAACACATCATATGTTCTCGAGGAAACCCTGGCCAAGGGAAAAACCCAGTGGGGATGGTACCCACAAAGATCACTAATCAAAAGTATCTTGTTGGGGATATTGGACCCTGTTAGGAGTCAATTTACAATATATAGTAGATCTATCCTGGTTAAAGGACTTTAGGCCTTGTTAGAAGCCTTAACCCTGTTAGGAGTTAGATTACAAAACCTAATCACCAGCTGAGCTCACTACCCAAATAGGTAATACAAAATGTTTCTGACTGTAATATGGTACTGCTTACAACTTTGCATCAATAGCCTTTGTTGCTATCACAATATACAACTATCACAAGTTATCTTTTCTTTCTTTTTACATATCACACTTCTCTATTTCATTACATTTCAAGTATGCCTAATATATGAGTTATTAAAGCTAATAACTTTACATGGTCGGCTTCCAAAATCTTTATCCAAGAGTAAACATCTAGGATGTTGTCCCTTCATAATGTTAAGTCATTATTTTGACAAGAAAAAATAATCCCTTAACTCTTTCGCTAATACTGTCTCCAAAACTATTCTGTCTGCAAAAACTGTCTTCGGTAAACTTCGAATAACTTTGTCCGTACTGCTCCAAAATTTATGCACAATAAGATGGGGTATCCTCATACTCTATAGAAGCTTTAGTTAACTACACAAACAAAAATATTGCTCCAGTGGACATCGCCAACTAAATCTTCATCGGGTGCTCTGTCAGGATCACTGTATCCATACTTAGACAATTTCTTCTTTCAACTTGCCATACTTGCATTCCAGATTCTATGCTCTCAATAGAGATCATATGTTTCCATAATGACAACATCCATGCATCCACATTAGCCAAATTGCCAACAGCTTCATCTTTCTCTTTGTCCAGTATTTCCTTCCATAATTGTGTAATAGTCTCCTCCAATTTTGACTCTTCATTGACTAATACCATAGCAGTCATTATTTTCATTCTAAAAGCTTTCTTATGCTTCTTTTCATAAATCTCTACATCATTCTCTGATGGAAGTGACATAATTTGCTTCAATACTTTTGTTCTGATTTCTTCTACTTTGTAATACATCGAATTCCATCTTAGTAGTAACATTTCATATAGTTCTTTCGGTACATTATCCTTGGCATCACCAAGGTACTTATTGTATGTGTAAAAATGTTTAACATTCGTATCCTCAATTAACTATTTGTCTTCTTCTAAAAGCTTTGCAAAATAAGTCAAGTTAATATGTCCAACTAGTCCTGTATCAATAATATACTGTGTCATCTCTGTAGGATCTATTGGTAACCTAAATTTATTTCTTCCATATCTCTTTCCCCATGATATTATCTCTTTCTTAGATTCACTATCTTCCTCTTCTACTTCAGTTTGTTCCTTCTTTACAGGTGGATTTTTTTCTTGACTCTTTGTTGTTCTCCATTCTAGATTAGAAGGTTGAGTGGTCTTCTTTCTAATTATTTTTCTTTTCAAAGGTTCTTCTTTCTCAGAATCTTCTTTACCTTTTCTACAGATAACACTCAGTGTCTTTCATTTTTTTTCCTCTTCAGTTCTCTCTTCAATTTCTTGAATAGCAGGTAGGGCTGGTGTCTCTGTGGCTATTCTACTATGAGATGTCCTCTTCTTCTTAACTATTGTCAAAGAGAGGTATAGTGACTTTTCTTGTTTTTATTCCTCTTCCAATTGAATATTACTTTCTTCTACACTTTCTCCATATTTGTCTGATAATTTCTTTAGTATTTTCTCCTTCTTCTTTAGAATCTTAGGCTTCTTGATTTCCAATGTTATTATTTCATATGTTCCAAAACTTTTAGACATATTGTTGATAGGTGGGCTTAGGATGTGATCAACACATCTCACTACATCATCCTTAGTGACTTCATATCCAAATATTGGCACCCAAGATGTTCTTGGTTGCACCGGTTGGATCCTGCATGTGTTAGTATCTACCACAAAATAAATTTAATCTCTATGCTTATCCAACACTGATGGAGATATCCGATAATGTCCTTGCATCTTAATTTGAAATTATTTAAATTATCCCCACATTATTTGATTAAATCCCTCCTAACTATGAAATATACTCATTCATCTCATAAATTATTGGTTTATCTATTTTCCAATTTACATGACCTATGTCTAGGAATAAATTCTTGACATAGAATTATAAATAAACTAGAAATGATCCATACTTAAGTTCTTGCTTCCGAACCCTTTGCATTTGATTCATGTTCACAAATAGTTGTGTCTGAAACATGTCTTCTAAATCATATGCTTTGTCTAGTTTGGCTATCTCATAGGCTGCATACACAACACTGTCGAGTACATTGTTTGGTCAGATGGATGGATAAAATTTGTAACCAATGATCGTCATTGCAAATCATGTCTCTAGGTCTTTGACTTTATCCACTCTCATGGCTCTTCCATCCTTAGATGTTTCAGTGATTTTCCTTAGCTCATCCATATTACTCACACATAGCGTGTATTCCTTTCCTTCCACCAGTAAAGTAGTGACCATATTAATTAGGTATTTCATTATTCTAATCAGCTTCTCCTCATCTAACCACATGAATTCCTCATGTACTCTACTCAATACATATATGATCCATTCTTCATTGAACTTAGGTAAAATGACCATATGTATCATTACTTTTATTTCCAGATGTGTATTCTAGTCCTTGAGACTTCCTTCGACGCTCAGCTCACTGTAATATATTTTTTTGATTTCTTCATCTCCCAGTTCTACAACCTTATTGTGAATAAAATTCTTGATATCCTCTATAAGCACTACGCTTGGGGGTAATGATGATAGGGCTCCAACATTGTCTCTTACAACTGCCTTCAATGGGTAAAGTTTAAATTCTAGTGTTGGCTTGTCGTTGATGCTTACTGATGAGGCATATTAATGTCATACTTTAGACACCCTAGGATAGTCTTTTGCTAGGTCTTTTTCCTTATTCTATTATATTTTCTCAAAGACTTTTATACTCAGTTCTTTTATTATGTAGCATGCTGCCACTAGACTGCTACCATGGTTTAAACATACTTAATATGCCACACTTGGATGAATATACTATATTACTTTCTTTGAAGTTATGATTATGTTTTTATAAGTAAAATAGTTATTTGAACATAAATAATGCATGTGTGTTTTGGTGTTTGTTACCATGAATGTCTTTATCCTAACATCTAAAGTGCAGTGCATCAATATAGCAACCATCATCTTGACCAGGTGAAGCACACTCATATACTAGATGCTTGACCCAGTCTTTCAATAGATTCCAACGGAGAAACATTAACGCAACACTAGAAAAAGGTTTCTAGACGATCAAGGTGGAAGTCATCAAGAAAAGACTAAGAATATGTGATGAATTCTCTAAAGGAGATCTAGGAGAGAGTGGGAAGTTAGATTTGTTGTCGCAATATCTCTTTCCTCTTTTCTACATCTAATCTGTTACTAGTTTTATAGCTTTCCTCTTTTTTGTTAGTAGTAAAAGTTTTGCCTATTTCTGTGGCATGATTAGTTAGCTATTTTTTTTTCCCATTTAAATAAAGATCTTCTCTTGTGTGAGAAGAAGGGCATTATCATTTTAATTGCAATATAGTTTCATTCTATTATTTTTGGTTTATATACATCTCTATACTTAGTTATTCAATCAATGAGAAAATGAAATATTGAGATTTTACTTTACATAATTGTGTGTTTGGGATACTCATCCAAGGGGGCCCACTTGGTGAGAAATCCATAGTTAGTTAGATTCATTCTAGTTAAACTCATTTTCCTGCATTTCCGTTATTTCAGCATTAAGTGTTAAACTATTCCTGCAGCCAAAGCCACAGACTAGCTAATGCTTCCCACAACCAAAGTGGTAGAGGTAGCTGAAGCATTATAGCTTAGTTTGCAAGAGTCTTCATGATTTTTTAGCACCTTTACTTCTACAATTTCCATTTTAGGACTTTCTTTCCTGCAGCTATAGTTTAATTCCTATTCTAGTGTTTACTTCCTATAGTCATAAAGTAGTTTCCTTCCAAGAATTTCTTTCCTGTAGAAACTATAGAATGTGTGGCTGAGTGGTACTTGGTGCATATATCTTGTTGGTCCATTTCAAGTAACACGTCCCTGGGATGACATATTAAATGAATTTTTATAAGGAGGATAAACTACTCAGTTGGATGTCCAATCCCTGAGTTCCGGATTATGCCTAGTTTCTGATCCTTTATAAAAATTGATCATTTTTGGCACTATTGTTGGGGATGGTGCCGAACCTACTTCTCACTAAGCCATTCCTAGAACTTGCATTCATTTATGTTTTTATTTCCTGCTTTGAGTAGAATAAATTTTATCTAGAGAAACACAACAATTTGCATTACTTTATACTAGCTGCATGCATAATAGAAGAAGAGACACTCGAGGAAGGTACTTGCCAAATAAATCCAATCATCCATTCAAAGAAGAAGGCTCGTTTGTTGACTCTACTATTGAACTTCTTGAAACCACATCATTTTCCTTATCTTCTAAAGAAGAACTCCTTGTTTCCTTCGAGGAGCAGCCTGAAATCAATTGATTTGTTGAGGCCTTCGCTAATCTAAGATCCTATTTTCTTGAAAATCCCATCGAATAAGAAAACCCTTTACAAATGGTCATCTATCACCCTCATCCACCTCTGCCTCATCTTATAAATCCACCAAGGATGTAAAATACCACCACATTTCCTTTTTCCATCACCGACTAGCATGACAATAATAACCTCAAGAACATACCTTCTTCCGCCCTTCCAAAATTCTATGGTCTTGTGACAGAAGACCTAGATACCTTTCTCATCAAGTTTGATATCCTTTTTAGGAGCTATGACTACACCATTGATGCCCACAGGCTTAAACTCTTTCCTGCGACTCTTAAGGAGTCTACATTGCATTGATTCATGGGCTTAGGCAAGGATGCTATTCATAATTGGGATGAAATAAAGGTTTCTTTCTTGCTGAAATATAAAGAGTATTGTAGAGGAAATGATATGCAAGGGGATGACATCTTCAAGATGACACAGAGAGATGATGAGAGTCTTGAAGATTATGTTTCACAGTTCATTTTCAACTTACAAAAGAACACACAACATGCACTTAATGAGGATTCCCAAAAGTTGCTCTTTTTGCAAGGCATACATGACGGATGCATAGAAGTGTAGGACCTGATGGCTGGAGGTGATATCACCCAAGTTACATGGGATGATATTAGGAAGATATGCCTTAAGTACTGTAGAGCTATCGAAAAGAAAGGAATGAGATATAGGTCCACTTTGGGAAAGTCAAATGGTGCAGGCGCTTCTAGGAAAGAGATAACACATCTCTTGTCTGACTTCAAGAAAGACATCATTGACCACATGGCCACATAGTTGGATACCATGCAGGCTAAGAAGAAGCATGACGAAGTGGAGGCCATGCTACCTAAATTTTTTCCCCACTGTAGATAGAAGAAGAGAGACTATCGGTGCAAACTAGTTGCTAACATAGAGACTACACAAATGCCAATTGAACTAGAAGACAAGCAGCTATTCTTCATCACTCAATGAGGAAAGGTATGCCTTAGGACCCACTTACATTCAGTAGTCCATTTTATAATAATCAATGGAAACCCCCATGAATTATCAAACTCCTCCCTAGAATAATTTCCAGAATCAGTGGCAAAATTACCCCAGGCCATAGTGGAAAAATCCTCAAGGGAATTGGCAACAACCCCAAGGGGCATGACAACCACCTCAGGGTAATTGGCAGCAAAATCGACAATGGCGAGGTGGTCAGCAATGTCCAAATTAGCCACAAGGATTTTTGCTACCACCTCCTCAACCTCCACAACAACAAGCACTTTTTCCAATCTCTAGAAACTAATAATTTGCCTCCCAAGTCTACATAACTACCTGCATAGCTGCAGTTGAACCCAAACAATAGACCTCCTACACCTCACCAAAGTGTATATGCTATTGACTTAATGCAGTACCCCATGCAATATCCTACTTATGCCATCAGTCTAGATGATATTCACCTATAGTCTGGTACTACTATGCCTGATCCTAAACCTCCAATTATCATTGAAGTACCCTCTGAGGAATCTAACCATACCAAAAAATATCCTCCTCCAGCAGCCCCTAAGTCAATAGCTAAGACTAACCAGTATATTGGACCTCCTTTTCCACAAAGACTACAACATACCAATCCAAAGCCTACTAAACAAGAAACCTTTAACATCCTTGATCAACTAAAGAATATTAATGTTTAAATACCCCTATTTCAGGCAATCAAGGATGTCCCCACATATGGAAAAGCCATCAAATAAGCTTGTTTCAAGAAGCCTGGCCACAAGAAAAAGGATCCCCAAATTATCCACATTTTGGGTAAACTAGCTAACATCATGCTAAGAAAGCTTACCATCCCAAAATATTCCAACCCTGGTAGCCTTGTTGTCAAGGTCATTATAAGTGGGACAACTATTAAAAAAAAATTGATAGATCTTGGAGCCGCTATAAACATTATGACTAGGGATATAATACAACAACTTGGTATCACCAGCCTCAGAACTATACCTACTTTCCTATAGCTTACAAATAGTTCCATTGTGAAACCTGATGGGATGGTTGAAGACATAGTTGTTGACCTTGAATCTTGGTCTTACCCTACTGATTTCATGATCCTATCACCCAATGCTACACTAGGGGGTTATCCAATTATTATTGGTAGGCCTTGGCTAGAAACTACTGATGCTTACATATGATGTTGTTTAGGGGATATGACCATCTCTGATGGTCAACATACCAAGACTTAGTCATGTATTCTCTTTCCCAACCTCAGATGGAATTAGCCTCACCAATATGGCCTGATATAGGAGAAGAAGCTGAAGTTATAACTCAGTGTCCCAATTAGTGATGTTAAAAAGAGATCCTTTCCTGCATCTCCAAGAAGAAGATAAATTAATCACCAACATCTTACATAATCAGTATGGATCGAACTCAGATTCCCTAGATTGTTCCTCCAATAACTGCTCCCTAGAGGCTTTTGATCCTAATTACCAATGGGCTTCTCCTACAACCAAACAACTCTACCACTAGTTGCTTCCTCATGAGATACAAGTACCCTCATTAACAGATGCATCTATGATAGAACTGACTAAGCAAATAGAGATATCTCCTGGATGTTGATTGAATATTAATAGCCAACTAACTCCTCAACAGGAAACATCACTAACTAAAATACTAAAAGACTATGTTGCAGTATTTTCATGGGATTATGCTGACATGAAAGGCCTGGACCCAAATCTATGTACCCATAGGATATACCTCAAAGAATACAAACCCCATGTTAGGTGGTTTCAAAGGCAAGTGAACCCTGCATTAAGAGAAATAGTGAAAACTGAACTGCAAAAATTGCTCAATGCTGGATTTA
Organism: Chamaecyparis obtusa; assembly: GCA_027943335.1. Taxonomy (NCBI): domain Eukaryota; kingdom Viridiplantae; phylum Streptophyta; class Pinopsida; order Cupressales; family Cupressaceae; genus Chamaecyparis; species Chamaecyparis obtusa. Next base: position 1,571,261 of record BSBK01000508.1, on the reverse strand, counting down.
TATATCCAATATCAGATAGTCAGTGGGTTTCTCCATTAGTAATAGTTCCCAAAAAAGGAGGTAAATGGAGAGTGTGTTTACTATAGAGAACTTAACAATGCCACAAAGAAAGATGACTTCCCCCTTCCATTCATTGACCAGGTCTTAGACTCCTTACCAGCCAAGAAGTATTTTTCCTTCCTAGATGGGTACAGTGGATACAACCAAATCAGAATTATTCTTATGGATCAGGAAAAGACTACATTCACCTGCCCATGGGGAAACTTTTCCTATTCAACATTCCAAAGGGTACATTTTTGTTGATATCTCTCATGATTTTATGGAAATCTATATGGATGACTTTACAACATATGGAGAAAATTATGAGGAGGCCTTGCAAACCTGAGAAAATTCCTTAAAAGGTGTGAAGAACACAACCTTTCTTTGAATAGAGAAAAGTGCTTCATGATGATGCAAGAGGGGGTAGTGTTGGGTCACTACATATCTGCTATTGGAATCGAAGTGGATCATGCCAAGATTGAATTCATTCAAAATATGCCCACACCAACCAAGCAAAAAGATGTCTGAAGCTTTCTTGGACATGCTGGCTACTACCGAAGATTCATTAAAGACTTTAGCAAAATGGTCAGTCCACTACATTCTCTGCTAACCAAGGATTCAGAATTTCTATGAACACCAAGCTACGATAAAGCCTTCCTGTAGCTGATGTCAATCCTAACTCAAACTCCTACTCTATGGGATCCTAATTGGGTGTCGTTGTTCCACATTCATACAAATGCCTCAGATCATGTAGTAGGAGCTGTACTCAGACAAAAAGAAGGTATGGTAGAACATGCAATATACTTTATTAGCAAAAAAATTGCAAGGAGCAAAGTTGAATTACATAGTCACAAAGAAGGAACTTCTGGCTATTATTTATGCTCTGAACAAAATTTGCCACTACATCATAGGCTACCAAATATTTGTGCATATTGATCATGTGGCTATAAAATATCTAGCTAACAAACCTGCTATCATAGGAAGGTTGGCCCGATGGCTTCTACTGTTGTAGGAATTTGATATCACAATAGTGGATAAGCGCGACAAGTCAAACATAGTTATCGACTTCCTCTCAAGATTACAGAATGTGGATGAACCACACATAATTGATGATAGCTTCCTTGATGATCATTTGTTCTCCATTTTAGCTAAAACACCCTGGTATGCTGATATTACAAACTATTTAGTTTCTCAAAAGGTACCTCCATATTTCTCCTCAAAAGAAAAGAGACTCCTAATAGAAAAGGCTTTCAAATTTTCATGGATTGCTGATTGTCTATTATACAATGGCCCTGATCAAATATTAAGGAGATGTGTTAGGAAAGATGAGACTTATGACATCCTCCATGGATGCCACAATGAGCCTTATGTAGGGCATTTTGTAGCTAAAAGAATAGCAATGAAGATATTGAACATTGGCTATTACTGGCCAACCCTACATAAAGATGTTGTCAACTACACAAGAAAATGTGACAGATGCCAACGGATGGGGCGACCAACAAAGTCTGATGAAATGCCTCTCTTTCCTCAAGTGGTAGTCACTCCATTTGATAAATGGGGGCTTGATTTTATCGGACCCATCATTCCTTCATTCAAAGACAATTAATATATTCTTGTGTGCACAGAGTACGTGACAAAGTGGGTAGAAGTGTGTGCCATGAAGCATGCTCGAGATTACTAGGTAGTTGAGCTTCTATATGAAGAAATCTTTACATGATATGGTGTACCCAGAGAATTGGTCACTGATCAGGGCACTCAATTCACATCAACATTGATCACTATCCTAATGAATGAATACAATATTCACCATAGAAAATCAAGTCCATATCATCCACAGGCGAATGGTCAGACAAAAATTAAAAACAAGGAGATAGAAGAAATCTTGAAAAAAATAGTGCAGCTACATAAGGAGGACTAGAGCACAAGATTACAAGAAGCAATTTGGGCGTATAGGACGACATGGAAGACAACAACCGGTTTCACTCCTTTTGAATTGGTTTATGAAAAGAATGATGTAATGCCTATAGAATTAATGTCAGCTAATCATGCATCCTTATTGCAAGATCAAGCCAGCGTGCAAGTTTTTAACCGGGTAGGATGGCTCACATATTTTGTAAGGTTAAGTGGTCATGACGAGGCCATAGCATTGGAATTCTTGCAGACATATAGCAATGGGGTTGCTTTTGTAAAAGGATTGAGAGTAGAGGCTTCAAAGATATGAATTGCAGAAGTTTCCAGACTTCCTACCACAGGAGAAGCCTTTCCACATAGCCATGATGAGCGAATAGCTTGAGAATAATTTTCTTTGCCAACAGACACTTGATTGGAATGTAGCAAACAAGGTGTTAGAAGAGCATCTCTTCATGGTGAGTACCCATATCTAGTAGTTCACATCATAAGGTACATTACCTGTGAGGCTCGGTTTCTTTCTTGCATACCATTCATTTCAAGCTTTTGAGTAATTTGTGGCATGGCCACTTGGTAAATGTCCCCAGTTTTCTATATTCTCTATTGAATTCTAGTTCTGAAGAAGTTAGGAAGGGAAGGAAAAATGTTGTCACCCACCATGGTTTGATAAAAGTCCTGCTGGAAAGGGCTCTGCATGATACCTCCCCCATGACCTAGGATGATTTTATCACAACACCTCATGTGCAGTTGCATGATGAAGGGCCACAAACCGAAAATCAAGAAGAATGGGAAAATATCCCTGATGAGGTCATTCTTGAAAATGTGGAATCCTCTATTCTAGAAAAGGCTCAAGAAAACCCTTCTACTTCAAGAATTGACAAAGAAAATGTGGCAACAGACGACCCAAGCCCTAACTTGGAGGATGGTAAAACCAAGGTTCCTATAGATTCTCATAATCCACAAGTAGAACAGAATGCCCAAAACAAAGAAAAAGGAAAAGAGAAAATGGCCAAACATGTTGTGGAGGATGCCCATGTTCCTCATGCAGCCATGCCTGCTACAAAGAAAAAGACCCCACAAAAATGTCATGCAGCATCATTCGACACCCCACTATGACATGTTTATTTGAACACCAAACAAATAGATAAGGATTCCCCTGCAATGACCGGTTCTACCCCTGATGTTCCTATTGAGGAACCCATGGAAGAACAACCACATGCAGGCAGTTCATTCATAGGATGTCATGATATGATGGAGGAAGATCCTGTAGCCATGATTTTGGATAAGGAAATAGAATAAAAAGAAGAAGAACAAAAAGCAATCTCTGATGTGTCTTCTTCTCATCCAAGAAATGTTCAAGAGGATGATATTTTGGCAGCATCTATGCTAGCTCCACTAGAAAACTAGGAAGAAATAGTACCAAAACAAGTTAAACAGGAAAATCAAGAAGAAATAGCAACAAATCCAGTTCCACCAAGAAACTAGGGAAAGGTAGCAGTCCACTCCTTATCTATTGACTACTTTACACAAATGCAATATGAAAAATCAATGTGGGAGTTGGAAAGAGATAAATTGAAAAAGGAAATAGGAATGAAACAACAAGAAATTCAACTTTTACAAGGAAAGTTGGATTTGGTCACAGAGTTAATTCCTAAGATAATTGAATGTAGGCCACCTCCTAGGGTTTATGCCCTATGTCTAAAGGAGTAGTTTTTAATGTTCAAATTAATGAGGGTTCTTAGAGATCTGAACACAGACATAAGTTTGCCTCAAGAATTTGTGGCTACATATGAAGCATCACCAGATTGTATTAGGAATCTTCGGTGTGAACTCTACCTGCATAATCATTTCATTCCCTCCAATACTGAATGGAACCCTTTACTATTTGTTGGTGATATTCACCTATCTTCTATACTCTCCTGGGAAAGAAATGAGATTAACTATGGGGAATAGTTGAACAAATATAGGGAAATTGAATGATCAATTACACTTCCCTTGCGACCGGAAAGCGACTCACCCCAAAGGTTATATTGTAATTGGCTGGAAATAGTTTATGGATTCAATGAATCAAAACACAAAAGGAGAATTTTGGATAACCGAGAACAAGCCTTTATAGAATTTGAAAGACTATCATTAGTAGAAGGGCATAGAGCAGCATAAGGGTTACAACAAAGATGGGCTAGGTTAACAATGGCCTTAAAGAAGGCAGAGACCCACAGTCTCATTAAATTTTGAGCTGCAATGCAGTGGGTTCAATGGTATATACAGTTAGGACGCCAGCCACGACCAGAGAGGTGGTTACCCCTCACCTTCCAGCCTCCTTTGCTTTTATGGCCACTATACAACTGCATGGATAATGAGATAGATGAGAAATTGGAGATGATTCGAGACATTAAGATAGAATAGAAAAATGGATTCTACTGGTGAGTTGGCAGTTCCATGACTGGCGAGAGTCGGGAAGGAGATCTCAGGGTGCTTGCGAAGATCAAAAATGTTTCAGTGCCTGAGGACTGACACTAGTCTTCATAGGGGGAAATGATGAGGCATATTAATGCCATACTTTAGACACCCTAAGACAGTCTTTTGCTAGGTCTTTTTCCATGTTCTGTTATATTTTCTCAAATAATTTTATACTCAGTTCTATTATTATGTGGCATGCTTCCACTAGACTACTACCATGGTTTAAACATACTTAATATGCTACACTTGGATGAATATACTATATTACTTTCTTTGAAGTTATGATTATATTTTTATAAGTAAAATAGTTGTTTGAACATAAATAGTGCATGTGTGTTTTGATGTTTATTACCATGAATGTTTTTATCCTAACATCTGAAGTGCAGCACATCAATATAGAAACCGTCATCTTGACCAAGTGAAGCACACTCATATACTGGATGCTCGACTCGGTCTTTCTGCAGACTTCAACAGAGAAACATTAATGCAACACCATCAAAAGGTTTCTGGATGATCAAGGTGGCAGTTGTCAAGAAAAGACTAATACTACGTGATGAATTCTCTGAGGAAATCTAGGAGAGAGTGGGAAGTTAGATTTGTTGTTGCAGCAGTTCTTTCCTCCTTTCTAGATCTAATCTGTTACCAGTTTTATAGCTTTCCTCTTTTCTGTTAGTAGTAAAAGTTTTGCCTATTTTTGTGGCATGATTAGTTAGCTGTTAGAATTTTTCCATTTAAATAAAGCCCCACTCATGTGTGAGAAGAAGGGCATTATCAATTTAATTGCAATATAGTTTAATTCTATTGTTTCTGGTTTATATAGATCTCTGTACTCAGTTATTCAATCAATGAGAACATGAAATATTGAGATTTAACTTTGCGTAATTGTGTGTTTGAGATACTCATCCAAGGGGGCCCACTTGGTGAGAAATCCATAGTTAGTTAGATTCATTATAATTAAACTCATTATCCCGCATTTTCATTATTTTAGCATTAAGTGTTAAACTGTTCTTGCAGCCAAAGCCATAGGCTAGCTAATGCTTCCTGTAGCCAAAGTAGTAGAGGCGGCTGAAGCATTATAGCTTAGTTTGCAAGAGTCTTCATGATTTGTTAGCACCTTTACTTCTACAATTTCCATTTTAGTAATTTCTTTCCTACAACTATAGTTTAATTCCTATTCTAGTGTTTGCTTCTTGCAGTCATAAAGTAGTTTCCTTCCAAGCATTTCTTTCCTGTAGCAACTGTAGAATGTGTGGTTGAGTGGTACTTGGTGCATATATCTTGATGGCTCGTTTCAAGTAACACGTCCCTAGGTTGACATATTAAATGAATTCTTATAAGGAGGATAAAGTTCTCGATCGAATGTCCAATCCCCGAGTTCTAAATTATGCCTAGTTTTTGAGCCTTTATAAAAAGTGATCACTTACCACTATAGGGTTTTGAATATATGTTTCCATTATGTTAAAATGATTTGTCAAATGTAAGTTCTCCGCTAGTATCTTCTACAACTTCAACTGAGTGTGCTAAACTAGGGCACACAAATATTTTCAAGCACTTCTATAATAGATTCTTGCTAATAATACTTCTTAATGAATTTTCTCTTGACTCTTTGATGCTACTCAATCGATTGCTTCAAAAAATAAGGTAACTAATGAATAGCATGAACACGTATTTATTTCCCAAAATTATACAAATGAATTTTTAGGTAATAAATGTTTCCAATAGTAAGTTTTTTGTTGATAGTCATCTCTTTTGTCTGATAGTGATACTTTCCACCAATTATTATCCTTTCACTTGTTCACAGATAACTATCTATCTTCAAATTGATAAAGAAATGATATCTAATACTAATTGGTTTCGATTAGATGTGTCTGGTATGAGTTCCATTACACCTATAGTATTCTAGCATGTGATCCATCCTATCTTTATTTATAAAGGAACAAATAAATTTGACAATTTCTTATTGGTCCCTAAGTTAAAACTTACTTGCTTAGTTTGATGATGAATCCTCCTTCCTTGGGGTTAGAGGGCTTCCTTCTTGATTGTTGACACTCTCCTTCTTGATCCACTTCTTCTTCATATTATTTCCCACTTGTTCTAGATTAATTACCACTTTTCCTTTGTTATCTGCATTACTGGATTTTCGACATCTACAATTTTGTGCGATATGTCCATGCTTGTGACAGATGAAACATACTGTACCAGTTGATCTCCATGGTCCATAATTTCCTCTTGGATTTATCAATTTGCATTTCATCTCCATATGTCCAAAGTATCCATAAATACTACACATTACTGAAATATTTCCTTCTCTCCTCAATATGCTTATCAGTTTAGTTGTTATTCTTATCGGTAAAACTCTTGATCTACAATGTTTAGTTTTATGTCCATACTGATTGCAGGTGTAACAGTATTTTGAGAAACTTCCTTTGGATGGTATGTTGTTAGATCTCGATCTTCATTCTCTTGCCTGATGTCCAATCTTATTACAACTGTAACAATATCCATTAAAGGGTGTACCGCTTAGAACATTGATTGATTTGCTTCTACATTTATTTAATGTGTGACCAAGCTTTCCACAATTGTAACAAGTAGGTCTTTTAGGTTTCTTTCTTTTTTTTTCGATAGGCTCCTTCAACTTTTGTGATTAATTTTTTGCTATTTCTTTTGATGATTCACCAATTTCAAATTTTCTATTACCGATATATCCTAGACCGATTGTGTTTCCAAATCTTCTTTGATTTTTCAATTGTTCATCAATTCTTTGCATGCTTTGATCAAACTTAGTTAGTCTTTCATTAACCTCTTTTTCAACTTTTAGATTGGTCTTCAAGGTTTCAACTTCTTTTCTCATATTTTTGTTCTTGGCAAGTATTTGTTTGTTTTCTTCATTTGTGTCATTTATTTGATCACCCAATGTCTTATTTTCATTTTGTAGTCTCTCAATGATGTCATATGTATCTTTGATCATTCTTTCCAAGTTTTTTTATCGGCTTCAAGTCTTACCTTGGCTTCCTCGACAATCTTCATTCTTTCAAGTATTTTAGTCATTCTTATTTTACTTTCAAGTTCCTTTTGTGCTTCATTCAGATTTTCTTCCAAATCTGTGTTATTTTCCAGCATATCAACAACCGATGCATCATCTTCTTCAGAGTTTGTACTCTTTTTTTCTGATTTTTCTTCAAGGTTTTCCAAACTTATCTACAAGCGTTCTATGAGTTATTTTCTTTTTGCAAATGATGTTCTTAACTTCTTGTTTATTTTTTCATTTTGTGCAAGTGCTTCCTTTAGGGTTTCTTCCAATTGTCTTTCTTTGTCATACCTTTCTATATTCCCATATCTAATCTCAAACTATTAAACTTCCCTCTTAGAGAACTAATCTCTAATACCAAATGTTGATTTGAAATATTAGGTATTGAAAGGGGGGGTGAATCAGTACTAACACATTTGTATCAATTCAAACTTTTAAGGTTAAGTATATAATTTCATTCCATGTTTACCGATAGTCTTTTTTGTATTACCGATATGTTGCAATTGAAATTATAGAAAGTAAATACAATAACTCATCAAATGATTCACACACCCATAACACAAAGATTTTTGGTGTCGCAGAAACCCTTGGTCAAAGGGAAAAAATGTGGTGTGTATACACTAAAAAGTGACTTCATTAATTAATTAAATATTTATTATTTAATTAATATTAACTTGATGAATTAATTAAATATTTATTATTTAATTAATATTTATTTTCTCTTTTATTAAATAAATTATTCAATTTATTTGATAAATTCACTATAGTCTTTTCTTCTTATCCCAAGTCCTCTAAATAGTCTCATTAAAGTGATTTAATCAATTACACAATCACCAAATATGACTAAGTCCCCTAGTCCACCTCATCCACTTAGTCACCTCACAGATCACCTTGGCTAAAATAATTAATTATTATTAATTATTAATAAGTCATTATCCTCACCCACACATGTTCTATTTTTAAGGGCTATGTGGCCTTATAAGACTTGGTCTCATGGCCACATGTCTTCCCCTACACTAAGTCAAGAAGTAATCCCTATTCCTAAGGAGCTTCTCAAGCCACCTCAAAGAGTCAAAGGTGACTCATGGGACACTTGTACCAAGAGTCCTCATGAGGAAAAAGTCCTTCCCCCTTCCTCTCAATGGTCTTTGTGAGACACTTGACATGTGTCTTTCCCTTCCTACTTCTTCTCTTCCATGTTAATGTAGGAGGAACGTCCTCCCTATTCCTTCTCTCACATTCCAACTACATCCCTCTTTCTCTCAACCCCTTCAACCAAGTCAATTATAGCCCTAGGATCTTCCACCTTTCAATCTCCACCCTAGGATTGTGCCACCTAGACTTGAGTCCTCCAAAAAACCTATAAAAGGAGCCCCATTTCCCCTTTATGAGCTAATAGGCAATAGTAATCTTCAAGCATTCAAGCATTCTAGAGATCAAGAAATCAAGCATACAAGCAATCCATATCATTTTGTGAGCATTTGCATTCCATTATCCATTAGTTGCATAATCAAGCTTTAGGCCATTTTGCATACAAATCCATTCAATCTCCACACTTTGGTGACATCTTGGACAAGCAGCTTCAAATTGGAAATCTGAGAGCTCAACACATCCAAGGAATCAAGGCTAGGAGGCCAATGGAGACAAGCTCCATGGTAAGTGAAGGTAAAGCTTTATTTAACTTCATTTTGATTGTATTCTTCATTGTTGTTTTCTTTTAATTGATTTAATAGCTTAGATTAGTTAGTACTTCAAAATTGCATACAGTGGGGATGATACCTAGAACTCTTCACTACAACTAAAAAGATTATGTCGATTAAGGCTACAAAGTGTCACTTTCTAAGTGACTCACCCGGTAAGGAGTGATTGATACATGGTTAAGTGTACCTATAGTCTTTCTATGACTACTGCTAAGAGATTTTATCCTTCCTAAGCGACATTCACCTTGTTAAAGGATTTACAATGAGTTCCTAAAATAGAACTTCTAAGTCTTGTTAAAGACTACTCAGTTAAGGGATTTCACAATCTTGTCGCTAAACTATTAGGAATAAATCAACAAGAAATTTGACTTGTCCATGATTTCCTCCATAGCTTGTCAGAGCCCTTATGTTCACTATCTCTATCTTCCAACTCTTTTTCCCCCTTAGTTGCTTGCTCTACGCCTCTCTCTCTCTCTCTCTCCTTTCTCTCTTAATCCTTTGAATCTTTATATGTTTATTTCCATTGAATCGCATAATCATGACCTTAGATCTTAGGGTTCCTTCATCTTGATCTTCTCCATAAAAAAAAATTCTCTTTTCATTTGTCGGCTATAATATATGTTTTCCTTTATTCAATAACTATTGGATTCTGATAACTAACTCTGATATCTACTATAGTGTGTTGATAGTATAACTCTGATAGTTTGACATCAATGACAAAACTTATCAAAATTATCTTGAGATTTCCAACACACCCCTCTTCCAATTTCATCCATATAATAACTTTCTATTATGAGAAACCAGATCAACCTAGCAAGGTCCATTAGCAGACATATAATCAATTTTTTTTTAACAATGATATAGATCATGTCAAATTATCATAATATATAATACATTGATAGTCCTATGGAGTTATTTTGTTGTCATTAGTTTTTTTAAAGTCATATTAATTGTCAAAGTCAGCCAATAAATCAAATAAGTTAGTCGATAAAGGATAAGACAATTTTAGTAAAGGGAAATAAGGAATAGGCATTGAGCAAGGAAAGGAAAGAACCGAACAATTACCAAGTCACATTCATTACCAAGATGAGAGTATACATGTTCCTGAGAAGAACAAAATGTGTTACCGAGTAACACAGGCTAACATAACAGATACATTGAATCTAGACACCGAGTATAAAACATTTTATAGATCTCGAGGAGATTGTTTGGTAATGCATTGGAGATTTAAACATGAAGATTGTGAATGATTACAAGGTAAGATATGCCAATGAAAATTAAGTGTAATATATGCATTGCACAAGTAACCATTGGTAGCATCGTTTAAGGAGAATATTCTAGAACATTTCCACCACTTCTAGATCAAGTATAAGAATATTAGTATATGATGATCAAAAAGAAGAGAGAGAAGAGTAATTACAAAGAGCAGGTGATGATCAATCAGAGATAAGTGTGAAGGTGATGAGCAGAGAAGCTACCAAGCTACAGAGCAGTTAGAGAAGAGTTGTGAGTGTGATTCATAGTTGAAGCTACTGAGTATAGAATTTGAATTGTGAGCGGAATACAGAATGAGGTAAATTGATATTGAACATATTGAGTCTGATAAGCATATGTTGATGCATCATTACAAACAATTTTTATTACTGATTATTGTGTAATCAGAATTGTGAAAGATCTTAACTGAGTAGGCCCTAATAGGTCTTAAATTGTAAATCCTTTAATAGGTACATCTCTTAGATTAGAGTTGTAAAATCTATTAGCAAGGTAGACTGCATAAGTCTTTATACTCTTATTTGGGTAAATACTCTTGACAGGGCAAACTATCAGAAATAGCTAAATTTTGTAGCTCTAACTGAGCAAAATTTTTACTGCAATAGTGAAGTATTGTGGGTGTCATCTTCACTACAATTTTTTCCTCTGACCAAGGATTTCTGCGAGACCAAAAATCATGGTGTTATGAGTTGTGTTTCATGATTTTGATTTATATGTTTTATGATGATGTAAAGTTTTCTATTCAGTGAATGGTTAGAAGAGTAGATAAAAAAATTTGGAGTACTGATTCATCCCTCCCTTCTCAATACTTAACTTTCCATAATTAATCCATCAGGTCAATAGCTAGTACACTGGCCATAATTAATTTATATTCATAAATTTATTTAATAACACATAATTTTATTTTAAATTGATAGTGGTATTATATTATTTACAGAATGTACTATTATTTTAAAAAATTATATATATATATATATATATATATATATATATATATATATATATATATATATATATATATATATATATATATATATATATATATATATATATATATATATATATATATATATATATATATATATATATAATAAAATAATTTTATTTTAAATTGATAGTGTTATTATATTATTTATATAATTATCTTTCTTTAAGAGAAGATTTGAACTCAATAGCAACTAGGTGTCTACAATATGAACTATAGACTTTGTCATTAAATATTTAATGTCAAATAATAATATAATTTTAATTATTTCTTGTACTAATAACAAATAAATTGAACATTTAACTATACTACTCTACCTCTAATACATTGCTAAAAAGTCAAATACTTGCCATTATATGACACTTGTTGATAATTAAAATAAAAATAGAAAACAATATTAAAAAAAACTTCAAATAAATAATGCTAAACTTGTTGATAATTAAAATAAAAATAGAAAACAATATTAAAAAAAACTTCAAATAAATAATGCTAAACTTTTCCTTCAATCGTAGCATCCAAGGTTAAAGGAGTCTTTTTTTTGCTATGCAACAACTCCTAGCTTATCGCCCTCCTCGACATCAACTTGTGTTAATATATTCCTCGTTAATGCTCTCCTTACAAGTTATCCCACATCGTCAATCAACATTGAAGGACTTTTCAATTTTTTGGGGTTTTAGGAAGTTTTTTTTATTCTTCCTTTGTATATTCAAATTGGTTTCATGTTTATTGAAGTTTTTCTTTTATAGTTAGCACTAATCCTAAAGGCCAAGTTGGCACTCCAGATGAAAGGCAAGTGCATTGGGAAAATGACAGAGTCATATAATTTCTAGGGACATTTGACTATGTTTTTCAATTCTTATTTTGTGTTTGAAAATGGCTTCATGGGGCACTTTTGGAAGTTTGTTAGGTTGTAATTTTGGTTACTTATAGCTTCACTTGGACCCTGTTCAGTAATTATTATATCCCATCTAAGTCATTATATAATATATCTATGTAAATGCTTTTCTAATAATATAATTTTAGGCTCTAGTTTTTATTTCAAAAAAATAATAATATATTTATTTTAAAGTACTTTTTTTTTTATTAAATAAGAATACTAACTATTTTTGTATTTAATTAATTTTTCTATTAAATTTCAAGTTCATTCAATATTAAATATTTTGTTAACTTTAACAAAAAGGATGTGGCATAAGTTAGTGATAGGTTATTTAAACAATTCATTACTTAAACAACTTGTTCTTCTTTTTATTTGTTGTTGTTTTCTATTAGGAATAACAATGTTGTTTAATGTATGGAAATTTATTGAATAAATATAATAATATTTAAAATATTTTATATTAACAAATTTTTTATGTATTTTTCTAATTTTAAGATATAGAGATTAAGAGTTAGAATTTTTTCCAAATAAGATATTATGAACAATGTAATAAATTGGTCAAAAGATCTCTTGCAATATCAATACTTTTCCATGCTGCTCAAATCAAGTTGATAGAAGGAAGTGAAAAAATAATTGCTAGAAACAAACAAGCTACTATCAAAATACCCTAGACAAACAATACTAGAAATAGAAGTTGAAGTTGAGGCTTTTTTTATATTTTTTAAATCATTATATTGTTTTCAATCTTAGATCCCTAAATTGCCTAATCTCCAATATATCCTCAACAAAAAACTAGTAAACAAATACATAAATACCTAAATAAAAATATCTACTAAACTTATATGCTAAAGAATAATAGACATTCAAAATTGAAATTATTGTATCATATTTCAATTTTAGATTCTTAGACGGCCTAATCTCCAAAATATGCTAAACAAACAACTATCAAACCAGCACATGAATATTCAAGTAAAAATATTTATTGAACTCATGTTATAAAACTAGTGAACAATCAAAAGTTGAGGTGAAGTTTATCTAACGAATCTTTTAAAATCATTAAACTATTTTTGAAATATCATAATCTACCTATCTTATAAGCATTATTAAAAGAATCTCATTTCATTTCACTCATTAGAAATAGATCCCTCTTTACAAACCATTAATAAATATAGCACTTGGATGAAAATGAGTGCAATAAAGCTGACAAGTGAGGTGATGTTTCAATTTCGTCATTGTCATGCCCATGTTGTATGTACCCTATCCTTAAAGTATCTAACACTGTGCAAACGAATAAGAAATCCACGGGGAAAGTGCATTCCATTGTTGGCACTCACATTTAGATCGCACCAACCAATTCCAAAATCATGGGGAACTTTATTATCTCCCATGTGTGTAAGCAAAAGCAAATTCACATTCTTTATTCCTCCTGATTGGACCAAATAAACAATGGGCCCGGATAAGCCGTTGTCAATTAGTGTAGTGGAATGAAGTTTTCCATAACAAAATCCTCAAAGCAGATAAGCATGAAGCTCATGCAACCTTCCCACTTAATGGATGGGGTCCTTGGATCGTTTACTGAGATAAGAGTGAAGTACACTGCTCTCTCTCTCTCTCTGCTTATCCATTCATCAACCCTTAATTCCATCCAAATCTATAGATGATCACCTTGACCTGGAAGTGACATTCAATGCATTTGGACATGAACATGAACATGAAAGAGGTTTCTACAGTCCACATTCAAGGAACCTACTTTTTTGCACCCAATTGTCTCAAAAAGAATTCCCTTTCATGGTTGACTGTAAGTTCCGGTGTCCACAGAAGCTGGGCAAATTGGCTGTGTTGTACGAACGGTTTAAATTCAATCCGAGTTCCATGGAATGAACTCCAGCTCTTGAAAAGAATCTGTGCGTTACGGCCTTGGATATTCACGCCATTTGGGCATTCCCAATTTGTAACAGGTGTACAAGATCCAGCTGTCCGTTTTTTAGAACACATGGTCCGGACAAGATTCTTCTTACAGTTTCCTGGAGGTCCATGACAAGATTATGCTGACGTGTTTGCAGGGATAAGAATCTGATGGATTTTTTTTTTATGGAATGATATTGGAAATTGGAAACATCACGTCAAAAAAGGTGGCTGATGCACTAAGTTTAATCTAGTGGTTGGATTAACTGTTTAGCAATATTTTAGCTGCATGAATGATTTGATTAAGAAAATCAGGTCTCTATATTAAGCCCACCACAAAGCTATTGATTGCATGTCTAGACTCCTCGAGTCTCTAAAGATTTATGCTAGTTGGGTTCTCTTTTAGATTGTTTCCAGAAAATTAGTATTAGATATAGAAATTGAATCTGGAGGACTCGAAAGGGCAGTTGTCTATGCTGAAGTTTCTATTTAAATAAGGAGAGTATTTGGGCTAATGAAGGTTACTTGGTTTAGTGTTTTGGATTTGTGCTTTTTCTAGGCTGGACTACTAAAGGCTTATAAAAAAGTTTTGAGCTCTTGGGTGGCTAGATTTTTATTGAAATAGTTTGCATAGGTCTGTGAGGCGTGCAAGGATTTGGGAATTTCTCCATTGCATGTTGGTCATTGAATTTACTACTGCAAGGCTTCGTTTAGAAGATAATCAGGTGGGCGGTGGTCTTTTTGCATAAGTTTTGAGTGATTTTTGAGTCAGAATTAGCGATGGAGGGATCCATACTGCCGCGCAAGAGGTCCATTGATGATGGTGTTGGCGAAATTTCAAAGAAGTCTCATGCCAAGGCCGTGAAAACAAGCAATGATCCTGTGCAAGGACTAGCTAGTGCCCGCCATGAATTTGGGGAGCATGGAGGTGTCAATATGTCCATTGAAGCCTCTGCGACCTTCACCGTTATGGAGCCTGAAACAATGAAAAGAATGTTCAGTGGGGAGCTTGGTCCGGATAGAGATTTCTTTATATACAGCAGGCATTTCAACCCTACTGTGCTGAATCTAGGGAGACAGATGGCTGCTTTGGAGGGGACCGAAGCTGCCTATTGCACTTCTAGTGGTATGTCTGCTATATCCTCTGTTTTGTTACAAATGAGCAGTCACGGAGATCACATTGTAGCCTCTAGGTGTCTTTATGGAGGTACCCATGCACTTTTAGCACATTTTTTCCCTAGGGCTTGTGGTGTATCAACAACTTTTGTTGATATACACAAGCTTGATGATGTCAAAAATGCTATAAAGCCATCCACCAAGGTCTTGTATTTTGAATCTATGTCAAACCCAACTCTGGCAGTGGCAGACATCCCAGCTTTGTCTGCCATTGCGCATGAAAGAAATGTCAAGGTAGTTGTGGATAACACTTTTGCCCCCATGATATTGTCCCCTGCAAGATTAGGTGCTGATGTTGTTGTTCATAGTCTTTCAAAATATATCAGTGGGTGTGCAGACGTTATAGCAGGAGCTGTATGTGGCTCTGCAGATTTGATAAATTCTATGATGGATCTTCATCAGGGATCTCTTATGCTTTTGGGACCCACCATGAATCCAAAGGTGGCATTTGAGATCTCTGAAAGGCTTCCCCACTTGGGATTGAGAATGAAGGAACATTGTCATAGGGCATATACGTATGCCACGAGAATGAAAAAATTGGGCCTTAGAGTCGTATATCCTGGCTTAGAAGACCACCCACAATATACTCTTCTAAAATCTATGGTTAACCCAGGTTATGGGTATGGGGGTATACTGTGTTTGGACATGGAGACGGAAGATAGGGCTAATAAGTTGATGCACCAACTGCAGAATCATACACAGTTTGGGCTCATGGCAGTGAGCTTGGGGTACTATGATACCTTGATGTCTTGCTCTGGTAGCAGCACGAGCAGTGAAATGAGCAAGGAGGAGCAGGATTTCGCAGGAATTTCAGAAGGGCTGGTTAGAATGTCCGTGGGTTACACTGGCACTCTTGAGCAGAGATGGAACCAATTTGAGAGTGCGCTCAATAGGATGAACGACTACGCATTTTAATGTCTACAATCAAAATCTTTAAGCTAGGTTATTTTGTCACAGATATAAGACAACTACTATGTCTATGTGTGCTTTTCTCTGAACTTGCCTTCTAGCACTGCAGTTGCTTCTTAAGTGAAGTTCCTATAATGCTAACTCTAAGTATAGATTGTTCATAAATAGTAGCCTTCTAAGAGAAGAAATCATGCAAACGTGTGAGTATCCATAAAGACAAATATGCCTCTGTACATTCTTGTTAATGGATTCAAATAAAATTTGTTTTGTTTCTTAATGCATGTGTGGGTTAGAGGCGTCAGGAATGATCAACCTGCATGATATATATCCTTTTTTGATGGTTTGTTATCACAAGCTCTATAGATTAACTTGTTTAGATGTCCAGGGAAAGTAATTATGTGAGGTATATGTTCTGTGCTTATGCAAGAGTCTTGTCTATATAACTTAGTCAAAACAACAAAGTATTGTCTGAGTTTAATGCATCCACATGAAATTTGACGGTCAATAAGAATATTGAAGTTTTTATGCAATGTCAATGCTGAATAGATTGAAATTCCTTTAGATGTTAAGGGCAAGTATTTATGCGAGGTATATGTTCTGTGCTATGAAGAATTTTGTCTATAAGATTACGAAGTATTGCCTGAGTTGAATATCCAAGTACACTGAAATTTTACATTCAATATGAATATTGAAGTTCTTATGCAATGTCAATACTGAATAGATTGGATTTTGTGAAAGATACAAAATATTGTTAAAGGGTCATATACATATTTACTTTTTTCAAATATAAGAATTCAAATAAGAAAATAAAGGCTTTATGAAACAGAACCAGAACTATGGTTGTGATTAATTGGAGAAGTAAACTGCAACTAATGCTTCATGGTCGCCAGAAATGAGCCTGTCAAACCTACTTTCAATGCTTTTAATGAGTATTGTTGTTTCCATATATCTTAGCAGTTTGTCACCTAGTTGTGCCTTGGACATGTGAGTTGGAAATGCAATTATATTATGACTCAATAATTGTCGAGGTTAGCTTTTGAACTATCTGATAAAAATAGGCAATGTCCTGCTATGGTTGATCTTCCTGTTTGCAATTGTTAATGATTGAATCTGATTGGCTAGACACAGGCATCTATCAATAGCTAGATCAAGTTTCCAGATGTTTCCATTTGCGGGTGTATGTGTCTTTCTACAATGGAGATACAACTGTATCCTCCAAGGCCTGGGCTTGAGAATGAATCTATTGAATGGAGAAATCGGCTTTTAGAGAACCTTGCCCGCTATGTACGTGGTTTAGAATGTTTTTTAAGTTTTAATTCGACCTTTTCCACAATTTTTTAACCATCAATATAATGCAAGTGAGGAACATCAATGGTAGTTCTTTTGGGAGGATACTTTATTTTTTCATAGGGATTAGCTGATCCTATCAGCATAGTTAACTTTAGGAATTGATCCTGAAATTCTCATCTTCTTATACATTCCCTGTACCTGAACAGGTTTTCTGTTTTCCAAGATTGTAAATGGATAAAAAGGAATGTGATTTGCTAGTATGTTTTTATTTCTGTCCAGATTTGAATATGCTCCGTTCCTATTGGATTTTTTCTCATTAGCCAAAATATGTGGTGTCCAATAAGCATTATCAAGGTTGCTTTTGAATTTCTTTCTGAAGCCCACTTTGTATTAGAGGCAGCTATTGAAATATGTCAAAAATGAGCAACCGTTATATATTTAGACAGAATGTCTTCTTCTATCATTTTGAGGTAGATTATTATGTGCTGCCTGCATTGCTAATATCTAGTTTGCTTTTGTAAACATGTTTTCTTTTCTTGCAAAGCTAAAGGGCAAGATTCATAATGATGTAGACCAAAGAAAATGTGAGATTCCCATGTTTTAGTGAGCCAAAGCCTGTTTATAGATTCAGAGCCGTTTCTACAATCAGCAGGGTAGATAACTTAAGTGTATTTAGCTAGAAGCCTACATATCGCATATGAAGGCATCGACCAACTTTAGTTCAGATTCCTTCAATCATTGATGGTGCTCTTCAGTTAAAAAATGTGTAAATTTGGTTTGGCAATTTTCTATTCACATTAGTATTGGACACTTTTAGCATGAAAACTTGCATGCATAAATAAGGCAATATGAGGTCAGTGATTTTTAAATGAAGCTATCTATATGCCATATAATTTGTACCACTATGTGGTACTACTACTGACTGATCTTGATGCATTTTGATTAGAGGGCTAATAATAATACATGGATGCATAATGATTTTATTTTGTCCTGGGAGAATGTCGAAGTTTCATGCTCTTCCTGCATCTAGGGTTTTCTCGGCTCATCATTATGGGGCTTCTTAGGTATGGCTTTGGTCTCTAAAGGCACCGTGCAAGGGATTTGGCGGTGGATGCTTAAACTGGAGGGGGCTTTTTGGCACAGAGATGGAGGGAAACTGCCCCATGTGCAAGATGGTGAAAGAAAAGAGAAGTTCTGGGGTTTCCCAACATAAATGGGAACTAGGGCTCCCCTATCACAAACAATGGGAGCTTGGAATGGTAGATGAGAAAGGTTGGAGCTACATGGGCGGTCGGGAGAGTTTCTAGGGCAAAGTTCTGGGGGAGATGCAGGGCATTGTAAAATCCATTTGAATTGGGAGCAGAATTCCATCAAAACAGTTACGGTCAATCTAGACAAGGACATAGAAATGGAAATGGTTGAAAATGAATGACATTTTGCAGAACTAGGTTTAGTAGGGAGATTCAAAGGGTTTTGGTCAAGCCTCAATGTGCTTCACAAGTGGATTTCAAAAATTTAGGGCCCCATCCTGAAAGGAGATGTACAGAACTATCCCGAGGCTTGTGGGTTTTTTTGTTGTTGTGTTTGATAATGTTTAGGATGGGAATGAGATACTCTGTGAGTACCAATGAAGTTGGGAGGACAACCACTTGCTTAATGTCAAAACCTTGGTACCCAACTTTTAATCCTGCCATTTAATCTCGTGAGAAGATTCTAGTTTGAGTAAGATTCCTAAATCTTCCTCTACAGTGTTGGCTCTAATCTTTCTTTGAGGCTGTAGGTAATTCGTTTGGTAGATTTTTGGTTGTAGACGAGGTTTCTCTAAGTCTTCTACACACTACCTACGCCTGCATTGTCATGGAGATGGATATTATGAGAGATTTACCAGACGAGGTTTTGTTAAAAATTGCAAAGGGTTGCTGGAAGCAACCATTGGATTATGAAGGCATTCCTTTCAGATGCTGAAGATGTTTCCAAACAGGACATATTGCAGCTCACTGTGCAAAGCGCATACTAGACAAACTGGCTATTTGGTGGAGGTCTCTCACCTTCACTACTTGGTGGATAAGGAAGAATGTACTGGAGTAGAACAAAATCCAAGTTAATAATATTGCTGAATGCAACACAGTGATGGAAACAACAGGCAGACTGGAATCAGTGAATAAAGACAGTTGTGTGGATTGCAACAATGGTGGTGCGAAAGGATCAAGGTAGGTGCTCTTGTAGTTTGGCTGGGAAGGTTTAGGCTTTCTTTGATGATGCAATGATGTGGCATAAGGAAGCTGCTAAGTTGGATGAGGGTTGGGAAGTTGTGAAGGGGAAGAGTGATAAAAAGGCAAAGAAAGATGGAACCTTTGACATGCTCCTCCATTCACAGATGAAACGGGGAGTAAATAGAAAGACTTAATTTAATGATCTGTTAATAGATCTCTGCACTGGGGTGCTTTGGTTTTCTGGGGAGGTGACTCCCTGTTTGTAGCCACTCCTGGTTCAGGCCAGACTCAAAATCCTAGTTAGTAATAAAATAAAATGGGTGCAGACCCCTTACTCTGCTTATACTGATCAAAAAAGAAAATACATGGATGCATAACGGAAATTCAAATATGAGACTTACCCAGGTGACAACTATGATAATAGATAATTAAGAAACATGATCTATGTACTTACTAGAAAAAACAACGGTAATTGTTATTGGGATATGAACATTGAAAAACCATTTTTGATTCCTTTAGGTCAAACAAATGCTATCAATAATGCAAATAAGAAAAGAAACCATATAATATACTCTCTGAATGAGAATAATAATGATCAGGTCTACTCATCCTCTCCATGATCATTATCAATGAGCTTGATACCCGAAATAAAATATACAGGAATTTTCCATATGCTTAGAAACTTCCTATGTATTCACCCTCTCCAATAAAGTCAGAGTTGGTTAGCATGTATCTTCCAATCAGTAAAATATGTGCAATATTGTTAAGGTAATATTCATTTTTCAAGATGAGGCCAAGGATGTTAATGCGCACTGGATTGTAGAATGTAAAGAAGTAAAGAAATCAAGAATTCTGTAGCATAGATAGGAGTTAAAGACCATTTTTAAAAAAAACTCTATCCATCTCTTTTGGAGGAAACCTTGCAGCAGACTAATTGCCCCAGTAGCAACAGTCTAATGTACTGCCCCATGTTACAAGTATGGCTGTTTCCATTGAAGGCAGAGAAATCAGTCAGCCACTTAGGGTTTTTCTTTTCTTATTCACCAAAAATGTACTCAGGGCTTTAATTGCTTTAAGATCTGCTGTCAGTACCACATCTGTAGCTGTTTTTTATGGTTAGAGAGTCCAAAAGGATGAGCCAAAACCTCTGAAACTTGAATTTGAAAGTATCCTATTAAAAATTTAAAAGCACTGGGTCCTTATACATAGACCATAAGTTGTCCACAGGGGATTCAGGCTTAAACCCCTGTGGATGTAGAGATTTAGGTGGAGGCTAGGTACAACTCATGGTTGGGGTTTGAGCAGTTCATAGCTGGTTTTCGGTGCTTTGCTAATAAATTTTAGCATAAGGGAAAAAAGTTGTGCAAATAGAACTGCATTCACTGAATTGTCTCAAATAACTTGTGTAAGGGTGTTGATTCAATCCATGCTCTTTGAAATGAACCTACCTCCCATATACCAGGCATCTGAGCTACTTCAGACATTTCAAAAATAAATAGAACAAACATTATTTGAGAAAAGAATATTTAAGTAGTCAAAACAGCCTCATATTGCAAATTGCTGACATTAAATTTTGGTAAAGAAACTTTTGTATTAAGAATAATCTAAAACATTCCATGCACTAGATTATGGAAAAGACCAGAAGCAATTTGATTTTTAAAAATTATCCTTTACATAACAAGTAAAATGAGGAGCCATGTGATTGTGGAAATGTGTGGATGTTGCAGTAGCCCCTCTTCTCCTCCTGTATTTGAGAAGAATACTTTTCATTCTGTAATGAACCTTATTATCCTTCTTCCTTGAAACTAAATGCAACGTCATCACTTTTTTTTGTCTTGATCATTATCTCCTTCATTTGCAACCACTGGATACCATCTTACCTCTGAGCACAGTCTCATACGAAAAAATGAACCATAAAGAATTGCCTTACTGCTAGTTAAGAGTTTTTCCCTGTAGCAGCTACTAAAAGGCTCAAAAAAAATTTAATGATGGTGGAAGAATAAAAAATTTCTCACTACATCATAGAGGTTAGTAAATGCCAAATGTTGGAAACAAGAATAATCTAAAACATTCCATGCACTAGATTATGGAAAAGACCAGAAGCAATTTGATTTTAAAAAATTATTCTTTACATAACAAGTAAAATGAGGAGCCATGTGATTGTGGAAATGTGTGGATGTTACAGTAGCCCCTCTTCTCCTCCCGTATTTGAGAAGAATACTTTTCATCCTGTAATGAACCTTATTATCCTTCTTCCTTGAAACTAAATGCAACATCATCACTTTTTTTTGTCTTGATCATCATCTCCTTCATTTGCAATCACTGGATACCATCTTACCTCTGAGCACAGTCTCATACGAAAAAATGAACCATAAAGAATTGCCTTACTGCTACTTAAGAGTTTTTCCCTGTAGCAGCTACTAAAAGGCTCAAGAAAAATTTAATGATGGTGGAAGAATAAAAAATTTCTCAGTACATCATAGAGGTTAGTAAATGCCAAATGTTGGAAACAAGACTTGCTCCATCAAGAGTTTTCTTCTTTACACATCTTCACTGGCTAAGCATGATTGAAGTCTAGATATTGTTCTCTATTTTAAAAAAATTATCATGGTTTATTTCTGAGTGGACGTGGCCTTCCAAAAGCTATAAGATATTTTCGTGTCTCCTTTGCATGCTTTTGTATGCTTTGTTACACCATCCTTGTAGAATAATTCATCTCTGACCTGTGGGTGTACTTTTAGCTTGAGCACAGCTTTTCAAAATGGTCCAACCATTCTTGAATGTAGTTAATTTTGCTACGCACCTTTAAACGAACAATGACCACTGTGCTAGGAGGATCGATCCCTTCAAACATCGTATTGCAACAAATTTTGAAGTTGAAAATCAGCAACCAATTATTACTGAAAGTTTGTCTTGAAGGTATATGTCAATAATCCAATTACTAGGCCTTTGAATGTGTCATTTGAATTAGAAGAGTAGTATAGATATTATAAGAAATTATATGATTTTTGTATTTTTTTAGTTGGATAGTTATTGGCTGAGGTCATGATAGAGCGTGGGTGTGATGATTGAGTTGCTTATGGCTTGATTGTCTGTAAATAAGAACCTATCCAGGACTTTGAGCATGCTGACCTAGTAACAAATAGAGGTTGCTGGATTTTTCTAGAACCCTGTTGTTTTCTTATCCGTGTCACTGAGAAGGTTAAATAGATATTGATTGAACTTCACTATTCCATCTATGCTGATTCCCCGGCCTACAATATTTTGTATTTGGCCACTAAAAAGTTTTACCATCCTCTTAAGTGATCTAAAGGCCACAAACTTCAGTCTCAACTTTGCTCAACACTTGAAATAGTCTACCAAAATTTAAGTGGCTGATAACATTTGTACATTTTGTTTTGTACATGAGCTTACCAGAGCCACACATTGTTTCTCTATCAACTATTGGACCAGTGGATTAGAGCTAAGATTAACTGAACGGAGATTTGTTGGAATCTTGTAACTCTTGCTAAACCATAAGCAGAAATAGTTGATGATGGGTGGACCCAGTTTTCAAAAAGGAACTGCAAGCACCATAGAAGCACGTGGTGTCTCATGAGCATGCGATTCTTTGTCCACAATTGAATCAAGGATGGGACAATTGAAACTAATTGCTTGAGACCATTTTGGTGGGATGGGGACAGTTTTTTGGTTGCTCTGTCTTTTGACTAACCATTCTCTCTGGTGGTCAGCAGTTCTTCCCACATCATTATGTTTTCTGGGTGAAAGAACCTGGGATTAAGGCTTTGAGATTTTTCCACAAAGGAATTAAGACAGTTCCTTCCAGATGTTACTAGTGACCAGATGCCACTGTCTGAACTCAAATTTAATCTTAGGATCAATTTTTTCTGTAGATATATCTTCACAAATTAGCTTTTTCAGCTCCTAATGGGATTGCGAAATAACTTGAAGACTAATATGGTATATGAATAGATTTCACCCATGCCATCTACTTGAGAAATTCAATTCATTATGGAATCTTCATTCCTCGCCTAAGTTATGGAAAGCTGGACTTGAGCGAATTTGGGAAGTGCGGATACATCTAGAAAAGAATCAACTTTTCTGGTGTTTTGTTTAACAAAGGCTGCCTTTTGGGTCTACAATTCTACATTCAAGGCCAATCATTGCCAAAATTCTTGGCCCAAAACAGGCTTGTGCCTTGCAAATCCAAGTCTAAAAATGCTTGTCATTCGATTTTACTCTTTGCAAGTGTTTAATCCTGGGCGAGGTTCTAATCCAAGTCTAAAATGCTTGAATTTTGATTTTATCTCTTTGTAAGTGTTTAATCCTGGGTACATTTTTCTTGAGGATATCCTGAACCATATGCATTACTCAACTTTGAGACATATTCAGAATCAATATATTTAACATATGAGAAACAAAAATCTTGCTATGTTCAAACTTATTACTAGAGAAATTTTTTTAGCATGGTCTAATAAGGTTTCTATTATCTCCATCATTCCATGTAGATTAAATATTGGGTGGACAAGGTGACTATGGAGCTCAACCTAATCCAAAAGCTTGTTGAAAATTGGGGCGATACTTAGTAGAGTGCCACCAGAAGCTTTCACAGGATGGCAAGATAAACAACAGGTCAATCCTAGAAGTGGATGTAATTTCTCCAGGAACACCTCTTAAGTTCATCAATAACCTTCTTAACCTTTCAATCTTCATCAAAGGCTGTACTCTGTATTCCTGAAATGATAAGGTCATGCTTGCAAACATCATTGATTTCTTCCATGCACAAATTGCAAGAAGAGAAGAAGAAAGGAGATAATGTAGGATAGGGTGCTTGTTATCTTGATTATCCACCAAGTATGACCTGCATGATAACGATAAAGTTCTCATCTCAATGTCAGGATTGTTGTCACTGCTGTTCCTTCATTACATTCTGTCACTTGAAATTTTGCTCTGTTGTTTTTCAATATAATTGTTAGCTATATTTTTTGTGAGCCTTCTTTATACTAATGTTTTGCAAAAAGAAAGGCATATGAAAAGGAGAAAGGTCAATGCCTTTTACATTGCTTCTCTTTCTCACTTTCTGAGCCTTCCACAAGTAAGAACCTTTTTTGAAGTCTTCCACAGGATCACATTTTGGGGACCTTATACAGGATCACCTTTTTTGGACCCTTCCAGAGGATCATCTAAGTGAAGAAACTTTTGTAAGGAGCATAGATTAAAATAATCAATGATAGGTTGCTGAAGCTTGGGCACCTGAGGTCCTGTGTTCAATTCCCTTGGGGGTGTGGCCTCCCTAGCTTTGATCAATACAAAAATAAATCTCCAATCCAAGCTTAACGAAAGAACTTTAGAAGTTTCTCGTCTTACTTTTCTACATAATTACATCCCGAAGTACCATCTTTTATGTTTTTGTTATTGCAAATCTTAATGTTTTTCTAAGGATCAGAAAAATCACTGTTCTTAGTTTTATTGAGGACTTTCCTTGGCATGGTCTCTTCTACATGCCCTGCCAATTCTGAGCGATGATATTTCTGACATTCTTGGAGCACAAGGAATTTGTTGGCATTCAGTTCCAGAATGCCTTACACAAAAAGTGATTTAATGGGAGGAACAGGTTACAAGGATAACACAAGTCGAAAAGGCTCATAATTTCCATCTGCACTAATCTCCTTCCACCAACAAATCTGAAATTTCAAAGTTTAGAAAGTTTCTTGATGAGGGCACTCGAAATGTTTAATATAGTACTTTGATGGATGTTATTACTTTACAAGAAGAGCACATTCAAAGCTTGAGCTCTCAACATCAAGCTACATTAAAATCACCCAGATGAGGAGGAGAAAGATTATCCCTTCTATCCTTTTTTATTTTATTTTAGTATATTGATATTGATTCTTGTGTTTGGATAAAAATGTAAATTTTGAATTGGGATGTCCTTTAAAATCCTTGAGCCTGACCTTGTTTTAACTTTTATTTTAATAATTCTCACAATTCTCTTTAATGTTTTGGGGGAGAAGAGACAGCATTTGATTGCTTTCTAATAGTTGTGATAGCACTTGTTGATTTAATGTTCAATATTTTTTACAGTATTGCACCGATAGTTGTGACTTTAAAGTTGCTTTGGATTAAGGAAAAAATAGGTTTTGAAGAGGCCCCGAAACCCTTTACAAAAAGAAACAAGATGTAAATAATAAACACCACTGAGGTGAAACACTGTTGGAAACAACCCCAATCAGCAGAACCCAGAAAACCAGCAACCAACATGAAACAAAAATAATACAACGTTGTTACTTGAGATAAAACCTGAAACTCCAAACAACCCAAGAAACAAGAGCTCAAAGTAGCTCACAAAAAAATTAGCTTTTAGCCCCACGCTTATGGGAGAGCAGAGTCATATCAAAAGAAGGTGAAGATTTCTTGTGTTTCTTTCCTTTAACAGTAGCTCAACCCTCTTCCACCTTGGCAGCAGCTTCCTACCAATCCGAAAATCCCAATTGAGGGAAATCCTTAGCTGGCGATAACAAGCTAATGTAAAAAAATGGGAGATTTGAAATTTCCATTTAGGATTTTGAGAAGAGTGAAGCTAGGCTGCTCAACTACTAGGACCTCATACTTTATAAAATGATTGACAAAGTAGGATTTTGAGATTTCCTTGTAATATTTGTGCTACATTGGATGTTATTTGATCTCATACTTTGTAAAAAGATCAACAATATAAAAAACCCCTAAAGCAACCTTTCTCTACAATCTATTTTGTTATTCTATTTATTTGTAAAAAATTTAAAGGTAAAAAGAACAAACTCACATAATGTTACATCTCTTTTTAATTCCTTGGCCTTTTCTACAAATGTTGTGTTTAAGGTAGGTTCCTGTTGATGTGAGTTTTGTTCCACTATAACATGTAGAATCAAACACTCAATGCTTTGAAGTGAAACACCAAATATTCAATCCTCTCTTGATATAAGGACATCTCTCATGCTAAGTTTGCAAAGTAAGATCATGAAATGACTTCAAGGTTCCTTTCAATTGTGGATACTCACTCAGTGAAATAATTTGATTTGTTGGTAATCACTTAGGGGACTTAAGCTATTCATTCAATGGGTATCAACTTTTTGCACTTCTAAAAATTTAGCTTCACAATGTGCAATGAAAATATAGTTTTGATTTTCTAACTTTTACACTTCAACTTAAACTTAAACTTACTTCTACCTCTAACTATGAATGTCAAGAATCATGGATGACTTGGGCTCCACAAGATGTAGTTTAATCAATGACTCCACCCACCTAGTGTAAGCTTCTAAGGAACACTCGAATGGTTTTCACATCACTATCCCCTCTTCAATCCCATCAAATGGATGCAAATTAAAGATTGAACATTAATGGAAGTTAAGTGCTTTCAATCACCGGCTTACCACACAAGGCACACTTATAATTAGCAAGAGGCTAGTGGCTCGGATTTGTCGATTCAATCGAGTAAACATCCAATATTACTTTCATTCAACTAACTACTTCAACATGAAAATAAATCTTCTTTAAGTGAAAAGTTGAGGAAACTATGCAACACTTCAAAGCAATATTAAGTAATTCACCATGAGAACCAAGAATGAACTATCCATTAC
Organism: Chamaecyparis obtusa; assembly: GCA_027943335.1. NCBI lineage: Eukaryota > Viridiplantae > Streptophyta > Pinopsida > Cupressales > Cupressaceae > Chamaecyparis > Chamaecyparis obtusa. The sequence continues at coordinate 1,543,883 of BSBK01000508.1, read as the reverse complement.
TTTGAAAGTATTATACCAACAAATTGATCAAGTCTTTCCCTTAGCTAGCCTACTCTACTTTCCTAACTCTCTAATATCTCCAATCTAATCTCCCAAGCTAATCTCTTGAATCTAACCCCTTACAAATGAGAAGGCCTTGGCCTTTTATAGATGTATAATTACAACAAAGGGTCAATATCAATTCAAGATTGAGGGCTAGGATTGATCCCAACAAACCCTAATTAGGGTCACCAAATTTACAACCAATTACATGAGGAAACCAAATCATGGGCCAATAAGAAAATTATAATGATTTTCCCAACTGATGAGAAAATAGGACACTTGGCATGATGTGATTGACTCTATTTGAATATGGAATTTTCTGATAGGAGAAGATAGGCAATTGCCACCTCATAATCCTTTTCCTGTAGATCCATTTAATCCTTTCGATGAAGAGAAAGTATCTCTTGATACTCAACATTTTTAACTTTGATTAACTCTTCTGAAACTATCAACTCCTTGTGAATGATTGTGATGGCCCATATTCCCAAATTGTTTCATCTTTATGGTCGTCTCCATCCTTTGAAAATATTCCTCGTGGCATGACTTGAATTTGCACTAGTATCTCGAATTGAATTGCACTGGTATCTTGAATAGAATTGCACTAGTGATCTTGGTGGTGGTATCTTCATCCGATGGGATTCTCAATATAAACTCTTTTTTTTTTTTTTTTTGAGGAAATCCAAGTTGATGAAAATTTCTCCCACTTTTGAATCTTGATTCGTCTTTCGAATCTTTCTCTTGTAATTGGAATCCATCTTAATCTCGATTTGAATTTGCCTTGAAGTTGAATGTTCCTTCTCACTTTGAGTCCTCGAGCTTGAACTTAATGATGGCCTTCCTCATGTAGCTTGCACTTGAGGTCCTGATCATCATCCTGCCATCATCCTCCTCCCACCAAGCCCTTCTCCTCTAAGAATGACCTTGCAAAACAAGAGGAGAAAATCATTAAGTTGTGAAATGACGAGAGAAAAATACTTAATATTTTCATGAAATAAAATTTCTTCCTGAATCAGACTTCGGAGTTTAAAATTTTGATTAGCATGCCAAGGATTAGACTCAATTAGAAATTAATGAGCCGAGTCTTATTTGAATTTTACAGTTTTCTCCTTTACGACACTCTAGTTATTATCATAAGAAAACTTAGATTTGAAACGAAATCCAATGCCTGGGCTAGTTGCAATTAAATTTGTTGACTTCTTCTATTAGATCAGGACCGGTTAGATTTATACCAGGATTCATTTCAGATTATTTCTAAGTTCTAAACAACTTCAATTGAATCTTTATAGACCAAAATCGATTTATGCAAATCTGACTTTCTTTTCCATGCCATGTCTAACATTTTAGATTTAAAGAAATTTTGAAATTCAATTCTAAAGAAATTCAGATCTGCATTATGAATCTTAAAACAAAATCAAAACCCGGAAATAACACAGAGAATTCACATCATGGCATATTTGGATTTTGATGTCTTGTCACCTCAAATTTCTGGAAATGTTTGGGGCTCTTAATACTGCTTAAAATTGCAGCCTTGATGTCCTAAATAGGGCGGAATCCGCCCTCCATAGAGGATAATTCCGTGTTAAACTTTCATATCCATTGCCTAAGCTATTTTATATTTCCCTTTATCTTGACTTTCACAGCCTTCTATCTCATTTAGTTTCCTTAAGTCATGTATACAATCAAGGTCGTGCTTCGTGAGTTGGAGAAGATTTTGTCTCAGCTGAGCGGAATTCTAAGGCACTAGAGGATTTCTTATCAAATCTCCGCCAGCCTACCTTGTCCCCCAAACCACTCAATTACTTAACCGACTTCAGGTATAAGGCATAAAATAACATGCTGGGAGGATTTCTTATCACATAAAACAAACATGAGAAATTAGTATAGATTCATGTAAAGGAAAGTATAGTTTCCCAAAGCTTAATCTAGGTTAGTCCAATAAGAAACATACATATAAGCATAAATTAACCTATATTAGCTAATGAGAGCTACATGGATTGATAATTTAGTAATTAATGGCAAGCTAGGAAATTAGTGTGAAGTGGATCGAGATGCTTAGCTTGACAACTAGAGATGAATGACTTGATGAAGATTCTAGAATTTTGACTTTTCAAGGTATAGAAATGATTCCCCTTTGTTTGTGTCACCTTAGATTTTGCACAAGACTTGTGCTCTATCAACTAACGTGTTAATGCATGTGGGTCACTTTTGTGTCAATGGATTTATCGTCTACCATGGATCTACTCCTACTAGTTCTAAGTTCCAACTATTTGATTTGCTTTATCTAGTCTACTATCTAGATTACTAGTATTTAAGAATAACCATAGAAGTTTCTTGGAATCACAAGGTGACATGTACTCCTAGATCGACCTTTAAGAAATAATTGAGTTTATGTTTGTCCTAATGATTAAAAGAAACATGTTTTAGTCATGCAAATTCTCCCTAATATGAATACATAGATTTTAATTTCTTAGTGCACCAATTGAAATGTTGTTCTAATGATTGCTCCTTTGGATGATTTTATAATTTTGTGGATATGTCTATATATTCATATGGATGTGCTAAGATTGCACATTGTTGTATGTGGTTGGATCTTGAAGGTGTGAAATTTGTAGGGATAAAGTGTTGTACACCTTGCATAAATGATTTTGTAATTAGATAATTATTTAGTTGTGGTACATTTAGGAGATGCAGTTACTTGTTAGAAAATCGTGCATTTGAACCCTACTTCATTTATTCCATTTCCTACATAATCCCATGAGAGAAAAGTATGCATACAAGCTTACAAATTAGCCATAATGCATAGATCAAATAGACAAACCACAAGATAATAGGAGATATACCCTAGGAAAACTCTCAAGGGGGAAATATTCAGTCTGCAAATGCATCCATGCCTATTATTTAGTGATTAAGCAATACATGCACTTACAAAATTACAATGAATACTTCTAAAACATCAAGTTTCTCCAATGATCCTCCATGTGTCCAAGTATGGATTCACACATCCCATGCCATGCTTCACATATGTACCCCTTTCAAAGACTCAATAATATGACAACCCACTCACCAAGCCAACTTTAACCACTAAACATGTGTATGCTTTTATAGACTCAAGCTCACATGAATACAACCAAGTGGTAAGATAAAATCATGTGCCTCAAAACTATGAGAACACAAAATAATTGACCCCTCAATTACTTTTGATTCAAGCATTAAATATTTTTTTCTCAATTAATTATTTCTATCTCCCACACACATAAAATAACTAATTAAATGTTAGATTACAACTTTACTAGTGATCCTCAAATAATTACCTAGTGTGGCTAACAACGTCTCCTAGATATACCACACATTAATTATTTAACTTCAACATTATAATAAATCAATTTATGCAATGGTGTACAATACCAAGTCCTAACAAACATGTTGCATACATTTAATAAGGGTCAATCAATGAAATATATCATCATATCCATACACAATACCACATGAATCTCCAACATGCTTTTGTGTTTCATCAGGATACGTGCAATAAAACCAAAGTGACTACCATTTCAAAAAAGAAATCATCTCATTCCAAATTTTGACAATGCTTTCCTAAATCCTTGGTCATGACTTTTTTCTCAAAATTCTTCTTTTTACTAGTTTAACTCTAAATCAACATTTGCCATCTATTTTGTATACCACACTCTGTTATCTACCTTTTTCTTTTCAAAACATTACTCTGCGGTATAAGCCGTTTTCTTCAATTAGTAGAGGAAAGTTGTAACCTTTTAAGATAAATTATGATGATGTAATGGTTACTAGTTCCCGTTCCCTCATATTGATACTTTCAATAATGTCATCATATCCTTTAACTTCATAGTGAACAAATACTAATCTTTTTGTATGTCCATCTGGAAATACTATTGGATCCTTGCACATATATTGGGATGCATGCTTTCCCTTACCAAAACTGATTTATGTCTACGCAAAAAATAGTTATAACGAGCAATATTGATATCTACTCTAGTGTCATAGAGAAATGCTTATGAGTAGTTCTTAATATTTGGAAAATGAATATTTAGAATCAATCCTGGGAACAATGTTTTAACCATTTGACATTGTCCAGACTATTCTATTTCTTCCTCTCGTTTGGCAATGACATTTTCAAACCATGAAGAGTAAGTTTTTTCTTGGCAAAATAATTCTTCCTCCTCTATTTGAATTTTGACTATTGATGTTTGGGAAACTCCCTCTCTTGACTTATTTGAAAAATAATTTTATCTAATTCTTTTGTTTGTTTATGGGCTTCATTGAGTTAGTCTTCTTGTTCCTCTACTTCTAGTTGTTCCAATTCCTCTTGTACTTGTCTTTGAACTTTCTTGAGAAAGTCATGGCAAAAGTGTCATCGGGTTCTCCTTGCTAACCTGCTTCTTGGGTGAGGTGCATATTTAAAGGGATATTCTGCTAAATGAATAATCATTTTTGGACGAATCCATGTTTTGAGAATGATGATATCTTTCTATATTGTGTTCTACCCTTTGGACAATAGGGTTAGCTACCAGTTTTTCAAGATCCCTTTTATAAGAATATAAATTTTCTGGGTGGGTGTTTGAAGTTGGCTACCAATTCTGCTGAAGTCCGCGTTGGGAAAAAATTGCAATAAGAAACAGGCGCTCGATTTTTACAAATCTGGCACCCATTTAGGTTTGAGAGCTCGATCCATTTTCAAAAACTGGGCTCTTGTTTACAAAACATGCGCCCATTTAGGATCGGGCGCCTATTTTGTAAAAATCGGGCACTCGTTTCTAAATTATTTTTTTTAAAGCGATTTGTTTGTCATTTTCACCTTCAAGAACGAGATCACGTTTAGCAGAGCTCGGGTGCCTATTTTAGCTTCTCCTGTCGACCCCATCTGCTATTTTTTTCGTGTTCTAGGTACGTACTATTATTTTTATTTATTTTTTATGATTTTTGTCATTAAAAATTGTAGTTTCAAGTTATTTTTAATTAAACGTAGTTTAATGTTGTTTTCAAAATTATTGTATAAATTTAATTATATTTTATCTTTCAAGTAGTTCTTTTTATTTATATTTTACTTTGTAAATTAGCGTACCAAAGTAGAAAATTGTTAAAAATTTTAATTTAACCCTATACAAAATTAAATTACGAAACCCTACGTAGAAAATCAAAACCCTAGGTAGTAAAACAAAAACGTAAACCTATACAAAATTAAATTACGAAACCCTAAACTTAGAAACTCTCTCTCTCTTCTCTCTCTCCTCTTTCTCTCTTTGCTCTCTCCTCTTTCTCTCTCCTCTCTCTCTCTCTTTTAAGTTTTAATTATTTAAGTCATTCTTTGTAAGGTAAAATGTAATTTACAGTATGTTAATTGTAAATTATCATGTTTTTATATGTACGCAGATTAAAAATATGGATGATTTTCATATTGATGAGCTTACAAGAAAATCAGCAAGCATTTTCCTGGGATTATACTGTTGGCAATTTAGCTGAGTTAGATATCTAGATGTTGTCATTATGGAGATAATCTACATGAAGACCGCATATGACAGAGAGCAAGTATGACAGAGCGCAAAGCAAAATTGTCTAAGTATGTGCAGTATTTTCTCAATGTACCCAGGAGACAGTTTTGATTGGCGATGTCGATTGGAGTAAGTTCAGTGCTTGCGCACTTGAACATAGATACTATGATGACTATTGAAGACTCACCTAAGAGCGCAAGTCTGTACAACTTGTACGCAAGAAGTTATGGCAGTTTTACCAAAGACAGTGTTAAGCCGACATGATAGAATATGAAGATAGAATTGGTAAAGAGTTAAGAGATTATTTTGTTTATCAAAATAATGTCTTAATAATATAAAGGGATGACATCCTAGATGTTAACCCTTGGGTAAATATGTATTTTGTGTAAAGCTTTATGTTATGTAAAGTCGACTGTAAAAGTTATTATTCCTAATAACTTGTATAAATGTAAGGCATATGAAATCCGAAAGTGAGATGCATTGTAGTGACATAGATGATATAGCAAAAGATATTGATGCGAAGTTGTGAAAGACAAGCAAGCAGTATAAGATTATGTACCTTACTCTATTTTGTAATCAATAATCATTGTACACTACTTGTTTGGACAGTGGGCTCATCTTGTAATCATTTGTAATCAGTACTACAAACTCTTAGCAGGGTTGAGGCTTCTAACAAGGTCTATAGTCCCTTAATCAGGACTGAGACACTATATGCTTGTAATAGGCTCCTAACAGGGTCAACATCCTTAACAGGATACTTTTGATTAGTGGATCTTTGTGGGTACCATCCCCACCAGGGTTTTCCCTTGGCCAGGGTTTCCTCGAGAACAAATAATGTGTTATGTGTTCATTTGCTTTATTGTTATGCATGTTATTTAGTTTACTATGTTATGCATGTATTAAGATAATCTGTTATATCCATAATTGGGTGAAAGAAAAAGTTTGCAGAATACTGATTCACCCCTTCCCCCCCACTCTCAATATTCCCTATTTCTAACAATTGGTATCAAAGCTTAGTTACTCGGAAAAGAATTATTCAGAGAAAGCCTAGCAGCTTGAGTAAGATCTCTATGGATATGGATCAACTACATAAAAATCTTGATGAAACTCTTGAACAGATTGATTTACTTACTGAAAAAGATATACTCTGAAAGGAAAATATGATGATGCAACAAACCTCATTGAAAAGCCGAAGAATAAGCTGGAGGAACTAAAATCAGAAAAAGAATCTACAATTCAAGTTGAAGATTGTGATGATAATCTGGAAAAATAAAATGAGATCCTTAAACATGAACTAAAGATAGTAAATCTGAAGTTGAGTTTGAAAGATGGAAACAGCAAGAACGAAGCAAATCTGAAATCTGAGAATGAAAATATGAAATCTGAGAAAGAAGATCTAAAATCTAAACTTTGTAAAGTGACATCTGAACTTGAGAAAACCAAATTGCAGTATGTTGAACTTGAAAAGTACAATACTATTGTGAAAGGTGAATTGACTCAGTCTAAGCAACAACTTGAGAAGCTATATTCTACTAGTGAGAAGATTAATGAACAAATTTCTTATCAAAAGCCATTCTATGATAAAATTGGTCTTGGATATAACTCATCTAAAGTGAGTAAAGAAAGCAAGGAGCCAGATTTGAAAGTTTCTGAAAACATAGAAGAAAAGAAATCTGATGAAGTTGACAAATCTGAAGATACACCTAAACAAGAAGAACCACCTAAACAAGAAGAATCACCTAAAGGTATGCAAAGAGAATTTAAAGGTAGATGTTTTGCGTGTAATACTTTTGGTCATATGAAGAAAGATTGTATAGGTAAGAAATTTAAACCTCTTAATGGTTATTGTTATAATTGTCATGGTTTTGGACATAGAGCTATTGAATGTAGGAAGCCTAAATTTAATGAGAATAATAATGGTAGTAGAATGTTTAGAGATACTAACCATGTAGATAAGAAACCTACTGAAGATATGAACAGAAGAAATGCAGTAGTGTGCTATAGATGCAACAAGGTTGGACACATTGCCAGGAATTGCAGATCACAAATCAATCAGATTGGACCGAGATATGGAAACAATGGAGTAGTTTGTCAGATATGCAACAAATTTGGTCATAAAAAAAAGTTCTTCCGGATGAATAACATGAGAAACCCTAACCCTAGAAGTCATGCAAGGAGAAATGGAAATGCAAGCAATAGTCATGGAGGTTGCTGTAGTAATTTAGAAGAAGTGAAGTTTATTAATTCCACAGATCAAGGAGATACATTCAGCATTGAAGGTAATCAGAAAGGTGAAGTATCTAATGGTAAGAGTGAATCTCTACCTAACCCATCTCAAAGTACTTAATTCATGAATAAAATACAGTAGAATAGGAACTTAGGATAGTGTAGAAATTAGTATAGGATGAATTGAGTCTTGCGCAGTTGATGCAAGGTATTTTATGATGTAATGATTCTATGGTTAAGAGTGCATAAGATAATATGATGTTATGCGAGATCGCAAGAAGTTTTAAGTTTTGCAGGTAAGCAGCAACATCTTTTTGGAAAGAAGTGGCAAAAGAATTGAATGCGATGTCAGAATCTAACGAGATTGAAATAATAAAAGGTTATGATCGGTATTGTTTGATCATTAAAGTGAATACAAGTGTTAAGGAGATCAAAGGAGCAGTGATTGGAAGCCGTTTGCAAGGATTTGGTGAAGGAATTTCGTGCTGGATCTACGCAAACCCTAAATCATGGAATTGAGGTATTTTACTAAGCAAATCTATCTGTCAGTTAGAGAATTTGCAGAAGATATGGACGTTTCATTGATTCACAATGTAAGAGATAAGATCAGACCTAAGACTAAAAGGGAACTTGTAGAACCCTTGGAAGAAGACCCTAAATTAGCTTTATCGTCCGTACCAAACAGAGTTCTACATTTAGAGAATATTAGAAGCTATTTGGGATGTAAGCTTGAAACCCTCAGTGATAGTGATTGTACTAAGGAATATGAGAAACTTTACCATTAGGATATGTCATTGAGAGTAGGGTTTGAACATTTGAAGGATAATGAAATCATAAAGTACTCTTTACAGTATGAATTTGATGATGAAGAATGCACTGAGATAATTCTGAGAAGAATACATAATGGAACGTTTTGGTTAGATGACAGAGTGATAGACATCACAACAAACCTAATTCATGAAGTAACTGGTTTGTCTAAATCTGGAGTCATACCGTTTAATGAAAAGAATGTGAAGAAAACTGTGTTAGACAACACTTAATCATCTTACAATGGCATAGGTATAGTGATTAGCAAGATACCACAGGATGATGTTAGGTATTTGTGCAAGATCCTTATAGTTAAATTTTGTGCTAATTCAAGAGAAGATGACATGGCCGCTGGAATGATTCATGCAACCTATTTGATGTGTGTTGACAAGATACAAGTAGACATGTGTGAAATCTTGAGAATTCAGTTATTTGAGAACTTGGAGAAGATAAAGAAGACTAAGAACTCCCAGTTTAGATTCTCATCATTAATCACTTATATGTTTTTTCATTTGTTAAGAAGATTTCCATTTACAATTGGTGATGATTGGAATGATGGAAATACCACAATGGAAAACACAGTATTCAGGAGACATCTTATTGACAAGGTCAATGAGAGTGCAGTTTTAGTAATTAAAACATTTCAGAATTTGATGAAAGCAGATCAAGAATCCCTCAGTCAATTGTTGAAAAGTATAAGAATGAGATATTTTTTATGGTTGACACTGACTTTACATTTATTGAAGCAGTTGAACCTAGAGTAGAGTTCATAGACCCTCTTGGCTATGAAATTTCTGAAACTGAAGCAGAAGAATATGTGAACAGATTGCTTAAAAGCAAGGATATTCACAGCAACAAGTTTGGGACTTTTGAGGAGAACTTCAACTCCGCAAAGTCTATTCAAGAAGAGAAATAGTCTAAGAAAATAGTAGAAAGTACAATTAAGAAAATTCTGAAGGACACAGGATTGATAGAATAGGAGTTTATGATTGCAAAGAATACAACAACAACACTTAGAGACATTGGACAAAAGGAAGTTTTGTCTGTTCCACCCCTATCAACAGTTGAAACTAGAAATTTGAAGCATAAAGTGAAAGTAGAGCAAGAAGAACAATAAGTTAGGAAATCTACAAGATCAACTCCACCAGGGAAAATAGTGAAAGAAATAGCTACTGTACCACGTAAGAGACAGAAGACAATAGTGCCACCAGTACAAAGGAAAATAGCAGAGATAAAAGACGATGAATATATTCAAGTGAAAAAGAAGACATGGAAACCAAAGATTGAGAAGGTAAATGATCAGATTATTCATGATGGAGATTTTTCTAAGATGAACAAGTACTATGATCTTTATAACTATTCAGAAAGATTGAATTTGGAAAATGTAGTTGTAAGACACATGATCTTAGCAGATAAGAAGTTTTGCACAATTCAAGGTAAGATACCTGATGATTTATTAGAGAAGCTAGTTAACAGGAAAAAGAGAGCAACTGAAGAAGATAATAAAATCAAAGAAAATCTTGTAAGAAAACTATGTGAAATCAGAGATGAAGATCATTTTAAAGAAATAATGAAAGAACTTGGAACCCATCTGAGAACAAAGAAAAGAACCATTTAGATAATGGGAGGAAACTATGAAGAGATAAACAAGGAAACATCGCAAGCAATAGTGAAGGTAATGGCATCTAGTGTTGAAAAACACTCTAGTGCAACAGAGTTAACAGAACAAGCAGAGGAAGCTGAGCATCAGAAGAGTCCCTCTCCACCATCAATTAACATTGAAGATGATTCAATGCATGTGGAAGGAACTAAGATCACATTGGACAGTGATGATAATCCTTTTCAAAATCTTGAAAACATTATTGACAATTCGACCTTAGCAGAACATGACAGATCTATTGTAGAAGGAGAGAAAGAATCAAGGAAAGAGGAAGAAAAGAAAACACAGAATCAAGCAAACACAAAAATTCAAGGACAAAAAGAGGTCCCTAACAAAGAAGAAATCAGTCTTACACCTGAGATTACAAAGAAATCACATATTGGATCAATATTTGAAAATTTTGGGAAAGAGGTAGATGATGATGATCAAATGGAATTGATCACATCCCTGAACAAAATTATCGGAAAGAACAAGAAGGTGAAGTGTCTTGAAGGATATTTTCTGGAAATAACAGAGAAGTTATAAAGTGTTGTGACTAACCAGATAGCAAAACTAGACCCACTAGAAAGAGCTAAGAAAGTTATGAATGCATTTGATAATGAATTCACTAACTTATTAGATATGGCTAAAGTGAAGGTTCAGACAACCTATGAGGCCAAAATGTTTCATGATATAAGTCAGAATATCAGAAATGATATTAACAATCTGGATGTTTGTATAAAAGACTTGAGAAAAAATTTGGACAAAGGTAAAACTTTGTACATTCAGTGTACAAAATCTAAAAACCAAGTATCTAAAATAGTTGAGAAGATTAAGGCTAAAGAAGCATAAATTTAGTCAAAGACAAATCTTTTAGTCAGCGCTAATGTGAAGATATTGGATATTGAGAAAAGAATCAACAAAGTAAATGATGAAATAAGGATTCTCAATGATGACAAGGACATGAAATTGAAAAGATTCGGTCTTCTAAGAGAACACATTTCAATAAAGATAAGCATTGTTGAAGGACAGTTGGAAGAATGTCTTGCATCGAAGACATCTTTTGAGAAGTTTAGTTTTGCAAACCTTCAAGCATGTGAGATCACATCTTATGAATTATGTGCACTAATCAGTGTTGCAGATTCCATTAAGAAGGCATGGGAGAAGGAGATAGAGAGCATCAAAGTGAATTTTGTAGATTTTGTTGCAAGCCTACCGGCTCTACAGTACTGAATCAAGGTATATAACTTTTTGAACATAGTTTTTGGCATCCTTTTTTGTCATTGTTGTCAAAGGGGGAGAGATATATAGCAGAAAATTGATGTATGTATGATAAGGAAGTATATTCTTAGGGGGAGTATAGAATATAGATAAGAATTATGGAGTTATAAGGACAACAGATATTTTTTTTTGTTATGGCCACAATTTTGAGTTTTTGAAGTTTTGAGACTTAGCCAATTTTCTCATATGTTGCCACCAATGACAAAGGGGGAGATTGTTGGAAATTTGGCTAAGTTAAATATCTAGATGTTGTCATTATGGAAACATATAATCTACATGAAGACCGCATATGACAAAGAGCAAGTATGACAGAGCGCAAAGAAAAATTGTCTAAGTATGTGCAGTATTTTCCCATTGTACCTAGGAGACAGTTTTGATTGGCGATGTCGATTGGAGTAAGGTCAGTGCTTGCACACTTGAACATATATACTATGATGACTATTGAAGACTCACCTAAGAGCGCAAGTCTGTACGACTTGTACAGAAGAAGTTATGGTAGTTTTACCAAAGATAGTGTTAAGTAAACATGATAGAATATGAAGACAAAATTGGTAAAGAGTTAAGGGATTATTTTGTTTATCAAAATAATGTATGAATAATATAAAGGGATGACATCCTAGATGTTAACCCTTGGGTAAATATGTATTTTGTGTAAAGATTTATGTTATGTAAAGCTGACTATAAAAGTTATTATTCCTAATAACTTGTATAAATGTAAGGCACATGAAATGTGAAAGTGAGATGCATTGTAGTGACATAGATGATCTAGCGAAAGATATTGATGTGAAGTTGTGAAAGACAAGAAAGCAGTATAAGGTTATGTAACTTACTCTATTTTGTAATCAGTAATCATTGTACACTACTTGTTTGGACAATGGGCTCTGTTAGCATTTGCACAATATTTCCATGGCTTCTGGTCAATTTGTCCTCTGGTCTCTGCAATCTTTCCTTTGTCTCTGGCTCAAACCCTAGGTCAAAATTTCATACTTCTAGCCGTTGGTGGAAAAAGCCCTAATCATTTTGGTGGTTCTAATTTTTCATTACCTTTTTTGGGCCACTTAAGTCAGTTAAACCCACGTGCTTAATTCTTTATTTACCATGTTGGGGCCCCCTTTAATTTTTCCTAAGTCTAACGCCCAGCGGTATTATTTCTTCCCTAGGTCGACCCATTAATATTTCCAATAGTAGCCCTTTAGAAATTTGTGGTTGTCATTAATCCGCAGCACTGTAGGTTGTCAAAGTTTCTGACATGCGATTTGGCGACAGGGTGCCATCTATCCCAGCGGGCCCAGCATTTCAGTCCCCTTTCAATCCAACGGCGGGTGCATGATCTCATGGAATATTCCTACCACATGAGATCATGCGACATTTGTTGATTTTGAATATGACCGGGGATGGTGTCAGTGGGTCCAGTGCCAGATGTTGCAGACTTGTCCGTCTTTGATTGGCCACGGGTTTAATGATGTGGAACTTGTCAGTGGGGCCGCAGTTTTTAAAAGAGTTAAAGCAGTGGCAGATCTCATGGTTGTCGTTATACCGCTGGGGTAAGATGCTCGATATTTAAAGTCATGGTATAATGACAACCATTGATCTTATTTGGTGAGGAAAAGTCAAGGTGGTTCCATCTGCCAGGTGTGCTGAGGTGCTCATCTTTCATTGGTTGCGGACTGATGACGAGGTCGAGGAATTTTCAAAAGGCTTGTTGGCTGTCGAGGAGATTATTTGGACCGCCCGATCTACCAGGAAAGAGAGAGGATCGACGACCATGTTTTAAAATTACTGACCAACTGTTGCAGGTTCAAATTTGAATTTTAAAAAGGGTTTTCAGTGATAGAAAGGATGGGAATTGAATGTTTAAGCAGCCGGATTTGGTAAAATTGGTTTTGTCAATTGTTGCAGAGTGGTCCAGAGGGTTTCCATGATCGATTGTAGGACTGTACCGCAAGGAAAATGGATGAAATTTGTTGGTCAAGGCATGTTGCAAGTGGCTAATCAAACTGTTTGGCAGGGCAAATGCATGGTTTTTAGTACCTTACTCAGAGAATTATCATTGATGAGAATCATCCTAGGATCTATTTTTCTCCAGGTTGCTTGGGTTTTCTCCCCTGAATTAATTTCTGATTGAATCCAGTTGGTTTGGTGGGTGAAAACCCTAACCCTTGCCCTACTCATCCAAAGCTTGTTGCATCCTAAGTTTAGGGATTCCAAGATGACTAGGGGTATGTATTGATTGAATTTTTTATTTTTTTTGGTCGTTGATTGTGTATATTGATAGTCAATGTAAAAGACTGAACAAGGAGAGCTTGGATTTAGGATTTGTTTCCTAGCATTTTGTTGTTTGGTAATGTATTGATTCTACAAATTTTAATGAGAATACACTTGGGTTCCAATCTCATATTTTTGTATGTCTTCTTATTTTGATCTTGGGCTCATATATGTTAATGTCACAAAGTGAGTTAGCATATGGTAAACAAAGAGTATTGTGGAGTTATCTTTGAGTTCCTAACAAAGTTAGGATTAAAGTCTTTAAGGTGATTTCAGTGAGTTCATGGCTAGATAAGAATCTGATGTCCAGGTATGTGAGGGAGAGGAATAATAGGCAAAGCACTTATTCTGAGTCCAAGAGTGTTTGAGTTTGGGTTTTCAGTTGATATGAATTGTTGATGACTCTATGCCCTAGGTTAAGGCACTGGTCCATTCTCTAGAAGCAGTTCATCATCATCAATCACATAATATAAATGATAAAATATTTAAATCAGTCAGTAAAGGGTATAGTTTTATATTATTTTGTGATTCCTTTCAAGAAGTGAATCAAGGGTACACCTGCCTGAGCTTTTAGGCTCAAAGTGTAAGAGGATCTCCTTGATCCTTGTTAATTGGCCCTTTTCCTTGCAGACTTTGGAGTGGTGATAGAGTTAGTGACATTAAGTTGTTAATCATAGTGTAAACCTACAAGTAGAAAGAAAAGGTGAACCAATAGGCTCATGTTGTAATCATTTGTAATCAGTACTAGCAACTCTTAGCAGGGTTGAGGCTTCTAACAAGGCCTATAGTCCCTTAATCAGGACTAAGACACTATATGCTTGTAATAGGCTCCTAACAAGGTCAACATCCTTAACAGGATACTTTTGATTAGTGGATCTTTGTGTGTACCATCCCCACTGGAGTTTTCCCTTGGCGAGGGTTTCCTCAAGAAAAAATAATGTGTTATGAGTTCATTTTCTTTATTGCTATGCATGTTATTTAGTTTACTATGTTATGCATGTATTAAGATAATCTGTTATATCCATAATTGGGCAAAAGAAAAAGTTTGTAGAATACTGATTCACCCCCCCTCTCAGTATTCCCTATTTCTAACATATACAGACATGAAGGGATTGGATCCTAAATTTTTTACTCATAGGATTTACATCAGCCCAGAATATAAGCCTGTAAGGCATCCTTAGAGGAGAGTTAACCTTGTCTTAAGAGACATAATTAAGAGTGAATTGCAACAATTGTTAAACTTTGGTTTTATCTACCCTATCTCTGATAGCCAATGGGTTTCACCCTTATTTATAGTCCCAAAGAAAGGAGGGAAATCGAGAGTTTTTGTAGATTATAGGGAGTTGAATTCAACCACTAAGAAAGATCATTTTCCATTTCCCTTTATTGATCAAGTTCTTGATAATTTAGCTGGCAAGAACTATTTCTCTTTCCTAGATAGTTGTAGTGGCTATAATCAGATCCAAATAGCTCCAGAAGACTAGGAGAAAACCACCTTACATGTCCATGGGGAACCTTTGCATACTCAATCTTGCCTTTTGGCTTGTGCAATGCACCGGCTACTTTTCAAAGAGCTGTTATAAGTATATTTTCTGATATATTTGTTCACTGTATGGAAATTTATATGGATGATTTTACTACCTATGGGAACACTTTTGAAGAAGCTAAAGCCAATTTGGAAAAGGTTCTAAAAATATGCCAAGACTACAATCTCTTGAAACAATGAAAAATGTTTCATGATGATGGAGGAAGGTGTTGTGTTAGGTCATTTCATTTCATCACTCGACATTCAGGTAGATCAAGCAAAAAGTGAGGTAATCAACACTTTGCCCACACCTGAAAAGAAAAAGGATGTAAGAAGTTTTCTTGGACATGTTGGATATTATAGAAGATTTATCAAGGATTTCAGTCAAATTTCAACACCTCTATATAACTTGTTGAAGAAGGATTTTGAATTCTCCCGAGATTCTGAGTGTGACAAGTCTTTCCTACAACTTAAGGAGGTTCTAACCAAAGCACTAGTATTGAGAGGTCCAAATTGGGGATTGCCTTTCCACATCCATACAGATGCCTCAAAATATGCCATAGGTGCGGTGCTCAGACAAAAAGTAGAAGCAGTAGAGCATGCCATTTATTTCATAAGTAAAAATCCACAAGGAGCAGAATTCAATTATACTGTGATAGAAAAGGAATTGCTTGCAGTTATTTATGCACTAAATAAGTTCAGGCATTATATTATTGGTTATGAGATATTTTTCCATACTGATCATTCCACAATTAAGTACTTGATGAATAAAACTTCCATATCTAGAAGGTTGGCCAGATGGTTACTGCTTATGCAAGAGTTTGACATTACTATTGTGGACAAGCCAGGAAAGGCAAATGTAGTAGCTGACTTTCTCTCCCATTTGCATGTTCTTGATATCCTGCAACCATTGATGACAGTTTTCCATATGAGCATCTTTTTCTATTATCAGCACAAAATCCATGGTATGCTGACATTGCAAATTACCTCACCACAGGAAGAACACTAGCTCACTTATTTTCCAACGAAAGGAAATTGTTAGCAAAGAAAAGTTTTAACTTTTCTTGGACTATTGGATTCATGTTTTACACTGGTCCTGATCAAGTGATGCATATACATATAAGAGAAGATGAAACATATGATATCCTTCAGGCATGTCATGATGAGCCATGTGGAGGTCATTTTGTAGAAAAAAGAACAACATTTAAAATCTTGACCACTGGATACTATTGGCCAACTCTCCACAAGGATGCAGCTAAGTACACCAAGAAATGTGATAGGTTCCAATGAATGGGAAGACCTACTAAATCAGATGAGATGCCCCTGCAACCTTAGGTAGTTGTAAAACCTTTTGATAAATGGGGAATTGACTTTTTTGGACCTATTGAGCCTACTTCAAAAGGTAAATGTTATATTTTGGTTTGCACTGGTTATGTCACCAAGTGGGCAGAGTCCAAGCCGATGAAACATCCTAGGGATAATAATGTTGCCAAATTTTTATATAAATTCATTTTCAAAAGATTTGGTGTCCCCGAGGAATTAGTATCTAACCAAGGAGCTCAATTTACTTCAAATCTTATAGCTTCTTTTTAGTGGAGGAATACAAAATTAGGCATGTCAAATCTTCTCCTTACCATCTACAAGCCAATGGCTAGGTAGAGGTAACCAATAGGGAGCTTGAAGAAATCATAACCAAGACAGTGTCAATTAATAAGAAAGATGTTAGAAAGTAAAGTCCACCAAGATAATTGAGAGGGGGGGGTGAATCGGTTATTAGATAATTATAACCTTTATCAACTTTAATAGATTTTAACCATATAAGAAATGTAATCAACAACCATAGAAAGATATTCATGCACAATAACACAATGACACAAGATATGTTGACTAGGGAACCTCTTGATCAAAGAGTAAACCCCGGTGGGAATGATGCCCACAAAAGATGAACTAATATGAATATTCATTGTGAAAGGATGGACTCTGTTAGGAGTCCTATGAAATACATTCAGTACATATGAATCCCTATTAGGAGATTTTGAATCCCTGCTAAAAGATTCTAACTCGGTTAGGAGTTATGGAAGACAGAAGGACCCACTGCCCAAACAACTTCAGGGTAAGTCACCGAACTCACTATCCAACTGATCTTGTATTACTAAAAAGAATAATACCAAAAGATTACTGACCTCAATAATTCAATACTCCTTCTCTGACTGTGCCAAACTGCACCAACTCCTTCTTTAGATCTCAATACCAGATCTCAATACTTCGCATATCCTCTTTCAACAATTTCTCTTTCACAATTCCTTCATACACTTTATCATTACATATTACACATTACAAAAAAGAAAACATTCCTTCCTTTATACCACACTCAAGTTATTACAAATGAGTTGGCATACAAATTACAAAATAAAAATTTCCACACGCTACACAAAAATTACAAAAAACTATCATCTTCCAATTAGAATAACTCTTCACTTGTGTGACCTCGAAGTTTGCTCGGTCATCCATGTCACTAAAAACATGTATTCAACTACTTTTCAACTGGGCATAACTATATTCTATCTCAATTAGGAGATATCATCCGATTACCACAAACCGCTACTCATGAACACTGCCCGAATACTGCTTCCACCAAAATGCTTATAACTTCCATGAATAAATGAATTACTATCCGCACTCTTAACCATAAACATATAACACAACATAGAATAAGTCCTTAACATCACATATCTTGATCTCTAATATCCTATGTGCTCTAACCAATACTGCTGCTCTGCTAATCTTCAGTAGATCATTGTGTTGACATCAATGACAATCACAATCATGAATGCAACAACAACTACTACAGAATGGCTGCTAATACTCCCATAGGATATTTTCAGCATTCATTCCTAACAATCTCCCCCATTGGCATTGATGGCAACATAGATGAAAAACATCCAATGTTCCATAAATCCAATCACTACAACATTGTTTCTCTAAGTCTCTTCATCAATCAAATCTTGCTTCATTTTCCTATTCAGTTCTCTCCAACAGATGGTACAAATGGTTTTTCATTAACACTTCTCTCCCATTGACATCAATGATAAAAATTTCATCATTATGTCAACAACTCTAATGTCAAGAGACACTATTGAGAAAATACATTCACTAGAGTCCTCATGACTCAGCTCAGATAAAGATACTCCCCCATAGAGGAAGTACCAACATTCACTCCAGAAGAAAGATAGGGCTCATATACCACTGGACGGATGCAACAATCTGCATCACTTCTCAAAAGTAGGCTAGGGCATAACCCAAAGCATACATCTCAGATACTCAAATGTATCCTTAGGCAAAGGTTTTGTAAATATGTCTGCAATCTGCTCCTTTGTGCTTATGTATTCAAGTCTGACTTCTTTCTCAGAAAATTTCTCTTACTACATGATACTTTATCTCTATATGCTTTTTCTTAGAATGTAATACAAGATTCTTAGACATACTAACTGTACCGGTGTTGTCACAATGTATAACAACAGGCTCAATAAGTTTTATCCCAATATCCTTCAACATCTGCTTCATCCAAATTATCTGATTACAATTGTTTGTTGCTGCTACATACTCTGCTTATGTTGTGCTTTGTGAAATACAATTCTACTTCTTGCTTAGCCAAGAAACCAATCTTCCTCCAAGGAAAAATGCTCCACCACTGGTGCTCTTTTTATCATCAACAGTGCCTCCCCAATCAGCATTTGTATATGCACATAGGGTAAAATCATTAGATTTTTTATACCACAATCCATACTCAATTGTGCCTCTTAAATATCTCAGTATCCTCTTCACTACTATATAATGTGATTCTCTAGGTTCAGCTTGAAATCTTGCTACAATTCCAACTGAATGTGTTATAGCAGGTCTTGTATGTGCCAAGTATTGCAATCCTCCAATCATAGATATGTACTTCTTCTATTCTACTGCAGGATTCTCATCTGTGCTAGATAACTTGGGTCCAGTTACCATAGGTGTTCCAACTGGTTTACAGTTCTCCATTCCGAATCTCTTTAACAAATCATTCAAGTACTTTGTCTAAATTACAAAGATACCATCACTGTTTTGTGTTATCTGCAATCCCAAAAAATATTTCATTTCACCAATCATACTCATTTCAAATTTAGTTTTCATTTCATCTGCAAATTTATCACTGTCTTCATATTCACCTCCAAAAATGATATCATCAACAAAAATAACTACAACCAACAACCATTTTCAATATCTTTTGTGTACAAGTTGCTATCAGTTGTTCTTTTTGTAAATCCTAATTTTATCAAATACTTGTCCAATCTTGCATGCCAAGTTCTAGGTGCTTGCTTTAGTCCATATAAAGCTTTCTTTAGTTTACATACCATATCTCCTTCTTGAGTTAAAGGAAAACCTTCAGGCTACTCAATGTAGACTTCTTCTTCCAACTCTCCATTCAGAAATGCTGACTTCACATCCATCTGATATACTTTGAGCTTCTTAAAAGTTGCATAAGCCAAAAACATTCTTACTGCTTCAATTCTTGCTACTGGTGCAAAAGTTTCTTCATACTCAATTCCTTCTTGCTGTGAGTATCCTTTACATACCAATCTTTCTTTGTTCCTTATTACTTCTTGTTCATTCATCTTGTTTCTGAATACCCATTTTGTTCCTATACCATTCTTATCTTTAGGTCTAGGGACCAATTCCCATGTCTTGTTTGTTTCAATCTAATCTAGTTCTTCTTTCATAGCTTTAATCCAATGTTCATCATCACAAGTTTCACTAATAGATTTAGGTTCAATTTGAGAAATCAAACATAACTATTCTTGTACCTTATTTTGAGTATGAACTCCTCTGTCTATGCTTCCAATAATCTGCTCAACAAGATGATTCCTTGATAAATTCTTGTTAGGTGTCACTATCTCAGATCTTACTTCAGGTGTCGGTTCTTCAATTACCTTACTGTGGCTTTCATTCAAAAAATCACTATCAGTTTCATAGAATAATTTAGTATTCTCAATATTAGATATAGGATGAGTTCCTTCATCTGATTCATAATCAAGCATTCTTTCCTGAATTTTGAACTTTTCATCAACTTTAACATTTACGCTCTCAACAATAGTCTTAGTTCTCTTATTGTAACATCTATAAGCTTTCCTTTTTAAAGAATATCCAAGAAATATACATTCATCACTTCTAGGATAAAACTTTCCAATATCATCATCTCTCTTCATATAACATTTGCTTCCAAAAATTCTAAAATACTTAATTGAGGGTGCATGTCCAAACCATAGTTCATAGGGTGTCTTGTTTGTGTCTGCTTTGATTTGTACTCTGTTCATGGTATACACTGTTGTGTTCACTTCTTCTCTCCAGAATATCTTCACTAAGTCATTTTCAAATAACATAGTTCTTGCTGCTTCAGTCACTGATCTGTTTCTTCTTTCTACAATACCATTTTGTTCAGGTGTCCTAGGGGCTGAAAATTATCTCTTAATACCATTTACTTCACAAAAGGTGTTAAATTCTCTAGAAGTAAATTCTCCACCTCTATCTAATCTCAAACATTTAATCTTCATTCCAGATTCATTCTCAACTTTATTCTTAATGACCTTAAACTTATCAAATGCTTTAGATTTTTAAGAAGTGTAATCCACATCATTCTTGTAAAATCATCAACAAGAATCATAAAATATCTTTCTCCATAGAATCCTCTAGTCCTTGTAGGACCACTCAAGTCTGTATGAACAATCTCCAACTTCTCTGCCAATGGAAACTTCTTAATAGAAAATGAGCTTCTCTTCTGTTTAGCCATCACACATTCCTTGCACACCATGTTAGTAGGCTTCATAATTCTATGAAAATCTCTTACTGCAAGTGTAGTACTCACTTTCATAATGTTATCAAAATTTATATGACAAAATCTTCTGTGCCATAACCAACTATCATCAATCTTAGTAATCAAGCATGTCATCTCAATAGGATTCAACTGAAATACATTACCTCTGGTTCTAAATCTAGTACCAATCAAATTTTCATCTTTGTCTCTTATCACACAAGTTTTCTCAGTAAACCAAACTTGATATCCCTTATCAACTAGCCATCCAACACTCAAAAGATTATGTTTCAAACTATCCACAAAGTAAACATCATCAGTATTAGTCTTTCCATCAAGAGTAATAGATCCTATACCTTTAATCAAATAAGGTGCATTGTTTCCAACTCTAACAACTCCTCCATCATAATTGTTAAACTTTATGAACTTTTTCATGTCTCCAGTCATATGATGTGAACAACCACTATCTATAATCCAATTAGCTTTCTTTTCAACTTGAGAAACTAGAGATTTTTCTTCCTTAACCTCTGTTTCAAGATTTTCTTATTTAATTGCTACAAATCCTATATCATCATTATTCTCAGTATCACTTTCACTTAAGGTTCTCTCTATACTAGCTTCAAGTTCTTCATCATTAGTATAATAAGATTCCTTAGATCTTCTAGGCTTAAAATTGTTTCTGTACTTCTTAACTCTCTTAGGACATTTAGATGCAAAATGACCATATTCTTGACATGTCCAACATTTAAAAAATTTCTTACCGTCTGGTTCTCTCTTCACAAGCAAGGCAATACCTTCTTCAATCTTCCTGTCTTCTTCATTTCTAGATTTGTTGCTACCAACATAATCTCTACTCACACTGATGCTTCTTGATAAAGTAGGGTGAATACTAAGAGCACTGAATGTTGTCTCCATTCTAGGTAAGTCTCTTGATAACCTCAGGTTCATTTCCACTACTTCCAATCTTCCAAGAAGAGTCTCTCTTGTAAAGTTTGTAGTACAATGTATAAATTGTCCAATCATCTGTGCCATCTTCTTAAATACAGGAGTCAATGTCCTCAGAATTTTCCATATCACTTAATTCTCTGTCTTTGTTCCTCCACAAGATTTTATACCTACAACAATCTCTGACATTCTACCAATATAGCTTCTAACATATTCATCTTTCATCATTCTTATATCTTCAAATGCACATATCCAATTATGTAATCTGACTTTCTTTGCATGTTCATCACCTTCAAAAGTAGACTGTAAAGCTAACCAAATTTCATGAGATATTTTCAAATATTTTACCTGACTGTACTCATTCTCTGGAAGGGCTGACAAAATTGCTTCCCTGGAAAGTATGTTACACATGAATAGATCTCTTTCATCATTAGTACATGTTTCAATATTATCTTCATCAATGAAAATCTTCTCATTCTTAGTAATCAACCAATAACCTGGTCCTAAACACAGTAGATGTATCTTCATCTTTTCTTTCCAGTTGTCAAAATTCACTCCATCAAAATTAGGGCTTTCTTTCCTGAAATTCACCATGGATCTTCTTAAGCTGTTAAACTTCTCTTTCAAGGACCTACCGCTCTGATACCAATTGTTAGAATGTAAAGTCCACCAAGATAACTGAGAGGAGGGGGGGTGAATCAGTTATTAGATAATTATAACCTTTATCAACTTTAATAGACTTTAACCATATAAGCAATGTAATAAAAAATCATAGAAAGATATTCATGCACAATAACACAATGACACAAGATATGTTGAATAGGGAACCTCTTGATTAAAGAGTAAACCCCAATGGGAATGATGCCCACAAAAGATGCACTAATATGAATATTCCTTTTGAAAGTATGCACTCTATTAGGAGTCTTATGAAATACATTCAGTACATATGAATCCCTGTTAGGAGATTTTGAATCCCTGCTAAAAGATTATAACTCTGTTAGGAGTTATGGAAGACAGAAGGACCCACTGCCCAAACAGCTTCAGGGTAAGATCACTGAACTCACTGTCCAAATGATCTTGTATTACTCAATAGAATAATACCAAAAGATTACTAACCTCAATAATTCAATACTCCTTCTTTGACTGTGCCAAACCGCACCAACTCCTTCTTCAGATCTCAATACCAAATCTCAGTACTTCGCATATCCTCTTTCAATAATTTTGCTTTCACAATTCCTTCATACACTTTCTCATTACATATTACACATTAAAAAAAAGAAAACATTCCTTCATTTATACCACACTCAAGTAATTACAAATGAGTTGGCATACAAATTACAAAATAAAAGTTTCCACACGCTACACAAAAATTACAAAAAATTGTCCGCTTCCAATTAGAATAACTCTTCACTCATGCAACCTCAAAGTTTGCACTATCATCCACCTCACTAACAACATGTATTCAACTACTTTCCAATTGCGTATAACCAAATTCTATCTCAATTAGGAGATATCATCCGATTACCACAAACCGCTACTCAGGAACACTGCTTGAATACTGCTTCCACCAAAATACTCATAACTTCCATGAATAAATGAATTACTATATGCGCTCTTAACCATAAACATATAACACAACATGGAATAATTCCTTAACATCACATAGCTTGATCTCTAATATGCCATGTGAGCTAACTGAAACACTGACTGCTCCTCTACTAATCTTCAGTAGATCACTGTGTTGACATCAATGACAATAACAGTCATGAATGCAACAATAACTGCTACAGAATGGCTTCTAATACTCTGATAGGATATAGTCAACATTCATTCCTAACAAAAGATTGGGCAACCAAAATTCCTAAAGCACTCTAGGCTTATGGGACTACCTAGAAAACTACCACGGGATTCACCCCCTTTGAACTTGTCTATGGTAAGTTAGCTATGATACCTGTGGAATTTGAACACAAGAATTTAAGGACAACATTGGAGCTTGATCTGGATCTTACCCATGCCCAAAAGGAGTGAATTCTAACTCTGAATGGACTTGATGAATGGAGAAAATCTGCCTTACATAACATAGAACTAGTGTAGCAGAAAAGGAAACAGTGGCATGATAAATTTATCAAGGAAAAACAATTTTCCATTGGTGACTGGGATCTCCTTTATGATTCCAGGTATCAGCATACTCCTGGGAAGTTTCAAACCCACTGGTTGGGACCGCATGAGATTGTTGTTGTTTTCCCAAATAGTGTTGTTCAATTTTCAACTACTAATCCTGTACGCTTCAAATTAATGGTAAATGGACAAAGGCTTAAGCTGTATCATAAGCCTCAAAGAAAAGAAGAGTTCTTGTAGCAGTTTCAATCCGACGCTGACAACAGTTCTCCTACAGCATCTGGAAATGAGCCTTCCTCTCATTTCAGTTCTTCTCTTTAAACATTCCAATCACCTCATAATAAATACTTTCTTTATGAAAGTACTCTCTTCGTAATAAATTCCACTTTTCCATTTCATCACTTCTACTCTATCCACCCTTCCACCTCATCATTATCCACCAATGGATGATGCTTTCACACTGTCATCAACACCTTGTCAAGTTCGTATACACTATCCAAAGTATTAATTTTTTAAATTTGTTTTTCAAAACCAACTACGTTCTTGTCACATGTACAATTGTGGGACTAATTGCTCAATTAAGTTGGGGGAGATATATCATTTTTTGTTTTATGTGTCTATGTAATTATTATATGCTATTCTTTTAAACCATACTTCCATACTTGCACTTTTGCACACTTTTGCCAAATTTAGCTTTGTATGATGTGACAACTTCGAAAGAACTATTGATTTTACACATAATTCACAAAGGTGGATGGTACAAGACATCTGAAGAAGTAATTATGAATAGTTAATTTGTGATATGTTTTAGATTTGCACTCATGTTTCCTTAAGGGCCTAAATTTTAGAAACTCCAGAACTTTCTGTATTTGAAATTTCCTATAACTACTGCCTTTGTTGCCTCTACATCTCAAGCATTCTCTAAAAATCCTTGTTGTAGTTTGTCTTGAATTGTTGTGAATTGTTTTGTGTAATTTGGTACTCTAGAAGATGGGTAGGGATTTGATTCAGTGTGAGCCTACAATTCATGATATTTTGTTAAATGACCAAGCATGCATGCTGCATTTTCAAGCTAGGGGTTGGCTTGATTACATTTGGAAGCTCGCTAACTGGAATGGTGAAGTAGCTTCACAGTTTCTAAGCACACTGAATGGCGGAGTAGCCATGGTCAAAGGATTAAGGGTTTTGTTCACTCAATAAATTGTGGCCGAGGTCATGGGATTGCCATAGGAAGGGGAGGAATTCTCAAAAAAATTTGATCCGACAACTATTAGATTATAGTTTACCCTACATACAGCCCCACCACTAAATATTGATAAAAAGAAAAGTATGAATAGATTATCTTTGCCAGACCCTTATAAGCAATGTGCAGTCTATATTATCAAGTATTTTACCTGTGAAGGATGGAAAAATTTCCTACATTTTGCCCATTTCAAGTTCTTAAGCTGCTTGCAGCATGAAACCAAGCCAGTGAATGTACCCAGTTTCTTATTCCATATCTTAAAGAAAAGAGATTTGCTTATGCAGGAAGGTAAGCCCAACATTGTTTCTCACCACTGTTTAATTAAGTTAATTGTGGAAAGAGATTTAAGGGAGAAATCATATATGTCATGGGAGGATTTTCTTTTGGGAGAATTTGAGAACCAAACCCTAAGTCGTATAGGGCGGAGAGTAGGGAAGAGGGTTCAAACTGAGTATGGGGTTAGTAAAATCATTGAAGAACTAGAACTAATGTCTTCTTTAGGAAGATCGAAGGTCTAGGTGTAGGAACCCTGAAAGTTCTCCTAAAGCCTCTACATCTGGGTCAGTCCAGAATAAGGACACAAAGAAAATCTTTGTATAAAAGACTTCTCCCCCATGTGTAAAAACTAGGGCTCTCGTGAGGAAAGAGAAAGAAAGGAGAAAAATGGCCTCTGGTTCTTGTCAAAAGACAAGAAAAAGTTCGTGTAGCTCCAGTCGCTCCTAGGAAGTAGAAAATTCCTGTCAAAGAAAAAGAAACTCTGATGAGGAGAAGGTGTAGAAGAAAACAAATTTTTTCTGAAAAATATACCACAAACTAGGTCAGTTGTTGATCCTGAA
Organism: Chamaecyparis obtusa; assembly: GCA_027943335.1. Classification (NCBI taxonomy): domain Eukaryota; kingdom Viridiplantae; phylum Streptophyta; class Pinopsida; order Cupressales; family Cupressaceae; genus Chamaecyparis; species Chamaecyparis obtusa. The sequence continues at coordinate 1,517,595 of BSBK01000508.1, read as the reverse complement.
ACTTCTGAGCCATGTGAGCTAAGAATAGATGAGCCTAGAGATAATCAACAAGAATTTCTTGATTCATTTCTTGAAACTAAAAAAGAACAACCCTATGTGGGTAGAATGGGTGAAGAATGCATAGTGATTAAGGATGATTCCAGTTCTAATGAGTGTGCCTATAGGTTTATGAGGAAGGGTTCATCCTCCAAAGGACCTCAAATAGTTTATGACCTCATTAACTCATAAAATGACGTTATCTCAGAGGGATGTTTCGCAGTAGAAGAAGAATATCAGAATCAACTCCTACAACAACAAGAGGAAATTTGTTTGAAGAAGATTTTGAGGTCAATATGAGTTTTGTGAACAAAGTGATTGAACAGATATTTAATCAGGGTTTAGATGCACTGGCTACAGCTGCTCAAAAGTGTGGTAATTCAGAGAGGTCTATGATAGTATGGACAGATCCCACAAAGGATAAGAATCTAGGTAATAATAATACTATTGTTCCACATTCAATAGGGGAAAACCCTAGTGCAAACACCATGTCAGGTGCTTCTTGTCCCGTGTCATTATTTTCCATTATTTTTCAGCTATCTAACTAGTTAATCATGGAAAGAGAACAATGGAGACAACATAAGAAAGACTTGAATCAAGTCATTGCTAGGCATTATCAAGAACTTCTGGAAAAGGAAGAGGAAGTGGAGAAACTTCATGCAAAGCTTACTAAGGTAACATCAATTATACCTGAACTGATGAGCTATCGATCTTCATCTCCTATTTATGCAATATTCCTTAAGGAACACTTTTTAAATTATCAAATGACTTGTATAATGAGAGATAAGTCTCCATCATTAAATGAACCCCTTGAGTTTTCTCGAGCTTTCCATAGTTCTCCTGCAAGAATACAAAAAAAATTATGTGAACTTTTCCTCCATAATCTTGCAGTACCCAATGATAGGGAATGGAATCCCTTGTTGTATGTTGGGGATATCTAGTTAAGAGCCCTTATGTCATGGATCTAAAATGAAATAAGTAGGGAATCCCAAGATAAAGTATATAGGGAGTTAGAGGAAGAAATTCCTCTCTACCTACGACTAGAAGCTAAAGATCCTAAAACTTATTATTATGACTGGCTGAAAATTGCTCCTTCAAATTCAAGGAGTCGAGCCATTTACCCCCTCAGAAATGCAGCTTTTGATGAGTATATTAGAATGGCTTAAGTTGATTTTCCTAAGGCTATGCATTCAATATAGTGGCGTTGGATCAGCATGACTGAAGAAATGAGGAACAAGGAGCCACATTCACCCCTCAATTTCAATATGGAAAATAGAAGAGCTCCATGGTATATCACATTGGGCAGAGTGAGACAAAGTTTCTGGATTTCACTCACCTTTTAGCCGCCCTTGCTTATTTCTCCTTTATTAGAAAATTTAGAGAATGTGGATGATTATGATATGGTAGGGGAAGTAAGGAGGTTGGAGAAACACAGGGAAACCAAAGGATTCTATTGGAGCTTTGTAAAGGGAGGTACATGACAAAAAAATAGATGCAGACTATATGATGATAGCAAGGATAAAGAACTTCATATTTGTTGGAGGACCAGCAAAAGGAAAAGTTGGGGGGAAATGATGAGGCCAATTTAAGGACTATTTGGTTTATGATTTCATATGTTTTTATGGTTAAGACTTGGGAACTTTATGATTTTTTCATAAACTTATTCAGACTACTTATGTTTAAAACTGCTATGTGTGTGTGCACTTGGATGTTTTTAAGTTTAAATGAATATGCTAAACATATATGTTAGATGGTTACGTGGAATGAAATATTGTATCTTTCCATGTTGCATTGATTGGGTAGTTTTTCCTATAGCCATGTGATGAGAGAAAAGCTAATGTAGAAAAACTTATTATGAATTCTATCTTGGATATGTATTGTGATTTTTGAATGTGCACGCTAATCTCTTGCAGGGAATGGTGAGTTAGCAAGTGAAGAAGAATTTAGCATCAAAAGACAAAGTGCTGACATAAAGTTGAATAACTATTTTGGCACTCATAATGATTCCATCACTTTCAGTCAGTAGCGGTTATCATTTTGGACTGGGTCAACATAGTTAGCAACCATTGTGGAGTAAATCTAGAGGCCGTGAATTCCTAAATTCATGAGCAACTAAATGCAACCTACTCCTACATTAAATGATGTTGTTCTTGTATCTTCAAAATTGTCATATCCCTGACATTGGAGAATCCTAGTTTTAAGGAGTTATTTTTTAAGTTGTCGTTATAAATAAGCTGGAGTTTCAGATTCCGGAGTTAGCTAGTTTTTGTGGGGAATCCTTTTGTAATCTAGCAGTAGTGAAATACAATTCTGTTGCTACACTTTGTACTTATGCTTTATGAATGAATGAAATGAAATCTTTAGTTCTTGATATCTAATTCATATTCAGTCACTCTTCTATGGGGGCCCACGCAGGAGGTGAACTCAGTTCATAGTTAAGTAGAAGTTAGTTTTATGTTTCATTGAATTATTTAAAACTCTGTTGCTCCTGTAGCCATTCGGTAACAAAACTATTGGTTGTTTCCTGTAGCATAAAAAAATACCTAGTTTCATGTTTGTAGCATGATTTCAAAGTGCTAGTTTAAATTGTTATTTCATTTCTTAAACTTAGTATTTCCTTCAACATTTTCATTACATAAGCTATGATGACACTTAAGATGGATTAGAGCATATACCTTGCGGGCATCATTTCAAGATTATGTCCCTAGTTGATAATTGAATGAGCTCAGTATGTTATTTTAAGTATGATATTTGGCACTATTTAATTACAGAGTCACTATAAAAAGAATGTCCAATCCTTACTTATAGAGGTATTACACTGACCAGTCAATCAATATAAGGATAAATGTCAAGAATTGGAGAAGTACAATCAGATCATAAAAGGTGAACTCACTTAATCCAAGTTACACATTGAGAAGTTACACATGAGTGGTGATAATATTGATGAACATAGAGAAAGATGGAAACCTAAAGGAGACATGACTGGAGTTGGATACAATGAAGGATAATGTTCTAAAACTCATTAAGAAACACATGAAGCAAAGACTAAAGAAAGACCTAATCTTGAGAGACCTAGAGATCAGATCAGACCTTTCAGAGGTAGATGCTTTGGATGCAACAAACTTGGACACATGAAAAGAGATTTTAGAGGTAACAATCCTTTCAAACCCTTTATTGGTTATTGTCATAATTGTTATTTATATGGAAACAAAAAGGAAAAATGTAGGAAGTCTGATCAATCTAGGAATAGACAAGATCACATCAGAGAAGAGTCAATAGCTAAGATCACATGCTACAAATGCAATAACTTTGGGCATATTGCAAGGTATTGTAAGATATAGGTTAATCAAGATAGAAGACCACCTACATATTTCAAATGCAACAAATTAAGACACATAGCAAAGTTTTGCAAGTATAATAGAACGAACAATAGAAGAGGACCACCACCTGTGGTTATAAAGAAGAATATTGGTGACAGTGGTAAAAGTCTTAATGAGTACATGGATGAATTGAAGAAACATTTTAAGAAACCAGCAGATGAAGATGATGAGAAGATATGGAAGGTAAAATATTTCAATAAAGCATTGGTTCAGGGAGAGACGGTAGATGCTTCTATGTCTTCGCATGATGTTGACATTACTACATCAACCTAGAAGGCCGCATGGTCTTAGGGGGGGCATTGGATGCAGACAAAAAATTATATCCAGCCCCTGATTATGTGGAATAAACTCATGTGAGCTTATATATGGTGTGTATAGACACTATGGAGATTATGTTTGTGATCACAACACTTGGAGATTATTATCCTATGTTCGCAAGATTTATGTTGACTCAATAACATATGAAGTTGAGCTAACTATGATTTATGTACTTACTCAACCAGCAATGGATAAAAGACCCTAAATCATATCATTTCCTCATTTTTTGACAATCAACGACCAAGGAGATCAGAATTAAGAAGCACTACAACCATCTAGCAACCACATTGCGTGATCGATTTAAGTAGAAGTTTTGGAATTTGGCGTATTAAAGGTATTTAGATCATATACTCTTTCAAGAAGCTATGGATGCACCTATGATTTGTGATGTAGTTGATAGGCCAAGATACAAGTTTAAGAGGCATGTGTTTAAGTCTTGTGAGCATAATCTGGAAGGAGCATTTTCACAAACCCCATACGACGTGTTACACATTGAATATATTAGGGCTTACATTCACTACAAGTATGAGATCATAGGGGATGTAGAGATCTATAGGGAGATAGATGAAATGATAGAGTCAGATGACAAAATGAAAGAAGAGTTTAAACATCTAGAAGACCAATCTATCATTAAGTTAACCCTTCTAAATGAGTTTTGCGACACCGAATGGTTCAAGATCATTCTAAGTAGAATCCATGATCAGTTCATCTAGATAGGAGAGTAGCCTGTTAAGATATGTAATCAATTGATTCATGAGATAACTAGGTTAGACAACACTGGAGCCCTCCCAGTGGCAGAGAAAAACATCAAAAAACAAGATGAAAACCTAACTCATTCTAAATGGGATAAGCGTTTAATGACAGTTAATCACATTTTTTAGCAAGATGTGAGATTGGTAGCAATGCTACTAGGATATAAGTTGTACTACAACAACATACCTAATTTTGTATCAGCAAGGGTAATCATGATGGCCTACATAATGGTTAAGGAAAACACAAAATATAACCTATGCGAGATCCTAGCACAACAGTTCTTGGAGAATGCAAGGATTACCAAGAAAGACAAGTCAAAAGCATTAAGGTTTGGTTCACTTCTAATCCACATGTACATCCACATTGAGCAAAAATTTCCTAGAATGCACCCTAGAGCATGGAAGGATAGTGTACCTACTGGTATACAAATCTCAGAAAGCTACTGGAGATAGACCAAGAATTGGATTGATGGTGAGTTGTTTGCAATGACTAAGATCCTTCAAAGGAAAATGAAGGAAAGATATAGGATACCTGAGGAGTTAGTGGAGAAATATAAAGACACAATTTGTTTCATGGTTGAAACTAATTACATATGCTTTGAAGCAGTTGAGCCTATAAATAATTGGTGCTATCCTATAGGGTATGAGGTTAGTTCTAAGGTTCTTACAATGCAAATTGAACATGTATTAGCAGCTGAGATAGACACATCTGAAGAAAGATGGGGAACTTACTTGGAAAAGTCAGCAAGAGCTAGAGAAGAACAGGACAAGGGAACAAGGAAGAGAAAAATAGAGAAAATGGTTGATGACATTGTTGCAAAGGCAGGAATTACAAAGGAGCAACTAAAAGAAGTAAGGACAAAGATGACATAAGGATCCTCTAGATTGGAAATTAAGGCACCTCCTCCTTCTAAAGCAGAAAAGACAATAAGTCCTACTCCTGATATAATTGATTTATCAATTACACATGAGAATATTTCACAAGAGGTTGCACTTGCAAGCACACTTAGGAGATCAACAAGATTTAACAAACCAAGAAGCCCTAAGAAACATAAGGTAGAATTAGAAACAAAGAAGAAAGAAGAAAAAGAAGAAAAGAAGAAGCCATAAGATTTGTGGAAACTAGATATCAAGATGTTGCAGAAGAGAATAATCAGAGATGGAAACTTGATAACACTAAATAGGTACTATGAGAAATATAACTTTGATAATCAAGAAGTGATTGAAGATATAGTGATTCAACACTTGCTAATTTATAAGGAAAATCTGTTAGAAATTTATGCCAATATTCTTAAAGACTTGTATAGAAAGTTGGAAATAAGAAAACAATTAGCACCTTTAGAGGATGAGACTATAAGAAATAAGGCTATTGAAGACATGTTTCCTATAGTCTCCATAAAGGAAAGGGAAATAATCATCAAGGAACTTGAACCTCTATTGAGAACCAAGGCTAGAATTGTGAAGATAATAGCAAGAAAGTATGATGAGGTAATAGAAGACACACAAAAGGCATTGGACCAAATGTTTATGAGAAATGTGCCTGAGAAGACCTCACCTCCCAAAGTTACCAAGCCTACACCTTTAGGTATGGTAGAAAGCTCTAAGATAACTGAAGAGAGTGTGCAAGCAAGCAAAGATGACAAGAAACCAGACTTCTTCATTTCTGGTGTGCCTATATCACTTGACACCTCACTTGATGTAAATGATTTGTTTCAAGAAAATTTGGACAGTGTGATGACAATAGAAGAGGAAGAACAAAAAGATGAAGAACATATAAAAGAAAAACATGAAGACAAAGAACAAAAGAAGGAGAAACAACAAGAGGAAAATTAGGAAGAAGAGACATCAGCAGAAAAAGAAGAAGAGGTAAAAATTAAGCTTAAACAAGAACCAGATACCTCATCCACCTTATTGTTGGAAAGTATGGCCAAACCAGTGAGCGCTGATGTGGAAAGCATGGATGAAGATGAGATAATGAGATTGTCTTTAATGGCATTTTCTAAGGCAAAGGAAAGGTCAGAACAAAAGGGGGATAAGAAGGTCAAGGTGATTTCTAGGGTAGTAGAGACTATCAATAAAATAATCCCTACACCTCTCACATTTCAAGGAAAGGATGATGTTGAGAGCTTGAATATGGCACTGAACAAGTTTGACAACCATGTTGAGTCACTTTTGAAGATTGCAGATGATAAAGATGAGAAAAGATACCTTGAAAAGAAGTTGAAGGAAGTCTGCTAGTGTATCTCATGGGACTTAGGAATTCTAAAAGAAACTACAATCAAAGCCAAAAGTTGTGTGGAACAAGGAAGAAAGGTATATAGCTATTGCATAAATCCTATCAGACATGTTAAGAATATAGAAGATATCTTAGCCAAGGGCATGGCTACATTAGACAACATGATGGATAGTTGTGAGACCTCCTCATAATCTATATAAAAAATGGAAAAGAAGACATCCAAAATTTTGGATAAGAGAAGTGTTTTGAATACAGAGAAAGGGAGAGTAGTGAAAAGATTTGGTTTGCTAAAGAGTTTAATCACTCCCAAGCTATCAATTCTTGAAGCTCATCTCATAGAGATGGAGAAGATTGAGGGGTCAATTGTGAACTTTGTACCCACTGAGATGAAGGTAGCAGAGACTGCATCTTATGCACTGAATCGACTAATCCATGTTAGTGAACTACTGATTAAGTCATGGACCGATGAAGTAAAGACCTTGGAAGATTCCTTCCAAGACATTCTAAATCTGGTGAGTAAGCACTAAGTCATATATGCTTAAGTTTTTGAAGTTTTTGAAGTTTTGTAAATACCTTTTCCATTGATGTCAAAGGGGGAGAAGAGGAGAAGAGAAAAAATGAGAAGAGGAGAAGAAGTAAATCAAAGAAAAGAGAAAGAGGAAATTGTAAATAAAAAAAGGGAAATAATATGTATATATAGAAGTAGAAGGAAGATAGTGTTTTGACACTTAATCATTTTTTCACTAAGTGTTGTCATCAATGCCAAAGGGAGAGATTGTTGGCAAGTGATGTTTTGAGAACACTATGGATCACTTGAGGGTTTTCATTTATGTCAAAATTTATGTTGTAGTGATCACATGAAATGATTACAAGTATTGGAGACATAGTCATGAAAATGACTAAGTACAGAATCAGAGTTACAGTATATTGCAGTACTATTTTGATTAGCAAAGGTGATATATAATATATCATTGGCTTGAGAACTTAGAGGAACAAATTTTGTGATATGTATGACCTTTAGTTAAGGTCACATATGTTTTGGTGTTGATATCAATAAGTTATAGTGTTACGAAGTTATGAGAAGATAGAGGAATAATGAAACAGGGCATATGAACAGTTGTGATGATTAAGGGAAGGCGAGATGGAATGGTAACATGCTGTCAGATGAAGATTGTATATTGCTGACACTTTCATAATATAAGATCGTCGACTCAGTATTTATTATTTTTATAAGTAATTATAATGTTTTTTGATGTATTTGAGAGCCGACTAGATGACAAAATTGATATAAGTATAGAGTGTTTTATGGAAGCGATAAGTGTGATAGAAATTTATGTATGATGGATGTGAATTTGGGATATAAGTGATGACTGATAGCAGATGTGAGATCAGAGATTGACAAAGCTATAACTGGAACTATCAAATCATAGAAGATGCTTGTATTGTTCACTCTTGGAGAACACTTTTGTTACTGAATTATTGATTATAAGAGTTGTAAGCTCAATATACCTTTAATAGGGTTTTTGTACACCCCTAATAGGGTTTCCACTCCTCTAACAAGGAAATGTACTATGTAATACTTAGCTCCTAACAGGGATAGATCTCCTAATAGAGATTCTATATTTTAGTGCATAGTTGTGGGTACCATCCCCACCGGAGTTTTCCCTTGGCCAGGGTTTCCTCAAAAAGAAATAATGGTTTTATGAGTTGTGTGCTATGTGTTTATGTTCTTTTCATTTCAACATTCATATGGTTTATTTTCAATTGGTTTAAGTTTATTTGAAGTATTGTAATATTGATTCACCCCTCCTCTCACTATTACTTAATCCTAACAATACTAATCTCAAGAAATATCAAACTCATGAACCTATGTCTAGTAGTGTTTCTCATTCTACATATACTTCTTCCAACACTCATGCATCTTCTAAAGTGGAAAATCTAGCCAACATGCCTACATCAAACATAGAACCTAATGCCTTTCATACTGACTATGTGTATCCTCAAGGGATACCTCTGAAAAAAATCCAAGATAATCTACATGTGTCTACAAATATTTTTAGTGCTTCTAAAACCAAACATCCCAAACCTTCATTATCTCTTCAAGAATCCATCATGCAAACCCAAGAAACTCTTATTTCCTTAAAAGTAGCTCCATGTAAAGTGGACTATCAAAAAGATGAAGAAATAAGCATCAAGAAAGATCAAGATCCGTCCATACCCTTTCATCTCTCCCAAGATGTCATCCCTCCATCTCAAGAGCCACATAACCCTCCACTTCCTTAGAAAGATCAAGCACAAAACACTCTTCCTATGCTATCCAAAGATCCTTGTCAAGATGAGAGTATCCCCTCATCCTCTTGTTATACACCTATCCTATTCTTCCAAATCATTTTCATAAGAAGAAATCCCCTCAAGCTTTAGCTGCTCCTATCAAAATTTCTACTATCAAAGCTACTCATGAGCCTATTGATATAAAGATGCATTATAAAGAGAAGAGTCTTGGCCATGATGCTCACTTTAAAGATGTTGATATGCCTATCCATTATCCATTTGCATCTTCCAAATCCATCCTTGGTCCTTATATATCAAAGCTAAAACCCTCAAACCCTCCATCTATATTGGGTCCTTATATTCCACCATCCACCATGTCTATCAAACCTAGCTTTCCATCCACATACCCTATCTCCTATCAAGATCAACAAAGACATGCATAATTGAACCCTTTATATCAACCTATCCATATGAACCAACCATATCAAGCTTATTCATCCACATTTCCCAAGTCTTTTGGAAGCAATTTGGATGTACAACATAAAAACCATAAATACAAGAATCCAATTACATATGAAAATCACCATGTCCTATCTAATCGACATGTGACTATAAATAAAAAAGAAATATTCAAGGGACCACAAGCATCCTCTAAGAAAAGAAAAAAATCAAAGAAAATATGGGTTCCTAAATCCATCATGGAAGAATTATATACGTTCTAAAGCATCCAAAAGAAAATAAAATTCAAATTCTATGTAGATTCCCAAGTCTCTCTTAACGGACTTGAACACAAAGAAAAAATTAGAGTTCTAATCCAATCTTCCAAAGGCTTTCACTCTGTCTCCTTCCAAACAACTTTCATCACCTCATGCATCAAAGTCTTAGGCTATTCCATGTCTTTCTCCTCCATCCATTCATATCCCTTCAAGGTGTGTGTTAATGTTGATCTTATCACCATTTTCATCTACCTCTATACAATCCTCTCAATGCCCTATCCCTTATCCAACACCTATGTATGCTTCTTATCCTCTCATTCTATATCCTTCCATCCCCTTCATCCAATTCATCACATAAATCCTTAGCCACCATCTTCTTATCCTCCATATCATTTCCCTTTCATCACCCTATCATCATACTTGAGCATACCTTTCAACAGACTCATCGCATCAAAGAATATCTTTCCAAAAGAGTATTATCCAAAGAGCATTAGGCTTGAGTTCCTCCAAAAATTAGAAAATACACAAAAATAAAATTTTAAAAAGTGCCTTGGTGAAAACCTAGTAAATAGATACCTTGGTAGAAAAAGTAAAGAGAAATAAATCCATCCTATGGTGAAAACCACTACTTGTGGGTCCTTGGACAAGTACCATGATGAAAACCTAGTAAACATGTGTCATGTGTAATTCCCCCCTCTTTCATTGTATACTTGGGGGAAAGATTCATCCACACTAGCTATTTCATATGCATCCATACTTCCTCTTTTCACCTTTGATCTTGACAAGGTTGAACTTATTCATGAGAATCATATATCTTTCTATCCAATATCATTTCTATCATCTTACTCAAGTTTTCTTCCATCCATGCTACCCTATCATGATCTTTCTTATCCAAAATTGTCCATCATTATTCCTAAGATTCCTTGTCATTTTCTCAAACCATCCACTCATAATCTCCATCACCCCTTATCCTTATTGCATGATCCTATACATGGATTATCCAAATAAACCCCTTGGTCTTGCTCAAAATAAACAACGAGAAAATACAAAATTTGTTAAGAAGAGTCTCTTGACATGTACACTCTTTTGGACCACATGCTTTTATGACACAAAGTCATTATCCTATATGCTATCCAACACTGCTTAAATGAGCCTACAATGATTTATTCTTCTTCCCTAGCTTGGCTAATCTTGTGGAGATTGTCCCTGAGGGTTGCATTCACTCGCTTCATCCCTCTTTATCTTTCCTCTTCATCCACCAGCTTGATAATCCATCCATCATGTCCTATACCTTCCTATACATTGGGGCCAAACCAATGCAATCTTGCTTGAGAATGAGTAATCTCTAAAAAATTCTTAAAATTGGAAAAAGTCATGAAAAACATCATAAAATTTGAAAAATGTTCTATAAAAAATGATCATCTTAGTGAAAATCTAGAAAATAGGCGCTTTGATGCATCAAACAAAAAAAATCAAAAGTTCAAAAATACAAAAAAAATTAAAAAATTGAAAAGAGAAAAAAAAGTTGAAAAATGAAAAAAGTGCCCTAGTGAAAACCTGGTAAACAGTCACCTTGGTAGAAAAAATAGAATATTTGCAAAGAAGATGAAAACCTAGTAAACATGCACCTCTTTTACTCGAGCCCTCCATCTATCAACACAAGTCTTGGCATCCTTCCTTTTCTTAATTTTTCACATAGCCTTCAGTCACTTTTGTGACATATGAATTTTTCCATGCTACACTACCATGGATTGAAATCAATCTTTCTCGTTGTCCTAGGATATTCAAGTCTTGCTAGGGGGTAGTTTCTTGTTATGACAGTTACTTAGAGCATCATGCCAAGCAAATTAGAGTCAATTTTCCAAAAACTACTGAGAGGTTAATCACTGACACACACTGGTGTTTTTCAACACCTCACGATGTGACAAAATCAACCAACATTATTTCTCAACACTTATTGGATAAGCTTACATCACCAAGTGAAAGATAGACTTGAACAGATCAAATGGTGTTTCTTAATAGTACACACTTCAACAAGCTAGAACACGAACCAAAAATGTAAAAAACACCTGAAACTTTATGAATTAATGTTGATCACATCTCTATTACAACTTGACGATGTCTAAATGACTAGAGGAGCAATGAATATTGTGAATTTTCTTGGTATGATGTTTGTTATCATTTGATTTCTTGATTATCCCCTTCTATGCAACTCAACAATGTCTAAAATGACTAGAGGAACATAGACTGGGGGCATAATCATTTTTCTTTGACTTTTTCTTGTTGGTGTGGTTCCGATGATCCTAATCTATCCAATAAATTAGGTTTATGTGGTAAGAGTCTCCATCTTGATTAGAAGGCCACACATACCTCGAATCATTTTATATAGACCTAAGGTGAGGTCAGAACTATCTCCTTGTCTATTTTTATTTTTGCTTACGCAAGAACCATTCAGGTCATCCTGGCCTCTTATGCCTCGATGCTTATGATTACTTGCAATATCAACTCGAAATGACACTCAAGTTATCTTGGATTTTATGCATCGATCCTTGTGTTAGTTTTCCACATTCTCTGATATAGGCCATATTCATATTCTCATGATCACAGTGGCACCAATGAGAATTGTATTGACTACGATGTCCCACAATGCTCAATGATAAAAAAAAAATTCAAAGAAAACTCAATGACTAAGTCCTAGGGTGCATTCATGTTGGTTTTTCATTTTTCATTTGGACAATTTTACTCATTCATCATTTTCTCCTACGTGGAATGTGAGGCCTACAATCAAGCTCATCATAGTTTTCTCTCACCAAGCGGTCAACTGTGTCATCTGAGATATGATCAAGTACCTATGTGTTAGTAAGAAGATTCCCTATAAGAGATGGTAGAAACCATTTCATATATAAGCATATCTTATAATTCCTGATTCTATTTTTGGGATCAAAATTGAAATCTAAGATTATTTTATCTGTCAAAAATGTAGTTTGACTTTCTTCTCCAATTGCAGTTGACCGCTCACAAAATCAATCATCTATCTTCCAAACTAATCATATTTCTTTCTCCTTGAGAAAATTATTGTGCTAGAATCTTGGTCAACCCTTACCCAAATTTTGGTCAAACTTGGTCAACCAGACCTAAAATTAAGTGCAAACCATCGCCTACTCGCTTACAACCTCATCAAAATCAAATCTATCTCTTCTCACATCATGTTATCCATCAAAATCTCTCTAGATCACGGGGGTAGCTAGCCATATTTTGATTTCGTACCCAAGGGAGCATAATCCTGACATCAACAATTCAATGATCACATCATTAAACATTAGGAATCTTTAATCAAGCAATCAGGCCATCAAATCAAACAAAACCTCATTGCAAGGGGCATATTAGCTTCATCGCACCACATCAAGTTGAGATCCTTCATCATCAAAAGAACTTTAGGGGCATATTGGTTTCATCGCATCACATCAAACTGATATTGTCCTTGTTAATCCAATTGGATTCATCACATCAAATCAAGTCAATTTAGTTATTGATCTCTTAATGATAGTCAGTTTCATCGCTTCACATTAAACTGGTTACTCATTCAAACCAATCCAATTATTTAAGAGTCTTTCTGGCATTAATCAATTTCATCACTTCACATCAAACTGGTTAGTTGTCATCATCAAATCAGACAGGTGCTCAGTTTCATTGCATCACATAAAATTGAACATTTTGGTCTTCCTGTTGGTTCTTGTCCAATCAGTTTCAGAATCGACATCTTTTGAATCAACTAGCTTGAGGGTAGTTTCATCACTTTACATCAAACTATTCTCAGTCTCAACCACTAACTGTTCTTTGAATCAATGAGCTGATCACATGTCAATTCAAAAAGGGGCAAATGTAATCACCTAAAAATGGTCACCTAAACCATAAGCCCCTAATCTTGATTATTCCTCAAGGAAACCTTAATTTCAATCAAATTCCCTAAGTCCTAACCTAAGGCAATCTAGTTCATAAACTTGATCTGATCTATATCCCATCTGATCAATGTATGTGATGTCAAAATTCCTAAGAATCATCACCCATTTTGCGAATCATCCACTTAGTGTCTTTTTTCTTAATAAGTACTTGAGAGGATCAATTTTTGCAATTAGCTATGTAGAGTGTGGTAGCATATAGTGTTTGAATTTATGAGAAGAAAACACAACTACCAAATAAGCCTTCTCGATAATTTGATTGTTTAGCTCATAAGAAACCAATGTTCTTCTTATGTGGTAGATTTCTCTTTCACATCCTTGATCATCATGTTGTGGGGACAATGCTCCCAAGGAAGAAGTGGTGGATGATATATAGAGCAATAGAGATTTTCTAGGAATAGGAGCTATTAATATAGGAGGGTTCACTAGATACTCTTTGATTTATTGAAATTTATTCTCACAATCCTCATTCCATTTGAATGTCACACACTTATGCAGAGTCTTAGTGAAGGGTTTGTTAGATAACTAAGAGGGGGGCTGAATTAGTTAACTCATTTATCCTATAGTCCCAAACTCTCAGATGTACTTTTTAACCCTTTTTCAACAATTTAAACAACTTGGTAAGATAAAATATCTATCTGTATGTTCATTTACCAAATACCATTTATTATCCACATTGTGATTACCGATTAATCAAATATGCAGTATGTAAAGTATGATAACAAAAAATTCATAACAAATAACACATAACACAATGATTTAACATGGAAACCCTGCTAAGGGAAAAACCACCTTGGATCGGTAACCCTTGAAATATTTCACTCTTCTGAAGTGAGATCAATTAGGAGCCAACCCTGTTAAAAGTTACAATGCACACTATTAGGTGTGATCTGGTTAGAGGATTTATCACTAACAGTTAACTTTTGACCAGCATTCACTATGGGGTCAACAAGATAACAATTAACATTCCTTGAATGTCATAAGGAAATACAAAAGACTATTAAGTCCACTCGGTTAAGATATTTTGTTGTAACAATGGTTAAACTGATACAGTAGTGATGTGATTCAAATACAACTCAATTTGCAAATATTCAAATCTATGCTAAGCTCATAAAACTCATTTGATCAATAATAAATTCACTTCCTCATCCTTCAACTTACTTCACTCGGTGTATATATATCTCTGACGCTCGGTTATACATGTAGCTCGGTTTTGTCTGTAACCAGTTTGACCAGGAATGCATGAACAATGTCTTCACGTGAAATCTTATGCAGTCTTTTTTCATACTACATAATTCAACAATGAATTCCATGTCTCTTATATAGATGTGTAAACCATTTTTATCTTAGCCATTAGATTTTGCCTCTTAATCTTCTTCGTCCATTTTACCGCTTAAACCTTCCTTAGCAAATGTGTCAATAACACGTTTCATTCTCTCCCCTTAGATAATCTCTAAATTTTGTTAGTCATGGATCTTATAACAAACTTCATCTATTACCTCATAATCATAAAAATTTCCATCTCATCAATTTCAGTCTGTTGTTTTAGCATTTAATGTTTTCATCCATACTCGGTTAATACTAAATGCGTCGGTGATAACTAATTAACTTGATTATTACTGTCACTTGGTATACAAAGGACTAACTCGGTGTATATAGAAATCTTCAATTACCAACCATATTAACTTGTTCAATTCTTATCTCTTCTACATAATATAATAATGCAACATGCTCAAGTCAACAATATAATGTCATAGACTCATCAATAAGTTACCCAATGTATACCTTATCCTTATCTATCATATCCATCTTTTCCTTATGTAGACATCTCATTTATTCACCATTTCTTCCTTCTACAGGTGTTTAGATGTTTGTAACTATCATTATAAGTATAGTAAAAACTAATTTACATCAATGACAACATATTGACTAATTTAATCATCTTACATATCACTTTTATGGCTCGGTGATCTCTAATCACTGTTCCTTCAGTTCATCAAGATATTCAGTCAGTTGTAGGTCATAAATCTCTCCCTTTGGCATTGATGGCAACACAAACAATATGAAATATGCCATACCATACCAAACATTTATTCTACAACTATATGGATAAATGATGTAGCTCAGTAAGCTCTCCTTAGCTTGATATTTAATATGTTTAATCACTACAAACAACATTCATGCAGACTCTCCCTGCGGATTTGATCTTCTTTAGTTCTTTGATTATTTCTCCCAGTGGATAGATATTAGACTTTCTCTCCCTTATGTGTTCTTATCAATAGATATTTCATAGAAATATCTCTCCCTTTGACAACAATGCCAAATAAAATAAATAGCTCTTCATCAGCCACTTAGTTCTCTATTGCTCGGTCTAGATCAAGTACCTTCATGTACTGATAAACAATTCTCTGCTTCAGCTTCTAAAATATTTCACAACCTTAGAAACCCTAAAGTGTGAGCTATTTGCATCAACATGAATTTTTTTCTGATAAAGTATAGGTTGATGCAACCTCCTGATCACCTTAGTGACCGCTAGACAGGGGACAAACCCCTACTCTAGTCCTTAAGTACTCAAAAGTGTCCTTTGGTAAGGGCTTGGTAAATATATCATCAAGTTATTCTTTAGACTTCACAAATTCTAGTTTCACTTGCTTTTCTTGTACTTGTTCCCTTAAATAGTGATACTTAATAGATATGTAATATTTTTTAATGCATCACTAGATTCTTTGAAATGTTTATGGCACTTTTGTTGTTACAATATATAATCACTGGATCAGTGATCAACTCATTCATACCTTCCAACAATTGTTTTATCTATGCAATATTTGAACAATTAGCAGCAACATCAACATACTCAGCTTCAGCAGTAGACTGCGAAATGCAGGCTTGTTTCTTTCTTATCCATGTTACAAGTCTTTCTCCCAAAAGAATTCTCCACTAGTTGTGCTCTTCTAGTCATCAATGTTTCCATACCAATCTACATCAGTGTAAACTCAGAGTTCAAAATTGCCTTCCTTTGTGTACCATAAACCA
Source organism: Chamaecyparis obtusa (assembly GCA_027943335.1). Classification (NCBI taxonomy): domain Eukaryota; kingdom Viridiplantae; phylum Streptophyta; class Pinopsida; order Cupressales; family Cupressaceae; genus Chamaecyparis; species Chamaecyparis obtusa. The sequence continues at coordinate 1,500,894 of BSBK01000508.1, read as the reverse complement.
TAATCTTTAGTTTTCTTCAAATATCTTAGAATCCTTTTAACAAAAAACATATGTGAATCTTTAGGATTAATAAAAAATCTTACCACAATCCCAATTGCATGTGCCATATTAGGCCTACTGTGTACCACATACATCATTTTTCCAATCATTGATCCATACAGTGTCTGATTTACCTCACTTGATTCACCATCCTTTGTCAACTTACATCCTATCACCATCATTGTACCTACAGGTTTTGAATCTTCCATGCTAAAAGTCTTTAACACTTTCTTGATGTATTTTGATTGAGTTATGAAAATCCCATCATTCCGTTGTATAATCTGCAAACCTAGAAAGAATTTAATCTCTCCAAACATTGACATCTCAAACTCTTTTCTCATCTCATCAACAAAAGATTTGCAAATAATATCATGTCCTCCAAATATTATATCATCAACAAAAATTTCAGCAATCAAAATATGGTCATCAGATTCTCCTTTCATGTACAAATTACTATTGTCACTTGTCCTTACAAAGACAATACTAATAAGATAAGCGTGTAGTCTTTAATACCATGCTCTCGGTGCTTGTTTTAGTATATACAGTGCTTTCTATAGTCTACATACCATGTTCTTCTTATTTGGGTCAACAAAACCTTCAGGTTGTTCTATGTAGACCTCTTCCTCAAGAATTCCATTCAGAAATGTTGATTTCACATCCATTTGATATACTTTGAATCTCTTATGTGCAACATATGAAAGTAATACTCAAACTCCTTCAAGTCTTTCTACTGGTGCAAAAGTTTCACCATAGTCTATACCTTCTTCTTGTGCATATCCCTTGCATACAAGTCTTTCCTTGTTTCTTATTACCTCACCATTCTCATTCAACTTGTTTTTGAAAATCCACTTAGTACCTATCACATTTATATCACTCGGTCTCGGTACCAATGTCCATGTTTTTTTTTCTCTATCTTTTTAATTTCTTCATTCATGGCCTTAATGCATTCCTCATTCTCAAGTGCATCTCTAACATTCTTAGGCTCAAATTCAAAAACTAAGCATGTGTTCTATCTTAACTTACTTTGTGTCATCATGCCAGCTTTCTTGTCTCCAATGATTTGGTTCTATGGCTGGTGTCTTCTAACAAATCTTGTCAGTACTTGTTCTCTTCTTTTCTCATCACTCTGTTCAGGTTCATTTTCTTCCTTGGTAGCTTCTTTCTGGTTCTCGGTTTGCATTTGCTAATTCTCAGTTGCATTTTCTTGTCGCTTGGTAGACTTAGCCTATGGCTTCAGTAAATAGTCTGGATGATCAACATATGTAAATCTACCATAGTCTTCCTATTCCTTCCTACTTTCTTCATCATTCTTCTCAGCAAACTCATCAACTTTCACATTAGCACTTTCAATCACTTTGTTAGTAGCCTTGTTCAAACATTTGTATGCTTTTCTCTTAGTAGAATATCCTAGAAATATTTGTTCATCACCTTTAGAGTCAAATTTATGATGCAGTCAAGGATGCTAGATCCAATTAAGGATAGTCCAAACCTTGCAGCTTCAAAACAACATAGCGGAATACTCAACAACACAACAACAAATAATTATTTAATTTCTGATTTTCATTAACATGTCCGACTATAAGGCCTTCCAGGTTAGGGCCAATTACAATCAGAAATAATTATGTAAGATCCAAATAGATCCAATATAATCTCAGCTAGTTTAGCTCTGAAAATAATCAAAAACTGATGGAAACCCTAAATCATATCTAAAATTGAGCTCACAAGCCTCTAATAAATCTCCTTGTCTCCAAGTGTGCAAACCACTAGCTCTGCAACTACAAACTATTAGATAACAATTTGATCTGCAAGATCATGCAAGGTCTTTTTCACAACTTCGCCAACTCTAACTTTCAGAACCTCTAATCTAATCCACTAAGTCTTCCAAGTCATGAACTTCTATGATCTCCTCCTAATGATGCCTAAACATCTACCCCAAACACCCCTTAAATACTACTCATCAGCCACAAGTTGGTTGGATGAAATCATTAACTCCCCCCAACAAATATTAAATGCAATACAAGTCAGCATCAAAATATCTTTACAAACATTTAATCCAACATGTTGACCTATAACAATAGCTACCAACAATAAATGCACCAATTTGGCCCAACAAATCACATAGAACTCCAGTTAGTAAACTAGAACTACCGAGAAATAGTGAAATAACCAAGCATGCCAGGCATCATCGAGCACCAGTATTGACCGAGCACCGTAGACATCATTGAGTAACACTTTCACCAAGAGCCAGAGATTATTGAGTTCCTTCAGTGACCAAGCTTCCTTCAATGACTGAGACCGTCGGTCAAGGGTGCAACCCAATAACACTGGCCAAACATACACTTCCCATGCAGATTCACCAAGTACCCTAGAATGCCCTTGCATCAGACACCCCAGGTTCGAAAAGATGTTCATATGTGAGAAGAACATCTTCCAGGATTCAGCACATAAACCCTGAACTAGTTCGTCACATACAAGTCCTCCACCTTTTCAGCTTGCATACTCTTCCACTTAAGCTTCCTCTATCTCTTTAAGTCTTTTCTTGACAACACATAGGTTGGTTCTCCATACTGATCATTCATTTTCTCTAGATCCACAACCTCAACTTTGCTACCAATACTTAGGCTTCTCCTACCAAGCGTTGTATCCAGCAAAGGCATCAGGGAAAACTTCTTGTCATTCTTCTCAACAGTAAACACATTTCAGACATAGTCATACATAGCTCTACAATCATATTGCCAAGGTCTACTAAGCAATATATCACAACTATTCATCTTCACAATGTCACATAACACAACATCCTTATACTAGCCAATCTGAACATCAATAAAGAATTTTTCTCTTACTTCTAGAGCATGAATATCTTGTAACCAGCCAATCCTATAAGGACAAGGATGCTTCATTCTATTCAACCCAAGTTACTAAACAATGTCCTCAGCAACAAGGTTATCATTACTACCACTATCAACAATAACATCATAGATTTTACCTCCAGACTTGCATCGGGTCCTAAACAAGTTACTCCTCTGACAAGGTTCCTCCATTGTACCAAGCAATGTTCACCGAAGCAGCAAGTTCTCAGATTCAGGTTCATTCTCATTCACCACAATAGTTCATTGGTCACCAAGCTTCTTCTATGTACACTCAAAAGAATGGTGTCCTTCCTCTCCATAGTTATAGAAAGTACCCTTAAAGATAACTCTACCTATCTTCTTCTTCAGTTCCATGGGTTTCTGTTCATCTTCTACATCAGTCGGTTTATCCTTCACCGAGTGATCAATCTTTTCTTTCCCTCAGGGATTATTATATTGTTTCCTCTTCAACTTATCTTCTACCTTCAGAGCATACTGATAAGCATCTTCAATAGAATCAATCTTCAGCATACCAAGCTCATCCTGAATATTGAATCTCAAACCATTCACATATTGAGCTACCTTTTCCTTACCAATCTCTCGGTGTCCAAACTGAATAGTAAGTTTGTAGAACTCCTTGGTATAATCTTCAACAGAAAAATCCTTCTATTTCAGATTCTACAACTTCTTAAACAAGTCAAGCTCATAGTTAGAAGGTATGAACTTAGCTTTCAACTTAGTCACCATCAACCTCCACCGATTGATCTTCATTTCACCTTCATCTTCTCTATCTCTTTGTGATTCTTTCCACCAAAGAGAAGCATGTCTTTTCAACTTTGTCTGTGCTAATCTCACCCGAAGAGGATCTTCAATTTCTTCCAGCTCAAAGAAATCTTCAATTTCACCAATCCAATCAATCAAGTTCTCAAGCTTCAAAGTACTAGAGAAAGTAGAAACTTCCATTCAGTAACTACTACTTAACCAAGCTCCAGATCTAGGCAACCAAGAAGTTCTATCTTCACCAAATCTATCCCTCCAGTCATCACCACTAGATCTAATAGGTTCAAAGTCTTCAACAGCTTCCTCATAACCATCTTTAGTACCAACATTCTGAGGTATACCCGTAATAGCTCTCATGATCTCGATGACCATGTCATTCTTCATCAACTCCATCTCAGATCTGAAATCTGATTTCACCTTCTCTATGATTTGGGATTCCACAGTATCAAAAAGATCAGAAATAAATCTAGGGTCCAATCTTCTCAGAGAAATCCTTAAAGATATGCAAAAACCCTCTTCAAAAAACCCTCACCGACCACCTTGTGACAATCTCCAAGTTGTGTACAAGTCAGATCTCAACCTGCCACCTTGAACAAACAACTAGGGAAAGATCCACAAGTTCAATACTCCAGATCTACAATCCAGATCATACGATATCTTCACCAACAAGATCAACTTCGCAAGATCAGCCTTGCTAGGTCAACCTTCACTCCACAAGATCAACTCTCAACTCTGATACCACCTGATGCAGTCAAGGATGGTGGATCCAAGTAAGGATAGTCCAAACCTTGCAGCTTTAGAAAAAAATAGTGGAATACTCAACAACACAACAACAAATAATTATTTAACTTCTAATTTTCATTAACATGCCCAGTTATAAGGCCTTTCAAGTTAGGACCAATTACAATCAGAAAAAATTCTGCAAGATCCAAATAGATCCAATACAATCTCAGCTAGTTCAGCTCTGAAAATAATCAGCAACTAATGGAAATCCTAAGGTAGATCTAAACTTGAGCTCACATGCCTCTAAGCAATCTCCTTATTTCCAAGTGTGCAAACCACTAGCTCTACAAATACAAACTATCAGATAACAATCTGATCTAGAAGATCATGCAAGGTCTTTTCCACAACTTTGCTAACTCCAGCTTTCAGAATCTCAGATCTGATTCGCTAAGTCTTCCAAGTCATGAAATTATATGATCTCCTCCTGATAATGCCTAAACATCTACCCCAAACACCTCTTAAACACTAATCATCAGCCACAAGTCGGCTGGATGAAATCATTAACTCCCCCCAACAAATATTAAATGCAATACAAGTTGGCATCAAAATATCCTTACAAACATTTAATCCAACATGTCAGCCTGTAACAATAGCTACCAATAATAAATGCACCAAGTCAGCCCAAAAAATCACATAGAACTCCAGTCGGTAAAACAGAACTACCGAGCAACAGTGAAATAACCGAGCATGCCAGGCATCGTCAAGCACTAGTGTCGACCGAGCACCATAGACATCACTGAGTAACACTTTCACCAAGTACCAGAGATTACTGAGTTCCTTCAGTGATTGAGCTTCCTTCAATGACCAAGACTATCAGTCAAGGCTGCAACTGAGTAACACCAGCCAAACATACACTTCCCATGCAGATTCATCAAGTACCCTAGAATGCTCCTGCATCAATTTACCATTTCTATCATCTTTCAGAATGTAACATTTGCTTCCAAAGATTCTGAAATAACTTACATTTGATGTGTAGCCAAACCATAACACATAAGGTGTCTTGTTTGTGTATTTCTTTAGTTGAACTTGGTTCAAGGTGTATACAAAAGTGATAACATCTTCTCTCAAGCATGTTTGTGCAACATCTTTCTCAATTAATCATCAATGTTCTGGCACAGTCAACTATAGATTGGATCCTTCTTTCTATAATACCATTATGTTGTGGTGTCCTCGGTGTAGAAACCCATCTTTTAATTCCATGCTCATTACAGTAGTTAGTGAATTCATCAGAAATAAACTCACCTCCTCTATCAAATCTTAAGTATTTTAATTCTTTCCTGATTTCCCTTTCAACTTTAGCTCTATACCACTTAAACAATTTGAAAGCTTCATATTTCTCTTTTAAGAACATAACTGTCATCATCCTAGAGTAGTCATCAACAAATATAATGAAATATTTGTCACCATAATAACTCTAAGTTCTCATAGGACCACATAATTCGGTATGTACCAACTCCAAAATACCTTTAGAAGAATAGTCTTTTCTTTTGAAACTAGACTTAGTCATCTTTCCTTTCTGACATTGATTGCACATAACATGGTCAGGTTTAGTTAGACTCGGTAAACCTCTAACTCTTCTCTTCTTACTGATCTTAACCATGTTATCAAAATTCACATGACATAGTCTCTTATGCCACAACCACACATCTTCATTCCTAGCCAACAAACAAGAAGTTTCAGCATCGTCAAGATAGAATAGATTACCTTTGGATTGTCCACCAGTACTGACTAACTTTCTGGTTTCATCATAGATTTTCACCTTCTTACTTTCAAATGCAACTCGGTGACATGAATTATTCAATTTTTCTATACTTAACAAATTATAGTTAAGTCCTTTCACTGAATATGCATTATCACATCTAATCTTATCATTCAACAAGATAGATCCTTTTCCTTTTACTTGACAAGGTGTATCATTTTCCATTTTAACAGATCCTCCATTATAGTGCTCAAGATGTTCAAATTTATCCTCATCACTAGTCATATGACGTGTACAACCATTATCAATAATCCATGTATCATTCTTGCTAACTTTAGATATAAGTGTTGTTTCTACATACCTTTACTCTTCTTCTGAATCATCTTTCATTGAAAAAAATACCACTTCAACTTCATCATCAGTGTCGGTGTTGGTGTCATTATCATCATCTTCAACAAGGTAACATAACTTCTTTCCTTTGTCTTTGTAGTCTTGGTTGTTTCTTCTATCATAGTGTCGGTTTCCTCTATTATTTCTTATGCCAAAATTTCCATCACCAGATCAGTCATTGTCTTTATCTTCATCTTTCCTGTTAGGACATCTAGCAGCAATATGGCAAATCTGTTTACAATTAAAACATGCTAAAGGTAACTTTCCCTTATACCTTCCTTTACCTTTATGAAGTCTTCTGGCCATAAGTGCTTCAAGCTCATCTTCATTGTCACTTCCACTTTTATTTCTTATGTTATGCTTACTGCTAGACTTACCAATCTTCAAGGATGACATAAAAGAAGACTCAACACTTGGTACAATACTATTGTCATAATTATTCATCTCAAAAGTAGTCAACTTGCCAATTAGACTATCGAGAGTAGGATTACTACCAGGTGTAGATCTCATTTCATGAATAGAAGATATTCTAGTAGCATAGATAGGCAGAAAGGTTTTCGGTATTTTACTTACAACTGTGTCTTCGTAAATAATACCTCCTGCTCCTCAGATAGCATTGACCACCTCTTTGATTTGGTTAGATTATTGTGTGATGTTCTCACCTTCTTTCATCTTTATATCATCAAATCTACCTCTTAGGCTTTTAGCTCTGGCCCTTATTACATTTACCTCACCACCATAAACTAGTGCAAGCTTTTCTCACATTTCTTTCTCTATAGTGCATGCTTTGACATCTTCAAATTCTACATCAAATAGAGCAACAACAATCTCTATTATAGTTATATTATGTTCATGTCTATCTCTTAGCTGATCAACTGTCAAAGGTCCAATAGTCGATTATGTAGCCATTGTCTAGGAGATGAAGAGAAGATTCTCCAATTCCACATATGTGTAGCCTCATCCTACTTTTCCATGTCGAGAAGTTATCTTTGTTCAGCTTAGGCACTTCCCTTTTATACATCTTGTGATCTTTTTCTCCAGTCCTTGAAACTTTCCTCCAAGCAACTAATATGATTTGATACCAATTGTTAGATAATTCAGAGGGGGGGGGGGTGGGGGGGTGAATCAGTTATCCTACAGTCCCAATCTCTTAGATGTACTTTTGAACCCTTTTTCCATAATTTAAACAACTCAGTAAGATAAAATATCTATCTGTCTATTCATTTACCGAATACCAGTTATTATCCAAACTGTGATTATTGATTAATCAAATATGCAGTATGTAAATTATGATATAAAAGCAATCATACCAAATAACACATAACACAATGATTTAACGTGGAAACCCTGCTAAGGGAAAAACCACCCAGGACTGGTAACCCAAAATATTTCACTCTTTTGAAGTGAGCTCAGTTAGGAGCCAACCTTGTTAAAGGTTACAATGCACACTATTAGGTGTGACCTAATTAGAGGATTTAACATTAACAGTTAACTTTTGACCAGCATTCACTATGGGGTCAACAAGATAATAATTAACATTCCTTGAATGTCATATGGAAATACAAAAGATTGTTAAGTCCACTTGGTTAAGAGATTTTGCTGTAACAATGGTTAAACTAATACAGTAGTGATCTGATTCAAATACAACCCAATTTGGAAATATTATGATCTATGCTAATCTCATAAAACTCATCTGATCAATAATCAATTCAATTCCTCATATCCTTCAACTTACTTCACTTGGTGTATATATATCTCTAATGCTCAGTTATGCCTGTAGCTCGGTTATGTCTGTAACCAGTTTGATCAAGAATGCATGAACAATGTCTTTATGTGAAATCTTATATAGTCTCTATTCATCCAGCATAATTCAACAATGAATTCCATGTCTCTTATATAGATGTGTAAACCATTTTCATATTAGCCATTAGATTTTGCCTCTTAATCTTCTTCGTCCATTTTGTCGCTTAAACCTTCCTCGGAAGATGTGTCAATAACATGTTTCATTCTCTCCCCTTAGATCATCTCTGACTTTTTTCAGTCGTGGATCTTATAAAAAACTTCATCTGTTACCTTAGAATCATAACAATTTCCAGCTCATCAATTTTAGTCGGTTGTTTTAGCATTTAATATTTTCATCAATACTCGGTTAATATTGAATACGTCGGTGATAACTAACTCAGTTATTACTATCATTCAGTATACACAAGACTGACTCGGTGTATACAAAAATCTTCAATTACCGACCACGTTAACTTATTCAATTCTGATCTCTTCTTCATAAATAATAATGCAACATACTCAAGTCAACAATATAATGTCATAGACTCATCAATAAGTTACCCAATGTATACCTTATCCTTATCTATCATATCCATCTTTTCCTTATGTAGATGTATCATTTATTCACTATTTCTTCCTTCTAGAAATGTTCATATGTTTATAACTATCATGATAAGTATAGTCAAAACTAGTTGACATCAATGACAACATATTGACTGATTTAATCATCTTAAATATCACTTTTATATCTCGGTGATCTCTAATCACTATTCCTTCAGTTCATCAAGATATTCAATCACTTGTAGGTCATTAGGGTTGTGCCTTGTCAACTAGTTGTGAGATGAATCTCCTTATTGATTTTACATTTCCTTGCAATGTCCTCATTTGACTAATGTTTCATGATGGTTGCATCTCCATTATCGCTTTCACTTTAGTTGGATCTACCTCAATTCCTCATGATGAGATAATGTATACTATAAGTTCACCCAAGGTAAACCCAAAAGTGCACTTCTTTGGATTGATTTTTAACTTGAATTGTTCCATCCTTGTGAAAATCCTATCCAAATAAGTAAGGTGCATATCTCTAGCAATAGATTTAACCAATGTGTCATCCACATACTCTTCCATGTTCTTGTGCATCATGTCATGAAAGATAGTTGTCATTGCTCATTGATATGTTTCACCAACATTTTTTAATCCAAAGGGCATGATGTTTTAGCATAAGTACCCCAAGCACAAGTAAATGTCATCTTTTCCTAGTCTTCATGTGTGATGCATATTTGATTATAGCCAAAAAATCCATCTATTAGGGAATACTTTTGGAATCCACCAGTGTGATCCACAATCATGTCTATGTTCAGTAGTATAAAGTGATATGTAGGAAAAGCTTTATTCAAATCTATGAATTCTTTACATAATCCATATGGACTTGTCTGCCTTGGAAACATGTACAATTTCGGAGATCCAATTAGCATATTCTATGGCTCGTATAAATGTAGCTTTGAGAACTTTTTTGAGCTCTACCTTAACCAATAGTACTATGTGAGGATGCATTTTCTCAGCTTTTGTTTCACTAGTTTTATGTCTAGTGCAATAGATAAGTGTTGCATAATGAGTTTTTTGTTCAATCCCGACATGTTAGAATAAGACCATAAAAAAGTGATCTTCTTTACTATAAAGAAATGAATAAATTGTTGTTTTAAATCTTCAAATAGAGATTGTGCCAAATGTATGATTTTTGGATTCTCTGATGTACCCAAGTTCACTTGTTGTGTAGGCTCTTTAATCATTGATGATTGTTCCTAAAAATTTTTAGGGAGAATATCAGTATCTCATCCGCAGGAACCTCAGAGAGGTTTTCATCATTGGATACGTCTTTGATTTTTACTACTTTTGGATCTAACACTACCATAGAGTGGTTGTCACCATAAAATATCTTGTTCTTTTTATTTTTACTTAAGTAACTAAGATACTTGATATATTCCACTAACATGTTTCCACTTGTTACATTGGTCGAAGAGGGAAGAGGCTCAATAGCGTGGGGATAGTGTGAAAGGTCATGATCATTGGAGAAGGATAATAAGTCTACGAGCTCAAAAGTAATTCAATCAATCAGCTCTAGGTAGATGAGAGGTAAGGAACTAACAAGCTCAAGGGAAAAGACTCTAGTGTCATCTTCATTATTCAAGGCTATCAAATATAAGTCAAGAAATTTGTCTTCTCTAGAGTTTTTTCAAGCTTGATTTATTGATTGATTGCTATAGGAATTGCAAGAAGTGTTATACAAACCTAACTGTCTCGATCCAGTCCTGAAATGAAGATTAAGATCTTGTTCAACCTCCTCTCTTTGATGTATGAATCTTTGTAAAGGAACCATCATAATCCTAGATCATGAACCAAAATTCTAGTAGGTATTCCAAGGAAGAACTATATGATGACTGTTAGTAGGAGACTCTTCTTCTTCATATGCATCTTGAGTAGGAGGTACGATAATGGGTTCTATAGTTGGATGATCTTCTGGATCATTTTGTGTGTTAGAGATTTCACCATCCTCAAAAGTAGAAACATGAGCATATTTTTGAATAACATCAACCTCAATATCTATTGTATCATCAGACAGTTGGTCTCATTCATATTCATGGGAATCTGTTCGACTACCAGAGGAATGCCCCAAGTACTAAGCTAGAGTTGTAGGAGTTTCTTTAATGTGACCCTCTTGATTTTTAATTTGTCTCTCAGTTTCATATATATCGAGATCAACTCCATCAGATTGGATGTCTTGAGTGTCAGCTATTTGATTACGTGTTTAGATGTCAATATCTTGAGAGAATTCCTCATAATTCCAACATAGGTAAATATGGTCATCTAGGTCATCTTATCTCACCGGGTGGCTCCAAGGAATTGAGGTAGATCTAAGATATGTGTAACACTAACAAGTTGCCCCTAATTAGGGTATCTTTCCTTCATAGAATCTGCTTGGTTCAATTCATCTTCTTGTGATGTATTTAACTCATGTTGACTAAACAGTCTCTCAAGTATAGTCTTTTGATCTTTAGGTATATGTAATAGCCTTTCATAAGTTTGAGGCACAATGTCCTCATCCTCATCATCAAAGTCTCCAAGTTTTTCAAATATAGGGCCACTTGTAGATGATGGTGTAAATCCTTGTTCATGGTATCCTATTCCAATTTTGTCCCTAGGATTATACAATCCAACATGTAGGGGTTTAATAAGGCCTTTGCCTTTTCTAAGAGGAATTTTTCCATCATATCCCATTTTCAACATTATTTGATAACCTACACAATACTTATCAAGAGAAATTTTAGCATATTTCACTTCTTGCTCAGATTCTTCTCCTTTATAAAACCATTGTATGATAGATTTATCCTCATTTTCTTGCTCAAGAGGGACTTTTTCTTTTACCATATCTATTCTTTCATGAATATTTAGGGTAGAGGTACTGGAAGGTTGAAAAGATGGAGATGGTTTCCCATAAGATCTAGGTGAAATAGGAAGGTTGATCATAGAGTATGAAGCATCCAACCTATATTCTCCCATTTCATTCTCTTTTATACTTAGTTTCTTTTGAAAAGAATTCATTTTTTCTTGTTTAGAGTTCTCGGTTTCCTAATTTAGTAGGGATTCCTCATTGTACAGAACCATACTTTCATTTTGTTTCACATTGTTGCAAGTATAAGTCGAGTCTGTAGGAATTGTAACCTCGATACCATTATGAGGAAATTTGATATATTGATGGTATGTTGATGGGACTGCCTGCATTCTGTAGATCCACTTTCAATCAATAAGTATATTGTATGCAAGTGGAAGATCCAAGACTTGACAAATAACATCTCATTGAATAGGAACCACTTGAATGGGTAAGACTACTATACCTTTAGAAGAGTGTTCCTCTTCATCATACACTTTGAAAATGATCTTTCATCTGGGATCAATAGCATGCTATGATAAATCAAGAGCTTTATGCTGGAAAAATGGCCAGTGCTCCCCTCAGGATTCGTGACATGGCTTAACCACCTCCTGTGTCTTCTATAAGTCTAGTGGTTGTATCGGGCATTAACAGGTCAATCTTTTGGTGCAATGGCAACCACTACTTGTAACAAGTGGTATCAAAGCTTGGTCAAAGGTTCAAATCCCCTCGGGTAATGCTGAGGGGGAGATTGTTGGAAAAATGGTCAGCGCTCCCCTTGGGATTCGTGGCATGGCTTAACCACCTCATGCATCTTCTTGACGCAAGGCATGAAGCAAGAGGGGCCCAAAAATGGTGCACCCTAATGATCCAAGCCTGCCCAACACATGTGGAAGCAACAACACAACAGTGTGAGAGAGAATGCAGAAACTTTCATATATTTTCATCAAATAGAACCATACATTCTGGGCTGTAAGGCCTTCCTGCTTAGGGCCTGATATTACAATGAAATACAAAAGTCCTCTAACATGCAAGGATCTATCAAAATCTCTACTTCTATCTTCTACCAAACTCCTATCCAAAAAAACTACCTCCTAAACTCTAAACCAACAACTACATTTATACAAGAAGCTACCGAACTGAGTTAGCCTTCAGATCCATAATCAACAGAAGGAACGATCAGATCTGGGACCACATGCTTCCCAATGATGGATTCCAACACTAAATCCGTGATCCAATATAAATGCACAAGTTGGCCACAAAAGACACTAAAACTAAACCCATCGGTGAGGAAGATAACCGAGTAGCAGATAGGCAATGCCGAGCGCCAGTGAAACAACCGACCGACCAACTCGGTCAAAGCAGGAACTGAGCAACACAGACAAACTCCAAATTGTTTTTGGTGACACAAGATTGCCAAGGACCCGAGATGCTCCTGCATCAGACACCTGGGGTTATTTTGAAATGATTCTCTGAATCATTTGGTAGGTCTAATCTGTAGCTGCATCCAACTCAGACTGTGAAATCCATGAACTATCTTCCATTGGTCTATTCTTCCATTTCACCAAATATTCCATATATTGTTTTCCTCTTGTACTCTTGCCAACTCTTTCCTTCAAAATATGTTCAATTTCTTCATTCTGCTTCTTAGGATATTCTGTTGGTACTGTCACTTCTTCATCAGGTTCATGATACTCATACAAATTAGAAATGTAAAAAATAGGTGATATGTCTATGTCATCAAGTAACTCAATCTCATATGCATTTCCACTGTCAAATTTCTTCAGAATCTTGCAAGTTCCAAAATTCTTCATCTTCAGCTTCCCATATGTTCCAACAAGAAATTGACCTTTCTTCAAATGAACCATCACTTCATTACCAACATCAAAAGTTTGATGTCTCCTTGATCTATCAATTGTGTCTTTGTATTTCTGGTTACTGTCTTCCAGCTTTAGCTTCACATCTTCATGTAATATTCTCATGTACTCAACAAACTTTACTCCATCACTTTTCTTATTCTCATCAGCAATGTCTCTCAAATTAGATATTCCTCTCAGTTTGTGCCATTCACAACCTCAAATGGTGTCTTTCTAGTACTCATATTCATTGAATTATTGTATGTAAACTCTTCTTGTGCCAATACAAAATCCCAATTACTCAGTGTGTCTCCAACTAAACATCTCAAAAGATTTCCCAAACTTCTGTTCACAACTTCAGTGTGTCCATCGGTTTGTAGGTGAAATGTAGAGCTATATTTCAACTCAGTGCCAAATTTCTTCCAAAGGGTTTTCCAAAAATATCCGACAAATTTACTGTCTTGGTCAGAGATAATACTCCTCAGTAATCCATGCAATCTAACAATTTCCTTAAAGAAAAGATCTGCTACATGTATTGCATCTGATATCTTTCTACATGGTATAAAATGTACCATTTTAGAAAATCTATCCACAACAACAAATATAGAATCATTACCTCTTACTATTTTCAGTAAGCCAAGAACAAAGTCCATACTAATGTCAATCTAAGGTTTCTCAGGAATAGCAATCGGTGTATACAATCTAGTATTCTGACTTACTCCTTTTGTAACTTGACAAATTCCACAACTTTTCACAAATTTCTAAACATCTTTATACAACTGCAGCCAATAGTACTTCTCCTTAAGAAAATTCAATGTTTTATTAATTCCAAAATGTCCAGCCAAACCACTACTATGTTTCTCCTTTATCAAATTAGATCTCATTACTCCTCTCGATATACACAACTGAATACCTTTAAACAAAATACCTTCCTAAATAAAATATTCATCCCATTTAGTATCTTGTTGATCTTGAATAGGTGCTCTGCACTTTCTCCATGGCTCAATAAAATCAGGGTCAAACTCATAAGAATATCTCATCTCATCAAAACAAAGATCTTCTTCTACTTAATGCATCAGCAACTCGGTTAGTGACTCCACTCTTATGCTTTATCACAAATGTGTAACTCTGCAAATACTCAACCCATTTCATATGTCTCTGATTCAACTTATTCTGACTACCCAAATACTGTAAAGCCTTATGATTAGTATACAACACAAATTCACTCAGTATCAAATAATGTCTCCATTTCTTTAGTGCTTGAACAATAGCATAGAATTCTTGATCATACATAGAATATTTCCTTCTAGCATCATTCAACTTTTCACTAAAGAAAGCAACAGGTTTACCTTATTGACTCAACATAGCTCCTATTGCACTTCCACTTGCATCACATTCTACTTGAAATACCTTACTGAAATCAAGTAATGCCAAAACAAGTAATTCAACAACCTTCTACTTCAAAGTCTCAAAACTTTTGTCAGCTCCATGTGTCCACTTGAATTCTCTTTTGTCTCCTCTCATAGTCTTAGTCATAGCATTACAAATTGAACTAAAATTCCTTATGAAGTTTTGATAAAAACTTTTCAAACCATGAAATGATCTTACCTCACTAGCATTCACAAGTGTAGGCCAATTCAAAATAGGTTCAACCTTTTCAAGATCCATCTTCAAACTATCAGATGAAATAACAAATCCCAAATACACAATCTCCTCTTTCATGAATGAACACTTTTTCAGATTTATCAACAACTTATCCTCTTTCAATCTCTGCAAAACTTGTCTAACATGCAACAAATGTTCTTCTCTAGTCTTACTAAATATCATAATATCATCAAGATATACAATCACAAACTTACCAAGAATTTCTTCAAAACTTCATTCATCAACCTCATGAAAGTACTCAGTGCATTAGTTAAACCAAAGGGCATAACCAACCACTCATACAAACCTTCTTTTGTCTTAAAAGTAGTCTTCCATTCATCACCTTCTCTAATTCTAATCTGATGATACCCACTTTTCAAATCAATCTTTATGAAATACTTTGCTCCAGTCAAACTATCCATTATATCATCTATTCTCAGTATAGGAAACCTATACTTCACTATTATCTTATTGATTTCTCTGGAATCAATACACATTCTCCATTCTCCATTCTTCTTCGGTGCCAATACAGTAGGTACTTTACAAGGGCTCAAACTTTCTTTGATCAAGCCTTTCTCCAGCAACTCTTGAATTTGTCAGTTCAATTCCTGATTCTCGGTAGGTGTCAACCGATGAGGTGCCTTATTCGGTAAAATTTCTCTAGGGATTAGATCCATACAATGATCAATGCTTCTTTTCGGTGGAAAACCATCAGGTACATTATCAAAAATGATATCACTATACTCAGTGAGTAACTTATCAATCTCCTCAGGGACATTATCCTCTATTTTCTTACTCATTTTGTTAGGGATCACAACAAAATATACACCATTCTTCTTCAAAGAGTTAAAAAACTTTCTACCCTCTGTCAAACAAACTTTCACAGATGTACAAACATTACTAACAGGTTCTTCCATCAATGGTAACAAGATTTGTTTCTTTCCATCAGCCACAATAGTATACTTATGCAATCTCCCATCATATATAGCATATCTATCATATTGCCAAGGTCCACCCAACAAAATATGTCTACAATCCATAGGCATGATATCACATAACACCTTATCATAGTACTTTCCAATCTTCAAATTCACATAACATTATTCACTTACCAGGAGTGTATGCTCATCTTTGATCCATGAAATCTGATAGGGCTTCAGATGTACCAACCTTTCCAACTGCAATTTTGCAACCATCTCTTTAGATGCCAGATTCTCCAAGGTACCACTGTCAATGATTACCTTCCAAACTTTGTCAGAAACTCTACATCTGGTCTTGAACAAACTTTTCCTTACCGGATCTTCCTTCTTGCTTTCATTCCACAGTGCTCTCCTTACCATCAAGTTATTCTCTTTCTCAAGTTCATTTGGTGACTCTTCTTACACCAAAGAATTTCTACTGGTACTAGCCTTCTTACTAGCATGTGTACATTCAAAAGATCTATGTCCTTCTCCACAACTGTAACAAGTTCCTTGAAAACTTCCTCTACCATAACCACCTCGATAGCTACTGCCTCTACCTCTAGATGAACTTTCACCTTTCTACTCGGTCTTGCCTTTGTCCAGATTTGTCTTTTCTCATCCAAATCTACCATTTTCACCATTAGATCTACCTCTTCCTCTAGGTAATATACCACCTCGACCTCTTTGTCTTTGTTCGTGTCTTTTGTTCAATTTATCCTCGGCCTTCAAAGAAAATTGATATGCCTCTCCAATAGTCTCCAACTTGACCATACTAATTTCCTCTTGGATGGAAACTCTCAAACCATTCAGGTATCTACCAATTTTTTCCACATCATCTTCATCATGTCCACATCTGACATCTAATCTATAGAATTCCTCAATATACTCCTTTGTCGAGCTATCTTTCTGTCTCAAAATTTGCATTCACTGAACTAGGTTAATCTGATAATCACAAGGTAAGAACTTTCCTTTCAATTTGTTCACCATTTTATTCCATGCCTTGATTTTGTCTTTTTCTTTCCTCTTCCTATCCAGATGCAGATGTTCCAACCATAAGGATGCATGACTTTTCAACTTTGTGCTTGCAATCTTCACCTTCTTATCCTCAGGAATGTTTTCATATTCAAAATACTTTTCCATCTCAGTGATCCAGTCCACCAATTCATCAGAATCTAACTTTCCACCATACTCAGGAGGATTGAAATGTGGTGTTGACTTCAGACTTGTCAAAGCCTTCAAAAATCTTTCTTCAGCTTGATCCATAATAGGTGCAGGTTCTGCATTCACCTGTTCTTCCTCAACCTCATCATCACTAACATCTTCAAGATGTCTGCCTCTTCTCTAGACTGTTTCAACAGCTTCTAACCTAGCAGAAATCTACCTTAGCATATCTGCCAATCCTGGATCTGCATCTCACCTCCCACGAACCATCTTGACAACCCTCTGCAATTTCAAGTCAAATCGCAATCTGCTACCCCACAAAAGTCAACTAGGGCTTCAAGAGAAACCTACAAACCTAGATCTATAGACCTAGATCAAGATCTAACCTAGCTCTGATACCACCTGACACAAGGCAGGGAGAAAGAGGGGCCAAACAATGGTGCACCCTAATGATCCAAGCCTACCCAACACATACAAAAGCAACAACACAACAGTGAGAGAGAGAATGTAGAAACTTTCATATATTTTCATCAAATAGAACCATACATGTCGGGCTGTAAGGCCTTCCCAGTTAGGGAATGATATTACAATGAAATACAAAAGTCCTCTAACATGCGAGGATCTGTCAAAATCTCTACTTCTATCTTCTACTAAACTCCTATCCAAAAAAACTTCCTCCTAAACTCCAAACCAACAACTACATTTATACAAGAAGCTACCGAACTGAGTCAGCCTTCAGATCCATAATCAATGGAAGGAACTATCAGATCTGGGACCACACATTTCCCATTGATGGATTCCAATAGTAAATCCATGATCCAATATAAATGCACAAGTCAGCCACAACAGACACTAAAACTAAACCCGTTTGTGAGCAAGATAACCGAGCAATAGAGAGGTAATGCTGAGTGCCAGTGAAACAACTGAGGCCCAGGAGATAACCGACCATACTCGGTAACCAAAGGAAACTAACCAACTACCGACCAACTCAGTCAAAGAAAGAACCGAGCAACATAGACAAACTCCAAATTGTTTTTGGTGACATAGGATTGCCAAGGACCTGAGATGCTCCTGCATCACTTCTATAAGTCTAGTGGTTGTATCGGGCATTAACAGGTTGATCTTTTGGTGCAACGACAACCACTACTTGTAACACTTTAACCAAGTTGAACATGTAGATATTCAAACCTACACCTCCATCTATAAAAATGTGTTTTACCCTATGCTTATGAATGAGGACTTCGATATGGAGAGGCTGGTTATGAGGCTGATTGACAAATTTATCATCTTCTTATGAAAAGGTTAGATAATGTGGGGAAGCAAGATGACAGACCATTGGATGGAATTTTTCTATGTCTAGGTCCTTAGGAAATTATCTGCTAAAATAGCTTGGTCAAGAATCTCTCAATGTGTAGGAGAAATTTTAAGAAATTTAAGAATTGATATCTGAGTTGACGTGTGTTGAATTTAATCAACCATATTATAGTCATGTGTTGTAGATGAGGTAGTTATTTTGGATCCTTGGGTCATTAGTTTTTTAGAAGAGGAGGGGGAGGAAGAAGAGCCTACTCCTCATAGAGAAACCTTACCCTGAGAGTGAGTTACTGCATTAGAATATTCAGCTCGAGTCTTGCTCTTGATCTTGATGACATTAATGATATGATTGGAGGACCCAAGTTTGTGAATTGCATTATCATTGTTAGAGTAGGTGTAACTTACCTTGTTTTCCTTTGGCTTAGATGATTCCCTTTTTTCATATTTAGGAAAAGACTCTTTAAAGGCCTTATGATCAGTATTCATCTGAGGGGGATCAATCACGATGGTCTCATTATTAATCAGATCCTGGATAAAATGTTTGAGCTTCATGCACTCATTATTCTTGTGGCCTTTATTATGATGGTAATCAAAATAGTGGTTATCATTCTAACACTTAGGCTTAATCTCAGGATCATAGGGCTTTGAACTATCAGGCAATGTGATAATATTTTTAGTCAATAGTGCCTTCAAGGCATTCTCAAGTGACTCTCCAAGGGGAGTGAAATATCACTTGGGTCTAGGGATCCATGGTTTATCTCTATTACCCTCAGGTTTAGAGCTTGGTTGGGTGCTCTTGTTATATTTTTCTTCTTGAATGCCAATGGAGGGGTTGAAATATGGCTCCTTGGGTTTGCTATAGGTAAATATGGAAGTTGTGCCCACAATTCTATCAATGACAACATCTTTTGTCTTGGTCCAAAAATTATGCTTATCCTTTTTATGTTGATTGTTAAAAGAAGAATTATGTTATTTATGTTGCAGGGTAATGTCTTCTTTTCGAACAAATATATCTTCTATTCGAATAGAATTCTCCACAAACTTGTCAAATGAGGTGTGAGTTTTCATTTGCAATGCATAATTCATTTTGAGGACTAGAAAATTTATAAATATATCAATCTTTTCAATCTCAAGAATTTGACGAGGGTATCTAGAAAACATCCTTCACCACTACTGAAGGAATGTAACAAAGGGCTCTTCGACACAAGGATTTGTGTTGCACAAATCAAGCATCAAAACAATGTGAGAGATCTTATAATAATATTGTTGGATTAAATTTTGAACAAGCTCGTCAAAGGTCTTGATGGTAAGAGAAAGTGAGGTGAACCAACTCATATCTTAGCCACCAAGACTCTAAGGAAAGAGTCTCATGAGATAGCTTTGTTCATGCATGATATCCATACTAAGTTTGTAGAGTTCTCTCACATGGTCTTGGGGATCTCTATTGACATCATATTTATCATACTTAGAGATTTCCAACTTGGGTGGAAAGGGTGGCATATAAAGGCCTTTGTTGAAGTGGAAAGGAAAAATAGTTTCAAGTGAGTACTTGTTTGATGATTGGTCATTTTCCTTTCTAAGTTGCAAAATATCACATCAAAAATCTTAGAATTGTTTGTTAAGGATTGTGATAAGATATCCTTCCTCCTTTTGTAACAAGCCATCACTAGTACAATTGGCACCTATTTTCGACAAACAAATGATCAAACTTTCTACCAAGATTGGTCAAATAATCTACAAATGGTTTGGTCGCTATTTTTCAAGTCAAAATTTTGACATATCATTGTTAAGGTAGAATGTTCTATGCCAATCTTATTCAAAATTCACATCTATAATTGGGAAGTTACTAGGTCAAAATTTTGACCAAGGTAGGTCAAAATATTTGGCCTGTCTGACCAAGATGCCAAACCCACAACGCTAAATTTTGACACAAAATGGTCGATATTTAGACTAGTCTTTGTGAGGGTTTTGACCAATCTTAGTCAAAATTCACATCTACAATTGGTAGGTTACTAGGTCAAAATTTTGACCAAAGTAGGTTGAAATGTTTGGCCCGTCTGACCAGGATGCCAAATCAGCAACGCTAAATTTTGACACAGAATGGTCGATATTTAGACCAATCTTTGTGAGGGTTTTGACCAAGGTTAGTTGAAATTTTGACTAATTATGGAATGTTGATAAAATAAATAGATATCCAGACTAATCACGAATGGCATCCTGCTCAGTGATTAGTCTAGATATTGATCTTCAGGTGTTACTTTGCATTAATATATATCACTATTTATTTTGTTATGTTTTTTTACTATTAGAATAATGGTTTATTATGACTTATTTGACGTTGGTTACTAGCCAAACTTTAAATTTGTAGTTCACAAACCTTTAAAAGTGAATGGTAGAAGTTGGAATATTCTTCATCAATGACCTTCGGATTCTGAAGTCAGACTGCCTTGACATCCCTACACTACGAGGACAATGATAAAGAGTTAAGCATCTCCTCCCATGGCCTACATTATTCAAGCCACAAGAGGGGATGCTCCTTTATGGCTGTACTCATAGTCTAAAAGTGTAGGAAGTAGATAAATTCCTACACTATGAGGACAATGATAAAGAGTTAAGCATCCTATCTTTAGTCCTAGCTACTGGGTAAGGCCTAGAAGACCTATACCTGTCGATCATCGAGAATAATCACCGCCTTGTCTTTATGTACATTACACAGTATCCAATATAAGAGAAGGCAAAAAATATGAATGGATAAAAGAAATGAAAGATACAATAATATTATCTTGTTGTTTACCTTCTCATAATTGATCCCAATCTCGCAAAAGTAATTTTATACGATCACTAGCACATTTCATGCATGGATGAGAAATAGTATCAAAAGTTTCTAGATTCTGAGAAGAGGTATGAGTGGAGGCCAAAGAAGGGATATTTGTGAAGGTTTTATAGACACGGGTTACTGAATCATCATCTCTACACTGGTACTCAATCTAGAAACCCTCATATGTATATAGCCACTCTAGAAAATCTCCACATCTAGCAAACCTCCACAAAAATCCCTTTTGGCCTCCACTGCATATACGTCTTCTCAAAATCTAAAAACTCTCCATCATTGATTCTCATCAATGTACAAATAAAATTGTGACAAAATGCTTAATCCCTAATTCAATCTTTGACAAATAAAATTGTGACAGAACACTTGAAGAATATGGAAAGCTCACAATGTTTAGAGACACAATTGACTCCAAGTGCCATGTACAATACAAATAATTTGTCCAATTTGGATAGTAAGTCTAATTTAATTTGTCCATGGACTAAGACCTTAAATTATTGAGCTTCTCTTTGTTTTGAGAATAGTTTAACATTCTCTACTTAACAAGGCCAACCGCGTGAAGGTGGAAGCTCATCTGGCCCCTCCTAGGAGCCTCTTATGACCATTTATGACATTTTAAGACCTCTAAGATGTATTCTTAGGGATTGTAAAGGGTCATAAGGGGTCTTGGGACACAACAACTAAGAAACATAAATGTAGGCATCATGGTCACAATTTTTTGGAGACAACATAATTGAGTGGTATACACAGACAATGCAAAGCAATCACTACTCCTCTAGTTCCAAGTTGACATTGCGGAATCCAAAAACCATAGATAAGGAAGAAATTTAGAGAGAAGAGGAGGGCCATAATGACCAAAATAATACAAGACAAACCTCAAGTTAAATGAGGCAACTACAAACATTTTAATAGATTTTCATTATTAAATAATGAAATTTGCATATACTAGTGTTCTAAGCCCCCTCATTACATGATTTATTATTGTAAGCCCACTCTAACTTACACATCTAAAAAATGAAACTACAACCTATTGGGGTTGAGACAAACCTTATAAAACAACAATATCTAAGAAGGATCGCTCGCCAACATCTATTGAGTACAAGGTTAGAGGCAATGGTTGGAGGACCTTGTATTCAGCAGATGTTGAGCAGATGTTGGAAGTGATCCTTCTTAGTTGCTATTATTTTATAAGGTTTGTCTCAATCCCAATAGGTTGTAGTTTCATTTTCTAGATGCATAAGTCAGAGGGGGCTTACAATAATAAATCATGTAATGAGGGGGCTTAGAACACTAGCATATGCAAATTTCATTATTTAATAATGAAAATCTATTAAAATGTTTGCAATTGCCTCATTTAACTTGAGGTTTGTTGTGTATTATTTTGGTCAGTATGGCCCTCCTCTGATCTCTAAATTTATTCCTTATCTATGGTTTTTGGATCCCGCAGTGTCAAATTGGAACCAAAGGAGTAGTGGTTGGTTTGCATCATCTGGGTACACCACTCAATCATGTTGTCTCCAAAAAATTGTGATCATGATGTCTACATTTATGTTTCTCAGCTATTATGATATCTACATTTATGTTTCTCAACCATTGTGTTTATGTGCATGTTATTTATGTGTTTGGCTTCTTTCCCTCACATCCAAAATAAGATTTTCCCACTATGAATCAAGAATGCACGTGCAACACAATCAGAATATGCATGGATAGCAAGTGGAGCCGAGAAGACTCAACATGTTTATATTTCCTGAAACTAAGAGATTGTCACAGTTAACATTCTCTATCCATAATAGAATGGGAAGACATCTTTCTAGTCTGGGTCTAGATCCTTCATCAATTAGCTTCATAATAAATGAAGTAGATGAGAGCTGAGTAATTAGCTTCCCAAGAAAAATCTCATAAATGAACTATGTGTACCCCAATTCATGTGCACTCTGTGCGTACCTCAATGATATATTTGAAACAACAAAGGTAAGGCTTAAAGAAGTTAATTTTGCATCATAGTCTGTAGTTGTTGCAACAATAGAGCATCAGGCACCACCTTTAGCACAATATGATCACCTATCCACAATGATAAAACTTCATGAAACATGTAGACCTGTCTAGTGATCATATTGTGCTGAAGGTGGTGCCTGATGCTCTGTTGCTGCAACAACTACAAACTATGATGTAAAATTAACTTCTTTAAGCCTTACCCTTTTTGTTTCAAATATATCATTTAGGTACGCACAAAGGGCACAAGAATTGGGGTACACATAGTTCATTTATGAGATTTTTATTGGGAAGCTAATTTCTCAACTCTCATCTACTTCATTTATTATGAAGCTAATTGCTAAAGGATCCAAGCCCAAGCTAGAAAGATGTCTTCCCATTCTATTTAAGCCATATTCCTTATTCTTGTGAAACTTCCTTGGTATGGCAGGCCTGCTCTCTGCAGTACTCTTCTTCAATATGTGTTCGATGATAAGCATCTTCTTCTTCTTCCTAATTGTAGCTAGAGCTTCCTTTTCATTAGGATTCAACTCCACTTCCCCCATCTCATCATCCTCATCACCCTCAGTTGCCATCCTAAGCCCTTCTTCCCTCTCCAGTTCTTCAAGCCTCTGCAAGATATCTAGATCAATAAAGTCTGCAACATTGTGTCCATCCATGATCTCAGGAATATCATCTTCTTTCCACTCTTCATTTTCCAAACTATACCGCTTCTTCAAGCTTTTAGAGTAAACTCTAGCCCTTCCATTTTCATTCTCAATATCCTTCTCCAGCTTCATGGCCTCCTTGGGCACACCATGCGCATCTTGGGCATTGGAACATGAATCCTATTGAGACAACTACTGATCTTCTTCGACTTTATCTTAATTTCCACTCTCTACTCCAACAACCTCTCGCATGCCGCATTCTTCACTGCAATCACCCCTTCTTCCTTAAAATCACTCATAGAGAGTAGGGCACCATTCATCCCCCCCCTCCTAATTCCCAAAGAACTCACCCATAGTTTTCGTAGCCTCAGATCTCATCTCCGCAACCAATTTTGCATCCTCCTCCAGTAGTGTCTCTAGCAGTTGCAAATCAATATTATTAAAAACTACAATAAGATGCTTATTGGAAAACAAAGGTTTTATTTTGTGAAACAGAGCTTCCTTTTGTGCAATACTATAACCACAAGACCTCGAAAGATCAAGGAAAAACAAAACAACTACCTTCAAATGAGCCAAGGCAATAATACTAAGCATCTCAATGGTGTTCCTTTCCTACAAGGGGTGATCCAAAATACCAGGGGTATCAATAACATGATACCTCAAGTACTTATAATCAATATGCCCGACAAATAGAGACTTAGTCCTAAAAGCATAAGGTCGCACATCCACATCTGCCCTAGTACTCTTATTAATAAAAGAACTCTTGCCAACATTAGGGTACCCACAGATCAAAATAGTCTTGGTATTTGGGTCAATAAATGGAAAACTTTCCATATGTTGCCTCACATATTTGAGGTAAGCTAAACTCAATCCAATTCTCTTAACAATGGTACACATCCCTCCAAGTGCAGCAACCTTCAAAGATTTGCAGCGGTAAAGAGAATCCCAATATTTTATCAGCCTAACATAGTCTTTGGCCACTTTGGCAATGAGATTGCGAGTAGTATTGATCTGGCTAAGGGCCAAATTATTCTTGAAAAAAAAAATAGAATGAACCAATGGCATGTTTACAACAAAATTACAAAAAAAAAAATTACAAAACTGAACTAATGACATGTTTACAACAAAGAAATAGATGAATTCTTAAACATACTTTATCTGATATGATGAATTCTTAATAAAGGTCTAATTATGTAGATTGCTAGCACAAAGGAAGATTTGACCTAGCCAAATCTTTCTTGTACCACACAAAAAACTGTGTCATAACTATGTCTACTCCAACCTTAATTGTTTAAGATTTCATCATATCAGATAAAGTATGTTTAAGAATTGTTGGGAGTTCTATTAGACCTTTGTTGTAAACATGTCATTGGTTTAGTTTTGTAAATTTGTTTTTTGTGTTAAATGCATTTAAATGGAACATTAAGCATAGTAATAATATGCTTAATCTATTAGTAATTGGCAGATTAAATGCAGATAACACCTTTATCAGTTTAGCATGTTTAATGCATAGTAATTACAAATTGATTCTTATCCACATTGTTATAAATTTACTGTCAGACTAATTCTATAGGGCACTAGACTTTTTCTTGTGTGCGTGAACTTGGCCCTAACTCTACATAGTAATAATATGCTTAATCTGCCAATTACTAATGGATTAAGCATATTATTACTATGCTTAATGTTCCATTTAAATGTTAGTATATAAAGAAGACAATCAGAAGACAATGAAGATTTGTTTGACCAATAGTCTTTAGAATTAGACCTTTATTTGGCTAGGTCAAATCTTCCTTCGTGCTAGCAGTCTACAAAATTAGACCTTTATTTTAAATGCATTTAACAAAAAAAAAATTACAAACTGAACCAATGCCATGATTACAACAAAGAAATAGAATGATAATAATATGCTGAAAATTCTATTCTGTTTAATACACGCCAAAGGACCAATCCCAACAATTCTTAAACTTACTTTATCTGATATGATGAATTCTTAATAAAGGTCTAATTCTATAGACTCCTAGAACGAAGGAAGATTTGACTAAGATTAGCCATAAAAGTTGCTCAATAAATACTCACTATTTGGATAATGTCTAGTCTAATGCAAAATAGTGTATACAAGGTATCCAAGCACACTAGCATGAGGTACATGAGTTATGTTCATCTCACTAGATATAGATGGGCATTAATGCTCAATTGAATGATACATTCCCATAAAAATGTGAGCTCCTATTAATCTACAAACTCTCATGTTAAACAACTACAAAATAAAGTCAACATAGTTCCTTTAACACAACCAAAGTTAAAATTAAATTATCTCTATCCCTAAGATAAACTAAGTAGCCTTCATATATTTTAAATGTCAAACTACTATTAAACTGACTGTACCCTGCCAGTCACTGTCTCCAGAATATCAACCAAGGCACTAGACTTAATTACAATAAAAATAGTGAAGTGAAAGAGTGGAAAGATAAATGGAATTCAAATAAGTGTTCCTTCATCCAAAACAATCAAATCATTCCTTATCTCTTATTTCTTTGATCAAATCATTCCTTATCTCTGTAATCACCTTGGTCATTTCATCGAACTTGAAACAAATGTCCCTATACTTGGTCAAACTCCCACTCTTTAGTGAATTTCTTCTTCATTATCTTAATTTTATCAAATGATGGGGTGAGAAAACATTTCCATAAAGGCATCCTTCTCCTCCTCATCTTCCTTTTCCTCCGTGTTAGTGTTCATATCTGAATAATGAGTCACAAAATATCCCTATGTCTTATGTGCCCCAGATTTACTCTTAATATCAATTTTGGGGAAGATGGCTTTCATGAAATACATCATGAGAAGGATAAGAACTTCACTCTAAATAATGAGTTGCAAAATGTCCCTATGTCTCATGAGCCTCAAATTTACTCTTAATATCAATGTTGGGGAGAGGGAGTTCATGAAATACATCATGAGAAGAATAATCACTTCATGTATCATGGATATTTTAGGGTTTTTGTTGTGTTCCTTAATTCTTTATTCACACATTTTGAATGCTTTGAGAGTCATTTAACATGATTGTACCCTCACACATAGCGGATTAACCTTGCTCTATTCAGTTTTCTTTCATTGTTTTGAAGTTTATTTGTAAACAATAACCATTCCATGGACTCAAAGGCCTAGAATCCATGAAATGAATTTCACTAACATGTATAATAGTTTTATCATCTTGAATTTGTAGAATTTTGATGAGAGGAAGTGATCACTGGTTGTAACAGAGAAGTTTTTCATTGAAATTCATGGCACAAGTATAGAAACGGGAGTTTGGCTTGAATAGCATGGTGTTTTATGATTAGAGTAGTCTTATATTGTTGTATGAATGGTGAATAAATCACCAATTGATCTTGGAAGAGCTTGAAGGGTTGATATTGAAGAAACCCTTGAATCAAGGGTTTAGGAGAGGTGATTTGGGGATTTTGGTGTTCCCAATAGTTTGGGTTAAATTCCTCTTAGATTTAGAGGTTTTGAGACATTTGAAAACACTTTCTGGAGTTTGGGGTCTTGGGGTTACCTACAAATAGGATTCTATTTGTTAAACTACCCAGTTTTGGGTGCATTTGTAGGGGTACAGTCAGGGTACTATGAGTTGTTCCAAAATAACAAGATCTGAGTCTTTGGTATGTTTAGTTATGGTCAAAAGGGTATGTGAATATTTTTTTAGTTTTATTAGTGTTTTGGGAAAGTGAAGAGTTTAAATACCTAGAAGGTCTCTACAAGGCTACAAGGAAGGGCCATTAGGTCTCTGGAACAGTCTGAAGCTATTTAGCCATTGGGAGTGTGGGTAACACTTGAAAACTTAAAAACACTTTAATATACCCTTATACACCTTAAAGACATAAAATATATCATTGGTTTTCATTGGAAGAAGTCTTGGTTGGGTTGAGTCACTTAAGAACAATTGGGCATTGTGGGAAGTAGTTCATTTGTGAACAAATTTGTAAACCCTTACCTTGTTTATTAGTTGTATTACAATATATGAAACCTATCAATCAAATCAAGAATGTTGATAGACACCTTAGAATGTTAAAAGAGTAATTATGAAATCTTAACATGCTTGTAATGGCTTTGATAAACAATGTGTGAATTATGCAGCTTCTACCGCCTTAACCTTCTATTTTCTTTGCCTCTTTGTTTGAACCAATTTACAATGTATATGGCATGAATAGTCTTAGCTAGCATTCCTTAAACAACACATATAAATAGTACACATTAAGGAGAAAATTAAGCCTAAAAAAAGTTAGTTAATTCATGGGATTATAAGCAACAACTTGTAAAAAATATGAATATTTCATGAAGGAAATTACATCATATCAAGCAAGAATAGATCAAATCATCAATTGTCTCAAGTTAGAAGCCAATTGTCTTCATTTATTTGCAAAATTTGAGGTGAAAATTATGCTAAAATCTAGAAATAAGTAATTTTTCAGTTCAAACAAGTTTTAGATTTGATTCTCACCATCCTCCTCCTCATAGACTTTGAAATAAATCTACTCAAATCTGCCCAAATTTCACCTTTCTCAAAATTTTGATCTCTCCCCCATGTTCATCCACCATCTCCCAAGTTAGTTCATTCCATGATCTAATGAAGATAATCACTGCATGCTGAGATGCAATTTGATGCCTCTTGCAAAAAAAATCTCTTCTCAAATTTGGTAAAATTTGCTTCCCAATTTGGATGAAACTTTTCTGCCTTATAAGGGGAAATTTGCTGCTAATTGTAGAGCTCAATTTGATTTTGAGATGATATTAAAATAAGGTCACTTAGTCTCCTCATATATGTGATTTGTGGGCCAAGAGGCATGACTACCTAGGAGGGCCGACTTGAGTTTTGTAAGGCCAACAAAGATTATTAAATTTAATTGTTTTCAAATCCTTACCTTGGCTGACCTAGACAAGGAGGCCAAATGGAAATTAAAGTTTATGTTTGTCTCCTTGTTCATGCCTTGTTTGCTGTAGTCCTACACCTGGGTGGAAATGAATGGGTGGTTGGGATAAAAATCCCAAGAAGAGGGAAAATTCTGCCCCTTCGGAATTTACCTTTACTTCATCATCCCAGACTTAGTCATTTTCATGCCTTTAGAAACCCTCCCTTTTAAAGTAGGACTTAGATTCAGGGACTTGACTGATTTTGATCTCACACTTACTTCCTTGACTTCACCAAAATTCTTAATTTTAACTTTGGTTGTGTTAAAGGAACTATGTTGACTTTATTTTGTAGTTGTTTAACATGAGAGTTTGTAGATTAATAGGAGTTCACATTTTTATGGGAACATATCATTGAATTGAGCATTAATGCCCATCTATATCTAGTGAGATGGACATAACTCATGTACCTCATGCTAGTGTTCTTGGATACCTTGTATACACTATTTTTCATTAGACTAGACATTATCCAAATAGTGAGTATTTATTGAGCAACTTTTATGGCTAATCTTAGTAGGAAATACATTATAATAGTCAATAGATTTAAAATATTTATGGTAAATATATATGAAGTATTCAATATTTTATTATAATTTGTACTATAGCTCAATTATAGCCAACAAAATTTAGTATCAATACTACAAATCAATTGTAGACATAGTAGTGTTGGTGTAACTTGCAATAGTGTCAACTTGAGGATAGTCAAAGTACTATCAAATTCACAATGAATCAATCTTTTCACATGTGAATGGAGTATATATCAATGCTTAGTTTCATTTTATTCATGATGAAGGGGAGGACAAGAGATTTATCTTGGAGAAGGTAAATAATTTGTGTGAATCTTGTAGATATTTGAGAAATCTAGTGAACAAAAAGAAGTTTTGATAAGGTAGTGAAGCTATGTGCAATTCTATCTTAAGAAAGTACTTTATTGGCTATTAGTGTTTCTCTTTTGCTCTTGCAAGGTATATAACATGGGAGATAATGTTGAGATTATTTCAAATATTTTACAAATCCTGATGTATTATTTATTATGCACTCATGCAAAAGGGGTGTTTCACTTGAGATTATGCTTGATGCCATATAAAATATGTATTATGATGTGTTTATAAATATCTAATGTTATGTAAGATGTGTAAGATAGTTGGAAAATATTGTAGACTTGTGAGTCTACAAGGATTTGTCCTATCGTAATTTCTCTAGATAGAATCGGCGTAAGAAATTATAATTGTATTATAGCCACAATATTGTTGATTGCTAAATAATACACTGATTCTCTCTTTGTTAATGTGTTTTTGAAAGAATTTTTATATAATAAATATTATTTTTATAAAATAAAATGAATGATAAATACTACACATTCTTAGATAAA
Organism: Chamaecyparis obtusa; assembly: GCA_027943335.1. NCBI lineage: Eukaryota > Viridiplantae > Streptophyta > Pinopsida > Cupressales > Cupressaceae > Chamaecyparis > Chamaecyparis obtusa. The sequence goes on along the minus strand of BSBK01000508.1, from coordinate 1,470,402 downwards.
ACATCTATATCTATATCTATATAAAAATAAAATAAAAACTAAATATACTAAAATACATAACATTGAGGCTAAAGAAATAGGTCATATAATGCTATTAGTATTTAGTATTCTCAACCTCACAAAAGTGAAAAATAACATTTGAACTAGACACTTCAAGGTGAAAATCAACTAATGCTTTCTCATTTTGTCTTGTAATGTGTTGATGCGGTTGGCTTAATCGGGGGGAACAAAACTAAAAATTTCAGATTTATTGATGGGCATGAGAGTAAACACCAAACAAACATAAAATATTACTAATAATGGCTAAGCATCGTAGTTTCAAACTTGGATGCATATAAAATTATATGGCTTGACTTGGCATGACATGACGTGAAATTTGGAGTCCTCTTTCATTTGGTGTCATCACTTACAATAACGTATTCAAAATGGTATCAGCAGCTATGTAAGGTTAGATAGCATTGAAAGATAAATCCATCAATTATATAAACAAAGGTATAATCTGGTTATATATTAATACATTGACTCCAAAACCAAGGCACATGTCTTATCCAAAACAAAAAAAGAAAGTTATCCATCTGGTCTTTGATTCCTTGCTTATGGTTGTCCTATCTATAGGGTCAAGATCCTTAAAGATGGTGAACACAGGGTTCCATGACCACAAACAGTCTTTCCAAAGGGTATGAGACAACCATTTTTCAACTTTGTTTTCTCACACATACTCGTCCACTTATCTATTCACTAAACCCTCACTTTTTGGGTCAATAGCCTAGGGTTTTGTAGAAATCACCTTCTCCTACAAATCACAACCATAATACTGGTTCTAACCTAGCCAAGATCACATTCAATCAAACGTATAGATTCAATGTTTTATTCACTGTTCCATGGGACAATCCCAATATGCAGAGAAAACTCTTTGTTTAATGTTTGTAAACCATTACATAGTTTCTTTCTAACTCTAATAAACTGACAACAACCTCCAACATGATAGTGTAAAAAATTTGTTCTTCAAATATGTTTGGGCCACTCTTTGAATTCCAAGACTCTTTGAATTCAAATATGTTTTCTCATGGTTTTCACGTAGGTACAGAGACCCCGCTAACTGGATCTTGAATAACTTAAATGAAAATCCAAACAAATTTGAAGTTTTTAAAAAAAATGATCATACCGTAGGTTAAGGTAAGGAAATCCTTACAGGCGATCCTCCTTTTACACCAAATAACAGTGGAAACCCTCACAGGTGGTCCTCCTTTTACACCAAATAATAGTGGCAACCCTCACAGGTGGTCCTCCTTTTACAAAAAATAACAGTGGCAACCCTTAGTGGTAACCATGAGTGCCTACAACTAGCATGGTCAGATGAGACTCCCCTTCGACACTCATTCTGGCTAGTCCAAAATCAGAGACATAAGCATTTAAATTGGCATCTAGAAAAATATTCATCACCTTAATGTCTCTATGATAAATTGTAGGTTGAACACCATAGTACAAATAAGCCAAACCCTTGGTTGTACCAAGCACAATATTCTTCCTCTATAGCCATGACAACGGTACTTTGCAGTCTCTCCCAAATATGTGATCATCCAAGCTACCATTAGGCATGAAATAGTAGATTAGAAACCTCTGGTGCCCTTCCACATCATCTTTGGAAACACAACAACCTCTCAAAAGTACCAGATTTATGTGCTTTATGTTGTTGATAATCTCCACTTCATTCAAAAATTTTGCGTCTCCTTCAGCAGAGCAGTTTTGAATTCTTTTCACAGAAATGAGCTGACCGTCAAAAAGAGTTCCCTTATACACAGTGTCAAATCTGCCCTGGCCGATGAGGTTTCGCACACTGCAACCCTTGAAAAAATTCATTGTGCCAGGTAATAATGAAATCAGAAATGAAATCTTTTTTTTTAAGTTATGCCCATGTTGGTCAAAATTTCAACCAACATGGGCATGGATTAAAAAAAATGAAATTTTTCCTTCTATAATATGACCAACCTAAACCTTTTTATTTGATGGTCAAAAATTTTGGTAGAAAAATAAGGTCAAATGTACTAGTGCATCCACATCAAATTCAGGAGGAAGCTTTACACCCATAGAGGCAAGATTTATAAAATATTGATCTTTTTCCTGACTCGTGATAGCCTGCATTATTTAATGGCAATGCTTATCCTCTTGACACTTTCTAATTTCCTCTTGTGTGGGTTCTTGATTTGAAGAAGACCTAGAATCATTTTTTTTTAGTTTCTCCAATCATAGGCCGACATGTTGGTTTGGTAGTGATACTCAGTGTAGGTAAAGGGGATTGACTGATAGATATGTACATGAGTCAAAGATTCATCACGAAAGGATAGTCCTAGGATATCATCAATAGCTTTCAATTTTAGGTCAAAGTTATCCTTTTGGTAATGGCCATGAGTTGTGACTCACAGGGAAGATAAGATTGAAAATACAATAGCAACAAAGTTACTAAGCTAGCATCAAAAGATCTGGGTAATCATAGCTTTGTCTCAAGGATAAGTAATAGGTAATAAAGCAGAAAAAACAAGGTGCGGGATATCAAGAGAGAGGCATAAATTCATGCTAAGTGATACTTGCGACCAAGTTGATATAGCCAAGAGAACTAAGTACAAGGTACCGAGAATGAGGCTTGAATGCCCGTTGAGTGGCACTTGTGACAAAGTTGAGCAAGGTTTAATTTCAAATAAGACAGGATATTTGAGACAAGAGCTAGAGAATCTTTAAGATCTTAAAACAAGAGTAAAGATGAACCAAGTTACTGTTGATCAAGATGATAGAAAAGAAAAGAGGAACCCAGATAGTAAAAGATATCAAGATTTGAGGCTTTAATGGGGATTGGATGACCATCGAGTACAATATCATACGATAAACTCCAACATTGGGTATAATGAAAATCCAAATGGTATGCAATAATATGGTGAGGGAGAATATTTTCGTACAATAGAAATCAACACTAGGTATGACCAAGAACTTGTGTTGTGTGATAAAATACTAAGGAAAATGACAAAATATAGGAAAAAGATAATTTCCACCATTTTTTGAGGAATTTGATCAATCCAGACTATTTTTTATTTCAGATCTGTGATAATTCTGAGTGTTCCTAAATCAAGTCTGAGTGTTTGCAGGTAGGCAATAGCGTGATCAAACAAAAGTATCCAAACAATTCACCAAAGGACAAAGCAACTTTGGGGATACAAGCACTTGTGAAGTCTAAGAGGTATTGCAATATGTCAAAATGTCAAGTGTATGTTTACAATGATCTCCATGAGTCTCAACACATTCAAAAATACATCAAGTAGAAAACTACCTAAGCTCAAAGGCTAGTATCAAAATCTTTTCCCACAACTTGGTATTCCTTCACCTCACACAAAGTGATGTTGGCTTTTTCAAGGACTATGCACGTTATGGATCAAAAGAAGAGACTCAATGCTCAAATTGTAATGGTTCTCCAAATGTCACATTCATGCTTTAAAGAATCCAAGGGAATACATATGATGAGTAATATTGAGTTGATCTAGGTAAGTCCACTTGGATCAATCCTTGTACAAAGATTATGATACTTCCAAAGGTAAGTCAGGTAGCTTCTAACCAAGAGTGTCTAGTAAGGGTATCCATTCACAACTATCCCGTGTAGTTCTTCTTAATGAAATTGAGGCATATATCCCTACAAGCGCTTCAAATGAGGTAGTCTTTCAAGAAAGATTGAGACCTATCGACCCTACACATTACTCTCACGTGTATTCTTCCAGCCAAATGAATGACCAAACATAGTTAATAGCTATGTCCTTGTGGGTTTTGGACAACAAGGCATAAATTTTATAGTGGGTTGGATGAGATGGATTTTCTTTATCCCACTTGGATCATTCCTATGGGATTTTTACCTCAACGACAAGCCCTCTAAAGGTAAATGAGAAAAGAAAATGGATGGGCTAATGGAGGTCTATATTTCTACTTCTCCATAAGGGAAAAGAGCTTACTCTCCTACTCCACAGCTTCTCCCAAGCACATCAAGCACATATTCATTTACCCAACATTCTTTTTCAAGTGACAAACCAAGTAGGTCAAGATTTTTGATTCAACCTCTAAGAGGTGAAGAGTATACTCTCCTACTACTCGACTAGTCACAAGAAAAGAAGCCTCCCTAGTTAAGCTAGATGCTTAAAAATATCAAATTAAGGAAGACACAATGTTTACTTGAATCTCCAAGGAAACCTGCAAAAAAAAAGGCTTTAGTAATCTCAAGATATGACTTTTACAAGCGTCCTACAACCACAAGGTGTTAGTAGTCTCAAAATAAGGCAATGTAGATGACTTTGACAAGAGAAATTTCTCTCAAATACCCTGCAAAGACCAGTTATTTTTAGCAAAATAGAATGTTAAGGCCAAGACAAAGCCAAATCAAGCATGAAAACCTAAAAATTCAAGCAAATAGACCCTCAAAAGCATTCTCTATTTTTGGTATGATAAAACATAGTAAGCACCATATTATCGTACGATGAAACTCAAAGAGCCATGTGATGAAAGTCAATAGTTTTTGGGTCATATAATTCAACTCAAAACTACATGCAATGAATCCCCTTATTACAGATTATCGTACAATAAAATTCGCCATTACATGCAATGAAAAAGGGTGTCACGTGATAATCTCGACTGTTAGATGTGATATTTGTTGCAATTTTAGAAAATGAATAAAAAGGACAGAAATGGGACCAAAATCCGATTTGAGCCCCACAGTGGGTGCCAAAGATGTGTGGTTAAAAATTGGCATTCAATTGGAATGCAACCAACACTCAATAAACCATTAACTCAAGAATTTAGCCACGAGAGTTCAAATCAAAAGAACAACTAAACCCTCAAAAGAAGCTTATTTCTCCCTAGTTGAAGCAAGTTTAATCCTCTTTAGAATGCTCATCAGATTGGCATGAAGCATTAGTGACTTGACTACTCCAAAATATAATATTTCAATTGTGGAGGAGATGCAAGACTTACATTCACCACTCCACAATGATCTTGAACATGCAATGCAAAGCTAGAATGAAACTATAATGTCATATTAAGCTAACAACACAAATGCTATTATGAAAGAAAACTAGATAACAATGCAAGATTACACTATAAAATTAACTAAGATAACAATGCAAGTTTTCTAGGAGCTAAGAAAATATGAACTTGAGTACTCAAAATAGCAAGATTACTCTAGAATGCAAGAATGCAAGAATCTAGACTTGGAACCTAGAATCTTAGAACCCCTTGAGCCAATGAAGAGCTTCATTTTAAAGAAATTACCTCAAGAATGAATGGTGGAGATTAAGAGGCAAAAGATGTTAGGTAGAGATGAGTGGTGAGAAAGATCAATCCTTGTGAGATGATCTAATATTTTTGATTGGTTGAGCTTGATTGGAGAATAAGACAAAATAGAAAATCCCCTTTTAATTGTCATTTAATCAAGATTAAGTTGCACACTTATGTGAAATGTGTTCTTTTGATAAAAGTGTTAGGACTTTATATTAAAAGGAAGTTTTGACAATTAAATGATTTTTCCCAGTTTTAACATTAGAAATGATTCATTTTAATTATGCAAGGGGGATTATTCAGGTTGCTTACATAGTCATGTCTAGTACATTATGCCTTTGAGATTTAAAAATTTTCTTGAGGCAGATTTTATAAAAAATGGGGTCTTAGGTTCTACTAGACAAATTTTAGGTGATTACACAACTCGCTATTATTTCCCTTTGATAGTTACATGAATCATGCTATAGTTGAAGAAAATACTACAACTAATAGCATGACCCTTATGTTGCTAGAATTTTTTTTCTCTAAAGGAGTGTGTTATTGACATGTGGCTCTCTATTATGTCTCCTTCCATGGCCCCACTTACTAATTCACTTTAATCCTATTCTCAATGGCACTTCACTCCTTTATCTACCTAGACTAGATGGTGGGGATGATCTAGTCCTCTATTTCAATAATTTAAAATGTCTATATTTCAAGGACATAATCCTAGACATGATCATTAAACTTTAGCTTGCATTTCAATATATATATATAGGGGTTGAACCCATAGTGCAATGGTTGTAGTGATCCATGTTGATAGGAAGGTCTTATGTTTGATTCTTGGTAGGTTATCAATTCATTTGTGCACACTTCTCGATGATAGTTGTTGATGTTAATGGGAGTTACTACTAGCAGTTTGATGAGAGGATGTTAGCAATGGGGTTTCTTGGACCATGTGTCGGTGAGTGATCTATCTTGCATACCATGTCAACTTGTACTTACCATTTCCTTCTTTCTATTTTTGACTAGGATGTCTACTGAGTCCGCTACTAGTGTTGGAGTGATAAGGGGGGTACATGTTGGTATTGGAGAGGTAAGGGTATGCATTTTTAGGAGAGATTTAAAGATGTGTTCCTTAGAGAGATAGGGGGGTGCTTTGACTGTTGATGTTGAGCATGAGAGATATAAGGTGGATGAAGGAATAAGGAGGTTTTATCGACCATGGAGACATAAGGGGTTCAATGGTCAAAGAGTGACTAGATGAGGTTGGTGTGATTAGGGAGACATAAGGATAATTTTGAGCAATAAGGAAGGGATACATAAGGATCTATTTGTTAGAAAGTAAAGTCCACCAAGATAACTGAGAGGGGGGGGGGTGAATCAGTTATTAGATAATTATAACCTTTATCAACTTTAATAGATTTTAACCATATAAGCAATGTAACCAATAACCATAGAAAGATATTCATGCACAATAACACAATGACACAAGATATTTTGACTAGGGAACCTCTTGATCAAAGAGTAAACCCCGGTCGGAATGATGCCCACAAAAGATGCACTAATATGAATATTCCTTGTAAAAGGATGGACTCTGTTAGGAGTCTTATGAAATACATTCAGTACATATGAATCCCTATTAGTAGATTTTGAATGCCTACTAAAAGATTCTAACTCTGTTAGGATTTATGGAAGATAGAAGGACCCACTGCCCAAATAGCTTCAATGGCAAGATCACTAAACACACTGTCCAACTAATCTCTAGATTATTCAATAGAATAATATCAAAATATTACTGATCTCAACAATATGTTACCTCTCCTCTGACAGTGCCAAACCGCACTCACTGCTACACCAGATCTCTGTACTTCGCATATCCTCTTTCCACAAATCCACTTTCACAATTTCTTTCACTCTTACATTACTACACACTTCATCATCATCTTACATCAAGGAAAACATTCCTTCCTTTATACCACACTCAAGTAATTACAAATGAGTCGGCATACAAATTACAAAATAAAAGTTTCCACACACTACACAATAATTACACAAAACTGTCATCTTCCAATTAGAATAACTCTTCACTCGTGTGACCTCAAAGTTTGCATTGTCATCCATGTCACTAAAAACATGTCTTCAACTTATTTCCAACTGCGCATAACCATATTCCATCCCTATTAGGAGATATCATTTGATTACCACAAACCGCTACTCAGGAACACTGCCTGAATACTGCTTCCACCAAAATGCTCATAACTTCCATGAATAAATGAATTACTGTATGTGCTCTTAACCACAATATTATAACACATCATAGAATAAGTCCTTAACATCACATAGCTTGATATCTAATATCCCACATGCGCTAACTAAATTATTATCTGCTCCTCTGCTAATCTTTAGTAGATCACTGTGTTGACATCAATGACAATCACAGTCATGAATGCAACAACAAATACTACAGAATGGCTGCTAATACTCCCATAGGATATATTTAGCATTCATTCCTAACAATCTCCCCCATTGGCATTGATGGCAACATAGATGAAAAACATCCAATGTTCCATAAATCCAACATTGCAACACTGCTGCTCTGAAAAATACTTCAAGTCCTCTTCATCAATCAAATCTTGCTTCATTTTCCTATTTAGTTCTCTCCAACAAATGGTACAAATGGTTTTTCATGTACACTTCTCCCCCATTGACATCAATGACATAAATTTCATCATTATGTCAACAAAAACGCTAATGTCAAAAGACATTGTTCAGAAAATACATTCACTAGAGTCCTCACGACTCAGCTCAGATACAGATACTCCCTCATAGAGGAAGTACCAACATCTAGTCCAGAAGAAAGATAGGGATCATATACCACTGGATGGATGACACAATCTGCATCACTTCTCAAAAGTAGGATGGGGCATAACCCCAAGCATACCTCTCAGATACTCAAATGTATCCTTAGGCAAAGGTTTTGTAAATATGTCTGCAATCTACTCCTTTGTGCTTATGTATTCAAGTCTGACTTCTTTCTCAACAACTTTCTCTCTTACTACATGATACTTTATCTCTATATGCTTTGTCTTAGAATGTAATACAAGGCTCTTATGCATACTAATTGTACTGGTGTTGTCACAATGTATAACAATAGGCTCAACAAACTTTATTCCAATATACTTTAGCATCTACTTCATCCAAATTATTTGGTTACAATTGTTTGCTACTACTACATACTCTACTTCTGCTGTGCTTTGTGAAATACAATTCTACTTCTTGCTTAGCCAAGAAACCAATCTTCCTCCAAGGAAAAATGCTCCACCACTGGTGCTCTTTTCATCATCAACACTACCTCCTCAACTAGCATCTGTATATGCACATAGGGTAAAATCATCATATTTTCCATACCACAATCCATAATCAATTGTGCCTCTTAAATATCTCAGTATCCTCTTCACTGCTACATAAAGTGATTCTCTAGGTTCAGCTTGAAATCTTGCTACAATTCTAACTGAATGTGCTATATCAGGTCTTGTATGTGTCAAGTACTGCAATCCCAAAAAATATTTCATTACACCAATCATACTCATTTCAAATTCAGTCTTCATTTCATCTGCAAATTTATCACTGGCTTCATCTTCTCCTCCAAAAATGATATCATCAACAAAAATAACTACAACCAACAAACCATTTTCAATTTCTTTTGTGTACAGGTTGTTATCACTTGTTCCTTTTGTAAATCCTAATTTTATCAAATACTTGTCCAATCTTGCATACCAAGTTCTAGGTGCTTGCTTTAGTCCATATAAAGCTTTCTTCAGTTTACATACCATGTCTCCTTCTTGAGTTAAAGGAAAACCTTCAAGCTGCTCAATGTAGACTTCTTCTCCCAACTCTCCATTCATAAATGTTGACTTCAGATCCATCTGATATACTTTGAACTTCTTAAAAGCTACATAAGCCAAAAACATTCTTACTGCTTCAATTCTTGCTACTGGTGCAAAAGTTTCTTTATAGTCAATTCCTTCTTGCTATGAGTATCCTTTACATACCAATCTTGCTTTGTTCCTTACTACTTCTCCTTGTTCATTCATCTTGTTTCTGAATACCCATTTTGTTCCTATAACATTCTTATCTTTAGGTCTAGGGACCAATTTCCATGTCTTGTTCTTTTCAATCTGATCTAGTTCTTCTTTCATAGCTTTAATCCAATGTTCATCTTCATAAGCTTCACTAGTAGATTTAGGTTCAATTTGAGAAATCAAACATAAATGTTTGTGTACCTTATTTTGAGTCTGAACTCCTCTGTCTATGCTTCCAATAATCTACTCAACAGGATAATTCCTTGATAAATTCTTGTTAGGTGTCACTGTCTCAGATCTCACTTCAGGTGTCGATTCTTCAGTAGTCTCAATGTTAGATCTAGGATGAGTTCCTTCATCTGATTCATAATCAAGCATTCTTTTCTGAATTTTGAACTTCTCATCAACTTTAACATTTGCGCTCTCAACAATAGTCTTAGTTCTCTTATTGTAACATCTATAAGCTTTGCTTTTCAAAGAATATCCAAGAAATATACCTTCATCGCTTCTAGGATCAAACTTTCCAATGTCATCATCTCTCTTTATATAACATTTTCTTCCAAAAATTCTAAAATACTTAACTGAGGGTGCATGTCCAAACCATAGTTCATAGGGTGTCTTGTTTGTGTCTGCTCTAATTTGTACTCTATTCATGGTATACACTGTCGTGTTCACTACTTATCTCCAGAATATCTTCTCTAAGTCATTCTCAAATAACATAGCTCTTGTTGCTTCAGTCACTGATCTATTTCTTCTTTCTGCAATACCATTTTGTTCAGGTGTCCCAGGGGTTGAAAATTGTCTCTTAATACCATTCACTTCACAAAAGGTGTTGAATTCTCTAGAAGTAAATTCTCCACCTCTATCTGATCTCAAACATTTAATCTTCATTCCAGATTCATTCTCAACTTTATTCTTAATGACCTTAAACTTATCAAATGCTTCAGATTTTTCTTTAAGAAATGCAATCCACATCATTCTTGTAAAATCATCAACAAGAATCATAAAATATCTTTCTCCATAGAATCCTCTAGTCCTTGTAGGACTGCTCAAGTCTGTATGAACAATCTCCAACTTCTCTGCTGATGTAAACTTCTTACTAGGAAATGAGCTTCTCTTTTTTTTAGCCATCACACATTCCTTGCACATCATGTTAGTAGGCTTCATAATTCTAGGCAAATCTCTTACTGCTAGCATAGTACTCACTTTAGCAATGTTATCAAAATTTATATGACAAAGTCTTTTGTACCATAACCAACTATCATCAATCTTAGTAATCAAGCATGTCATCTCAGTAGGATTCAAATGAAATACATTATCTCTGGTTCTAGATCCAGTACCAATATCCCTTATCAACTAACTATCCAACACTCAAAAGATTATGTTTCAAACCATCCACAAAGTAAACATCATCAGTATTAGTCTTTCCATCAAGAGTAATAGATCCTATACCTTTAATCAAACAAGGTGCATTGTTTCCAACTCTAACAACACCTCCATCATAATTGTTAAACTTTATGAACTTTTTCATGTCTCCAGTCATATGATGTGAACAACCACTGTCTATAATCCAATCAACTTTCTTTTCAACTTGAGAAACTAGAGTTTTTCTTCCTTAACCTCTGTTTCAGTATTTTCTTCTTTAATTGCTACAAATCCTATATCATCATTATTCTTAGTATCACTTTCACTTAAGGTTCTCTCTATACTTGCTTCAAGTTCTTCATCATTAGCATAATAACATTCCTTAGATCTTCTAGGCTTAAAATTGTTTATGTAGTTCTTAACTCTCTTAGGACATTTAAATGCAAAATGACCATATTCTTGACATTTCCAACATTTAAAAAATTTCTTACCATCTAGTTCTCTCTTCACAAGAAAGGCAATACCTTCTTCAATCTTCATGTCTTCTTCATTTCTAGATCTGTTGCTGCCAGCATAATCTCTACTCACATTGATGTTTCTTGACAAAGTAGGGCGAACACTAAGAGCACTGAATGCTGTCTCCATTTTAGGTAAGTCTCCTGATAACCTCAGGTTCATTTCTGCTACTTCCAATCTTCCAAGAAGAGTCTCTCTTGTAAAGTTCATAGTACAAGGTATAACTTGTTCAATCATCTATGTTGTCTACTTAAATGTAGGAGTCAATGTCCTTAGAATTTTCCATATCACTTAATTCTGTGTCTTTGTTCCTCCACAAGATTTTATACCTGCAAAAATCTCTGACATTCTACCAATATAGCTTCTAACATATTCATCTTTCATCATTCTTATATATTCAAATGCACATATCCAATTATGTAATCTGACTTTCTTTGCATGTTCATCACCTTCAAAAGTAGACTGTAAAGCTAACCAAATTTCATGAGATGTTTTCAAATATTTTACCTAATTGTACTCATTCTCCAGAAGGGCTGACAAAAGTGCTTCTCTGGCAAGTATGTTACACATGAATAGATCTCTTTCATCATTAGTACATGTTTCAATATTATCCTCATCAATGATAGTCTTCTCATTCTTAGTAATCAACCAATAACCTAGTCCTAAACACAGTAGATGTGTCTTCATCTTTTCTTTCCAGCTGTCAAAATTCACTCCATCAAACTTAGGGCTTTCTTTCTTGAAATTTGCCATGGATCTCCTTAAGCTGTTAAAATTTTCTTTCAAGGACCTACTACTCTAATACCAATTGTTAGAAAGTAAAGTCCACCAAGATAACTGAGAGGGGGGGTGTGAATCGGTTATCAGATAATTATAACCTTTATCAACTTTAATAGATTTTAACCATATAAGCAATGTAACCAACAACCATAGAAAGATATTCATCACAATAACACAATGACACAAGATATTTTGACTAGGGAACCTCTTGATTAAAGATTAAACCTCGGTGGGAATGATGCCCACAAAAGATGCACTAATATGAATATTCCTTGTGAAAGGATGGACTTTGTTAGGAGTCTTATGAAATACATTCAGTACATGAATCCCTGCTAAAAGATTTTAACTCTGTTAGGAGTTATGGAAGACAGAAGGACCCACTGCCCAAATAGCTTCAATGGAAAGATCAATGAACACACTATCCAACTGATCTCTAGATTATTCAACAGGATAATATCAAAATATTACTGATCTCAACAATATGTTACCTCTCCTCTGACTGTGCCAAACCACACTCACTGCTACACTAGATCTCAATTTCAGATCTCTGTACTTCGCATATCCTCTTTCCACAAATTCAGTTTCACAATTTCATTCACTCTTACATTACTACACACTTCATCATCATCTTACATCAAGGAAAACATTCCTTCCTTTATACCACACTCAAGTAATTACAAATGAGTCGGCATACAAATTACAAAATAAAAGTTTCCACATGCTACACAAAAATTACACAAAATTTTCGGCTTCCAATTAGAATAACTCTTCACTCGTGCGACCTTGAAGTTTGCATTGTCATCCACATCACTAACAACATGTCTTCAACTGCTTTCCAACTACGCATAACTAGATTCCATCCCTATTAGGAGATATCATCCGATTACCACAAACCGCTACTCAGGAAAACTGTTTGAATACTACTTCCACCAAAATGCTCATCACTTCCATGAATAAATGAATTATTGTCTGTGCTCTTAACCATGATCTTATAACACATCATAGAATAAGTCCTTAACATCGCATAGCTTGATCTCTAATATCCCACGTGCGCTAACCAAAACATTGTCTGCTCCTCTGCTAATCTTTAATAGATCACTGTGTTGACATTAATGACAATCACAGTCATGAATGCAACAACAAATGCTACAAAATGGCTACTAATACTCCCATAGGATATATTCAGCATTCATTCCTAACACTATTGAGACTACAACTTGAGACAAATATGAGAGGTGTTAATGCTTCATAATTTGACATGTAATCACTTCGGAGATGAGGTCCCCAAATGTGACCCACTGGTTCATAGCTCTAGTAAAAAATAAATCAATAAAAATACCAATCTGTTACTAAGAAATATATATATATATATATATATATATATATATATATATATATATATATATATATATATATGTAAGCATGTATGCATGTGTATATATGTATGTATACATATGTATATATACATACACACATATATATCTATACACATACATACATGCACACACACACACACACACACACACACACACACACACACACACACATATATATATATACATACATACATACATACATACATACATATATATAGATACATACATACATACATACATACATACATATATACATGCATACATATATATATATGTATGTATATGTATATATATGTATGTATATGTATATATATATGTATATATTATATATATACATTATGTATATATATAATATATACATATATATATTTATATATGTATACACACACACACACATATATATATATACACATATATCTATATATGTGTGTGTATGTGTACAAGAATAATCTAAGTTTATTTTAGCATTACAAGAGAGTATCCAATCAAGACAACATGCATATGCTTTTTTTATAACACATGTACATTCACATATCAACTATTGTGTCTATATTAACATCAAACACCACTATTAAACTTTATTGTTACCATTGCTAATTTAGTTTTAGGGCCTAATTAGTAACAAAAAGTTAATCAATCTCCCCTACTATTATAGTAGGTCTTAATGATGCTTCTTAGCATCACCCAAGTTTTCTTAAAACGTGTATATGTCAAGTGAATATCTATTCTAAATATGGAAGACCTAACTAACATGATGGAATTCTTACATTAAGGAGTACCATGTCCTTAGTATATACACATAAACATTTAAACTACAAAGACATGAGATATGCAACTTCTAAAAAATAATATACATTAAGAAGTCTTGTGTTCTTACTATAGATTTTAATTTCTAAAAAGTAATATAGATATTTATTATGCCTTTAAAAATAAAACCAAAATAAAAAATTATCAAAATAATGAATAATATTTTTTTATTAGTAAAATTTAAATTTATATACAAAAGTAAAATAATTTTTCAAACAAAAATGTAATAAAAATTATAATAAAATAAAATAAATTCATAAAGTAAAATAAGAAACTCATAACTAAATAAAATAAAATAACTCTCAAGTAAATAAAAGTCACTCTTTAAATTAAAGTAAAATAAATAACATAAAAAATAAAGTAAGTTTTAAATAAGCTTATAATATTTAAAAAAAACTAAAGTAAATAATCTAACTCTTAATAAATAAAAATAATTCTTCAAATAAAAATAAAGAATAATGTAAATAAATAAAGTAATATATGATTAATATTTATTAATTTTTTTAGATATATGTATTTAAAATATATATCAAATGAATATTTATTGTGTCTACATGAGATTGCATCATTGACTTATATAGTCACATATTTCATTCGTTCCAACACTTTGACTTTAGATCAATATCAAATTCCGGTTAATGTCTCTCTTAAAACATCATATCACTTCAAATTCATATTGTGTCAATTTACAAGATAAGAAACTAGGTCTAACACATTTTTCAATTTTTGACACATGATTTTCATCTCAATTTATTTTATTTCAATCAATTTGTCATACTCTAATTTGTGTATATCCAAAATGTAAATTACGTTTAATTTGTACACCTTAAATATATTTGTAAAGCATGTTTTACTTTTTTTTTGGAAATACATTATACAATTTTACTATATTACAAAAATTAAAACTTGCTTCTTTTAAAATACAACACAAAATATCTCATATTTGTAAATATCAACATGTCGATCAAATTACAAAGAGATATGTGTAAGAAAAGTACTTTGTTTTGTGCAAATTTTTAAGTTAGTTCTCAATCAGTTTTTACAATTGATTAGTATTAGAGTAGGCAAGTTGACAATATTAGAGTACACGTCTAATCTAGTGTGTCTACAACTAAGAATTAAGGATTAAGGAGCGTCCATTCTACCAAAGTCATGTAGAGAATAGTCCCAACCATCATCCACTATATAGTGTCAAGGTCCTTGAACTTGTCAAAATGAGTCATGATGAGGACCTGAATGCTCATCAAAACTAAATATAGTGTCATGTCAAGGGCTTTACACTCACCAAAACATAATATAGTATCATATCGATAATCTTACACTCATCAAAACTTTATATAATATTGTGTCAGTCTTACACTCATTCAAAATTAACCTACTACCATGTCAAAAGCCTTACACTCATCAAAACTCAATATAGTGTCATATCAAGAACCTTACACTCATCAAAACTGAATATAATATTGTGTGACTTAGACCTTATACTCATCAAAATATAATACCTATAAACTCATTCAAATCTACAAATTTTCACCAACAAATTAAAAACATTTTGACCAACGACATACTTGGACCAAACCTAACAATTATCAGCAACAAATAAAAACATTTTGACAAACCACAGACTTTGACTGAGCTCCATGATAAAGTAACTTACATGAATTAACAAGAAATATAGAAATATATGTGCACCCAAACCATTGCTTACCTCTGGGTCCCATCTTCTTTAACTATTTTGAAGGAGTAAATATACCCCTAAATGAGTAAATTCCTTGAATGATCATTGTAACATTGGATGACTTTGCTTGTTTTTTAGTCAAGTCCAAACAAAACACACAAAAATCCCTTGACTGGGAAAATGGATTTCTTTACCGAGTAATTCTCATCGTATTGAAAACAAAATAACTAGCCGACCAAAGAATTAACCGGCAAAACTACGTAAGTCATGACCTAGGAGCAAAAGGTTTTATTGGTTTACTCAATGAATGTGGACAACTACTCAAATTGGCAGTATATATACATTGTATATACTCCGTCTCTACCGTCAAAGCTTGACATTTTCTTCGATACCGCGTTGATCATGACAATAGTTTCTTGACCATCTTGTGCCATTCGATTTACCCAAGAAGCAGTAGTGGAAACTCCAACGGAAATGCACTAGATTTTTGACGTATACTCAATGAGTATCTGCATTATATTATGTGTGGGAAGTTGGAGAAGTCGGTCAAAAATTGTTGGTTGGGCCCAAAACAAAACATATAATACACAAGATTGAACCTTTTATATATATAGGGTTTTGCGCCTTTGTTTATGAAATTATTGCTCTGATACAGAAGACAGAGCAGCCAGCCTTTGTGCTATGGTTTATTGTACCGGGTACTGAGCCCTGTTCAGGCTTTCAAACGAGTTTATTTATGATATATTGTACTGGGCATCGCGGATTTTTATGTGGGTATTGAAGCTTTTATGTGGGGTTTGACGATTTTCATGTGGGTATAGAAGCTTTTAAGTGGGTGTTGAAGATTTTTATGTGGGTATTCTTGTAAGTTTGATTTTAGGACATGGGGTTTATAGTTTCAGAGACCATGTATCGCAAAGGGAAGATTCATCCATGTTTGGAGAGCCAGAGCCAATCATCTGTGCCAAAGTTTCTACCTGAGACCATCATTACACTGAGCATTGCCCTGCCTCCAGAGGACCAGGAGGTTCTGTTTTACCTCATAGCTTGTTCTCTGAATGTGTTTTCATATCAGAATCAGATTCAGGGGGTCAATAAGGGGGGCAACAGCAGCAGGAGAGGAGGAGGAAGCAGGAGAAGCTGTGTCAGTGCCAGTGCCCCACATGGGCCATCTTTTGACTGCAGTTGTTTTGAGTGTTATATGAGCTTCTGGGGCAGATGGAATGAGTCCCCAAACAGAGACCTTATCCACAAAGCCATTGATATATTTGAGGATCATATGGCAGTCAAGAATGGGAAGAAGATGAAGGCAAAGGAGCAGAAGTTGCAGGCCAAGCAGCTGATTACATGGCTTGAATCAAACTGTGACTTTGGGAGTGCAGGTTATGGAAAACAGAGAGGGGTGAAGGAGGATTCTGATGATGGGGAAACCAACATGGTTTGTGATGATGAAGAGCCCAAGAGAATTGGTGGGAAACCAACTAGGATGAAAGAGTATCTGCATACAGCAAGTGGGTCAGAGAGAACTTTTATGGGGAGAATGTTGCCCAATTTTGTGGGATTCTTCACATCCAATCTCTGGACCGTGTGGGGTCCTTTGGATCCTTGCAAAGTATAGAATCTTCAATTTCCTTGTGTTTTGTTTTACTTTTAGTTATGTGTTCTGCTGCTCTCAGAGAGACTAGCATAACGCTAGGAATTTTGTATACGGTCAGGAAAAATAGCACCAGCCCAAGGGCACTGGTTTGTTCCCAAGAGTTATGCCAATTTGAGGCACAATTTGTTGCTAATTTGGTATTACTTTATATCTTGGTTCATTTGCAGAATATTTGAATATGAATATATCAGTGTTTTGCATAGTTTGGGATCATGTCATGTATGCTACAAGTTTTGGTCTGTTTTGGCTTGTAAATTAACTTAATTTTGGCTTCTTTTTTCTCACCCATTGATTCTGTAGTGTGTTTTTCTCTGAGAGCTAAGTGGGACTTTTACTGTGTAAGGTTTTAAAGCATAATGAATTTGCGAACTGAAGCACCGATTTTCTCAACAAAAAGATATTTTATCTTGAAATCAATCCCACGGTCATAAATCTTATCCTCGTGCAGGAATTTAATCTATATAATTCTTTTCAAACTTGGAAAATTGTTCACCCCTGCTTTGATTTTTTATATAAAACCTTGTGTTGAGAGTTTGTGTTGGAGAAGGATAATTACTCTCTTGTATGAAACTTTTAAAGGATGTGAAGTTATTGATCTTGAGTAATAATTGAGGAATTAAAAAAAGTCATGAAGTATGTTTTTTTTCTGGAGGATTTTTCATTTACAAAATGGTTTAGCTATTTGATATAGGAGCAAGAATCTTAACTTCTTCAAGTAAGAGTCTAGGAGTGAGGGGTATCTATTTCGTATTATATGATTGCCAACTCTATGTTTAGCATTTTCATAAGTATTTATTATGTTTTGTGATGTGTTTTGAGAGCCGACTGGATGACAAAATTAGTATGAGTATAGAGTGTTTTGTGGAATTGATAAGTGTGATTCTGATGATGATGTGATGGATGCGAATATGAGAGCAGAGAGCAGATGCGAGATCAGTGTTTGATAGAGCTATAACTAGAACTATCTAAGCATAGAAAGTGTTTGGATTGTTCATTTTTTTAGAACACTTTGTGATAGTATTTTGATTGTAAGAGTTGTAAGCTCACCACCTTTAATAAGTTTTTGTATACCCCTAACAGGGTTTTGTATTCCTCTAACAAGGAAATGTACTATGTAATAATCAGCTTCCAACAGGGCTAGATCTCCTAATAGGGATATAATAATTTAGTGCATAGTTGTTGGTACCATCCCCACCAGGGCTTTCCCTTAGCCAAGTTTTTCTCGAAAATAAATCATGGTGTCATGAGTTATGTGTTGTACATTTATGTTCTTTTCATTTAAGCATTGTTATGGTTTATTTTCAATTGGTTGAAGTTTAAATTAAAGAGAAGGCTAAGAATGGTGAATTGAAATTCAAATTGAGAAGAGCGGAATGTTTCATAACTAAAGGAACAACTTGAAGTATCAAGAACTCAGAAACAAGACCTTATGGACAAGATTAAAGATGATTGAGACAATGACACATCAGACCAAGTAAAGAAGTTGGAGCAGGAAAAAGAGCAAATCAATCTTCTGATGATTAAAGAAGTTCAACATGAAAATGATGCAAGAAACAAAGTTGAAGAGACTAAAAGAAGCAAATGTACAGATAGGACAAATGAAGACTGAACTTGATCGCTACAAGGATAAATGTCAAAAATTGGAGAAGTACAATCAGATCATTAAAGGAGAACTCACTCAAGCCAAATAACACATTGATAAGTTACACATGAGCAGTGATAAATTGATGAACAAAGAGAGAGACAAAAACTTAAAAGAGACATGATTGGAATTGGATTCAATGAAGGTGAATGTTCAAAGACTAATGAAGAAACACATGAAGCGAAGACTGAAGAAAGACCTACTCATGAAGAACCTAAAGAACATATTAGACCTTTCAGAGGTAGATGTTTTGGATGTAACAAAGTTGGACACATGAAGAGAGATTGCAGAGGTAAAGGCCCTTTCAAACCCTTTACTAGTTATTGTTATAACTATTATGATTATGGACACAACAAAGCAGAATGTAGAAAACTAGATCAATCTAGGTAAACAAGATTATGTTAGAGAAGAGTTAGTAGCCAAGATCACATGCCACAAATACAATAACTATGGATATACTGCAAGTTATTGTAAGTTGTAGGTAAATTGGGATAGAAGGAGACCACCTATATGTTACAAATGCAACAACCTTGGACACATAGCAAAGTTTTGCAGATGCAATGGAGAGGACACCATAAGAGGACCAAGAGAACCAAGAGGACCAACTCCTGTGGTTATAAAGAATAATGTTGGTGACAATGGTAAAAGTCTTAATGAGTATATGAATGAGTTTGAGAATCATTTCAAGAAATCATAAAATAAAGAGGATGACAAGATATGGAAGGTGAAATATTTCAATAGGGCATTGGTTCAAGGAGAGACAGTAGATACTACTATGTCTTCGCATGATGAGTTCATTGAGACATCGACCTAGAAGGCTGCATGGCCTTAGAGGGAGCATTGGATGCAAATAACATATTATATCCAGCCCCTGATTATGTGGAGTGAGCTCATGCGAACTTAGATTTGGTGTGTACAGACACTGTGGAGTTTATGTTTGAGAGCGCAACACTTGGAGATTCATATTCTATGTTCACGAGATTTGTGTTGACTGGACAACATGCGAAGTTGAGCTACCTATGATTAATGTAGTTACTCAACTTGCGAAGGATAAAAGAGCTTGAAGCATATCATTCCTGCACCGTTTGATATTCAGCGACCAAGGAGAGTAGAGTTGTTAAGCATTTCAGTCATCTAGTAGATATATTGCATGATTGCTTGAAGCAAAGTTTCAGATTTAGCGTGTTAAAGGTATTTAGACTTTATACTCTTTCACAAGTTATGGATGCACCCGTAATCTTTGATGTTGTGGATAGACCTAGGTATAAGTTAAAGAAACACCCGTTCAAGTCTTGTGAGGATGATCTAGAAGGAGCATTTTCGCAAACCCCTTACAGCGTGTTGTATGTCGAGGATAGTAGAGCATATATATATTGCAAGTATGAGATCATAGGAGATGTAAATATCTATAGTGAATTGGATGGAATGATAGAAGTAGATGGAAAGATGGTAGAAGAGTTTAAACACTTGGAAGATCAATCTATTATCAAGTTAACCCTACTAAAATGAGTTCCATGAAATCGAATGGTTCAAGATAATTCATAGTAGAACCCATGACCAATTTATTTGGATTGGAGAACAATCAGTAAAGATATGTGCTCAAATGATTCATGAGATAACTAGATTGGATAATGATGGAGCCCTCCCAGTAGCAGAAAAGAATATCATAAAATAGGTGAAAACCCTAACCCATTCCAAGTGGGATAAGAGAGCAATGACAGTAAATGACATCTATCAGCAAGATGTGAGGTTGGTAGCTATGATATTAGGCTACAAAATGTTCTATAGCAGCAAACCTAACTCAATATCAACTGGAGTTATTATAATGACTTACATAATGGTTAAGGAGAACAAGAAATATAACCTTTGTGAAGTTCTTGCACAATAGTTTCTAGAAAATGTGAAGGTTATTAAGAAAGATAGGTCTAAGGCATTCAGGTTTGGATCACTATTGGTTCATATGTACATCTACATTGAGCGCAAATTCTCTAGCATGCGCCCTAAAGCACGGAAGGACAATGTACCTACTGGAATTCAGATCTCTGAGAGCTACTGAAGACAGGATAAGAATTGGGTATATGGAGAACTATTTGCTATGACCAAAATCCTACAAAGACAAATGAAGGAAAGATATAGGATACATAAAGATCTAGTTGAGAAGTATAAGGACACTATCTATTTCATGGTTGAAACTCATTGTGTATGTTTTGAGGCAATGGAGCTTAGGAAGAAATGGTGTTACCCTATGGGGTATGAAGTCAGTTCTGAAGTAAAGGTTAGAGAAGAATAGGAAAAAGTGACAAGGAAAAAGAAGATTAATAAAATAGTTGAGGATATCACTGCGAAGGTAGGAATCACTAGGGAGTAGCTGAAAAACATAAGGACAAAAATTATAGAAGCATCTTCTAGCATGGCTATTGATGCACCTCCTTCCTCTGAAGCAGAAAATATAGAAAGTTTTATTCCTAGTGTGATAGATCTGTCAGTCACTCTTGAGAAGACTGGAGAAGAAGTTGTACCTGTGAACATTCCTAGAAGATCTACAAGATCTACCAAACAAAGTAGTCCTAAGAATCATAAGGTAGAATTTGAAACAAAGAAGAAAGAAGAAAAAGTAACCAAGAAGGAAGACTAAAAAGTAGTTCAGAAGAGGCCACAAGATCTGTGGAAGCCGTACATTCAAATGTTACAAAAGAGAGTGATAAGAGATGGGAACTTGAAGACAATAAACAGATACTATGAAAGGTATGACCCTAAAAATCAAGCAATCATTGAGGACACTATAATTGAACATTTGTTAGTTTTCAAGAAAAACTTGTTGGAAATAGAAGGAAGCATTCCTAAAGAACTGTATAGAAAGTTGGAGATTAGAAAACAGTTGGCACAATCTGAGGATGAGAACATAAGGAACAAGGCTATTAAGGACATGTTACCTGTTGTTTCTATACAAGAAAAGGAGAGAATCATCAAAGAATTGAAACCTTTGTTGAGGACCAAGGCTAGATTGGTGAAAATCATGGCAAGAAAGTATGATGAAGTCATAGAGGATACTCAAAAGGTGCTGGGTCAAATCCTTATGAGTGGTATGTCAAAGAAGACCTCACCTCCCAAGGTTACCGAGCCTACACCTTTGGAATTAGGAGAAAGTTCCAAGATAACAAAAGAAAGTGAACAAGCTAGCATGCAACCATACTTCTTTTTCTCTAGTGTGCATGTGACCCTTGACACCTTGCATGATGTAAATGACCCATTTCAAGACAACTTAGACAGTGTGATGATAGGTGAAGAAGGACAGATAGAGGAAAAGCATACAAAGGAAAAACTAAAAGAAAAGGTACAGGAGAAGGAGATTCAACAAGAAGAAAGCAAGGTAGAAGAGACAAGAACAAAATAAGTAGTTGAGGTAAGAGTGGAGAAAAAGCAAGAACCGGACACCTCCTCTACTCTATTGTTGGAAAGTATGGTCAAACTAGTGAGTGCAGATGTGGAGAGCATGGATGAGGATGAACTCACGTGGTTATCCTTCATGGCTTTTGCTAAGGCTAAGGAAAGGTCGGTACAAAAAGGAAATAAAAGGGTAAAGGTAATAACGAGGGCAGTGGAGATAGTAAATAAATTACTCCCTACACCTATTGTTTTTCAAGGTAAAGATTATGAAGAGAATCTAGGCATGGCATTGGACAACTTTGACAGTCACTTTGAGTCATTGTTGAAGACCACAGAGGATAAGGAAGAAAATAATTTATTGGAAAAGAAGTTGAAAGAAGTTTGTCAGTCCATTTCATGGGACTTGGACATTCTAAAAGCAACTACACTTAAGGCTAAGAGTTGTGTAGCACAAGGAAGAAAGATATATAGTCACTGCATAAATCCTTGTAGACGTGTGAAGAACATTGAAGACGTCATAGCCAAGGATAGGGCTACACTTGACAGGTTGATGGACACTTGTGAAACATATTCACAAACTGTGGTAGAAATGGATAAACAAACATCCAAGCTTTTGGATAAAATAAGTGTTCTGAATGCGGAGAAAGGAAGAGTAGTAGACAAATTTGGTTTGCTTCAAAGAGCTTAATAATTCCTAAGCTATCAATGCTTGAAGCTCATCTCTCAGAGATGGAGAAAATAGGAAGATCAATGTCTATACCCACTAAGCTGAAGGTAGCAGAAACAACATCTTATGCACTAAATGGACTAATATGTGTCAGTGAATTTTTGATTAAGTCATGGGCTAAGGAAGTGAAGACCTTGGAAGATTCTTTCCAAGATATTCTAAATCTGGTGAGTAAGCACTAAGTCTCTTTGTGCTTAGAAATTTTAAAATTTTGCAAGACATTTTCCATTGATGTCAAAGGGAGAAGAAGAGAAGAGAAAAATGAAGAGAGGAAGAGAAGAGAAAAAGTAAGAAGAAGAAAAATAAATAAAATAAAAATAAAAAGAAGAAAAGAGAAAAAGAGAAAAGAAAAGAAAAGAAAAGAGGAGATTATGTAGAAGGAAGATAGTGCTTTGATACTTAGTCATTTTTTGCTAAGTGTTGCCATCAATGCCAAAGGGAGAGATTGTTGGAAAGTGATATTTTGGGAGCACTAGGGATCACTTAAGGGTTGTCATTTATGACAACACTTATGCTAGAGTGATCGCACGTAGAGAGTTTTGGTAGTGGAGTCACAGTCATGAAAATGACTAAGTATAGAATCAGGATAATAGTATATTGTGTTACAGTTTTAGTCAACGATGATAATGTATGATGTATTATGGCTTGCGAAGTTAGTAGAAGACATTTTGGGATATGTAGGACCTTCACTTAAGGTCGCACGTGTTTTGGTGATGCGATAAAAAAGATACATTGTTGTGAAGGTATGCAAAGATAAAGAGTTAGTGTATCATGGCATATGAGGAGTCGCGATGATTAAGGAAAGGTAAGTTGATATGAAAATGTGCTAAGTCGGATAAATGTTGTATATCGCCAACACTTTGGTAATATATGATTTCCAACTCTATGTTTAGCATTTGTATAAGTATTTATTATGTTTTGTGTTGTATTTTGAGAGCCGATTGGATGACAAAATTAGTATAAATATGGAGTGTTTTGTGGAAGCAATAAGTGTGATTGTGATGATGATGTGATGGATATGAATTTGAGAGAAGAGAGAAGATGCGAGATTAGTGTTTGATAAAGCTATATCTAGAACTATCTAAGCATAAAAAGTGCTTGTATTGTTCATTTTTGGAGAACACTTTGTGATAGTATTTTGATTGTAAGAGTTGTAAGCTCACCACCTTTAACAGGTTTTTTGTATACCCCTAACAGGGTTTTGTATTCCTCTAACAAGGAAATGTAGTATGTAATAATCAGCTCCTAATAGGTCTAGATCTCCTAACATGGATATAATATTTTAGTGCATTGTTGTGGGTACCATCTCCGTCGGGGTTTTCCCTTGGCTAGGGTTTCCTCGAAAATAAATCATGGTGTCATGAGTTATGTGTTGTGCATTTATGTTCTTTTCATTTCAACATTGTTATGGTTTATTTTCAATTGGTTGAAGTTTAAATTAAAGTTTTGTAATACTGATTCACCCCCCTCTCAGTATTACCTAATCCTAACAAAGATAAGGGAACTTCATATGTACCCCTATAAAAAATTGTGTCGTAGAGAGGATGAATAGGTCTTGAAACGAGAGGGTTAGATATATTATTAGTGGGGCTAGTTGATAACAAAAATTATGGCATTGACAATTAGTTGAGGTATAATCAATTAATAAGTTTCCTATATGTCCATTATCTTATTTTGAATTTTTGCTTTATTAGATTAAGATAGAAAAAGTATCAAGACCGACAAAAAGAAAGAGGACTTAAAAACCTTATTTTCATTTTATCCTCTAAGGGACTTATATAGAAATACCCTCATGAACCTTGTTGATCTCAAGGAAGGAAAATAGAAGAGCCTTCTCTTATGGGTTAATATTTCCCTTGCTCTAGTTGATTATGAATTATCTATTTGTAAAAATGAAGTTTAGCTTTTCCTTGGAGTCTTTGTTTACGAGAGGCCTTCTAGAGTAGATAATAAGTATAAAATGGGAAAAAGAAAAGAAAACACATAGCATAAGAGAAACTCATATGTATACCTATGAAAAATAAGTTGTATAGAGGATGAATAGGTCTTTACTGTAGAGGGCTAGACATATTGTTAGTGGGGCTAGTTTGGAACAATTTTTTTAAGCATTGGCAGTTAGTACAAAGTATTACCCAATTAATAGGTCTTCTATATGTCCATTATTCTATTTTGAATTCTTTTTTTATTATATTAACATAAAAAAATATCAAGAACAACAAAAAGATAGAGGACTTAAAAATACCATCAAACTAAACACTAGAACAACAACAATAAAATTTTGTTGTCAAAACTCAATACCAATAACAAAAAGATAGAAAATTAGAATGTGAGGCCTCACAATAAAGTTTATTGATACTAAGGTTTGTCCTATAGTATATTGGTTAAGTGGAGGTGTTGTTGTGGCCACCAAGGTTCAAACCCCTGGTTGGCCATTATGATTGTAGGCTTATGCCTTCAACAATCCAACATGCTCACGGGTTTGACTCTCAATATTGATATCAAGATGACATTCCCACTAGGTATCTTAGTAGGAATTCATGTTTTTGGTCCATTTCCTCACTAGGATGGTGTGCTCACAAGCATTGTGCCCTTGCTAGGCTATTATACTTACAAGCTTGGATTGTTGTGTGTTAATGTTAGAGATGAGATCCCTTGATTATGGTCTCACCTACTTATTGAATAGGCTAAAAATCCATGTCACCGATTAAAATAATAATTTCTAGTTGCTAAATGATAAAGATAAATATCATTTCTTTTGAGAGGACACACAAAAATCAATAGCAATAGAAACCAATCCAACAACTAGAATCACAACAACCATCATAGGGACCCACTCTACAAATAAGACAATGAATATTAATTGAACATTTTCAACCCATTATTCTTAATCTTGCATAGCCAATGAGCCTACAATTTAAACATCTAAAACTATCTAGTAGCACAAGCAACCTAGCCTTGGACAAATACACTCCCTAAGAGGAGATGATGATCTTGATATAATAAAGCAAGTTGAATAGTAGTTACTCTTCAACCAACTAGATTTCTTCTTGAAAGCTATGAATAGTACAGTAAATTTTATTATTTTCATTTAAATTATGTTAAAGATTTGTTGATAAACTTGACAATTGAAGAGAGATTTCAACAACTTTTTTGAATTTCAATTTGGAGAGGTAGGGGGTGCTAGAGAAGATAGCAGAGCATTGAAACTTAAGAATGAGCTTGCAGATCTAACCTATTTGCATGATTGAATGAGAATATTATGTAGTAGAGAGGTACCAAGTAGAGTAGTCCTCCATGACCAGTTGTGCTATAAGACAACAAGAAGCAAGGAGGAAAGGAGACACCAAATGTTGTGAACATGAGAGCAAAACTAGAAGGTATGTTTTATATAATCATATTTAACACAAAAAGGACATGATGGTGATAGGTGAAGGAATCTGATATGAAAACAATATCTTCAATACATGTCCATAATCATAATGTTCAAAGTTTTGGCACAAAATTCAATGTGATATCAACCTGTGCTAAAAAAATAGCTTCAGAAAGAATTCTAAATAAGATTATAAATTCAACCACGCATTATGACTTAGTTTATAAATTGAATTATAACACATTGCATTGTCCTAAATTAAAAGTATCTTAAATATAAACTAAACAATATTAAAATAATCTATAATAATAATTCACTAATAAATTTTGAAATAAAATTTGATTTATATCCTAAATATTGAATTAAAATTTACATGATATAAAACAAAAGCACATTTTAAATATTTTTCCCATATATCCAAATTTTAAAATATGATGGTTTAATTGTTGCTTGGAGACATGCCTCGAACTTGACAGTCACCCTCGTCTGTCATATGAATTTTTTATGATGGTTTGGTCATTTTAGTGCCTTTCATTTTACGTTCAAATAAAATATTGATTGTCAATTTTTTTAGTTTATGAATAATTTAATAAATTATTTTCTTTAAATATTTTGTCAATATAATTTGTAATACATATATTAAATTATTAAAAAATATTTTATTCTTAATAAATAGTACAAATTATCTAATTATTTTACATTATTTGTTTCAAATCGATTTAAGAATACTCTCATTGATGTATCTAGTGTATCCAAACTCAGCTTTGACTATCTAACATCTTTGATAATATTTTGTTTTGAAGATTCTCTTTCACAATCAACAATACTTGTAGGAATAGTAGCTACAACTTGTGTTAACTTCATCATATGGGGATAACTTCTATGCCAATATTGTGTGTTACAAAAGACTCTCCATGCATCTTTGAAGACATTTTTTGAGGTACCTACAAAAAACCAATATAATATAAAAAAGTATGTGTAAAATATTATTCTATACAATCATTGGAAAAATACATAAAATAACCTAAAATATAATTTTATAATGAAGTAATTACCTTAAGTCTATGATTCACTATGAGGAATAAAAAGATTGACAATAAAAATTAGATGCAATTGTCTGTGGATAAGAAATGATAAAAGAAAAAGATTGAAGCTATAATAAAATTGAGATGCAATTGTTTATTCATAAGAATTGAAAATTCTTGGTGATATGATTTTTTTTAAATAGAAACAAAGAATGTAAAATTAGAAAATAAGTTTAAATTAGTAACACAAAATCTCAAATTTAAGGAGCAAGTTTCTAAATTCTTATTTTTTCTTTGAAAAAAATCTTACAAAAAATAAAATAAAATTAGTCATATATCCAAAAATTTCAAATTAATTATACATGCTTCTAAATGAATAATAATATAGAATAAAATTTAAATTATAGAAGATTTTATTTATGATATAAAAAGAATATAAAATTACAAACATATCAAATTAACTAGGCAAGTACATATTATATTTATATTAAAATTTTAAATTAATATAAATATAAGAAAGTTTCTAAAATCATATAAAAAGATTCTAAAATAATAATATATAATTAATTATATCATTATTAAATAATATTACATTATCTATAACACGGTTTATTAATAAATTTAAGTGTCAATGATCACAAAGGTTTTAATCTATTGATATTTATATTTGATTGGTCATAACAAATTTTAATATTAACTTGTAATCAATGCCATAATTTAGGATCCCAACTCCAAGGGAATTCAAACTTGCAATAACCCTAAACCCTATTTTTACAAATAAATAAATAACTTTCTTTTGGATAGAAATTTTTTTCGAAAATCTCGGAAGAATCTATTTTGGAAGAAGCATTTAGGTCAAAGATACTAAAATTTGTAGTTTCCTTATAATCTATGTTAGACTAGTCTCATTCTATGAATAGTTCAATTGACTAAAAAACAAATATCTTTTTTTGTGTAGAAGATAATAATAAACATCTTTTACGACTTGAAAATAATAGATAATTTGTCAAAGGTTGACTATAGACTATAGAGCGGTTGACACGGTAGTTGAGAGAAAACGGCAAGCCTACCAAAATACCAACCAATCCTAAAATATTTTCAAGATACCTAGATGCTATATAATTGTTAAGAGAAAACGCCTTATAATTATTTTACTTAGTAATACATGATATTATCATTATTAGTTCCTGTCGTAGGCTGTAGAACTATAGGCATCGACATATTTTAACTAGTGATTAAACTAGTAAATCTCAACCAATCAAAATTCATCATTTTTCAAATAAGAAATATTTGTTTAGATTGCAAAGTTCAATATAGACGATTTAGTGAGAATAATATTATTAGTTCCTATTAAAATATGCAATTTCAACCAATCAAATTTCATCAAAATGTTGAATAAAATCTAATAGACTATATTTACCAAACAAAAGAAGACAAAATATTTAATGTCTTTTATTTAATTATGGAATATTTTTTTATGAAAACCTCACATATTTATATTATTTTGTTTATTTATTATTTATTATTTTATATATTTTTTAATAATTAATCAACCAAAACTAATATTTTATATTTTAATACTTATTATTAAAATATCGATTTTAAAATTTTAGTGTATATTAATAATTGGTTGAAATCATATATATACACTAATATTATTTTAATAATTATATTTAGTAATTATATTTTAAAACTAATATTGTTTTGGTTGAAAGTACACACACACACACACTATGCAATTAAAATTATAATTATAAAGCATATTGGTTGAAAGCATAATTATATTTTTTATATTTTAAAATTATTAATATTGTATATTTTTTGGTTGATTAAAACATACAGTATAAAAGCATTGTAAACAGTGAAATTATGAAAGCATAATTGAAAGCATTACTTATCAAATATAAAATTATATTTTAAATTTTGGTACACTATTTTGTACTCTATTTTATTTAATAGTAAAATCATGATTTTAATTTAACAATTAAATTTTTTTGATATTTTTTTGATATTTTGTATAAAAGTAATTATGATATATTACATTCCATATATTTATATTATATTTTTTATAAAATATAAATATTTTATGATATGAAAGATTAATATAATATTAAAAATATTAAATAATAAAATTATAAAATTATAAATAATAAAATAAGAACTTTTTTTTTTTTAATAAAATTATTAATTATTAATATTATCATTGTCACATATTAGAAATGTGCATATATAACTTCTAAATTATTTTCTAAATTTTAAGCAATACTAATTTTGGCAGGGACTTTGTTGTTATGCAACCTTGTTACTATTTAGTGATAAATATACATGTAAATAATCTAACATAGATTATATATAAAATCTTTTTGAAACTTAAAAAAAGGAATTGGATCATGTTAATTAAGAGGTTAAAGTTTGTTGTCTTTTCAAAGTTGGATGGTAATTATAGTAGACAAAAGAGTTTTGTAATATATTTGTGTAAGATATAATTTCTTTTTTTTCATATATTTGATTATTTAAATAAATGTGATTAGATATCATATAATTAATATAGATTCAGTTAATTAAATTGTGTTAATATATTAAAATGTAGTTTTGGAGAAATAGACATGATGAATGAAATATTTAGCGTTGGGATCAATGGTAGAGAAATATTGTTGATGTTGCTATAGTCCATTCATCAAATTATAGACATAAATGCTTAGTCTATCAAATGTCTTAGGTTTTGAATAGTTCCAAAATATCTCTGTGAATTGGACTTGAGTCTCTTGAGATTGAATGAATCCTAATGACGACTTCACCCTAATCTTTAGTATATGAGTACTCAGAAGGATGGGGTTTTTTTAAATATTTTAGGGAATTTGTCAAATCATTACGGTCAAGTTCTCTTAAGTCAATCCCCTTTCAAATAAATTCCATTTCCTTGAGCAAACGATGGAAGAATCATGCACAAACTTGTAGGTGGCTATTTTATGTCGATGTAAACTAGGATTCCTTTTGAGTTCCAATTCAATATCCTCTCAAAATGGATACTCTTTTACTTTAAATGCTCTCTAGAATTACTTATTATGAATCCCTTCTCTTTCTATCTGAAATAATTACATAAATGAATATTTTCTATTACTAAAACAAATGGTTTGTTACTCAAATGTATACCAAGTGGTCTCGTAAAAACCACTCAAAGGGATAGGAAAGTTTAGATTTGAATTTGAGGTCAATCTTGTGCCATGTGAGATCAATCTCAAGCCATTTAATATTGAACTACAGTCGGGAAGTGTCAATTTTGATGCAAGGGTGATATGTGTTGATGCGGGTGTGATTGCATGTTTTTGATATTAATCAACAACAAAACAAGGGTTTTGACCCTTACAAAGCTAGAATCTGAGGGCATATAAACCAACAACACACTAACAACTAAAAAACATCATAAACTACCTAGAGAAGAACCATTGGTGAACAACCATAGACAAAGTGGTCAAACAACCTATACACAACCAACTAATCATCACATTACTAATAATAATAGCATCCAAATAGTTCCCACTCTAATGTAGATTACATGAATTAACCGGTTTCTATTAAAAATGTTCATCCTAGATATAGAATTCAATTTAAAAGACCATATCAATAAGTAAAAGTTTTTAAGAACCCCGCAAAGGCACAAGGTGGTAAGAACCATAACCATCCAAGAATTAAGCATTACAGAGCCCGACTTGATTTCATAGCTCGACTGGTATAATACATGGCTCTAGTCATCCATAATAAACTTGAATAAATCCTTATAGTTGTCATCATCCTCTCCATCCTCACCAACAACATGTTGAAATATTGTGTTGTAATGTGTTTTTATTAAACTTGGTTTACTATATTACCATTATCTTGGAGGTGGATCAATATGTAATCTTATGGTTGGGAGGTAATCCCCCATTGGTTTAAAAGAAGGATTTTATGTTATATTACATATTGAAGTTTCTATTGAAGCTTTCCTCAAATCACTCATAATGGAAGTTATGTGTATTAAGTGTTGGAGATTTGCCAGCAAGCCAGTGCTGACTATATGTTTTTCATTGATGACAACATATGGTAAGCAACGTCTGTGGAAGCTTGATGGAGAGAGCCTTGAGCATATGGTTCCTAGATATATTATCAGCATGATATCATAGATGCAAAGGTTGATTCAGAGTGAAGACAGTAATACAATTGTTTGTATCAGTAGTGTTCATGACAAGTTCTAGGAAGAGTTATGTATGTGATTTGTAGTACAGTTGTGTTGGAGCCTTGCGTGTTTATATTTATGTTGTAGACATGTTATTGAAGCTATGTTCATGGACGCAGAGTCAGTTATGTAGTACAGGTTGAGTTATGATGTTTCTAGTTGATAGTCAATTTCCTAAGTTTATCTGATGGAGCCGACATTGTTTATATTGTTGTAGCAGTTGCACCTATCATTTTGATATGCGTGTTTGGATTCATGTTTAGAGAAGAGTTAAGAATGTTTGGTTTAAAAGAGAACATAACGTATTTCAGTATGAGAAGAAAGTATCAGTTAATTTAGTGGAGCTGACAGTGTGAAGCGACGCATCTACTCATCTGGAGTTCCGCAGTCCTAATTCATGTTGCATGCTTAGCATAGCCATTGGAGTTTTTGTTGGAGAGATATTGTTTCTCTAATACGATTTCAAGGAAGTTTTAACAGGTCGACTTGATTATATCATTTGGAGAAAGATACTTATAGTCGGTCAGTTGTGATCACTAAGTATGGCAAATAGTTGAAAGATAAGAGCAGAGCAGAAGGTGTGAAGTATTGAGCCATCAGTAGAAGGTCTATGTGACAAAGAAGAGAGTGTATGCTATTCATTGGAACTGATCTAGACAACAGGTTTAACTCACAGTTCACCAAGATCCAGATATAGTGTGTATTTGTTAACCAAAAGGTTGCAGCCTTCACCCCTTTGAGCGGTGTGCTCTCAGATAGTGTGTCCTCACCCCTAATAGGGTTAATTATAAAAGACTCCTAACAGGGTCTGACCTTTGACTAGGTCACTGTACTTAATGCATTGTAAAGATCAACTCCTAATAGGGTTGTAAGATCTTCTAATAGGGATCATTATACTCTAGTGCAGTTTATAGAGTGTGGTAATTCCCATAGACATTTTTACCTATTTGGGTTTCCCCGTAACCAAAATTGTGGTATTGTGTTAAGTGTTCTCATATTGTGTTTTGTGCTTAACCTTCTTCTATACTTAATTAGATAAAGAATTGAATCTTGTAGATAACTGATTCACCCCCCCTCTCAGTTATCTCTTGGGACTATTCCTAACAATTGGTATTAGAGCCAAGTGCCTCAGAGAGAAAGTTTAATAGCTTGAGGTTGATCAGATGGAATTCTTTAGAAAAGAAAGTCCTAAGTTTGATGGAGAGAACTATCTAGATTGGAAGAACAAAATAACAACACATTTGCAGTGCATTGTCTTTGAGATTTTTGAAGTTGCTACTAAAGAAGTTCATATTCCCTCTTTTTCAGATCTTGCAAAGGAAGATGTAACTCTTAAGCAGAAGGAGATGTTCACTCAAAATGCTATTGCCAAAGAAGCCCTTATCAACGCATTGTCTGATAGTGATTTTTTAGAGATCAAGAAAGTAGATAAAGCCTACAAGATATGGAAGTATCTAGAAGACATGTTTGAAGGAGATGTCCAAGACAATAATGCACATAGAAAGACATGGAAGAAAAAGTACAATACATTGGAGATGATACCTGCAGATAACATCAAAGCCTACAATCAAATAATTAATGAAGCAGTTGTAGGAATCAGAAATAATGATGGAGAAATTTCAGAAGAAGACATAATGGATAAGTTGATGACTACCTTGACAATAGAATATGAGAGCAAGATAAACATCCTAGATGAGACTATGTAGTTCTCAAAAGACTTTAGAAGAGAGACCTTAATCAACAAGATTTCAGCATTTGAAATATCAAGTTTGAAGACAAAACCTAAAAGTGAGACAACTTTCAAAGCTTCAGTCCATGGTAAGAAATCCTTGAACACTTCTGGTAATTTTGATGATGATGAAGAAGATAAAGAACTAGATGATTTCATTGCTATGATTTCTAAGAAAGAAAGAAAAGGGAAAGGAAAATATGAAGGCTAGTTACCATTCAAATGCTTTTCATGTAACAAGATTGGTCACTTTGCATCTAAGTGTCCTGCAAGAGTCACGAAGTTCAAAACTAATTACAAGCCTAAGTATAAATAATGTTACTATGCTGAAGATGGAGTATTTGATGAAGATTCAACAGAAGATGAGATAGGATTCATTGCTATTGAAGAGATGGAAAGAATGTTTGAAGAAATGGATAAGGAACATGAGAGGAAAGAACAAGAGCTAGCATTGATTTGTCAAGTAGACATCAGGACAGATTGGATCATTGACAACGTTTGTTCATATCACATGACAGGAGAAAATGATAGATTTGTTCATTTGGATAAATACAAAGGTGGCATGGTAGATGAGCTATCAATTTGGAAGGAAAGAATAACACTGATGATGTTCTATATGTTGATGGTTTGCAACATAACTTACTTAGTGTTGGATAATTTCTTAACAAAGGATATCAGTTGGAATTCAAAAACAACAAGTGCATCATTAATAACAAAGAAGGTGAAATGATTGCATTAGGTTCAAAGACAAAAGGTAATATTTTTTAGCTTAATTCATAAGCAAGTTGTTTTGTTGCTAAAGTAGATGACAGTTGGTTATGGCACAAAAGACCATGTCACATCAATTTTGACAACATAGTAAAGATAAGCAATGTAAAGGTAGTAAGAGAACTCCCTAGTATTGCAAAACTAGTTGACACAATATGCAGGGAATGTGTGATGGGAAAGCATGTGATGAATTCATTCAGAAGCAAGCATAATTTAGTACAGAACAAATTGGATCTAGTGCATACAGACCTATGTGGACCAACGCAAACAAGATCATACTATGGTGAAAGGTACTTTATTTTGTTTGTTGATGATTATTCTAGAATGATGTAGGTTGCATTCTTAAAAGACAAATCATAAGCATTTGAGAAGTTCAAAATATTCAAAGCTAAAGATGAAAATGATTCTAGATTAAAGATAAAATGTCTGAGATCAGATAAAGGAGGAGAATTCACCTTTGACAGATTTTATGAGTATTGCAAAGAACATGGGATAAAGAGACAACTAAGTGCACCTAGAACCCCTCAACAGAATGGAATTGTAGAAAGAAGAAATAGGATCATACTTGACACAACGCGCACCATCATGATTGAAGGAAAGGTCACACACACCTATTGGAGAGATGCGGTCAATACTGCAGTCTATACTATCAATAGAATTCAATTAAGGTCAGGTGTAGATAAGACACCTTATGAGCTATGGTTTGGGAATATACCTATAGTAAAATACTTCAGAATCTTTGGAAGCAAGTGCTACATCAAGAGAGATGAAGCTATTGGAAAGTTTTATGCAAGAAGTGATGAAGGTATTTTTCTTGGTTACTCTACTAAAATAAAAGCTTATAGATGTTTTAACTTAAGATTGAAGAAAATTATTGAAAATGGACATGTAAAGATTGATGAGAAGTTTATGATTCAAGAGAGATATCATGATTATGCACCTATGATTGAAGAAGAACCTAGACCTACCACTAGAGAAACAATTGTTGAAGAAATGTTTGACATCATTAATGTATTATTCAATGGCCCTGAAACAAGTGAAGAAGAATCATAAAAGACAGATGAGAGAGTCACACCTAATGTTCCTAAATTCACATCTAGATACCATTCAAAAGAAGATATAATTGGAGATCAGAACATCAAGGTCATGACAAGATCAAAGGCAAAAATTTCCATAGTTGATGAAGCAATATGTTTACTTTCACAAATTGAACTCTTAAGTGATAAGAATGTGATTAGAACCAAGTGGATATTCAGAAACAAGATGAATGAAGATGGAACCATAGTAAGAAACAAAGAAAGACTAGTATGTAAAGGATATGGGCAAAGAGAAGGAATTGATTATTCTGGTACATTTGCCCCTGTAAGAAGATTGGAAGCCATAAAGTTATTTCTAGCCTATGCTACATTTAAAGACTTTAAAGTATATCATATGGATGTCAAGTCAGCATTCCTGAATGGAAAGTTGAAGGAAGAAGTATACATAGAACAGCCTGAAGGATTTACCTTATTAGACAGACCTGATATGGTATGCAGATTGAAGAAAGCCCTATATGGACTTAAGTAAGCCCCTAGCATGGTATGAAAGATTAGATGGTTACTTGACTAAGATTGGATTCAAGAAAGGAGTAGATTGTAACTTATTCATAAGAGAGAGACCCGATGGACAATTACTAGTTTCTATATTTGTTGATGACAAAATTTTTGGTGGTAATGAAAAGCTTAGTGCAGAAGTTTCTAAAGAGATGTGGAGTGAATTTGAAATGAGCATGATTGGACCTATCAAGTACTTTTTGGGACTGAATGTGCAGCAGATAAACAAATGTATTTTCATTAATCATACTAAGTATGTGAAAGAGATATTGAAGAAGTTCAAGATGGATGATTGCAAGCCAGTAAGTACCCCTATGATAACAGGATGCAAGCTTTCAAAAGAAGATGATTCAACAACAATAGACATAACCCTATATAAGTCTATGATTGGTAAACTCATATATCTTACTCAATCTAGACCTGATATTTCTAATGCAGTTGGTATAGCTGGAAGATTTGCAACAGAACCTAAAAAAAGTCATCTTATGGTAGTAAAGAGGATATTTAGATATTTGAAGGGAACTATAGACTATGGTTTATGGTATCCTAATTTAGAAAATGTAGAACTTCATGTGTATACAGATGCAGATTGGGCAGGATGCGTGGATGATAGAATTAGTACCTCAGGAGGAGCATTATTTCTTGGAGATAGACTTGTTACTTGGACAAGAAAGAAGCGTAATTATATTTCTCAGTCCACATCAGAAGCAGAGTATGTAGCAGCTGTATGGTGAAAATGTGACCACACTTCTATGAATCTTTACATGCAAGAAAACTCAACAATGAGCCCTCACAAATCGATCCATAGCTCTCTATGCATGGAGTTGCAAGATTTGTAAAATTGCTCTCAGCTAGAGCTATAAACTCATGACCTTGCTAGTTAACCACACCATGAGAGATTCACAATGAAAACAAGGGCAAGAATGCCAACATCTCCAATGAAATCAATATGGATGCAATGCAATGCAAATCTATATGACAATGCAAGTTAATCTATTGCATAAAAAGAAATCTAAGCTAATATGCCATGATAATGCAACTAAGAAAAGAAATATGCAACTACAATGAAATGCAATAACAAGTCTTCAAATCTTGGATGTAGAATGTCTTCAAAGAGCTCCAAAATGACCTAGAAAACCTGCAGCATAACATTAGCATAAAAACTTAAGATGTGAAAATGAGGAAGAGAGCTCTTCTTTTATAGAGAATGAGATGAAAATGGACCATTGATACTAAGAGGCAAAAGACTTAATCAACGGTGGAGAAAAATAGAAGCTTGATCCTTGTGCACAAATATCCTCCAATAGGAAAATAGGAGTTGACTTTATGTCCATATGAGACAAAAAGTGTTTTTTCTCTTTTTATAAAATAAGAATAATGCTTTATTTGTGCAACATAGGATAAGAAGAAAAGTGGGGATTTTTTATTTAAATAAAAGGGGAGGAAATTCCTTTTAATTAAATAAAGGCTTAGGATAAAGTGATTTTATTATTTAATTAAAATAGATTTTTAATTAATTAAAAGGAGCATGTTCTCTTAATTAAATAAGATTTTTATTTTTATTTTTTTCTCTTTTAAATTAAATAAGGCTCAAACCTTAGGAAATATCGAATTGATTATCATTTGATCAAGGAAATTGATATAATTGATATTGTTGATATTTGAAAATATTGATTCAAGGATTTGACAAATTGCTGAATGGGGGCCCAAAGTCTAGGCGACCATTTTAGGGTGCATACAATTGCCCCTCTTTGACTAATATGTGATCATTTCGGGAACACATGCAGTCAAAGAAGAATTGAAATGTGAGATCGATTTGGGATCACAAAACAACCCAGATGTGTGTTCGACAGATGGGAACACATCAGGACAAGCATAAACAACAGCTGAAAGACAAGACCAACACCGTCGCTGCTAGGTGCAAATCAAGCCTTAGACAAAACTATCGCCATCGCTACTAGGCAATAATCAAGTCTAAAAAATAGGAGATAAAAATTGAAAGATAAAATCACCACCGTCGCTGCTAGGTGATAATCAAGTCTAAAAATAAAAATCTCAAGCTGAACTGAATGATAAAGCTGAATCAAAGATTAAAGCTGATAGGTACTGCCCCCTCAGAATCAAAATCAAAATTAGATAGAGGAGAACAACAAATTGATAAACCTGATCAAGTCACAATAAATCATAATCGAAGGATGGAGCATGATAGGATAACCATCAAACAGTGAAGATATGCCCCAAGTTGATGAGGTTTGACTGAAAAAGATATAGGATAAAGATTAAGTCAAACCTCAGAGAGAGGAAGCGAAAGGGGTGAATGAAAGACTAGAAGTTTGGAAGACATGGAAAGGAAGAAATTCCATCAAAGATCGAAGAATTATGCCTCAAAAGGTCAGTCATCTATGTAGAAGAATGAGAAAACTTGGAAACGCGACTCAGATTTCAATTTTGAGTCCGAAAATGGATAGAAAATGATGACATGAAAGACCAGAAATGAAAGATATGATCAAGAAGAATCAGAAAATGTGCACAGTTGACCAAGTAGTCCGTAGATGATAAAAAAGAGAGCTCTCTCCATATGCAAGATGCAAAAACTAAACTATGATGAACCTAAGAATGCAAGCTACTATGAAAGTGGTTGACTTGCAAGGTCACAACGCTTATAAAAATCTAATTATCATCATCGAGCTTTATTGGTAGCGTCGTAAGATCATACAATGCACACTAGCATAACTATGTGGATATGAATATGATCTTTATCAGATAGAAATGTGGAAATCCCACCTAGGCATCAAAGACATGGAGGTCAAGATGACTAATGCAATGAGATTACCTAAGTTTGATATGGCGAGATTATGCTTGTATCAAGACACATGAAAGTCAAGATAACTAGAAGCATGCACTCGCAAAATAGTCAAGGATAATACCTTGTCAATCCATAGTGTCAAGTAAGACCATCATAAATGCTCATGACAGTTAGGATCAACAAAATATACCCACAAGAAGATAAAGAAATAAAACATGTTCTCATACCCTCAGTCTTCTAGCTATGCATCATCGAAAACTTCTCAGGGAGAGACCACTCATCAAATAAATCCTCATAGACAACACACAAAGAAAAATAAAGTCAACATATCTCAAGCGAGTTGATTGTTTAAGTGCGTGTGTGTTGGTCATAGAGTCAGACTCTGGTTATCGCATCTGCAAATGAGAAGTGTCGCATCATACTAGACTGTAGGGTAAGACATTTGATAAGTGTTAAGAAACACTCGACACAAGGGTAGTGTTGAAAAACACTGTTTGGGTTGGTGTTGAAAAACACCTGTTTGTGAAATGCCCCAAGAGACAAATGCACCTAAAGGACCAATGCTAACAGTTATGCCCCCTAGATAAAGATAAAGACCAATTCCAGACCAAGTCAAATAAGGTCAAGGCATGATGGAAAGAGGCTCAGTGTCGAGGATGCATGCTAACAAATAGGGGTGCAAAGGCCTCAAGTAGCGCCTGTTTCCAGGTTTTCACCACTTGGATTTTTATTGCAATTTTTCTCTTCTTCTTTTTTTTTTCATTTTTTGCTACCAAGGCGCCTGTTTCCAGGTTTCCACCAAGGCACTTTTTCTTCTTTTTTTTTATTTTTGTTTTTAAATTATTATTTTTTGTATTTTTTCAGGACTTTTAATGCTTTTTAAGATTTTTTTAGCATCATATATCAATTTTTTTGGTATTTTTTCAGGATCATATAAGATATGTACAAAGAATGCCCCTAGACAGAATGGGCATCAAGGATAGAACTTCTTTAGGTGCAAAATGTTGATGGGCTCAGGGAGCTGTTCTCCATCTTCATTCGACAGTAAATATTCACCTGTACCAAAAGCTGCTATAATAATGTATGGTCCAAGCCAATTAGGTTCGAACTTGCCCTTTTGTTCTCTGTTTTGTTGATTCTTATGGTTCTCTCTCAAAACAAGATCACCTATCTGGAATTCCCTAGGGCGAACCTTCTTGTTGAATGCTTTGGACATACGCTTCTGATATACTCTCATGTGATCAAAGGAAGCCTTACGCTTCTCATCTAGAAGTTCTAGTTCTTGTAACCTCATGGCACAGTAATCCTCATCTATAATCAAACCTTTGAGAGAGATTCTAAGTGAAGTTATCTCTACTTCTAAAGGCAACACTGCTTCAGCGCCATAGGTAAGAGCAAAAGGAGTAGCTCCTGTAGGTGTAAGAATGCTAGTTCTATAGGCCCATAGTGCTAGATTGATTTGTAAGTGCCAATCCCTACCATTCTTGTGTACTGTTCTATGAAGGATTTGAAGAATGGTTTTATTAGAGGCTTCTGCTTGTCCATTTCCCTGTGGAAAATAGATAGAGGACAAATGCTGTTTGATTTTAAACTTTTTGCATAAATACTTTAGGTCCTTGTTCTTGAATTGTCCTCCATTATTAGTAATAATCTCAGAAGGCACTCCAAATCGGCAAATAATATGATTCAGGATAAAGAGTGAAACTGTTTTGCCTGAGGCAACAGAAAGAGGGACTACCTCTACCCATTTTGTGAAATAATCAGTAGTTGTGATGATAAACTTATGTCCACCTGATGAGTTGGGGTGAATTTTTCCAACAAGGTCAAAGGCCCAGCGCTGAAATGGCCAATGAGAAATGGAAGGAATTAGCTCCCTACTTGGCGCATGAATCAGGTTTCCATGTTTTTGACATTTCTCACAAGATTTAGAGAAAGCTACTGCATCAGTTTGCATTGTGGGCCAGTAATACCCCACCTTAAGCAACCTTCGGGCCATGGAAAGACCATTAGAATGTCCACCACAAATGCCCTCGTGGATGTCTACTAACGCTTGGTTGGAT
This sequence comes from Chamaecyparis obtusa, assembly GCA_027943335.1. Classification (NCBI taxonomy): domain Eukaryota; kingdom Viridiplantae; phylum Streptophyta; class Pinopsida; order Cupressales; family Cupressaceae; genus Chamaecyparis; species Chamaecyparis obtusa. The sequence goes on along the minus strand of BSBK01000508.1, from coordinate 1,429,536 downwards.
TCCTCCTTTTCCAAGCACCTAAGAAGTGTCCCATCTAAACCCCTCCTATATAAATCACCAGAGATAAGGGTGTGGCAAGAGGCGTTACAGATGAGGTTTCAGCATTCAGAATGGTTGAAAGTGTTAGAGATGATGCCATCGCGTAGATATGAATAGATAGCACCATAGCGGAAAGAATCATGTGTGACAAGGGTACAAATGACATTGCTTTCAAATGAGTCAAATATGGGGTGCTATAGCTCTTCCACCAGGAATTCAAATCTAGATTCATGTTGTTCCAACTGTAGGAGTGAAGCTAATGTAGCCATAGCATCTGCAGCTTTGTTTTTTGCTCTAGGGATCTGTTGAAATGTCACAAAGGTAAAGTAACGTCTCAATGAATCAACCATCTTTTTGTAAGGTATCAATTTATCATCTTTGGTTTGATACTCCTTATTGACTTGGTTGATAATTAATTGTGAATCCCCAAAGACATGCAACTCTGTTATGTTCCATTCTATAGCTAGTTTCAATCCATTGGTTAATGCTTCATATTCTGCAATATTGTTTGTACATGGAAATAAAAGTTTGTAGGATTTTGGTAAATTATACCCATGAGGAGAAACAAACAATACTCCCACACCTGATCCATTTTTCATGTTGGAACCATCAAAGAACATCTTCCAAGTGCGAGTAGTCATGTATAGAATGTGTTCATCTGGGAACTCTACCTGAATAGGCACACTATCCTTAACTGGAAAATCAGCTAACTGATCAGCAATAGCTTTCCCTTTTATGGCCTTTCTCTCAATGTACTCTATATCAAACTTAGATAAAACCATCATCCACTTAGCAAGTCTACCTGTGAGGGCAGCCTTACTAAGAAAGTACTTAAGAGGATCAATTTTTGCAACCAAATGTATAGTATGAGCAAGCATATAGTGTCGCAACTTTTGGGAAGCAAACACTACGGCAAGACAAGACTTCTCAATGTTATTATAATTGATCTCATAAGATACTAGAGTACGACTGATGTAGTATATGGCCCTTTCTTTCCTAGTGTCATCTAATTGAGCCAACAATGTCCCCAAGGAAGACTCTATTGCTGAAATGTACAAAATCAATGGTTTCCCTGGAATAGGAGGCATCAAAATTGGAGGATTAGCCAAATACTATTTTATTTGATCAAGGCTCTTTTGGCAATCCTCATTCCACACACATGTGACTCCCTTATGCAATGTTTTATTGAAAGGTTGTGCTCTATCTGCAAGTTGTGAAATAAACCTCCGTATAGATTGGAGTCATCCTTGAAGACTTCTCATTTGATTTATGTTCTTTGGAGGTGGCATATCTAAGATAGCTTGGACCTTTTCAAGATCAACCTCTATTCCTTTTGCTGAAATTATGAATCCTAGAAGTTTACTGGAGGTAACTCCAAATGCACACTTTTTTGGATTCAATCTAAGTTGAAACTGTTCCATGCGATCTAGAATCACTTCCAAATCATCGAGGTGTGTATCCCATTTCCTAGATTTAGCCAAGGTATCATCCACATAATCTTCCATGTTCTTATGCATCATATCATGAAAAATTGTGGTCATAGCTCATTGGTATGTTGCTCCTGCATTCTTTAGGACAAATGGCATGATGTTCCAACAATAGGTTCCCCACGCACATGTGAAAGCTATTTTCTCTTGATCTTCAGGAGCTATTTTTATCTAGTTATATCCGGAAAACCCATCCATTAAGGAGTATATCTCATAACCCGCTGTCATATCCAGTATCATGTCTATGTTTGGGAATGGAAAGTCATCCTTTGGGAATTCTTTGTTGAGGTCTCTGAAGTTTGTGCAAATGCAAATGGACCCATCATGTTTTGAAACAAGCATTTTCCTCAACCTTTGTTTGATTGGTTTTATTTCTGGAGCTATAGATAGATGATGCATAATAAGATCAGTGTCAAGCCCTGGCATATCGGAATATGTCCAAGCAAAAGTTGATTTTCTTCTTTTGAAAAAACTTTGTATATGCCTCTTTTTCTTCAACTGATAGAGACTGAGCTAGGTGCACTATTTGGGGAGCCTCTTCTGTATTCAAACTCACTAGTTGTGTGGGCTCAATGAGAACTGATGACCTGTCTTGGAAGTGACTTGGCAAGTTATTAAGTACCCCATCCTTAGGCACCTCAAAGAGGTTTTCACCCTCGGATACATCATTTATTTTTACTATTTTGGGTTCTGACACCGCCACAAAGTGGTTTTCACCATCAGACCTTTTTCTTTTTTTCTTTTTCTTTTATTTTTAGACTGAGGTACTTAATCTCATGCTCTGTCATACTTGTTGTTGGTTCACTGGTGGAAGAGACTATGGGTTCAAGAGCATTTAGATAACAGGCAATTTCATAGTCATTCTGAAAGTTTAAGAGCTGAGGCTCTTGGTAACATTGAGACCAATCAATTAGGTGGAAATGAACAAGGGGTAGGTCAATGACCAGTTCAACATTGTGTATGTGGAAGGTGTTATCTCTGGCGACCATACAATTGGGATTCATCAAGTCTCCTTCTAAGATACCCGAATCAGGATTTGTCCTACCAAACAAAGCGTCGTCCATTAAGGCAATTCGAGGAGTCCAATCCTCTAGTCCTACACTAGGCTCGTTGGTCACATCAGGTTGAGTACTATAAGTATGGACAACATCCATGTCCAAATCAATTGTTTCATCTGAAAGTGAGTCCCATTCGAACTCATGTGAGTCTATCTCTGAATCATTATTTGGGCCTCGTGATGTAGAAGCCTCAAGGTTAGGAAAGGTTTCCCTTTCTCTAGCACTAGCATTGTTACTATCTGTCGCAGCTAGGATAGCAACACTTTCCATTGTCAATCTAGCATTCATATAGTCACTATCCGTCACAGCTGGGATAGTAGGACTATCAATTGTCAAATCTTTTGAATCTCCCCAAAGGAGATTTGTTGAAGGCACCCAATTATCAAACATGTCTTGTTGATTAGAGAGATTAGGTGTGTAGTCTGAGTCATTGTCACTGTCCGTCGCAGCTAAGACTGGGACACTTTTCTATTTCTTATTTGCAAAACCTAAGCCAACTGTTGACTTATTCCTTTGTCCAAAAAGGGCATGGTTAAGAGGTTCAGCTTTGGCATCCAACCGATGACTAAGGGGACCATGTCCTGGATAACCCATATTCTTGACTAATGTATACCCTCTCCCATAAGCTCGAGGGGAAGGTGCAAAATCCTCATTATGTTAGTATTTCTCCTCTCAGTAAATCCAGTCCCTAACGGCAACCTCTTCTTTTTCCTCTTGAATTAGAATTGAGGATTCGACAAACTTGTCGAACAATGTCATGGCTGAAGATGAGGGTTTCATATCTTGAGAAGGTTTGCCATAAGACCTAGGGGAAATTGGCAATTTTGTGAATGAATCAATTTTGTAATCCCCCATGCCAAGATCCATGGCTTTGAATTTGTCTTTGCATTTTTCAAATGTAGTATCCAAAGTGTTAGCCTCCCTATTCAAAGGAATGTGAGACTCTGCTGAAATTGTGTTGACTGACAATGTGCTATCCCCGGGTATGCAAACTTCTACTCCATTGTAAGGGAACTTCACACACTGATGATAAGTAGATGGGACTGCTTGCATCTCATGTATCCAAGGTCTACCCAACAAAATATTGTAAGCCAAAGGACCGGCATCAACAATCTAAAACAAAATATCTTTCTCTACAGGACCAATTCGGATAGGAAGAATAGCCAATCCTTTAGAACTATGTTCTGATTCAACATAAGCCTTGATAATTATCTTCTTCCTTGTGTCAATGACTTCTTCTGAATAACCCAAGGCCTTCAATAAGCTCAAAGAAAAAATATTAAGCCCAACACCCCCATCTATCAACACGCGCCTGACACGGGTCTTGTGGATCATAACCTCTATATGAAGAGCCAAATTGTGTGGGTGGCTTAATGACTTGTCATCTTCTTCTGAGAATGTAAGGTAGTGAGGGCTAGCCAAGTGGTTGACCATATTCTGGAATTGATCTACATCTATATCATTAGGGACATTAGCCACTCGCAAGGCATCCTCAAGGACACGCTTATGCTTAGGGGACAATTCCAAAAGCTCAAAGATTTAAATCTGCACTGGTGTACGTTGTAATTGGTCAACAAGATTATAATTCAACTCAGGACCAACAACAGATTTAGGAAGAACACCTTTTGACACTGGCTGCTTAGCCTTGTTAGAGTTAGGACCTCTAATAACAATGGGAGCTTGAGACTGACTCCTAGTGACTGCATTGAGGGGTTGAGACATCCTTCGTGAGTGAGGACCTCTTAGTACCACAACAAGTCCTTCATCAGGCATAGGAGTTGAATCCACATCATATCCATAAGGGTCTTTCCTTCTCATCATGTTGACATTATCATCAACAACTTCAAGCATATTAATAACATTTTCAGCATTTTTGTAGGTGTAGTTGATAGTAGCCTTGCCGTTCTTGTTGTTAGAATTCTCTCCTTTCTCATATTTGGGCAAGGGTTCTTTAAAAGCTTTATGATCCGCATTAGTGGTTAAACCATCAACTTGTAATCTTCCGCTTTCAATAAGATCTTGGACAAGATGCTTAAGTTTAAAAAAAATTTCTATATCATGTCCAATTCCATTGTGAAAGACACAGAAAGCCTTCTCATCCCACCGATGAGGTTTAGGATCTAGTATGCGAAACTTTGTAGGATCTTGAGGTTGTGCCAAATTATGAGCAATTAATGTCTTGAAAATGTCTGCATAGGAGTCCCCAAGTTTGGTAAATTGTCTCTTTTCTATTTTAGGTCTCCCTTGATACTTGGGTTTATTTTCTTGTTGTGCTGAAGATGTTTGCAACTTCATGGCTTGGACTGCATTAGAGAGATTAAGAACTCCTTCATTCTTAGGTTGTGATGAGTCAACAACTCCGTCATTGACAACTTGCTTATTCTTATTCCAATAAGAGTTCTTTTTGTCCTTATTACCATTATTATTGTTGTTTTGGCCATTGTTGTTATTAGTTATTTTGGCCAAAATTCCTTGTTCTTTTAGGACATCCTCTATGTGACACACCACTTCTACCGTGGTATCAAAAGAATTAAATGGGATCTTCCTTACTTCATACCTTAATTCCGGTACCAAGTTGCTCACAATGATGTCTATTCTTTCCTCCTCTGGAATTGTCCTAGGATACTTCGAGCACAACTGTCTCCATCTTTTCAAGGTGACAAAAGGTTCTCCTTGATTTTGTTTGAGTTTGCACAAATCAAGCATGGTGACCGACCTTGATAAGTTGTAAGCAAAATGTTGAACAAATCTTTCCACAAGCTCTCTAAATGTCTTAACTGGAGGAGTAAGGTTAGTAAACCACTCCATGGCTTGACCCTTGAGACTCCTTGGAAATAATCTCATCAAGTAGGAGTCTTCATGGTGAAAAGAAAAGCTCATTATGTAGAACTGTCTAACATGGTCATGAGGGTCACCAACGCCATCATATTTGTCATAGGTTGGAAACTCAACTTTCTTAAGAAACTCAACCAACACCACACTCTTGTCAATAGGATTGGGACATATAGAATCCAAGTTGAAAGTACTCTTAGGAGCCCTCATGTTGTCCACATCTCTTTGCAATTGTTTGATCACTTCATTTGTGGATGGGTCTTGCTTCTTTACCTTTCTATCCACATCAAAATCAAAGGGAACTCTTGCACCCTTATTAATTAGACTTTCTAAGAATTGATCTTTATTCTATTCCACATACCTTTCGACGTAGGCTTGAAACAAAGGTTCTTGTTGAATAGCCATGAAGTTTATATGATCAAAGTTGGCATAAATTCCTCCATGTTGTGAGCCATGATGTGCTCATTGGGAGGGTTGCTTTGAAAGTCTAGGAGGTGACTGTCTCCTATGGTGATCATATCTTGAAGTCCTTCTACCTCTAGGACTTGGGGATCTTGAGGGCATCCTTGACCTTCTTCTAGGACTTGGTGAGGGAGTAGACGGGGGTGAGTGGGTCCCACTATTAGTACCCCTCCCATTGAATCGATTTTGGAGTTGTTGTGCATAGAGTCTATCTTCTTCTTCTTGAGCGACTCTTTTCCTTATGTCCAATAATGCACGTTCCTCTTCCTCTAGTTGTCTAAATTTTTCCTTTTTAGCAGCTTGTTCATCTAGATAGGCTTGCTTCTCCCTTTCATTGCTCTTTAATCTCGTATTTGCATATCGAGAGGTATCTCTAAGTGGAGAAGGTTTCCTTGACTATCTGATTGCATTGGCTGCATTGATGTGGTGGTCACTAGACTCATTGCTTTGGTCTTCATGTTGTGACCTTGAATCTGAGTGAGTTTGTTGGTGATGTCTCTCAGCTTGTTGGTGAGCATCAAGATACCTTGTGTTGATCGGGGGTGATCGAGGTGGACTAGCATATGCAGACCCAGCAGACATCATGTTACCCCTATGCCATTGAAATATGCCATCAAGAGTCTGGTTCATTGCTTCTCTTTGTTGTCGAGTGAAGGTGTAACTCATGTCCATACTTGATGAAATGGGTGCTAAAGAGGTACTCACTTCACTAGGATTACCTTTCGGATTAAAACAAATCTCAAATTCACTCTTAGGAGATTGATAAAAAAGGGGTCCTTTTCACTTATGCTGTTGACAAGTCTTAATTGGTGGTAACTAGCTAAAGACAACAGGGGGTCACTTCCCTTGATTGACTTGGTACCTTGTTGTAATTGACATGAAAGAAAGAGATTCTTAATGATAGGGTGACCTCGCAAAGTGTCAACACTAAACTAGGATAATCAAAGTTCTTTATTGTCCAAAATGAAATGAAAAGATAGAAATAAAGGGGCTTTACCAACACTGTCAAAGAGGTGCTAAAATCAAAGGATGAATATCCTTGCACTTTTGAATCAGGAGGTTGGACTAGGCCAAAATATAATTAAAATTGATTAAATGAAAGTGATTTGGACAATAAGAGCACTAAAATTCTCCAAGAATGTAGCTAACAATTCTAGAGATAAGCTTTCTCACCAAGAATAACCTTCTAACTTGACAACTATTTCCAAAGTGGCCTTGTAAACCAATTAATGCTATTCCTAGAGGGCAAAAACTAGAGATTTAAAGTCAAAACAAGTCTCTAATGTCAGGATAGAAAATCGAGCAAGCTGTAAAAAAGTTGGGTGTTTCAACTCAAGAATTTAGTTGTTTTGTGGTTTAATCAGACACATTAACAAATTTCCAGCATTTTATCAAGCACATAAGACAACAATCAAGGATTTCAAGCAAGCAATTGTCTTCAAACAATGAGCAAGGGGCAAAGCAACCTTGCACATGAACAAGTATAGTGACTTAGTATTTCTACTCCTTAAAGGTTCTACTTGTGTATGTTCTTGACAATGTTTTAGCAGACACTTAGAACACAACAACACCTTATCAAGTTGTCTACAAGGATATACATGGCTTTCTAAAAGGAGTCCTCGATATACGCAAGGTACGTGAGGCCCAAATCTGTAGATGAGAAGAATCCAAAATCACACAGCCGGGGGGAGATGGTAACCCAAATCTCCTCCTTCACTTCTCAAAAGTATAAAGTTCTTTGAGACTTAGCCAAGAGTGATATCAAACTCAATTTCCAAGAGAGGTGTCTTTGGATTCACCTCTCAATATTTATACTCTGCCAAAACATAGGAGTTAAAGTCATCCCTTGAGGTGGTGTGTCCCCAAGCAGGCCTTCTAGAAATAAAAACTAAGTAATTCACTATCAAAAGTATTTAGAGCACTAAAGGTGGAACACTTAACTCTTCAAGTAAATGCGAAGTGAGTCCAAAAGTGGGACACTTAACCCTTCAAGTGAATGTGAAGCGAGTCCAAAAGTGGAACATTTAACCCTTTAAGATAATGTGAAGCGAGTCCAAAAGTGGAACATTTAATCCTTTAAGAAAATGTGAAGCGAGTCCAAAAGTGGAACATTTATTCCTTCAAGAGAATGTGAAGTGAGTCCAAAAGTGGAACATTTAACCCTTCAAGAGAATGTGAAGTGAGTCCAAAAAGTGGAACACTTAACCCTTCACACAAACTCAAAGTGAGTCCAAAAGTGGAACATTTAACTCTTCACACCAACTCAAAGTGAGTCCAAAAGTGGAACATTTAACTCTTCACACCAACTCAAAGTGAGTCCAAAAGTGGAACATTTAACTCTTCACACCAACTCAAAGTGAGTCCAAAAGTGGAACATTTAACTCCTCACATCAACTCAAAGTGAGCCCAAAAGTGGAACATTGAACTCCTCACATCAACTCAAAGTGAGTCCACACCTTAGAAAACAAGTGAGTTCCAAAAAGCACAAAAGGGTTGCCTAGTGGAGCAATTAACGCTTCTTTCTTGTAGACCCCTCCCCTTTAATGTGGCGCTGATCTTGCAACCATAGGGTAGAAACAAGGGGGTGGTGGATTAGCGAGTCCAATAACCCAAGATAGCAATCTAGATCAATCACAAGTAATCTAAGACTACTAATCAATACTACTCACAAATGAAAAAGGGTTGAACAATGAAATATTTAACTTTCCAAGTAAACATAGAGTGAGTCCACAAAGTGGTGCATTTAACTCCCTATATAAACAAGGAATGAATCCATGCCCTCAATCACTCAATGAGATATTTGATATTGGAACCAAGAATTACTTAAGGTTTAAACACAAGCATTCACTTACACAAACTTGTATGAAAGCAAATCTATGTTCATTCATTTCTCATTAAGAGCATCAATTGAAATGTGTTTTATGAAAGCATATAAAATACTCAAGCCAAACACATGAGAGGTTCAATTTTAATCCCAAAATCCAAATGTTGTAGAGATGGAACAAAGTACCTCAAGTCCAACGCTTTGTTTTAAGCATTTTCCATGAAAGCAAGAGCACCTTCAAATGAACAAGACAAGAAAACAAGCAAACAAGATATGCAATGTATATCCAACTTATGCAAACCCTAGGGTTAGATCTAAAAATCAATTGTTAAGAGCAATGATAACCAGCAAATAATCCAAATGATAACTCATATCATGCAATGAACAATGAAAAATAAGTGCATATCCATCACAAAATTTTATTTTTTTTGCATTTGACCTAGTCAACAAGATCTAATTTTTACCACATAAATTCGGACCCTAAACCCAAAATGCAGAAAAGAGACCTTTGTCAAAAAACAAAGAGCTTTCCAAAAATGTAAAAATTTTAGAAAAATCTCTTCATTTGTACCCTAAAGACCCATTTTACCAAAATAGACTAGTTTTTATAAATTGACCAAATGAGCTATGATATGATTTCTAAATTAAAAACACAGTGAATGGACCCCCTATAGAATTTCAAGACCTTTCCAGAAATGTAAATTTTTTAAAAAAATACACTGATTTGCGCCAAAAATCAAATTTTTATGAAAAATCATGAAAAAATCATAAAAAATACAAATTACCTCCGAAAATTTTGAATTTTTTTTTGGAGCTTCTCTGAATCAAATCTTTCAAATCTAAGGTTTTTTTTGTCTCCAAACAAATCTGCACAAGGGTTAGCTCCAAAAATAATCAAAACTAGCATGCAAGAGGTGGGTTTCCCCACGGTGGGTGCCAAAAATTTATGGTGAAAATGTGACCACACTTCTATGAATCTTTACATGCAAGAAAACTCAACAATGAGCCTTCACAAATCGATCCATAGCTCTCTATGTATGGAGTTGCAAGATTTGTAAAATTGCTCTCAGCTAGAGCTATAAACTCATGACCTTGCTAATCAACCACACAATGAGAGATTCACAATGAAAACAAGGGCAAGAATGTCAATATCTCCAATGAAATCAATATGGATGCAATGCAATGCAAATCTATATGACAATGCAAGTTAATCTATTGCATAAAAAGAAATTTAAGCTAATATGCCATGATAATGCAACTAAGAAAGGAAATATGCAACTACAATGAAATGCAATAACAAGTCTTCAAAGCTTGGATGTAGAATGTCTTCAAAGAACTCCAAAATGACTTAGAAAACTTGCAGCATAACATTAGCATAAAAACTTAAGATGTGAAAATGAAGAAGAGAGCTCTTCTTTTATAGAGAATGAGATGAAAATGGACCATTGAGATTAAGAGGCAAAAGACTTAATCAACGGTGGAGAAAAATAGAAGCTTGATCCTTGTGCACAAATATCCTCCAATAGGAAAATAGGAGTTGACTTTATGTCCATATGAGACAAAAAGTGTTTTTTTTCTTTTTATAAAATAAGAATAATGCTTTATTTGTGCAACATAGGATAAGAAGAAAAGTGGGGATTTTTTATTTAAATAAAAGGGGAGAAAATTCCTTTTAATTAAATAAAGGCTTAGGATAAAGTGATTTTATTATTTAATTAAAATAGATTTTTAATTAATTAAAAGGAGCATGTTCTCTTAATTAAATAAGATTTTTATTTTTATTTTTTTCTCTTTTAAATTAAATAAGGCTCAAACCTTAGGAAATATTGAATTGATTATCATTTGATTAAGGAAATTGATATAATTGATATTGTTGATATTTGAAAATATTGATTCAGGGATTTGACAAATTGCTGAATGGGGGCCCAAAGTCTAGGCGACCATTTTAGGGTGCATATAGCAGCAACATTAAATGTTCTACAATTGTTTGGATCAAGTAGATGATAAAAGATTTTGGAATTTAGATTTATTATCCTATTGTTATTCATTGTGATAACACTAGAACTATCAATATGTCAAAAAACCTTGTGATGCATGCAAAGACAAAACACATTGAGATAAAATATCACTTCCTAAGAGAGAAAGTTGTAGAGAAAGAAGTAAAATTGGACTATGTGAGCACAAAAGAATAGCTAGAAGACATATTCACAAATCCTTTACCTAAGGATACATTTGAGTATCTTAGGGAGAAGATGAGAGTAATTCCCTTCCCTAAATTTGATTAGAGTTTGCAGGAGTGCATCAGTCCTCAGTGACTGATGAATGGTTGACTACTCTACTTCAGGAGTAGTACTAGTGCTTTTTTTTTTTGGCGCCCTTTTCCATTGATGTCAAAGGGGGAGTGAGTATGTAGTCATGAAAAACAAAATATTTATTTTATTCTAGAAAAGGGGAGTGATTATTTAGCAAGAAGAAACAAAACAGTAAGGAGGAGCATACAGTAAGAGGATACAACAACAAATATTCAAAGTATTCAACAGTAGATGGAGTATTCATCATTGGGGGATTTATGTTGAGGAAATGGGGAATGTTATAAAATAATTATACATTTGGATTGGTGGTGTTTTTTATTCCATATGTTGCCATCAATGCCAAAGGGGGAGATTGTTGGAGATTTTCCAGTAAGCCAGTGTTGATTGTATGTTTATCATTGATGACAACATATGGTAAGCAACATGTGTGGAATCCTGATGGAGAGAGCCTTGAGCATATGGTTCCTAAATATGTTATCAACATGATATCATAGACGCAGAGGTTGATTCAGAGTGAAGAAAATAATACAGTTGTTTGTATCGATAGTGTTCCTAACAGGTCCCAGGAAGAGTTCTATATGTGATTTGCAGTATAGTTGTGCTAGAGCCTTGCAAATTTATATTTATGTTGTAGATTATTGAAGCTATGTTCATGGAGGCAGAGTTAGTTGTGCAGTACAAATTGATTTATGATGTTTCCAGTTGACAGTCACAGTTTCCTGAGTTTATCTGATGGAGATGACATTGTTTATATTGTTGTAGCAGTTGCGCCTATCATTTTGATATGCGTGTTTGGATTCATGTTTAGAGAAGAGTCAAGAATGTTTGGTTAAGAGCGCATAACGTATTTCAACATGAGAAGAAAGTATTGGTTAATTTAGTGGAGCTAACAGTGTGAAGCGACGCTTCTACTCATATGGAGTTATGTGGTCTTAATTCATGGTGCGTGCTTAGTATAGCCATTGGAGATGTTGTTGGAGAGTTATATTGTTTCTCTAATATGATTTCAAGGAAGTTCTAATAGGCTGACTTAATTATATGATTTGGAGAAAGATACTTATAGTTGGTCAGTTGTGTTCTCTAAGTATGGAAGATAGTTGAAAGATAAGAGCATAGTAGAAGGTGTGAAGTATTGAGCCATCAGTAGAAGGTCTATGTGACAAATAAGAGAGTGTATGCTATTCATTGGAACTAATCCAGATAGCAGGTCTAACTCGTAATTCACCAAGATCCAGATATAGTTGGTATCTGTTAACTAGAAGGTTGTAGCCTTCACCCCTTTGAGCAGTGTGCTCCCGGACAATGTGTCCTCACCCCTAACATGATTAATTATAAAAGGACTCCTAACAGGGTCCGACCTTTGACCAGGTCACTGTACTTAATGCATTGTAAAGATCAACTCCCAATAGGGTTGTAAGATCTTCTAACAGGGACCATTATACTCTAGTGTAGTTTATAGTGGGTGTTAATTCCCACTAGAGTTTTTACCTATTTGGGTTTCCCTGTAAACAAAATTGTGGTGTTGTGTTAAGTGTTCTCATATTGTGTTTTGTGCTTAATGTTCTTCTATACTTAATTGGATAAATAATTGAATATTGTAGATAACTGATTCATCCCCCCCCCTCTCAATTATCTCTTAGGACCATTCCTAACATTAAGGCCTTGTCAAGATAGAAAAAAAATGGTTTTGTATTCTATTCACATGTGAAATTTTATCCACAACATGGGAAAAGGGGAGACGAAGGCATGGTAATGGATGGATGAAGAATGATAGATGCACAAGTTGAAGAGACAAGGGTGACAACTTTAGCACCAATATTTTATAAGCTCTCTAAACCAAATTATTTATTGATGAACAAATTATGGATCATGTTTACTTGCTTTATAGGATTTTCAATTTTAGCTATCTAAGCTAGAAATTTCTTCTACAAACTCTTGTTAGTATACATGTTCATCACAATCATATTCTTATTTTATCTTTCCCAATGAAAATAGTTTCCATTGTTCTCATAGGAACATGATTATGGATATATGGTTCTGTGTGTGTATTTTAAAAACAAACCTTCATAGAACCTTAATTTGACATACTTTCAAATCAAATCATTAAATCTAACTAGTTAAGAAATTCAAAACAAAAGAATTTTAGAACATTCTATGGATCTCTAATTACAAGGATTTGAGGTATGTTCTTAGCTACATTATGATCCTCAAATGAAAACCTATAACATGAGAATATGCAAAGATGGATGAAGCTATGATCTACGATGCAAATGTTTTATTAAATGATAAAAAATACTCAAAGATTGATGCAGTTCCTCCATTATGACATCACTAGCTGATAATTCTAAGCTAAATGAGTTCAATTACTATGATTCTCTAATTGGATCCTATAGTGATGATTCTTGAATGCTAATGGATATGAAAATTGACTATAATGTAATTACTCTAAAATGAAGATGGATGACTTGCTCTAATTGTGCATCCTATTTATAGGATGTCTCAAGGTGCAGAGGGGTGAGTTTAAGTACAACTACAACCATAATCAAGGTGGAGTTAAGTTGAGTTTGACGATTTGTCCAATTTGAAGGGACAAGATTGATTCTCAAGACTGGATGGTTAGGATAGCAAAGCTTATTAGCAATCCATGTGCACATTTTCCTACTCTCTCATTGGTTGATTTAATTTTTTCATGTAGTGGTAGGTGAGAGATTTTAGGAGTAATTAATTCAAAAGAATCAATTTAATTAGCTATGTATGATTATTGAAAAGAATGAGAATCAATAGCTTAAAGCTTTCAATCTCATTGAATTTCATTTGATCAAGCTCAAAATTATCAAATCTAGAGTGGTTTCATCACTCTATATCAAACCTGTCTCTAAATCGGCATCATCTATTCTTTGAATCCATGCGTTGCTCACACATCGATTCAAAAAGGGGCAAATATAATCATCCTAAAATGGGTAATGGAACCAAAGGCCCTATTTTCCCTAATTCATGACTAAGTCCATGATTATGCTAGTTTGATTATCTGATTAATGACATAATTCATCAAAATCATTGAAAATTATAAGCAAGCATCAAATCATTATTAATTGATCAAGAATCCAATTAATTATCTTTAGCATGAATTAATTAAATCAATCCCACTTAAATACATGGTTAAAGTAATTAATTAAAATCAAGTAATAAAACTCTAAAAATACATGTCAGCTCTCAAGGGACAACAAGGACAAATGCAACCAATCAAAATCAATCACATGGATCACTCATATGGATCAAGAGAGAGTGAATGTCATCTTCATCTTGGATCAATCTCAACAGTTGGATTCATCATATTTTCTATAAAATGAATATTTTCAAAGCTCATAATATAGATTAATTTCATTCATTCTTACATGTTATAGATTTTAATTCATTACTTAAATAACATTTTCAATTTGATAATGAATTTATGGAATTCAATATCTTAGATTCAACTCTCATGTTTAATCAATTCTATGTATTCAAATCTCTCATTCTAGAATTGTAATGTCACTGGTTAGGATCTAATTCTGAGAGTAATTCATTGATCTTAATTAGACTCTTTCTAGTTACAGATAAATATGACGCTCTTGTTAGTCTATTGTCTTGTAATTGGAACTGTTTTCTCATTATGGACTACCAAATTAATGTTATATTGAAGTGTTGTGTTGCAGCTTGCAGGTACAATATTTACACACACATTATTGGCCCCTATCTTGATGGAAACTTGACCCCATCAGTAAAATAAATCTCTATACTAACAAAAATAACCATAACCCCATTATAACCACCACAAAACACTTTACTTAGTGGGTAGAGTCACTAATGTGACTAGCAAGAAAATTTCAAAATTATCCTTAATCATATCATTTATTGATATGGTATTCCTAGTTCTATTGTTATTGATAATGACCACTCCTTTAAGAACTATGAAGTACAACCCATTTACGATAAATTCCATATCCAATACAAATTGCTAATGCTTGCTATCTTGAAGGCAATGATCAAGCTAAGGCATCAAATATAACACATAAAATTTTTCAATAAAATTATCAATGACATTGGCCATGATTGGAACTTGCACATTTACCCTAGCCTTTGGACATATCATACCAATATCTATACACCAACAAGAAATACTTCATATTTAGTAGTCTTTGGTATTGATTCCATCCTTTTGATCATGTTTGAGATTCCCTATTTATGCATATCAAATTGTAACATCTCACTGATGAGGAGTTCTATTGGATTGTATACCTGGATAAATTAGAACTTCTTGGAAAACATCAACTCACAACTCTAGATCACCTGAAGATATAATAGAGTCATGTCCAACACAACTACAACAAACATTTTGTTCACAAAGAGTTAGAATTTCATGCTTTGGTTTATAAGGAAAAGTAAAAGAACGTAAACCAAGATAAATAAAAGAATGGAATTTGAGCCAAATTAGCTAAGATATAACATCATTTCAACAAAATATGACTCGAATGTCTATAAGTTATCTACACTACATGACCAAAAGTTGGATGAACCAACAAATGACATTCATCTTAAGTGTTCACATGCTTGAGCTGCCTCTTGGTCCATAAAAAAATACAACAAAAACCAATAAAAAATATATACAAAAATATCAAATTAAAAAAAAAAGAAGTAAAAGTAACCATATTTTTTTAAAACAAAATTATAGTTCAAACAAATCAAAATAATCTAGAGAAAAATGTCATCTAGTGAAAGTTATTTTGATGGTGCCTTGGGCAAGCATTAGGTTGTAAAACTATTCATCATTGTCATGTATGATAGCCCATAGCGCTATTATCTAGATAAGTACTCTACATATTTAGGGGCAGTGAGTTTATCCATCCATCCACTTAGCATATATTCACTCATGGACCCTTATGGAAAATAATTGATTGTACCTTGATCAATGCTTCAAAAAAATCTTGAGAACAACACTTATCCTTGCTATAGGATTATGATATATACCTTTTAGTACCAATTTCCTTTGGTATTTCAAGTTTAAAGATGATGTCATATTTTTTTGACAATAAGCCTTAACATATTACACCTCTAATATTAAACAAACAAACAATGCTCACACATTAATGTCACTATATTACTTTGGTTTGGACGACCTAACTCACTATCAATATCTTGGCATCTTGAGGATGAGAGACACCTTGTTTTCATTTTATCATGATTGGTTTCATTCACATGAGACAGCTCCACAAATACATCATAGTTCCCTATCAAATGACTATATCTTTGAGGTTATGTTGATTAAAGCATTTGAGTCTTGTCTCTTATCTCTAATTTTTTTATTTCTTTGGTTTCTTTTATCTTTGTTTTATTGTTTTGAGTCAATAATTTACACATATGATGCATCAAGATCATGATCTCTTAAATAATAATGCATGACAATTGTACTGTTAAAGTTAAAAAGTGTTTCTTAAACACGTAAAACAATATACCTAAACTCAAATACGTTCAAGAAAATATCACAACCATCCATATCCATATGCATGATCTTAAGCTTCAATCCAACCATCATACATCATTCACTATCTTATCCTTGTATACCATCCCACCCCATTATTTCTATCTCTCATTTTTACTTTCCACTCATTCCTAAATCATTATATTATCCTCCTAGTCTCCATCCCTACATCACCCTACTTCTCTTTATCTTCTTCCAATCTTCATTAAATCTTTTAACATTAATTTATTCCATTATTCTCATCAATATCTAATACCTTGCATTCATATCTCCTATATTTGCAAATATTTTTTCCATCTATTTCAAGAGAAAACATGTATTCTTCCAACCCAGCCACATCCTTTCAAGAAAGTATCATCATCCCATTATTCACTTCAATCCTAAAATCAAATTGGCATTTTGAACCCAAAATCTATCCAAGCACCGAAGCATCCTTTAAATCTAATTATCTAATCAATCAATCAATCCAACTAATCAACCATTAACATTTGATGCTTATATCATTATGTCACATTCATGTCCATATCTAGTTTATGTGAATGACATTTCTTCTTATAGTCGCAACATTGTTAGGGAAACATGTATACATGTTGGCTAAAAAATTTGTAAGTCACTAAAACCACAACTTACAAAATTGTAACTTTAGGTAACGTCTCATGAGATTTCTCTCTCCTCTCATCAATATGGGAGGGTCCCTTCTTACCGTAGGTGGCTTTAATAGAGGCCTAACTGAAATTAACAAAGGGGTGGTTATTCTTAATCATTTCCTCCTTTTTTAGGAATGATTCATACACAACTACAACTTTCAACTTAACAAAAGGTATATATTGCCACGATAATACTGGTGGCTTAGTGGTTCACATAAGTACAACTCCTAAGACAATAGTTAATAATACATTGGTGGAATAACAACAAGAACCCAAAGTCTCCTGCGATTAACCCATATTTATGATTAACTAAAACAATTTACAAGGCACAAAGTCCCTTACTAATTGCTTTCTAACTTTAAATAAAACTCTTCAAACTAAAGCTCAAAGACTTTAGCTCTTAGCAATATACAACCACTATTCAACTATAGAAATATATTTTCTTGAAGCTCAATCTTCAAGAATCTAAATTGAATGCTCAAGAATTTATTAAAGACAGATAGATTGATTAATACAACATAAGAATATATAAAACAATCTCAAGCAACACACTGAAGTTGTAGATACACTAATTTTTGTAACATAATCTCATATTAACATTTAACACACTTGCCACCTCCTAATTCATTAAATAATTAATTTTACCCTAAATCCATAACTTAATCAAATTAAATTCATTAAATAAAATTTACCAGTTAATTAATTTAAACAAAATTAAAATTGAATCATTTCCCATCAAAGATTTAAATATTCAAATTTAAATATAAATCATTTCAATTAGATTAATTTAAATCGTAAATTACACCTCATGGGTTAACTATCCAATCAAAAGAATTAAATAGTTAATTTTACCCTAAATCCATTACCTAATCAAATTAAATTCATTACAAAATATTTATGATTTAGCTAATTTAAATTGAATCATTTCCCATCAAATGTTTAAATATTCAAATTTAAATATAAATCATCTTCAATTAAATTAATTTAAATCCTAAATGCACCTCATAGATTAATTATTCAATCAAAATAGTTAAATAATTAATTTTACCCTAAATCTATTACCTAATCAAATTAAATTCATTAAATAATATTTTTCATTTAGTTAATTAGTACTTGCCGGTAGGCTAAGCAAGTACTATTGCATCATTTTATGGATTGTTAAGCTTAATGAGTGATTAAAACTAATTGCATGAACCAATAACAATTTAACATATTTTATATTCTATTATAAATTTTATGTTTTTCATAGTACAAATGCAATATTTTTAACTTTATAAATTTTCAAAATTATTTCTTGAACATATGATTGGTCCATTTAGTTTGAGTCTTATTGCACAGATTTCTCAGAAAATAAATTGCCTTGCATGAATAATAACAAATACTTAGGAGATATGAATTTTTTTTATTCAATATTTATTATATATCAATAAATTTAAATTTAAAATTATATTTTATAAATTTATTTGTAGTTTATACTATTTTTAAATGTATTAAAGATCAAGAGTAACAAAATTACAAGTAGGAGGAAAACCACGGGAGGCTAGGCCTCAACCACCAAGGTCACCGAGGAGAGTATAAAAAATACATCGCTGAATAGTTTCAGATACAAAAAGCAACATAACAAAACAAAAGACAATAGAGCACTAATGCAAAATGTGGTCGACGGGGTCGACCCAATTAGTCCATCCTTTGGCCCCCTCCATCCAGATCACCTTCTTACAATCTTGGATTTGAGCAAGCATGGCAATGTGATTAGCAACAGACATCCTGATACTGTTTATCTCCTCGTGCAACATATTGAGAGCCTCTTCAAAGGACATCAGGTTGTTTGTGAGCCTTCTCCACTCATAGCTATCCTTCTTTTCATAAACAAACATAGTGGCCTACCCATCTTTGAGGAGCCAGAGGAGCTTATGCCTTTCAACATTCATCAAGAAGAAAACCTGAGAAGCAATATTGAAAAAGGTGAGTCTATAGAAAGACTTAGTAAGACATCTACCATTGCCATGAAAACTATCTTCATTTCTAATCTTCCAAATATAAGAAGATAAAATAATCTAGAACATATTGGCATCTTTCTTTAGCCTAGAAATATAACTAGAAATAATGTCAAAAATAGTCACATGATCAGGTATATAGAAACCAAACATTAACCAAACCTCCCTGGCGAAAGAGAAGTCAAAGAATATGTGCCTACAAGTATCGAGAATTATGCAAATGGAACACATGTCAGCATTAAAAAGATCTTTTCTGAAGGAAGTCTGTCAATAATAAGCTCCATTTAAAACATTGAGCTTTAGGAGGAATCGGGCTTTTCCAAAGATAAGAAAAACATTTTTACCAAGAGTTAACAGACAGATCCAAGTATTAGACCAAATTAACGTGGATAACAATAGAGTCATCATTAGAAATCAGATCATAGATATTGTAGGTTTTAACCTTAGGAAAGGGTGATCCATCTTTCCATTTGAAAGTTAAGAACCTATGCGAATCAACATCGGCGGTGGAAGGCAGGGAAAGAGTCTCATAGACTCTTTTAACCATAAGGTAGGTTTTCTTTTGGGTAGGAGGTAGGTTATAAATAGTACTGAGCTCATCCCAACTGATCAAAACATCATTCTCAAATAAATCCATGAAATAACTAATGCTAGATCTAGCCCAAAGCTTGGCTAAGAAGCCTTGAGTGAGAGCTAAGGGTTTATTAGCACGATAAAGGTTCCACCAAATAGATCTCTCACCACGAAGAAGACCATTGCTGCTAACACTAGAGATTTCAATAAGATGCCTAACATGTTCCCAAGCTTTCCAAATGGACTTAAAGACACATGAGCCTTGTACGGAAACATGAAATCTACCCGCCACCAGATCAACAAGGGGAAGGGCTTTCTAGGATTTAGCATTCTTAGGAACACCTCTCTCAATATTATTTCTAATCAAAACCTTCTAGGGTTCCATACCATCTAGGGCATGAAAAATCCACTTCCCAGTGAGGGAAATGGCTTGAGTTTTGAGATCTTTCAACCCAAGGCCACCAATTTTCTTAGCTATGTGAAACAATTTCCATTTAACAATGTGCATTTTTTTGCCACCTTTACCATCAGACCAAAGGTACTTCCTAATAGTCTTTTGGATATCAACGATTTGATAGTTATTAAACATCCAAGTAGAGGAGTAATACACACTATAAGAAGAAAGAATCTTTTGGAAAACTTGAATTCTACCAGCAAGGGAAAGGAATCTATTATTCCATTTATGTAGCTTCTTATCAATCCTACTTTTGACCCACTGCCACATCTCCTTAAGAGAGGGTGAAACAAAGAAATGGATACCAAGGTAAAGGACAATTTTGTTGGGGCCTCCCCATTGAAAATCAAAGGAACTAAGCTAGTCAGGAGGAACTTATTTCCACCCAAGGAGAATAGACTTAACAAGGGAGATTCTAGCTCCAGACATAATACCAAAGATCTTAAGCTTTTGAACAAGGAAGTCAATATTCTGGGGCGAGATTTCAAGGAACAAAGTAGTGTCATCCGCAAACTGGATGTTGAGAAGGCTAGAGTTATCAAGGATCCTAATACCTCTAACACTAGGGGAGAGAGAGCTATCCCTAAGGAGATAATATAGAGCATTAGAGGCTATGAAAAATAGGACAGGGGCCAACGGACAACCTTGTCTAATGGACCTACCAAGTTTAATATTATGGGATAGGGAGCCATTAATCTCAAGTTGAGCCAAGGCATCTTGAAGAAGGACCTTAACATAACTGCATAAATTATCTAGAAAACCAAAATCTTATAACATCATAATAATAAAATCCCACTCAACACAGTCATAGGCCTTTTCAAAATCTAATAAAAATATAGCAGTGTCCTGTTCATAAACCTTAGCCCAGTCCATGGCTTCCTAGCTCGTGATGAGGTTCTCAAGGATATACCTACCCTTAATAAAGCTAGTCTGGGTAGAGAAAATGAACTTAGGGATGATCTTTTCAAGGTGAAGGGCCAAAGTTTTAGCAAGAATTTTATAGGAAACATTAAGGAGGGTGATAGGTCCCCATTTCTTTATCAAGGCCTTATCACCATCCTTGGGAATCATCTTGATGAACCCTTTGTTAATCTCAGCACCAAGGGTGCCATTAGCAAAAGCTTCAGTGTAAACACCATGGAGGTCTTTGGTAATCCACTCCACATTGGCCTTTTAAAACTCAATAGGGAGACCATCTGGGCCTGGGGCTTTGTCGGGCTTCAGGGAGTTAATATCAGCAGTGATTTCCTCAACAATAATATTTTGATTTAGGAGGAGGGAGTCTTCAATGGAGATTCTAGGAGGGATCATGGCTCTACATTTTTCTCTAATGTCTTAAGCATTGGCATTGTCTTTGGAAGTGAATAGGTTTTTATAAAACAATTCAAACGCATCCCTGATACTAGGAAAGTCTATAATTTCCTTGTTGTCAACAATCAACCTATCAACCTTCTCCCTAGACTACTTATGCTTCAGGAGATTAAAAAAGAACTTTGAACCTTTTTCCCCAAATTGGAGCCAATGAGTGTGGGCCCTAACCATAGCCCCACATATCTTAATCTGCTGGTGTTTCCTAAGGGCTTCCCTAGCATGCACAACTTGAGTAGCAAGGTGAATGTAGCTAGGGTTGTTTTGGATACTGATGTTAGGAATGGGAACACTGAGAGGGGGTTGGGGGGTGAATCAGTGTTCTATAATTAATTTATGATACTCAAAACTTAACTCAATTACTTGAATGCTGAAATGAATAGTAAAGCAAATAAAGTATTCAACCATAACACATAACACAAGATATGTTTACAGGTAAACCTTGGCCAGAGGAAAACCCCGGTGGGAATTAGTACCCATGAATAATTGCACTTAGTATTATGAACCTGTTAATGTTCCTTTGCCCTGTTAGGAGCAGTCTTTACAAAGTTGAGTACAATAACTTGGTCAAAGGTTGGACCCTGTTAGGAGTCTTAAAGTAACAAACCCTATTAGGGGTGGAAGGCTCACTGCCAGAGCTCACTGCTCAATGAAGAAGGCTACAACCTCCTGGTTATCAGATACACACTACATTTGCAAGGTGAACTGCTACTTTGATACTATTTTCTGATCAGTTCCTTTTGTGCGTTGATACTTTAACCTCTTGTAAAGTTTTATATCATTCTTACTGCTCTAATAAATCACATACTTATGCTCTTCTCTATATGCCATACATACTCAAATACAAAAGTGCATGTCATATATATATATACATGCTGAATAGACGCAACCAAAACTAACTACTAGGTCGGCCTATAACTTAACACATACAAAGCTTCCAAGTTAATTGGCTCAAGCGTGTTTACATACAATGATATTGTCATGTTTATAACACAATTACAATAGGCGCATAGCCTTTAAAAAACAAAATGATATACGCTAATCAAAATACTATATGTCGGCTTCATGCTCTGTTCTGTGGCTTACTAACTGTGTCACTTAGACTTGTAACTTCTTCAAGCTGTCATATTTGACCATGCATTCTTAGACTTAGCATAGTAACATACTCAAAAGCTTATAGCTAAGGATGCATACCAAAACTCAATCATACACACGTGCGTTGATGCTCTAATCATTAGGTGCTTCTCTGTCTGCTCTATCTTCCATACTTAGCCAAATTATGATCTTCTAAGTTAGTGCGCTAACTACAAAACTTCATATGACTTTGTTTCCATAATGACAACATAAATCTTAGTCATATATACTAGTAAAGTCAACTTGCCAACAATCTCCCCCTTTGTCATTAATGGCAACAAAGGAATGTGGCGAAGTTACTAAACTTAACTTATACACAAAACTTGCTAACAAAATGTACATCATCTTCTTCTTATATATACACTACTATCTCCTTTACTATCTCCTTTATATCATATACACTACTCCCCCTTTGACATTAATGACAAAGGTGCTCAAAAAGGAAAACTTTAAGTACTCACATAGAAAATACATTCGGGTATGTAATCTGAAGGTTTATGATTTCTTGTTGCCAAAAAACCTTGAGTGCATTAACTGTTTGTAGATGGGCACATAATGCATAGGTTAGCTTCTCCATATTTTCTAAATCTGTACACGGACCTTGATCATATGTTACAATATTAGCATCTATATGCTTGATGTTCTGATTTAATACATCCAATGAGGGTGCAAGTGCATTTCTCAACTATGCTTGTCTGGCCCTTAACTTTGCTATCTTTGTTTCTGCCTTCTCAATTTTGTCTATTTGACCTTGATAGACATTATTGCACATGTTAATGTCTTGGGAGGGATCTACCACTAATTTTCTTACTGTTGCCATCAGAGATTCTGCTTCCTGAATCTTTTTAGAGTGGTCTACAATTAGTTTGTCCTTATTCATGTAGGCAGTAATTATCTTCCTTCCTTTTGCTACTAACTCCTTCAGCATAGCTTGACCAACCTTAACTGAATTAAGGTCAAATGAGAAATTGCCTATCAATTCATTCAGCCTTTTCTAGATATATTTCTCTTCTGCAATTCTTGACACTGATTCTTCTAGACTTGAGAAATTTTCTTTGAAGCTTGATAGGATGCTGCTAACATCATCCAATGAATGAAAACTTATCACTTTCTTATCCTCAGGTAGTAAATTTTTTAGTATGGTAACTGATTCTACAAATAATGGGTTTCTCATTACTTGTTTCTCTTTTGCTTTTTCCATAGCTAACACATTTGTTTTCATTAGATCTTCTTCTCCCCATGAGTCTAAACTAGTTGTATCAGGGGTCAAACTTGAAAATAATGAAATTGAGGACTTAGGAGTAAGGAGTGTGCTATCTATAATCTCACTCTTTACCTTCACTAGAATTTCAGCAGAGGGCTCTTCTTTAGGTTCATCTTCTTTTTCTTCTTCTTGTCCAGTTAAGTCTTCAACTTGGACTTCTTCTTGCTGCATAGATGTGTCTTCACCACATAGGATCTCTTCTTCTTCTGTACTAACAAACGTTTCTTCAAACTTATCCAGTTCATTATCTTTTGCAGCCATGGTGATTTCAACATTATCAATCACAATTGTTTCATCCTTAGCTTCAAGCATGGGTGCAAACTCCTGTGGACATGTCATAGGTGTATTTGGGATCTCAGAGTCTTTTTCTTTCTTAGAGGGAACTTGGGTTGCAGGTGTAGTAGGTGGGTGTATGTATCTTTCCAAGAACACTTTTTCAAATGCCTTTTCTGTCTCCTTCACAACTAACTCATACTCTTTGTTCATTATCTGTAGAGTTCTGGTTTTGGTTCTTAGATGTGGCTTTACCAAATCTAGCAACAATGTTTTCTCTTCTAGTGAACAGACATGAAGGTTGTCATCTAGTGTCTTTTCTCTTATCCTAAAATACTCTTCTATGGATTGTCTCTTCAAAGAATCCAAAATGTTCCATACATTATCAGGAATGACTGTCTTAAGTTCCAAAACTGTCTTTTTGAACTTAATCATGTGTATGATAATCATAGAATGAATCTCTGATTTGTCAATCTCATGATACTTGTCATAAAACTTTTCTATTTGATCTATCCTTCCTTCATCAACTACTCTAGTTCTCAAGACTTGCAAATTTGGTCTGAATCCTACCTCAAGAGGTGCTTGAGTGTTTTTCCCTTTGCTTCTTGTTGACCTCGAGGATGGATGGCTTGCACCAGACTACTTCTTCCTTCTAGACACCTTTCTTGTTTTAGGAAGTGGAGTGGACTCCAGATCAATTGTGGTTGTGGGCGCAAAGGTGCTATCATCAGTCTTTTTCTTCTCCTTCGGATCATCATATTTCTCTATTTTCACTTCAGATGAGGGTGTGCTCTCAAGTTGTATAGAAATCTTGGCTTCCCTTGCTTTGTCCAAGTCTTCTTGGGTGACACCATGAATTTTCAAAATGTCTGAAGTAATCCTTGATGCTTTTCTCTTTGTCGCATCACTGTATAAGACAGAGTCTACTTGTCTTGTCTTCTATTCATAAGTTCCCCATCTAGGTTCATTTGGATCCTTAGGCACTGATAGGAGGACTTATACATAAGCTTCCAAAATGTGTTCCTCTACTTCATATACAAGTGGATGAATCCACTTTGTCCTAAGCTCAACTGCTTCCATGCATGTAATGTCTGTTTCCACTATGAAGCATATGTTGTCCTTGTATTTCTCCACTATACTCTCAGGTATCCTATACCTTCTTTTCATCTTAATTCTGAATGTTTTGATTTCAAGATCCATGATATCCTTCAAGGTACTCTCTGATGTTGCCTTTAATGAGATTTGAGGCAATGTAGGTAGGCTCTTGTCAAGATAAAGATCAGAGACTTTACCAACTATATGAAAGTACATGTAGATAATTAGTGAACCAAATCCGAATACTTTACTCTTATCATGTTTGATGGCTTTTATATTTTCTAACAACTGTGCACACAAGATCTCACAAAGGTTAAACTCTCAATTTTCTTTTACAATCCTTATGGCTGCCAGAATTGTAGCCGTGGATACACTGTTCACTCTGTTAGCATGCTGAAACTTGTAACCAAGTATCATGAGTTTTATGTCATTTTCCTCAATGGGCTCAATTGTCATGCCACACTTATCACTCCTGGACTTACATGCTTGCTCGACCTATTTCCTGACATCTTTATCTACTGGAAGTATGACACTAGTCTTAGAGAGTCTAGTCATCTCATGAATGAGATCGGTTGTTATGCAAACAAGGACTTCTCCAATCCAAAATAGATCATCATGAATTCTGCTTAGTAATATCTTGATCCATTCAGACTCATAGAACTCATATGCAGTTGCATATTCAATTATAGGGTGATTTGTGAAGTGCATGAATTCATCCTTGAATGTCATGTCTGGATTAACCATTGTTTCTATATGTGACCTTATCCTATCTACTCCTATAGGTTCCTTCTTGCAATAGATGTAGGCACGAATATCTTCTACATGCATAACTCCCATCGGAGTTCTAGAAAATGCTCCTTCTAGGTCATCTAAGACTGAATTAAATGGATGCTTCTTGAATACATATCTCTTCCTCTATGTGACATCAAATACTAGTGGAGTGGCCATTACTTACTTGATTCAATGCTTATGTAGGGTTCCAAAGGGTTTTTGAAATGTCGTGTCCGAATAAGGGTTCCACAACAATTTCAACACTTCTTTGCTGATGAAAACAACTTCAATCCTTCAATACTAGCTGCTATGATCTCCTGTGCTCTCCAAAGGCTTGATCTTGAATGCAAAGGTGAAGATAATAGATCTAAGATGACTTATAAATCAACTTTCTACAATTAATGTTTGTCACGTAAACACGGGTTACGATGAGTGAATTCCAATCTGCATTCTTGCTATCAATCAGGCTATGCGATCTTGCATACAACATCAACTAGAAATCAAAAAACTAAAACCAAAGGCACATACTTTGAGGGTGACTATACTAGTCGCACAGGGGTCTAGAGCTTATCTAGCTCCCCCTATGACCATGAAGGTCATTTATCCAGAAGTAGGTGTGTCCACTGAGGATGCATCTACTACTGTGGTACTATCATTATCTTTCTTTCCTTCCATCCAAATCTTGCTCGCATCTTCTGTAGCTTTCACAAACTTGACTTCTCCAGATTCATCCAATATTGATCCTTGAGACTTATCAGGTCTTTCTTGTCTTTGCACTTGTGATCTGCAAAACTTTGAGATGTGTCCAACCTTGTTACAAGAGTAACAAATAATTGGAGGCCTTATATTCCTCGACGCATTGATGTGAGTTACCATACTACATTGTCTAGCTGTGTGACCATTGTAATTGCATATATGACATGTAATGTTCAGATGATTGCTAACACTTTGCTAAGGTTGATTTCTTTGATTGTGTTGTCTCTGAATTCTTTGATTTGATCTACAATTCATAGCTCTATGACCAAATTTATTGCATGAATAACAATAACCATTGAAAGGTCTTACCTCTTTACAATCTCTTTCTATATGTCCATGCTTGTTACAGGCATAAAAAGTTATGTTTACTGGCTTGTGTTCATCTTTAGATGGTTCTACTTTAGCTTTAGTATGATTTTCAGTCTTTTTAGCTTTTGTAGATTCTTCTGGTGCTTTCATTCTTTCTTGCATGGCATTGATTTGATTTTGTGTGTCATTGAATCCAATACCACTAGTATCTCCTTTAATCCTCTATGCATACAACTATGACTCTATTAGTTTAGAACTTGTGTGTAATTTTTCAATATAGTTCCTTGCTTCTATCAGCTCAAATTCCATCTTTTTCTTGATGTTTTCTAACTCCAAGATTTTCATGTTTGCTTGCCTAAGTTCTTCATCCAACTGTTTGTTTTCTTTGATCTATTCTTCATAGGCTTCCTGATTGTTAGTTAGCTTTTCATCCAAATCTTCAATCTGATCCTTTAGAGATGTGTTTTCTTCATTTACCTTTTTGACCATTTTTCCCAAATCATTTGTTGAACAATCTTTCAAATCTTTTCTCAGTTTCTTGATGAATACTTGTGAACCACTGACCTTCAATTTCAATTCTTCAATTTCTTTTTCAGATCTGTCAAGATCTTCAAGAGTTTCTTCAAGATTCTTCTTCAGATATTTTACTTCTTCCGAAACCATGGTCTCCTCAAGTGTTTAAACCTATCTTTAGAGGACCAAAGCTCTGCCTACCAATTGTTAGGAATGGGAACACTGAGAGGGGGGGGGGGGTGAATCAGTGTTCTATAATTAATTTTTGATACTTGAAACTTTACTCAATTACTTGAATGCTAAAACGAATAGTAAAAAAAATGAAGTATTCAACCATAACACATAACACAAGATATGTTTACGGGTAAACCTTGGCCAGAGGAAAACCCCGGTGGGAATTAGTACCCACGAATAATTGCACTTAGTATTATGAACCTGTTAATGTTCCTTTGCCCTATTAGGAGAAGTCTTTACAAAGCTGAGTACAATGACTTGGTCAAAGGTCAGACCTTGTTAGGAGTCTTAAAGTAACAAACCCTATTAGGGTGGAAGGCTCACTGCCAAAGCTCACTGCTCAATGAAGAAGGCTACAACCTCCTGGTTATCAGATACACACTATATCTGCAAGGTGAACTGCTGCTTTGACACTGCTGTCTGATCGGTTCCTTTTGTGCGCTGATGCTTTAACCTCTTATAAAGCTCTATATCATTCTTACTACTCTAATACGTACTTCACATACTTCTGCTCTTCTCTATATGCCATACATACTCAAATACAAAAGCACATGTCATATATATACATGCTGAACAGACACAACCAAAACTAACTACTAGGTCGGCCTATAACTTAACACATACAAAGATTCCAAGTTAATTGGCTCAAGTGTGTTTACATACAATGAAATTGTCATGTTTATAACACAATTACAATAGGTGCATAGCCTTTAAAAAGAAAAATGATATAGGCTAATCAAAATACTATCTGTCAGCTCCGTGCTTTGTTCTGTTTTGCCACTAACTGACTGTGTCACTTAGACTTGTTGTAACTTCTTCAAGCTATCATATCTAACCATGTGTTCTTAGACTTAGCATAGTAACATACTCAAAATCTTATATCTAAGGGCGCATACCAAAACTCGATCATACACATGTGTGTTGATGCTTTGATCATCAGGTGCTTCTTTGTCTGCTCTGTCTTCCATACTTAGCCAAATTATGATCTTCTAAGTTAATGTGCTGACTACAAAACTTCATATGACTTTGTTGCCATAATGACAACATAAATCTTAGTCATATATACTAGTAAATTCAACTTGCCAACAACTGATCTCTAAGGTATGCAACTGATTGGTGAGGGATTTCTCAACAAATCTGAAATCTTTAGCCTGTTTTTGGCCTAAAGTATGCAAAATTCTCTGCCAAGAGTTCACAATATAATTCCACCTATCAACATGTGAGGAGAGGAGCTTGTTTTGCAAGTTGAGAATTCTAATAAGATTAATGGCAGTTAGAGCATCCTGATCTTTGAGAAGGGAGGTATTAAGGATAAACTTATTGGACTTGGTGTCTTGGGAACTCACAACATTTCTGACATTAAGAAGAGCAATGATAGGGTGGTGGTTGGACAAGGTCATAGGCCAAACAAAAACAAACCTACCTTGAGCATTAGGAAGGAAGAAAAAGTATTCTTTATTAGCATAAAAATGATCTAATCTAGAGTAGATTCTATTCGCTCCTTTTTGGTAATTGCACCAAGTGTGCCAAAGATCGAGGTAGGTATTTCCATTATCCTCCATCAAATCAAACAGAGACTTAGAGAGTTTCAGTCTATTCCAAAGCATTCTTTTAGAATTATTCCAAACAAAAGGTAAGCCTCCAGCCTTATCAAAGTCATTCTCAATCATATTGAAATCCCCAGCCAGAATCTAGGGGATGTCAGGAAGAGATCTAAGACAATCCCATAAAAACTATCTTATCTCTATAATCATTGGCAGCGTACACAAAACAAATCCCAAAATGAGTTCCTTTCAGGTTGATAGAGATCTAGACAACTCTATTACAGGGGTAGATACCCCTGTTAGTTACGAGGTTAGACCACCTGGGGTTGATAAGGAGCCCAACACCACCCCTGCCTCTAGGGTGGTTAGAGCAGATTTTGATAGCATCCTTCTAGATAAAATCAAGAGTAGTCTCAAGAGTGAAACCAGTAGCTTTAAGTTCTTGCAACATTAAAAAATCAATATCCTTATGCATATAAAAAAACCTCTTAATGATAAACTTCCTATCCGGCGACTCCAACCCTCTCACATTCCAGGGTATGCACTACGTGATAAATAGGAACAAAGTAGAGTATGCACTCCATGATATACTATTTATTTTTATAAAATATTACAATTTAAATAAAACTTATGATATTATAATATATTGATTTTTATTTAAATTAAAATATGTTAAATATATTTAATTTTATTATCATAGTTTAATTTATAAAATTGATTTAAATTTTTTTTATAAAATTAATAGTGCAAATTAAAATACTAAATTTTTTAACTATGTGAAATATAATATTTATATGAAAATATTTTGAATATATGTTAAGTATATAAAAAATAGTGATTATAATATATATTAATCTAATAGTTCTACATGTTTAATAATTTATTATAATTTCTTGATATTATTTTTAGTAGCTCAATTTTAAAATGAAATTTTTTTATTATTATGATCATTAAATAGGATAACTCATACGTTTTAAAATTGTTGCGCAAGTCTGTTGTGTTTTGAATTTGGAAAAGGATAAGTTGTTGCGGTTCCTCAGAGACGACCATGCTACTATGTTCATCTATGAAATGAAAGATGGCTTTGAGTGGGCTAGGATTGCGGAGAATCAGATTGCCTTCGATGATGCGCTCAAGAAGTTGATCAAGGATCTCAAAGACAATATAGGTCCCTACTTTGACAAGCTCAAGATGTTTACTCAGATCCTGGATCGGAAGAAGGTGGTATAGATGGAGGGCCCCCAAGGTTGGACCGCGTGGGTGGAAAATCTTGATGAGGTTCTTCAATAGAAGAGCTCTCTTTGCTGGCTTCTCTATTTGTGAATTTTGTCTCGAGTCCTGTTATGTACTCTACTACTTTTTTTGTTTGGCTCCTTATCTTGTGGATAACTATATTCTTTCTGTGATGTAGCAGTTCGAACTCTTGTGCTCTCTGGTTGAGGCTTTGGCTCCCTTTTTCTCTGTATAAACTCTTTTGATCCCTCAATTTTTAATATAAAAAATAATTATACTTTATAAAATGTAATTAATTTATTAAAATTGTAATTATATATTTCATATTATAATTACACATTTACTTTTAATTAAAAGGAAGTACTAGCGTGGCACTTGTTTAAATTGAATCATTTTCCATCAAATTTTTAAATATAAATCATCTTCAATTAAATTAATTTAAATCGTAAATAACACCTCATAGATTAACTACCTAATCAAAACAATTAAATAATTAATTTTACTCTAAATTCATTACTCAATCAAATTAAATTTATTAAATAATATTTATCATTTAATTAATTAAAATTGAATCATTACTGGATCTAATGTTTAAATATTCAAAATCATCTTCTATTAAATTAATTTAAATCCTAAATTACACCTTATATATGAACTACCCAATCAAAAAAATTAACAAAATTTGATCAACCCACGATTAAAAATTAATTAATAAATTAAATAATTTTCCATTCACCTATCAAATGAATTGACTAATTAATCAGTTAATTAATTTAAATTGAATCATTACACATAGAATGTTTAAATATTCAAAATCATCTTCAATTAAATTAATTTAAATCTTAAATTATACCTTATAGGTGTAATACCCCAAAAATGGGCTATAAGTTCATTAATCTTCTATATTTACAAATCGAATGAAATCAACATCGAAGTCCTAATCTAAGGCACATCTAAACATCATCGAATCCTAATTGATTATCTTAAATTCTACATCGGGGAATATTCCTAGTAATATTCCTAATCATCATAATTATCTTTAATTTTATAATTATTTGGCAATAAATCACATTTATCCTAAAATTTGATTAATTAAATATTTTGCATATTTAATTAATTAGATTTAATATTTGTCACTTAATTGTTTAATTAAATTTAATTCTATCTATTATTAATTGTATTATTTAATTTTGACAATAAATCAAAATTCCTATAAATAATTGATTAAATTCTTATTTAATTAATTAAAGCATGTTGTCATTATTTAATAATATAATTTTTAATAAAAGTTTGGTAAAATAGTTAATTAACCCATAAATTAATTATTTTATTTCAAAAAGCAGTTAAGTTGAGAATAAATCACTTTATTTATTTATTAAATCATAATTATCTATGTGCACATTCAAGGACCAGTTAAACTCAAATTGGAAAATCAATGCAAGTTGTTAACTTTTTGAAACTCAACATCTTTTTGAGTTTTAAAGTTGATCTAAACTTCTAATTCGAGTTAAATTGTGCTTTTGCATGATTTTTGTGACTTAATTATCTATTATTTAAAAATAACTCAAAAATCAACCTGAGTTATTTGAGTGATTTATGGCTTTTTCTCATGCACCTCCAAAGCCGTGGATTTCTATAAAACCAAGGCTCAGCTCTTCATAATTCATCTCTCAATCATCTCTCAAATTTGCATCCAAGCATCTCATATTTTTGCACAATCACGCTAGAGAATTGGAATTGAAGAATCAAAGCTCTTGCGAATCGACATCTTTGTGAGATCAATCTTATTTTTCCATTCATATTGCATATCATTGTTAGATTAGCATTGCATATCAATTTTCAATAGCATTCATAGCATATCAATTTCCATACTAGCATAGATTTATATCAAGTTTTTCATTATTATTGCATAGAAAATACCAAAAAAATAGAACAATTTCATTCAATCTCATATCTAGATCAATTGCATTCAAATCCTTCATTTAGGTGTCGTCTAGGTCACTGATCTCGATTACAATCTGAGAACATTAATCTCGCACCTACTAGAAGGCAGTAAATCGCTTGATTAAATTAGATTTCAATTTTGCATAATTTGATTATAGCTAACCTCTAATGTTTTACTGAAGTGTTGTGTCTACAGATCAAGTACAATTTTCATACACACAATAGGTTAACTGCTCAATCAAAACAATTAACAAAATTTGATTAGCCCAAGATTAAAAATTAATTAATAAATTAAATAATTATCAATTCACCTATCAAATGAATTGACTAATTAATTATCTCATCAAATTGACGGCCACCTCTCCCAATCATATTGACCATTCTCACATCCAACTTATCATCCAAGATTAACTTTCCACTATTCAATTTCTTCCCAAAAATTTGGTAAATTGAAACTTGATTCTTCATTCTACAACAGTGAGCAACAAACATTCCAAAACACTTGTGCCTATCCACTCCATCCATCATGATGATATGCATTTGTTTAACATTATGATTTCATTTATGCTGGTTTGATGCAAATTGTTACTAAGCTAAATCAAAAGATGAGAATTTGTGATTTCATTTGAAATTTGATTCCTATCACTTATTCTCCTTTTCATTCTATTTGATTTCACCTCAAACCATTTAATGCATCTGTAATTATTTGCCCAAGAGAGCTAGCCAGAACTACTGAAATTTCCAAAACTAAAAATCCCATTCTCCATAAACAAATGAAGTACAGAATGATTGAAGGAACTAATAAATATCTCCATTCATTATATAGAAAAAATGCTTTCCTGAATAGACAGTACAAAATGGGGATTACTCTTAATATCAATAATATTATGGAAAATGATTATAAGCAAATTTATTGAACTTGCTGAGTTTTGGCAATAGTTTGCAAGAAAATTCTAGATGTTATCAGTGTTCTGATGTTGCTCCACCATGAGTTGCCTGCTAAATCTAATGATTGTGCTTTCTTCTTCTCATCACCATCACAAGTAATAGTGGAAATGCCTTTTTTCTGGAAAAGCAGAAACTGGCGAAATATGAGTTCCCCAACTCTGACATTTGACTCCAACACTGACACCAAAAAAAATTAAATAATCAGCAAATGAGATATCCGTCTCAGATATGGTTTCAAATTAGAGACTATTTTAACAGACCTTTTTCACCAAGTGGGTAACTGCACTATTTTATTCATTAATTATTTTAGATTTTCAATTTGCTAAAAGAAATGTAGCTAAATGGATAGGAATAATTAATGAAATTCAAAGGGGGCGTGACAAGATGGAGAAGAAATGATGCAGAACAGAAGCAGAAGCAAGGGAGGCTAGTTACTTCTTTAAACACTGATGTTCTTAGTTTTTTATTTCAGTTTTTATGCTTAAGTATGTTAGGCATGGCGATCTATCAGAACCTCTGCAGAGAGTATCTTCTGCCTATTTTGCTTGGTTTTTATATTTGTTGGAAATCTTTTATATTTTAAGATATATTCTGATTCTTGCCTTTTATCTATCAAAAAAGAATTTTTAGGTAATATTTTTCTGAATTCGATTCTGTAGATTTTTATTGCCAACGTTTCAGATTTTTATTCATATTCTGATGATAGATAATAGAATTTGATGCAAAATGTTGATAATAAAAGCTTACACAATCAAATTTAGAAAATTATTAACTAAAAAATATAATTTCTATTTATCTTATAATATAGAAAGACAACAAGTGTTCTGCCCTACAAAATTTTAAATTCCAGACTACTTGAAATTTTTCAAATACAAAAACTGTGGTCATGCTGTTATCAAAATGAAAATGACTTTAAAACCCACTCACCTTCGGAGGGTTCTTGCAAATAACGAAGCTCAAAATGGGAACTATTCAGGTTCAGTGCAGGCCGCCGTCCTTCCATTGAGTACAATTCCAAAGCTTGCTTAATCACCTCATTGGCAGTGGCATTTGAGTCCAGAATAACCCTCAGAGGACCAGCACTGCCAAGTACTGTTACCAACACCAGAACTTTGTTTGAATTGCCATTTCTGACCTGCATGAGGGTACCATTTCAAGGCAAAGAAAATACTTCGAAAACAGATACAATGTTATAGGTTTCATTTACCAATCAAATCTGATAGCTGCAAGAATACACTGATGACTTCCTTTCAAATCTCCTCATCCATTTTTTCACTACAAGGATATGCCATTCACTACAAGGATATGCCATTTAAGAGTAAAGATGGGACAAACTTTAAGATTAATGAATGCATCATCTCCTTTCAGCAGACCAATGAATGCTAACCACTAAAATCTAAGACCAATTACGTGTCTTCTCTGAGATCTAATAGTAAGAACATATCAAGCAATCTAATTCATAGAAAATTATTACTTCAAATTAAATTAATTTCTCTTCAAACAATCAAGAACGGATCTACAGGAATTCAAATAGACCCAAATATAGCAGAAAGCACAATATACTCATAAATATTGAAACTAAATATAGATAAGCCCTGACCTAAAAGGTAATTCTTGTACATCCAAATATAGCAGAAAACACAACATATCCAAATGAAATATAGATAAGCCATGACCTAAAAGACATATTAAACCTGACTATACAGATTCCAAAATCGAAATGTAAAACCCAAACATTACTTGTTGCCAAAATCCTGGGCCAAACAAATGAAGCCAAGGGATTCTGAAACAAAAAAATTAATTAGCCAAAATCAAGTAAGCAACAACAAAGCTCAAACGCATAATTTCAAGAAAAATGCAAGGCCAGATCTGGCTCGACAGAGAAACAAAAGAAATGATGCCCACACATCAGACTTGTGTCCAAATCAGCTAAATTCAAAACCTAACTAGAACGGTTCTTAACAGCTAAAGCTCAACGGTAAATCAGGTTACCCAAACCATGATCTTTAATACATGTAACCATTTTTCTCTTTGAGAGATCTGCCAATCCAGATACAATCAATGAATTTCTATATCATAGTCACAACTTGGACATGTGAATGACTCAGCAAGCTGAATGGTGAGAGCCCACTCAACACTTTAGAAAAACCTCAGTGATGAATTTGCTAATAATTCAGCAAAGCATTTAACTATACTCCAGCTAACTCAAACTTATTCATAAGTCCACAACTATCCTGAAATTCAACAAAAAGTTGGCATACGGACATGTCCCTCAGGTTTTCCCGGTCATCCCATCCCCACGATGTTTAGGTGATGGAGAATGTGTCAGAAACACCCCGCTGGCTGCCCCCTTGTCAGTTGGGAAATAATCTGGAGGAGTAGGGTTTTACATACAGATGGTAGATACAGATGGCCATACACCGTAAACAATGTTATAATTTATAGGGAACAGCAGTCTTCTTATGAATACACATATATATATATTAACATTTTTTAATGAGTATGAACCTTTGTATGTAAAAACCTGCTCTGCTTCAGATTTGGACATGTATTTTAAGGAGTATAAACATTTGTATGTAAAACCCTATTTTGGGCATGTAAATCTCAATACAATACAGACTCATGAGCTGGTCTGATGGTGAAGGCTTTTGTATTTTTACAATGAACTTTACATGTCCAAATCTGAAGGAAAGTAGGGTTTTACATACAGATGGTAGGATTTTACTTACAGATGGTTGTACACCTTAAACAATGCTATAAGGTATAGAGAACAACAGTCTTCTAATGAATGCACACACATACATATAAAACATATCAACATGAACTCAAAAGATTACAAATATACAGACCTTTTGATTGCCAAAAAGCTGAGAGAAAGGAGAAACAAGCAGAGTCTGCTGCACGGCCTGCTGCCTGCAACATTCCAGTTGTGAAATGTCCCGTGCCAAGCATTCTTGAAGCTTTACACTTCCTTCATAATCAGTCCTGCAATGTGCCTCCGAAGACCAGGGGAGCCCAACAGTCCTGCTCCCAGTTGGCCTTCCCATACCCAATTCCAAGAATTGAGCTCTCCTTCTACCCATTATTCCCAAGTAATCAACCATTACATTGCAATGGGGTAGAGCAAACTTGCAAGCCTTTGTGCAGCAGCTTGCATGCCTTCCTCAGTATATTTAGACTGCAAATTCTCCCTTGGGACGGCAGCAGCATAAGCATAAACATGGGGTTATTAATAGTAGAAAGGGAGAAACATGAATTTGGCATCTTCCTATGATAGGAAATTTCTTGGTGCTGCAACAAAACCTTAATAGAAACAATTCTTCTTTGAATCAAACCCTAATTGGGTAATCGAGAACCTTATTTCTCAATAGCCGGGCATGACTGTTACTGAAAGAAGGATTAAATTGTTGCGAGTAAGGACATACTCAGTAAATTATTCGGTTGGAACTTGGAAACCGCCGATGTCAAGACAAATTTCATCGGATAATTAAAGATTTGTGTGCTCGTAGGCGGAATTAGCTCGATCGATATATACATTAAATTGGTTTTTTTCAGGCCCGTTTGGGAGCTGGAATTGGCATTATCTAATTTCGAATAATGCGAATTCCATGTTTGTGTCCAATTAAAAAAATTGGAATTGGAATTTAGATAATTTTGTCTCAAAATAGACATTTCCATCTTCCACTTAAATTGGTAGAATTCCAATTCAAATTTTTATAAAACAGATTGAAAGTTTTGTCGGGTCCGTGAAGAAGCTGGATGACTTTGGGTTTCGTGGAAATCAACTAACACTACGGCATTTCGTTTTTTTTTTTTTTTTCGGCATAAGATTATCCTTTTAAAATGAACTTCGATTCCAATCTGGCGGCGCTTCAAACAGAAGACGTCTTTAGTTTTTGAAGCATGATAAACCCTTTTTCAATCTTCTGCTGCTGCATTCATGCCCACCGTCAATCCCCTGCAGCGCTTTTTTGAACTAGGTGCAGATCTGTTGTTTCACTGATTCTTCTTCGGCTCACATTGATTCTCACGCCATAACTTTTTAGTACCCTGTTCTAAAACTCCCATTTTGCACAGGTTGTTGGGATGCTAACAAAGTCTGGCTTTATATCAGCCAATAGCATTACCTTGAAGATTTCCACAGCCTTTTCAACAAACCCATTTTGTGCATATTCTGCAATCATTGCATTCCATGAGATCGCCTCTCTTTGAAGCATTTTCTCAAACAAGTCACATGACTTGTGTATACTACCACATTTTGCGTATGCCTTCAATGGCATTTTCAATTTTAATATTTAAAAAGATTCCATTTTTAATTGTGGTTTGATGGATGACTGTACCCAATTTGAAAGCTCAAATTTGAGCACAGCTAAAGGTTAACTAGCACAGATTTATACCTACCCTTGGAGTTACCTGAGACTTGATGTTGCTTTGTTTTAAGAATGAAGTGGGTTTTAAGAGTAGATTGGTGTGTGAATAAGCACTTGCTCTGGACACTGTTAATTTGAGTGAAGTTTTCAGAGTAATCCCACAATATTTCTTTATATCAAGTGTTTGTTTATGATTTCATGCATCAAGACGTGATCGGAAATTATATGTTTTTGCTAGTGGTATTCATTCCATATAATGATATTTTAAACTAAATATATAAGTATGATATTGTATCATGAAAGTCTCTTAAAAGATATCAAAATATAAAGTCTTCAGTATAAAGGACATAGCTAAGATGACCAACATAATCTAAAATAGAACTGCAAAGTCATATAAAAAGTACCAGAAAACCCACTCAGCATTTTTCCCCAACTTACTTTCTCGTTTATCCCAAAGCAAGTGTTACCATGAAATTCCTAAACAGGGCTAAAGACCTAAAGTTACAGTGTGTAGCCATGCTCGGATTTGCATCAATTGTATTCCAATAGAATCCATTTAATCTCTCGATCCTCCTCCACCTTGATTCTTCCCATTTTTATGAATATTACATTCCACACCAGTCAGGAATTGGACAAAGCAACAAAGGAGGCTAAAAAAGTAGGGGAAGCCAAGTAAGTTCTTGTCATTCTGCCAACTACACATAAACTTTAACTCTGTGTATAGATGCATAATATTTGAAGAGAATGTGAGGTTTTTTCTATTTCAAATCATCAATCAATTCTTGTCATCTACTTGCTAGATGTGTGAGTACTTTCTTGCCATTAGATTTAACTACCCGAGTGAACATTTCATAATTGTTCATCTTATGTTGCAGTTCTTGTCTTCTTACCTCTATTCTATTCATTAATACCTACCAATTATTAAGGATAGCACAAGATTTCTTGACTCGTCTTGAAGTCCCAGTATTGCAGGCTTTTCTATTTCTTTATATTTTTTTGCCCTATCTTCTCTATTTTATTCATTTTGCATATAGGAGCATAACGCTCCTACTTGAAGTTCACTCACATATAATAGAGGATCGTAGACGAAGTTATAAGGAACAACTAGGTTATAAGAATAAAACTCTCAATAAAACTCTCACATTTCATTTTGTAGTTCAATTGGAGAGTTCTAAAAAATAGTAAAATGCTTCCAAGAGTAACCATAAAATGGGGCAAATAAAAATACATTTGCATAAACTAAAAACTTAGAAACCTCTCCCTAAGATATAGAGTATACAATTGAGTAGGAGGTATATGACTAACAATTATGGAACAATATTAACTAACCAATCCACCTTTACATTCAACCTCTTTATTTGTGTGTCTTCATGCTCAATTTCCTTCTCAAATTAAAGCTTCATACTTTATTTTTCTTTAGCTCAATCATCTTCTTGTTGTTGCAATTGTTGAACTTGTTATAATAATTGTAGTGTCAACTAGGGCCAAGATATAGGAGGATTTACAATAAATTTATCTTGACCAAGGATTACTATAGTGATTTGTTTAAGAACACCTTGAGTAGCCAACTCTACTAAATGGTCTTGATTTCTATCATCCACTATGTGTTGATCTTGGTGGTCTTGCACATTCTCTTCCAGCACTATCTTTTGTATTCCCTGATCAATTATAACTTCCTCATTCGGGGCCTCCTCATCTTGGTCCTCATCTTCATCCACCTCTTCTCCTACTTTAGACATTTCATACTTTGTTTTGTCATAATACATTTGTATGGGCATTGACTCTTGACCTTTCTTTCCTTCCTCTTCTTGCTCATATTATCATTGGGTTCGAAGGGAACATCTATGACATGTTCATTTTTCTTCTTCATTTCCTTATTTATTGATTTTTTAAGTTTTCTAAGCCTTCTAGTGGTTCTTTTAATGGGTTGTTTTGGCCTATGTTCCTCCTTATAATTAGTGCTATCTTGAATTTCTAAGCTAATGGGTAGGTGGGTCATTGGTGTTGGCATTTCTAACACTGCAACATAAGTAGAAGATTGTATGTGTTTCATTTTTGGTGTTGGCCTAAGCGGTTCAAGTGAAATTGAACTTTCTACTGAAGGAATTTTTGGTGAGCTATAAGTATTCCATTTCTTCCTAGCTTTAGGAGTAGTTTATGTGGTAGGATTAATGTGTGTTTTGATTTCTTTGTTCTCCCTTTTGGACTATGTGTTTACCCTTTTCTTAGGAGTTACAATATCATCTTGTTCTTCCCTTTTAATAAAATCTATTTTCTTATTATCATTAGATGGGGGAGTATGGGTTTCTTTAGCAACCTTTTTCTTAGTATAGCCTAGGTCAAGGATTTTCTTAGGGGACTCTTGCACCAAATTTTGTCTCTAAGTCTTAACTGTAGGAGATGCAGTTTCAACCCTTTCTTCTTCATCTTTAGAGGAAGGCTCTTCTAGTTCATAGTTTTCATCTTCTTCCTCTTTGGAAGATATAGATTATCTTCCTAGGCTACCTTTTTGTGTGCTTGATTCTCCCCTAAGTCTTAACTTTCTAACCCCATTCCCTAGGTTTCTCTATTTAACTTCCTTAGTTTCTAAAAATTTCTTCCATGACATACTAAGAATATAAATTCTTGAACTCCACTTGAAAAGTAATGTGAAAAGGAAATGATAAGAGACTGGACCCTCTGATATGATTTTTGTAAGGAAAATCACCAAGTAGTCTAGCACATTGATGAGTCTACCAAGGTAGAGGTGAATGGGAAGTTTAAAATGGTGGGCATGTAGATTTGATAACCTTTCTTCACATGTGAAATATTGAACTATATAGGTTGCAACAATATCCCATTTATGTGGTAATGAAAGTCTTCTGGTGCCTCTCTATAAACTTTTGGAGAGTCATCCTCTGGTTTAGTAAACTCCACTCTTACTAAAATTGCATCATGGGATGACATATATTCTTCTCCCTCTCTAGATAATCCTAAAACTTCTGAAATGTCTATCACTGTATCATCCACTTTTAATCGTCCATCATCTTTTACACTTTCCACTATAAACCATCCTTATATTGAGGTTAATATACCGATTGTTTACATTAAATCTCTATCATCTTATAAACTTCCTACAAGAAATCACCCTAACATTGTTGTCAATGTATCAGTTATTTAGGTCAGAGTTATTGTTCACATCAGACCCAATATAATCAAATACAATATATTGGTTCTTACTAGAACTTGGTGTAATCAAGGTATCAATTGTTTATATAGGATCCTCACATTCATTTGAACACTTCCCCATAAAGAAGATCAACATTCCTTACATCGATTTCATTAGCAAGTTTTAATTATACAAAAAGACTGGCAAAAAAGAATGAGAAAAGGAAGTTAATACCCAAGCTTGATGCCCTCACTGCCCACACTACAATGTTCTCTAAAGTTTGAAAGAATTTAGCAAAAAATCCCATTTTGTGTGTATCCTACAATCATAGAAACCAATGAAATAAAATCTCTTATGAACATTTTGTCAAGCAGTTTGCAGGTCTTATCCACACTACCACATTTTTTCGGCATGTCTCCCAAAGCCCTTGCAACCACAACATTTGAGATAGA
This sequence comes from Chamaecyparis obtusa, assembly GCA_027943335.1. Taxonomy (NCBI): domain Eukaryota; kingdom Viridiplantae; phylum Streptophyta; class Pinopsida; order Cupressales; family Cupressaceae; genus Chamaecyparis; species Chamaecyparis obtusa. The sequence continues at coordinate 1,387,977 of BSBK01000508.1, read as the reverse complement.
TCCCATTTCCATCATGCATTAATACATGGGTATATGTACAAAGATGGGGGACCAAAAAGATGCCACTTTTCTTTTTGGTCCCCCATCATGCATAGTGCGTATGCACTACACCCTATGGCTTGGGTTGCCCAAACCTTAGGCTTGGGCAATCCAAAACAAAGCGCGCGTGTCCTATAGCACGCACGCGCTTTGAAAAAATCCTATTTAGCTAAAGCTGCGAGTTGGAAAGCTCATTTTGCTTTCCTCAAACTCGTGTTTGCAACTAAGAAGGGCTTCCCAAGCACGCACACACTCTTCTTTTGGCTTGTGAATCCATTGTTTTCATTCATGCATCCATCAAATGGGTCCACGACATCATCAAGTTTGATCGAGAAGAAGAGGTAAGTGTTTTTACAGCCCATGCCTCTTATTTATTTTAAAATTTCAGTGTTGTAGCAATTTATTTTGTTAAAATTTGTTTTTTTTTAAATTTGTGTGTAATGAAGATTTTAAAATCTAGTTTTTTTAATTGCCAAGAAGAAATAATCTACCTCAACCAAACCCTACACCAAACTCTCTACCAAACCCTCTATCTCCTCATGAAGAATCGAATGAAGAAAAAAATAAAGAAAATTAACCTCAATTGCCTCCACCAATTGAGAAACCTCTTCTTGGAACACAACAAAATTTGATGAACCAAATTGAAAGAGGGAAAAAAGAATTATAATCTTTAATTACTAGGTTAAAAGATTCTAGTGGTACAAATCCCGAAAGGGAAAGACTTGCAAAATCATTGGAAGCGATCTTGACCCACGTAAGCTCGATTAGTGGGAAAATTAATTTATGGAAGGATAAAAGAGAAGAACAAAAACAATATTATGCGAATAAATTATCTTATGCGGACATAAAAAAGAAAAAAATCACAAAAGATGACATTTGCAAGCTATTTAAAAAACCAGGGGACACAGATTCTCTTATAACTACAACAAGGAGGTTTCCAATTCATTGGTGCTTAAATGAAGACATTAAAATTTTTTTTTGGGAGAGATGGTAGATGGTCTTTGATTCACCTCCTTGTAACAACCATGAGGTTCCTATATATTTCTTGAGGAAACTCTATTGTGAGTTTCTACTCAAGGAGGTGCCAAATTATTTTGACTATCTAGATTCTCAGGGTAGATGAGGGGGGTCATCATTTGATTGAGCGGGGGTACATCATGACCCTAACACACCTAGGGTTCTTATTAGAAAGCCATAGGTGGATCATGTTACTATTCCTTTCGTTGTGAAGGAACATGTAGAGGCAGACAAACTAGGCACGATTACTGCTCTGACATAGACACTCATTCAGTGTGCCACTCCTTTAGTTGAGGGTGACCATGGTCAATCCTCGAGGGGGCATATTTGTTGGTCATGTGGATGCTTGTGCACATTTGGTACTGGTGAGAGAGAGGAAGAGGATCCTAGAATGATGACTGATAGCTTTCTAAATATGACATTTGGCATTGACACACAGGTAAATATTTCCAAGTTCATTAAATTGCTTTGATCATATTTCATTTATAAAAGAATAACTAATTAATTTAGTATCTATTGATTGTGATGAAAATTTAGGGCAAGAGTGTCAGTGGTGGCAGCAGTGGAAGTGGCAATGATCCTCATGTCCCCTTCTACACATCGTCGTTAATTCCACAAGTATGTATTGAATAAAATATTTGAATTAACATATTTGATTATTATGTAATTATATGAATAATTGTATCATAACTTATTGTGCATGTGCAGTAGACGTTCACTGGTGGACCATCAACATTCACAACAGATAGCGAAGGGCATCATGCCACTTTCCTTGAGGTATCTTTGTTTGCATGTTAATTTGATTTACTTGATGTATCATCTTAAAATGGAAGCACTTCCATGATAAGAGCGTTTAGCCCTCCAAGTGGTTTGGGGTCATGTTGAACACCTTGAATGGGTACTCAACTTGGATCTGGCTTTTTCCCCTGTTCTGCCCCATTTTCCACTTCTTCCTAGCATAATTCTTCAATCTTGAATTGAGAACCTGGGATTCTTGACCTCAGGATCAAGGTTGACCTCTTAGGTCAAGGTCGACCTTGACCTTGACCTAGGTCAAGGTCAACCTCATCCTTGACCCTAGGGTCTGGGATCCTCGGGGTTAGGTTCCAGTTTTGGGGTTTCATCAAAATCTTATCTTTTTCCTCTTTGGGGCCACTATTTCTTGAGTTAAGTGTCGAATTCTCGAATTAATATTTGAGGTGGACCTTTTCTCAAGATTTGTATAGGATTCTTAATTTATTATTGGAGATTATCCTTTCTCGAGTTTTGTGCCTAATGCTCAAATTAACTTTGGGGTTGGCCTTACCTCAAATTTTGTGACAAGGCTCTTAAATAATTATTTTTATTTCTATATTAAGGGTGGTCCCCTCCTAGAGTTTTGTGTCAAGACTTTAATTTAATTTCCTCTCCATGTGCACCTCTCTAGAGTTTTGTGCCATGGGCCCTTAATTATTGTTTTCTACGATGCCCATCTTTTGCCCTAGATCACTATAAAAGGGAGCCTTCCTCTCTCATTTTCTCCATCCCATCTCATCTCACAATCTCTCAAGCTCTCAAGCAAGAAGATCAAGCATTCAAGCATTCAAGATCCAATTCATCAAGGAGATCCATTAGAAGTCATTAAAGGATTCAAGCTCTATGGAGCCCTCTTGTTGAAGATTCCTCCATTTCCATTCAAGCCTCTTCCTAATTCAAGATCCATTCAAGATTGGTGTTGAAGATCTAAAGAAAATTGATTGGAGACATCCTACATTTGATTCTACATTCATCCATGCTTGTGGAGTCAAGGATTTGAATCCTCCACAAGGGTTTTCAACATAAGCGAGGTGAATTGTTCCATTTACTTTTCTTACTAGTGCAATTTCAAGGTTAATTCCTAAATTGGGGTTTGACTGAGGCAAACCCCTTCCCCCCAACAAACAAAACCATTTTTCTTGCAGGTAAAGGTGCGGGATGATGAATTAAAGTATAGATCTAGATACCCTTTTCGTTGAACTTCTGAGATCTGTGAACAAAGTCAAGGTCAAACTTCAAAATATTAATGTAGCCTTTGACCTTTTATGAGGGTTAAAGATGACCTGACCTCAGATCGAAAAAAGATTTTTGGGTTTTTTAGATCTCGCAGTTTTGGTTTTGAATTACCAAAATCAATAGTATCTGAGATTGTTTGACAGGGTTTTCAGCCGATTCTTTTTCGGAGGTAAGTACTTTTATTTCTTAATCTCAATATTAATCATCTATATTTACTTTTTATATCAATACAATTTCATGTATGTGTAAAATATTGGCTTTGGGGTCTCTTTTATGTGCAAACCATTGTTCTAGGACCTCATCCATATTTGACCCTATATATTTTGGTGAACCTGACATACTTACCCCTTTCTTTTGTGGAATTAGATGCCCTATTGTGTTTGTGGTGTTCAATTTCCTTTTCATGCTTATGAATTTAGATATATCTAGATCTAATTTCTATGCATTTCTTTATTCATTATCATGATGCATAAGTTGTTTCAAGTGTTTTTTAAACGCCTTATGGATAGGGATGATAATCCTCCTATTTGGGATGAACCTTTAGATTTGGATATTGATTACTCTCTTCCTCATGAAACCATTGTGAATGAATCTACTTTTTGGGATGAACCCTTGGATAAATACATAGATCTATCCCCTCCTCATCAAGAATATTTGATACAAGAGGGTGATTTATTAATACATGATGATAACTCTTTTTCTACAACACACTCCCCTTATGCAGACATTTTAGTGAGAGAAGATGATATTATAGATTCTTTACCTCCATTTGAGATTCCTTCTAGTGATGAGGCATTAGTGGAGGATGATATGAATTTCCTTAATGCTCTCCCTTTTAGTGATGATCCTATGGAGAATCAAGATCTTACCTCATCTCCTCCTAGGATGTCCTCTTTTCTTCCTTCTTGTGAATCTATTTGTAGTGTTGAGACAACTACCATGGTTTATCCCAAACCCTTGTTGACTATCAAAGGTTGTCCTTACATTACTGTCAAAGGTAAACCTATGGAGTCTTTCAATGATCAAGATTCAATAGCTCACACATACCATACAAGGAATAACCCTCAACCTAATTCGGTGGTTTCTACTTCTTTACCACCTTCTCAACCTATTCTTCCTCCTCCATCTCGTCTTCCTAGCAAGGAGTATAATTTGATAAACCAATTGCGAAATACCCTTGCCAAGATTTCTTTATGGGAGCTTCTTCAAAATTCACCTACCTACTATGAAGCCTTGCAAAAAGCTCTAGCAACTCTTCCTGCTCCACCTCCTAATCAAGAGAACATCAATAACTTCTTACAATGCATGCATGCTACCCCGGGTCCTCTTGACATTGTATTTACTCAAAAGGATTTACCTTCTAAAGAAGTTCAGAATCAATATGATGCTCTTATGGTTGTTGTTTCTATCAATAAGAGTATCATTCATAGGACCTTGATTGATAACAGATCTGGGCTTAATGTTCGTAGAATGGACATGCTCAAAGCGATTAAAGCCGATCTTTCAACTATTAAACTTGACAATGTTTTTATATGTGGCTTTGATAACATTTCTAAGAACACTTTAGGCATCATTACCTTACCAATCAAAGTAGGTTAGGATATCCTGAATACACCTATTCATGTTATGCCTGGACCTCTTAATTATAACCTTCTTTTGGGTAGACCTTGGTTGCATGAGATGCATGTTGTTCCTTCCACCCTTCATTGTAAAGTCAAGTTTATATATAACAATGGGATGTATACACTTCATGCGAATGATGTGCCTAATCCTTGTCTGAATATTCAAACCCACACTACTCCTACTCCTAATTATAATCCTTCTTCCTCTAATGCTCTTCCTAACGATGATTGGGGAACCTTGGATTTTAATCCTACCTTTATTGGAGAGTATAAAGTCTCTGATCTTGATTTTATGAAGCAACAAAGAGAATTTGAACAATGAGTTTTTACTTCTAAAGCCCTTCATAATAACTTTGTCACTGCTTCTATGCACAATGAATCTATCAAATCTACTAAGGATGATATTGTGACTGTTGAAGTTCCATTGACTCCTTCTGATATGGCTTCTTGTTATGGTCTTGGTTATCATTTCCTTGTTAAACAAGGATTCAATAGTCAAGGATGTGGTAAACATAAACAGGGAATTCAAATGCCCTTACACATTGGGGGGCATGAGCATTCTTATGGCTTGGGATTTAATCCTCAACAACAAATCAATGTTAACAACATCTCAAATAACACTTCAAAACATGATGAACCTGTGAAGGAATTTGACCAAGAAGTTCTTTTGCTTAAACTCCTTCATGTTAAGATAATTACTAGACCTAAACGCAAAAAGAAATGCAGTCCACACTTGAAGACTCTTCCTTTTTGTTTATATCATAGATTCCATGATCACTCTACTAATGAATGTCAAGCTTTACGTTATAAGATTAGGCAACTCATTGATAGTAAGGTTATTGATATATCATGTAACAATGAGTTGTATTTCAATCCTGTTTTCTCTAAATAACATTTATGTTCCTATTATGGAGCTCCACATTATGTAAACAATGTTAGTCTAATCCTTGGGGGCTCATTGTCTTGTATAGTGTTGCGAGCAACATAATAGGTCCCCTTCCATCCTTGTTCCTACACTTGCGGGGCAAGGATGTCATCTCCTTCTTTTTTGTCTTTCTGGGATTCACCTCTTTCCTCGGTTAAGCAGTATTTATCTATTATGTGATATCCAATCATACATGAAAATTTTGGTTTGCATTAAAGATCTTTGTCCTTAATTACAACCTCTTTCATTGTTTGACATTGGGTTTCCATGGTTGATAAATCTCTCACCTTGGAAGCTGAACAATGTTCTATCCCTCACAAGGGTTACTTTTTCACTTCTTGCATGATATCTCTTTGCATTTATCCCTTCCATGGCCTCATAGGAGTCGTGACCTTCTTGGCTTGGACTAGGTGTTGTTTGTGGATATTGTCTTGATGTTGAAGAGGGCTTTATCATTGTTCTTTTCTTTCCTTAACATGTCAAAATAGTATGTTTTTTCCATCTTAAGGAGGGGGGCATATATACGGCCTTCCTTGTTCTATATTATGTAGTTTTGTTCTAACCTTTTGTTTTCCAATATGCTAAATCCTCTGAAGGTAATGCACATAAGTTGCTAAATCTTGAAGGGACACGCATTTCCAATTTCAAATATACTAAATCCTCTGAAGGTAATGCACATAAGTTGCTAAATTCTGAAGGGACACACATTTTCAATTTCAAATATGCTAAATCTTCTGAAGGTAACGCACATAAGTTGCTAAATCCTGAGGAGACATGCATTTAATATTCCATGGTGATTCAAGAAGGTGGATGCATGGGTGCTTTTCAGAAGATGCACTACATACATGCACAAAGCCGGCAAAAGGTGCACAACATTATGGGGTGACTATCAAGTGTTTTCTTGGTGGGCCATCCTATCCTTTTGTGGTTCATAATGAGATATACACATCTTACTAGGCGAGCTAGCCACTCCTCTCTCTCCTTTTCTCTTTTTTCTCTAGTGATGTCTCTCTTATTGAAATCTTGGTGTTGACAAAGACTTGAGTCCCTAGGGGCTTGAGGATTTCTTTGTCCCTTTGATTTCAATAAGATTATCTTTTTCTTTGTGATCTCCTTTACCAAGAGTTTGCATTGAGTCCATACTCTTTCTAAAGTGGGGGCTTAATGTATTATCTTAAAATGGAAGCACTTCCATGATAAGAGCATTTAGCCCTCTGAGTAAGTAGTTTGGGGTCATGTTGAACACCTTGAATGGGTACTCAGCTTGGATCTGGCTTTTTCCCCTGTTCTGCCCCATTTTCCATTTCTTCCTGGCATAATTCTTCCATCCTGAATTGAGAACCTGGGATTCTTGACCTCAGGGTCAAGGTCGACCTCTTAGGTCAAGGTTGACCTCAACCTTGACCTAGGTCAAGGTCGACCTCATCCTTGACCCTAGGGTTTGAGATCCTTGGGGTTAGGTTCCAGTTTTGGGGTTTCATCAAAATCTTGTCTTTTCCCTCTTTGGGGCCACTATTTCTTGGGTTAAGTGTTGAATTATCAAATTAATATTTGAGGTGGACCTTTTCTCGAGATTTGTATAGGATTCCTAATTTATTATTGGAGATTAGCCTTTCTCAAGTTTTGTGCCTAATGTTCAAATTAACTTTGGGGTTGGCCTTGAATTTTGTGACAAGGCTCTTAAATAATTATTTTTATTTCTATATTAAGGGTGGTCCCCTCCTAGAGTTTTGTGTCAAGACTTTAATTTAATTTCCTTTCCATGTGCACCTCTCTAGAGTTTTGTTCCATGGGCCCTTAATTATTATTTTCTATGAGGCCCATCTTGTGCCCTAGATCACTATAAAAGGGAGCCTTCCTCTCTTATTTTCTCCATCCGATCTCATCTCACAATCTCTCAAGCTCTCAAGTAAGAAGATCAAGCATTCAAGCATTCAAGCATTCAAGTATTCAAGATCTAATTCATCAAGGAGATCTATTAAAAGCCATTGAAGGATTCAAGCTCTATGGAGCCCTCTTGTTGAAGATTCCTCCATTTCCATTCATGCCTCTTCCTAATTCAAGATCCATTCAAGATTGGTGTTGAAGATCTTAAAACAATTGATTGGAGACATCCTACATTTGATTCTACATTCATCCATGCTTGTGGATTCAAGGATTTGAATCCTCTACAAGGGTTTTCAACATAAGCAAGGTGAATTGTTCCATTTACTTTGCTTACTACTGCAATTTCAATTCAATTTCAAGGTTAATTCCTAAATTGGGGTTTGACTGAGGCAAACCCCTCCCCCCAACAAACAAAACCATTTTTCTTGTAGGTACAGGTGCAGGATGATGAACTAAAGTACAAATCTGGATACCCTTTTCGCCGAACTTCTGAGATCCACGAACAAAGTCAAGGTCGACCTTCAAAATATTAATGTAGCCTTTGACCTTTTATGAGGGTTAAGACAACCTGACCTCAGATCGAAAAAATATTTTTGGGTTTTGTAGATCTCACAATTTTAGCTTTCAAATGCAAAAAGAAATAGTTTCTAAGATCGTTTGATAGGGTTTTCAACCAATTCTTTTTCGAAGGTAAGTACCTTTATTTCTTAAGCTCAATATTATCATCTATATTTACTTTTCATATCAATACAATTTCATGTATGTGTAAAATATTGGCTTTGGGGTCTCTTTTATGTGCAAAACATTGTTCTAGGACCTCATCCATATTTTACCCTATACACTTAATTATATTTAATTAATAAATGAATGAATAACTAAATTACTACACAAATTATGATCAAAATCCAGAGGCACGATGATCACATTCTTTCACCTGGCTTTGTGATGTCACCATTGAGTCTACAAGTATATATGGAATGATGCATTATAATTAACATGTCAGTAGTACGTTCTTATATGAATGGTTATCTTATAATTTTCCATGTACATATGCACTAGTTGAATGTTGGAGCTTCGACTTCGACACCACACACCGAAGGACGTGGTGGAACCTTCACAAAGGTATCATTTACTCATTAGTAGGGTTGTAAAAAATATATGTAATCTTGATAACTGCATAGTAATTTTTTTGTTTCATTTTTAGCTATTGACATCAGAGACTCCTTTTGTCTGTGATACTTTGGATCGTGGAATAGTTGCCACAGTAGCTAGTTCTGAAGCACTCATTGAGGTATGAAAGAGATCACTTAACTTTAATTGTTATTTTAATAGTTTGTATTGAATTTTATAATGATATTCATGTATATATTTTAATTATTATTTTTATAATTGTTGTAGGGACTTATTACTCTAGATTGCTAGCATGCGCCTTCGATGGATGAACATAGTGACTATTTTCTAGCGGTAAGCAAATATTCAATTTTGATGTATATTAGTTATTGATGCTTAAATTTTTTTTTTTATCATCTCGAGCTATAGAAGAGTCTAGATAGGAGGACAAGTGAGCGCACTCAGAAGACTACAACATCCACTACATCTCCATTGATGTGACGATCGAAGATAGATCGAGATTTGTTTTCTTCCCCTGGCGGGAAAGGACTAGATTAGGGATATAGATTGTATGCCTATATGACATTAGTGCACATATTTTTTGTATATTGTATAAGTGATACATTGTACATCCATTTGGCTTTGAGGAAGTCAGTTTAACTGTATCGAATATATTCAGTGTATGACATTACTGGACATATATATTTGGCTTCATGCCCTACGAATATATTTTTTTTTATGTTTTAGGTATACAATTCATGGGTTTGGTGTATTGATGTATACTAATTTATGTTTATGTGGATGTCTTATGCTTTGTAAATTTCCCATGCCTTATAGTTATTCTTGTATGTTTATCGATGTATGTTTAACTTGCTAATTGTGCTACAAATGCCAGTCATTGTCCTCAATAATAGTCAATTCCTTGACTGTAATAATAACAAAAGTAATGAAATGAATGCATAAATGTATAAATATAATATAAGGAAATAATTCTACATCACAACCTATCCAAGATCACATGGAATCAAACATTTATATTCATTGGTGTGTTCCCTGTTCCATGAGACAGTCACAATATAAAGACATGACCTCGAATAGGTGAGGCAACATATGGCAAGGTTGTCGTCTATTGACCCCAATACCAGGCCTATTTTGATCTGTGGGTACCCTAATGTTGGAAAGAGTTCTTTTATTAATAAGATTACTATGGTGGATGTGGATGTGCAACCTTATGCTTTTACAAACTAACTTCTAATTGTCCCCTAACTGACTGATTGTTAATGACAAACACTAGAATACATATTTGCACTCATCCCACTGCTCACCCCGGAGTCGTCAGCGGTGTTCAAATGATTGTGTGTGCCAAAAAAGGTTGTCAATAGCATTTATACGACCATTCAAAGTTATTGGAACAAATGGTTCGATGCTACAACTGACGGGTTGAAAGATATGCAATGTTGGCCATTTGAACTGAGGAACACTGTGAGTTCTGACATTGACCGAAAATGTGTTGCCAAATATAAATGAACTTGAATCTTTGAAAAATGAGATAGGCTATTATAGGCCTTGGTAACACGGTCTCGTAGCACCTGATGGATCGATGCTACCTCGTACGAGCTCTGAGATATGACCTCGCAAAGATCATTGATTTCATGGTAATTAAGGGACCTTGAGGGACACTTCGGCCTAGAGTTGTCGGTGGGGTTCAAACAATTATGTGTGCCAAATGAGGTTTCCCCTAGCATTTACCCAACCATTCAGAGCTATCAGAATAGATGGTTTGATGCTATGACCGACGATTGGAAAGATATGCAACGTTGGCCGTTTGAACTAAGGAACACTGTGAGTTCTGACATCGACCAAAAATGTGTTTCCAAATATAAACGAACTTAAATCTCTAAAAAACCGAGACAGGTTATTGTAGGCTCCGAAAACATGGTCCCGTAACACCTGATAGATCGATGCTACCTCACACGAGCTCTGAGATGTGACCTCGCAAAGATTGCTGATTTCATGCTTAAGCGACCTTGAGGGAAACTTTAGCCCAGATTCATCGATGGGGATTAAATGATTGTGCATGGAAAATGAGGTTAGCACTAGCGTTTACTTAGCCATTCAAAACTATTGGAACAGACGGTTTGTTGCTACGACTGATGGTTGGAATGATACACAATGTTGGCCATTTGAACTGAGGAACACTCTAAGTTCTGACATCAACCGAGAATGTGTTGTCAAATTTAAACGAACTCAAATCTCTAAAAATTGAGATAGGTTATTGTAGGCCCCAGTAACACAGTCTTGTAGAAACTGATAGATCGATACTACTTCACACGAGCTCCAAGATATGACCCCATAAAGATTGTTGATTTCATGCTTAAGAGACCTTGAGGAACACTTCAACTCAGAGTCATCGGCGGGGATCGAATGACTGTGTGTGGTGAATGAGGTTGCCACTAGCATTTACCCAACTATTATAAGCTATTAGAAAAGATGGTTCATTGCTACGACTGACGGTTAGAAGGATACGTAATGTTAGCCATTTGAACTGAGGAACACTGTGAGTTTTGACATCGACCGAGAATGTGTTGCTAATTTTAAATGAAGTTGAATCTATGAAAATCGAGATAGATTTTTGTAGGCCCCGGTAACACGGTCCTGTAGCAACTGATAGATCAATGCTACCTTACATGAGCTCAGAGATATGACCCTGCAAAGATCATTGATTTCATGCTTAAGTGACCTTGAGGGACACTTTGGCTCGGAGTCATCGACGAGGATTGAACAACTGTGCATAGCCAATGAGGTTGCCACTAGCATTTACCCGATCATTTGAAGCTGTTGGAATAGACGGCTCATTGCTCTGACTGACGGTTGGAAGGATACGCAATGTTGGCCATTTGAACTAAGGAACACTTTGAGTTGTAACATCGACCAAGAATGTGTTGCCGATTTTAAACAAAGTTGAATCTCTAAAAACCGAGATAGGCTTTTGTAGGCCCCAACAACATGGTCCTGTAGCAACTAATGGATGGATTCTACCTTGCATGAGCTCTGAGATATGATCCCAAAAAGATCACTGATTTCATGCTTAAGCGACCTTGAGGGACACTTCAGCCCGGAGTCGTCGGTGGGGATCGAACGACTGTGCGTGGTGAATGAGGTTTCCACTAGCATTTACTCAGCCATTTGGAGCTATTGGAATAGATGATTCATTGCTATGAGTGACGGTTGGAAGGATACGCAACGTTGGCCGTTTGAACTGAGGAACACTATGAGTTTTGACATCAACCGAGAATGTGTTGCCAATTTTAAATGAAGTTGAATCTCTAAAAACTAAGATAGGCTTTTGTAGGCCATGACAACACATTCTCTTAGCAATTGGTGGATTGATGCCACCTTGCACGAGCTCCGAGATATGACCCTATAAAAGATCATTAATTTTATGCTTAAGCGACCTTGAGGGACACTTCGGCTCGGAGTCATCGGCGGGGATCGAATGACTGTGCATGGCGAATGAGGTTGCCATTAGCATTTACCTAGCCATTTAGAGCTATTGGAATAGATAGTTCATTGGTACAAATGATGGTTGGAAGGATATGCAATGTTGGCTATTTGAACTGAGGAACACTGTGAGTTCTGACATCGACCGAGAATGTGTTGCCAATTTTAAATGAAGTTGAATCTCTAAAAATTGAGATAGGCTTTTGTAGGCCTCGGTAATATGGTCCCATCACAACTGATAGATCAAGTCTACCTTACACGAGCTCTAAGATATGACCCCACAAAGATCGTCAATTTCATGCTTAAGTGACCTTGAGGGACACTTCGGTCTGGAGTCATCGATGGGGATCAAACGACTATGCGTGGTGAATGAGGTTGCCACTAGCATTTACTCAACCATTTGGAGCTATTGGAATAGATGGTTTGATGCTACGACCAATGGTTGGAAGGATACAGAATGTTGGCCATTTGAACTAAGGAACACTTTGACTTCTGATATCGACTGAAAATGTGTTGCCGATTTAAACAAAGTTGAATCTTTGAAAACTGAGATAGGCTTTTATAGGCCTTGATAACATGGTCCTGTAGCAACTAAAAAATTGATGCTACCTTGCATGAGCTCCAATATATGACCCCACAAAGATCACCAATTTCATGCTTAAGCGACCTTGAGGGATACTTCGGTCCGGAGTCATTGGTAGGCATCAAACAACTGTGCGTGGTGATTGAGGTTTCCACTAGCATTTACCTGGCCATTTAGAGATGTTGGAACAGATGGTTTGATGCTATGATTGATGGTTGGAAGGATACGGAATGTTGGCCATTTGAACTGAGGAACACTCTGAGTTCTAACATCAACCGAGAATGTGTTGCCAATTTTAAATGAAGTTGAATCTCTGAAAACCAAGATAGGATTTTGTAGGCCATGACAACATGGTCTTGTAGCAACTGATGGATTGATGCTACCTCACACGAGCTCCAAAATATGACCTCACAAAGATCACCAATTTCATGCTTAAGCGAACTTGAGGGACACTTCATCCCAGAGTCGTTGGCGGGGATCAAATGACTATTCATGGTGAATGAGGTGGCCACTAGCATTTAACCAACCATTTGGAGCTATTGGAATAGATGGTTCAATGCTATGACCAATGGTTGGAAGGATACGCAATGTTGGCCATTTGAACTGAGGAACACTTTGAGTTTTGACATCGACCAAGAATGTGTTGCCGATTTTCAATGAAGTTGAATCTATGAAAACTGAGACATCCTTTTGCAGGCCCTGGTAACATGGTATCATAGCAACTGATAGATCGATGCTACCTCACATGAGCTTCGAGATATGACCCCGCAAAGATCATTGATTTTGTGCTTAAGTGACCTTGAGGGACACTTCGGCCCGGAGTCATTGGTGGGGATCGAATGACTATGTGTGGTGAATGAAGTTGCCACTAATGTTTAACTGACCATTCGAAGCTTTTGGAAAAGATGGTTCGATACTATGACTGATGGTTGGAAGGATACAGAATGTTGGCCGTTTGAACTGAGGAACACCGATCGAGAATGTGTTGTCGATTTTAAATGAAGTTAAATCTCTAAAAACTAAGATAGGCTTTTGTAGGCCCCAAAAACATGGTCCCATAGCACTTGACGAATTGATTCTATGTTGCATGATCTCCGAGATATGACCCCATAAAGATCACTTATTTTATGCTTAAGTGACCTTGAGGGACACTTCAGCCTGGAGTCATTGGCGACGATTGAATGACTGTGCATGGTGAATGAGTTTGCCACTAGTGTTTACCCATCCATTTAGAGCTATTGGAATAGATGGTTGGATGCTATGATCAAGGGTTGGAATGATATAAAACATTGGTCGTTTGAACTAAGGAACATTGTGACTTTTGACATCGACCAAGAATGTGTTGCCAAATTTAATCAAAGTTGAATCTTTGAAAACCACGACAGGCTTTTGTAGGCCTTGAAAACATGGTCCTGTAGCACCTAATGGGTCGATGCTACCTTGTACGAGCTTTGAGATATGACCTTACAAAGATGACTAATTTCATGTTTAAGCGAGCTTGAGGGACACTTCAGCTCAGAGTTATCAGCAATGATTGAATGACTGTGCATGGAAAACGAGGTTTCCACTAGCATTTACCTGACCATTCGAAGCTATTGGAATAGATGGTTTGATGCTACGACCGACGATTGGAAGGATACGCAGCATTGGCCATTTGAAGTAAGGAACATTGTGACTTCTGACATTGACCGAGAATGTGTTGCCAAAATTAAACAAAGTTGAATCTCTGAAAACCATGACAGGCTTTTGTAGGTCTCGGCACCACGGTCCCATAGCACCTAACAGATCGATGCTACCTTGTACGACCTCTGAGATATGACCCTGCAAAGATTTCTAATTTTATGCTTAAGTGACCTTGAGAGACACTTTGGCCCGGAGTCATCAGCAATTGAACGACTGTGTATGGTGAATGAGGTTTCCACTAGCGTTTACCCATCCATTTGGAGTTGTTGGAACAAACGGTTCCATGCTTTGGGAATGTATTTCAAAGTTTGGATATATGGGAAGAATGGCTGTGAAAAAGATATTTCTATTTTTCATTCTGAGAAGATCTAGAGTGATTTTGAGTCATAGAGGAAATGCCTTGATCCTTCCACAAGTGCTATTTCGATGAGTTTTGATCACTTGAGGGACATAAAATTATCTATTGAGTTGAAAATAAAATCAATCGAAGACATTGAAAATGAAGTAAAAATTATCTCTATTATATTACAATCTCCTATACTCTATATCAAATTATAATATAAATTTATTACAATTATATCAAATTATGTATTGAGAAAGTCTATATCATACCAATTATAAACCCAAACACTCTTTATTCACATTTGACATGTAAAAAATAAAAAACTTACCTCAATCGATAAATTTTGGTAATAATAATTGACTTTCACAATCCGATGTTCATTTTTGAACAAAAAGATGGTGCAAATTGATAGAATATGCTTCTTTGTCACTATCAACACCATGAAAAGTGAATACTTGTCAGATAACACACAAAACTTAGACAACATACAGAAAAAGTGGGCCTCTTTCATGAGATCCTTGGCAAAGAAGACCGTTTGTTTTAGTTTTGCATAGCGTGAGCGCGCTATAGCACATGCACCCTATGCAAAACTAAAAAGTATTATGCATACTCTTAAATAGGGCATGAGCCCTATGCAAAAAAAGAAAAAGGGAGAAAAGAGAGAGAGAGAGAGAGAGAGAGAGAGAGAGAGAGAGAGAGAGAGAGAGAGAGAGAGAGAGAGAGAGAGAGAGAGAGAGAGAGAGAGAGAGAGAGAGAGAGAGATAAGGGGGAGAGAGAGAGAGAGAGAGAGAGAGAGAGAGAGAGGAGATTGATGAGAGAGTGAGTGAGAGAGAGAGAGAAGGGGAATATAGAGGGTAGGAAGGTGGGAGAGAGCATATGTGTGTGTGAGAGAGAGAGTGGGTGAAAGAGGGTAATAAGGTAAAATATAGAGGGTACGAAGGTGGAGAGAGAGAGAGATAAGGTAGGAAGGTGGGAGAGAGCATATGTGCGTGTGTGAGAGAGAGATGGGGTGAACAATGGTAAGAAGGGAAAATATAGAGGATAGGAAGGTGTAGAGAGAGAGAGAGTATGGGGAAGGGAGAGAGAGACAAAGAGAGAGTGCTCTCTCTCTCTCTCTCTCTCTTCCTCTCACTCTGACTATATCTCATCACTATTTAAATCTATGTCTTAAATAGGGTGCACGACCTCTAGGGCAAGCACACTATTGAAATCTATGACTTTTATAGGGTGTGCACCCTATGAAAGTCATAGATTTCAATAGTGCGCTTGCCCTATAGGGTGTGCACTCTATAGGCTGCACGCGCTTTCTAAGGCATTGTAATTTACCAATCCTAAGGCTTGGATTTTCCTTGGAGATCCAACCCAAAGGCTTGGACGATTGAAATAGGCCCAAGACATGTTTTCCAATAGACATACAAAAAAATGACATCTTTTTGTGTGTGCTCCTCATTAGGTTTACTCGTGGCTCAAAAACATAAAAATCAGACGACGTGATATTGCAGATCTCTTTGTTAGCTATCTAAGCATATAATTTATTTTGAAATTTGATTATGTTAAGTTTTTCAACTCTAATTTCTTTTGTGTGTATGTCCATTTTTTGTAAAAAACCAACATGTAATATTTTGGGCATAAATTTTGGCTTGTTCATCGAATTTTGCAAAAAGTTACATTTTTAGAAACTAGACTCCATTCTACACACTTTAAAAAAAAAGAAAATTTGATTTTTGATTAGTTTTAAATGATTTCTAGGGGGAGCACACAGAAATTTCATGTTTTCATGATGTGTGCACTTCATAAATTGATAAAAAATTATACATTCATTAAAAAATTACCAAAAAATTTTGGGATAAACTACATGGTGTTAGCTAACTTATCATTGGAGCAATTAAAAAAATAAAAATAAAAAAGTTAACATTTTAGGGGGAGCACACCGGACGCTATGTTATGTTTTTTCACAAAAATAGGACCACTTTTTGTGCTCTCCCCTTTTTGAGGGCCGTTATCTGCATCATTTTCAAAATAAGTTAGTATTTTAGGAACTAGATTTAGAGTATTACAACTCTTGTTTTTGTCGCATCTTAAAATTTTGAGTCTAACTATCTTTAATTTCTTGTTGAAGTTTAGAGTTTTCTGATTTCAGGAAAAAAGTGGCATCTTATACCTCCTTTTTGGTCCCCCATCTTTGTGCACTTACCCACATGTCCATACCCTGTTTCCAAGGTCCCATTTTGGTAGAATGAATTACACTAGAAAGTGCAGACTGATTAGGTAGGAAACCTGTTTGGTACATTTGGGAAAAAAGTATGACTACCTTGTGAGGAAATCCATGCCAACGATATGTTGTCATACTCTTTCACCAAATGCAACAAAAGGTTTCCAATCTCTCAAATACTTTATGAGCATCCACCAAACTAGTGCACTTTGACATACATGTTAATAAACTTATTTTGAAAAGATTCACCCCCAAAATTATTGACTTTGCAACACTTAGCACTCATTGCATCCAGGTGATGCACACAAAGGTGAATCACTAGGATTCCCCTACCTCCCAAAGAGTCTCAGTGCTTCACCTCTGTGAGCATCACACACATGCAATGAGTGCTAAGTGCTACACCTAAGCATAGGTGTTTCTCTAGTACTTCAAGTAAGGGTATTGGGAGACTATTGGTGGTGTTGGCCAGGGTGTTGTCTTAGAGGTTGTGGCCCTATGGGCAGGGATGGATGACATCCCTCGTGATTTTTGAAAACTTCTACAAGGTGCACCCCTTCTCCAGTCCACTAAAAATCTCCATCTTGTAGTCTCCTCAAAGTGTGGGATGCACTTATTGCACTGATCTTTAATTCATCCAGATGCAACTTCTGCTCAAGTTCCTCCACTTGAACTTGTTGTATACACTAAAAAGTGACTTCATTAATTAATTAAATATTTATTAGTTAATTAATATTGACTTGATGAATTAATTAAATATTTTATTATTTAATTAATATTTATTTCCTCTATTTATTAAATAAATTATTCAATTTATTTGATAAATTCACTATAGTCTATTCTCCTATCCTAAGTCCTCTAAATAGTCTTATTAAAGTGATTTAATTAATTACACAATCACCAAATATGACTAAGTCTCCTAGTCCACTTCTTATTTGATAAATTCACTATAGTCTATTCTCCTATCCTAAGTCCTCTAAACAAACATATTAAAGTGATTTAATTAATTACACAATCACCAAATATGACTAAGTCCCCTAGTCCACTTCATCCACCTAGTCACCTGA
Source organism: Chamaecyparis obtusa (assembly GCA_027943335.1). Classification (NCBI taxonomy): domain Eukaryota; kingdom Viridiplantae; phylum Streptophyta; class Pinopsida; order Cupressales; family Cupressaceae; genus Chamaecyparis; species Chamaecyparis obtusa. The sequence continues at coordinate 1,369,960 of BSBK01000508.1, read as the reverse complement.
CACATCACCTTGGCTAAAATAATTAATTATTATTAATTATTAATAAATCATTATCCTCACCCACACATGTCATATTTTTAAGGGCTATGTGGCCTTATAAGACTTGGTCTCATGACCGCACGTCTTCCCCTACACTAAGTCAAGAATAAAATCCTATTCCTAAGGAGCTTCTCAAGCCACCTCAAAGAGTCAAAGGTGACTCATGGGACACTTGTACAAAGAGTCCTAATGAGGAAAAAGTCCTTCCCCCTTCCTCTCATTGGTCTTTGAGAGACACTTGACATGTGTCTTTCCCTTCCACCTTCTTCTCTTCCATGTCAATGTAGGAGGAACATCCTCCCTATTCCTTCTCTCACATTCCAACTACATCCCCCTTTCTCTCAACCCCTTCAACCAAGTCAATTGTAGCCCTAGGATCTTCCACCTTTCAATCTCCACCTTAGGATTGCACCACCTAGGCTTGGGTCCTCTAAAAATATATAAAAGGAGCCTCATTTCCCCTTTGTGAGCTAATAGGAAATAATGATTTTCAAGCATACAAGCATTCTAAGAATCCAAGCATTCAAATCTTCAAGAATCTAAGCCATTTTTCATATCACTTGCATTACATCTATTAGTTGCATAATCAAGCTTTTAAGTCATTTTGCATACAATCCATTCAATCTCCACACTTTGGTAGCATCTTGGGAAAGGAGCTTCAATTAGAAATCTGAGAGCTCAACACATCCAAGGAATCAAGGCTAGGAGGCCAGTAGAGACAAGCTACAATGGGTAAGTGAAGGTAAAGTTGTTTTAAGTTCATTTGATCATTTGTAATCTTCATTGTGTTGCATTTAGATTAATTTATTAGCTTAAATTAGTTAGTAGTTCATTTAGAATAGTTGACATCTAATTTGCATACATTTTTGGCACCCACCGTGGGGCCAGCCCATGTTTTTAAGATTCTTTTTTTAGTTTTTTTGTGTGCAGATTTCTATAGGCTATTTCTGTGCATTCATTCACCATTCCTACGCATTTGTCCATTTCTCTTATGCATCCATTTTGCATTCCATCAGACACTCTCTATTCTCTATCTTTTCATTCTTTTTGCACAACAGTTCCTTGTTCCTGCACTTCCATACATTTCTGTAGTGTATCTGTCAAAGCTGCGCATTTATCCCATTCCACTGCCCAAACATTCACTGTTTCGACACATCTATACTATTCACGCATTTATCTTTTGTTGTTGCACATCCATAATTTTTTCCTGCGCATTTATAATTTTAATCTATTTCTTATCATTTTTATTTTTAGCTAACTACTTTGACCAGTTTCTGTTTGTTATTGTAGTTTTCTAGGCTATTTTGTAGGTCAAATTTGAAGACCCCATTCTGAAATTATTGATAGTTTACTTGCAGGTTCCTAGGGGTTTGAAAAATAAACTATAATCTTGTTTGGGCTTAAAATACGAAATGCATTTCTATTTTCTCTGTCTTCTTTAGATTAGATTATCTATTTGTTATGTCTTGCTTTTAGAAGCTTTTTGTAATCCCAAGATTATAACAACGTATCTTCTCCCTTTGCCATTCGTGGATCTTGGGTGGAAGAGAAATGGTTATAATCTTTAGAGGGTGATATTTGGTGGGAAAAGAGGTACTCACCCCAAGAAATGACCCAATCGGTAACATGCTAAAGCCAAGCCCTTCCAAACTGGTATATAAAAAATACCATTGTGATTAGTCTCACAGTGGACAAGTGTGAATTTGTTGTGGCAACCAAAATCTCCTCTAGTACTTGTGTGGTGCGTTAAATTCCCTACATTAATGTTAAGGTAAAAATATTACTTTGGAAGGATTGGGAGAGCCCCCTTAATTGGGAAAATGACTTGATCACAACCACCTAAATGGATGTCCTTACTAAACACTTTTGTATAGTGGCCAAAAACCTTCTATTTGTTGGCTCAAGGGGTCACCCAAGCACATGAAGACACCCCACATTACTCATGGTTCATAGTAGAGATAGCAATTCTTTGGGAAGTAATGACCCATTGAATTCAAAACTTGGTGTGCCAGAGAAGTCAGTGCACTGTAAGGAGGAGCCCATGCCTCCAAGTTCCTAGGCTATCCACTATGGATTTGCATGGGTGAATTTTATCCAAGTGGGGATTTAGCAGATACTGTCCTTGCCAACCTTAGAAATTGTAAGTGTGTTGTGCATTCATACTAGATTAAATTAGATTAAATCATTTCTATTTTGCGTGTGTGTGTTTATGCATTTTTACTTTTCCAAAAATAATCATCTGAAAACCAAAAAATTCCAAACTTTCAAGTCAAACCATTAGAAAAATAGAACATGTGCATTGATCACTTTATGCTGCGCATTTGTCCCATTACACTATGCCTTTGTTACTATCATTATGCATCTATTCACATCTATTGTGCATTAAAATAATCTTGTTGCACATATACCTGACTATCCTACGCATTTGTTTCTACACATACACAACATAGAGCCTTTGTACGGACCCTAGAAATTTCAAAATCACCTTTTTAGATACCATTATAGTCTTTAGTACGATTCTGGAAAAACATTCAATTTTCACAGACCTTTGATCTTTAGTTTGACCATTTTTATCAAAATTCACCATCTTTCTTTCATCAAACATCTATAAAATCATTCCAAATCTTCAAAATTTTCCAATTAGTGTTGAATCATTACCTTGCTTATCATATTTTGATCTTTGTGAGTTTACCATATCAAGATTTATCATCCTCAATCAAAAACTTACCTAGGTTATTATGTCTTGATTTCTTTGTCACATCATAGTGAGATCCATACCTCCTATAGACTTTGATTATCAAAATTTTACACTTATCTCAACACTTTTAGGTTCATTTCTACATCTATCCAATCAAACACATTCCACTTTCTTCATCAAAATCTTCATCCCAAATCATCTTTTACATTTTATGGTTCAAACTTGATCTCAAAAACTTAAACAAACCGTTGATCTAGAATTTGTAGACAAGATGGAAGGAGACAACAAAAATGAGGAAAACCCTTGGTCTAGAGTTCCTAAGAAAAGTTCAATTTTTACATCAGATCAAGAACCAACAAATCAAAATTTGAGAGATGCTATGCAAGATGCTAGGTTCTATAATGTCATGGAAAGACTTCTAGACATGGACAAGGAGATGTATTTCCTCATGCTTGCTCAACAAGGAGCAAAACTACCAAGTGATTTTGATGTCTCTACTCTTAAAGAACCACCTATCACAAACAATCAAGAAATCCCTAGTGGTTCTCAAGAGACACATACTCATGGAGAAAAGGAAGACAAACAAAAAAATGCTTCCCAAAACACTCAAGGACCTCCACTATCTTTGGATCTCATTCTACAACAAATCCAGATGCTTCAACAAAAAATCTGTGACATTCAAACTGGATTATTAACCAAGAATTATTCCTTAGATGATATATGTCCTTATCCTTTTGATAAAATTTAGCAATGATTCCATTGCCTCCTCATTTTGAGGTACCTAAATTTGACAAATACAAAGTGAATTCAGATCCACAAGACCATATTCGTGAGTTTTGTGCTGCTTGCATTGAAGTCTCTCACAATGACACTTATCTTATGTGACTATTTCCACGTAGTTTAGGAGGACAAGCCATGGAATGGTTCTCTAAACTACCCCCAGGCATCAAATCTTTCAATGAGCTTATTGACAAGTTTGTGACTCATTACTCATATAACATCAAACATGAAGTCACTATGCTTTATCTTTGCAATGCACAAAAAAAGAATGGAGAACCTTTCCTTACTTTTTTGCAAATATGGCATTAATTATTTGCCAAGTATCCATGAACAATTCCTGAACAAGAAAAGAAGGATATCTTTGTGCATAACCTTACACAAGAAATGAGCTATAGGTTGCAATTGCAATGTCCTCCAAACTTTAACAAGCTCATTGAGAATGGCATCAAAATTGAGGAAGCTTTGGTTAGGAAAGGGGTGAGATTAAGCTTTACTCCAAGGATAATATTGGATCTTCAAATTCAAATCCCAACAACAAGAACACTGAAAAGTCCAAATTTTGGAACAAAAACAAGAAGATATTCAATGATGGGATTGTTGATAACTGACATGTTAAACCAACACAACCTCTTTTGAATCTCACAAGAAAAGCTAATTCTACTCAACCTACTTATAGAAATCAAACTGCAACTCATAATACCAACAACAATTCATCCAATTTGAGATTACCTTTTATGCCACGTAGAAGAACTTTTACTCCTTTGGGTGAATCTCTTGAATCTTCATTAAGGAAGTTGATCACAAAGAAACTCATTGTACTTCCTAAAACTAGAGATTTTGAACCTAGGGTGAAACCTTCTTGGTGGAATGAAAATGATTATTGTAAATTTCATAGTCACAAAACCAATGATTGTCAAAGACTTAAACATGTGATACAAGACTTGATTTAAAGTGGTGAAATAAGTGTTGATGGAGGGTGAACCCACAATAGTGGGTTACACTTTTTTGCCTGAACGGACACTGAACTCTACATTTTCAAAAAAACTTTCAGATTTAGATGCATATTATCGTTAAACCATTTGAAATCAGAAGATGAATAAAATTAGAGTCTTTTAATATTTTCTGTCTAGATTCTAAATATATTTTTAATTTTTATTTTTTAATTGATTTGAATAGTTTTTCTTTCTCCCACAAAAAATGGTATGTTGCTGAAAACGTCATTTTCAAAGAGTTACATTATTTTCATAGAGCATAACTTTATTTTCTAAACTAGATATCAATGTGCTTCTTTTGAATTTAGTTTTTTAACATCCATATAGAGGGCATGCAATTGGTTTGATGACATTATCATGATTACTGCATATTTTATTAACGTTTGAAGTTGACTAAACTGTAATTTTGACATACCTTAACTACATAGCCTATAACTTGTCATGTATTTGTCCAATTTCATTTTTATTTTTTTTGATAGAAAGAGAACTTCAATACCTAGGGCATATATATTTTTTAGAATTTTTATTCTCTTATTTACTATTTTTCCATAAGCGTCAAACATAGAGGTAGACATACGGTGAAATATCTATGTTTAGTAAAACTAAAAATACAAAGTCATAATAAACTTAATAGATTTTAACATTATAATCATTGGAAAGATTTTTCTCAGTAGTACCTTACTACATAGATAGGTTTGTCAAATGGATTCATTTGATCTTCCAAAAGATAAAGTCGAAGTGATTTTTTGTCAGTATTTTAATATGTGCGAAGGAGACTCCATTGTAGGTACAAATGAGGAGTGTAGATGTTATATCAATGTTTTTTTAATCTAAGAGGCTTTGAGCTAACCATTTTTAATTAATTCCTTCAAATGAAACCTCTCAATGCTTAAATCATCATATTTTATTAAAAATGTGTTATTTCAGCAAAAATTAGTATGTCTAAAAAAGTGTAACCCACTATTGTGGGGTCACCTTGGACATACCTCAAATGAGTCACATACAGCTTTTAAAGATCCACTTCCAAAACATGAGAAAGGAAGTTGTTCCAATGCTAAAGGTGATAATCAAGCCAATTACAATATCACATCCTATAAGTATGTTGGTAACATTTTTGAATGTCATCCTTCTCAATATTATGCCAATTTGATTACTATAAAAGCACAATTTGAGAGTCAACCAGTCATGTTACTACTCAAGCCCACTCCAAGGTTACTCTCCAAGGGGTCTTGTCCAAACCTACCACCTCGTAAAACAAGTTTTTCTATGTTCCAAATTCCATGCCAAATGTTTCTAATCAATACAATCTTTTGGATCAACTGAAGAAAACACCAGCCCAAATATCTCTACTAGATTTTTTACACCTGTCACCGTCTAATAAGGATATTCTTGAGAAAGCTCTCCTAGAAACTCATGTTCCTACAAATCTAGATCAAGCCCAATTTCAAGCTATGGTGGGACATTTGACAACTCCACATTACCTTTCTTTTATTGAGCATGATGATCTAGCCATTAATCAACCACAACGCTCCACTCCATATAGCAGTCCTTATACAAAGTCATAAAATCAAAAGAGTACTAATAGATGGAGGAGTTGGCTTGAATATATGCACTTTGAAATTAGTCCTTGCATTGGGATTTTCTAAAAATGTTGTAGATCCAAAGAAGAAAATCACAATCAAAGCTTATGATGAAGAGGAGAGGTCATCCAAGGGATCTGTTGTTCTTCCTATCAGAGTAGGTCCTATAGTCAAAGATGTACTTTGTCAAGTTCTTGATATGGATCTTGCATATAATATTCTTTTGGGGAGACCTTGGATTCATTCTATGAAAACTGTACCCTTGAATTATCATCAGTGTTTGAAATTTCCCCACAATGGTCAAGAAATAATTATCAAAGGATATTCAAATCCTTTCCAGTATTGTAACACTGTGAAGACAACACCTGAATCCTTGGTACCTTATAATCATGTTGGGTCTTCTACAACCATGCCCATTGATCCAAGTGATATAGCATCAACCTCTAAATCTAATGGAATCAAGATAGACATAAAAGAACAAAGTATGGGAGAATACACTTTGGGTCAAACCTTTTGTATTATAGAGTTACCTTTATCTCCTAGATCATATGGAAAATCCTTGATTATCAAACAATAATCAGAAGCTCCTTCCACACTTGTTTATGACACTTTTATAAGTGGGGCCACTATATCAAAAGAAGTAGCTGAGTGTAATACTAACCATTTTTTTTAAGCCACATAAGAGTGAAGAAGATGTAAAACATGAATATATATCACCTGATGTATATGGTAAAGGATATACTTTGTTGCAAAAGATGGGATACCAAGGTAGTGGACCTATAGGGTTACAGAGAGAAGGTGTTATAAAACCAATTATGAAAAATCTAAATTACCAAAGAGATACCACAGGATTAGGATACAAAGGAGAAGGACCAAAAGAACCTAAAAGCAAGGCAAAGATCACACCTTTCAACACGACATCTAAAGCTCTTGCATTACAGTTATGAAAACATGACATGTATGTGGATCCATAAAAGAAAAGGATAGCAACAGAAATAATTAATAGACTTAGGGATAATTATGATGATGGATTCTGACTCTAATGGTTATGAATGGGATTCACTATCTGACTATACTGAAGAGATAGGAGTTGATGTTTTCCATACCTATAGTGGCAATTACTATGAGGGGGAGAGATCAAGGATTGAATCACTGGGATTAGTTCACATGATACTACTCTTGATGATTGTGAGGAAAGTGAGAATTATCTTGTGATAGATGATTCAGATGAGAGTATGGAAATAGACCTTGCCGATACAATCATAAACCTTGACAAATTCTCTATAAATACCATCTCAACCTTTGAAATTGACATAAATGATCCAATACCCCTTGTTCATCTTGAGCTTATAGATTGGTATTCTCCCAACCATCCATAACTTCATGTTTTCCATAATGATGATGCAATTATCGACTATCTTGGAATCATAGATCATCTACCACCAGGGGATCATAAGTCAAGATTTCTGATAGAAATCAATGACATGGCTTACTTTGGAGAGAGTGCCAACCCTTTCAGTTGTAAAAATGTAAAAATAATCAATAGATCTAATGGTAAAAATCACTCAGTGGTAGTATTAGATCCGAAAATAGTAAAAAGAGAAGATATATCTGAGGGTGAAAACCTCTCTGAGGCACCTGAAGATGGAAGGATTGACATGTTGGACTACAACTGATTTGGAATCTGATTGAAGGATCTATGATTGCAAGATCACTGAGAAGTTGCTAATTAGATATGGAATATGATTAAATCAGTATTATGTTATCATTGATGTCAACTAGTTTGACAACACTTATCTTGTAAGTTACTACACCTAGACATCTGAAGTAAAGTGGAAAAGAGATGAAGAACAAAGAAATCTACATGAGGAAAGATGTACAAGATAGATGAGGATAAGGAACACATTGAGTAACTTTTTGATGAGTCTATGACTTGATGATATTGACTTTATTATGTTGCATTCATCTATAATGAAGTATAGAGCTGAAAGACACAAAGCAGTGTTGTTGGTAAATGAAGCATTTCTAGTATACACTGACGGAGTGTAGTGTATACCAACCACAGTACTAACCGAGCAGTGTTCACTGATGCATTCTTTGTTAACTGAGGAGGATAGAATGAATTAAATGATTAGTTTAGCCGATAAGATTGATGAGCTGGCAAGAGTATAACATCGAGGTAACAGATAATGTTTGTTACAAAGATCGACGGTTGACAAAATTCAAGGAAGATCTAATGGAGTAGATTGAAACGTGTTATTGACACAAGTACTGAGAAATTTTTAAGTGGAAAAATCTGATGGTGGAGAAGAAAATGATTTACTTGTCTATATAAGAGAACATAATTTATTTATGAAAAGAGCTAGAGAAAGAAGAAGCTCCAGGAGTATCATGTGAACAAGATTTCATGCATTCTAATCATACTAGTTAGTGAGAACCGAGCTGCAGAACAGTTACCGAGCTACAAAGAGCTATTACTGACGGATAGTAAGTTGATATATTATTGAATCTGAAGTGAAATATTGATCAGAAGGATTTGTATGGATTGACTATTGATCTGTAATCTGCAATTGAAGTTGTACTAAGGTAGGTCATTTTACTGTTACATATTTAACCATTGTATACAATCTAAATCTCTTAACTGAGTGGATTTTGAAAGTCTTATGATGTATCATTCATAGAATGAACATTGTTATCCATTCAACCCCATTGTGAATGCTGGTTGGATGATAAATTCTAGTCTAAAATCCTCTAACAAGGTCACACCTGACAGTATGTTTGTAACCTTTAACAGGGTTGGGTCTTAACCGACCTCACTTCAGAAGAGTGAACAATTTTGGGTTGCCGGTCCCAGGTGGTTTTTCTATTTACAGGGTTTCCACATTAAATCTCTTGTGTTATGTGTTGATTGTGATATTTGTTTGTTATCATTCTTTACATGTTACATGTTATATTTGATTGGTAAATAGTTAAAAGTATTAGACTGGTAATCGGTAAAAGCACAGACAGTGAGAGTTATTATTTCTTACCGATGAGCAAAAATGAAAGAAGATGTTTTGAATTATACATTTTGTATTGGGACAGTGGATAACTAATTCACCCACCTCTCAGTTATTCTAACAATTGGTATCAGAGCGTTGGTTGCTCGGAACAGAGTTTTAAGGACTTAAGCATAAAGGTCTCAAGATGTATAAGAGGGAAGTATCGAAACTGAACAAAGAGAACTTCACAATATGGAAAAGTAGAATGAAGCTGCACATATCTAGAATTGGGAACTCAGCACTAGATCTGATGGAAAATGGCTACATACAACTGCCCACTAGTCGCCTAACTATTGATCAACTGAAGGATAAGCATAAACACAATGTTACTATGATGGAACTTGATGCTTCCTATACCGACATTGAATTTGAAGATATCAAGACATGCACAACTGCCAAAGGAATGTGGGATAAATTAGCACAAATCTACAATGGAGATTTGAATGTCAAAAGAGCCCGAGCTGAAATTTTGAGAGGCAGATTTGATGATATGAGAATGGAAGAAGGTGAGAATATTGTCCAATATTCAAATAGACTCAAAGAGGTGGTACATGCTATTAGAGAATTTGATGGAGTAATTGATGATGAAATAGTGATAAGCAAGATTCTTAGAACTTTGCTACTAGTTTATGCAATTAGGATCTCTGCAATTCATGAAACAAGAGCTACATCCAACCTTACTCTTGACACTCTGATTGGTAAACTTACAACCTTTGAATTAAACAATTTTGATAACAGTGTTGTTCCTTCTATTGAATCCGCTTTCATGTCTTCTCTAAAGATTGGAAAGTCTAGTAAGAATGGTAAGAATTGTGATAGTGATGACAATACCGATGATGAACTTGATGAGCTTGAAGCACTTATGGCCCGAAGATTGCCCAAAGGAAAAGGAAGGTATAGAGGCAAGCTACCTTTAGCATGCTTTAATTGTAAAGAAGTCGGTGACATCACTTCTAGATGTCCTCAGAAGAAAGATGATGATAGATCCAAAGACCGATTTGAAGGAAACTATGGAAGAAGAGTCAACAGAGGTTACTGACACAACAAAAGAGACAACCGAGATGAAAAAGGAAAAAAGGTATGTTACATAGTCGAAGATATTGAAACTAAATTTGATTCTGATGATGATATAGAAGTTGTATTTGTTGCTATGAAAGATGAATCAGAAGAGGAAGAGAAACATGAAGAGACAACACTAATCTCTAAAGTAAGTAGAAATGATACATGGATCATAAACAATGACTGCACACATCATATGACCAGTGATGTAGAGAAGTTTGATCATCTTGTTGAATATAATGGAGGATCTGTGAGAATGGGAAATGATGCACCTTGTATGGTAAGAGGCAAAGGCTCACTGATGATCAATGACAGACTATAATGTGAAAATGCATACTGGGTAGATGGACTAAACTATAATCTAATAAGTGTGGCTCAGTTGAACAACTCAGGCCACCAACTGGCTTTTGAGAGCAAAAAGGTGAAGATTTATGATGATGGAGGAAGAGTTGTCAGAACTGGTACACAATCCAGAGGTAATCTATTCTATCTTGATATGGATCAGTCTTCTTGTTTATTAATAAAGGATGAAGATGCTTGGTTGTGGCACCAAAGGTTATGCCATGTGAACTTTGACAACATGATCAAAATTAGTAGAAAGAAAAGAGTTAGAGGACTGCCTAACTTAACAAAACCTAATCATGCTATGTGCCATGAATGTCAAAGAGGTAAGATGACTAAGTCTAGTTTTAAAAGCAAAGACTATTCAATAAAGAAGATACTTGAGTTGGTTCATACTGACCTATGTGGTCCTATGAGAACTCAGAGCTATTATGGTGATAGATATTTTATTCTTTTTGTTGATGATTACACAGGACTGATGACTGTTATGTTCTTAAAAGAGAAATTTGAAGCCTTCAAAATGTTTAAGTGGTATAAAGCTAAGGTAGAGAAAGAAACTGGAAAGGAAATAAAATGCTTAAGATCTGATAGAGGAGGTGAATTTATCTCTGATGAATTTACTAACTTTTGCAATGAGCATGGAATTAAAAGACAGGTATCGGCACTGAGAACACCTCAACAAAATGGCATTGCTGAAAGAAGGAATAGGTCTATAATTGACTGTGCTAGAACATTGATGATACAAAATAATGTTGCTCAGACATATTGGAGGGAAGCTATCAGCACAATTGTATATGTTCTTAACCGAGTACAATTGAAAAAGGACTCCTACCAAACATCTTATGAACTATGGTTTGGACACAAACCTACTATAAGTTATTTCAAAATTTTTGGAAGTAAATGCTTTATCTTGAAAGATGAAAGAAATGGGAAGTTTGATTCTAAAGGAGATGAAGGGATATTTCTAGGATATTCCACTACAAGTAAATCATACAAATGTTTGAATAAGGTTACAAATAAGATTGTTGAAAGTACTAATGTTCATGTTGATGAGTTTGATGATAAGTTCACAAAGGAAAGTACAAAGGAATTGGAAGACTATGGTAGATTCTCTTATATTGAATATCTAGAGTATCTACCGACACCGTAAGCAGTGTCAACTGGTCAGCAAGGAAACAATGTAGTACAAGATGCACCACAAATCGATGAACATGAATAAGCTACCAAGCAAGGAAATGACCCTGAGTAGGATGAACAAGAAAGGAGAAATCAAGTCTTGGCTAGTTTTGTCAGAAGAAACCATCCTAAAACACAAATCATTGGAGACAGACATGCTAGAATGAAAACCAAAAGAAAAACAAGACAAGGTACATGTTTAATTTGTGAGTTTGAACCTAAAACTATGAAAGTTGCATTAGAGAATGAAGAATGGGTTAATTCAATGAAAGAGGAAATAGAACAAATAGAAAAGAACAAAACCTAGTCCTTAGTACCCCAAGAAAAAGATAAGAATGTTATTGGTACTAAGTGGATACACCGAAATAAATTGAATGAAAATGGTGAAGTCACAAGAAATAAAGCTAGATTAGTATGCAAGGGATATGCACAGGAAGAAGGCATTGACTGTGGTGAAACATTTACACCTATTGCTAGATTAGAAGGAGTTAGAATGCTACTTGTATATGCTGCACATAAGAAATTCAAAGTCTATCAAATGGATGTGAAGTCAACATTTTTGAATGGTATACTTGAAGAGGAGGTCTACATTGAACAACCTGAAGGATTTGTTGATCCCAACAATAAAGACATGGTATGTAGATTACATAAATCTTTATATGGACTAAAGCAAGCATTTAGAGCATGGTATGAAAGACTATATACTTATTTGTTAAGTATTGGATTTTTTAGAACAACTAAAAACAATAATCTGTATGTGAAAGGTGAAACTGATGATACTATTATCATTGCTGAAATATTTGTTGATGATATCTTTGGTGGCTCAGATCTTGTCTACAAGGCATTTGTTGATGAAATGCAAAAGGAATTTGAAATGTCTATGTTCGGAGAGATTAAGTTCTTTCTTGGACTACAAGTGATTCAACAGCGTGATGGAATATTCATCACACAATCTAAATACATAAAGGAAGTATTGAAAACATTTGGCATGGAAGATGCAAAACCTATAGGAACACCGATGGCTACTAGATGCAAATTGACAAAGGAGGATGAAACTACTGAGGTAAATTAGACAAATTACCGATCCATGATTGGTAAGTTAATGTACGTAGTTCACAGTAGGCCAGATATAGCACATGTTGTGGGTATAGTTGCAAGATTTTTTGCTAATCCTAGAGAATCACACATGATAGCTACAAAAAGGATCTTAAGATACTTGAAGAAAATAGAGAATTATGGATTATGGTATCCTAAGGAAGGGAAGTTTGAACTAAAAGTTTACACTGATGCTAATTGGGCTGGAAATGTGGATGACAGAAAAAGCACCACCGGAGGAGAATTTTTCTTTGGTGAAAGACTTGTAACCTAGACAAGTAAAAAGAAGGCTTGTATTTCTCAATCTATAGCTGAAGTAGAGTATGTTGCTGCCGCTACTAACTATTCAAACATTGCATATATCAAACAAGTGTTGGAAGGAATGAATGAGGTAATCACTGACCCAGTGATTATTTATTGTGACAAGACTAGTGCAATTAATATTTCAAAGAATCCTGTGATGCACTCTAAGACAAAGCATATATCTATTAAGTATCATTACTTAAGAGAAAAAGTGCAAGAGAAGAAAGTAAAGCTAGAATTTGTTACATCTAAAGAACAACTTGCTGATATTTTCACAAAGCCTCTACCAAAGGACACATTTGAATACTTGAGGACTAGACTTGGGGTCCGTCCCTTGTCTATCGGTCACTAAGGTGATCTAGATGTTGCATCAACCTACTTTTATCAGAAGATCATTCATGTTGATGCAACATAGTTCACACTTTGAATCATGTTCAAGGTTGTGATTAAGTTTGAGCACTTGAACCGATGAGATATCAGTATACAGAGAGATAGAGGCAGTACTAGACACCACAGAGAGTTACTTGGATACTACAGAGCTGATTGTTTCTTTGGCATTGTTGTCAAAGGGAGAGATGAACAATATGAAAGGTATGTACAACAATGAAAGGGAGAGAGAAATATCTAAGGGAGAGACAATCTGAATGGAACAGAAGAACTAAAAAGATTACAACTATAGAAAGGTAAAGCTATATTACTTAATGCTGGTTCAGTAACGTAGTGATTAAACATATTAAGTCTATTCGACTTACAACATTTGTTCACAAAGTTGTAGAATGTATATTTGGTATGTGTATGGTACATTTCATATTACTTGAGTTGCCATCAATGCCAAAGGGAGAGATTGTTGGACTACAATTGATTTGGAATCTGATTGAAGGATCTATGATTGCAAGATCACTGAGAAGTTGCTAATTAGATATGGAATATGATTAAATCAATATTATGTTGTCATTGATGTCAACTAGTTTGACAACACTTATCTTGTAAGTTACTACACCGAGACATCTGAAGTAAAGTGGAAAAGAGATGAAGAACAAAGAAATCTACATGAGGAAAGATGTACAAGACAGATGAGGATAAGGAACACAATGAGTAACTTTTTGATGAGTCTATGACTTGATGATATTGACTTTATTATGTTGCATTCATCTATAATGAAGTATAGATCTAAAAGACACAAAGCAATGTTGTCGGTAAATGAAGCATTTCTAGTATACACCGATGGAGTGTAGTGTATACCGACCATAGCACTAACTGAGCAGTGTTCACTGACACATTCTTTGTTAACCAAGGAGGACAGAATGAATTAAATGATTAGTTTAGCCAATAAGATTGATGAGCTGGCAAGAGTATAACATCGAGGTAACAGATAATGTTTGTTACAAAGATCGACGGTTGACAAAATTGAAGGAAGATCTAATGGAGTAGATTGAAACGTGTTATTGACATAATTACTGAGAAATTTTTAAGTAGAAAAATCTATGAATGTGATTAAGCGGCAAAATTTGATGGTGGAGAAGAAAATGATTTACTTGTCTATATAAGAGAACAAAATTTATTTATGAAAAGAGTTGGAGAAAGAAGAAGCTACAGGAGTATCGCGTGAACAAGCTTTCATGCATTCTGATCATATTGGTTAGTGAGAACTGAGCTGCAAAATGGTTACCAAGCTACAAAGAGCTATTACCGATGGATAGTAAATTGATATAGTATTGAATCTGAAGTGAAATATTGATCAGAAGGATTTGTATGGACTGAATATTGATTTGTAATCTGCAATTGAAGCTGTACTAAGGTAGGTCATTTTATTGTTACATATTTAACCATTGTATATAGTCTAAATCTCTTAACCGAGTGGACTTTGAAAGTCTTATGATGTATCATTCATAGAATGAACATTGTTATCCTATCAACCCCATAGTGAATGCTAGTTGGACAATAACTTCTAGTCTAAAATCCTCTAACAAGGTCACACCTAATAGTGTGTTTGTAACCTTTAACAAGGTTGGGTCTTAATCGACCTCACTTCAGAAGAGTGAACAATTTTGGGTTGCCGGTCCCAAGTGGTTTTTCCCTTTACAGGGTTTCCACATTAAATCTCTTGTGTTATGTGTTGATTGTGATATTTGTTTGTTATCATTCTTTACATGTTACATGTTAGATTTGATCAGTAAACAGTTATAAGTATTAGACTGGTAATCGGTAAAAGCACAAACGGTGAGAGTTATTATTACTTACCGATGAGCTGAAATGAAAGAAGATGTTTTGAATTATACATTTTGTATTGGGACACTAGATAACTGATTCACCCCCCTCTCAGTTATTCTAACATGACACTCTCCCCAATTATATGTATTGAGAGGAATCTGCAATACTTATTGAACCAACATTGCCTCTCAACATTGGAATGGAGGCATCACCATTTATTCTCAAAGTAGCAGCATCCTTGACATAATCAGAGAAGGAATCTTTTTCAAAGAAATTCAAAGAGAGACAAATCAACTTTGCTTGGTCTTATGCTGATATGCTAGGACTGGATCCTCATCTTATCATGCATCACTTTTCTATTGCACCAGATATTAAACCAGTTAAATAGAAACTCAGAAAGATTCATCCTCATATTGCACTTATGGTTAAAGAAGAATTGAAGAAGCTCCTAGAGGTTGGATTCATTCACACCATTGATTATGTTGAATGAATTTCCAATATTGTACCAGTATCAAAGCTAACCAAGTCTATTAGGATTTGTATAGATTTTTGAGATCCCAACAAAGCTTGTCCTAAAGATGACTTCCAATTGCCTAACATTGATATCATAGTTGATTTGACGGCTGGACATGAGATGTTGTCTTTAATGGATGGTTTTTCTAGCTATAACCAGATCAAGATTGCACCAGAAGACCAAGAGAAGACTAATTTTACCTATCCTTGGGGCACGTATTGTTGGAATGTGATGCCTTTTGGACTCAAGAATGTTGGTGCCACTTATTAAATGGCTATGACCACAATCTTTCATGACATGTTGCATACTATAATGGAAGACTATGTTGATGATATTTTAGCAAAATCTAAAAATAGAGATGGTCATTTAAGATTGCTAGATAGAATATTCACCTAGATGGAAAAGTATCAGATTAGGCTTAATCCAAAGAAGTGTGCATTCGGGGTCACATCGGGAAAACTATTAGGGTATATTGTCTCCGCTAACAGAATAGAAGTTGATCCAAAAAAATTTAAGGAAATTATGGAGATGGATTCCCCTACAAATATCAGTCAGTTAAGATTTTTACAAGGACGTCTCCAATCAATCAGAAGATTTGTTTCTCAACTAGCAAATAGAAGTCATCCCTTTTAGCATTTTTTACATAAAGATATTTCATTCAAGTGGGATGATAAGTGTGAGGAAGCTTTCACTAAAATCAAACAATATTTGGAAAATCCTCCTACTCTCATGTCACCAATTCCAGGAAAGCCACTCTTGCTCTATATTTCAGCTACAAAAGTCTCACTAGGTGCTCTTCTGGCCCAACAAGATCAAGAAGGAAAATAAAATGCTATATATTATATCAGTCGCACCCTTGTGGGATATGAACTAAATTATTCTCCAATTGAAAGAGCATGTCTAGCAGTAGTCTTTGCTTCATAGAAATGTTGACATTATATGTTGTCTCATTCTATCAAGCTTATTGCAAAGATCGATCCTTTGAACTATCTTTTGAGCAAGATAGTATTAACAAGAAGATTGGCTAACTGGGTTATGTTGCTTAGTGAATTTGATATTGAGTACATGGATAGGAAGGCCATCAAAGGGAAAGTAATTATAGATCAATTAGCTAAGTCACCATTGACAGATGATCAACCTATACATACATAATTTATAGATGTATAGATCCTGACATTATCTATACAGACATGGAAGTTGTACTTTGATGGATCATATACTCAGCAAGGTTCAGGAGCTGGAGTGCTATTTATTACACCACAAGGATATACAATACCAAAGTCTTACAAGCTACTTTTTCCTTGTACAAATAATGTAGTTGAATATGAAGCCTTGATGATTGGGTTGAAGATGGCTCTACAATGGAAAGTCATTGAATTTAATATCTATGGAGACTCTCAGTTGATTATCAATCAAGTTAATAATGAATACCAGACCAAGGATGACAAGATGTTACCATATAAATGTATGGTGGATGACTTTAAGCAATATATTTCAATCAGTACCTTTGAGAAAATTCCACAGCATGATAACAATGCTGCAGACACTATGGCTACAATTGATTCTCTATTTGATGTAGAAGATACAAAAGCCTATTTTGAGTTCTTAGAGGAATCCTTGACTTATCCTGCATATGATGATCTTGATACAAGTATCATATGTCATATTATTGGCCAAGATTCCTCGAATTATGGAAAAATATATTCCTATCTGAAAGACAATATCATTCCACCTGTCATATCCAAAAACCAAAAATGAACCTTTTTACACCAAGCCTCCCAATATATCCTAATATCTAACACCTTGTATCAACGAGGTCTTGACAGTACTCTCTTACGATGTCTTGAACATGATGAAGCTCAAAATGCCTTATGAGACATTCACGAGGGTATTTGTGGGACACATTCGAGTGGTCCTTCCTTGGCTAAGAAACTCATGTGTATGTGATTACTAGCCTACTATGGAGATAGATTCTTTTCAATTTTCTAGGAAATGCAAGAAGTGTCAGATACATGGGAATCTTATTCATGCACTAGCACACTAGCTACATCCTTTTACAACCACATTTACATTTAGTCAGTGGGGACTCGACCTTATGGGTACAATTCAACCTCCATCTTCCAATGACCATAAGTACATTATCACTGCCACTGAGTATTTTACCAAGTGGATTGAAGCTGTTCCATTGATCACTCCCTTTGGCAAACAAAGACCCATGTTTATCCTTAATTATATCATTTGCAGATATGGTATCCCTATGCATCTTATTACTGATCATGGGAAACAATTCCAAAATCAAGACATAGAGGAATTATGTGAGAAATTACACATCATACACTACTATTCTACCATTTATTATCCCCAGGGTAATAGCCAAGCTAAGGCATCTAATAAAACCATTGACAAGATCCTTCAAAAGACTGTCAATGATGTTGGTCGTGACTGGCATGTCCAATTGAATCCTTCCTTATGGGCTTATCACACTTCCATCTGTACTCCCACTGGAGCCACACTGTATTCTCTCATCTATGGTTTTGAAGTTGTTCTACCCCTTGAGGTTGAGTTACCTTCTCTTTGTGTATCCCTAAAAGATTTAATTCCAGATGAAGAGTATAGGGTTGCACGGCTAACTGAATTGGAATTACTAGATGAATGTTGGCAAAGAGCCTTTGATCATTTGAAGGTCTATCAGTAGAGGATGTCCCATTAGTGCAATAGAAAAGTGAAACCCAGAGACTTTCAGGTGGGTGATCTAGTCCTTTGTGAGAATCCCAAAAATCAACAACATCATGAGAAGAAGGGAAAGTTTGAACCCAACTGGTTAGGTCCTTTTTTGATTACAACAATCTATGGCTCCAGGGCTTATTAGTTGTCTACATCTAAGGGAGATCTCTTGGATGAGCCCCTTAATAGTGTGCACCTCAAAAGGTTCTATGCTTGAAATCCCAATGCAAGGGGTATGTATATAAGAAAACAAACAAAAAAAATTCATAAAATTTCAAAAATACAAAAAAATAAAAAAATAAAAAGAAAATTGCAATAAAAGCATGTGGTGAAAACCTAGAAATAGGT
Organism: Chamaecyparis obtusa; assembly: GCA_027943335.1. Classification (NCBI taxonomy): domain Eukaryota; kingdom Viridiplantae; phylum Streptophyta; class Pinopsida; order Cupressales; family Cupressaceae; genus Chamaecyparis; species Chamaecyparis obtusa. The sequence continues at coordinate 1,351,058 of BSBK01000508.1, read as the reverse complement.
GCCATTTGTGACAAGTTAGCTCCTCTCTCTATTAGGATTCTTCTAGTGTGTCCGCCGATTGTATATACCCATAGTAAAATGACTAATCAATCGTCATTCTCACCATTTATATATCATAATAAAATGGCCAGTTCATAGCACACTATCCACTGTCTATATCCATAATAAAACCCCACCATAGCTTGGTTTATTGTTGTCTTCATATTAGTCTTGTTGTGTCCTTCTTCATCCATAATAAGTCAGTCCATCACCTAGCTGGGGATATGTCCTGACCTAGTTTGGGAAGTGGATCTATGATAGTCATGACTCTTAGAGGACATAATGGAGCACTTTCACAAGAAAAGAAAACATAATCAAACGTTCTTACACAATGTTATCCTAAAGAAGAATCATTATCTGTGATCTATGTTATCCTAAACAAGAATCATTATCTATGATCTATCTTTCAAACATGACCAGTTATCTATACATTTGACATGGCTATATATCAATCAAACCGATCAATACACCTAACACTATCTTCTGACAAAGAAATGTATATTCATGGTAGACATGTTAGAATTATTTGTTGTATATTATGCATTCATATATGGATTTTATTGTTATCATGTTTCCTATGCTATTCCGGGATATCTTTGACATGAGTTTAAAACTCCCATATGTCATTGATTAGAATGGCCAGGATGGGGCATGATATTTTCTTTGATTGCCATTTGTGGGATATTTTTTGATGAAGTCAAAGGAACAAGTAATTGGGGTGTTTTTGCATAAGTTCTTTCATTAGTTTAATAAGAATTAAAACATACACTTCATGTTGTTGTGTGAATGTGATGCAGGAGCATCTTGGGTCTTGAGCAATCTTGCATCGACCAAAAATATTTCCTATTTTCTGTATCTGAATATTGTTTGCATTATATTTTTTGTAGTTGTTGGTTTCATGTTATGTGAAGCCTACATGATGTTGAAGACCTATTATGGACCATTTCAAAGTTAGAGTTGTTTTCCTTGCCATCGAAGCTGTATTTTCCTACTTTCTGCATGCTGATTGCGCGTTGTGTAGTCATTAATCCTTTATGAATCAGAATTTGTGCTCTTAGGGCCTTAAAGAGGACCTAAAGTAATATGTTTTCCCAAGACCACAAATCCTAATTCATTAGGAGTTGGAAGTTATGACCATTTTTCTCAAGTATCATTTTTTAGCTAGTTTCATGTGAAACGTGGAGTTTTTCATCTTGCGTGGTTCCGTATGATGAAATGGGATCTTTCTAAGTTAGGGACATGTTCTTGGATCATGTTTGGACCTAAATGTAAAGGTGCATCATGTTTTTTTGTTTCTTTCTTTAGTTTTGGTTTACTCTTCTAGGCTGGACCTATAATGTAATTAATGCTTGACTGGCCGACTTGTGGCTTAGCTAGCTATATATTGAGAGCTTGGGTAGATGTTTAGGGGGAGACTGGTAGTAGTATGAGAGTAGAAGCATTTGGATCCTATGAGATCTTGAAGATCATATTGTTTATATGATATTGTAATAGCAGAGCTATTGGTTTGCATGCTTGGAGACAAGGAGATTGCTTGGAGGCTTGTGAGCTCAAGTTTAGATTTGCCTTAGTGTTTCCATCATTTTTTTATTTGTTTTAGAGTTGGAATAGGTCAGAGATTGCAAAATTAATCTGATTGTATTTGGCCCTAACTAGGAAGGCCTTACAGCTGGGCATGTTAATGAAATTTAGTTGGAAACATTGTCTTGTTGTGTAGTTTCACATTGTGGTGTTTGGTTTATTGTTTGGACTATCCTTAATTGGATCCTCCTTAACTCGACTGCATCAAGTGGTATTAGAGCTTGAAGATCTTGAGTGTGAAAATTGATCTTTGAAGTTGAGATTGTTTTCACTAGGACCTTGTTGGTGATTTGTTTCCTTGGGTTTTTGAAGATCTTGAAGGATGCCTCCGAGAAGATTGGACCCTAGGGAAATTGCAGATCTTTGTGATGCTATGGAAATGAAGATTATAGAGAAGATGAAATCATATTTTAGATCTGAGATGGAATTAATCAAGAGTGATATGATCATTGAGATCATGAGGGATGTTGCTGGTGTTCTAAGGAATCTTGGTACTGATGATGGTTATGAGGAAGCTGCTAAAGAATTTGAAGCTACTGGATCTAGTAGAGATGATAGAGCCAATCTGAGGGATAGATCTGGTGAAGAAAGAACTGGTCAATTGTAGAGATCCAGAGCTTGGTTAAGTAATAACTACCGAATGGAATTTTATAAATTCTCTGGTACTTTGAGACCTGAGGGTCTGATTGATTGGATTGGTGAGTTAGAAGACTTCTTTGAGCTTGAGGAAATTAAAGATCCTCTTAGAGTGAGGCTGGCACAAACTAAGTTGAAGGGCCATGCTTCTCTTTGGTGGAAATAATTACAAAGATATATAGAACATGAAGGTGAAATGAAGATCAATCAGTGCAGGTTGATGGTGACTAAATTGAAGGCTAAGTTCATACCTGATGACTATGAGCTTGACTTGTTTAAGAAGTTGTAGAATCTAAAGCAAAAAGATTTGACTGTTGAAGAGTATACCAAGGAGTTCTACAAAATTACTATTCGGTCTGGACATAGAGAACTTGGTAAGAAAAAGGTAGCTTGGTATGTGAATGGTTTGAGATTCATATCCATGATGAGATTGGTATGCTGAAGATTGATTCGGTTGAGGTTTCTTATTAGTATGCTCTAAAGGCAGAAGATAAGTTGAAAAGGAGACAACATGGTAATCCCCAAGGGAAGGAGAAGATTGATCACTTGGTGAAGGATAAATTAACTGTAGAGGATGAACAGAAACCCATGGAATTGAAAAAGAATACAGGTAGGGTTATCTTTAAGGGTACTTGTTATAATTATGGTGAAGAAGGACACTGATCTTTTGAGTGTACACAGAAGAAGTTTGGTGATTGTAGGAATGCTATAGTGAATGATAGCATATTAAATGAGCCTAAGACAAGATCTGGTTTAGAGAACATTACTCAGTACTAAGGTGGAACCTTGTCAGAGGAGTAACTTGTTGGAAAAATGGTCAGTGCTCCCCTCAGGATTCATGACATGGCTTAACTACCTCTTGTGTCTTCTATAAGTCTAGTGGTTGTATCGGGCATTAACAGGTTAATCTTTTGGTATGAAAACTACTAATTATAACAAGTGGTATCAAAGGTTGGTCATAGGTTTGAATCCCCTTAGGTAATGTTGAGGGGGAGATTGGTTGCAAAATGGTCAGTGCTCCCCTCAGGATTCATGGCATGGCTTAATCGCCTTCTGTGTCTTCTATAAGTCTAGTGGTTGTATAGAGAATTAACAGGTCGATCTTTTGGTACAATGACAACTACTACTTGTAACATATCTTGTTCAGGACTTGGTACAAGTTAGGAGGTAAAATTTTTGATGTTATTGTGGATAGTGGTAGTACTGATAACCTTGTAGCTGGGGACATGGTTTAGAAACTTAGTTTGAAGAGAATGAAGCATCCTTATCCTTATAGGATTGGCTAGTTGCAAGATGTTCATGCTTTGGAAGTAAGAGAGCAATGTCTTGTTAATTTTCAGATTGGCCAGTATAAGGATCAAGTGTTGTGTGATATTGTGAACATGAGTAGTTGTCATATATTTCTCGGTAGACCTTGGCAGTATGATTGCAAGGCTATGCATGACTGTGTCAAGAATGTGTTTACTATTGAGAAGGATGAAAGGAAGTTTTCCCTAATTCCCTTTCTAGATACAACACTCACTAGGAGGAACCTAAGTTTTGGTAGCCAAGTTGGGTTGTCAGATCTGGAAAGGATTGGAGATCAGTATGGAGAACAAGCCCGTGTGTTGTCCAGGAAAGACTTGAAAAGGAAAAGAAAGCAAAAGTGGAAGAATGTGAAAACTAAAGACTTGGAGGACATGTATGTGAAGAACCAGTTCAAGGCTTATGTGCTGAATCCTGGAAAATTTTCTTCCATCCATTGAGAACATCTTTTTGAACCTAGGGTGTTTGATGCAGGAGCATCTTGGGTCTTGAGCAATCTTGCATCAACCAAAAACATTTCCTATTTTCTGTATCTATATATTGTTTGCATTATATTTGTTGTGGTTATTGGTTTCATGTTATGAAAATCCTACATGATGTTGAGGACCTATTATGGAACCTTCTCCTATAAGCTCATAATGATTAGATGGACCGTTTCAAAGTTAGAGTTGTTTTCCTTACCATTGAAGCTGTATTTTCTTGCTTTCTACGTGCTGATTGTGTGTCGTATAGTCATTGATCCTTTATGAATCAGCCTTTACACTCTCAGGGCCTTAAAGAGGACCTAAAGTAATATCTTTTCCCAATACCAAAAATCCTAATTCATCAGGAGTTGGAAGTTATGACCATTTTTCTCAGGTATCATTTTTCAGCTAGTTTTACATGAAACATGGAGTTTTTTCATCTTGCATGGTTCCATATGTTGAAATGGGATCTTGCTAAGTTAGGGACATGTGGTTTGATTATTTATGGACCTAAATGTAAAGGTGCATCATGTTTTATTGTTTCTTTCTTTAGTTTTGGTTTACTCTTCTAGGTTGGACCTATAATGTAATTAATGCCCAACTGGCTGACTTGTGGCTTAGCTGGCTATATATTGAGAGCTTGGGTAGATGTTTATGGGGAGACTGGTAGTAGTATGAGAGTAGAAGCATTTGGATCCTATGAGATCTTAAAGATCAAATTGTTTATCTTATATTGTAACAACAGAGCTAGTAGTTTCCATGCTTGGAGACAAGGAGATTACTTGGAGGCTTGAAAGCTCAAGTTCAGATCTGCCTTAGTATTTCCATTAGTTGCTGATTTGTTTCAAAGATGGACTAGCTTAGAGATTGAAAAAGTACTCTAATTTTATTTTTCCCTAACCTAGAAGGTCATATATCTAGACATGTTAATGAAAATTTAGTTGGAAACACTGTCTTGTTGTGTAGTTTCGCATTGTGGTGTTTGGCTACTTGTTTGGATTGTCCTTAATTGGATCCTCCTTAACTCAACTGCATCAGAATGCTATTAATGGTGATACGCCACACATATGTCAACTCCAAATATTTTTTCCCCGATGGAGGGGAGAATATTCCTTATCTATTATGCAAATGAAACTCAGGTCATCTCGGTTTAATTATACCTAGATGCTTGTCAGGTTTTCTATATTAAACTCCATGCAAGAAGTGTTCATGTCATCCTAGTTTAATTATATGATGATGTTTGCATTTCCTTGCAACATAATGAGCTCAATGATGATAATCAAATTCCAGTTACTATGGAGTTCTAATATGTTTCATGAAGTTGTGGAGATACTCATTGCATATTTCATTTTGCATTATATTTAGATGAATCCTATTGCATATTAGTGTTCCTTTTATAGGGATTTGTAGGTCATCTTGCTTATCGGGTCATCTGTTCTCTTTGTCCATTCTTCTTGTGTTAGACACATTTTTATTTAAGTTGAGGACATTTGGATCATAAAAATAAAAATTTCATGTTGCATTTTTCAAAAAATTTACATAATCCATCTTCATTATCACATTTAATCATTTGCATAGTTTATTATGTATGTATCCTAATTATTAACTTATTAGGTTTGATCATTTATATATAACCATTTGTATATTCATATGCATGTTTTGATCATTTATATAACTTTTTATCATAGCTACCATTTAATCATGTTTTATTTATCACATTATAGGTTATCATATTTCATTTTGTTTTTGTCCAAATCAATAACGAAATTTCATTCATTACATTCATGTTCATTGCTCTTATCATTAATTTTTCATTTCATTATACACATTATCATTTGTTCACTTATTAATATCCATTATTTACATTGTCATCATCATTATTGATTATAAAATTCAAGTCATTACATTCAAAATACATAACATTAAATAAAAGCCCATTTAGAAAATGCATTTACAATGAACGCCATCATTACATGATAAATCATCAACCATTATGCATCCAAATAAAAGTAAACCATTTACATTATAGAACATAAGTACTATGCATATCAAAGTAAATCATAACATCCTGCATATGACAGTATACACATGTATATATAATCATCAAAGCCAATCATAATAGAATTGCATCACCATGTATATAAAGTCCATCACATAGAGTCCATAAAATAAATGTCCAAATGTTCGATGATATGTCATAAAATGATAATGTGTCCATATGTGTCCATCGAGTCATAAAGATTATGAAAAATATTGATACAATAGTGCTACAAGATATAAAAGTGTATACACAGTGTCTATGACCCACTACCTCCAGACTCAGCTTGATGATGCCTGTGTGATGCAATCAATGATCCTGGTACTGCTGGATCTCTTGAATCTATGGGAGGTCTCAGAGGACGTGATGATTCCCCTCCACTACCTATCGATCCATGTCCATGATGTATAGTTGTCTTGACTACATAAGAACTCTCTCTAAAGCTCCCAATCCATTGATCCCTAGGCATAGTCTGTTTATAAGCCCCCTTCCAATAGGTGATCTCCCTAATGGCTTGCATCATCACCCGTAGGCTATCTGCGTGTGGTCCCAATTCCTTAGTATACTCAAAATTATCCAATAGAGACTCTGCCTCTCCTAGCCGCTCTATGGCAACATCTTGCTCCTACCTAACCTCTGCAATATTGCCCTCTAACCTCTCCACCCATCTCTCTAGTCCTAGGACACGGTCTTCATGTACTTGTGTCATTGCTAGTCTGACTAGAAATGCATCAGTGTGTATATCCTCCTCCTCCTCTACTACTCCTCTTTGTAGGTAGGGATCATGACCCCCAACATCCATATATGCCTGCTCATCCTGGGCACCAACATACGGCATATGCATATCCTGTCTAGCTATGTCAAGCATCTGCTCGTCCTGTATGTCCTCATGTACTTGCCCACCCTGGACCAGTCTCTCTTGATCGAGTACATCATCTACATTATCCTGTCTTGGGGCCTGTATCTGTACTACTTGTATTGGTACATGTTCATATATAGATGGATCCACCTATATAGGGGCAATTGCTAGTAACTATAGTGGGGCACCTACGGGAATCTGTGCTGGTGGCTGTCGCCACACCTGTCTCATAGTGGGTGGTATCAACCCCTGTAGTTACACACATCTACCTCTCATCTGAGGCCCAACTCTATCACCCCTCCCTCCATCAGGACCACCATTGCTTCCATCACCACCATCACCACCTCTCCCTCTCCCTCGGTCTCTCCTATCACGACCTTGTCACTTGTATCAGCATCTCTCTATAGCATCTCTCTTTGGTGGCTTCTCTGCCAAATCAATATATCTAGGGAATGGATGATCCCTAAGGTGGCTCTCATAGTTTGTTGTCATCCTTAGGTCTATGACCCCCTATCTCATTGACCATGCTTGAAATGACATGTCTAAGAACTCCTGTCTAGCAATCTCCAAAGATATCATTGGTCCCCAATCACATCTCTTCTAATAGGTACGTACAAAATCTGTCACCCCCTATGACATCCCTTGGTTCCTTCCAAACTATCACAAGACCCGGCTAATCATCTACCTCTCTAAAATATAGGGTGTTCTCCCTATCAGCCATCGAGACTCAAAATAGTATCTGAGCTAATGCTCATCCTCCCATGTCTCACACCCTAGATAGGGTCTCCAGATCATAGAATCAATCATATCAAATGTGTAGTGACAAAAATCCAAACATCCCAGCTTATGTTGAGACTAGATGGATGCATAAAGAAATATATAAGGCTGTCCAACACCTTAGAATCTCATAGCTGTCAGCCATGTAATAGCTATATGCTCCCATGCCAATACATGGAGCAAGGTAACACCAGCTAATAGTGATGCTCCCCTATGATAGACAACGTGATGTAAATCATGATATAGGTGTGATAGAAAGCATACCCTCCAAGCAAAGTGGGTCCCCTCATCCATCATCCTTTGTAATGTCTAGCCCCATCCAACTGTGAGACCATGAGATCTCCAGTCTGGGTAGACAAAGCCTTTGATAGCTCTGGCCAAAACAATAGGAAATGGCTCATAAAAATCAACCATATCCTCCCAACTAATCTTAGACTCATCAATGTCATCATCTCCAAAAACTACTCTAGACTCAACCAAACCACCGTGCCAATCATACTGCACTAACTCTCATGTGATGGGTAGCCAGAGGATGTGATACACATCCTCAAGTGTGATTGTCATCTCTCCTATTGGGATATGAAAGATACTCATCTCCGAGTTCCATCTCTCAGCGAGTGCGGTTAGCATGCCTAGATTCTCCCTAATTTCAGGTGTGTAAATCATATGATACAATTTGATTGCTCCAATCAGTAGTTTGTTAGTCTCTAACAGTGCCGACCTCAGATTTTGAGTCATGGGATATCTCTCCCATGAATAAGAATGTTTGTAATATCCTCCTATAAATAACATCAAACAAACCAACTATCAAATTTTGAACAAACTTATCTATCTATTTATTCTACGTCCTACAACTAAAATTTTCCTAACCTAACCTATAGATTGATCTATCTCAACATTCTAACAATTACATCAAATCATGCAAAAATTCACAAATTGACTAAGTAGGATGAATCACCTACCGACTCTCTTGAATTTGGTGGCCTTTGGAAGCATCTGACCCTCTCGAATTGGTGATTTGACAATGAGAATGACATCTTCTCAGCTCTTCTCTTCTCTCTATTAAGCTCTAACCTCCAAATGACAAGTGTGCATAATGACCCTATAGTGGACCCCTTGGCTCTATATATAGCCTATGGACCCGCTTTGCTTGATGTGTGGACCCCACTTATCAAACTCTTTCTGATTCACCCTATTTTCACCCATTTTTCTTCCACTTCTTTTCGAGAGATTGATTGTCAACAAAAAACAAACAAACAAAAAATAAAAAAAAATTCAAATAAAATAATTTTTTGTCAATCAATCTCTCGAGGGGGCATGCAAAGGTTGTATGTGACATTGTCTGGGGCAGGGGCAAAATGCTTGATTTTTTTTTGAAACAATGCGACCAACACTTTATTTCAAAGAGGGGCAAAATGTATACACTAAAAAGTGACTTCATTAATTAATTAAATATTTATTAGTTAATTAATATTGACTTGATGAATTAATTAAATATTTTATTATTTAATTAATATTCATTTCCTCTATTTATTAAATAAATTATTTAATTTATTTGATAAATTCACTATAGTCTATTCTCCTATCCTAAGTCCTCTAAACAGTCTTATTAAAGTGATTTAATTTATTATTCAATCACCAAATATGACTAGGTCCCCTAGTCCACTTCTTATTTGATAAATTTGCTATAGTCTATTCTCCTATTCTAAGTCCTCTAAATAGTCTTTTAAAGTGATTTAATTAATTACACAATCACCAAATATGACTAAGTCCCCTAGTCCATTTCATCCACCTAGTCACCTGACACATCACCTTGGCTAAAATAATTAATTATTATTAATTATTAATAAGTCATTATCCTCACCCACACATGTCCTATTTTGAAGGGCTATGTGGCCTTATAAGACTTGGTCTCATGACCACATGTCTTCTCCTACACTAAGTCAAGAAGCAAATCCTATTCCTAAGGAGCTTCTCAAGCCACCTCAAAGAGTCAAAGGTGACTCATGGGACACTTGTACAAAGAGTCCTTATGAGGAAAAAGTCCTTCCCCATTCCTCTCAGTGGTCTTTGAGAGACACTTGACATGTGTCTTTCCCTTCCACCTTCTTCTCTTCCATGTCAATGTAGGAGGAACATCCTCCCTATTCCTTCTCTCACATTCCAACTACATCCCCCTTTTTCTCAACCCCTTCAACCAAGTCAATTGTAGCCCTAGGATCTTCAACCTTTCTATTAGAATTTAATCTTTCTTTGGTAAATATGTATTTAAAGGATAAACCAAGGTATCCTATTGTATTTTTCCTCTAGTCCAAGTGGGAGGACATGTCATATTTGTAATTCCTTTTATAAGGAAAATAGATATTCCTCCTTAAGAGGAATCTGACATTTGTCTCACACACAACATGAATGTGGCATTCATCTAAGATGGGAGTTACATGCAACTCCTCCACTCATCTCTACTTAAAAAGATGTCTCTCACACAGTTGCTCAATATTCTTCTCTCTTCTTTTTTCTCTCATTCTTTCTCCATATTGTAATGAGCTTTGAGCTCCATTTCTCCTTCTTTTGGCTTTGAGCCTCATTCATAATTCACAAGGGGTTTTTCTTTTCTTTTCCCCTTTCAAATCCTTATGTTCTTGCCTTGGTTCTTGGAGCATTCTTGTGAGCTTGTATTTGATCTCTTGAAGGAAAATCTCTCTATCTCTCTCTTAGTGTTTGGTAAATCTCTTCCATTGCATACTCTCTTGGATTCTTTCCTTACCTTTTTCATTTTACTTTATGATTTTAACATGGTATCAAAGCATGTTTAATCCTTGCTTTTGAGTGTGCATGCAGGGATATTTGAAGGATATTTCAGCTGGGAAGGAGAAATTTTTTTGGATTCTAACCTTTATTTTGAAAGTTTTTCCTTTTTATTTTTCTTGCATTCTAACCTTGATCTTCGATTTGGATGGCTTGCCGCCAGATCTAAGGTTTTTTTTTCTTTTCAAGTTTTATTAAATCTAATCTTTGCAGGTTTTCATATTTACAGAACTTTTTTTGTTGGTATTTACAGCTTCATATCTCTATTTTGTATCAGAGTTATTTTGATTTAATAAGTTCCCATCTGTGTTTTAACTTAAATTTAATATGTTTGTTTAAACCCAAACTATTTTGTTATATGCAATCTACTTCTTTAAAAGTTTTTATTAAAACTTATTACTAACATTTCATATATCAATTCACCATTTACAAATGCGTGGAGTACCACTTTGGTCATGCATGATCTTCCTGGGCTAATCTAGTGCAAATAAAGGACAGTCTGCTTGTGTATTGAGACACAAAAGTAAAGAGTTCTCTGCTTTATTAAACCATATTTGAAACCCTGTTGTGCGGATAGTCATAAGGCATATCCGTGCGCAGTCATTGTATCTTGACGTCTCTGATTTGAACCCCCCCATCTCGCAATCTCTGCACCTTGAGCTTACCAAACACTATAAGTTTCCATGGATTTTGGAAGAATTTTTTTCTTCAAAAGAGTTTCCAAAACCGTTCACATCCACCGACTCATAAATACCCTTATCATGTTTTAGCCTTCAGAATTGGTACCTAAATAGATAGCTCTGAAGTAGCCGGCGAGAAATCGAGCTTGCAGTTTGCAAGTGTGTTATTTCTTTGTCTGAGGGTGGAACAACGTGCATGTTCTGAGTTCTTCACACTTTGCACCTTGTTTATTATATTTGTCTTCCAACTGCAGTCCATAATATTATTTGGCTATATTTGCAAGAGAATAACTTTTTTTTAGCTTGGCATTATTGTCATCTCATATTCTCCTGCAACATTTATTATTTTTAATCATTAAGTTTATAAACGCCTTTTGCAGCTAACCATTTTTTCATTTCTGTCAATAGTCAAATCATCACTTTTGGCTTCATTTAAATTTTTATCATTCATCCATCTATATTGAACTTTTTTTACTTTATTCTCCACCTTCCTTCTTTATGCAAGTTTTTTTTTCTTATGTCCTAAGATTCTTAGAATATATTCATAAAAATAAAGTCTTCCTCTTTTAGCCCTTACATATTAGAACTTAGAGTTCTTTTTAAAAAAAAAATCTTAATTTAAAGTTTTTCATAATTAAAGTTTTCTTAGATATTATGTAAAGTTTTTTTAAAAAAGAAATCACTTCAGTTTCCTTATAAAATTTTTGAAATTTGTTATTAAACTCTTTTAATTAACAATTTATATTAAAAGATTGAGTTTTAACATTTTATATCTATTTTAAATTAAAATTTAGTTTATCTTATCTTAAAAGTAATCTTTCAATTTTTTTTCAAAAATAGGTTTTTTTAGACTTTTTGTTTTTAAAAAAAGGTTTAAAATTTGAATGAGATTTCTTTATAAACTTTAATATATTTTTAATAAAGTTTTATATTATATTCTTTAAAAAAAATTTAATTTACTCATTAACAAAATCTTATAGATTTTTTTATCAATTTCTATCAAGGAATTTTTTATCATTAAAATTTAAAGAGTATCAAAAAAGAAATTTGAATTTTTACACTACTCAAATATTCATTAACAATAAGTTAATTTGTATTTTTTGCGTTTATTAGGCTCTATTTTTTTTTCTAACCTCTTTTAGTCATCTTCATGTTTTCATAAATTTAATACCATTAGTGTTTATTTCACTATGTCTACTTTAGTTCCAAAAATCAAACTAATAAGTTCTAACTATCATCAATGGAAGACGCATATTTCTTTCCTTTTTCATTTTTGATGCAGGAGCATCCTGGGTGTAAGAGCAATCTTGCATCACCCAAAAAAAAAAAATTTCTATTTTTATATTCAGTAAGGGCTATTTTGTGCAGAGCTGCTATTTATGGAAAGTTACTATTTTTGGTAATTTTTGTATGTGCTCAGAATGATCTGATTTCTTTCTTGGAGGTTCATTTTGGTCATATAAGTCTGCCAGTAAAGTTTCATTGCCGGATCAAGTGTATATTGGAAGATATTGAAGATTTTCGGTATTGGCAGCAGGGTACAGAAACTTTGAACTCAGTTTTGAAGGCTTTAGAGGCCCCGAATGAGGTCAAAAATTTGGGTGACAGGTGCTTGTATGGGTCAAGCCTGTAGAACGCTTCGTGGCATTTTCGAAATGGGGTTATAATAGCCGATCGGGTCAACTGGTGATGACTTATGGTCTTCGGAAGTTGGGCCACCTGAAATGGTGAAAAATAATTTTCTTCAAAATTTCTGTTCAGGTTTCAAAGGTTATCTTGAGCCGACTATGATGTAATAAAATGTAAAATAAAATAATTCTAAGTTTGGTCGGCCTTATTGGCTAAAATTCTGGAACCTTCCCAGGCGGTGGAAAATTGCCTATATAAAGAAGGTTGTATTATTGTCTTAGGCAGTTCAGAATAGTTCTGGGTAATAGATCTGGGTATTGATTCAAGGCTTTGTCCTACAGAATATTGTAAGGGAATGCCCATGTGGCTTTGCATATTGTAATTCTGAAAGTTTGTAATTCCACATTTGTGGAGATAATAAGAAGCCAATTTTCTGTTCTTGCATATTATTGTTGTTGTTTCTCTATTTCTGTTATGTACTTGTGGTATTAAGGGGAGCACCCTTAATCAAGTGGTATCAGAGCAGGAGTTCTTGAGTGTGTAAATAGATCACCGACTGTGAGGCAGTTTGCATGAGGACCATGGTTAGGGTTTCAGTGCGCATCGCGAAAATGCCTCCATGAAGAGAACGTGGCGGAAGAGCTGGTGCTGTGACACCTGAGGTTAGAGAGCTGCATAGACAAGTGCGAGCATTGCAAGTAGAGATTCACAGAGGAATGAATCTTAATATCAGAGATGAAAGCGAGGATGAAACTGAAGAAGAATATCAAGAAGGAGAAGTCGAAATTGTGAACCAGGAGGAAGAAAGGCTTTTTCGGGCCATTTCTAAGATTGGGAAAAGACCTAAGATTGAGGTTCCTACATTTTCTAAAAATCTTAACCCAAAAGAATTGATCGACTGGATCAATGAATGTGAGGAATATTTTGAGTATGAAGATGTTGAGGATCCTGATAGGGTCAAATTTGCGAAGGCCAGACTGAAAGGTCATGCAAAGATATGGTGGCAAGAGATTCAGTTGGAGCGAAATAGAAGGGGAAAGGAGAAAATCATGAGATGGGATCGGATGGTGGATAAATTGAACCGACATTTCATTCCTGTTGATTATGATCTTGACCTACTGAAGAAAATGCAGAGTTTGAAGCAAGCAGGAAGATCTGTTCAAGAGTATACAAAGGAGTTCTATCGACTTCTCATCAAAACAGGCCATGCAGAAGCTGATAAGGAGAAAGTTGCCCGATACCTTAATGGGTTAAGGCCAAGCATTTAGGAGGAGTTGAATCTGGTTTGAATGAATAGTATTGAAGAGGCATACTAGTTTGCCCTAAAAGTAGAGGAAAAGCTAAACAAGAAGTTTGAGAGCAGACAAAATGGAAGAGGTCACGGTGGACGATCTGGTGGACGGTCATATGGTGGCCGAAATGAAGATCCGAAAAAGAAGGATGAGGCTTGTAGCAATCAGAATCAGTGAGAAAATAATTTCAATCACTTCCAGGATCAGAATAATAGAGATTAGAGAGGAAGAGGAAGAGGAGAAGGATCTGGAAGAGGTGGCTTCCGTGGAACATGTTTTCACTGTGGAGAAGAAGGTCATAGGGCATTTGAATGTCCTCAGCACCAAGGCAGAACAAATAGAAGAAATGAAGGCTAGGCTAGAGTTGCACATGTAGATGAAGATGCCAGATCATCAAATTCTGAAGATGCTGAAAGAGGAGAAACGTTGATTAACAGAAGAGTCCTGTTGAGTGGTGAGAATGAACTTGAGCAAAGGAGGAGCCTGTTTCGCACTAGGTGCAAGTGTGAAGGTAAATGTTGTGATGTGATTATTGATAGTGGAAGCACTAACAATTTGGTGTCAGAAGAGATGGTGACAAAGTTGAAGCTCAAGAGACAGAAACACCCACATCCATATCGGATTGCCTGGTTACAGAATGACCACAAGGTCATGGTCAATGAACAATGCTTGGTGAAGTTCAAGATTGGTGGATACTAAGATGAGGTATTGTGTGATATCATATCTATGGATGCATGTCATATGTTGTTGGGTAGACCATGGCAGTTTGACAGATGTGCTGTACATGATGGTTGTGCGAATATCTATTCCCTGACAAAGGATGGAGTGCGACATAAGCTAAAACCATTGAAGGAGATTGAAGAAAAGGTATGTGGTAATGCAAGGATAACTTTTGTTGATGGAAGAAATTTTCTAGATGGTATGAGGCATGAGCATGTATATTTTGCTTTAATTCCAAAAGCTGGTAAAGAGGAAGTAGAAGATGTTCCTGTAGAAGTTGCAGATATGTTGAATGAGTTTCAGGATATTGTATCTGATAATGTGCCTGATGGATTACCACCAGTCAAGAAGATCAGTCATCAGATGGACTTGATCCCAGGAGCGAGTTTGCCGAATAAGGCAGCACACAGAATGACACCTGTAGAAAGTGAGGAGTTGAACAGACAAGTACATGAACTGTTGCAGAAAGGATTGATCCGTGAGAGTCTGAGTCCCTGTGCTGTACCAGCGGTATTAGAACCAAAGAAGAATGGATAATGGAGGATGTGTACAGATTCTAGGGAAATAAACAAGATCACAATCAAGTACAGGTTTCCATTGCCACGAATGGATGATATTATGGACTGTTTGAGTGGAGCTATGTATTTCTCAAAGATAGATCTGAAAAGTGGATATCGTCAGATTTGGATCAGAGAAGGAGATGAATGGAAGACTGCCTTCAAGATAAAGGAAAGACTATATGAGTGGTTAGTCATGCCTTTTGGGCTAACCAATGCACCGAGCACTTTCATGCGGCTCATGAACGAGGTTCTGAAAGAATTTTTGGGTAAGTTTGTCATTGTTTATCTTGATGATATTTTGATCTTTAGTAAGACATTGGATGAGCATATGATGCATATTCGTATGATATTTGAGAAGTTGAGAGAAGAGAAATTGTTGATTAATTTGAAGAAGTGCAGTTTCGTGAAGAAAGAGTTGGTGTATTTGGGGTTTGTAGTTTCAAGAGAAGGTCTAAAAATGGACCCAGAGAAGGTACAGGCTATCCTTGAATGGCCTACTCCAAGGAGTGTTACTGAGGTAATATCTTTTCATGGTTTGGCTAGCTTTTACAGAAAGTTTATCAAAAATTTTAGCATTATTTGTGGACCCTTGACTGAAACAATGAGAGGGGATAGAAAAGAGTTTAAGAGGACTAATGGGGTAGAAAAGAGTTTTCAATTGTTGAAATAAAAAGTTACAGAACAACCTATTTTAGCACTTCTAGATTTTAATAAGGTGTTTCAAGTAGATTGTGATGCTAGTGGTACTGCAATAGGAGCTGTTATGAGCCAAGAAGCTAAACTTGTTGCTTATTTCAGTGAGAAATTAAATGATGCCAAGAGAAAATATTCTATTTATGATCAAGAATTTTATGCTATAGTTCAGGCATTGAAAAAGTGGAGGCACTATCTGCTTCTGAAGGAGTTTGTTTTATATACTGATCATCAAGCTTTGCAATATTTGAATAGTCAAGGAAAATTGAATCAAAGGCATTTGAAATAGGTTGAGTTTTTGTAGAGTTATACATTTGTTTTGAAACACAGGAGTGGAAAGTCTAATAGGGTTGCAGATGCTCTTAGTAGAAGGCAACTATTGCTGATAGAAATGCAGATTAAAGTGGTTGGGTTCAAGGAACTCAAGAATTTGTATCCAAAGGATCCTAATTTTGGTGAAGCTTGGAAAGCTTGTACAGAACCTGTTACTCTAGACAGGATGAAATGGTTGGATTTCATCATCTAGGATGATATGCTATTCAGAGGGAGTCAGTTGTGCATTCCACGAAGTTCTATGAGGGAGAATCTCATCAAGGAGAAGCATAGCGGAGGATTGGCTGGACATTTTGGTCATGATAAAACCCTTACTTTGGTTGGTGAGAATTATTATTGGCCATAGTTGCAGCAAGATGTGAAGAAGTTTGTACAGAGTTGCAGAGTATGTCAGATGGTGAAAGAAGTGAAGCAAAATATAGGGATGTATCATCCATTACCTGTACCAGAGAAGCCTTGGGAGGATATTAGTATGGACTTTGTTCTTGGTTTACCGAGGACACAGCGGGGACATGATTCAATTTTTGTAGTAGTTGACAAATTTTCAAAGATGACACATTTCATTCCCTGCAAGAAGACTAATGATGCTGTTCATGTAGCAGGATTGTTTTTCAGAGAAGTGGTGAGACTACATGGTTTTCCAAAGACCATAGTTTCAGATTGAGATACTAAGTTTGTTGGATATTTCTGGCAGACATTGTGGAAGAAGTTGAAGATAGATTTGAAGTTCAGTTCATCACATCATCCATAGACTGATGGATAGACAGAGGTGGTGAATAGGAGTTTGGGAAATTTGCTGAGATGTTTGGTTGGAGATAAGCCAACAGGATGGGATTTGATTTTACCACAGGTAGAATTTGCATACAATAATTCTGTCAACAGGAGCACTGGTAAATCACCATTCCAGATTGTATATGGAAGTAGTCCAAGAAATGCATCTAAATTGAGGAAGATAGATAAAGGAGAAATAAGTAGTGCTAAAGCTGAGGATTTTGCAGAACACTTGAAGAACATCCATGGGGAGGTGAGGAAGCATATTACCAAGATGAACACATAGTATAAGGCTAAGGCAGATGAGAAAAGGAGGTATATGGAATTTCAAGTTGGTGATGAAGTCATGGTTCATTTGCGGAAGGAGCAGTTTCCAGTTGGTACATATAACAAGCTGAAAATGAAGAAGTTTGGACCATGTAGGATACTGAAGAAACATGATTCAGGAAATGCATATGAGGTAGAATTGCCTACTGGACTGAATATTTCACCAGTGTTTAATATTTCAGATCTGACAGAGTATCATGAAGGAGGTGTTGAAGATGAGATCACAGCAGCACAGAGGAATATTCTAGCAACCAGTTCAGATATCAAGGAGATTGAAGATATACTGGACAGTCATGTTGGCAGAAGCACAAGGAACAAGACATATGAAGAATATCTGGTCAAGTGGAAAGGATGACCTATTGAAGATTCATCATGGCTGACAAAGGAGGAGGTTAGCCATCTTGGTTTTCCTCTACACACCTGAGTCGTGACAGGGTCACTTCTCAAATTACCCTGGGTGTCTGATGCAGGAGCATCCTGGGTGTAAGAGCAATCTTGCATCACCCAAAAAAAAAAATATTTCTATTTTTATATTCAATAAGGGCTATTTTGTGTAGAGCTTCTATTTATGGAAAGTTACTATTTTTGGTAATTTTCATATGTGCTCAGAATGATCTGATTTCTTTCTTGGAGGTTCATTTTGGTCATATAAGTCTGTCAGTAAAGTTTCATTGCCGGATCAAGTGTATATTGGAAGATATTGAAGATTTTCGGTATTGGCAGCAGGGTACAGAAACTTCAAACTCAGTTATGAAGGCTTTAGAGGCCCCAGATGAGGTCAAAAATTTGGGTGACGGGTGCTTGCATTAGTCAAGCTTGTAGAGCGCTTCGTGGCATTTTTGAAATGGGGTTATAATAGCCGATCGGGTCAATTGGTGATGACTTATGGTCTTCGGAAGTTGGGCCACCTGAAATGGCAGAAAATAATTTTCTTCAAAATTTCTGTTCAGGTTTCAAAGGTTATCTTGAGCTGACTATGATGTAATAAAATGTAAAATAAAATAATTCTAAGTTTGGTCGGCCTTATTGGCTAAAATTCTGGAACCTTCCCAGGCGGTGGAAAATTACCTATATAAGGAAGACTGTATTATTGTCTTAGGCAGTTCAGAATAATTCTGGGTAATAGATCTGGGTATTGATTAGAGGCTTTGTCCTATAGAATATTTTAAGGGAATGCTCATGTGGCTTTGCATATTGTAATTTTGAAAGTTTGTAATTCCACATTCGTGGAGATAATAAGAAGCTAATTTTCTGTTCTTGCATATTATTGTTGTTGTTTCTCTATTTCTGTTATGTGCTTGTGGTAGTAAGGGGAGCACCCTTCATCAATTTTAAACATTTTCTTGAAGTTGCCACAGATGTGACTACTAAACCAATCGCTTCTACTACTCAAACTGCCAAAGATGCATGGCAAGTTAAGAATGATGAAGCACTCAGTCTAATTGGACTCTCCATCAATCCTGATCTCTATGTTTTGATTGGACATTGCACCAAAGCTCACGTAGCATGGGACATCTTGAAGAAAACCTACGATAGCTCCTCTGAATCATGTAAGATTCAGCTCCAAGACAACTTAGAAGACCTAAGGTATACAAATTTTAAATCAATGGATGAATTTTTACTCAAGTTTGATGCTATTAGAACTCAGTTAAATGGTTTAAATGTTACTCTTATAGATATTAGATTAATTACTATAATTCTTAAGAAATGTCTCCCTAAACAGTTTCAGCAATTCATCACTAACATCCACTCTCAGCTTGCTATTTCTAGTTTAGCTCCTCTTTTAACTTATCCTATTTTTCAAAATTTGTTACATCAAGAGGAGGCTAAATTGTTGCAATTTGGTACTATTAAATTTGTTGAACATACTTTTGTATCTAAAGCTCAAAATCCAAATAATAACTCACATACTAATCATCATAACAATAATTATTCCAATAACAACAATAATTATCATAACAATAATCATCATAATAATGGTTTTTCAAATAATCATAATAATGGTTATCATAACAATTATAATAGACCCCATTGTAATTATTGTGGGAAAGTTGGTCATGTGATCAATAATTGTTTTAAGAAACTTAAACATGAAAAGTCATCTCCTCCTAATAATGAAACCCATCATAATAATAACACTTGTCATCCTTTTATTATTCATTATGGAGTGCCTACTTCTCATTTTGATGATAATACTATTTGTGATGAATATCATGATGATGGATATTCTTGGAATAACCCTCTTGATTACTATCTTCCTACTCAAAGTGATTATATGCTCTCTCCTTATGATGTGATGGAATTTGATGATCCTTGCTCTCATGTTGATGATATGTTTGACCAAGAAGAAGAAATTATATCTAACTTTCTTAATGTTACTTTGAAAGATATGTTTATTACTCAAGATGAAATTCATGATGATAGTACTAATCCTATGATTGTTGTGGAGGATAATGATAATACTAGTGATGCTTATACTAGCTCTACTCCTCTTGATGCTTCATATTATGATGAATATGTTACCGATGTGTCTTATGCAACTAAAGATTGCATTTTTTATTCTATGACTGATGCTTCATATTATGATGAACACATTATAGATTTGTTTTATGCAACTAAAGATTGCATTTCTAATTCTATGACTCATGATTCACATTATCATTTTTTTTATGCAATTGAATATTGCATTTCTAATTATTTGCCTCATGATTCACAATATAATTTTTTCCAAAGTGTTACTGATTCAGCACTAGGCGATCCCAATTATGGGCACTCTACTAGTGGTTTTTGCCTTATTGCAGGCTCAGGTGTTGATTATGTTCCACCTCTATTTTTTATTGGAAATAAATATGCAGAATGCATAAATGCATCTCAAGAATCTCAATGGTCACTTAAAGATTTGGGCTCCCCTCTTCAAGCACATAAACCTTTATTTTCTCAAAGTGTTATTCACTTAGCCAAAATTCTTATGTACCATTCAAGCTCCAAAGCACAAGTTGAAGACATGCAAGATGATCAAGCCAAAGACATCCTAGTGAAGACTCTTTCAAAAGAAACATCTCAAAATCATTGTAAACATTTGGGTTTAATACCTATTGATGTAATCACCCCAAGTAAAGATTAAAGGGGGGTGTTAGAATTTAATCTTTCCTTGGTAAATATGTATTTAAAGGATAAACCAAGGTATCTTATTGTATTTGTCCTCTAGTCCAAGTGGGAGGACATGTCATATTTGTAATTCTTTTTATAAGGAAAATAGATATTCCTCCTTAAGAAGAATCTCACATTTGTCTCACACACAACATGAATGTGACATTCATCTAAGATGAGAGTTACATGCAACTCCTCCACTCATCTCTACTTAAAGAGAGGCCTCTCACACACTTGCTCAATATTTTTCTCTCTTCTCTTTTCTCTCATTTTTTCTCCATATTGTAATGAGCTTTGAGCTCCATTTCTTCTTCTTTTGACTTTGAGCCTCATTCATAATTCACAAGGAGTTTTTCTTTGCTTTTCCCCTTTCAAATCTTTGTGTTCTTGCCTTGGTTCTTGGAGCATTTTTGTGAGCTTGTATTTGATCTATTGAAGGAAAATCTCTCTATCTCTCTCTTAGTGTTTGGTAAATCTCTTCCATTGCATACTCTCTTGGATTCTTTCTTTACCTTTTTCATTTTACTTTATGATTCTAACACTTTCAATCTCCACCTTAGGATTGTGCCACCTAGGCTTGGGTCCTGTAAAAATATATAAAAGAAGCCTCATTTCCCCTTTGTGAGCTAATAGGAAATAGTGATTTTCAAGAATACAAGCATTCAAATCTTCAAACATCCAAGCCATTTTCCATATCACTTGCATTTCATCCATTAGTTGTATAATCAAGCTTTTAAGCCATTTTGCATACAATCCACTCAATCTCCACACTTTGGTAGCATCTTGGGCAAGGAGCTTCAATTGGAAATCTGAGAGCTCAACACATCTAAGGAATCAAGGCTAGGAGGCCAATGGAGACAAGCTACAATGGGTAAGTGAAGGAAAACTTGTTTCAAGTTTATTTGATCATTTGTAATCTTCATTGTGTTGCATTTAGATTAATTTATTAGCTTAAATTAGTTACTATTTCATTTAGAATAGTTGACATCTAATTTTCATACACTTACAAAATGGAAAAGTCACTCAGTTTACCATTAAGATAATCCAAATTAGTAGTAAATGTGAGCTCCCTTTCAGTTGCTTTATTAAATTCATTTTCTTTATGAGATAGGAAAAGGTATCAAATTCATTTTTCATGCTAGAATAATTCTCTAGAATAAATGGAATACTTTGCACTCATTGCATCCACATGATGCACACAAAAGTGAATCACTAGGATTCCCCTACTCCCCATAAAGTCTCAGTGCTTCACCTCTGTGAGCATCACACACATGTAATGAGTGCAAAGTGTTACACCTTCCACCCGCCCCTCTTTTCCTTGTTTCAACTATAACACAATAGATATTAGTTGACTATGGAATACTAGTAACAACACCAGACTTGGATTTGGGACTCATGGCTAAGGTTAAGTCTGCCTGTGACTGAAAATTACTACCACTATTGTTAATGATAATAAGTGTGACCATCATCCTTCATGTCTATGGGATATTGTGTCATTTACTTCAAAATATAGTTCAAATTATTGGCACCACATCTATAATATCAACTAATAACATATCAATCATAAAACAGCATAGGAGAGGAACATGGGCTTGGTTGTGTTTGATTAACATTGTTATATGTTTATGGTATTTCTCATTATATTGGCCAGCTAGTTCTTTCATTATAGTTGGGTATTTTCTTATGGATTTGTATTATGTTAATCTCCTATGTTGTTTGGTGATTGTTTTGTTAGTATGTTTAGGTAATTGAAGGATCTCATCGGTGATATTAAACTTCAAGGAGAGATTGTCAAGAGGACATGAGTCATTCCTCTTGTTGTAGTTGTTCTTTCTTCCCTTGTTGCAACCATAGCAGTGTCTGCAAAAGAAGGTAGTCAAAATATGCTTAAGCGCAAAAGAGATGTAATTCCTTTTTATAAGCGTATTATCAAATCCAATGAAATGGATTGCTTGACTAAATACGCATGAGTAGATGATCCTTCTTTCAGCTAGCCAATATTTTAAGGCAAAAAGGAAGCATCAAAGATACAAAAATACTTATGTTAGAAGAACAATTAGTCATGTTCCTCCATACCATTGGCCACAATCTGAGGAATCATAAGATTTCCCATAACTTTGGGCACTCTGATGAGACGGTAAGTTGATAGTTCCACAAGGTCTTGAGGGCTATCTTAGTGCTCCATGCAAATTATTTTATATCCCCTGATCCAACTACTCCTTGGGAATTAGTGGGAAGAACCATTTTGATCCATAATTCAAGGTATATCTCCCAGTCATTCAATTTTGTTTGATTGAGTTGTAATCCTATTGTCGCGTGTTCATTAGATTATGAATTTTCTGACTACAGGACTGTGTGGGAGAAATTGATGGACCCCATATACCAGTCACTGTCAATATCAACATAAAAGCTAAATATCTCAATAGAAAAGGCAACTTGTCACAAAATGTTATGGGAGTGTGTTCATTTGATTATAACTTTCAATACATCCTTTATGGTTGGGAAGGATCTACTACAGATAGTTGTGTTCTAGCGTCAGATCATTCTAGAGAGGATCCACTGGTAGTTCCCCCTGGTATGTAAAATATGATTATATAGTGAATCATATGAAAAATAACACAACGTTATAACAATATATTTTATTTTTATTTAGGAAAATATTATTTGGTCAATGTTGGATATCCAAACGTACCAGGATTTCTTGTGTCTTATGGGTGCAAAGTTTTCAAGATCAATCCCCATAAACACACCACAAGAGTTATTTAACAATCGACACTCCTCGCTTAGGAATGTAATAGAGCGTACATTTGGGATTTTGAAGCAGCGTTTTCCTATCTTGAAGCATGTGACATATTATCAAATCATGACACAAATGAGGATTGTTTTGGCATGTTTCATACTTCACAACTTCATTACGATAGAGGATGACATTCCTTTCGAGGTAGAAATTGAAGAGGAAGATGGTCGTGATCAGATAAATGTCCTGATAAATGAGACATATGGGTTGAGCCAGCATGAAAGAGATGATTGGGGGAAATTTTGAGATGAAATAGAAAGAAGGATGTGGGAAGACTACAAATCTCGATCTTAGTCAGCTGAATAACTACTATGACAGTGTTTAAACTTTAATGCCAAATTTCATAATTTTCATGAAATGATATATCTACTTAAAAATTGAGTACTTCATTTTATATTGGTGTTGTTATCATATATTTAGTGTTGTCATGTTATATTAAAAGTTGTTATGACATATTTAGTGTTGTGTTATATTCAATGTTGTTATATTTAATGTTGTCATGTTATATTTAATATTGTCATGTTATGTTTAATGTTGTTATGACATATTCAGTGTTGTCATGTTATATTAAAAGTCGTTATAACATATTTATTGTTGTCGTGTTATATTCAATGTGTTATATTTAATGTTGTCATGTTATATTTAATATTGTCATGTTATGTTTAATGTTGTTATATTTAATGTTGTTATGACATATTTAGTGTTGTCATGTTATATTTAGTTCTATTATGGCATATTTATTTCTGTTGGATATGTTACAATTGGCATCATTAATCTATTTACATCTACATATATGCCTCTTTTCATCTGTTTACATTGTAATTGATCTTTCATCCCTAACTTAGATTTAGATCTGATCGTCAACATTGCATTTGATTGAGTTGTAGAGAATGACAAAAAACATCTAAGCATGCTATTCCAATATATGAGAATGTCATGATTCATTCCAAAGGAAACTTGGGCCTTAGTTTGTTTCAAGGCCCATCTGCTTGACCCATGTAATCATGTGGTAGAATGATGGAAACTACTGGGGCATCATTTGTCTGACTGGAAAACCAATTAGTATGGTGGATCCACGCATATCGATAAAAAATGACAATCGTGATTGGCCTCTTTCTTGTAATATTTATAACCAACCTTCTTATTTGTTTGCTTGTTCCCTAGTGGAAATGATTGTAGTGTATTTGAGTGGAACTTAAAAAGGAAGCAAGCAACTAGGTGCATCGAATAGCTTTGGAAAATAGAAGCTAAACAAATGTATCTTACATATTTTACATATTTTGATGAAATTAAATGAAAGATTTTAATAATGTTTACGAGATCAAATAGTCTAGGAGATCAATTAATAGTTACAATTGATGAGCATAGTTGGTGTGTGTGACTCAGGTATGTCTTACATAGATCTATTAATGAGCATGGATGCTGACATTCAAGTGAGCCATCCAAATTCTTCTTGCAAGAAGGTTTTGTATACCAAAGAAATGGAATGCAATTTTTTATTAGAATAACTGAGAGGGGGGTGAATCAGTTAATCATTGTCCCAAGTCAAAATGTATAATCCAAAACAAATTGCTTAACTTTCTGCTACTCGGTAACTTAAAATACTTTACTGTCTGTGCTTTTACTAATTACTAGTCTAATGATTACCGATCAAATCAAATATGCAATATGAAAATATGACATCAAACAAATATTGCAATCAACACATAACACAAGAGATTTAACATGGAAACCCTGTGAAGGAAAAAACCACCTAGGACCGGCAACCCACAAATATTCACTCTTCTAAAGTGAGGTTGGTGAAGACCCAACCCTATTAAAGGTTAAACACACACTATTAGGTGTGATGTTGTTAGAGGATTTTAGACCAACCATTATCATCCAACCAACATTCACTATGGGGTTGACAAGATAACAATCTTCATTCTATGAATGATACATAAAAGGACTTTCCTAGTCCACTTGGTTAAGAGATTTGACTGTGTACAATGGTTAAAATGTAATAGTAGGTGATCTACCTTAATACAACTTCAATTATAGATTTATAGATCGATGTTAGGCTCATTCAATCCTCTGATCATTAACAATTCTTTTCAAATCAATATTTAGTGACTTACTGTCGCTCAGTAATAGCTTCCTATCACTCGATAAAAACTCTGTAGTTTAGTTCTTACTAAGCAATTTGATCGGGTATGCATGAAAAATTGTTCACATGATAATTCTACAGTCACCTTCTTCCGGCATGTGTTTCATTATGAAACTCTAGTCTCTTAAATAGACAAGTAAACCATTTTCTTCTCCTCCATTAGATTTTGCCGCTTAATCATCTTCGTTGATTTTTTCGCTTGAACCTTCCTCAGCTAATGTGTCAATAGCACATTTGATTTTCATCAACCTTTAGATCTTTCTTGAATTTGGTTAGCCATCGATCTTTGTAACAAACTTTATCTCCAACCTTGATTTCATATACTTTCTAGCTCATCAATTCTTATCAACTAAACTAGTCATTTAGTTCTTCTATTCTGTTCGGTTAACAAAGAAATGCATCAGTGAACGTAAGCTTGGTTTACACTGTGCTCGGTATACACTACACTCTATCTGTGTATACTGAAATGCTTCATTAACCGACAACACTGCTTTGTGTCTTTCAGCTCTTTTCCTCATCATAGATGAATGAAACAAAATCAAGTCAAGATTATAAGGTCATAGAATCATCAACAAGTTACCCAATGTATTCCTTATCCTCACCTGTCATATCCATCTTCCTCATGTAGATATTTTTGTTCTTCATCTCTTTCACTCCTTTTCTATAGATGTTTAGGTATAGTAACTTACAAGATAAGTGTTGTCAAACTAGTTGACATCAATGGCAACATAATACTGATTTAATCATCTTACATATCTAATCAAAAACTCAGTGATCTTAAATCACAGATCCTTCAATTAGGTTCTAAATTAGTTGTAGTTCATCAATCTCTCCCTTTGGCATTGATGGCAACTCAAGTAATATGAAATATACCATACAACATACCAAACATGTATTCTACAACTCTGTTCACAAATGTTGTACAAGCTCTCCTATGCTTAATATGTTTAATTACTACGTTACTGAACAACATTACAAAATGCAACTTTGTCATTCTTAGTTAAGCTCTTTTCATCTCTCAAGTTCCTGCTTCTGTTCTCAATGACTGATCTTTAGTGCTCTCCCTTTCTTTTAGATTATCTCTCCCTTAGATAGATCGGTGCATATTATTTCATATGTTTCATATTGTTTATCTCTCCCTTTGACAACAATGCCAAAGAAATAAATAAACAAACTACTCTGTAGTAGCCATGTAACTCTCTATTGTCCTTTGCATTCTCTGTATCTCTATATACTAATATGCCAATCTGTTCCAGTTCTCCAAAATTTTCACAGCCTTAGACATGATCCAAAGTGTGAATTATGCTACATCAACATGAATGATCTTTTGATAAGATTAGGCTAATGCAACATCCAGATCACATTAGTGACCAGTAGACAAGGGATGGACCCCTAGTCAAGTCCTTAAGTATTCAAATGTATCCTTCGGTAGTGGTTTTGTAAATATGTCAGCAAGTTGTTCTTTTGATGTAACAAATTCTAGCTTCACTTGCTTCTCCTATACTTTTTCTCTTAAGTAGTGATACTTAATAGATATATGCTTTGTCTTAGAGTGCATCACTAAATTCTTTGAAATATTAATGGCACTAGTGTTGTCACAATATATAATAATCGGCTCAGTGATTACCTCATTCATACCTTCCAACACTTGCTTAATATAGGCAATGTTTGAACAATTTGTAGCAACAACAACATACTCTGCTTCAGCTGTAGACTGAGAAATGCAAGCCTGTTTCTTACTTGTCCATGTAACAAGTCTTTCACCAAAGAAAAATGCTCCTCTAATGGTGCTTTTTCTATCATCCACATTTCCAGCCCAATCAGCGTCGGTATAGACCTTTAGTTCAAAATTGCCTTCCTTAAGATACCATAATCCATAGTCTTCAGCCTTTTTTAGGTGTCTTAAGATTCTTTTAGTAGAAACCATGTGTGATTCTCTAAGGTTTGCAAAAAATATAGCAACAATTCCCATAGCATGTGCTATATTTGGTCTACTATGTACTACATACATTAATTTACCAATCATAGATCAATACAGTGTCTAGTTTACTTCTGTAGTTTCATCTTCCTTAGTCAGTTTACATCCAATAGCCATCAGTTTTCCCATAGGTTTAGCATCTTCCATGCCAAATGTCTTCAATACTTCCTTTATATATTTAGATTGTGTGATGAATATCCCATCACTCTGTTAAATCACTTGTAGTCCTAGAAAGAACTTAATCTCTCTGAACATATACATTTCAAACTCTTTTCTCATCTCATCAGCAAAGGCTTTACATATGTGATCTTGACCTCCAAAAATAATATCATCCACAAATATTTCAGCAATAAGAATAGTATCATCAGTATCTCCTTTCATGTACAAATTGTTGTTCTCACTAGTTCTAACAAATCCAATACTTAGCAAATAAGTATGTAGCCTTTCATACCAGGCTCTCGGTGCTTGCTTCAAACCATACAAAGCTTTATGTAATCTACATACCATGTCTTTGTTTTCTGGATCAACGAATCCTTTTGGTTGTTCTATGTAGACTTCTTCTTCAAGTATTCCATTAAAAAATGCTGACTTCACATCCATTTGATAGACTTTGAATTTATTGTGTGCAACATATGCAAGTAGCATTCTAACTCCTTCTAATCTAGCAATAGGTGCAAATTTTTCACCATAATCAATTCCTTCCTCCTGTGCATATCCCTTGCATACTAATCTAGCTTTATTTCTTGTTACTTCACCATTTTCATTCAGCTTGTTCCTGAATATCCACTTAGTACCGATAACATTCTTGTCCTTAGGTCTGGGTACTAAACTCTAGGTTTTGTTATTCTCTATCTATTCTATTTCCTCTTTCATTGCATTAATCCATTTGTCATTTTCCAATGCAACTTTTAAATTCTTCGGTTTAAATTCACAAACTAGACATGTACCTTGTCTTGTCTTGCTCCTTGTTTGCATGCCAGCTTGTCTGTCTCCAATAATTTGTGTCTCAGGATGATGTCTCCTAAAAAATCTTGCCAGTACTTGGTCTCTTCTTTCTTGTTCATCCTAGGTAGGTTCATTTGCTTGCTTGGTAGGTCCGTCCTAGTCATCGGTTTCTCTTTCCTATTCTTCTGTATTGTTTTCCTGCTGACCGGTTGTCACAGTCTATGGATTTAGTAGATACTCTAGTTATTCAAAGTAAGTAAATCTACCGTAGTCTTCTAGTTCCTTTCTACTTTCCTTTGCATTCTTATCATCAAACTCATCAACTCAAACATTAGTACTTTCAATCATTTTATTTATAACTTTATTCATACACTTATATGCTTTTCTTTTACTGGAATATCCTAGAAATATCCCTTCATCACCTTTTGAGTCAAATTTCCCATTTCTTTCATCTTTCAGAATAAAACATTTACTTCCAATAATCCTGAAATAACTTACAGTGGGTTTGTGTCTAAACCATAACTCATAGGGTGTCTTGTTAGTGTCCTTCTTTAGTTGTACTTGGTTTAGAACATAAACAACTGTACTGATAGGTTCCCTCCAGTATGTCTAAGAAACATTCTTTTGCAACATCAGTGTCCTTGCATAGTCAACTATTGACCTATTCCTTCTTTTAGCAATGCCATTCTGCTGAGGTATCCTCAGTGTAGAGACCTATCTTTTAATACCATGCTCATTACAAAAATTAGTAAATTTATCAAAGATAAATTCACCTCCTCTATCAAATCTTAGGCATTTCAATTCCTTACCAGTCTCTTTTTCTACTTTTTCTTTATACCACTTGAACATCTTAAATGCTTCAGATTTTTCTTTTAGGAACATGATAGTCATCAACAAAAAGAATAAAGTATATATCACCATAACAACTCTGAGTTCTCATAGGACCACATAGGTTGGTATGAACCAACTCAAGTATCTTCTTTGTTGAATAATCCTTTCTTTTGAAACTAGTTTAGTCATTTTACCTTTTTGACATTCATGACACATATCATGATCAAGTTTTGACAAGTTAGGAAGACCTCTAACTCTTTTTCTTTTATTGATCTTAATCATATTATCAAAATTCACATGGCATAACCTTTTATGCCACAACCAAGCATCTTCATTTTTCATCATCAAGCAAGAAGACTCATCAGTTTCAAGATAAAATAGATTACCTCTTGATTGTGCACCAGTTCCAACTAGTCTTCCTCCATCATCAAATATTTTCACTTTCTTGCTCTCAAAGGCAACTCAGTGACCTGAATTGTTCAGCTGTGCCACACTTAGAAAATTATAGCTCAGTCCATCTACCCAATAATCATTTTCACATTTTATTCTATCATTTATCATTAGTGATCCTTTACTTCTTACCATACAAGGTGTATCATTACCCATCTTAATAGATCCTCCATTATATTCTTCAAGTTGATAAAATTTCTATTCATCACCAGTCATGTGATGTGTACAACCACTGTCTATGATCCATGTATCATTTTTGTTAACTTTACAGATCAGTGCTATTTTTACATGTTTTTCTTCTTCCTTAGAGTCATCTTTCATAGAAACAAATACAACTTCTACATCATCATCAAAATCAGATTCAGATTCATTTTCTTCGGCTATTTAACATAACTTTTTACCTTTATCATTATTGTCTCAGTTGTTTCTATTGTTGTGTTGGTAGCTCCTGTTGACTCTCTTGCCATAGCTTCCTTCAGATCAGTCTTTGAATCTTTCATCATCTTTCTTATGTGGACATCTAGCAACAATGTGGCCAACCTCTTTACAATTAAAGCATGCTAAAGGTAGCTTACCTCTATACCTTCCTTTACATTTAGGTAACCTTCTCGCCATAAGAGCTTCAAGTTCATCAAGCTCATAATCAATATTGCTATCACTGTCATCATTCTTATTATTCCTACTAGACTTACCAATCTTCAGAGAAGACATGAAAGCAGATTCAATAGTTGGAACAACACTATTGTCAAAGTTATTCAATTCAAAGGTTGTAAGTTTACCAATCAAATTGTCAAGAGTAAGAACATTACTAGCTGCAAACCTTGTTTCATGAATTTCAAAAATTTTGATTGCATAAACTGGCAATAAGGTTCTAAGGACTTTTCTTACCACTGTCTCTTTAGTAATAACACCATCAGATGCTCTAATAGCATGTACTACCTCTTTTAGTCTATTTGTGTACTGCATAATATTTTCACCTTCCTTCATCTTCATGTAATTGAATCTACCCCTTAGGCTTTCAGCTCTAGCTCTTTTAACATTCACAACACCACTGTAAACATGAGAAAGTTTATCCCACATACCTTTGGCAGTTGTGCAGCTTTTGATATCTTCAAATTCAGCATCGGTACAGGTAGCAATAATATCCATCATAGTAACATTGTGTTCATTCCTGTCTCTTAGTTGATCAAGAGTTAAGGGACCAGTGGTTGGTTCAATATAGCCATTCTCCATCAGTTCTAGTGTAGAATTCCCAATTCTAGATATGTGCAACTTCATTCGGCTTTGCCATACTATGAAGTTCTCTTTGTTCAACCTTGGCACTTCCCTCTTATACATTTTGAGATCTTTGTGCTAAAGTCCTTAAAACTCTGTTCTAAGCAACCACAGCTCTGATACCAATTGTTAGAATAACTGAGAGGGGGTGAATCAGTTAATCACTGTTCCAAGTCAAAATGTATAATCGAAAACAAATTACTTAACTTTCTACTACTCGGTAACTTAAAATACTTTACTATCTGTGATTTTACTGATTACCAGTCTAATGATTACTAATCAAATCAAATATGCAATATGCAAATATGACATCAAACAAATATCACAATCAACACATAACACAATAGATTTAACGTGGAAACCTTGTGAAGGGAAAAACCACCTAGGATTGGCAACCCAAAAATATTCACTCTTTTGAAGTGAGGTCGGTGAAGACCCAACCCTGTTAAAGGTTACAAAGACACTATTAGGTGTGACCTTGTTAGAGGGTTTTAGACCAACTATTATCATCCAACCAGCATTCACTATGAGGTTGATAGGATAACAATGTTCATTCTATGAATGATACATAAAAAGACTTTCCTAGTCCACTTGGTTAAGAGATTTGACTGTGTACAATGGTTAAAAAGTAACAATAGGTGATCTGCCTTAATACAACTTCAATTGCAAATTTACAGATCAATGTTAGGCTCATTGAATCCTCTAATCATTAAAAATTCTTTTCAAATCAATATTCATTGACTTACTGTCACTCGGTAATAACTTCTTGTCACTCGGTAAAAACTCTACAGTTTGGTTCTCACTAACCAGTTTGATCACGTATGCATGAAAACTTGTTCACATGATAATTCTGCAGTCTCCTTCTAGTATGTGTTTCATTATGAAACTCTAGTCTCTTAAATAGAAAAGTAAACAATTTTCTTCTCCTCCATTAGATTTTATTGCTTAATCATCTTCGTTGATTTTTCTCTTTTAACCTTCCTCGGCTGATGTGTCAATAACACATTTGATTTTCATCCTTTAGATCTTTCTCAAATTTTTTTAGCCATCGATCTTTGTAACAAACTTTATCTCCAACCTCGATTTCATACACTTTCCAGCTCATCAATTCTTATAAGCTAAACTAGTCATTTAGTTCTTCTGTTCTATTCGGTTAACAAAGAAATGCGTTGGTGAACACAAGCTTGGTTTACACTGTGCTCGGTATACACTACACTCCGTCAGTGTATACTGAAATGCTTCATTAATTGACAACACTGCTTTGTGTCTTTCATCTCTTTTCCTCATCATAGATGAATGCAACATAATCAAGTGAATATCATAAGGTCATAGAATCATCAACAAGTTACCCAATGTATTCCTTATCCTCATCTTTCATATACATCTTCCTCATGTAGATATTTCTATTCTTGATCTCTTTCACTCCTTTTCTATAGATGTTTAGGTATAGTAACTTACAAGATAAGTGATGTCAAACTAGTTGACATCAATGACAACATAATACTGATTTAATCATCTTACATATCTAATCAACAACTCAGTGATCTTAAATCATAGATCCTTCAATTAGGTTCTAAATCAATTGTAGTTCATTAGTTTCTAGACTTGCTCCACAAGTGAGTGCAACTTGGAAAAAAGGGTGAAGGGGGTTTCAAAAAAGAAGCTTGGACTACCATTGAAAGGAGGTTCAATGAAGAGTTGAAAATGAACCTATCGAAGGATAACTTCAAGAACAAGCTCAAAAATTGGAAACAAGGGTATAGAATAGTGAAAGACTTGAAGAATACAAGTGGTTTTGCATGGAATGAGAGTACTCAAACTATGGATGCCAATGATAGTGTTTGGGATGAGTTATTGGAGGTAACATGGTCTTAAAATATCTTTTTAAGTTGAATATATCCTTTTTACTAATGAAAGATAAATAATGAATTCAATCATTATGCCATCATACAGAAAAAGGAATTTAAAAATGCTAGAGTGTATAAGAGGCAGCTGTTTAAATACTATAATGAATTATCCTTCATTTTTGGGAATGACATAGCTGAGGGCACCACATCTACAACAACTCAAGAGATAGAAGAAGTGAATGAGGTCGTCGATCTCAATGATAGGGAAGATGTCACTTATCATGGTATGGATACTGCATCTTTTGAGATTATTGTTGATTTGGTTGATGATGGTATTGATACACCTACATTGAACCAATCTAGTGCAAGCGGCAGAGAGAACCCTTCAACATCGTCAAGGAGGCCAAAGAGGAAGAAATGAAGCATGGTAGGTTTGTTGGATGCGATTTTTGAAGTGATCAGAGATTTGAGTGTAGGCTTTGAGAGCTTCTAAAAGTGGATAAATCTGATTTGAAAAATGATGAAGGTAATGTGTATAATGCACTAAAAGAAATCCCTTGCCTTAGCGAAGGTACTATGCTTGATGCATATGATAATTTTTTTCTTGAACCTGCAAGAGCCAAAGGGTTCTTGAGAATGAATGAAGGGGAGAGATTCACATACATTATATGGAAGTTTGGAAGACCCTAGTTAGGATGCAAAATATTTTGATACAATTATGTGTTTATTTGATCCATGTTTCAAATTATAACTACTGATTTATCACTAAAAAAAAATTCATAATAGGCAGAAGCATTCTTAATAGTTTATACATGATAAGGTTTATACTGGTGTTGTTTACATTCTAGTTAGATTAATCTATATTAAATTATGACTTCCTAGGCTATGGACTCTCTGTATTTGGCAATGTTCATATGAATTTTGTTACTTTTCAATGCTTTGTGGTTGTATGACTTTTTATTGAGTGGAGATATGTATGTATTGATGTTTTGTCTATGCTCATTGTTTGGTATATGAAATCATTTTGTTACAATATTCTTTCTTTATGTCGATGCATCATTGTGTATGAGTTGACCATCATTTCATTGGCACTTGGTAGGAGAGGCATGTAAACAATGACCTTTTAGGATTTATTGGCAAAGGCCTATATTTTTTATTTTGAAACATGAAGCCATTCTAGGAACTCCAGTTGAACTTGGTTTGCCTTTTTAAATATTCAATATGGTTTGTCTTTCCTACACTTTCAACTAAAAATCTAAGTATAATTTTCTTAAAATATGGAATTATTTGTATTAGAGTTAAAAGTCATGTTTACTTGATATATTGTTGCAGAATCAAGTGCATTAACAATTTTCCTTAATTTTCTTAATACTATCTTCCTTTACATGTAATATTTGTGTGTGAGAGAATCATTTTGTTGAAAATAGTCTATGTGACATTCAGAGTCATGTTTGGTCCATAGGATAGGAAGATTTATTTAGTTGTTATCTTCTTAACGTTAAAATACTACCATAATTATTTCTTAATGTGAAGTGAATTGAGATCAAATAATAGAGTTCTTGTATTGTAACTACATGTGAATTTGTTAACAAATTTTCTCTATTTTCTGTAGAGTTCCTGTGTTGTAACTACATGTGAATTTGTTTCATCTATGTTGATATGAGAAAACAATTTGATGAAGGGTGCTCCCCTTAATACCACAAACACATAACAAAAATAGAGAAACAACAACAACAATATGCAAGAATAGAAAATTGGCTTCTTATTATCTCCACAAATGTGGAATTACAAACTTTCAGAATTACAATATGCAAAGCCACATGGGCATTCCCTTACAATATTCTATAGGACAAAGCCTCGAATCAATATCCAAATCTACTACCCAGAACTGCCCTAGACAACACTACGGGCCTTCTTTATATAGGCATTTTCCACCACCCGAGAAGGTTCTAGAAATTTAGCCCTTAGGGCTGACCAAACTTAGAATTATTTTATTTTTCAATTTATTACATCAAAGTCAGCTCAAAATAACTTTTGAAACCCGAACATAAATTTTGAAGGAAAGTTATTTTTCGCCATTTTAGATGGCCCGACTTCTAGAGACCACAATTAATCACCAGTTGACCCGATTGTCTATTATAACCCCATTTTAGAAAGGCCACAAAGCGCTCTATAGGCTTGACTGGCGCAAGCACCTGTCACCCAATTTTTAGACCTCATCCGAGGCCTCTAAAGCCTTCAAAATTGAGTTGAAAGTTTCTGTACCCTGCTGCTAATACCGAAAATCTTCAATATCTTCAAAACTAGACCTGATCTAGCCATGAAACTTTACTGGCAGGCTAATATGACTGAGATGAACCTCCACATGTAAAAATTAGAATATTCCAAGATCATATGAACAACTTACTAAAAATATCAAGTTCCCATAAATAGCAGCTCTGCACAAGATAGCCCTTATTGAATACAAAAACATAAATATTTTTTGGGTGATGCAAGATTTCTCTTACACCCAAGATGCTCCTGCATCACAATTTTTCTTAGCTTTATGTGTCTTTGAAATGCATATAAACTTATTTTTCTCATATCATTCATCAAGGAGACATATACATTGATGAGACAATTTTTGTACCTTATCATTCATTAGTATTTTATCAATGCACTCATCTTCGATATGACTAGGAAGAAGTCTTCACGAAATGCCACCAATAGAAATGGTATCCTTTTCTGATGATAATATTTGTATTTAGTTTCATAGAGACATGGGAATGTCTACTCTAAAATTTAAAAATGGATCAGTTTGAGTTCAAATCTTCTTTCCATATCCTGTTTTGTTATTTTAAGAAAACAAGCTGAATAATACAGTGTGAATAAGATAAAAAAAAATGACCATCATGAAGGGTCAATGATCTATATGGACAATAGCATGAATATTATAAGGATCATATAGATAATAGTAGGAAATTCTTAAGATTCATATGAATAGAAGTAGGAAAACTAGTAAGGTCAAGGGAGAAATGTGAGGAAATATCACCTCATTTTATGAGGTACTAATACTTGACTCAATGATAGGTCTTCAAAAATCTTGAGACTCGCTATAATTTATGGGAATATTTTGTTTTAGAGTGGAGATCTTGCATAATAATAATGACTCTTTATACCACAAATCATCTCTCCTCCACTAAAACATATCTGAACTAATTAAATAGATTTTCTCTATTTTATGTTAAGTGTGCCCTCATTAGATATCACTATCATGTATATAATAGACATTTTTAGGACATTAGTCAATGGCATTGGGAGGAAAGTATAATGGGTCTATAAATAGAATATGACAGGAGGGTTTGTTTAGCTAACAATTTCCAAGTGAAGTATCATAACATGTTGACATTTCACAATTTAAATTCAAACAATAGGAGGTTATGTACATGAAGATTAGATGCTTGGAACTCATTTTGCAAAAGAGTTCACAAATGCAAACAAAGTCAGGGATGTGTTTACTAGGCTAGTGTAATAAATAGTCGCTAAGGTGGAGTGTTTTCCATGATTCTTGGTGTATAACTCTTATTGTGACCAAAATAAGAGGAAACAATATGTGCCATTACTAGGTGCATGATTTACCGTGCTGGTAAAAGTAGTTCACTTGACAAAATTATTTTATGTGTTGTGTTGCTTAGTGGTATTACTTTTTATGGCATTAAGGAAGGAAGTGGTTTGTGTTTGAGGTATCCTATTACCAAGTAATCACCATATGGTAAAGACTAGAGTTTATCCTAGCAAAGCATATGGTTTGTTAATTGTGTTTTATCAAAGGTTTGGTGCATTGGGTTTGATGTTTGGCATTGGCATTCTAAAAATGACACAGAGAGAGGTTTCTATTAGTTATATGGAATAGTATGTTGTGCAGTAATAGTTCAAAAATTGAATGAACCATTTACACTTATTTAGGTCTATCATCATGCATCAACATGAGGAAGAAGTGGACATTGGCTCATATTGAATCCAATTCTAAATGGGTCTTTATATAGTTGATTTAATTATGTAAATTTAACTTTGGCCAAGGTTTGTAGGTTCAAACATTTCAATATGATACAATATACCTAGAGTTATGTTTCACTATGGTGGGACAAAAATCACCAATACTCAAATCTATAATACAACTATCTAAAAGGGTCATGACTCATGACATATCTTGAGTTCTTTGGAAAGATGACCTCAAATTTAGTTCGATAAGTGAAAGTAAATGAGATTATATGGGGACCACATGAATGTCATCGAAAACCATTGATTGCAAACATTTTGTAAGTACTTGAATCTACAATAGAACAATAGTGGTGAATCTATAATTATTATAATCATATGATTATATGTTATAAGATTTATATAATAAATGTAGTAAAGATGGTGCGGTACATTATTGATATAGGCTCGATGGCTCTTGTCAATGTGCCAAACTATCAATGTGGTGGTGGGCAATGCATGTTGAAGACTTCATGGACACAGATCAAGCAACCCTAGACGATAATTTTGGTGCTGCCCAAATAGAAAAATGGTTACTAATGTGTATATATTTAATGTTTGTAATGTAAATACTATTCATTATATTATAAGAGCTAATGTAGATTGGGCATCACAGGGAAATAATGGCTGTGGATACTTTAGTTGGGTCGATGACAACTCATCTGCATCTATCCACCCATCTCCACTTATCTATGATGAAGGATTTGAGTGAAAATGTGTTAGGCTAGGGCAAATGCTGAAATTATATTTTTATGATGCCTTCTCTGTATTGTAATCGCATATCTTTGTTGCGACCATATGCGAAGATGAGCTTAGGAATTAGTTAGTTAGTATTTTCATATTGTAACTTATTTTTAACTTAATATGGATATGGTGTAACTTCTCTTTGCCTCAAGTGTGCGTATATATGGTTTACATCTTTTTTACAATAATTCTTCATGTTTATGGCTCAGGTGAGCCCCAATCTGCTATCAGTCACATGATACAAAGTATATAGTATTTTCTTGGTTAATGCACTTACTGGACATTGCTTTGTAGAATTCTAAGCTAGGTTTGTAGAGAAATTTTGAGGTTAACAGAGATATATCATGTATGAACTCATTTAATTGGTCGTGTTTTGATCTTGACAAGCATGGATCATTCAGGTAAGAATCCAAGGAGGCCATAGAAGGAAATATAATTAATAAGATTTTTTTTAAACTCATACAAAAGTTAGCAGCT
Organism: Chamaecyparis obtusa; assembly: GCA_027943335.1. Taxonomy (NCBI): domain Eukaryota; kingdom Viridiplantae; phylum Streptophyta; class Pinopsida; order Cupressales; family Cupressaceae; genus Chamaecyparis; species Chamaecyparis obtusa. Next base: position 1,312,892 of record BSBK01000508.1, on the reverse strand, counting down.
GAATGTACTTCATTAGGGGTTACAATTTATATGTTTTTTTTCATTAAAATATTACAGGGTTTTTTTTTTCATTAAAATATTATAGGGATTGTGGTACTAATAAAACCACAAAGTAGTCGTATTCTCTATGTATGTAGGGTCCACTGACAAAAACAAGCGTTCAGGCAAGAAAGAGCATCAAAGACTCATCAATCTATAAATTTATAACATTATATTTGCATTATGTAAATGAGGAACGCCTCATCCATTTATTTGTAATCTTATTAAGATTTCTTTTTGGGGCTAGACCAGAGGTTTTCCCCACCTGGCTCTTTCCTACCGGTGCTCCTATTGAGCTGGGTTGGCAATATTTTGAAAAAAAAAATTAATAAAATCAATGGCTTGTTTATAATGATGACCTGTGTATTTTGGAGTTTGTTATTTTATAAATTTGTATAGGAAAATTTAAATTTTTAAAAAAAAAGTTATACAAAATGTTAAAATGTTAAAAAACTTATAAACATAATTTTATTTCAAAATATTATAAAATTAACCTTCGTAGAAAAATAAAATAAATATTCAAAAACTCCTACAAAATGTCAAAAACATAATTACATTTAAAAAAATCATAAATTAACTATATTCAAAGAAATTAAACAATAAAACAAATCCTTATTCAGTGCATATTCCAATTCCAGGGCGTATTCCAATTCCAGATTGTGGCACCCAAACACAAAAAATACATCTTTTCAGTCATCTTCTGGGTGAACCAAACGGTTCCAACACATATTCTGGAAATCATTTTCAGGATATGTATCTTCCAGAATTGCAACATCTTCTAGAATTGACTATATCCAACATTTGGTATTCCAGCACCCAAACAGGCCCTAAATTATTTAGGCTAAGGATTTATAGATGCGTTTGTTTCAAAGCACAAAATATTGGGTACCTTACTCTTGTGATTTTTTAAAATTGGAAATGGCTTTCTCATGTTTTTATTGATAACTATTTGTTAAGAATGAGTGAAAGAAATAGAGATTTTTAATAAAGTTCATGAGGGCAAACTAGTTAATAGGATCTAAGAACAAACAAATGTGAAGTTTGCAAAAACAATTTTCCACATTAAATCTTTTGTGATGAATTTTTAATCATCATGAAGTTGCAATTTTCGTCACTCTTGTTTTTCCAAACAAGGTGCTTAAATTTGCAGTTTTCAAGGTGTTTTATGATTGGTACGTATGTCATTATATGCTAAGCATTCCATAATTAACTATTCACCTACATCCTAACTTTGTAACAAAAGGTTCAAAGCATCCTCAAGTGTCATCTCAAATTATGAGTCATTTTAGCAATTAATATGATATCATGTGCATATAAGAGTAATTTTATTGCATACTTAACCAACTGAAATCCCTTCCCATCAACCTTGTTAATCTACTCTTCCACATTATCAATCTATATCCCAAACAATGTTGAAGAAAGTGGACAACCTCATTTGATGCCAATATTATTGCCAAAGCACTCTCATATTCCCTATTGGTTTTGATTTTAGCCTTGGCATACTCATCTATCTTATGGACATCAGCTAAACTCATATAGAACTCCTAGTTCCTCCATCCTATTCTATAGCTTGCTCTAGAGTACCATGTTAAAAGAAATAAAAGTCATCATTACCTTAGCTATATCATATTTATTCAATCAAGAACCTAAAGATTACACCATGATCAATAATAGAATATTTTGGTCTAAAACAAGCCTATTTTTAAATCTATTTTCCCTCTTTTTCTAGCCAGCTACTAATTCTGTGTTCTACCATTCTTTCAAAAAAAATTCAAAGGAAGGGGGGTTTGTTAAAGTTTAGACTTTAGGATCAACCAAGGAAGACACCTTCCACAATAGTGTGGCAACATAAACTTGTTTGAGCATTGAGAAATGATAATAACATATGAATGAGAGACATGAGATATGAAATGGGTTACTAGAGAAGGAGGAGTTTAATTTGGATGTGGAAATAGATAGATTACTCAAGGAATATGGATGGTTGGATTTTGTTAATATGACCAAGGTAAGAGGCAAAGTGATAGATGTATCCACTCAAATTATCAACAAATTTTTTGGCATTCCTGCTTAAGGTAAAGTTGTGGGTAAAGAGCAGTTTAATTTTGAAGAACATATAGATGTCTTTCATCAAGAATCAGAACAGAGGCTTGTCTTGCAGAGACCTAAGGGCAAGTTGAAGGGCATCAATAAGGTAAGTCTTATTGAACTATAGAAGACAATAGTCATGTAGTTAATAAAACTTTTCACTTGTGAGGGACAGTGCTTGGGCCTGGACTTTGGATGCTGACTCACCTCCGCTATGAAGGTAAGGATTAATTTACCACCCTTTTTATTTTTCCAAATGAAGGATTAATGAGGGTAGAATAAATTAGGAAGAAGATGACAGACCAAATGAAGTATGCCTTAATAATCTCAAGACTGGAAAAGAAATGGAAGAGACAAGGCAAAGAGTTGTTGCTTATGAAGAGACAATTAGAAGGAAGAAGATGAGATAAAGAAAAAAAGATGCATAAAAAGTTGAGCAATAATCTGTTTAGAAGGTCAAAAGTGTGAGAAGGTGATTAAACCAATCAAAGGAGGCTTTAAGGTAGGCTAATGCTTAGGCATTGGAAAATTCAGATGAAGTGCATAGATTAAAAGAAGAGCTCCTGAAGAAAACATGGGTAGCAATGAAGGGAAGCTCCAAAGGGCTCATGCAAATGAAGCATCTACTTACACAACTCCAAAGGGTAGAAATTAAATTATAGGGAAGCACTTAATGCATGTAGGGAGAGGTTTAACTCTATTCCTTTACCATTCAAAAAGAGAGAACCTATCTCACCTACTAATATTGCTTAGAGTGTGACAAGAGTAATTCATGTGATATTGATTAGACAACAACAACAAGAACATTGTATAGGCATGAGATTCCACCCACCATGTATTATAATGCCTCCTCTAAGATTGAATGCACTGGATCAGATGATAGGCACACAGTTACAAAGAGCCCCACATATGCATGGTTATGTTGGACCCAGGGTTTATGTTGAGTACATAGGGTAGAGATTTGACTTTGTAATATAGATAAAGAAAATGAATAGGGGTCTTCTGATCCTAAACCATGAGGACATGGTTCATAATAAAATGGGGAGAAATGATGAGTCATCAATATTGCCATGAATTTCCTATGTTTAAACTTAATATTTTCATGTTGTTTGATATTGTCATGAATAGAAACAATACTAGAACTCTAATATGCTCCCTTTCCTACTATTATTGACTTAACTATTGATTAATCTAGAAATATTATCTTTTAGTAAATGACTCTTATTTTAATGAAAATTTCTTTGAACATGCTAATATTGTATTATTTTATATTGATTTATTTTATCTCTATTAAAGTGAATCTATTTTAGTTTGAATTATGTGGCAATTTGTGTGACGTGTTTGTGTTGAATCAATGAATTGTTATGTGTTATTATTGCATTACTCTACGAGCACTCCAAATTTATAAATTCCTTATTTTTGCTCTATTTTTAGTTGATGGGATTTGGCTATTAGCAGGGATTGATCATTTTGTTATGTTCTAGTTAGAAGAATTTCCATGGGAAATCCTAGTTCCTCCTAATCATGCTGATGTAATTGCCACTCAATTAATTGAGTTGATTGTTTTCTAATCAAATTTTGAAATAAGGGCATAAACATGTTTTCCTAGTAGTTAGTTGATAGTTATGTAGTCAATGAGTTTGACTTGAAAACTACACAATTCAATCCTGATAACAATATCACAATTTGACATGTTGTGGAAAATATCTCCTACTTATCAAGTTATGTAGTCAATCGTTTAGTTTTCCATTAAGTAGATTACTTGTGTGTTATGTTATTCACAAACTTTTGTTGTATTCCCCCATTGTGGCTAATTACAAAGAAATAAAAAGTTGGGTTAAATCAAAATTAAGTTGAGATCCTTCTGGAGGTAGAACACAACCCACTCTTCTACAAGAAGGTATTATGTTCCTTTTCTTTTTGTTACTTTTGTTTCATTTCATTTTAATAGATATAGCTTCCACCATATTTTAGAAAATTATAACAAATGAGATCATTTTCCAGAAATATAATCTATTTCTTTTATGCACATTTCATGATAATAATGGACTTAAGTGACAACTAAATATTTGATAACTTAATAGCACAAGTCAACATCAAATAGAATATTTGGCAAGCTTTTAGACCATAAGAGTTTAGGGTTTTTGAGTCTAGCTGATTTTTACCTTGATAGGAATGAAAAAAATTGTAGGCCATCAACACCTTCATTATCTACCAACCTCCTTTCGATCTACTAGATTAGCTATAGTGGGACATGCAAGATAGTCAAGTTCACCCCTAATTCAATGCTCATTAGAGATCTGCATAATACAAAGCTTATTGCAGTTGGAAATGTTGATCATGCATCATAGTTACATGTGCTCTCTTAATTTGCTCCCATTGAGCTTGCAAGTGCATTGGTTGGTCCTCATTATCATGCATCTAGAGTAGATCAGATATTTGGGTAGAGGTTTGGTCGCTTGAACCTATGTATGCTTCATTCATCCACCTTAATTATTAAGAATTTTTTTGAGTCTCCTCCTCCACCATCCCTTGCTTCTTCATATATCAATTTAGTTCATTGGGATAATTGTTCCCTTCCATTCTTAGCATTATGATATGAGTACTTTCCATATATTGCAAGGTTATTTTCCACATCATACAGTCCAAACATTGGTGATGTGACTAAGGATATTTCATTCCTCCTTGATGGAAGCTTCAACATTCCTCTCATCTCCTCTTCATCGGTACTTTCCAAGGTTTTTCAAGTATCTTCACATTTATTTAGATTCTCTTCAATTGATTTGATATATTTTATTTAAAGATGTGGACAATTAAGAAATCTTCCATGACACACATCATGAGACTATTCTTGCCATCTCTTTTCATTGAGTTTCTTACGCCTTGGCCATTATATTTATTTCTTCCTAAGGGGAGGAACATTGTTCTTCATTCTTGAATCATCATCAACATTTCAACATTTACCATCGATATTGGAGCCTGCTCCTTATGGGGGGATACATTGTCTCTTCCTTTTTCTCGTATTGGGATGATATTGATTGTAATTATGTGATTGCTTAATTATTTAGGGGGAACATCTTGAGGCCTTCATTCTTGGTCACATGTACCCTTTTCATTTCTATTTCTCTTTTGGAGAAATATTTTTTACCCCTATGTTTTCACCTTTTCTCTAGTTGTAAGAGTTTGCATTAGTTTGTATATGGGTACCTAATCAAGCCTCCTTGTTGATACCCATTCATGCGTTCATCTTTAGCTATTTAGCTTATCCCTATGTTAATCTTATGGGGGTTGTTGCAACCTTTCAGAGATTGTCTAATTAATTTTATAAATAGGTCATTTAATTACTTTATTCACTTAACCTATACTTCATAGTGTTTTTTAACTTTTATTAGATTAGGATAATTATAGATTCACTTAGTTGATCCAATCTTTAGTTCTTTGAGCTAATTTTAATTTCCTAGTTCTAGATTAGTTTATCTTGCTTTCTATAAAAATAGGTCTCTATTCATTTGTAATCATCCAATTCATTTAAAGCTTAATCTCAATATTTGATTCCTCTTAAAAAAAATCTCTCTCAAGGTTGCATAACATCAATCATGGATTGATCTCTATTTGGATAGGTGTTTTTCTTACAAGTTATTCCTAGAGTTGTGGAGTTGAACAAATAACTCCAACACCTATAAAGCTTGATATTGGGTGGATTGTTTTTTGGCACTAGTTGTATGACATGATCATGATCCATCTTAAGGTGAATTATTTTAGGCATCTCTCCAAAAGATATTTATTTATGATATATAATTACTCGTAAATATGGCTGGGTAGGGGCATTCAATTGAAAAGCTTCCAAAGAAAATAACTGGGTCACAAATATGTCAACACCTTTCTTAAGAAAAAATTGCATTAGATGAGAGCTTACCATATGTCATAATTTTGCACATAACCCTCTTAGCTCTATTGTCCTTCCTTCTAATTTAAATCTCATGAATATTTCCTAAACGTTCATCTCAATTTCTCCTAAGGTGGTAAGCCATTGCACTCCAAAAAAAATATATGTTTCTCCTATGAACAACAAACAATACTTCATCAACAATCAAGACCTAAAATTTTGGTGTTGGATATATAAAATAATTCATATGTGTAACTAATTGTTTGTTGATGAATTTATGAGTGGTACTTGAGTCTATCAACACTGTTACTCTATCTTTTAATAAACCCACTATTTTGAGAGTTTGCAAGGCAATAAAACTAGAAAGTGCATTACAAGAAATGGTAGGTTGAGAATCTTGTGAATCCTCATTTGACACCTTGTCACCTTCTAATATTGGTTCCTCCTCTTCTTCCTTAAATGAACCTTTAATATAGAACAAACTCTTTTAATTGCATTAATGTACTCAACTATTTGTTGTGCTAATTGTTAGGAATAGTCCCAAGAGATAATGAGGAGGGGGGGGGGGGGTGGGAATCATTTATCTACAAGATTCAATTCTTTTCAATTAAGTACAAAAGAACATTAAGCATAAACACAAGAAGATAACACTTAATACAACACCACAATTTTGGTTGCAGGGAAACCCAAATAGGTAAAAACCCCGGTGGGAATTAACACCCCCTTAAAACTGCACTAGAGTATAATGATCCCTGTTAGAAGAGCTTTCAACACTGTTAGGAGTTGATCTTTACAATGCTTGAAGTATAGTGACCTGGTCAAGGGTTGGACTTTGTTAGGGGTCTTTTACAATTAACCTTGTTAAGGGTGAGGATGCACTATCCAAGAGCACACTGCTCAAAGAGTGAAGGCTACAACCTTCTTTATAATAGATACACACTATATCTAGATCTTGGTGAACTAGGAAGTAGACCTATTGTCTTGATTAGTTCCAATGAATAGCATATACTCTCAACTGCTTCACATAGATCTTCAACTAATGACACAATACTTCACACTTAATGCTCTACTCTTATCTTTCAACAATCTACCATACTTAGCGATCACAAGTGACCGTCTATAAGTATCTTTCTCCAAATGATATAATCAAGCCAACTTGTTAGAACTTCCTTGAAATTATATTAGAGAAACATTATAACTCTCCAATAATATCTCCAATGGCTATACAAAGCACGCAACACAAAATGGGACCGTCCAACTCACTAAGAGTAGACACATCGCTTCACACAGTCAGCTCTACCAAATTAACTGAAACTTTATTCTTAAGATGAAATATGTTATGCATTCTTAACTCTTCTCCAAACACTAATCCAAGCACACATATCCAAATGATAGGCGCAACTACTAAAACAATATAAACAATGTCAGCTTTGTCAGACAATCTCAGGAAACTGTAACTAGCAATTGAAAACATCATAACTCAACTAGTATTGCATAACTAACTCTACGTCCATGAACATAGCAACATGAAAATTTCTACAACATAAATGTAAATGCACAAGGCTCCACCATGACTAAACTGAAGATCACATACAAAACTCTTTCTAGGACTTGTCAGGAACACTACTGATATAAACAACTGTATAACTATCTTCACTCAGAATCAACCTCTACATCTATGATATCATGTTGATAACATATCCATATAACATATGCTCAAGGCACACTGCATAAAACAACCACACACACTGCTTACCATATGTTGTCATCAATGACAAACATACAGTCAACACTGGCTTGCTGGCACATCTCCAACAATCTCCCCCTTTGGCATTGATGGAAACATATTGAATGAAAAACACCACCAATCCAAATGAGTAATAATTTTATAACATTTTCCATTTCCTCAACAAAACTCCCCCAAGGATGAATCCTCAAACTGCTGCTTCTGCTTACTGTAAACTCCCCCTTACTTCATACTCCTCAACTGAATTTTTTTTTTCATGACTATATATATACTCCCCATTTGACATCAATGGAAAGGGGTGGAAAAAAAAAAAGCATAGGTACTACTCCAGAAGTAGAGTAGTCAACCATCCATCAGTCACTGAGGACTGATGCACTACTGCAAACTCTTAATCAGAACTAGGGAAGGGAATTACTCCCAGCTTCTCCCTAAGATACACAAAGGTATCCTTCGGTAAAGGCTTTGTGAAAATGTCTACTAATTGTTCTTTTGTGATCACATAATCCAATTTTACTTCTTTCTCTGCAACTTTCTCTCTTAGAAATTGATATTTTATCTCAATGTATTTTGTCTTTGCATGCATCATAGGGTTCATCGACATATTTATAGTGCTAGTGTTATCACAATGAATAACAATGGGATAATCAATCTGAATTCCAAAATCTTTTATCATCTGCTTGATCCACACAATTGTAGAACAATTTAATGCTACTGCTACATATTTTGCTTATGTTGTGGACTGAGAAATATAATTCTGCTTCTTGCTTGCCCAAGTAACTAGTCTATCTCCAAGGAATATCATTCCTATTGAGGTGCTCTTTCTATCATCAATGCATCCTACCCAATCTGCATCAGTATACACATGAAGTTCTACATTCTCCAAATTAGGATACTATAAACCATAGTCTATAGTTCCTTTCAAATATTTGAATATCCTCTTGATTTCCATAAGATGACTTTGTTTAGGTTTAGCTGCAAATCTTCCAACAATGTCAATTGCATTAGAAATATTAGGTCTAGATTGAGTAAGATATATGAGTTTACCAATCATAGACTTGTATAAGGTTATGTCAATTGATGTGGAATCAACATCTTTTGAAAGCTTGTTTCATGTTATCATAGGGGTACTTACTGGCTTGTAATAATCCATTTTCAATTTCTTCAATATTTCTTTCACATAATTAGACTGATTTATGAAAATACCTTTGTCTGTCTGCTGCACATTCAATCCCAAAAAGTACATTATAGGTCCAATCATGCTCATTTCAAATTTTCTCTGCATCTCTTTAGAAAATTCTGCACTATGCTTGTCATTACCACCAAAAATAATGTCATCAACAAAAATAGCAACTAATAATAATCCATCAGGTGTCTCTCTTATGAATAGATTACAATCTGCTGCTCCTTTCTTGAATCTGATCTTTGTTAAGTAGCCATCCAGTCTTTCATACCATGCTCTAGGGGATTGCTTAAGTCCATAGAGGGCTTTCTTCAATCTGTATACCATATCAGGTCTATTTGATAAAGTAAATCCTTCAGGCTGCTCAATGTAGACTTCTTCCTTCAAATCTCCATTCAGGAATGCTGACTTGATATCCATATGATATACCTTAAAGTATTTGAATGTTGCATAGGCTAGAAATAACTTTATGGCTTCCAATATTCTTACATGGGAAAATGTGTCAGAATAATCAATACCTTCTCTCTGTGCATAACCTTTACATACTAGTCTAGCTTTGCTTCTTACTACTGTTCCATCTTCATTCATCTTGTTTCTAAATATCCATTTGGTTCCAATCATAATTTTTTCACTGGGCCTAGGGACCATTTCCCAAGTATCATTCTTTATAATCTGATCTAACTCTTCTTTCATTTCTTCATGCCACTTAGAATCAGTACATGCATCTTCAACACTTAAAGGTTCAATCTATGAAAGTAAACATACCGCTTCATCAACTGTTGAGCTTTTAGCTTTTGATCTTGTTGTGACTTTGTTGTTCTGATCTCCAATGATATCTTCCTTTGAATGGTATCTAGATGTGAATTTTGGAACACTAGGTGTGACTCTTTCATCTAACTTTTGTGATTCTTCTTCACTTGTTTCAAGGTCATTTAATAATACATCAATGTTGTCAAACATTTCTTCAACAACTACTTCTCTACTGGTAGGTTTAGGTGCTTCTTCAATCATAGGTGAATAATCATGATATCTGATGCAGGAGCATCCTAGGTGTAAGAGCAATCTTGCATCACCCAAAAATATTTATGTTTTCTTTTCAATAAGGGCTATCTTGTGTAGAGTTTCTATTTATGGAAACTTACTATTTTTAGTAAGTTGGTCATATGATCTCGGAATGTTCTGATTTCACAGTTGGAGGTTCATCTCAGTCATTTCAGCCTACCAGTTGAGTTTCATTGCCACATCATCAATATTGGTGAAGTTATTGAGGTTTTTGGGTATGAAATCTTTCAGGTCAATTTTTTAGGTCTTAGAGGCTCCGGATCGTGGTCGACCCCCAGCTGACTGGCACTAGCGCATGTCAAGTGTTGTAGATCTCGTCATGGTGTTTCTGAAAAGTGGTTACAATAGAAAAATGGAGCTACAGTTAAAAAGTTATGGCCTCCGGAAGTTAAGTTGCCTAAAATCATATTTTGTATTTCTTTTGAGCTAACCCTATTGTAATAATTATGAAAAATAAATAATTCTATGTCTAGTCGACCTAAAGGGCTAAATTTCTGGAACCTTCTCGGGTGGTGGAAATTGCCTATATAAGAAAGGTCTGTAGTGTTGTATTAGGCAGTTCGGGAAAGTTCTAGTAGTAGATCTGGGTATTGATTCGAGGCTTTGTCCTACAAAATATTGTAAGGGAATGCCCATGTGGCTTTGCATACTGTAATTCTGAAAGTTTTTAATTCCACAATTATGAAGATAATAAGAAGCCAATTTTCTATTCTTGCATAGTGTTGTTGTTTCTCTGTTTCTGTTATGTGTTTGTGGTATTAAGGGGAGCAACCTTCATCAATATCTGTCTTGAATCATAAACTTTTCATCAATCTTTACATGTGCACTTTCAATGATCTTCTTCAATCTTAAGTTAAAACATCTATAAGCTTTGCTTTTAGTAGAGTAACCAAGAAAAATACTTTCATCGCTTCTTGCATCAAACTTGCTAATTGCTTCATCTCTCTTGATGTAGCACTTGCTTCCAAAGATTCTAAAGTATTTTACTATAGGTACATTCCCAAACCATATCTCATAAGGTGTCTTGTCTGCACTTGGCCTTAATTGAATTTTGTTAATGGTATAGACTGCAGTATTGACTGCATCTCTCCAATAGGTGTGTGCAACTTTTCCTTCAATCATGATAGTGCACATTATGTCAAGTATGATCATATTCCTTCTTTCTATAATTCCATTATGCTGAGGGGTTCTAGGTGCACATAGCTATCTCTTTATCTCATGTTCTTTGCAGTACTCATAAAATTTATCAGAGGTGAATTCTCCTCCTCTATCTGATCTCAGACATTTTATCTTTACTCTAGATTCATTCTCTACTTTAGCTTTGAATATTTTGAACTTCTCAAATGCTTTAGATTTATCTTTTAAGAACACAACCCACATCATTCTAGAATAATCATCAAAAAATAAAATAAAATACCTTTCACCATAGTATGATCTTGTTTGAGTTGGTCCACATAAGTCTGTATGCACTAGATCCAATTTGTTCTCTACCAAATCATGCTTGCTTCTGAATAAATTCCTCACATGCTTTCCCATCACACATTCCCTGCATATTGTATCAATTGGCTTTGCAATACTAGGGAGGTCTCTTACTGCCTTTACATTGCTTATCTTTACAATATTGTCAAAATTGATGTGACATAATCTTTTGTGCCATAACCAATTGTTATCTATTTTAGCAACAAAACAACTTAATTCAAAATTAAGCTAAAAAACATTACCTTTAGTCTTTGAAGCTGATGCAATCATTAATCCTTCTTTATCATTAATGACGCACTTGTTGTTTTTGAATTCCAACTGATATCCTTTGTTAAGCAACTATCCAACACTAAGTAGGTTATGCTTCAAACCATCAACATATAAGACATCATCAGTGTTATTCTTTCTAGCCAAAGTGATAGATCCTCTACTAATGATAGGTTTAGAAGTGTTGTCTCCAAATCTAACCATATCACTTTTGTACCTATCCAGATATACAATTCTATCTTTGTCTTCTATCATGTGATGTGAACAACTGCTATCAATGATCTAGTTTGTCTTGATGTCAGCTTGTGAAATCAATGCAATCTCTTGCGCATCCTTCTCATCTTCAAGATCCATCTCATCAAACATCTTCTCCATATCTTCAATATAAATGAATCCAATCTCATCTTCACCCAAATCTTCATCCGATACTCCTTCTCCAGCATAGTAACATTCTCTTTTATACTTAGGCTTGTAATTTGTTTGGATCTTCTTGACTCTTGTAGGACACTTAGATGCAAAGTAACCAATCTTGTTACATGAAAAGAATTTAAATGGTAATTGACCTTCATACTTTCCTTTTCCTTTTCTTTCTTTCTTAGCAATCATAGCAATGAAATCATCTAGCTCTTTATCTTCATCTTCATTATCAAAATTACTAGAAGTGACCAAAGATTCCTTACCATGGACTGAGGCTTTGAATGTTGTTTCACTTTTGGTCTCTATCTTCAATTTTGATATCTCAAATGCTGAAATCTTGTTGATTAAGGTCTTTCTCTTGAATTATTTTGAAAATGGCATAGTCTCATCTAGGATATTTATCTTGCTCTCATAATCTTATGTCAGAGTAGTCATTAATTTCTGCATTATGTCTTCTTCCAAGATTTCTCCTACATTATTTTTGATTCCTTTAACGACTTCATTGATCCTTTAATTATTGGATCTGATCTTCTCTTTAGGTAGCATCTATAATGAATTGTATCTTTTCTTCCATGTCCTTCTGCGCACATTCTTGGCTTGGATATCTCCTTTAAACATGTCTTCTAAGTATTTCCAAATACTGTAGGCTCTTGCTTCTTTCTTGATCTCTGAAAATTCACTGTTAGATAAGGCATTTATAAGGGCTTCTTTGGCAATAGCATTTTGAGTGAACATTTCCTTTTGTCTAACTGTTGCATCCTCTTTGACAAGGTCTATTAAGGAGGGAACCAGAACATCACTAGTAGCTGCTTCAAAAATCAAAACCAACACACTACGAATGTGTTATCATTTTGTTCTTCCAGTCTAGAAAATTCTCAGCATCAAACTTAGGACTTTCTTTTCTAAAGAACGACATCTGATCAAACTCAAGCTATTAAAATTCTTCTCTGAGGCACTTGGCTCTAATACCAATTGTTAGGAATAGTCCCAAGAGATAACTGAGAGGGGGGGGGGGGGTGAATCAATTATCTACAAGATTCAATTCTTTTCAATTAAGTATAGAAGAACGTTAAAAATAAACACAAGAAGATAAAACTTAACACAACACCACAATTTTGGTTATAGAAAAACCCAAATAGGTAAAAACCCTAGTGGGAATTAACACCCACTAAGAACTGCACTAGAGTATAATGATCCTTGTTAGAAGACACCACTAAGAACTACACCCACTAAGATCTTCTACTCTAGTGCAATTCTTAGTGGGTGTCTTCTAACAGGGATCATTATACTCTAGTGCAGTTCTTAGTGGGTGTTAATTCCCACCGGGGTTTTTACCTATTTGGGTTTCCCCCTAACCAAAATTGTGGTGTTGTGTTAAGTTTTATCTTCTTGTGTTTATGCTTAATGTTCTTCTGTACTTAATTGAAAAGAATTGAATCTTGTAGATAACTGATTCACCCCCCCCCCCCCCCCCCCCTTCTCAATTATAGTGGGTTTAGGAATAGAAGGTGTTGAAAATAATTTATCTCTTATCCCATTAACCTCTTTCCTTCTATAAGTTAAATATCTCTCTTCTACCTTGTGTCCTAAGATAAAAGACCCATTTGTAGAGTTAGGACTAAACATATGTATCAAGCATGTTGAAAGTGATCCTTAAGACCATCCAAAAATATTCATTCCAATTCTCTTAATTGTATCCACTTTCATAGATAAATTTTAGAATTTTTGAATGTAATTATTAACAAATATTGTTTGCTGAATTTTTTCTAGTTAGTTAAAAAAATTGTTAGTCATACAACTGGTATCCATTGAATGTAGCTCCTCTATAAAAATTGACCATGAGGCAACGAGAACCCTTTTCTATCATTGAGTACATAGCCTTCACTACCAAATGAATATCTCTAGTTCTAGATGTAGGGATGTCACTAATTGTATGTTGACTTGGTACTTGATGCACAAAGAAAAAATCTCAATTTGATTTATGCATGTTAGTGGATCCTTGCTATCAAACTTACACATATTTACTTTTGATATTCATCTCCTAGATTCCAAATAAATATTGGAATTTGGATCAAGATTATCTAACCTAGAAGATTCACCTTGGTTTCTTGAGACATCATTTCTTGGTCCATTTATATAACTACTTAACATTCTTTCTATCTTGGACATATCTCCTTTCAGCCAAAAAAATACCCCATTTCAACTTTGTCGTCATTGGTAAAACTTCTTCCCTACCCTTTTTGATCTTCTCATTGGGAATAATATTGTCAAGTGTTTCCTCATCACTATTAGGCTATTTTTTTGGTGTTGCAAATTTGTTTTTGCCTCTTGTATAAGGGTATGTCTAAAAAATAACAATTTTACAATAAATCACACAAATGAAAACTAAATGATCTAAACAATTTATTGTAACTTCTAGGGCCAAAATAGCACCTACCAAGGGAAATTTATAGGAAATTGGCAGATTTGCAACCTTGGGAGTGAAATTATTAGAAACCCTAATTTTGTAGTCACTTATTTCTACTCCAATTTCTCTAAAAAATATTTCCATGAGCTCCTAAAACCCCTTCACAAATCAAGAATAAATTCTTTCAAATCTAGGAAATATATGCTTCATAGAAAATTTGGGCAGAAACCATGATTCTACAAAAATTGTACAATTCTACTCCAATTCCTTTATAATTCGAAGTGAAGATACTTTAGTATGTTCTTAAAATACCCTCCAAAAATCAAAAGAAAAAAATCTCTCGAATTTAGAAGGATATGTTATTTCCAAAATGACATGATACTCTAATCATGCTCTAATATTACTCATTATGAAATAACTTACAAAAATGAGGAAGATAATATGAAATGTGTTACAAATATTTTATAATGGATGAGAATAACAAGCCACTTCAAAGGTAAAATTTTGTAAATATATCCCATGAAAATACAATTCACTATTGAATGATGAAATACAACTCTCCACCCCTTATATATACCTTACGTATGCCTAAGATAGCACCCAAACCAACTTAGACATGACTTTATAGACCCTAAACTAACTTAAATAACTAAATAGCTATACTATAATAATAATAATAATAATAATAATAATAATAATAATAAAACTTAATTAAGAGTTAAAGTAGTTATAAGGGGACTACTCATAACCCTAACCCTATGTGTACTTTAAGATTAAGGATGTAGCAAAATTATGACCAACCCTTAAGAAATAGTATAAATTGAAATATGTAAGTGTTGTCATGTGCTTAAGAGATATTTGAGATGTGTTGTCATTGATGTCAATATATTTCTTTGTTTGTGATAGTGTTATAGAGAAGTTCAATGAGTTCATTTGTTCATTGTAGCATGTATGTTGAAGATCAGAGTTTGTGGATTTTGAAGTGTGTTGTGGATTTTTTATAGTTGATTCAGTTAAACTTTAAAAGGTTCGCATCAAGATTTGATTGATTTATGTGCGTATGTGTTGTGACTAATTTTTTAGTTGTTCAGAGGTGATAGAGTGACAATATTTTGATCTGCATTGTAATATCTTGCTTTTTGGATTTGGAGGCATGTTTTGGACATTGATCAGTGTCCTCAATTCAATTGGTTCATGATTTGGAGGCATGCAAGTCATTTTTCAAGGATGACAATTGTTGATATTAGTATTCCTAAGTGATTGTATAAATATATTGATGATTCCAAAATTTGTGTTGTCGCAAATGTTGTTGTGGTAATTCATGGTGCTTGTGGATGTTTCTAGATCATGTGCTTCTTATGTTGTTGATCTACATTGATCGTTATGCTCACAATTGGTGATTTTAGTCAATATGTTGGTGTTCTTCATGTTCTTGGAAAACTTGATAATTGTAGTGTGTTGTGGATATTCGAGGCACAATTCTTGGAGGTGTTTCACGTTCAAGGATGAAGATTTAGGTTCATGCTATGTCTTAGATGACATTGCTTGGTCTACATTTAATATTGTAATTAAGCATGATTATATTTTTATAATTAGGTGGAGAGGGTTTAGCTAACCTTGTATATTTTTTCAAGGTTGATGTCATGTATAAATTAATGTAATGATCTTGTATTCATGTGAAATTGTGTGGATATGCAAGTGAGATGAATGCATACATCTTGTGAAGGCAATGAATAGGTTTGGAAAATAAAGTTGTATATGTTCTTCAATGGAAATGATCTAGGCATGATGAACATGTTATTGTATAGTTCATGATCTATGGATGTAATCCAAATTTATTGTAAGGCAATGAGCCTTCCCTAGGTAGTAAGCCTTTTTCTTTTGAGCAATGACCTCTAGGTAATGTGCCTGAATGCATGTGCATTTCCATTATAATACTCCTAATAGGGTATAATACTTTTAACATAGTATATCATCTTGTGGGTTCATTCCCACTGTGGTTTTTCCCTTGACTCGGTTTCCATGCAAAAATCTTGGTGTTATGTGTTCTTGATATGTTTTGGATATGTGCTTGCATGTTTTAATTATCGAATCTAAGAACAAGGTTAAAGTTTCATAAGTTGCATAAGTTTTGAGATAATTAATTCACCCTCTCAGTTGTCTATTGCCATATTTCCATCAATAAGAATTACTTCACATGTCAACTATCAAAAAATGTCCTATATGTACATGTTTCATTGCATTAAAATTGACTTACTAACAATGAGTTCAAAACTAGCTTGTTTCTCCTCTTGGTGATCACTCTATTTTAGTGGATTTATCTTCCTTTCAATACTCATGGAAATGTTATTACCCCCCACTGTCATTAGAGACTATTTGGTACTAATGTTATATCTCAAATAATAATATCCTATCTATTTTGGTTATGGTTAATATGATTATGGACTTGTTTGTGTTATTTATATTAAAATTTATATTTATATTTATGTTGTCATTAAGGATTGGTTTTTAAATTAAATTTCATTGTGTAATAATGAATTTCAATGTATTTAATTAATGTTGTGTATTTATATGATTATGTGGTTATATGATTTCAATGATGGATATAACTTCTTGGTTGATTTGCATTGAATTATGATGGCATTGTTTAATTATGATATATTTAGGTTGTATATATTGATTTAGTTATAAATGTTGTTTTAATTGTTAGTTTGCATATATATTAATGTTTGTGTGCAAGTATACAAAATAAGGTTCATACCTAATAGAAAGTTGCAGAGGTTACCAAGAAACCACAATTGTGATTTTAGTTACTCTTATGCTTTTAATCACCTAAAAATGGACAAGATTAATTCAAGTAGGAAACTAAGGTAAAATCGAAGCATAAATTGCAATCAAGTCAAAATCTAATCTTAATTGAAAATTAAAATCCATTTAATCAATTTAAATAAAATAAATCAAGTTAAATCAATAAATTGTGCAATTAATCTAATTAATTGTATAATTCAATTTAAATCAAATCAACCCATTTAAGGGGTACACATGGCTAAACAAATCATTTTAATTCAATTAATTAATCCCTATTTTCCCTCAATCACCACATGGGAGGAAAATACCTCAACCAATGGGAATTAAGGATTGGACTCACATGGATCAAGTTCAAATAGAATCTCAATCACACATAAGGTGAGAGCATCTTGATCACCCACCTTGTCTCTTTGTCCCAAGATTTGAGGATAATCCATTTAGATTGTCTCCAAAGGTGGAACCATGGACTTAACCTTAACCCAACCATGATCAACTCAACTCCACCCCCTACACTTTCCAAAATCTATAAAAACAAGGCATAAATCAATAAGAAATCATCCACAAATATGAGAATTGCATCAAACCTCTTGAGATTTTGAGCTAGAAAGGAAATTGAGACTTAATTAAGCACAGTTTCAATTTGGAATTCACTTAATTAGTTCTTTATCATATCAATTCTCATTTTAAGTTTGTCACTAATGGAGGCTTGCTAAGAGCTTATCATTAGCATACTTAATTAGAGATCCATAGGGTGTTTATTGGTTTTATTTGCATTTAATAGCTCACTAATTGTGGTATTTAGCTTATTTGACTCATTTATTGTCAAACTAACTCTATGAAGATACTTCTCCTAGTACACAAAATGGCGCCCACCGTGGGGCATTAGGCTTCATTGTTTTAAAATTCAAAACAATTGCTAGATTTTAGGATTTTTCTTATTTTGTTCTCTATTTTACAGGTTTAGCTATGCATTTGAGAGTTTCTGTTGCACATCCAAGCATTCTTGTTGCACATTTAAGGCCTAAAATGACACATTCAAGATAAATTGTTGCGCCTTTGCGTGGGGAAACAATGCATTCATGATTTCTTCTATTCTATTTCTTTTTCTTTCTGCATGTACACCCTAACCTCGCAATGCATTCAAACCATCTTGTACTACTTTTAAAGTTTCATTTATGTGCATTTTCTAGTTTAAATAGCGCTTTTAATTTCTATTTCAATGCGTTTAATAGTTTTTGCGGAGCATTCTAGCATTTTAGTAGTGCTTTTAATCATTTTTGCAATGCTTTTGACTGTATTAAAAATTTGTAAAATCTGATAGCGGGAAATGAATTACCTATGGTTTTATTTTGGAAGGTCATAAAAAAATAAAAAAATCGAGAGAGAAGAAGTAACAATGAAGAAAAGGCCTTGGCAAAAAAGATCAAAAGTGAGAATATAGCACATATCAAACATGTTTTGGAGGATTCACAACAAGAAGGTGAGGTTTATGAATGTTATTTACAAGTTGTAGAAGCTTATAAATCAAATTTTGTAACCTTAAATTGGATTTATATATCTTAATCAATTTTTAGTTAAATTTGAAAACTAAGGCTTAGAATTCAGTTTTTGCTTATTTTCTTCATTTTTCTTAGTTGTGTTGACTAACTATTTTGAAGAGGAGGAAAAGGAGAAGGAATGATCATCACTAGGCGAGCTAAAAACATGGAAAAATCATTCAAAAATGGCCCTAGCCTTAGCTAGCTTTGAAATAAGGTAAGCCTTAAACTTGGTCAATTTTTGCTTAAATTGTGGCCTTGTCATTTTAAAAATCTAATAATTAAAGAAGCCTCTTGTTGTTTGAAGAATTTGATAATAGGGCTATGCTCTTCACTTTTCAAGTGAATAAAAATGCCAAAACTATCAAATTATTTGATTAAGATAAAGGCTAAGGGATAAATCAAACACCTAAATTAAAAACCCCTCGTTTGTGGAGGAGAGTAGAAATACTCAATTCCCATTAGTTAAAGGGTTTGGATAATTGAACCTTGCTAATTGTTCTTGGGAGGAAACAATATTAGGGATATTCTCTTCACCTTTTTGGTGAATCAAACTCCTAAACCTATCTCTTAAATCCATTTATTCGCTTTCCAAATGAACATGCTAGATCTTTCATGGGCTCACCTCCTGAGATTTTCCTTAATGAGGCCGGTGAGAGGGACAACCCAAAGTGAGATACAATTGCCTTTGCTGAAATAATCCAACCCACTATAAAAAGAAACACATTCATCCTTAATGGGGTGTATGACAAAAGGATATTAAGTCTCAAACTTGATCTAGTAGTCCTTCGGGATTGCACCAAACTTTGAAATACCAGAGGTGGCAAGCCCCTTATTTTTGGGGGATGAAACTTTATATCTCTTTTCAATAGAATCTCAAATAAATACCTTGTTAACTTAGAAAGCCTACCTTGTAAAGCCATGCTTATGAACCAATTTGACAACTAGGTAGATTGCTTGGAGTTACTTATTGTGAAAAACCCATGATAACATTATAACATATTCAAACACTTTGTGTGTAGAGGGTTTAAAAAGAACAAGTGTATTTTTTATTGCTTTGTTTGAAGACACATATATAAAGTGAGAAACATCTATTTCTAAAAATCATCTTACACTTTTAATATCTTCTTAAAAAGAACAATCATCAATTTTGGGAAAACAATTTCGAATCAAACCTTTGTTGATGCCAGTTTTCACACAATCTCACAAACTGAAACTATCTTTACAAGAAGATGGAACTTGCATAGCAAGAGAAATCACTGAATTTGAATCTCAAACTCCTTTGATTAAAACTCAAGAACAAGAGGATAGTCTCCCAAACCTATTTGAAGAAAGAGTCAATCCAATGCATAAAAACACAACATTTTATGATTACCTTCATGGGGGAAACAATGAAGAACAAGGAGAAAAAAATCAAGGAGACACTAACCAAGAAAACCAAGGGCCCAAAGACACAACCGAAGATAAAGCCAATAGGGTAGCCCAAGATCCCGAGTTCCTTGAAATTATGGAAAAACTTTTAGAATGAAATAGGGAAAGATATTTCCTTAATTTAGCCCAATCAGGGGTAAAAATTCATCACAACTATGACATTGCCACACTTAAAAAAGATGAGGAAGAGGATAATCCTATAGGTGCTATGAATAAACCATTGAAAATGTTCGAAGAACAAATCGATATAATGAAGAAAGCAATCGAACCTAAGCCCTTTTCCATCAAGGCTTTATGCCCATTTCCATTCGAAAGGAGTTTAGTTATGGTGCCTTTCCCACTTAATGTGGTCTTTCCTAAATAGGATAAATACATGGGTAAATCAAACCCACAAGACCACCTTAAATAATTTTGTGCCTTGAGTATAAAATTTGTGCACGACACTACCTATTTAATGAGGCTATTCCCAAGAAGCCTAGGAGGTCAAGATATGGAGTGGTTTTCCAAACCACAAGGAATTAAAATGTTTGAAGAATTGGCCTAAAAATTCATGACTCATTATTCCTATAACATAGAGCATGAAATCACCATGCTCAATCTATGTGATACCAAACAAAGAGATGGTGAGTCTTTTCTAGTGTTTCTCCAAAGATGGAGGATGGTTTTTGCATGATATCCATGAAGTATACCCAAGAAAGAAAATATGGAAATATTTATGAATAACTTAAATATGGAGATGAACTATAGACTCCAACTTCAATGTCCCCTACATTTGAGAAAATCATCAAAAATGGGATCCAAATTGAAGAAGTGTTTGTTAAAAGAGGTGAAATAAAATTATTCAAAGATAATAAAACCTATCCCAACTCCAACAATAACAATAATTCAATTAATTATAATAATAATGAAGGATCCAACAATCACAATGATAAACCATGATTATGGTTGAAAAACACTAATAAGAATCTTGTGAATGATGGAGTTGTGGAATCACATAACTTAAAGGCTACTCCTTTTAATTTATCAAGTGGTTCAAACCCAACATATAATGTTAATCAAACTACCAAAGTTCCTTACAATAAAAATAACACCAAAAATAACAATAACAACAATCCTTTCAATAATTCCAATGTTAATAAGCCTAAACCTTTCTTTTCCACATATCAAAAAAGGAAATTCACATTTCTAGGCGAACCTTTAGAAAATGTGTTGAGAACTCTCATGGTCAACAAAATTATTGTTCTACCCAAAACAAGGCCATATGAACCTCACGTCAAACCTACATGGTGGAATGACTTACATTATTGTGAATATCATTGTAACAAAGGACATAAGACAAACAAATTTATGAAGTTAAAACACCTTGTCCAAGACCTAATTGATGATGGTACTGTAAAAGTGGAAGGACCTCAAAATAATGAGGATTACACAGCTTTCAAGAATCCTTTCCTAAACCATGAAAAGGGGGAATCATCAAATACCAATCACAATAATAAAAGCGGTAATGAAAAGGTAATTTTTTCCCATACTTATGACAACACCATAAATTCCTTAAGTGGTTATGAAGATACAATCAATTTTATTGTGGTAAAGGAAAAAATAAAGGAAGCAACATCTAATGTTGTAACTAGGGGGCAAGCATCAAAGATCACTCTATTAGGAGATGCCCCTAGAATCATCCTACCTAATCAAACATCCCCTTCTTCAAAGAAATACAATTTGGTGGACCAACTTCAAAGAACCCCTGTGCAAATATCTATCTTAGAGTAGCTCAAACTTTCACCCACTCACAAGGAGATTTTGGAAAAAGCCCTTGTTGAAACCAATGCACCTTTGAATTTGGATGCAGATAAATTCCAAAATATGGTATGTCACCTTGTTGCACCTCATTGTTTATCCTTCTCTGAGCAAGATGATATGTCCTTAAATCACCCACAAAACTTGTCATTGCATATAGAAGTCTTGATTCATAAGCATAGAGTTAAGGGAGTGCTCATTTATGGGGGAGCTGACCTAAACATATGCACTTTAAGCCTTGTTAAAGCCTTAGGATTTTCTAAGGAAGCTATTGACCCTAAGAAAAAGATAACCATTAAATCTTATAGTGATGAAGAAAGGACATCCAAAGGGATAATAGTACTCCCCATTTGAGTAGGTCCAATTCAAAAAGATAACATTTTTCAATTCCTAGACCTCAAATTAACCTACAATATCCTATTAGGGAGGCCATGGATACATGAAATGAAAGCGGTACCCTCAACGTACCATCAATGCTTGAAATTTCCTTACATGGGACAAGAAGTCATGGTATGTGGGGATTCAAATCCTTTCCAATATTGCAATAACATGAAACCCATAAATGAATCCTTGGTCCCACATAATGTCAAATGATCTATATCAATTAGGATAGAACAAGGCCAAAGCTCAAAGGATCTTCCATCCTTGAAAGGCAAAGAAAAGGTAGAGAAAGAAGATATTGTTGAAAATCATCAAATTCCTACTAACTTAACTACATCAACTAAAGGAAAGGAGAAAGTTAGTGAGGAAAGTACCCATGATGAAGAGAAAGAAGACCAAGTAAGATCAATTCAAATACACACCAAGGAGGCCCATTACCAAAAATTGGATAGCATGATGAAGAGTTTCAAGAAACAATGCCAAATCAAGAAAATGGGTGTAGGGGAATACTCTTTATCTATGATGGATCTACCCTTATCCCTAAAGTCCCATGGAAAGCCTTCTAGCCTACATATATCCCATAAATACAATTACCACTTTGTAAGGGCTAGTACTTCCTCATCTATGGATGAAGAGGATAACACAATTTTAAAATAGTTATATAAAGATGAGGAATCAAGTGACCATGAAAAATGCATCCAAAATATTAGCATTCCCACTCATCAATATGGAAAATGTTCCAAATAATGCATAAAATGGGATATAAATGACAAGGAAATTTAGACACAATAAATGAAAGGCTAATTGAACCCATCAAAATGTCATGGATGGATAGTAAGGAGAAAATGAGATTGGGTTATCTTGAACAAGGATACACTCAAAAGAGACACCCTTTAATTTATGATCAAATTTTGCAATTAGGATCACAAAGTGATGAAGATTTAAACAATTGGGAGTGGGACTCATTGTCAAGTGAGTCTTTCCAAGATAAAGAGGTGGATGTAATTCACACTTATACTCCAACAAGGGAAAAGAACAAGCTTTAAGATCAAATCATAATCAAGCATCAAGTTCTAATCATGAGGTATTAGAAAATGTGCCAAGTCAAGAAGTTGATGAAAATCAATGGGTAGGAGAGCCTTACATACCATCATGGATACCTACTATAGGAGAATCTAATACTAGGTTTAATGCAAGACATTTTTACCCATTATAAACCCAAGAGGATTTGAGTGAGGAAGATGTTGACCCAAGTTCTCTAGAACACCTAGAAGAGGTGCATGTTATAGACTTGAGTGATACAATGTACAAACCTTCAAATTAATTCATGTCCTTAAACCCTATCAAACCAAACTAAAACAATGATCCCTTTTCCCTTATCTATCCAGAGCTCATTGAATGAGATTCCATTGAACCTACTATCCTTCCTACATTCTTGAATGACAAATCAATGTCCCAATACCTAAATGTGGTTTAACCTTCTTCTACCATTTAATATCAAGAGGAAGTGATGAAGGGAAGTATCCAATCTCTTAGTTCATATAAAATTGAAAAAAAAACAAAAAACAAAAAAAAACAAAAAAATGAAAGAATCTAATGTTGAAAACCACATTGTGCAACATTAGATAAAAAAGAGAATGAAATAAAGAATTTTTCCAATGGTGAAAACATAATAGATGCACCTAAGGAAGAGAGGTTAGATACTTTTCTCAAACACTATGAGGAAAGATCACCTATTTTGATAGAACCAATGAAGAAAGTAAACATTGGGTTAGAATCAGAACCGAGGATCATACATCTAGTGACATCCCTATCAAGTGAGGAAAAAGAGGAGTTCATAAAATTCTTCAAAGAAAGACAAATAAATTTTTCATGGTCATATGATGATATGCCAGGACTAGATCTAAATCAAACAATGCATCATTTGAATATCAAAGAGGGAGTAAGACCAGTCAAATAGAAATTGATAAAGATGCACCCACACATAGCACTTCTTGTCAAAGTGGAGTTAGAAAAATTACTAAAATTGGGATTCATAAGAGCCATCAACTATGCCAAATGGATATCAAACATTGTGTTTGTTTCAAAAGCAGACAAGTCTATCAAAATTTGCACGGACTTCAGAGATCTTAACCTCACATGTCCAATAGATGATTTTCCATTACCAATCATATATGCCATAGTGGATCTTGTTAGATTAATTGAGAGGGGGGTGAATCAGTTATCTAGTGTCCCAATACAAAATGTATAACCCAAAAACAATTACTTAAAACTTCTGATGCTCGGTAACTTAGACTACTGTACTGTTTGTGCTTTTACCAATTACCAGTCTAAAACATATAGCAGTTACCAATCAAATAAAATATGCAACATGAAAATATGACATCAAACAAATATCACAATCAGCACATAACACAAGAGATTTAACATGGAAACCTTGTGAGGGGAAAAACCACTTGGGACTGACAACCCAAAAATATTCACTCTTCTGAAGTGAGGTCAATGAAGACCTAACCCTATTAAAGGTTGCAAACACACTGTTAGGTGTGACCTTGTTAGAGGATTTAACACTAACCGTTATCATCCAACCATCATTCACTATGGGGTTGACAGGATAACAATGTTCATTCTATGAATGAAACATAAAAGACTTTCTTAGTCCACTCGATTAAGAGATTTGACTGTGTACAATGGTTAAATATGTAAAAATAGGTGATCTGATCTATTATAACTTCAATTGTAGATTCAGATCAATATTTAGCTCATACAAATCTTTCTGATCAATATAACACTTCTGATTCAACAATATATCAACTTACTATCCATCGGTAATTACTCTCTATCACTCGGTAATTGCTCTACAGTTCGGTTCTCACTAACCAGTATGATCAGAATGCATGAAAACTTGTTCACACAATAACTCTGTAGTTTCTTCTTCTTCTAGCATCATTCACTATGAAATCTCCAGTCTCTTATATAGACATGTAAACCATTTTCTTTTTGTCCATCAGATTTTGCTACTTAATCTCATTCATTGATTTTGTCACTTTAACCTTCTTCAACTGATGTGTCAATAAAATGTTTCAATCTGCTCCATTAGATCTTCGTAACAAACATTATCTATTACCTTAGAATCATACACTTTCTAGCTCATCAATCTTATTAGCTAAACTAGTCTTTTAATTTCTTTTTGTTCTACTCGGTTAACAAAGAAATGCATCGGTGAACACAAGCTTCAGTTAACATTGCGCTCAGTATACACTACACTCCGTCGGTGTCTACTGAAATGCTTCATTTACTGACAACACTACTTTGTGTCTTTTAGCTCTATTTTTTATCATAGATGAGCAACATAATAAAGTCAATATCATAAGGTCATAGACTCATCAACAAGTTACTCAATGTATTCATTATCCTCATCTGACATATACATCTTCCTCATGTAGATATTTCTATTCTTCATCTCTTTCACCTTTCTTCAGATGTTTCGGTATAGTAACTTACAAGATAAGTGATGTCAAGCTAGTTGACATTAATGACAACATAATACTGATTTAATCATCTTACATATCTAATCAGAAACTCCTTAGTGATCTTTAATCATAGATTCTTCAATCAGGTTCTAAATCAGTTGTAGTTCATCAATCTCTCCCTTTGGCATTGATGGAAACTCAAGTAATATGAAATGTACCATACACATACCAAACATGTATTCTACAACTCTGTGAAAAAATGTTGTACAAGCTCTCCCTAGCTTAATATGTTTAATCACTACGTTACTAAACAACATTATAAAATATAGCTTTGTCATTCTGTAGATGTGCTTGTTTCAGCTCTCAGGTTCCTGCTTCTATTCTTTGTAACTGATCTTCAATGTTCTGTTCCTTTCAGATTATCTCTCCCTTAGATAGTTCTCATTGGTGTACATTTTTTCATATGTTTCATATTTTTTATCTCTCCCTTTGACAATAATGCCAAAGAAACAAATAAACCAAAAACTCTTTAGTTGCCAAATAACTTTCTGTTGTCCACTGCAGTCTTTGTATCTCTGTATACTGATATCCCAATCTATTTTAGTTTTCCAAACTTAATCACAACCTTGAACATAATCCAAAGTGTGAACTATGTTGCATCAACATGAATGATCTTCTAATAAGATTAGGCTGATGCAACATCCAGATCACATTAGTGACCTGTAGATAGGGGACAAACCCCTAGTCTAGTCCTTAAGTACTCAAATGTATCTTTCGGTAAAGCCTTTGTAAAGATATCTACAAGTTGTTCTTTTGATGTAACAAATTCTAACTTCACTTGCTTCTCCTATACTTGTCCTCTTAAGTAGTGATACTTAATAGATATATGCTTTGTCTTAGAGTGCATCATTGGATTCTTTGAGATATTGATTGCACTGGTGTTGTCACAATATATAATCACCGGCTCATTGATTACCTCATTCATACCTTCTAGTACTTTCTTAATGTAATTCCCCATTAGGGAACCTAGAAGAACTAACCTAAACATGCATCTAAGTTTGCAGAGAAATTTTTTTTTTAAAAGTTAACAATCAACAATATCAAAGTTTCACAATGCGGAAGCAAAGCACAACAATAAACAACTAACATAGATTACAACTCTCAAGGGTTCCTTGATGTAGATTATGAAAGAGTTAATTAATTAATGTAGATAAGATATAATTATGAAAACCAAGAATACATTTGAAAGATATAAACAACATCATATGCATGAAACTCAAATACAATTGGCACCATAAGGTAACCATAATAAACTGCATCCACTGCACATGCCACAGGGTATGTAATAAAATAACTGAAAAGAAGTACAACATGACATCTCTGAATATTTGATACAATGATATAAGATCACAAGAAGAAGAAGAAAAAGAACACATCTTCATCAATGAAGATCAAGAAGGAACAACTGCCACAAGGATCATCCAGCCTCAGTGCACGAACGTCGAAATCTCAAATGGTAAAAGAATCACTACCACCCAACCTCGTGAACCTAAATGATCCACTCCCACCATGCTGAGGAGATAACATCAGATCCCACTTGGATAACAAACAACAACAACAACTAGGGAAGAGGTCCTGAAAGCTTCTAACTCAAAGGTACAAAAAGTACAACAAGGCATAACATACTCTACCCGAGGCAAATAATACATGTAGGAAACCTAAGATGCATACAGAAAGTGTCATCACACAAGTTAACTTTAAGGTTATCCTGGTAGTCTCTTCAGACCCTGATGCCCTAGTGACTCTATGTGGTTATAGTAACCTATCATGTAGACAAGGTACTACCTATGCCATATCTAGTCCATAAAGGCGGCAAGAATTATATCACTCCCATCCTAGTCAAACTCAATCGGGAACTCAGGCATGGGCAAGGCACATAATATCTTATTAGGTTCATTTTAAATTTCCAATGTTTATTAATTATCACTTATTAAACTACTTGTAACAGGATCTCTTGGCAGCCACTTCCGGGCTCCAGCACCAATTACAAGCCACTTCCTAATATACACTTAGATGAGCTACCCTAGGGTTTCACAAGATCAAAAAGAACTTTGAGTTATCACTATATGCACCCTAAAATGGTCACCTAGACTTTGGGCCCCCATTTAGCAATTTATCAAATCCCTGATCAATATTTTCAAAAATCAGCATTTTTCAAATATCAATTTCCTTGATCAAATCCTATTTTATCATTTTTAATTATTTGCCTTGGGCTAACCATTTTATCTTAATTCTTTATTTAATTAAAATGAATTTCCTCCCCTTTTATTAAATAAAAATCCCCCACTTTTCCTCTTATCCTAAGTTGCACAAATAAAGCATTATTCTTATTTTATAAAAAGAAGAAAAGCACTTTTTGTCTCATATGGGCACAAAAGTCAACTCTTATTTTCTCATTGGAAGATACTTGTGTACATGGATTGCTCCTCTTTCAAGCTCCACCCTTGATTAAATCTTTTGGCTCTTAATCTCCATGGTCCATTCTTTCTCATTTCCTATAAAAGAAGAGCTCTCTTCTCATTTTATGATCCATCTTTTGAATACTAATGTTATGCTGTAGGTTTTCTAGGTGACTTTGGAGCTTTGGAGATTTGGAACATTCTTAGCATTTACATTCTTGCATCCATCTTTCATGGCATCTAGCTTAGTTCCTTTATGCTTTAGATTAGCTCATCTAGTTTAACTAGGAAGGCTTCTAATACTTGTTCTTTTTTTTTTCATAGCATAGCTTGTACTTTCATTTCCATAGACTAGCTTGCATCTTCATTCTTAGCTTACTTGCATTGCATTGCATCTCATTTTAGATTTCTTGAGGATATTGACATTCTTTCCCTTGTCTTCATTGAATCTCCCATTGTGTGGTTTACTAGCAAGGTTGCATGCTTCAATAGCTCTAGATGAGAGCAATATTCAAAACAATCTTGTGACTCCATGCCTATGGAGCTCTAGGTCAATTTCTCAAGGTTTCCCATTCATGGATTCCCTTGGAAGTAATGACTTAAAGAAGTGCACTATTTAGTGTGTACAATCACAACTCATGAATCTCTACAACTAGATCCAACATGCAAGACCAAAAACCACTAGGATCAAACCCACCTAGGGTTAGAACATCTCATGCAACCTAACAATGCATGCAAGGAAAACAACATGGTAAAAAGATAACCTACACCCAAAGTACCCACCTCTAGATTATACCCCAAAAAGGTAACTACAACCCCTAAAAACCATTCCAAAACAAATTGTCCAAGGGCATCTTATAGACTTCATGATATACTAGGTTTTCTAAAGATTGCATCACATAAACACAAGAATAAACAATTCCAATTTGACAAAAGATCTTATTTCAACCTAATACTTTAATCAGATATAATCAATCAAAAGCATTACGAAATTCATCTAGCTTTCTAATACATCCCATAAATAGATATTCTGTCTAAAACATAATTTATCCAATTAGATCTAGAATCAAATTAAGAAAATAGTTAATATTCTTACTTTAAAATAATCTATGCATAACTAAAACCTATAGTTACAATCTCCATGACATACATTTATAAAAGAATATTAAGTGCAAATAAGCTAATTTCTTCAACAATTGCATAAATACAAAAATCAATTATTAAAATTAACTAATTTTAATAAAAGAAATTTATATTTAATAGAAAATAAGGTTAACAAAAATTTACCAAGAGAGATAAATTTAACAATAAGCAAAATTTAATTAATATAATAAAGAATCAAATCAAATGAAATGAAGAATTAATATTTAATATTAAATAAATTTTAAAATGAAATACATATAACGAAAAATAAATAAATAAAAACTAACTAATAAAATTTTAAACCAATCTAACAAATCGTAGACAATGGCATTTAAAATAGGGGACAAGCCCTGCATGGTACCGTAGAGGTACTGACATGCATCAGTACCCTACCAGTACTACCGCACGACAACCCCCATGGGGACTGTCGTGTGTCAGTACCGCACAAGTACTGCACACGGTAGTCAATGCGCTGCCAAAGGGGGCGTGGGGTACAGTCTATCCCCCCCTTTCTTTTTAAATATATATATATTTTTTAAAACAAAAACACTTTTTCAAAACCAAACACTTTTCAATAAATATATCAAATGTTTCTAATTTGATAATTTATATACATATTTTTATATTTTGCATCCATAACAAATTTAAACAAATTCTAATATCAACTTAATATATTTTTAAAATAGAGTGGTAAGTAAATATATAAATATAAATATAAATATAAATATAAATATAAATATAAATATATATATATATATATATATATATATATATATATATATATATATGTTGTGTATATTATATATACTAATTTCTCAACAAGGAACAAAAACCCTACTCCTTTCGAGTTTTCGCTAATTTCTCTACAGATCCCTCAAACCATTAAATTACAAAATAGACAGGCAAAACTATTCAAATCAAATTGCAATAACATACGAAACTTCTCAAGCATTCAGATCCAACATGCACGAGGAAGACACACCTTATTTTCCTACAGAGATTTGAAAAGAAATAACCATAACAGAATCAAAGCCTACCTCAAATCAATTATACAAATTTGATGATGTCCAGAATGAAGAAAATAGAATCCAAGCTTTTCGAAGAGCTCTGACAATTCTGTCCCGAATCTATCCCCAAATTCCTCCTCCATAACCTGTGTAATCCCATAATGGCTAAAAATCCCAATACTTAAAGGAGTCTCCTTTCACATGCATGAGTTCAAACTTGACTCCAAGAGGGCATTGCATGAAGATGAACTTTAGTTCATAGTTTAGTCTCAGTTGAACTAAAGTCTCCTCTTCACTTTGACTTTTGTTGAAAAGCTCTTAACCAAACTTTAACTTAAATCATTAATTCAATTTCATTCAAGTATGAATGTGCAACGTAATGCATTTAAATAATTAATAATTAGAACATTTAGTTAACATAATTAACACATGCCAAAATAACCCTTAATTTAATAAATATATTTTAATTTGAACAAAGGTTAATTTCATGATTAAATAATTCTAAGCTGAATTCATTTAATTAATTCACATTAACTAAATATTTCAACCACACTCAATATTAGCATAAAATTAATTCCCAATTAATTTATACATCAACTATATAATAAAAATAATAATTAAACTAAATAAATACATTTATTTAATTACCATTTAAAAGATATTCCACAGCTAAAAAATAGAATAATCTAAATATAGAAATCACCCCAAACACCACAAAACAAAGAATCAAAAAGACCTAAGGACCCACATTCATACTCAGAACAAAGGTATAAACTCTTGCCAATTAGACGAGTTTAGAAGGGTGAAAACACTGAATCTTGACCCCTACTTTAGGACAATAATTGGCTTAGGTTAGGATTTGGAACTCAATATTATCTCCCCTCTTGTACCATTGAGATTAGCGATAGGGAATGCTCATCTTGACAATTCAGGGAAGTCGATGCCCGATACCTGCAAACCTACATAAGAGACAAGCATGTGCATATATATAGAGATATAATAGACAATGGCGGGGATCAGTCGATCATGTGGATCTCACAAGCAAGAAACTATGACTCCGTCCCTCAACCACACCAAGCACATCAAGTATAATCATCATTATAAATAACATTTTGAAACAAGTATAACATCTTCATAAATAATAGCATATAATCAATCAATATAAACATCATAAACATCCATTTATTAAAGATTCACCATGAAGTGACATACATCTTAAAAACAAAATAAAACTGAAATATCAAAGCACACATATAAGTGGCCTAAAAGAGTTTGGCAAGAATAACTTAAAAGCAAACTATGGAGGGGTACTACACTTAATATATGAAATGTTTGAGAAATTTGTAGCAGAAGAAACATACTCTACTTCAGCTGTAGACTGAGAAATGCAAGCTTTCTTTTTACTTGTCCAGGTTACAAGTCTTTCACCAAAGAACAATGCTCCTCCAGTGGTGCTTTTTCTGTCATCCACATTTCCAGCCCAATCATCATCGGTACAAACCTTTAGTTCAAAATTGCCTTCCTTAGGATACCATAATTCATAATCCTCTATTTTCTTTAGGTATCTTAAGATTATTTTAGTAGCAATCATGTGTGATTCTCTAGGGTTAGCAGAAAATCTAGCAACAATTCCCACAGCATGTGCTATATCTGGTCTATTGTGAACTACATACATTAACTTACCAATCATGGATCGGTAAAGTGTTTGGTTTACCTCTGTAGTTTCATTCTCCTTAGTCAATTTACATCTAGTAGCCATCGGTGTTCCCACAGGTTTAGCATCTTCCATGTCAAATGTCTTCAATACTTCCTTTATATACTTAGATTGTGTGATGAATATCCCATCACTCTACTGAATCACTTGTAGTCCTAGAAAGAATTTAATCTCTCTGAACATAGACATTTCAAACTCTTTTCTCATCTGATTAGCAAAAGATTTACATACATGATCTTGACCTCCAAAAATAATATCATCCACAAATATCTCAGCAATAAGAATAGTATCATCAGTATCACCTTTCATGTACAAATTTTTGTTCTCACTAGTTCTAACAAATCCAATACTTAACAAATAAGTATGTAGCCTTTCATACCAGGCTCTCGGTGCTTGCTTCAAACTATACAAAGCTTTATGTAATCTACATACCATGTCTTTGTTGTTTGGATCAACGAACCCTTCAGGTTGTTCTATGTAGACCTCTTCTTCAAGTATACCATTCAGAAATGATGACTTCACATCCATTTGATAGACTTTGAATTTCTTGTGTGCAACATATGCAAGTAGTATTCTAACTCCTTCCAATCTAGCAACAGGTGCAAATGTCTCACCATAATCAATGCCTTCTTCTTGTGCATATCCCTTGCATACCAATCTAGCTTTGTTTCTTGTCACCTCGCCATTTTCATTCTGTTTGTTCTTGAATATCCACTTAGTACTGATAACATTCTTATCTTTAGGTCAGGGTACTAAGGACCAAGTTTTGTTCTTCTCTATTTTTTCTATTTCCTCTTTCATTGCATTAACCCATTCTTCATTCTCTAATGCAACTTTCACATTTTTGGTTCAAATTCACAAACTAGACATGTACCTTGTCTTGCTTTACTCCTTGTTTGCATGCCATCTTGTCTGTCTCCAATAATTTATGTCTCAGGATGATGTCTTCTGACAAAACTAGCTAGTACTCAGTTTCTTCTTTCTTGTTCATCCCATGTAGGTTCATTTTCTTTCTCGGTAGCTCCATCCTGCTCATCGGTTTCCCTTTCCTGTTGTTCTGCATTGTTTTCCTACTAAACAGTTATCACAGGCTATGGCTTTGGTAGATACTCTGGATGTTCAATGTAAGTGAATCTACCATAGTCTTTTGATTCCTTTGTACTATCCTCTACATTATTTTCATCAAACTCATCAACTCAGACATTAGTACTTTTAATTATTTTATTTGTAGTTTTATTCAAACACTTATATGCTTTGCTTTCTGTAGAATATCCTCAGAATATCCCTTCATCACCTTTAGAATCAAATTTCCCATTTCTCTCATCTTTCAGAATAAAACATTTGCTTCCAAAAATCCTAAAATAACTTACAGTAGGTTTGTGTCCAAACCACAACTCATAGGGTGTCTTTTTGGTGTCCTTCTTTAGTTATACTCAGTTAAGAACATATACAAATATACTAATAGCTTCCCTCTAGTATGTCTGAGCAATATTCTTTTGCACTATCAGTGTTCTTGCACAGTCAATTATTGACCTATTTCTTCTTTCAGCAATCCCATTTTGCTGAGGTGTCCTCGGTCCAGAGACTTGTATTTTAATACCATGCTCATTACAATAATTAATAAATTCATCAGAGATAAATTCACCTCCTTTATTAGATCTTAAGCATTACAATTCTTTACCAGTCTCTTTTTCTACCTTTTCTTTATACCATTTGAACATTTTAAAAGCTTCAAATTTTTCTTTCAAGAACATAACAGTCATCAGTCTAGTATAGTCATCAACAAAAAGAATAAAGTACCTATCACCATAATAACTTTGAGTTCTCATAGGACCACACAGATCGGTATGAACCAACTCAAGTATCTTCTTTGTTGAGTAGTCTTTGCTTTTGAAACTAGACTTAGTCATCTTACCTTTCTGACATTCATGAGACATAGCATGTTTAGGTTTTGACAAGTTAGGCAGCCCTCTAACTCTTTTCTTCTTACTAATCTTGATCATGTTATCAAAATTCACATGGCATAAAATTTTATGCCACAGCCATGCATCTTCATCCTTCATTATCAAACAAGAAGACTGATCAATATCAAGATAAAATAGATTACTTTTGGATTGTGTACCAGTTTTGACAAGTCTTCCTCCATCATCATAAATCTTTACCTTTTTTCTCTCAAAAGCAAGTTGGTGGCCTAAATTATTCAGCTATGCCACACTTAACAAATTATAGTTCAGTCCATCTATCCAGTATGTATTTTCACATTTTATTCTATCATTAATCATTAGTGAACCTTTACCTCTTACCATACAGGGTGCATCATTGCCCATTCTCATAGATCCTCCATTGTATTCACCAAGTCGATCAAATTTATTTGCATCACCACTCATATGATGTGTACAGCCACTGTCTATGATCCATGTATCATTTTTTCTTACTTTAGAGATTAGTGTTGTTTCTTCATGTTTCTCTTCTTCCTCTGAGTCATCTTTCATAGAAACAAATACAACTTCTACATCCTCATCAAAACCAGATTAAGATTCAATATCTTTGGCTATGTAACATACCTTTTTTCTTTTATCATTATTGTCTTGGTTGTCTCTATTGTTGTGTCAGTAGCCTTTGTTGACTCTTCTCCCATAACTTCCTTTAGATCAGTCTCTAGATCTAGCATAATATTTCTTATGTGGACATCTAGTAGCGATGTGGCCAACCTCTTTAAAATTAAAGCATGCTAAAGGTAGCTTACCTCTATACCTTCCTTTACCTTTGGGTAACCTTCTAGCCATAAGAGCTTCAAGTTCATCAAGCTCATCATCGGTATTGCTATCACTATCATCATTCTAACTATTCTTGCTAGACTTACCAATCTTCAGAGAAGACATGAAAGAAGATTCCACAGAAGGAACAACACTATTGTCAAAGTTATTCAATTCAAAGGTTGTAAGTTTACCAATTAGATTGTCAAGTGTAAGGACATTACCAGTAGCGGACCTTGTTTCTTGAATAGCAGATATTCTGATTGCGTAAACTAGCAATAATGTTCTCAAGACTTTGCTTACAACTATCTCTTCATTAATGACTCCATCATATGCTCTAATAGAATGTACTACCTCTTTTATTCTATTTTTTTATTGCACAATATTCTCACCTTCCTTCATCTTCATATCATCGAATCTACCCCTTAAGCTTTCTGCTCTAGCTCTTTTGACATTCACATCTCCACTGTAAACTTGAGAAAGTTTGTCCCACATGGCTTTGGCAGTAGTGCAACCTTTAATATCTTCAAATTCAGCATTGGTGTAGGTAGCAGGAATCTCCACCATAGTAATATTGTGTTCATGTTTGTCTCTCAGTTGATCCAATGTCAGGGGACCAGTGGTCGGTTGTATATAGCCATTCTCCATTAGTTCTAGTGCAGAATTCCCAATTCCAGATATGTGCAGCTTCATCCAACTTTTCCATACTACGAATTTTTCTTTGTTCAGCTTTGGCACTTCCCTCTTATACATTTTGAGATCTTTGTACTGAAGTCCTTAAAACTTTGTTCTAAGAAACCAATTCTCTAATACCAATTGTTAGAATAACTTAGAGGGGGGTGAATCAGTTATCCAATGTCCCAATACAAAATGTATAACCCAAAAACAATTACTTAAAACTTTTGATGCTCGGTAACTTAGAATATTGTACTATCTGTGCTTTTACTAATTGATGACACACTTGCCAAATCACAACAAAGAAGCACCCATTTTTTTGGTTTGAGTTTGATATTAGACCACATGGAATGATTTCAACTTAGATGAAATCCAAAAAAATGTGCTTTTGGTGTCACTTCTGGGAAACTACTAGGATACATAATATCAACAAAGGGAATAGAAGTGGACCTAGAAAAGGTGCAAGCTATCATGGAGATGCCACCTCCTCATAACATCAAACAATTAAGGAGTCTTCAAGGCCATTTCCAATCTATCAGACAGTTCATTTCTCAGCTAGCTAATAGAGCTCAACCATTCAATCAGAATTTGCATAAGGGAGCTACTTGTATATGGAATGAGGAGGGTCAAAAGGAGCTGGACCAGCTCAAGGATTACCTAGCATGACCTCCCATTCTTATGCCACCTATCCAAGGGAAACCCTTGATATTGTACATTTCTGCTACAACAAATGCCTTAGGGGCTCTCCTTGCACAACATGATGATATGGGAAAAGAATGGGCTATTTACTATATCAGTTGCACTCTGGTTGCTTATGAACTCAATTACACTAGCATTGAAAAGGCTTGTTTAGTAGTAGTGTTTGCATCTCAAAAACTCAAACATTACATGCTTGCACATACTACACAACTGGTTGCCAAAATTGATCCTTTAAAATATCTCTTAAGTAAAGCTGCGCTTATTGGATGCCTCACCAAGTGGATGCTGATTCTTTCAGAATTTGACATTCAGTACATTAAAAGAAAATCTATTAAAGGACAAGAAATCATGGATCAATTGGATGAGTTTCCCATGATGGATAATGCTCCTCTTTAGATAGATTTCCCAGATGCCTCAATCATGAATATCACAGGGCATACATGGAAAATGTTTTTTGATCATTCTCATACATAGAATGGCATTGGTGCTGGAATCCTATTTGTTACCCCTCAGGGATACACCATTCCCAAATCCTATAAAATTCTCTTTCCATGCACTAATAACATAGCTGAATATGAAGCCCTTCTTAATGGAGTTAAGCTTTCTCTTGAATGGAGGATTCCTAAGTTGCATATTTTTGGAGATTCTCAACTTGTCATAAACCAAGTAAATGATGATTATCAAGCCAAACATGACAAGTTGATTCCCTATAAGAAGATGATAGACTCACTCAAGAATTATTTTACATCTGTCACATTCCAAAAAATTCCTAGGGCTAAGAACAAGGCTACTGATGCCATGGCTACTTTAGCATCCATTCTGCAACTGGAAGAGCATGAACCATGCTTTGAGTTCCTGGTGGAAGAATTGTGCTACCCTACCTACAATTCCCCTAATGACCATGTCATTTACACTATGGTCGGTCATGAAACTTCCCCTGCCACTATCTTTTCATATCTTCTAGATCAAATTATTCCTGAATATCTACCATGCACTGAGAACCACCAACTCCTCTGCCATACCTCATACTTTTCCTCATCTCTGGTGACTTGTATAGGAAGGGTCTAGATGGAACTCTCCCTGAGTATCTAGAAATAGAGGAGGCAGCAAAGGTACTAGCTAAAATCCATGATGGCATATGTGGATCACATTCTACTAGTCTTATGCTAGCTCAAAAATTGCTTAGGGTTGGCTACTATTAGCTGAACTGGTTGGGGCCTTCTATCATCACAATAGCAACATTTGGGTCTAGGGCCTATCAGTTATCTACATCGAAAGAAATAGAGCTTACCAAGCCTATCAATGTTCTACATTTGTAGAATTTCTATGCCTAAGGTTCTTGAGCTCTTTGTACATATTTTATTGATCTTGAAAAAATCCAAAAAAATTCATATATGATGCTGAAAAAATCCTAAAAATCATATAAAGTCCTGAAAAAATCTATCAAGTGGTGAAACACTGGAAATAGGAACTGCTTGAGACCCTTTCACGTATGTCTATCAGTCTTGTGTGGTGCTCTTTCACTCCACTTCTCGCTTTGCCTCTCCTAGCTTGGAATTGACTCTTGTCTTAGTCTAAGGCATACATTGTTTTGAGCTTATCTTGGGTCTCTTTGTGCATTTAGGTTTCTTGGGCCTCTTGGTTCCAATGATTTTTATCAACACTTTCCTAGCGTCGAGTGTTTCTAAACACTTATCAGATATCCTATCTCCAGTCTCAAATGATGCAATATTTCTCACTAGCAGATGCGATGCTCAAAGTTTGACTCTATGACCTACACACACGCACTTAAACACTTGACTTGATGAGATTTGTTTGACTTTATTTCTTTGTGTGTGGTCTATGATGATTTCTTTGATGAGTGTTCTATCCCTAATAGTTTTCGATGATGCTGAGCTAGAAGACTGGGGTATGAGGACATGTTTTATTTTATTTCTACCTATGGGCATATTTTGTTGATCTTGGTTGTCATGAGCATTTATGCTTGTTCCACTTGACTCTAGGGTCCACAAGGTATTATCCTTGACTATTTTTTCTGCAAGTGCATACTTGTAGTCATCTTGACTTTCCTTGTGTCTCGATGCGAGTATAATCTTTCCATACTAAACTTAGGGAATCACACTTCACTAGTCATCTTGACCTATATGTCTTTGGTGCCTAGGTGGAATTCCCACATTTCATCTGATATAGATCATATTCAGATTCACATAGTCATACTAGTGTGTGTTGTATGATCTTGTGACGCTACCAATAACACTCGATGATGAATATTAGAGTCTAATAGCTTTGTGACCTTACAAGTAAACCACTTTTCATAGTAGCTTGCATTCTTAGGTTCATGATTAGTTAGTTTTGCATCTTGCATATGGAGAGAGCTCTCCTTTCATCTTTCATGGACCTGTCAGTCAAACTACGCTCACCTTTCACTTCTTCCTGATCATGTCTTTCACTTCTTGTCTTTCATATCACATCATTTTCTATTCATTTCAGGATCAAAACTGAAATCCAAGTTCATCTTGATAGTAAAAATCGCATTTCAAATTTTCCCCTTCTTCCATGCAGTTGGCTAACTATCTAAGGCCTGATCCTTCAATCTTTGTTGGGGCATCTTCATTTCTTCATTCCCATCTCTCTCACCCTTCTCATCTTTCATTCATTTCATTTATCTCTCTCTGAGGTCTTGCATGGGGCATATCTCCACTGCTTGATGGTTATCCTATCCCTCTTCACCTCTTTGATTATGATTTCTAGTGATTTGATCATATTGCTCCTGCTTCTGCATTCCCTCTACCTGATTTCAATTTTGATCTCGAGGGGGTAGACACATCATATCCTATTGGCTATTCTCTAGAGCATATGCTTGACCATTCCATTTTCTCTGATCGATCTATCTTTGTGCTTGACATATTAGTTCTCATCTTGAGTCCTGATACTGTCCATCTCTCTCCTAAGTGTTTAGTATTGTCTCTACCAGGCTGATCATGCAGGATTTTCTATCTCTCTACACTTCATACTTTGGAGTCAAACCGCTATCTATTGCTTTCTCGACTGATCTATTCTTTAACGTAATGTGTTCCCAGAATGATCACACATTAGTCAAAGAGGGGAAAATGTAATCATCTAAAAATAGTCATCTAGACTATTAGCCCCTTGCTAGCATTATTTGCTAAAATCATCAATTGCTTATTCTTGATCAAATCTTAGTTCTATCATTTATTCAATTATTTTCTATGGGCTAACCATCTTATCCTAAGTCTTTATTTTTTAAAAGGAATTCCCTCCCCTTTTATTAAATAAAAAGCCCCCACTTTTCCTCTTATCCTAAGTTGCACAAATAAAGCATTATTCTTATTTAATAAATTAAAAAAAAAGCACTTTTTGTCTCACATGGACACAAAAGTCAACTCTTATTTTCTCATTGGAGGATATGTGTGCACATGGATTGCTCCTCTTTCAAGCTCCACCCTTGATTAAATCTTTTTCCTCTTAATCTCCATCATTCATTGATTCTCATTTCTTATAAAAGAAGAGCTCTCTTCAATTTCTAGGATCCATCTTTTTGAATACTAACTTTATGCTGTAGGATTGTTTGGAGACTTTGGAGCTTTTTGAAGACATTCTTGCATTTAGTTTCCATTTCTTGCATCATAGTTTCATGCTTATGCTTTCTTAGATTAGCTTCATTTCTATGCTCTAGATTAAGCTCACATAGATTAATTAGCTTGGGTTGTAACACTTGCATATTTCCTTTCATAGTTTAGCTTGCACTCTCATTTCTAGCATAGTTGCATTTTCATTCTCATTCTTGATTCTTGAGGACATTTTCACTCTTGCTCTTGTCTTCATTTGAATCTCCCATTGCATGGTTTACTAGCAAGGTCATAGGCTCAATAGCTCTAGCTGAGAGCACTCTTCATATCCTTGCACTCCATGCCTAGGGAGCTCTAGGTTGATTTTCAAGGATTCCCATTCATGGATTCCCTTGGAAGCAAAGGCTTAGAGAAGTGCACCACTTGAGTGTGTACACTGATTACCAGTCTAAAACATATAGCAGTTACCGATCAAATCAAATATGCAACATGCAAATATGACATCAAACAAATATCACAATCAACACATAACACAAGATTTAACGTGGAAATCTTGTGAAGGGAAAAACCACCTGGGACTGGCAACCCAAAAATATTCACTTTTCTAAAGTGAGGTCGATGAAGACCCAACCATGTTAAAGGTTACAAACACACTGTTAGGTTTTACCTTGTTAGAGGATTTAACACTAACCGTTATCATCCAACCAACATTCACTATGGGGTTGATAGGATAACAATGTTCATTCTATGAATGAAACACAAAAGACTTTCTTAGTCCACTCGATTAAGAGATTTGACTATGTACAATGGTTAAATATGTAACAGTAGGTAATCTGATCTATTACAACTTCAATTGTAGATTCAGATCAATATTCAGCTCATACAAATCTTTCTGATCAATATAACACTTCTAATTCAATAATATATCAACTTATTATCCATCGATAATTACTCTCTGTCCCTCAGTAATTGCTCTGTAGTTCAGTTCTCACTAACCAGTATGATCAGAATGCATGAAAACTTGTTCACGTGATAACTTTGCAATTTCTTCTTCTTTCGACATCATTCACTATGAAATCTCTAGTCTCTTATATAGACATGTAAACTATTTTCTTTTGGTCCATCAAATTTTGCTGCTTTAACCTTCTTCAGCTGATGTGTCAATAACACATTTCAATCTACTCCATTATATCTTCCTTGAATTATGTTAGTTGTCGATCTTCGTAACAAACATTATCTATTACCTCGAAATCATACACTTTCCAGCTCATCAATCTTATCGGCTAAACTAGTCTTTTAATTTCTTTTTGTTCTTCTCGGTTAACAAAGAAATGCATCGATGAACACAAGCTTCGGTTAAC
This sequence comes from Chamaecyparis obtusa, assembly GCA_027943335.1. Lineage (NCBI taxonomy): Eukaryota > Viridiplantae > Streptophyta > Pinopsida > Cupressales > Cupressaceae > Chamaecyparis > Chamaecyparis obtusa. Next base: position 1,271,491 of record BSBK01000508.1, on the reverse strand, counting down.
ACTACACTCGGTATACACTACACTCCATTGGTGTATACTGAAATGCTTCATTTACTGACAACACTGCTTTGTGTCTTTCAAATCTATTCTTCATCATAGATGAATGCAACATAATAAAGTCAATATCATAAGGTCATAGACTCATCAACAAGTTACTCAATGTATTCCTTATCCTCATCTAACATATACATCTTCCTCATGTAGATATTTCTATTTTTCATCTCTTTCACCTTTCTTTAGATGTTTTGGTATAGTAACTTACAAGATAAGTGTTGTCAAGCTAGTGGACATCAATGACAACATAATACTGATTTAATCATCTTACATATCTAATCAAAAACTCCTCAGTGATCTTTAATCATAGATTCTTCAATCAGGTTCTAAATCAGTTGTAGTTCATCAAATCTAACAGCAGGTCACTCAATGTTCTCACTCATGGATGGATTTAGTGGCTATAATTAGATTAAAATAGCACCTGAGGATCAAGACAAAATGGCATTCACATGTGTGTGGGGGACATTTTGCTAGAATGTTATGCCTTTTGGTCTAAAAAATGTGGGAACAACATATCAAAGAGCCATGACTACTATATTTCATGACATGATGCATAAATTCCTAGTAGACTATGTAGATGACATACTTTCAAAATCACACTCAACGGAGGAACATCTACCTATCCTACAAAGGATATTTACAAGATTGGATAAATTTAAAGTAAGGCTTAATTCCAAGAAATGTGCATTTGGTGTACAATTAGGAAAACTATTAGGATACATAGTTTCATCCAAAGTAATAGAGGTAGACCCTAAAAAAGTAAAAGAAATAATGGAAATGGGGGTACCTTGAAATATAAATCAAATGAGATCACTTCAAGGCAGGATTCAATCTATCAGAAGGTTCATATCCCAATTGGTGGAGAAATTCCACTCTTTTACTCAACTCCTTCACAAGGACACAATATTTAGATGGGATGAGAAATGTGAAGAAGAATTCACATTATTGACAAGGTTCATAATGAATCCACCTACTTTTATGCCACCAATAAGAGGAAAGACCTTAATTTTGTACATTTCAATGACAAAGCATGCTTTAGGGGCACTCTTGGATCAAGAGGATGAAACCGGAAAAGAAAAAGCTATATATTACATAAGCAAAACATTGGTGAAATATGAGTTGAACTATACATTAATTGAAAGAGCATATTTGGTAGTAGTTTTTTCTTCCCAAAAACTATGACATTATATGTTGTCTCATAAGATCCTACTCATAGCAAAAATTGATCCATTGAAATACCTTCTTCAAAAAATAGCCTTGAATGGAAGATTGGCCATATGGGTCATAGTTATAAGAGAGTTTGACATAGAGTATGTGGATCAAAAGGAAATCAAAGGCCAAGTGATAGTAGATCAACTAGCAAAGGCACCATTAGAAGATGAACATCCAATTCAAGTAGAATTTACAAATTTTGAGATAATCAATGTTGAAGCAAAGACATGAAGATTATATTTTGATGGCTCTTATAAACAACATGGATCAAGAGTTGGAATAATATTGATTACTCCTCAAGGATCCACAATCCTTAAATCATACAAGCTATTATTTCCATGCACAAATAATATAGCTAAGTATGAGGTAATAGTCATTGACATTAAATTAGCCTTAGAATTGTTAGAATTAATCTTTCCTTGGTGTTTTATTTTAAACCAAGGTATTTTATTTTCCTATGTAAGTAGGAGATTCCTTTAGAATCCCTACATGCTATTTTGTCCTCTTCTTCCATGTGTGAGGACATTTTTTATTTTTGTATTTTCTTTTTCTTAGATTCCTCCTTAAGAGGAATTAGCACAAGTGGCACACACATTATGAATGTGGTTCACATGCACATAGGAGTTACATTCTACTCCTTTCCTCTCATCTCTTCTTAAGAGATGCTTCTCTTCTCTTTTTTCAAGGCATTCTCTAGCAACACATAGATTCTCATTCTCATTCTCTTGAAGCGTTGTATGAGCATTTTTGCTCTCATTTTCCTTCTCTCTCTCTCTTAGGCTTTTTGGCCCATTCAAGATAATATCACGGGGGTTTTTTTACGCTTTTCCCCCTTCAAAAATATTGTCTCATATTGTATGGTGAATGCTTCTAGTTTTGTTTATCTCATGGTATGATTTTCCTCACACTTTGCTCATTAGATTAAACTAGATCTTTTGCTCTTTCTTATCATTTCCTACATGGTATCAGAGCAAGTGTTTAATCTTTGTTGAGTGTACAGGTGGAGGAACTACCATTTTTTGAAGCACTCCATTTGGAGACTATTGAGAGAGTTTTATTTGGGTTCTAACATCTTGTGTTGCAGGTTGTCCTTCAAGAATTTGAGGAAAAATTTTCCCTCTCCTTATAGCTCTATTCATTTTTAGTTAAGTTGTTAAAAAAAATTTCCTCTTACTCTTTTGGTTAATAGACTTATCTCTCCTTGTTTAGTTAAAAATTTCAATATATAAAAAAAATCCTTTTTTTCATTTATATTCTTAGTTGTTTCATATAATTCATTCTAAATTCCTTTGTTTTTTATATCTCTTTGTTTATTGTTTTCATCCTTTATTTATATATATATATATTTATTAAAAAAAACTAATCTAAAATTTATTTTGTTATTTATATTTTTTTTAATAAAATTTCATTAATAAAAACAATAAAAAATATATATTTTATACCTTTTTTATAAATAATTATTTTTTAAAAAAATCTATTTTTGAAAAAAGCAAATTCTTTTTTTTTAATTTTTTTTAAAAAAATCTTTTTTAAAAGAGCTTTACTGCCCCCTTACCCACTTTTCCCTCCCTCCCTTGTGGTTTGTTTAAAAAACCTAACCTATGGAAGGTGACATAATTATAGATCTATGTGGATTCTCAACTGGTTATTAATCAAATAAATGATGAGTATCAAACCAAGGATGATAATTTGATACCCTAGAAAAACATGATTGAGGATCTCAAGAAATACTTCACATTAATAACCTTTGAACAAGTGTCGAGAGACAAGAATAAAGCAACATATGTAATGGATACATTGGCTTCACTTCTCCAAATGCTGGATCAAAGTGCCATATATGAATTCTTGGTGGAAGAAGTTGGACAACCCACATTTGAGCCTTCCCATCCTCATACCATTTTCTTACTAGTGGGACATGACTCACCCTGGTATGGATCCATTTATACATACCTAAAAGATGAAATCTTACCCATGGACCAAACCTGAAATCAAAAGAAAAGTTTTATAAGACAAGCCTCTCATTATACCCTGGTATCTAACACGTTGTATCACAAGAGTCTAGACGGAATGCTTTTAAGGTTCTTAGAGGAGGAGGAATCAACTCTATCCTTACAAGAAATCCACAAAGCAATTTGTGGGTCACATTCGAATGGGTTAACCTTAACTAATAAACTTCTTAGGATATAATATTATTAGCCTTCTATGGAAAAATATGTGTGTCATTTTGCAAAAACTTTTCAGAAATTTCAATACCATGGGAACCTGATTCATGTGCCAGCTCAAGAATTGCATCCTATGACTACACCTTCACCCTTTTATCAATGGGGGTTGGATTTAATAGGTCAGATCAAATGGTCATAAGTTCATCATTACTACAATGGAATATTTTACCAAATGGGTGGAAGCTATGCCATTATCCACTACCATAGGAAAGCAAATCTCCATGTTCATATTAAACCACATAATTTATAGGTAAGGTATTCCTCAAGCCATCATAATGGATAATACAAAACATTTCAAGAACAAGAACTTGAAAGAACTATGCACAAAATTCCATACGATACTCCATTCATCTTCAATATATTACCCACAAGGTAATGGACAAGAAAAGGCTACAAACAAGAACATCCTAAAAATATTGAAGAGAACCATGGATAATTTAGGTAGAGATTGGCACATTCAAATAAACCCTACTCTATGGGCTTAGAGGACAAGCATCAGAATGCCAACATGAGCTACACCATTATCCTTGGTTTATGGAGTTGAAGCAGTTTTACCTTTGGAGGTAGAAATCCTATCTTTAAGAGTCTCACTACATGGATTATTAAGTGAATAAGACTATAGGGTTGCTAGGTTGCAAGAATTGGAACTGTTAGATGAAAGAAAACAACAAGCCTTTAATCATTTGAAAGTGTATCAGAGTCGAATGTCAAGGAACTATAACAAGCACATCAAACCAAGGACATTCCAAATAGGTGATCTAGTTTTGCAAGAAAACCCTAAAAATCAAGCAAAAAGAGAAAATAAAAGAAAATGAGAAGCAAACTAGTTAGGACCTTTTGTGATCACTTCTTCTTTTGGAACAAGCACCTACAAACTAGCTGATTATGATGGAGAAGAATTACAAGAACCTGTCAATACTATACACCTGAAAAGATTATACACATGAAACATATGAAAGGGTATAAAGAAAAATAGTATCAGGAAAATTAGATGAGAGAGCATCTTATTTATTATACATATTCAAAAGAGATCTTAAAAATTCCAAAAACATTGAAAAATAGAAAAGAAGAAAACAAATCAGGAATGCAAAAAAGATCAAAATAGTGGAAAATTGAGCATGAAGAAAGCCAAAAATATTCAAAAATAACTCTAAAAAAATGTTGTCTTGGTGAAAACCTAGTAAATAGGTGCCTTGATGATAAAAACAAAAAAAAATTGAAAAGAGAAAAATACAAAAGAAAGAAAAAAAGAGAGGAAAAAGTGCCTTGGTGAAAACCTAGCAAATAGGTGCCTTGGTAGCAAAAAAGAAAGAAAAAAAAAAGATTGAAAAGAAAAAATAAAAAGAAAGTCAATTCAATCGGTGAAAACTTGGTAAAAAAGCACCATTGATAGTCCAAGTTAGTCGCATGCCTAGTCATCATCTTTGTAGATATGAGATGCAATAACATCCAACTGGGGGAAAATCTAAGCTATAGGAAGAAAAGGATTCATCAAATCAAACATCAATCTGACACCAAATCAATTCATCAAATCACAAGTCAAATGCTTAGATGATTGATCCTAATCTAGACATCAATCCAACAAAATGAAAAATGTTGATCCAAGATCTCACAAAGACTTTATCTTTATCAGGATTAAAAATATGAAATAGATGGAACTATATTTTAAATATGAATTTGAAAAACATTGCAAATTTTTTTTAAGTGATTACTTGATTGATGAAATTATGTCTTTTTAGAAAATTAGTGAAATTTTTTGAACTAGATGAGCAATGATGAAAGCATGATATTTTATTGGTTTCTGAATGAGTGTCTTAAGGTCAAGGTTTTAAAATATGTATCATTCGTCTAAGAAAATGATCATCAAAGAATCATCAAGGACATGTACATATGGAAAAACCAAGATCTTTTTTTGTTTATGCAACATGATACCTTGGATATTTTCATGTTAAATATCATAATACCAAAATCTACTTGCAAAATTGAATCTAATGAAAGCGGTATTCATACTCTTGTGATTGATTTCAATCAGTGATAGTTGTATCAAGATTGAGAATGCGACACAAAAAAGTAAAGTGGTATTCATATTGCCATGGTCGAACCAGTGGTGATTATGTCAATTTGAGGTCTCAAAAATTTCTCAATGTTGATGAATATAAGCTCCTAAATTTTGAATAGTGACAGCTAGCTGCATCCATTCTAGATTAAGTGCATTTAAGTTGCTTTTTCTCTTAGCTCAAAAAATGATTTGAAAGAAAAGAAAAAAAAGAGGGGGTGGATTTAATCTAAAAAAATTGAAATTCTCATCAAGAATCTTATGTGATAGAATGTGTTGGACATCGACAAAAATCAAAATCAAAGGTGCATTGCATTTGATAAATTGCATTTTAAATCATGTTACATTTAGGTTCATTCATCATCTTATTATAATCTACATTCATTTTAGGTCATTAACTTAGTTGCATTAAGTTCATTTTAAAAATTGCATTGCATTAGTTTACATTCATTTTAATTCATACTAGTTAGTTGCGTTCATTGCGTCAATCATTGTAGTTTATATCATTAAGTCCATTTTCAAAGTGCATTGCATTGCATTAGTTTGCATTCATTTTAATTCACAAGATTTAGTCACATTCGGGACATCATTATCATTTACATCAGGAAGTTATTAATTGCACTTGCATTAAATTCATTCTAAACATTGCATTTAATTTCATCTCATGAGTACGTTGCATTTTTCATATAGGTGCATTCATTAAGGTTCATTATATTTAAAGATTGAATTATATTCAAAATAAAACTGTGTTAGGATCATCATTAATCATTATAGTTTTTAAATCATTCAGTTCATCAATCATTACATCCATCTATCATTCATTGTATCCATCTATTATTAATGTTAGGATTAACAAGGCAGAAATAACAATTATGTGCAAATATAACTAATATCAGAAAATAATAAACCACACAGAATAGAACACAAGACACACAGATTTAACGTGGTTCACCCAATCCCTAGGCTACATCCACCAACAGCGAGTCCAATATTATTATTATCCAGTGATTACAACCTGATTACAATCCGTAATCCCTTACAGCCCAATTCTGCCGCAAGTACTAAAATCATACATAATGAAAAAATCCCTAACCCTAAGCCATATTATACAATATTTTCCCACTTTAGGGTTAGAATGAGTTATAAGTAGTTGGCCCAAATAACCGAAAAGTAGTCGGCCTCAAAAAAATTGTACAGTACTTTCCTGGATAGTACTTTCCTGATTAGTCACCACAAGCTAACAATTAATTGTATCCATCTATCATCACATTAATCATATAAGTACATACATTACATCATATAAGTGCATTAAAGTCCATCCATTACATTTACATCTCATTGATCATTCATTACATTGCATTGCATCATTCATAACATTATATAAATGCATCCATAAACATCATCGCATAGCATTAATCATTAAATCATTAAAACCATTAAAGATTCATCATTATACATCATTAAACATTAAACCATGTATATACATCCATCAAATATATGTCATAAATAAGACACTCATTTGCATAAATAGGCATAAATATGTGCATTCATATCATAAACTACATTTGAAAAGCATAAAAACACAGCATGTAGAGATAGAATCATATAGATTTGCATATCATATAAAGCACCTGAAAAGAAGTCCAACACATAATGATGTCATATAATGTAAACCTATCAAAGAAAATAAAGTCCATGGTATCATCACTGTCTATCTCAATATATGAATCAAAATCCATCAAACATGAAAAGTATCGATCATAAATAACATCATCTGATAAAAGAATAATGAGTACAATGTCTCGATATCAAAAAATCATAATGTACATCAAAATAATGGCTCAATTATATATCTCAACTACCAGAACCACCAGCACCATTAGTACCAGGACTTGTATCAGGACCTTGGCTAGAACTCGCCTATAGCCCCTACTGACTCTTAGCAACCAAAAATGTCTGTAGCAAGGAACTGAGTTGTGTCACCTATTGTCTAATCTTTGACACCTCAAATTGTAAAGATTGAACATCAAAAGCCAACACTAGTGTAGTAGTAGGAGGAGCCTGTAGTGGAGGAGCCATAGAAGAAGATGGAAGAGAAGAATATGGAAGAACAAAAGAATATAGAAGAGAAGAAGAAGATGGAATCTGAGAAGAAGGAAGAGGAGCCTTTGGAGTAGGAGGTGCCTGTGCTAACTAGACCACAATAATCTAGAAAACCTATGCATCTATATCTGCAACAACCTATGCACCAACCTGCGTGTATAATCAAACTCTGTGTTGACCCCATATGGCCAGTCTATCCACACCCACCTAATGAAGTGCTTTTAAAGGACCACCCCTAACCCTAACCTGTTTGTCTCTCATACAAACTCCACCTCTACCTGGAGCAGGGACCACAATCATAGGAATAGAAACTCTATCACCTCATCTGGCTCTAACTTCTCATCATCCCCAATGACCCTTTCTCCTACCGCCACCACCATCCTTGCCATCTTCATCAGACTGCTCCTCAATCCTAGGCACTAGCTCTACTAGATCAGTGAATCTAGGGAATGGGTTCTATAAGAACCACTGTGCATAATCATTATTCATAATGGTATCAACAATGTGCTCCCTCATATTCTAGACTAGGTGAGGAAGCTACAAAATCTCATCTCGTGTTGTCCAGTAATCTATTTGAGGACCCTAAAGGGATCTCTCCACCTGTACTCGAGCATAAAGTGTCAACTCCTATGGCGTCACCTGTACTCAGTCAAACTATCATAGAACCTTATGGAAATAGAATAGCTTAATAATCAAGGGTGTCTGCCCAATAATCTAGTGTGGCATACATATGAATGGAAGCTCAGATGCATCCTCGGGCTATAACTCACACCCTAGGTATGGTCTCTAGACCACCTGATCTATATCATCAATGATATGTCTCCAGTAATTCACCTTTCCCAAGTGGGCCTGAACAACCATCCCCTCATAAATGAATGCAAAAGGCCATCCTGGATCTCGATGGTGAACTTCAATAGGATGAGTCACAGGAATATACTCCCATGTTCATAGCTGTAGAAGTAATACCTCAACAAAAAGAGTAGCACCGCACCGATACACCACATCATGTAGCTCATGGTATAATTTATCTAACATGTATGAATCCCAATCAAGTCTATAAGGATGAGCAATCATATCCTCATAGATCCTTCCCTAGCCAACTACGAATCCATGTCCCTGCTGGTCAGGAACCAAGAAGCCACCAACAAGAACTCCTAGCACTTTTGGAAATACCAGGATTGAAGGAAACTATGCCCATAGGATGCACTCATCTCCAATGGTAGGGTCAGCAAAGAGACATCTACAAATTGTATCATCATAGACCTAATCATAATAAACTATCTCCCCATGGGTGGGGATCCACAGTAGCTGATACACATCCTTGGGAGTGATCATCATCTCCCCCATTGGAAAATGAAATGTGTTATGGTTAGAGTGCCAACACTCTGCCATAGCTATAAGGAGACCCTGATTTACGTAGAATCAAGGAAGAGAAAGTAGGAAGGACAATCCACATTGACCTATCACTTGGTGCTCTGGCCAACTAAGGTCATCTATCATATCGAACGGTAAGGGAAATAAGCCTCAAAACACTAGCTTCCGAAGTTGAGCCTGCAGAAGAAGGTTCATACACATCATAAATCAAAATTATTAACTATTGGATCATATTAAGTCAATCAACCAATCAAATCTAATCCAACCATAATCAATTTTACTGATTCTATTCAAAGAGGAAAGAAAATTCATCATCACTATCGACCATCTAAATCAAGATTGACCATCAACATTCAATATCAAATGACTAGAACTGACATCACATTACTTGCTAAAGACAGGACTCAAAAACCAAAGCCAATCAACTAATTGACGACATCAGACGAACTGGAAAATTGATCGAAAGGTTCACAAATTTTGCCAAATAGGGTGTACACACTATTTCATTGCTTAAATGCACTGAAAATCAAATGCGCAACTAAAAACATCAAAAGCACAACAAAAATTTTTAAAAGTGGAGAAGCAAAGTGAAAGCACTGTAGGAATTAGTACGCATTGTAGGATGACCCTGTACACGTTACTAGAATTATCAAAAGAACAATCAAAATTGAAAGCGCAATAGAAAATAGTAAAGGCAAAATCTTGCCCTAAATTTAGTGTTTAGGCGTGCAACAGGAAATATTGGATGCGCTAAAATATATGTGTACACGCTACTAAAATGCTTGAAAGCATAGCAAAAATGACAAAATGAAAAAATAGGGTTTTTCCTAGAAAAATCTAAATTTTTCAAAATTAAATGCAAAAATCAGACAAAGCTAGTTGTCAAGGGTTTATACCGGAGGTCCATAGCAAAGCGGGTGCTAGTATCGTCGGCCACACTCAAATTTGTGCTCTCGAATCAGGATCACCATCGTAGAAGGCTCAAAGAGTCAGAGTGAAAAAGTAAAAGAGGGTGAAAATGAATAGTGAAAATGACCTTTTACCCCTATATATAGCCCATTTTGACCTAAAAATGGGCACTTTTGACCAAAAAATGACCCGAGACCCAAATTTAACACCCATTCAGCCAAATTGGGGGCATTTGTCATCACAACATCGCAAATTCAATATCAGAAATGAAATTGAAATTCACATTTAATTGAAAATGTTTCAACACAAAAAGATCATAAACACAACATGTTTCATATTCCATTTCATTTCTAAGGGGGCATACACTCAGACTATCAGGATTGACATCATAATCATCGTGTCATTGACTTAATCAAATAAGGGACGTAATCTTTTAACAAAAATGTTTTCACTAACAATCAAGTGGGGCATTAAAGAATCAAATCAAGCATGATATTAGCGATCCATCATCAATGATCTTTCTTATAAAGGTTCATAAACTAGGTATAATTCTGAACTCAAGGATTGGACATCCAACCGAGTAGTTTATCCTCCTCATAAGAACTCATTTAATATGTCAACCCAGGGACATGCTACTTGAAATGGCCCAGCAAAGTATATGCACCAAGTATCACTCAACCATACATTCTATCATTGCTAGAGGAAAGAAATGATGGAAGGAAACTATCTTATGATTGCAAGAAATAAATATTAAAATGATACTTAAACTAAAGCTACAGAAAAGTAAGTACTAGAATATAAATTATAGAAATGTATATGCTAACAAAACATTGAGACTCTTGCAAACTATTCCATGATACTTATGTTGTTCTACTACTTTGGCTGTAGGAAGCGTCAGCTAACCTGTGACTTTGGCTGTAGGAACAGTTCAACACTCGACACTAAAATAATAGAAATGCAGGAAAGTAATTCTAACTAGCATGAATCTATCTAACTATGGATTTCTCACCAAGTGGGCCCCCTTGGATGAGTATCCCAATCACAATTACGCAAAGTTAAATCTCAACACTTCATTTTCTCATTGATTGAATAATTGAGTACAAAGATGTATAAACCAGAAAATAACAAAAAACTATATTTCTAGTAAACTGAGAAACACCCTCCTTTCACATGCAGGAGTGAGGCTTTATTTAAAGGAAAAACTTCTAACAACTTATCTAATTGTGCCATAGAAGTAGGTGGATCTTTATTACAACATTACTAATTGAGAAGAAGGAAATCTATTTAAGGCTGAAACAGATTAGATCTAGAAAAGAGGAAAGAATTATTGCGACAACAAATCTAACTTGCCATTCTCTCCTAGATTTCCTCAGGGAATTCATCATGTTGCCTTAGTCTTTGCTAGATAACTTCCACCTTGTTCTTTTGGAAACCCTCAAATGGCACTATGCTTAATACTTCTCCATTGGAACTTGCTGGAAGATCGGGTTGAGCACTTAGTGAATGAATATGCTTTACCTAGTCAAAACAACATTTTCTATTCCTATGTGTTGCACTTCAAAGGTTAGGATAATACATTTATGGTGAAAAATACCAAAATACGCATAACCATTAATATTCAAATGACTACTTTACTTATTAAAAACATAACCATAACCTCAAAATAAGTAACATGGTAATCTATCCAAGTATAGCATATTTAAGTACATTTAAACCATGATATAAGTCTGATGGAAGCATGCCATATAATAACAAGAAAGAGCATAAAATTATTAAGGAAAATGTATCATAACAGGGAAATAGACCTATCAAATATCATCCTAGGGCATTAATATGCTTCATCACTCAAATCGACCATCAAAGACTTAAATCGATCAAAACCTCATCAATCCTATCACTGTCTACCTTCATCTTCTATCAACATCAAATCGAGCATCACTCTAATCACTAACTCTCCATCGAAATAATTAGGACAATCTTTGAACTGATACACTTCACACATCAATTCATGTGAATTCATGTGGATGTGCATGTTAGGAATGAATGTTGAATGTTTGGTAGCCATTTTGTAGTAGTTGTTGTTGCATTCATGACTATGATTGTCATTGATGTCAACACAGTGATCTACTGAAGATTAGCAAAGGAGCAGACAGTGTTTGGATTAGCACACATGGTATATTATAGTTGGAGATATGTGATTTTGAGGATATACTCTTTGATATGTTATATGTTTATGATTAAGAGCACAAATAGTAATTCATTTATTCATGGAAGTTATGAGCATTTTGGTGGAAGCAATATTCAGGCAGTGTTCCTGAGTAGCGGTTTGTGGAAATTGGATGATACCTCCTAATCGGGATGGAATCTAGTTTTGCGTAGTTAAAGGGAAGATGAAGACACATTGATAGTGACATGGTTGATGGAGCAAAGTTTGAGGTCATACGAATGAAGAATTATTGTATTTGGAAGCCGACAATTTTGTGTAGCATGTGGAATCTTTTATTTTTGTAATTGGATGTCGACTCATTTGTAATTACTTGAGTGTGGTATAAAGGAAGGAATGTTTTTCCTTGTTGTAATATGGTTGAATATTGATATATGCATGAAGTGAAGAAAAGATCTAATGAATTGTGAAAGCGAAATTGTGAAAGAAGACATGCGAGGTATAGAGATCTGAAACTAAGATCTGGTGTAGCAGTGAGTGCAGTTTGGCATAGTCAGAGAAGAGGTAACATATTGTTGATCAGTAATATTTTGGTATTATTCTATTGAGTAATACAAAGATTAGTTGGACAGTGTGTTTAGTGATCTTACCCTGAAGCTATTTGGGTAGTGGGTCCTTATGTCTTCTATAACTCTTAACAAGGTTAGAATCTTTTAACAGGGATTCAAAATCTCCTAACAGGAATTCATATGTATTGAATGTAATTCATAAGACTCCTAACAGAGTCCATCCTTTCATAAGGAATATTCATATTAGTGCATCTTTTGTGGGCATCATTCCCACCGGGGTTTACTCTTTGATCAAGAGGTTCCCTAGTCAACATATCTTGTGTCATTGTGTTATTGTGTATGAATATCTTTCTATGGTTGGTAATTATATTGCTATCATGGTTAAATGTTGTTGAAGTTAATAAAAGTTATAATTATTTGATAACTAATTCATCCCCCCCCCCTCTCAGTTATCTTGGTGGACTTTACTTTCTAACAATTGGTATCAGAGTAGCAGGTCCTTGAAAGAAAAGTTTAATAGCTTAAGGAGATCCATGGTGAATTTCAAGAAAGAAAGCCCTAAGTTTGATGGAGTAAATTTTGATAGCTAGAAAGAAAAGATGAAAACACATCTACTGTGTCTAGGACTAGGTTATTGGTTGATTACAAAGAATGAGAAGACTATCATTGAAGAAGATAATCTTGAGACATGTTCTAGTGATGAGAGAGATCTATTCATGAGCACTTTTGACAGCCCTTCTGGAGAATGAGTACAGTCAGGTAAAATGTTTGAAAACATCTCATGAAATTTGGAAAGCTTTACACTCTACTTTTGAAGGTGATGAGCATGCAAAGGAGGTTAGATTATATAATTGGATATGTGCATTTGAAGATATAAGAATGATGGAAGATGAATCTATTAGAAGCTATATTGGTAGAATGTGTGAAATTGTTGCAGGGATAAAATCTTGTGAAGGAACAAAGATAGAGAATGAAGTGATATGGAAAATTCTAAGGACATTGACTCCTATGTTTAAGCAGACAACACAAATGATTGAACAAGTTATACCTTGTACTTCAAACTTTAAAAGAGAGACTCTTCTTGGAAGATTGGAAGCAGCTGAAATGAACCTAAGGTTATCAGGAGATTTTCCTAGAATGGAGACAACATTCAGTGCTCTTAGTGTTCACCCTACTTTTTCAAGAAGCATCAGTGTGAGCAGAGATTATGCTGGCAATAGTAGATCTAGAAATGAAGAAGATGGGAAGATTGAAGAAGGTATTGCCTTGCTTGTGAAGAGAGAACCAGACGGTAAGAAAATTTTTAAATGTTGGACTTGTCAAGAATATGGTCATTTTGCATCTAATTGTCCTAAGAGAGTTAAAAAGTATGGAAACAATTTCAAGCCTAGAAGATCTAAGGAATGTTATTATGCTAATGATTAAGATCTTGAAGCTAGTATAGAGAGAACTCTAAGTGAAAGTGATACTGAAAATAATGATGACATAGGATTTGTAGCAATTAAAGAATAAAATCCTGAAATTGATGTTAAGGAAGAAAAATCCTTAGTTTCTCAAGTTGAAAAGAAAGCTGATTGGATTATAGAAAATGGTTGTTCACATCATATGACTAGAGACATGAAAAAATTCATAAAGTTTAAGAATTATGATGGAGGAGTTGTTAGAGTTGGAAACAATGCACCTTGCTTGATTAAAGGTATAAGATATATTACTCTTGATGGAAAGACTAATACTGATGATGTTTACTTTTTGGATGGTTTGAAACATAATCTTTTGAGTGTTGGACAATTAGTTGATAAGGAATATCAAGTTTGGTTTACTGAGAAAACTTGTGTGATAAAGGATAAAGATGGAAATCTGATTGGAACTAGATCTAGAACCAGAGGTAATGTATTTCAGTTGAATCCTACTGAGATGACATGTTTGATTATTAAGATTGATGACAGTTGGTTATGGCACAGAAGGTTTTGTCATATGAGTTTTGATAACATTGTGAAGGTAAGTACTACACTTACAGTAAGGGATTTGCAAAAAATTATGAAGCCCACTAACATGATTTGCAAGGAATGTGTGATGGCTAAATAGAAGAGAAGTTCATTTCCCAATAAGAAGTTTACATTTGTAGAGAAGTTGGAAATTGTTCATACAAATTTGAGCGGTCCTACCAGGACTAGAGGATTCTATGGAGAAAGGTATTTTATGATTCTTGTTGATGATTTTACAAGAATGATTTAGATTGCATTTCTTAAAGAAAAGTCTGAAGCATTTGATAAGTTTAAGATAATTAAGAATAAAGTTGAGAATGAATCTAGAATGAAGATTAAATGTTTGAGATCTGATAGAGGTGGAGAATTTACTTCTAGAGAATTTAACACCTTTTGTGAAGTGAATGGTATTAAGAGACAGTTTTTAGCCCCTAGAACACCTAAACAAAATGGTATTGTAGAAAGAAGAAACAGATCAATGACTAAAGCAGCAAGAGCTATGTTATTTGAGAATGAATTAGTGAAGATATTCTAGAGAGAAGTAGTGAATACAATAGTGTATACAATGAACAAAGTACAAATCAGAGCAGACATAGACAAGACACCCTATGAATTATGGTTTGGACATGCACCCTCAGTTAAGTATTTTAGAATTTTTGGAAGCAAATGTTGTATGAAGAGAGATGATGATATTAGAAAGTTTGATCCTAGAAGTGATGAAGGTATATTTCTTGGATAATCTTTGAAGAGAAAAGCATATAGATGTTACAATAAGAGAACTAAGACTATTGTTGAGAGTGCAAATGTTAAAGTTGATGAAAAATTCAAAATTTAGGAAAGAATGCTTGATTATGAATCTGATGAAGGAACTCATCCTAAGCCTAGCATTGAAACTACTGAATTATTCTATGAAATTGACAGTGACTTGTTGAATGAAAGCCGCAGTGAAGTTACTGAAGAACTGACACCTGAAGTGAGATCTGAGACAATGACATGTTACAAGAATTTATCAAGGAATCATCTTGCTGAGTAGATTATTGGAAGCATTGACAGAGGAGTTCTTACTTGAAATAAGGTACAAGAACAGTTATGTTTGATTTCTCAAATTGAACCTAAATCTACTAGTGAAGCTTGTGAAGATGAACATTGGATTAAGGCTATGAAAGAAGAACTAGATCGGATTGAAAAGAATAAGACATGAGAATTGGTTCCTAGACCTAAAGATAAGAATGTTATTGGAACTAAATGGGTATTCAGAAACAAGATGAATGAACAAGGACAAGTAGTAAGAAACAAAACAAGATTGGTATGTAAGGGATACTCACAACAAGAAGGAATTGACTATGAAGAAACCTTTGCACCAGTAGCAAGAATTGAATCTGTAAGAATGTTTTTGGCCTATGCAGCTTTTAAGAAATTCAAAGTATATCAGATGGATGTGAAGTCAGCATTTCTGAATGGTGAATTGGAAGAAGAAGTCTACATTGAGTAGCCTGAAGGTTTTCCTTTGACTCAAGAAGGAGACATGGTATGTAAACTGAAGAAAGCATTATATGGACTAAAGCAAGCACCTAGAACTTGGTATGCAAGATTTGATAAGTATTTGTTAAAATTGGGATTTACAAAAGGAACAGTTGATAGCAATTTGTACACAAAAGAAATTGAAAATGGTTTGTTGTTTATAGTTATTTTTGTTGATGACATTATTTTTGGAGGAGAAGATGAAGCTAGTGACAAATTTGTTGATGAAATGAAGATTGAATTTGAAATGAGTATGATTGGTGAAATGAAATACTTTTTGGGATTACAGATATCATAGAACATCGATGGTATTTTTGTAAGTTAGAAAAAGTACCCGAATGCCTTGTTGAAAATATCTGGAATGGAGAATTGCAAACTAGTTGGAACACCTATGGTAATTGGACATAAATTATCTAGCACAGATGAAACACCGATAGGTGAACATAAGAAGTAAAGATCCATGATTGGAGGATTGCAGTACTTGACACATACAAGACCTGATATAGCACATTTAGTTGGAATTGTAGCAAGATTTCAAGCTGAACCTAGAGAATCACATTATGCAGCAGTAAAGAGGATACTGAGATATTTAAGAGACACAATGGACTATGGATTATGGTATGAAAAATTTGATAATTTTACCCTATGTGCATATACAGATGTTGATTGGGGAGGCAGTGTTGATGATAAAAAGAGCACCAGTGGTGGAGCCTTTTTTCTTAGAGGAAGATTGGTTTCTTGGCTAAGCAAGAAGCATAATTGTATTTCATAGAGCACAGCAGAACTAGAATATGTAGCAGCAACAAACAATTGTAACTAGATAATTTGGATGAAGAAAATGCTGAAGGATATTGGAATAAAGTTTGGTGAACCTGTTGTTATACATTGTGACAACACTAGCATAGTTAGTGTGTTTAATAACCTTGTATTACATTCTAAGAAAAAGCATATAGAGATTAAGTATCATGTAGTAAGAGAGAAAGTTGTTGAAAAAGAAGTTAGACTGGAGTACATAAGCACAAAGGAGCAGATAGTAGACATTTTTACAAAGCCTTTGCCTAAGGATACATTTGAGTATCTAAGAGGTATGCTTGGGGTTATGCCCCAGCCTAATTCTGAGAAGTGATGCAATTGTTTGCATCCATCCAGTGGTATATGAGCCTTATCTTTCTTCTGGACCAGATGTTGGTACTTCCTCTATGGGGGAGTATGTGTATCTGAGCTGAGTCATGAGGACTCTAGTGAATGTATTTTATGAATAGTGTCTTTCAACATTGTATTTGTTGTTGGCATAATGATGAAATTTTCTATCATTGATGTCAATGGAGGAGAAGTGTACATGAAAAACCATTTGTACCATCTTTTGGAGAGAACTGAATAGGAAAATAAAGCAAGATTTGATTGATGTAGTAGTGTTGCAGTATTGGATTTTTGGAACATTGGATGTTTTTCATCTATGTTGCCATCAATGCCAATAGGGGAGATTGTTAGGAATGAATGCTAAATTTTTGGCAGCCATTCTATAGCAGTTTTTGTTGTATTCATGACTATGATTGTCATTGATGTCCACACATTGATCTACTGAAGATTAGTAGAGGAGCAGATAGTGTTTAGATTAGCGCACATGGTATATTGTAGTTGGAGCTATGCAATGTTGAGGATATAATCTTTGATATGTTATATGTTTATGATTAAGAGCACAGACAGTAATTCATTTATTCATGGAAGTTATGAGCATTTTGGTGGAAGTAGTATTCAGGCAGTGTTCCTGAGTAGCGGTTTGTGGAAATCGGATGATAGCTCCTAATCAGGATGGTATCTAGTTTTGCGCAGTTAAAGGGAAGATGAAGATACATTGATAGTGATGTGGCTGATGGCACAAACTTTGAGGCCACATGAATGAAGAATTATTGTATTTGGAAGCTGACAGTTTTGTGTAGTGTGTGGAATCTTTTATTTTTGTAATTGGATGCTGACTCATTTGTAATTACTTGAGTGTGGTATAAAGGAAGGAATGTTTTTCCTTGCTGTAATATGGTTGAATATTGATATATGCATGAAGTGAAGAAAAGAGCTAATGAATTGTGAAAGTGAAATTGTGAAAGAAGACATGCGAGGTACAAAGATTTGAAATTGAGATATGGTGTAGTAGTGAGTGTCATTTGGCATAGTCAGAGAAGAGGTAACATATTTTTGATTAGTAATATTTTGGTATTATTCTATTGAGTAATACAAAGATTAGTTGGACAGTGTGTTCAGTGATCTTACCTTGAAGTTTTTTGGGTAGTGGGTCCTTCTATCTTTTATAACTCTTAACAGGGTTAGAATCTTTTAACAGGGATTCAAAATCTCCTAACAGGGATTCATATGTACTAAATGTAATTCATAAGACTCCTAACAGAGTCCATCCTTTCACAAGGAATATTCATATTAGTGCATCTTTTTTGGGCATCATTCCCACCGAGGTTTACTCTTTGATCAAGAGGTTACCTAGTCAACATATCTTGTGTCATTGTGTTATTGTGTATGAATATCTTTCTATGGTTGGTAATTATATTGCTCTCATGGTTAAATGTTGTTGAAGTTAATAAAAGTTATAATTATCTAATAACTGATTCACCCCCCCTCTCAGTTATCTTGGTGGAGTTTACTTTCTAACAGTGCAAGTGAGATGAATTTATACATCTTGCGAAGGCAATGAATAGGTGTAGAAAAGAAAGTTGTATATGTGCTTCAATGGAAATGATATAGGCATGATGGACATGTTATTGTTTAGTTCATGATCTATGGATGTAATCCAAATTTATTGTAAGGAAATGAGCCTTCCATAGGCAGTAAGCCTTTTTTATTTTGAGCAGTGACCTCTAGGAAGTGTGCCAAAATGCATGTGCATTTCTATTGTAATACTCCTAATAGGGTATAATACTTTTAACATAGTATATCATCTTGTGGGTTCATTCCCACTGTGGTTTTTCCCTTGATCTAGTTTCCATTCTAAAATCTTGGTGTTATGTTTTCTTAATATGTTTTAGATATGTGCTTGCATGTTTTGATTATTGGATCTAAGAATAAGGTTGAAGTTTTGTAAGTTGCTTAAGTTTTGAGATAATTAATTCACCCTCTCAGTTGTCTACTGCCATATTTCCATTAGTAAGAATTACTTCACATGTCAACTATCAAAAAATGTCCTATATGTACATGTTTCATTGCATTAAAATTGACTTACTAACAATGGTTCAAAACTATGAAGCATGTTTCTCCTCTAGGTGATCACTCTATTTTAGTGGATTTATTTTCCTTTCAATACTCATGGAAACATTATTATCCTCCACTGTCATTAGAGACTATTTGGTACTAATGTTATATCTCAAATACTAATATCCTATCTATTTTGGTTATGGTTAATATGATTATGGACTTGTTTGTGTTATTTATATTAAAATTTACATTTATATTTATCTTGTCATTAAGGATTGGTTTATAAATTTAATTTAATTGTGTAATAATAAAGTTCAATGTATTTAATTAATGTTGTGTATTTATATGATTATGTGGTTATATGATTTCAATGATGGATATAACTTCTTGGTTGATTTGCATTGAATTATGATGGTGTTGTTTAATTATGATATATTTAGGTTGTATATATTGATTTAGTTATAAATGTTATTTTAATTGTTAGTTTTGATATATTAATGTTTGTGTCCAAGTATACAAAATAAGTGTCATACCTAATAGAAAGTTGCGGAGGTTATCAAGAAACCACAATTGTGATTTTAGTTACTCTTATGCTTGTAATCACCTAAAAATGGACAAGATTAATTTAAGTGGGCAACTAAGGAAAAATCAAAGCATAAATTGCAATCAAGCCAAAATCCACTCTTAGTTGAAAATCAAAAGCCATTTAATCAATTTAAATCAAGTTAAATAAATAAATTGTGTAATTAATCTAATTAATTGTATAGTCCAATTTAAATCAAATCAACCCATTGAAAGGGTACACATGGCTAAACAATTCATTTTAATTCAATTAATTAATCCATATTTTCCCTTAATCACCACATGGGAGGAAAATACCTCAACCAATGGGAATTAAGGATTGGACTCACATGGATCAAGTTCAAATAGAATCTCAATCACACATAAGGTGAGAGCATCTTGACCACCCATCTTGTCTCTTTGTCCCAAGTGTTGAGGACAATCCATTTAAATTATCTCTGAAGGTGGAACCATGGACTTAACCTTAACCCAACCATGATCAACTCAACTCCACCCCCTACACTTGCCAAAATCTATAAAAGAAAGGCATAAATCAATAAGAAATCATCCACAAATCTGAGAATTGCATCAAACCTCTTGAGATTTTGAGCTAGAAAGACAATTTAGACTTAACTAAGCATAGTTTCAATTTGGAATTCACTTAATTAGTTCTTTATCATATCATTTCTCATTTTAAGGCTGTCACTAATGGAGGCTTGCTAAGAGCTTATCATTAGCATACTTAATTAGAGATGCATAGGGTGTTTATTAATTTTATTTGCATTTAATAGCTCACTAATTGTGGTATTGTGGTATTAGTTTTATTCATTTATTGTCAAACTAACTCTATGAAGGTACTTCTCCTAGTACATAATGATAAGAGGAGATTAAGGTCCTATTGTGTAAATATATTATGTTAAATATTGTTAATTAGTATTTTATTTTATTTACTATTATTAATATGAGATTTAGTTATATCCCTTAAGTGTTTAGTGATGCCAATTTTGTGCAAAAGTTCTCCTAGAAAGAGAGAGACAAGCAATTCAACAGTGCAATGAGAAATTGAGTCTGAGCATCCTCCCAATTGTAGAGAGATATATTAGATGATGATGGAGCTCTTGCATTGAATGGAGACCACTAGAGGTTGTGCTAATTGAAAGACAAGCCATCTTTGAAGCCTCCTCCATTCCAATGCAGCCATGGTTTAGTTGCTTCCCATGCATGCCAAATGCTCTTCAAATCCCTTATCACCACATAGCTTTGTTGTTCTGCCATCATGGATCTCCCTCTCCTTGGTCCTACTTGGTGTAGAGGTTAGACAAGGGGGCTGATGAGGATAATACAGATGGTTTGACATTGCTAGACCATGAACTTGATCACCAGCCATGATGGGGAAGAAGGATGAACTAGACCCTCCTCCTCGGCTACGACTACTTGAGGGTGTTTTCTTTTATGATGTTTCAGGGAAAGGCCCCTTTATATTTCAATTTAGATGTAAGTTAATTGGTCAATATTTTCATTAAAAAAAATCTCGTAAGTGTCAAATCTTATTTATGAATTTTTGAGAAATATTATTTTCTTAATATTTGAGTCAAACTAGACCACTTAAGTGATGACTTGTGAAGTTGGACCATGTTGATGTGTAGTTTAGAAGAGTTTATATCTTTGAAAATTATGAGATAAAATTTGAAAACAAATCTAATTTCAGTGACAAAGTCCTTATGTTCATTATATCTAAACAATTGTTCTTTATTTAACTTTTTCTTTGGAAAGTTTCTTATAGAAGGAAATGGTTGGAAGAGCTTGAGAACATTAGAGAAAATGAGGGATTTAAGATCTTGGATCAAGGGATTCTCATAATTTTTTGAAGTATTGATGTAGAATTTTAAGCTTCCTTAAAATATTTATTGTTTTTTTTTTTTATTAAAATGATGCTAAAAAACATGATAAATTTTTCATGAGTAATCTTAATATTGTATGAAAGCCTTATTCATGTGTTGTGTATCATATGTTTAAGCTCTTTTGGGATGGAGTTGTATTGGGTTTGGATCTTCTCTTTTGGGTCAAAGACCATCTATGTCTTGAGGTTGAGAGAGGCGTCACACTACTACATTTGAACTCATTTTTCTACCAAAATTTTTGACAATCAATTAAAAAGGTTTAGGTTGGTCGGATTATAGAAGGAAAACTTCCTTTTTTTTAAAGCCATGCCCGTGTTGGTTGAAATTTTGACTAATACCATGCAGGTCAAAATTTTGACGAACACGGGAATAAATTTAAAATGAAAAAAGATTTCGTGTCTCATTTCATTGTTTGGTTGTTTGGTTTTTTACTTGGAGTGCGCAAAAGAGCTAGAGCCTACGATTGTTTGAACTATTATTTTGTGAGAGTTTTAGGAGGACCACCTATTTGAAAGGGTTGCCACTGTGATTTAGTGTAAAAGGAGGACTGCTTGCCTGCGAGGTTTGCCCCTATGATTTGGTGTAAAGGAGGACCGTCTGCCTATGAGGGTTGCCACTGTGATTTTGTGTAAAAGGAGGACCGCCTATAAGGATTTCCTTACTCTACATTTGTCTGACATTGTTTTATTGGTTACCTACTTAGGGCCCGTGAGCAATGTGCTAGGGCATCATGTATTGGGTATTTTCTAAGTTGTCTGTTGTGAAGGGAATGTAGAGACTAACGACCCCTATAAGTCCATTTGATGCATTAATGGTTCTTGATGTTCACTTGATTAGTTTTATCTATTTTTTACACAGTTAGTTGTGCAATGAACAAATAGTTGACTATCATCACAAACACGGTCATGTAACTACATTGATTAGATTTCATTTTCCTTAAGTATGTTTTTGTTTATATATCATGCCTTGTCAATTTGAGAAGTGAGTGGATAGATTGAACGTCTCTGCAAGTTTAACCTTCAATGCATCCACGGTTTTGAAGTTCATTTTTTAGTTCTACAAACATTTTATTGAAACTTTTGTGTTGTGCCTGCAAGATACTAAACTCTCAGTCAGACCAGCCTGGAAACCCCTCAGTCGACTTTGTCATGGAGAGTGTAACTTGACTTGCAATTTCTCCATTAGTCTCCAATGCCATTGGATGAGAAGCAAGCCAAGGAAATAAATTTTAATAACCTAAGTGCTCAAATTTGGGGGAAGTAGCTATGCTTCTTCAAGATTGATGCCCTAGTTAGATACATGCTATGTGTTTAACTAGAAAAGTAAGAAAATGCTTGCAGCAGCGTCCTAGGAATAATCTAGATTCAAGGCTTAGTTAAATTTGAAAGCCTCAGGAACATTGAAGAATTCTAAATGACAATAACCATTGTAAGGACCCACTATTAGACCATTCAAGATGACCCTAATCTAACTTGATCAACTAGATTAGAGTGTCTCTGTGACAGTTGATAGTGCTGGAGTAGAGTGCTTAAAGTTAGTTAGATGATTTAGTGTGACACATTAGAAGACAGTGAATTCTATGCAGAACAGCCTTGACCCAAATCCAATAACTGATTGAAGGGAGGAACACATTTGCTGGCTTAAAACCAGAGAAAGATTGTGATCCTGAAGGGTATCAGGAATCGGGTTAAATATCGACAACTAGTTGATGTCTGTGAAGAAAAGCGTCACTTGAAACTTTACAAATCCCATTCAAGGAAATTGGTAGTTAGAAGAATCATCTTATGGCTGAAGACATTTAGAGACTAAGGAGTTTTGATAGTGTTGGTTGGAACCATTGTCCATGGTTTGAATTGACATTATTATTCTATTGTGATAATTGGTTTGGCCTACAAGAGCTTCAGGGTATTCTTAAATCTCCTATCTCCGATCATTTCTAGGTCCAATAGGTAGTTGTTTCACCATTAGATGATCATTATAAGATGATCCAAATCATAATCTATGTTCCTCCTTCAGACCAAATGGCTACTGTTGTAGCATACCAAGCAAATTCATTAAGTTTCCTCTATAAATTATGGTGATCACCCAAACATTCTTCCTTCTCATTACATTAATGGATTAGGGAACTATAGTACATGTTAATACTCAGTCATTCCATGTGTTACAATACAGGACAAGACCACCTTGTTGCTCATCAACTGCTACCTAAAAATGAGTAAGTTTAATTACTATTCTAAGCCTACCACCTCCTAACTAAAAAATGACAAGTTTTTATTACCATGCTTTCAAGCTTAACTTTTTCCAAACACCAAAAATTTCAAAAAAACATCAGCCAACTCGAGATATGAAAACATGTCTAAATTCATTAAAAAAATTCATATTACATCTCATTAAATAATGTTGAAGTCAGATTGGGCAATAAAAGTGAAAACATTACGCCTTCCATACGTGCACAAAACTATTCAAAACTCCAATGAAATGTAACACCATATCCTAGCAATCATTTGAATCCATACCAAACATAAAAATAAATGTTTGTCAACAATATAGTCAGACTGTACCCTCACGGGCAGTGACTGGAAGATTTCAAATGAATTTTCATTTTCATTGCTTGAACATAGTTTACATTCATTGTTATGATCTGGAATCGATCATTAACTTGGTCCATTCCCAATACTCATGAACTTAGTTTACATTCACTGTTATGATCTCTATAATCTAGAACAATGGAGTTTTTAATTTCTAGTTTCTAGAGTGTATTTATTTTGATGTTATGTAGATTTAATTTAAAAAGCAATAATATCAATACAAGTATAAGCATTGTTAAGTGTATTTGTATTCTCAATTCAATTTGTGCAAGAATATGATGTACTTTATGTACTATTAAATTTTTGACAAACTTTCACATATTAAATTTTGAAGTAGAACTAAAGGCAATGCATTGTTGTTAACTTGTTATTAATAAAAAAATTATTGGCAAATCAGAAATCAGTTATTGTTCATGTTGTAAAAATAAATTATTTTAACTAAAGTATACATGTGGTTTTTACGGGAAGAGGTTGAACAAACTATAATCTTGACCAAACTAAGCGGAATTGGTAAACATTTGATACACTGTCTCTTTTCTCTATGATTGATTATAAATATCATGGTGTTTTATGGCACTTTCATTAATTCTATCATGGTTGTGCTCTACTATTGTACTTAACCTTTAACATATCTCCAATGATTACAATGACTTGCATATGCTTGTACCTTGTGGTTGTTCCATCTTCTTATTGTGATTGTTGCCAATTTAAGGCATGATATGTCAATGTCTTCTTATTGTATTTATTCTATTATGACTTCAAACTGAGTGACATTTCCTTTTCACATGAGCATAGAATTTAAAATTGCCTCTATAGAAGAAATTTTTCATTAATAGTAGATAGATGTGTTTTTCCCTATGATCTCATGATAATGGCCATATTCAATAACTCTATAACATGATGGTTGTTCCTTTTAAGAGAGATGGTTGTTCCATTGTTCTAAAAACTACACTTTGTTGTCCTTTTGACATGATAGCATTATATGTCAAAAACTTTGAGGTTCTCTTACCTTTTGTATGTCATGGCTTCACCTCTATGTAGCTAAATCTCACTCTGAAAATGATCTTCTTTTAGGAAACAATGAAAATCCTCTATGGGTTCATACTTATTGTGACTTCTCATGGTGCACTATCATTGCTTGTACACTATATTTTTCCAATTCTTTTAAATTGTCTCTGTCTTTGAAAATTAATGCCATATGTTGCTTACATTTGATTCAATTTCCATATTAATTAGTCTCTTCAGTTGTATTAGGAACTTTTTCCTTAAGCATGTGTGATGCAAACCTAGATATAGATGGGTATCAATGCATTAATGCTCAATTGAATGCCTTAATGTAGCTCCCAGAGAAAGGCCATCTGGAAGCTTTAGAGGAAATAATTTGTACTAGGTATGGAATCACCTCCGCTACAATGGCAAATTCTGATGTGTTATTATCTTCAATTGCAAGTTTCTTTTGCAAAAATATATTGTATATCTTTACAGACTAGACAATGTGACTGTACAACTCCAAAATATATTCTCTATAATCTCTAATTGCAAATTGAAGTGTAAATTGAAGTAAAGTCTTCCTTGGATAAAATTCCAACCCTTGTCTACTAATTACAATACTTACCTTTATAGTTCACGTGACTTCCCTAGGGATCTGTTAGAACTAAAATAAATTTATTATATGCTAATTGGCCAATTATGCCTAGTCAGCCAACTAGGAGACATGTCTTTTGGGAGGTAAAGACTCATATAAATGAAAGATGAAACTCTTCACCCAATGAAATAAAATAAAATTCAACACAAACATCTGTGAATTATATCTAGATAGTAGCAGACTATATATAGGAAACAATGAATTAGATGTAATTGCTTCAACTTCACATTCTTGATTTACTTCAGCATCAAGAATAATATCCACAGATTCAGTAGTCTAGTGAGGAGATTTGTGTAACTCCCAAAATACTTATCCTTTTGAATATTTCATGTTCTAGTGAGCATGAGTTGTGTGTGTATTTGTAAATATTGTATAATCTTATAAATTTTTTATATTTTTATTATATACAAGATACTAATAATGTTTGTATGTTTACATTTTGTATATTTATAGCCTGTGAAGAAAGTCCACACCTGGCAATATGAACCCAGAAAAAAATAATGAGACAATTTCTAGATTGTGGTCTTAGTTCCAAAGAAAAGAAGTTGAAAAATGTAATTGTCCTTGCAAAAAGTGTAAGGCCTTAAAGAATCAAAGAATTCTAATCAAAATAGCCCAAAGTCATTGTAGGCAATATGGTCACATTGAAGGGGGGCACGATTTTTGTCGATTGGTGAATGTGGATTTCCAATTGGAGGAACATGGAGGTGTGAATATCCAAGCTGACGATAATGCTTCCATGGAAGAAGATGATCTTGTGGTAGAGAACACAATTGAAGATGATGGTATTGGCGTAGCTGATAATGTGCCAGAGGACATGATTGAAGAAGATGGTATTAGTGTAGTTGATCAAGATGATTAGGATGATGGTACTAGCGCATCTGATAATGATGATGATGATGGTCTTGATATAGCTATAATTGAGAAGGCATACAAACCCTTATACCAAGGCTCCCAAACAACTCTTCTCTCCGCTATAGTGTTGTTGGTGAACTTCAAGGTTATGAATGGTTTATCCAATGTAGCAATGTCATGTATGCTAAGGTATGCCATTTTTGTCATCTTCAATGTTAGCATACCATTACAATTCATTATATTAACAATTCATATTTGTTGTTGTAGGTTAATAGGTGAGTTTTTCTTACCACCATCAAACATTTTGCCTTGTTCGCACTGAGAATTATCTACCATTATGAATCAAATTAGAATGAAGTATTAGACAATACATGCATGTCCCAATGATCACATTCTATATCATAAACAACATGCATTTGCAATAGAATGCCCTATTTTTCATACTAGTAGATATCGGTCAGATCAAATAACAAAAAAGGTGCCTCACAAGAGTCTTCGGTACATTCCCCTTATTCCACGTCTTCAACAATTATTCAGGTGCACTAGCTTGGCACAATTTATGGATTACCATGTATGCAATGGAAGTCAAGATGACATTATGTGAATTCCTGTGGATGGTTATGCATTTAAAGACATAGAAACAACATGGCTGCACTCTAAAGAAGAACCTCGTAATCTCAAGATTTCAGTGGCAGTGGACGGTGTCAATCCATTTGGAGATATGAGATCGACTTACTCAGTGTGGCCTATTTTTGTTATTAACAATAACATTCCTCCTTGGATGTCCATAAAGAGGGAGCACATAATGTTGTCAATGATTGTACCAGGTATTTATTCATTTAATAGTTATGCAAATTAATTTATAAACACCGCATCAATATGGTCATAATAATTATGTAATGTTTTTGTTCATTTAACTAGGTAAGTACCAAGTTAAAGATATGAACGTGTATATTGAGCCCCTTATTGACGAGTTGTTGATTTTATGGAATGGGATCACTATGTATGACATCTATAGACCAATAGGACAAAGAAAATTTCAATTCCATGCAATGCTGGTATGGACAATACATGATGCCCCTGGGCTAACTCATTTTTTTGGTATGTTATATATTCATGTTAAGGTCATGTATTTTTGTTATGTTATAGTGCTTACACATTATTGTTGTATGTTTAAGTTGTGCACGATAATTGTACATGATCCAATTATATGATATCTTTTAGGTCTTTAGACAAAGGGTAAATTTGCATGTCCAGTTTGTGGTCCTAAGATGAAATCTCATCATTCAAGAAGTTTAGGAAAGCAGGTGTTCGATGAGTTTAGACACTTTCTCCACAATAATCATAAGTATCTAACTATCAAAAAACATCTTTTTAATGGGAAAGAAGAGACGACATCAAGGCCACGAAGAATGACACTTGTCTATGGAAGTTGGAATACAATAGACTAAATTGCCGAGGTAATGTCATTCCATCTGATGATTTTTGTTTGAAATTTAGATTTTGATATTGTCTTTTATTTACTAATGATGTTATTGATGCTCGTGAAGATCGTCAAGGCATCAATGACCAACTTCCTAGAGGAATAAAAAGTTATCCTAATCAATTTAGTAGGTTGTCATACTACAGGATCTCCCAATTGTGCATTAATTTGATGCTATGCATATTGGAAAGAATGTAACAGAGACACTATGAAAAATATTGGATGGAAGGCGTGACAAAGAAAAAATAGCCAAAATTTGTAATGACATTCATGAATCCAATTATGCACTAAAATTTTTTATTGAATCAAATAGCAATGGAGACCGCATAAATACAAGTGCCCTTCCTTGGTTATTAACTAAGTAGCAAAGTGATGCATTCAAAGAAGTCATAAAAAAAACAAAATTTCCAACAGGATTTGCTACAAATATAAGTAGTCTTGTATCAAAGAAAGGTGATTTTCGGCTAGGGTTGAAAACACATGATTGGCATACCTTCATCAAGGTAAGTCATGTTCTTTATTTACAATATATTTGTAAAATTGCATGTACTTTTTATTGTATTATTTTACAATATATTGAAAAGATCATTTTTAAATCATTGCAATACGTCCTATCTTTATCCCTCCCAGACCAGTTTGAAAACAGTGTTAAACAAGTTATATATGATCTTGGAGAATTTATGAGGTTAGAAGTGTTATTATATTTATGACTTGCTTTACTTTTTATATAATTTATTGTATATTTTTATCTAAAATCTTGTTTATATGTTCTTGCAAGTTGAATCTCTTTTAAGTGGTTATCATCTAAATAAATTGATAAAAAAGATATAAAATATTGGAAGAGAAAAATTCCCCATCTTATGTGTGAAATGCAAAAGTGGCTACCTCCAACTTTTTTCAATGCTCAAGAACACTACCTCATACATCTAGTTGAGGAGATTGAATTGTGTGGACCTATACAAATTAGGTCAATGTGGATGGTTGAGAGGCACTTGAAATTCATGAAGGGCTTGGTTTGACAAAGAGCACGTCCTGAGGGTTTTATGGTGGAGGGATATGTGGTATACCAAATCATGCACTAGTAAATTTTACCTCAAATTTTGACAAGAATTAGTCAAATTTTTGACAATAATTGGTCGAATCCACAACTAAAACTTTCGTCATTCTTTTTTCGTCGAAATTTCTACGTATTTCTTATTGGTCAAAATTTTGACCATAATATTGGTCGAAATTTCAACTGCAACAATTGCTTGAAACTGCAAGAATCACCGTCATTTTTTTTGTCCAATGGTCAAAATTGAGACCATGAAATGGTCAAAATTATGGCAATGGTCTCAATTTTGACCATATTTGAGACCATGCAATGGTCAAAATTATGGCGATGGTCAAAATTGAGACCATGCAATGGTCGAATGTATGGCATTGTGGTCGCAATTAGTTCCGTGCAAAGGTCAAAATTGAGACCAATACTAAACATTTTTTAAAAAAAAATGTCTATTAAAAAGTGCTATTGGTGTCTTATTTACAATAATTATTAATTAATTAAAAATTAGAAAACTAAAGAGGACGAAATTCCAATTCCAATTTTTTGGATGGACACAAACATGGAATTGACATTATCCAAAATTAGATAATGCCAATTCCAGTCTAATTCCAGCCCCCAAATGGGCCCTTAGTATTTTTTCAAACTTTCTTTATATATTTTACGTTTTAGTTTACTAGATAGCCACTACCCACAAATTATGGGACCATTAACCTTGGCAACGTCTAAATCATAAACTAAAACATATATATGCCCCCAAAATCAAGTCTGATTGTCATCTAGTCTTAGACAATAATGTGACTGATTATAACTCCTCAAGCACAAAACAACCCTTCAAAGCCAATGGTTTTCCCAACACTCCTTAAGGTCTTCATGAACATACTTAGAACTTGAAGTGGTCTCTCTACAACAAAGCATCAAAAAATGGACTAGAACATTAGTTTATAATACTCAATACATACTTCAGATGATATTGAGCAGTTATCATAAATTTTATTGAAAGAAATGTCAATTTTGAAAAGAGTCACAGTCTGATCTGAAACTGTCTACACACAGTTTACTGATCACAAGGATTTTAGTCTTCAATGACTTGATGTTCCCCAAGACCATGACTCACAAAGGATTCCCTGACTCCTTAATAGTTATACAGTTGGTTTCATTCTTGTCATACATAGATTCAACACAAAAGAAACTTAAAACCTCACTGCTTACTGCCACTAATAGTCTAAAATCACTATTGGCAAACAGTGACATAATGGATGCAACTGCTTATGGTTTCATCAACTCACAAGGTAGAAGAGGGCTTAATACATTCCACCAACCTTATTCAATAGTTTTTCCTATGAACAAATGACCATTCCATTCAAATCATCAACATTTCATTGATCTCTGTCAATGGCAGACTGTGAAAAATAAAGACAATGCCTAGGGCACCATAAAAATATGGTAAAAAATGTAATACCTTGATCTGTAACCCTGAGATCATTAAAAAAACATAACAAAGAGCCATTTCACCGATTTGTAACTACTTCCATTGGATGGATCAAAAGAAACACAAATTTTATGTCCTCTGATTACCCTAGTGAGGGTGTTGACAGTATATAAAGAAATCAACATAACTTTCAACTTACATTATGAAATTCAATGAAAACTGATTCAAATGAAAGATTACCATATTTTCTAGCATCCAAAATCATTCACAGACCAGTTGGAGGCCTTACAATGCCAAACTCTTTTACTGTTATGGTCACAGAGATAAATAAAAATATATAGGAAATAACTGATTCTCATTACTTTTCTGATTTAAACTTCATATAACCTACCTCCACCATCCTTCATTCGACCTCACTTACACATATATATACTAACTACACCAGAACTAACCCCATAACCAATTCAAACTACTTTTCAAATGCTTTTACCGTTGGATTACATCATTTTTTGCAATTTTTTCTTGATGACAACATTGCAATAGAACCAAATTGTTAACCATGCAGGTATAATAATTCTTCTTTTTCAGGAAACCATGCAGGTATATCCCTTACGATGCACACATCATACTTCAAGTACTCAATAAAATGATTTGCATCAAATACATCTTCAAGCTTCCTGGGAAAGGTCAATAAATATATTTATAGTCATTAAACTACTCTAGCTGCATTCAAAATAATAGTGATATTATGCCATTGAAAGAAGAGATGTCAATTATGAGTATTGACCACAACCACTAATGCAAGGAAAGATGGAAGAATTTCAGCATTTTGTTAGAAAAAAACCTCTGATCTAATCAACAAACAGCAACAAAGTTTATGTCTCATGCTTTACGGTTTGATCCCACAAGTTACCAAAATAAATATTAAAGAAACCCAACAGCAGGAAAGAAATTTCATGAATGCACTTGATGGGAAAAAATATTGAATCAATTGGCATGACTTCTAAGTGCAAGACACATATACTACTCACACAATTAGCACATATAACTCCTAACAATCATTGGCATCTCCATAAAAACATTTATGTATTGGAACACAAAAAAGCTAGACGACCCTTTACACATCATCACAATATTGATAATCAAATTGAATATATTTCACACTTAGATGTCAAAAGAACAACTTCAAATTTATTTCTATAAAGGTCAGTACAGTAAATTCAGTGGACTATTATAGGACATGTTTCCAACTTATATCTCTTTACCTAAAACTACTATGGTACTGCATAAAAATCAAATCAGATATTTTCACATGAAATGAAAAACTTAAAAACAAACTCACATCTAATCTTTCTAGATCTGATCTTGCTTCAAAATAGGTAGAATAAGAGTTTCATTTAGGATTTTCGCCACTGCTACAACATTGCAAATTTGAAAAACACTGCTTTCTAAAGTTAAACAAACAACATTTTCCTTCTAAATTACAATGTCTTTGGAACTGTATAAAAATTAAAATGTCTATGGTACTAATATTTTTAAGGGGAGCTCATGTCTGCTAAGTTATAGGAGGTGAATAGAAGTAGGGACTACAGTTGTATACTTCAACTATAAGCTTAAGTTTAACAGTTAAAGAATGGCCCTTTCTAATTCAGCATAATATGTTCAAAGGAAGTGAAAAAAAAAAAGATAAATTCAATGTTCTACAATAACAATATTTTAGTTACAGTGCTTCTGGATTTGATTTTGTTTGTAGTTTTTGCATCAACGTTTTGGATCACACTCCATGATCCACCATCATGTTCTCTTTGTGCTCTCTTTCATCCTGATGATGGATCATGGAGTGTGATCCGAAACTTTGATGCAAAAACCAAAAACAAAATCAAATCCAGAAGCACTATAACTAAAATATCATGGATTGTGGAAATCTAATGGCATTAATAACAATATTTTTTGTCCAGGGAAATAGTTTCTCACTACAATGCATTGCTGATTCAATCCACCCTTTGCATGGATAAGGATATATCCATTTGTTTCATTCTCAGATGGAACATCTGTCAAGTAAACAGTTCAAATGACAATGTAAATATTTCATACAACCAAATAATTAAAATGAACTGAAATAGACTCGTACACATGCAACCATAACACCAATATCATGAACTGAAAATATACTCACACCTTCACATCAGATTCAAAAGACAATAAATTTATCTATAAGACCAGGTTCTCTGGAGTGAAGAATGTAAGGATCATTTATCTATAAATTCATCGAGTGAAAAGAATAGTAGCTTATGTTTCTGGATTTGATTGTGTTTGTTAGTTTTTTGCATCAAAGTTTCGGATCACACTCCATGATCTTTCATGCTCTTTGTGCTCTCTGTCATCCTGATGATGGATCATAGAGTGTAATCTGAAACATTGATGCAAAAAACTCACAAACACAATCAAATCCAGAAATGAGATACTATTCTTCATGGATTGTGGAAATCTAATGACATTAAGCCTGAAAAGAGATAAACCAATATACCTTAATTTAACAAGAAGTAAGAATGGACTGGTTAAAAAAGAAATTAAAATTAGTACGAAAAAATCTAATTGTGGATTTTTGGGAAACAAATAGTGCAAAATGTAATAGGCCATGTAAGTAATAAACTGCCTCTAAATTTGCATTTCAGTTGTATTTATTTTAACTTCTACTTGGAAAGAACAGCTATAATAGTAAGGTATTTGTCATGTGATGAATAATTACAAGGTACCGTAAGAACCCAGATGCTAATGATATTTTTTAATGGATTCCTATACCTTGGATAAAGTTGAATAGTTAGAATTATATGTATTGACAGTTCTTAAAGCTCTAGTGGAATAGGACAGGGTAATCAATGCAATGGCATAAGATATTATAATAGAATGTGAAACATAACAAAAATCATTCTTTACTGAATAACTTCATACTAACAACCAATATAATGAAAAGAAATGTAAGAGTCTATGGTGGTAACTGTTGTGAGGTTTTCACACCATCACCCCAAAATATTTGGGGACCCGCAATTTTTTTGAGCAAGCCTTGACAATTTTTCCTAGATCCGAGGGTTTGGGTGCCTTAGCGAATTTTGGGTGATCTAGAGGTTTTGGAATGAGAATTTTACATCTTGGATGTTTTTAAAGTGCCTGGGGGGTATTGCTTGTTTTCACCTTGTGCGAAATGTTGATTTTCTTAAATAGTCGATTTTGTCTCCAAGCCAAATGAAATTCGATGAGAAAATTTTATTTTAATATCTAGTGGGATAAAATTGCAAATTTTGGACTTGATTAAATTTTGAAAATTGATGAAATTGAATAACTTGAGATTTTCAAAATTTAATTGTGAAATTGGATATTTTTGGGAAAATCTTGTAAATTGTTGGTGGAGAAAAGTGGAAATTAAATAAAAATTTGATATTAAATTGCCAAGTTTGAGTTTAATTGCCAAATAGAGATAATAAATTGCAAAATATAAAAAATTAATGGCCAAATGGAAATTAAATTGCTAAATGATTTTTTTTGGATTGCAAATAATAAAAAAAATTAAATTGCCAAGTGGGATTTTTGAAATTTTAAATTAGAAATGAATAAATGAAAATTTGAAATTGTTTGAATTGTGATTGGCTTGCAAATTTTAATTAATTTTGGTGAGGTTGTTGAGATTAAATGCATTTTAAAATCATATTTTTGGGCTGAGTGTTTGTAATTTAGAAATTTAATTTGGGCTCTTTTGTGTGTTAAATTCAATGTATTTTAAGGCCTAAGAGGTGTGAAATTCAAAGCAAGTTATTGGGTCCACAATGGGGAAGGTTTAAAGCTATATTAGAGGCCTAAATGACCTTTTTTCAAAATTTCAATTTTTGGGCCTTTGATAATTTCGGATTTAGCTAATTTAAATCCATAATTTTGCACAATTCAATGCAAGTGGCTTTCTTAATTTAAATCTGCCCTTTCCTTAAATTAATTTAATTTTTTGGGGCCATGGCTTGGTTAATTTCAATGTTTAGGGGCCCCATATGGATTATTTTTTTGAGTGGCTCAATTTCATTTTAAAAAGGAAAATTAACATGCTATTGCACAGATTTTTGTTTTTGCAATGGGCTGGCCCAATTTTAAATTAAAATTAAATACCCAAAGCCATGTGATTTAATGCATTTAATTTGGGTTATATGTTTGGCAATTTAATTGATTTTATTTTCCCTCCAATGCAGGTCAGCCCTATTTGAAGAGGCAAAAAAATAGTATAAAGGGAGGGCTTGTCTCCTCATTTTCTCATTCATTTCTTGCTTATCTCTTGGCAGCCAAGGAGGAGCTCTTGGAGCAGCAAAAGAGAAAAATTTTGCAAGGAGTGCATTTTTGGTGTTGTCTTCTTCTTTGGAGGAGAATTTGTTGGTGTAGAGGAGGATCGATTTAACTTAATTTATCTCTTTGATTGCTGTCTTTTCATTGGCGTTGATTGTTTGGGTGTCGGGGATAATTTTCATTTTGGGGGAGGAGGCTGACTCATTAAGCAGATTTCTCGATTGTATTGATTAGATTCTTTCCCAAAGGGAATTAATACCAAAATAGGAGACAAGGAAGATATGATGCCCAAAACCATCTTCTTCTCAAAATTGAAGCAAGTCCGAGACACTAACATCGGTACCATTGACATGATACAATTGAGAGATAGGTTGAGAGAGGCCAGTCCTCTATGGCAAAGAAGATTAGTTTAACTTATTCTCTTTAATTGTTATCTTGTCTTTGGTGTTGTTCGTTTGGGTGTTGGAGATAAGTTTCGTTGAGAGAGAGAGTTGGCTCTTTAAGCTGATTACTCAATCGTCATGATTGGATTTTTCCCCTCTTCTTACTTGCTATGAATCACTCCATAGTGGATGCTAGTACAAGAAAGAATCCAAAGGGACTAATACCAAAATAGTTGACGAGGAATTTATGATGCCCAAGACCACTTTCTTCTCGAGACTAAAGCGAGTCCGAGACACTAACATCCATACCATTGACATGAAGCAATTGAGGGATAGGTTGAAAGAGGCCAATCCTCTATGGTAGGAAGAATCAGTAAGGGTAGAATTGTATAAGGAGGAGTTCAGTATACCCCAACAGTGGACATGGTGCAGCTAGGCAGGGCTTGGCTTTTGGTGCAAGCTAGTTTGGTTACAATTGAGAGATAGGTTGAAGGAGACTATGAAGGCTATGAAGGTTAAAGAAGGAAAAAATAATGAAGGTGGAAAGCGAGAAGATACGTTGATGGGGTCAAGTTTAATTTCAAGGTGGTGGCCAAGAGCAAGGCTCTCAAATTGCAAGAAGGTTCACATCCAGGCAAGCCACTATGGCCAAAGCAGGATTACCCCAAGTGCATGGAGACCTTAATCTTTCAAGGTCAAGACATCAAGTACAAGCAAGTTCAAGTGGTGATGAAAAAGTTTCTAAGGACAAGCTCAAGCATCTAAGGCCTCACTTCATCTCAAGGACTAAATAAATTTATAAGATAAAGTTGATGAGGTGGCAATTTCATGTGCATGCAATCAAATCATGCCAAGTGTCCTATGTTCTCATTGGTTGACAAATTATTGTAATTTTCTCATTGGCCCACAAAGTTGGTGCCCTCATGTAATTGGTTGAAAGATGGTAACCCTAATTAGGGTTTGTAAGGTTTAATCTTGGCCCTTGATTTTGCCTCTTAATCTTGGCCACTTGTCGTAATTTTGAGCCTCTATATAAGGCCATTTGTTCTCATTTGTAAAGAGAGTTATGTTGAAGAATTGTTGCCAAAATACTATCAAAATTATTCTCTATTCATTGTTGTGACTTGCATGGTGGATATACATGATCATTTTGGTGTATTTGCATGGTTCTTCTTATCTCTCAAATTAAAATAGGATTTCATTTCATGTTGGTAGAATATATTTAAATGGTTAGTTGCAATGGTGATATTGGTGAATGTTTGATGAGGATCTATATACTAGGCCACTAGCATCCTAGCGGCTTGTTAGGAAGCCTTGTGTGGTAATCTAGTCCAACTGCTCCCAAGTTCTACTTGCATTTCATCTTTCCACTTGTACTTCAAGTTGGGTTGGAAGATAGGTGTTAGTGTGAAAATCCTAAGAGTATCCCTTAGAATCATTGCACCAATGGAGGTAGCGCCGCTGGCAAGCTTTCATTTGGTTTGATCCCCATCCATTTGCTAATTTCTTCATTCATAGGAGTAGTAGTAGAGCGGTAAGAAGTTAATGGTAGGAGTGGTTGAAAGTAGAAGTGAAAGTGAAAGAGCAAGTCAAGCAAGTAGAGTATCACCAAGTTTCTTTGAGTGAACAACGTAAGCCCGCCGAAGTGATTACCAGCAAATCACATTTTATAACTGAGTTAGTATCCATAGGTGTAAGGAACCTTGGAGTATCCTCATATACTTTTCAAGAGAGGGTTGAGTGTTTGGTACGCCGTATCAAGTTATTCAATTGCTATATGTTATGTAGTGGTACAAAACTCACATCAACAGTAACTCTATCCAAAACTAAACTACCAAATTTTGCATAAGTGATAGACCCTATAGCATACTCTTAAACCAATTTTCATCATTCAAAGATTTCTGCAAAACAAATTAAGCTATAACTACTAGATGGGGGTCAAAAGACTATTTCTTGGGGAATTGACGCATTTTTTCACATATTAGAAGACTTTTAAGAACATTGGACTTGTACTTATGCCGTTGTAATAAAGGTTTCAACTCCATACACAAAAAAATGTTTCAACTACATACAGGACAAAATGTCAAGTCACCTTTAAGGTTCCTTTCATGCCATTTAGCACATGGCTTCCATGAAGTGGTTGCAGAAAATGGATTCTCCCAAAGAGATGGTGATTCTTTGACCTAAAAATAATTCCAATTTCAACTCGAGAACACAGTAAAATATGATGCAAGTAGACCATATTGAATAAAAAAATGATGCCATTGCTCACTTGCCTGTTTACTAAAAGCCCTACACATTCTAGTCTTGCAGAAACTTAAGTCCCAAAATTGGCTCCCATTATAGCCTTTAATGTTAGCTTGTGGTGACTAATTAGGAAAGTACTGTACACTTTTCCTCCTGACCTCACCGGGGTTTGGGGCTGGGTCGGACCCCGAGCGGGGGTTTGGGGGCGGCAGCCCCCAAGAGCAGGGGTTCGGGGGTGCAGCCCCCGAGGAAATTTTTTTTTTGAGGCCAACTACTTTTTCGGTTATTTGGGCCGACTATTTATAACTCATTCTAACCCTAAAGCGGGAAAATATTGTATAATATGGCTTAGGGTTAGGGATTTTCATTATGTATGATTTTAGTACTTGCGGCAGAATTGGGCTGTAAGGGATTACGGATTGTAATCAGGTTGTAATCACTGGATAATAATAATATTGGACTCACTGTTGGTGGACGTAGCCCAGGGATTGGGTGAACCACGTTAAATCTGTGTGTCTTGTGTTCTATTCTGTGTGGTTTATTATTTTCTGATATTAGTTATATTTGCACATAATTGTTATTTCTGCCTTGTTAATCCTAACAAGTGGTATCAGAGCCAGGTTATTTCGTTCGTTTCTTTCATCTATTCTCTAAAGCAGGTCTCACGAGTTAGTGGGAGAGTCTCTCGGTTAAGTGGGAGAAATGGCAGACTAGGGTAGGCTGAAGGTTGATAAGTTTAATGGGCAGAACTTCCAGTTATGGAAGATGCAAATGGAGGATTATCTCTATCAGAAGGATCTATGGTGGCCATTAGAGGGAGTAGCCAAGAAAGAGAAATCAATGTCTCAGGAGGATTGGGATATTTTGGATAGGAAGGCACTGGGGAGTATTCGTCTATGCCTGGCACAATCGGTGGCATTCAATATTACTGAAGCAAAGACAGCTAAAGATCTGATGGAAACCCTAGCGAAGTTGTATGAAAAGCCTTCAGCTTCAAACAAGGTATTCCTTATGAAGCGTTTATTTAATATGAAAATGGTAGAAGGTGGATCAGTTACTGATCATTTGAATGAGTTTAATACAGTTATAAATCAATTAACCTCAGTTAAAATTACTTTTGATGAAGAGGTTAGGGCTCTCTTGATTTTGTGTTCTTTGCCAGAAAGCTGGAATGGCTTGGTAATGGCTGTTAGTAATTCTGTTTCTGGTTCTAATACCCTAAAGTATGATGATGTTATTGGTGTTATATTGAGTGAGGAAATTCATAGGAAAAGCTCAGGGGCATCCACATCGGGTAGTGTATTGAACATAAAAAGCAGAGGCAGAACAAGAGATAGAGGAAACAACTCTGGAAATCGTGGGAAATCAAGAGGAAAATCAAAGGGAAAGAGATCCGAATCTAAAGGGCCAAATGATTGCTGGTACTGTGGAAAACCAGGTCATAAGAAGAAAGATTGTTGGTCTCGGAAGAAAGATCAAGGAGACAAAAATGATGGAAACAAGGAGGCAAATGTGGTAAGTAACAAATCCGAGGAGGATGCTTTTCTCTTGTCCTTAGAAAGTATTGATGATTCATGGGTTTTAGATTCTGGGGCTTCATTTCATGCTACACCCCATAGAAGTTATTTTGTTGATTATGTCCAAGGGGATTTTGGGCTAGTTTATTTGGGAGATAATGAACCTTGTCAGATTGTTGGAAA
Organism: Chamaecyparis obtusa; assembly: GCA_027943335.1. Classification (NCBI taxonomy): domain Eukaryota; kingdom Viridiplantae; phylum Streptophyta; class Pinopsida; order Cupressales; family Cupressaceae; genus Chamaecyparis; species Chamaecyparis obtusa. Next base: position 1,231,964 of record BSBK01000508.1, on the reverse strand, counting down.
GGGAAAAATTAAGATTAAGTTGCAGAATGGGAATCATTGGCTACTACAAGAGGTAAGACATGTTCCAAGGCTGAGTAGGAATTTAATTTCAGCAGGGCAACTGGGTGATGAGGGTTGCACAGTTACTTTTAATGATAAAAATTGGAAGGTTTCAAAAGGTTCCTTAGTAGTAGCAAAAGGTGTGAAAGTAGGCACCTTATATCTTTGTACAGGTCATACTGTTCCTTCTACTTTAATTATTTCAGAAGATAATGAATGTTCAGGAACAGTGGCTGCAGTTGAGCAGGAAGAACATCAAACTGTTGCTGTAGATTCTGACACAGCACTGTGGCACAACAGACTCGGGCACATGAGTGAAAAAGGTATGAAATTACTTCATTCAAATAAAGTTTTACCTGGTCTGAAATGTGTCAATATGGATTTCTGTGAAAGTTGTGTTTATGGAAAACAAAAGAGAGTTAGTTTTGTGAAGAGTGGGAAAGAAAAGAAAAATGAGAGATTAGAGCTTGTGCATACAGATGTATGGGGACCAGCTCAGGTATCTTCCCTTGGTGGCTCTCTGTATTATGTTACATTTATAGATGATGCAACAAGAAAAGTATGGATTTATTTCTTTAGACAGAAATCTGATGTATTTCAAACTTTTAAGAAATGGAAATGCTTGGTTGAGAATGAGACTGGTAAAAAGTTAAAATGTCTCAGATCTGATAATGGTGGTGAGTATTGCAGCATAGAATTTGAAGAATATTGTTCCTCTAATGGTATTCATAGGCAAAAACCTATACCAAGGACTCCACAAGAAAATGGAGTGGCTAAATGCATGAACAAGATAATAATGGAGCGTGCAAGGAGTATGAGGTTGCATGCTAGGCTGCCCAAAAATATGTGGGCAGAGGTAGTGAACACTGCTGTTTATTTAATCAATAGAGGCCCCTCTACTCCTTTGGACTGTGGTATTCCAGAGGAAGCATGGAGTGGTAAGAAGGTGAGTTATTCTTTTCTCAAAACTTTTGGTTGTGAAGCTTTTGCACTTATAGATTCTGAAAATAGAACCAAGCTGGAAGCTAAGTCAAAGAAATGTGTATTTGTTGGGTATGGCATTGATGAATTTGGTTATAGGCTTTGGGATTTTGAAAATCATAAAATTGTAAGAAGCAGGGATGTCATATTCAATGAGAAAGTATTGTACAAAGATTTGTTGCTGCAGCATGAGAAGAAAGAAAATGACTATGTAGTACTGGATGATACTCCACAAGTTCATGTTCTAGTAGTTCCTTATGCTCCACAACAACAGCAACAACAAATACCACACACGCCAGTGAGTGTTAGACGGTCAACAAGGCTAAGTAGACCTCCAGAAATATTTTCTCCATCTTTGTATTCTATTCTGTTAACAGATGCTGGTGAACCTGAATGTTATAATGAAGCTATGCAGGTGGATACAAAGCTTCAGTGGGAGTCTGCAATGATAGATGAAATGGACTCTTTGCTGAAAAATCAGACATGGGATTTATGTAAGTTACCTGCAGGTAAAAGGGCTTTACAGAATAAATGGGTTTATAGGATCAAAGAAGAGGATAGAGGTACGAAAAGATTTAAAGCCAGATTAGTCGTAAAAGAATTTGCACAGAAACATGGTATTGATTTTGATGAGATATTTTCTCTAGTTGTTAAAATGACTTCTATTCGTACTGTTTTAAGTATTGTGGCTACTGAAAATTTGCATTTAGAGCAGCTTGATGTTAAAACAGCCTTTCTTCATGGTGATTTGGATGGAGAAATATATATGGTTCAACCACAAGGATTTGAGGTCAAGGGTAAGGAGAATTTGGTGTGCAGATTGCAGAAAAGTTTATATGGCTTGAAGCAAGCACCTCGGCAATGGTATATTAAATTTGACACTTTTATGAATGGGCATGGATATAGTCGGTGTCATTCTGACCATTGTGTTTATTTTAAGAGGTTGGATGATGACAGCTACATTATTTTATGTTTATATGTTGATGATATGCTTGTAGTTGGGTCTAACATGGATCACATTAAGGGGTTGAAACAATAGTTAGCAAAATCTTTCGCTATGAAGGATTTGGGGGCAGCAAAACAAATCCTTGGTATGAAAATTTGTAGAGATAGGAAAAATAGGAAATTGTCTCTATCTCAGGCTGATTATATTGAGAAGGTGTTGCAACGTTTCTCTATGGAAAATGCCAAAGCTGTCAGCACACCTTTGCCTGGTCATTTGAAATTGACTAAGGATATGTGTCCCAAGACACCAGAAGAAGAGACTAAAATGTCTCAGGTACCTTATGCTTCAGCTGTAGGGAGCTTAATGTATACTATGGTATGTACTAGGCCAGATATTGCACACGCAGTGGGAGTCGTTAGCCGTTATATGAGTAACCCTGGTATTGAGCATTGGAATGCAGTCAAATGGATTCTCAAATATTTGAGAGGCACATCCAGTAAGTGTTTACACTTTGGGGGTTCTACTACTACTGTACAAGGCTATGTTGACTCAGATTTGGCAGGAGATATAGATAGTAGGCGGAGTACTAGAGGTTATATATTTACTGTTGGTGGGACAGCAGTGAGTTGGATTTCTCGACTACAAAAGGTGGTTGCTTTATCCACTACAGAGGCAGAGTATGTTGCTACTACAGAGGCAGCCAAGGAGATGATATGGCTTCAATTCTTCATGGAAGAATTGGGACATCCACAAAAGGATAATTTTCTACATACAGATAGCCAAAGTGCCATTCATCTTGCAAAGAATTCTGCTTTGCACTCAAAGACAAAACACATACAGTTGCGGTACCATTTCATTCGATCAGTTTTGGATGATGGACAGTTAAGGCTGGAAAAGATTCATACTGATGATAATCCAGTAGATATGTTTACAAAGGTAGTAACAAGGGAGAAGTTGAACTCATGTTCAGCTTTAGTTGGTCTTCTAGACTGAACAAAATAAAGGAACAACTGAGTCCAAGGTGGTTCAATCCAGTGGGAGCCTCATGTGGGTAGCGGTATTGCTACAGGATCAGTCTCCAAGTGGGAGGTTTTTTAGTATAGTGTGGATACTGATCAGTCACCAAGTGGGAAATTGTTAGCTTGTGGTGACTAATCAGGAAAGTACTGTACACTTTTCCTCCCGACCTCGTCGGGGTTCGGGGCCGGGCCGGGCCCCGAGTGGGGGTTTGGGGGCGGCAGCCCCCAAGAGCAGGGGTTCGGGGGCGCAGCCCCCGAGAAAATTTTTTTTTTGAGGCCGACTACTTTTTCGGTTATTTGGGCTGACTACTTATAACTCATTCTAACCCTAAAGTGGGAAAATATTGTATAATATGGCTTAGGGTTAGGGATTTTCATTATGTATGATTTTAGTACTTGCGGTAGAATTGGGCTGTAAGGGATTACAGATTGTAATCAGGTTGTAATCATTGGATAATAATAATATTGGACTCATTGTTGGTGGACGTAGCCCAGGGATTGGGTGAACCACGTTAAATCTGTGTGTCTTGTGTTTTATTCTGTGTGGTTTATTATTTTCTGATATTAGTTATATTTGCACATAATTGTTATTTCTGCCTTGTTAATCCTAACATTTAATACTTCAAATATGGCTCCTGAACTTACATGAGGACAACGTAGAAAAATCCCATCCTTACTACAAAGATATGGAGAATTTTGCACATATTACAAATTAACAAACCATTAAATGTGACTCCTTTTGCTCACAAATTTCCATAGGCAAACATACAAATCTACTGCAATGAATATAAAACCCCCCATCTAATCTGCTTGTATAGTATGCAGTCTATGCAGTTAAAATTCAAAATCCTATCAGATAATCCCACAAATATATATTACTTTTGCAAAGATTGAAAATGAAGAAAGGAAACATGATGAAGTGTTACAACCAAATTTGCTTGGTGATGAAGTCTTACAACTGAATTGTATGACGTGTAGAAATTGAAATGTTGATGATTAAATATAGCCATGCATAATGTAATAGTCTATCTTTACTTTAGTTACCATTGGAAAAGAATGGATATATTATTCTATTTCTTAAGAATTGAAATACATTAGATATTGAGTGAAACATTCTTGCTTTTAGAGATAATATGTACACATTAAATGCACAAAAAACATTGTATCTTGGTGATAACAATTGATTCTAAGAATAAAAAGGGGGTTAGGGAAAACCTCATAAAAATAGGAAGATCATATACTTACATAAATTGTCCCATGTACTTGTATGATGCAAGTCCAAGATTCAGAGAGTGGCTTACATAAATGTATTATTTTCTTGTGGTGCTGGAGCCTCACATTGCAAGTATTATTTTTTCATTTTTGGTTATATTTTGTGTTGCAGTACATTCATGCACATGGTTTATGATTGTTTGTGAATAGGTAATGTTTTTTATTGTTTCCATAGCCTAACATCTTACAGAGATCAGGATTCCTCCAAATTCATTGTGCACCTTAGGCGAATTGACTTTTAAGGGATTGATATGTCAATGTGTGGAATGTCTTATCTGAAAAAGGTTAACAATTTGGTTCTATTGCCAAGATCCTTGATGTCATTACATATAATACTTCGGTATGTTACCAAAGTATACCCTAGCAAAAGTTCACTGAGTATATGCCAACAAAGATGGACACTGCAACATGCCTAGGTATGCTTAAGGAAAATAGTGATCTCTATCATGATTATTGAGTCATCAGTGTGCAACGGGACACAAAAGAGAACAACATAGTGCTGATTATCAGTTTTGCAAATCCTAGTGACAATAATGAAATAATCATGCATATGGAGTCAAGACTGTCAGAATTAGAATACAATAAGCAGTGAACAATTCTTTTCAAAAGATTAAGAAAAACAAGCAGGGTATGAGATTTAAGCTTGATTGTCAAACGAGGAACATAGAAAATGATGGCATCATGCATACAAATGATAAAGCAATGTAAGAGTGACCAATAAGGCCTAGTACATCATATTACAATGTATCAATCAGTATAATGGTATGCAGAAAATTCATTACTGAGAAAGATTGACAAATTGTTCATGTGTTATAATATAATGCTTTAAAGATTAGTGGTCACATATTCATATGAAGTGGCAGGACAACAAGTATAATAAGAAAAGTAGTCATAAATTAATCATGGATGAGTTTTGGATAATAAGGCTACAAGTATTTATGTCTACAGAGCAAGAAGAGGTCACTGTAAAAAATTTACAAATGAATGTATTATGGTCCTGTTGCAGTGCAAATAGATCAGCGATGACATCCATCAATGTAATGGCAACAAGTATGTATAAGATAACATAATGCTTTTGAATTAAAATCATGAAGATGATAGTACATTCATGGTAGATTATCAGTGCAGAAGGTTCAGGCAGTTTTGAAATTGATACAAATCAGATTAGTATATTTCAAAGAAGTAGTGGCTTTCAGGCTAGGGATGTGGAATAAGAAGAATTTGGTGATTGAAGAATGAGTTGGGGCTGTAAAATGAACTTTTACCTAAAGCCCTGGATATGAAGTAATAAAATCCTTACGTTAGCTCCAAGCTATGTCACAATGAAGTTTTTTGGTTTCAATATATGGAAAGAAAAACTAGGAGCAGTTAAAAAGTCACAATTTTAAATGTAATGCTAATAAAGATATTCATAAACTTTCTGGTATATTCAGAATTTTGAGAAAGCAACACACTATTAAATGATGGATGGAAAAAGATGAGTATGGTTTCAATTTATTCAAACCTACGTAGACACCATAAGCATTTCATTTCAAAAGAGAATAATGATATGTTCAACTATTTTGCAATGATATCGACCTCTACATAAATTATAAAATTCATTCAAATGTAACCCTAAAAATTATGAAGAAGATCGATTGTAGAATTTATTCAAATGCAACCCTACATAATATGAATAGCATGAATTGAAGTAACTGAACAAGTAGACAATAAAATTACCACTCGAGGTGTAGGAGACAAATATTTACATCCGGAAGTGATGGGAGAACTACAGTCGAGGCTAATACATCTTTGGTAAATTGTGAGAAGCAAGTAGCAATATATCTACTATATATAGAAACCAATTTTATGTCTTTGGCATCCTATGGGTATCATGTAATAATAAGTCTACTCTATATAGACAATGATTTTACTTGAGGTGCTAGTTAATACAGTTTTTGAGTTCTACCATGTCCACATGCATAATCAGTTAGATTGGGGCACTGCCATATGAATTACCCTTGAGGAAATATTTTACCATACACCAGTGCTATCAAATGACGATTTGATCACATATGTGTAGATTTGATTTGATTATGAAACATTTATATCCATTTTCATTCAATTTATTTGATTACTATATTATTTTTCTTTGCATAATTAAAACAATAAATGTACATTTAATAATATATAAAATAGCTAAGTTGTTTCTTACTCTCCTACATTTTAGAAATAAGTTTCTAGGCTTTTGATATTGGCAGATTTCTAGGTTTCTATTAGTGGCAGGTTCATGTTAATGAAGGTTGCCTCAAAGAACCTTCTAACACACATAGCAATCTCAACTGAGCTAGAGTTCCTTGACTGCCATACTTTATCAGTCCACCACTCCAGATACTTTGGAGACGGCCATGCACCAATGAATGTCCACCTAGAGCTAGTTCAAAGAGGTATATAAGCAGATTGACAAGTGGTTCAAGGGAATTTCTATCGTAGGGACCTCCTACCATTTCTGAATAATTTGGAGGTCTGCTCCTTTTCAAGTTCTTTGGAGGCTTCAACCTCTGAAACAACTTGATTCAGGAGAGACAATCTGGTTTCATCTTGAATGCAATGGAATCTCAATACATCCCTGAGGTATGAAGGGCTATGAGAATGTCAACACAGGAAGGAGGAAGCAGCCAGAGGAAGCTAGGGGTTTTCTTTTATCGCTTCACACACCATTTGACATAGGCCAATCATGCTCTCTAAGAGTTATTCGAAGCTTTCAAATGCTATTTCCAAGAGATTCTAGAAGTTTCTTTGGTTTTTGTTTGCGCTAACTACCAATACTACATCATTTTCTTAAGAAGTTTGCCCCAAGCTTATTGACCTAGCTGTTCCAAATCTTGCTTCTGGTGCCAAGGTTTTTGAGTACCCATTTCTTTGTTTGGTGCAAGATAGCTAATTTACCTTGTAATTTTAAATTTACCAGCGTGACACCATTTCCTTAAGCCAAGCCAGAAAACAAAATATGTGCCCTGACCACAGACTTTCCTGTTTCCAACTTTTGTGACCTGCTTGTCCCAGGTATTGTCTATGTAGCCATCAGATTTCATTCCCAAAATTTCTGAGTACATGATTTCCTTTTTTGGTTCAACATAACCTAAAGACTTTCAAATATGAACAATCACTAATTTATTCAAGTGCAACACAGGTTCATTTTGTATGATTGGAATGTTGTATTATTTCTTGAGCTGAGAAATCGAAGTGTTCTAGAATGAATTATCTCTTATAGTTCCCTATATTTAACGTTGTCATGGGGAATGTTTTTATTGTGTTGTGTTTATATGGATTTATCTTTTTAAAGCATTTTTTGGGCTACTACATGATAAAGCATATAGTTACAATTTTGTACTCAAACACCCATTTGACTCCATATGTAGCCTTTTTTAATCATTTTTCTATTACGTTGGAGGCTTCTTGTTACTTCTAACCTTTGGCCGTTCTTTTTTTTAACTACTAGGATTTCCTATGGCACCAAGGAGATATTTCTGGAAGGTTAGAAATACATTTCAAAGTTTCTGAAACAAATACACGTTCCAAGAACCTTTGGAATTTCCTAGAGAATGGTCAGAAACTCTTCGAAATGTTTTATGTAAGTTTGTAATGCTTCTGTCAGTTAATTTTTCCAGTGTTTGTTCCCCATGTTTCCAACTCCACATCTAGGATTTTCTTATATCAGTTTCTATCCTTGCAGTTTCACGAAGTCTATTGAAAAATTTCTTCTACTTTTTGATCCTACTGTTCCTCTATTCCTTCTATTGATACTCATGTTGCCAAGGCTCAGAAGTGATTTTTTATTTGTTTAGTTTAGGAAATTTCCAATTTTACACATAGGGGAAATCATACAAGTCTTTCTATTAGTGGCAGGTTTCTTAGTTTCCTTTCTCATCTCGCTTGTTCTGATATTGTTGCTTAATTCTTGGTGCAACATAGGGAATTTGCATCTTTCCACAGACATTGAATTATTTAGGCCGTTTAATATTGCTATTAGACTATTAGTGGTACCCTTATCAGTTTCCCTTCTCATCTTACTTCATTTGATTTAGGATCAGTCTGCATGGGAAAGATGTTCGAGAATTCCAAAGCTTGTCTGTTGGTTTTAGGAGGTCATTATCTTAATTTTGTTCCGAATATCCTTTCTGAGCCTTTGGATTTAGTGTACTACATGTCCAATGTATTTTGACAATATTGAATGTTAGACACATGTTCTGTTGGATCTTCAAAATTATGTATCTAGGTAACATGTGGGTTCCCTAAATGTTGCATTGTGTACTGGACTAGATTTTTGGTATGAGACAAGAACTGAACTAGTGACCTCGTAGATGGATGTGAAGTAGACTTAAGTACCAAATTTTGTGTTGAAATATAAATAGTGTTCTCATGGGTGGCTAAGGCTCTATTTCTGCATAATTAGTTTAATGCATGTGTATACAAATTTCCATCTGTATTAGAAACAAATGGGCCCTCCAATATGTTATATGCCTAGCCCATATTCATGCTATTATTTTCATAATGTTATTGGATTATGAACTGACTAACATGGATCATGTATAATATTTGGTACACTGTAGCATCAGATGCAAAGGGTTACTCTAGTATTATTAAAGTTGAGGTTATATTAGAGTTTTATCATCATTTATTTTTTGTTTTTAATTGAACAAAGCATAATAAACATCTATCTAGTGAAGAAGAACAGCATATACACTAGGCAAGAGTCTGAACCTAGTGTATACTACAAGATACATCAGCTAAACATGAATTACATTTTGAACTTGAAGAGTTTGTGGAGCTGTCTAAAACATTGGACTTTTTTAGCACGCATTTGAACAAACTGATATTTAATCTCTTCCCAAAGCTTGTTGTAGGTGGTCTTCTTTTTTAGCTGAGAACACAAAGAAACAAATTGTAACATAACGTCACAGTAAAGCTGTAGCATATCTACTTCCCGACAAGTAATATGATGAGAAATAAAAACTGAACATCTAATTTTTGAAATAAGTAATAAGATTGTTTGTCTTATTGAATCAGCAACAACATTTTTGTTGAACCCCAAACCCTAAACAACTTCTTTCCATACTAACACATGGTCATTTGTTAGTTATCTTATGACCTGATGTTGAATATTGAGAGGGTGCCACTTTTAAGTGGCATTGTAATATGAACTGTTCTTTTCTGCCGTATTGCTGCCATTTAGTGCAGTGTAAACCCAATTTATTTTTTCCCACTTGCTACTGTTACCTCTACATGCAAAGGTTTAAGAAAATTGCTACAATAGTAACAGAGTTTGCTACTGGTAATGCATCTTATTTCATGCATGATTAAGACATTAGGGTTCTTTGTACTACCAAGACAAATTTACTACATTTGGGGATGTAGTTTACGGTTTTCATTTTTCTCTCTGATTCATGCTTTATGGTGGCATTGTTATGTCAATCTTCTATCTTGAATTTGCAAGAACAGAAAAGAGACCAATGCTCCCAATATGCTTTGTCAATTGGCAAGGATGAACAAAAATGATATTAAGGTTCAGGTCGAAGATGGTCACATTATCCATATTAATGGAGAAAAGATGAAAGAGGAAGATAAACTAGAGGGCATTTGGCACTACATGGAACAAGGTAAAGGAAGTTTAGCTTGCTTGACAATGTGAAGATGGATCATATAAAGGCCTAAGTTGAAAATGGACTTTTGACTGTCATTGTTCCAAAGGACTCAAACCCTAAATCTAGATTGTGAAATATCACCATTTCTAGCAAGCTGTAATAGCAGAGACAAATTATCTTTCTGTGTACAATCTTTTATCATTCTCTAAGCTCTGCTTATCAATGATAAATAATCTAGCTACACAAAAATAATAATTTCTTTCTTGTCTAAAATTTGTTGTGTCAAATAAGGAACTTCTTAGCTGTTTGGTATTTGGGTGTGAACTAAACAAGAGGAGAAGAATTCTGAAAGCTGTTTCCTCTAGTGATTATCGTATAAGCTTGCTACAGATTTCAATTATGAGTTAAATCTTAAAGACTATTCTTTACAGTTCAGATTATCTAATTATGGTCAGTTTAAGAATATGTTTATAAATGTCTTACAACTTAAGCCTGTATTGTGATGCTTATTTTTACTAGAACATTCAAACCGCAACTCCCAATTTCCCAGGTTTCCTAGTGGCAAAGCTTTTGGAGTGTGACAGAAAGGAACTCCTAGTGGTTATAACTTATTACATTATTTCGTTCGCCCTAAAACTGCAAAGACTATTTGCAACATGAATGTGTGCCTGGTTTTGCTTCACTAGAAACTTAAAAATGACAAATCTAAATGAATAGATCACAGGATATGCACACTCTTTAACTCTGTGTAAACTATTCTCACTGTAGAACACACACATTTCTCTGTTTCTACTACATTTACAACACAAATGAAGACATACTGAAAGGGACTTATATATCCATTACCATGGATGAACTCTACAGGGTGGTATAGATTCAATTCAATCATGTTGGAATGCATCTATCCTGTTCTGTGGTGCATCCAGGATGCTGAATAGATAATTCCAAAACTACCAGTGTAAATGCTAAATGTAGATATTGTGCTAAATATGACTAATCTAATAGGAAACATAACAGAGAACTGTGATTTAACCTGCATCAACCCATGTCTTTTGCAAGCTTTATACACAAATTGAAGCCTCAAGATTTTCCATAATCACCAAGCCAGATTGGCTAATAGGACGAGGAGATAGATCATTGTAACAAGTGATTATCAATTTAGGACATGCGGCTAGCATCTCATTGATCACTCTGATAATTCATTTAACTTAAGAATTTGATCCAAACCAATATCTACCTCTTACCTAAACCGTATGGAGTAGGATTTACAGTACAAGTCAAGCTTCAACACGTGTAACCATAATTACCAGTCCAGAATGACCGAGTAGGACAACTGGGCATTACATTAGAACAAAAGGGCATGTTACAAATGGGAGTTCCTTGATTAGCAGAGAGTGAATGAGGGAGGAAATAGATTGAAACATCAAAACTACAAATTATCAATTTAGGGCAAGTGGGTAGCATCTCATTGATCACGCAGATCATTCATTTAACTTAAGAATTTAGATCGAAACCAATATCCATCTCTTACCTGAGCCATATGGAGCAGGATTTACAGTACAAGCTCAAACTTCACCACATGTAAAAGTCCATAATTACTAGTCCATAATGGCTGAGTAGGGCAACAGGGCATGAAATTGGAACATATGGGTATGTAATTAAGACAAATGGGTGTGGCTTTGATTCGCAAAGGGTAAACGGGGGATGAATAGATTGAAACAACACTAACATGACTACAAATTAACTTCTCTTAATCTCACAGTATGGTCTAGTGACCACAATCATGGGTACAGTTTCAATAACTAGAGAAAATGAGTTATCCCATTGGATCGAATGTGTATCTCACTGGAACAAAAAGGCATCTAATAAGGATGAACGGGGTTCTCCTATTGACAAAAAATAAACAAGGCACAAATAAAGAACAACAAATAGATTTACTTGCCTTGACTCTAGTGTCTGAAGTAGCCTTGTCAGAGACAAAAGAAGTGTTGTATTCTGTTGGGCATTCGAGACCTAGTTTTCTTCTTGCAAGGGGAGTGCCTGTGGCTCTTGGAGGAAGAGGAGGCCTGGGAGGCCTAGATCTGGAGGCCATTTTGGCAGGGGAAGGGGATCCTCCCTCAACATTAGGCTTGACATTATCATCCTCTGGGGGCACATTCTCACTGCCATACTTGGGCTTTCTATGTGCCAAAATGGCGTTGGTCTTCTTTAGGCAAGAGAGTCTCTCTGAAAATGGCTCCCTCTCCATTGGTGAAGTGGGTAATCCCCTGAGGGGCCTCGATCGATGGAACAAGACATTTCTTCATTCCAGATGAAGATGCTTCTTCTCAGCGCAGTCTTTTCAACAGCATTGGCTCAAGAAAGGTGAGGGACATAATGAGATTTGAGAACAGTACCTGGTCGTAGCTCGTGCGGGAAATGAAATAATAAAATGAAGTGAGCCCTTTTTTTTAACTTTATGTTATGCCCGTGTTGGTCTCAATTTTGACTAACACCGTGTTGGTCTCAATTTTGACCAACATCGTGTTGGTCAAAATTGAGATCAACATGAGCATGTGTTTTAAAAAAAATAAAATTTTTTTTTTTTTAATGCGACCAACTAAAAAATTTTATTTGATGGTTGAAATTTAAGGTCAAAATTTAAGGTAAAATGTACTAGTGATGGTGTATATTAGTGAATATTTTTCCAAGTTTGTAGCAAATATCCATGTAGATCGTATTTGGGATCCCAACTCTATTAACAAATTTGAAGGGGAGTACTTGATAGGGAAAAGTAGATTGAGGAAAGTGAGAGGTAACTATACGATGTTACTGTAGTTTATTAATTCTTATAGATCTTTAATATAAGTTGTTTCTAAGTGGTCTATTTGTTTTCTTTACAGTTTGTTGTGAGTGGGATGCACTACATTTGTATATTGTAAACAATCTTGATTGTATGATGGTATGGATTCAATAATCTCAATAAAATGGTCACTCATTAACATGGGATGGTATTGCATCATTGGTTAAAGGTCATTGTAATGAAGATTTCAATGTTATGCCAATGGTACTTGATCTAGCATATGGTTTAAGAGATAGAAAGGTACGTATAAGTTTACTAACCATGACCCATAAGTTTGATATCAACTCATGGATTGATGCAAATAATCTTGACATGTTTTAATAATTGTAGATCAAACACCACAAAGCTATGTACTAACATGGCTGTAAATTTTGCATAAAAAAGTTAGACGACACGAAGAAAACTTGCGATTTTGAGATAAGTGCAGTCTTTGAAGTCACTAATATTTCATCTAGAAATGACATACATCCTCAACATTCTAAAAATTGATACTATGCATTTTGGATGATATACTTGAGTGCAACTTTAATTCATTCAAATTAGTTCTATTTGTCGTCAAATGGTACAGGCTACAGCTGAATCAAAATGATCCTGATAGGACTATTATTGAACATGATAGTGGATTTACAATGATTAATACAAGGTCATTTGAGCTAGTTGGAGATGAGCCCTATGTTCTTCCAAGCCAATGCGAGCAAGTGTTTTACTTTTCTATTTCACATAAACCGAGTTGGTCATTTGTTGTTAGACATGATCCAAGAGGAAGACCGATACAGTATAATGCCATGGAAGAAGAAGATACTGAAGAATCAGAAGATGAAGTAAATGATGATCACGGATGACTATTACACAATGAAGAAGAAGAAAATGATGATGATTTTGGTGATACTGGCGATATTGATGGTGATGATGGTGACGATCATGATCATGGTGATGAAGATGGTGTTGATCAAGGCGATGATGGTCATGATGATGATAGTCATGATGATGGTGATGATGATGATGATGATGATGATGGTGGTGGTGGTGGTGGTGATGATGATGATGATGATAATGATGATGATAGTATTCATGATGATGATGATAGTCATGATGATGACATGGATGAGGAGGATGATCAATAACATGATCAATGAAATGTATGTCAAGGTATGATCAATGTCATGTATGAGGTATTGATTTATTCATAGAAATTTAAATTAAGTTATTATGTGTTGAACTCTGTATTAATGGAGTATATTTTGTCTTCTATGTAATTTGTAGCTTACATATCATGTAATTTTTGGCTAACTTAAGATAAATGATTTACATATGTAGAAAATTTAACGCCTTTGACATGGATCTACAGGTATAATTTATTATTTGGTTTCCTTCTCTTTAGTTAACAAAATATATAGATCCTACTATGTCTCTCATTTTATGGATTGCAGGTATCACCAAATAGTTATTTGTCTGATATGTCTTCCTCAAGTGAGGAAAATGCGAGAATAGAAGACAAAAGTGAGACATCTAGTAGGTCTAAAATAGGGAGATCAACTAGAGGTCAAAAGATTAGAAGAAAATTTGATAGACAAATGTAGTTTTTCCTTGCTGAGGGGGGGTCATGTTCTTATGATAATGGGACCAAAGGCAACATGAAGGTTCCCTTAAGGTACACATATCTTCAGAAAGAATGGGTACCCAAGGAACTACCTCTAGTTAATACTGATTTTTATGTTAACAAAAGGATATATCGCATAGCTTCATCTTCATTACATGGTTTGGGCTTATTTTTTATGGATGGCATAAAGGTCAGTGATAACCAAGTTGTTGAATTGATGGAGTATGTAGGACCTTGTTACAATTACAAGAATTGGATGTGGATTGTGCAATATAAAAAAGTATGTGTAGGTATGCATTGTCAGCAAATTATATACAATGCAAAGAAAATGATCAACTAAAAGAATCGCTATGTATATTGATGGAAGGCCAAAAGCAATAGGGAATATTGTAGGTTTTATAAATAGTTCTCGACCCATGTCAACTAATAAGTGGCCGAATTGTATAATCGAGGCACGTGAGGGAAATTGTGTATTTGTATCTGCGATAAAATCAATAAGTGCAGGGGAAGAGCTTCTAATAGATTACAATTTGAATCATGTAGATACAAAAAAATTCCCTATCATGGGACTGGTAAGTATAACATTTAATCCAATTGCATCCAATTAATATTGACTCCAATCGCTTTTGATTGCTAAGAATTACTAATCTTTATCAGAGGGTGACATGGATATTCCACCTCAAGATACAGGCAGGGATGTTCCTCACAATACACATTCTTCATCAAAGGTAAACCTTAATTAGTGTAATTCTACAAATTATATAGAAACAAATGTCATATTATTATGTTCTTTTCTTTATGGCTTTGGAGTTATTTTGATATAATTTTACTGATATTGATGTCACAACTTGATACTTATTGATAGAGAAAAGCAAAAGAGACAACAGATCTATTATGATCTGAAGTTGAGGCGGCATTTATAGATGACATAGAATCTAACTCTAACCATGTATTCATGGCTACTCAAATAAAAACTAAATATGGTAAAGCAATTCTTAACCTTATAATGGAAGCAATCAAAATTGAGGAGTCAAAGGAACTCCAAGAAGAATTGACACGTAGAGTCAATTCTATTAATGTAAGCAGTAATTAATCTTAAGAAATAATTAAAGTTCAATAGATGTTTATATTTTATACTATCTTATGGATCGTGATCTAAAATATGACATGTTCTTCTTATACGATTTTTTTACATGTGTGAAACATCGTTAATATGGTGAGGGTTGTAGCACCACACAACCTTCATGTAAATAATCCTTAAACCTTTAACCATTGATTTAACCTTTGTATGCATTATTGACTCAACTTATGTTTGGGATGCTTATAGTACCCCATTTAATCTTTATCCATTGCAAATGTCTTTGCTAAAAATGTATTCTTCAACTCATGATGAAGTGAAGATGCCTCCTTCGATTAACATTATGCATTTAACGGCTGCATTGTCTGTAACAAGGTGCTTGAAGACATCTTCCTCTGTACCATCTACAACTGGTAAAACCTTATTTTTCTATATTTTGTTATGTGCTAATCAGGCATTCATTATTTTTCTTGTGTGAATTTTATACACTGTATGGACCTATTTTGTGCACTAATAGATACACCTACACCTAGTACAAGAATAGATCAGACCCGTACTAGTGAAGATCAACCATTTCCTAGATCAACCCATTTTACTAGTATTGGTTCATTTGTGGGGACATTTTTGTTGAACAAGAACAATATGGTTCCGTTAAAAGTACCAAAGCTTCTAGGTGCTTTAAAATTATTATTATTTACAGTGTAATTGTAGTTTACTTATACATAACTCATTTTGGACTGATAATCCCATGATATTTTTGTAGGAAATGATGTTTTTTATGATCATCTTTTTGAAATGGCATTGAAGCTATTTGGGCCCACCATACGTATAAGGTATGTAGCTTCATAATATTGGTACAATATTTTTCTTATCTTCCATTTATTGTACTATATTAAAGTTATGATATCTAACAATTTTTTTTTCAAAAAAAGGTGGAATGAACAGGATGCTAACTTAAAAAATCAGCTCATTAAATCTTTAGAGGACCTATTTGGAAATAAAACTTTTGACAGAGTCATGATTCTTCAAAGAGCATCCAAACATATAAAGACTATGAGGGACCAATATAGAAGGGCTCTAAAGGATAACCCAAAGTACAAGCGTCCTCCTATGATTCTACCGATGGAGTGGAATGAAATAATGTAAGGTGCAAAAGAGAAAAGGCTAAAGGGTAGTGGAATTCAACCAAAAGACAAAAAAAGAAGGTATGTCATGATAGTATTAAGTAGAATGTAATCATGCACTAATTAGTGATCTTTGTAAATATATAATCTAATATGTTTCAAACTTTTCATAGACTGTAAGACACATCAAAAGCCACACAAGCGAGATTAACAAAGGTTGGCCAACACAAACTTGGCTTTGGTGGCTATATGAAACTTCACTCTTGACTTGTAAGTAGCAGCATTGGAATTTCATATCAAATTTTTATATATAAGGTTGCAAAATTTTTTGTTTAATCAAATCATACATGTAGAAGTGACAATATTAAACAAAAAATACAAGGCACAAAATTCAATGTAGAGCCCACGGAAGAAGACAAGAGAATAGCCTTGAAGGAAGACTATGAAGTCATGGTTGCATGCCTATGCCAAGAATCTGAAAGCCACAATGAAGAATCTACTGCTCCAGATGAGACATGGGTAAATTGGTCAAATGAAAAGTGAATCAAATTGAATAGTTAATTTCGAGCATAAATTGACTATTTCATGATAACAATGTGCATGACATTTCACTACAGCCTTCAAATCCTATCATAGAACTTGGGCATGAAGAAGGCCATGATGTGCATCACAGTGTTGGAGGTATTAATTTACTATTGGAAATAAATTATGTAATTATTAATAGAATTTAACATCTGTAATTGCAATTGGCCATGTAACCTTTTTTTGAATATTTTAGAGCATGTTGAGCATGTTGAGGTGGCGGAAGATCAAAATGTTATTGTATATGATGATGTGGCATTGTCAGGTAAAGAAAAATGCATGTTATGTTCTACTGGTTAATGAAATACATGTAACGCAAAAAAAAGTATGTGAATTTAACCCATTTACTTGTTATTACAGTAGACCCCCCTTTAGTGCAGCAGTGTTGTCCTGCTCGAGACATAAGGAAGCATCATAATTTGAGATTACAACCACAAGATGAGTAAGATAATATTGATGCTCCTGTCAGCCTTTACCTAAATAAGAAATCTAAGAAAAACCCAAAAAAGAAATGATTTCTTAAAAATGCTCTTTGATAAAACTTGTTTGATTAACTTTGTTGGATAATGAAAGAATGTTGTTTTAAGTAATTATCTATGAATTTTGTCTATTAATATTGAATTATATGTCATGTTAATGAATATTGTTGTGTTAATGAATTCTTGATTAGTGTTGTGTATTAATGAATGTTATGTGATTGTATTGATTGAATGTTATGGTTCATAAATGGATGAATGAAGTGTGTAATTAGATATTAATGGGGAATTTAGATTGATGTTAGGGGTAGGGGGGGTGAGGCAAGATGACTTTCCACCTTCACATGGTTGGCCTTGTTAAGTAGAGAATATTAAAGTATTCTCAAAAAAAAGTGAAGCTCAAACTAACATACCTTCATTATTTAATCAATTTCATTTGTTCTAGGTCTTTGATCATAAGTGCATTTTGAATGTGTCAACCTCTCTTGGCCTAATGTGGATTATTTCATTGGTTTGTTTTTTTGAGTAGGTGAAGTGTTAAATCAGTTCCTATTTGTGTTAAATCAGTCATTGTTTCTTTAGTAAATCTATTTGTGTCCATTGAATGTTTACACACCATAAAATTACCAACTTGGCAAAAATTACCGACTTGGAAAACATCTGGAAAAACTTGACAACTTAAAAACAACTTCAATTGAAAAATTAACATAAAGTTTATGCAAAATATAGTTACAAAATGTATCAAATGAGTTTGGTGGGGGTCTATGGGAAACACTTCCAACCCCTCATAAGAACCTAGTGCCATTTCCTATTATTTCTTATTGGCTTTGTGGACTCTTTTTTTTTTAACTTCTAACTTTCGTTCATTTGTCAAAGGTAAGTAGACTCTTTGCTGCAAATTACGAGAGAGAGAGAGAGTGTGTATATTCTACATCTACATCTACATCTATATCTATATATATATATATGTGTGTGTGTGTGTGTGTATTTATATATGTCTATATATCAATATACATATATACACACACACCCATCAATATATATATATATATATATATATATATATATATATATATATATATATATATATATATATATATATATATATATATGCATGTATAATAGTGAGGAAAAATAAGTTTCAATATGGCGAACCCAAACCCCAGTCCTATAATTTAACTTGAATCTACACTGGCAACTTAGAGGTACAATCTTAATATATAGAAAAGAGAATTGTCTATTGTAATATAATATTCAGTCTTTCAAACAACTCTTTCAGTCATTGCATTCAAACCTTTCTTTTAAGTCTTGGTCTTTTCCATCTATGGCATGTCTTGTCCCTCCAATGGATATCTTATTGCTTTGCCCACTGATAATGTAAATTTTAACTTACTGTTATCATTGAAAGGAGTGTTTGAGAATGAACCATTAATGGTGTTTTTGAGGCCAAGATATCAGCTTTGACATGAGTACCATGCTCTTATCTGGATAGAGGATGATAAAAATAACTAAACCAACTATAAGTGCTACTAATTGGAATTTGTAACTATGTAAGAAACTTATTTTTCAGTTAAACTATTTGGTTATTATAGCCTTCACAATTTTTTCACTAAATAGGTATTTTCAAGCACAAATAAAAAATGTTTTAAAAGCTTTGGTATTTGGAATTTAATTCAATTTTTTAATAAGATCGAGAATACTTAAAACAATAGCACCAAAATATCAGGGAAACTCTCTAAAAAAAACTTTTATTGTTACTAGTAATCTTTTAGATGTGTATAAAATGATAGGCATTTGTGCCATAATACACTTAAAAGAGTCAAGAATAATATGGCCATTCTATATACAGCCAAGGGTTTAGTCTCATAGACTAGTTGCAATGACATATTATGAAGAGTTACTTTAATTCATTTATTCATTGTGTAGCATGAATATGGCCATTTCATCTTAGATTGGGAATAATACATAGTTTTGGGACTGTATGACAACAAATTCCTAATAATTAAAATCAAACTTAGCATGTCATCTTTGAAAGAGGTCTTGAGATTTCATATTCAAAGTTTGTTTGCAAGAAAGAATCACTACATTTATCTATGTTTTTGCATGATAAAATTTTATATTATCTAAATCTTAGATAGCAAGTAGTTCCCCAACTCTTTGTTCCTATTGACAACATTTTAATGATTAATAACTCCTGTGCACTATATTTGTTGTAATCTATTTTAAAAGGCTCTAATGGATTATTCCATTTCTTAAGGTGTGTGTTGAAAAATTCTTTCTTTTTTTACCATATTGGATTTACCATGTAATATTTTATTTTATCCTACAGGCACAGGAAATGGCATGGTTAAATCTTTGATGGATTGTGCTAATGAGCCTTGCATTGCTATGAATGCAACTTTTGTTGTTATCAAGGGTATGTGCCTTTCATTTTTGCTTCTGGTCTAAGTTAGTGCTTATCATTTAATTTATTTTAATATTCTTGTCATATAGACTTTCTTTTCTATAATTCAATTTAATTGGCATGAGAAATAAGTTTAACATGAAAGTAAGGAAGAAAAGAAAAAAAATCAAGAAAGAGTTTAAGAAAGTAAAATAATTTTAGAATGGTTCATTTAAGTACTCTTGAGCTAAGACATATTTTTTCTTTCTAGGCCACAAGCGAGCATTAGATGTGGCTGTTGTTACACAAGGACACATGAGGGCTTTCAATGTGTTGATACTTACATGGGGTATGTGCAAATGAAACATTTGATTTAACACAAATAGGAACTGATCTCCTTAAAATGGATGCACACCATACCTATCAGTTGATCTAGACTTTCTTTGTTGTAGAATTGATTTAGTATAGAATATTTTCTAGCAGGATTCTTTTTTTTAAAAAGCAAGGTTTTCGTAGCATTATCTACCACTTGAGAAAAAGTTTCCATAGCTAAATTTCCTTGCTACAGTTAATATTTCTCTAAAGACTTACAAGTTAGTAAGTCCTTAGCTAAAGGGATGATAAACTAAATAAAGTTTCAAACATATGAACAAATAAAACTCATACAAGCAAAAGCTAGAGCCAAATTAAATAGCATTGGCTATTTTTCAGCGTAAGGTCCCTGCTAGAATAGACACATTTTTCACTTCATTAAGATGAAAATTGTGTACTAAGTTTCCTAATTGTATAAGTCATCATCATCTTTATTATCTGATGTTGTGAATACATCCGAAGCACTAGCAGGTCTATCTGGAAATCAAAATTCAGAACCAAAGCCTCGAGATTATTGTAGTGTTTGTGCAAAGGCTTGATACTTTTGAATATCAACATCACTGACACTTCTTCAGGCATATTTCATTGACTCCTCAAAATGAGAAGCCTTTATTTTAGCTACCTCATCACTATCATCCTCATCCATTGCCTCAGGATTCTCACTTCTTTTTCTTTCATGTTCAATATCCTATAAAAGTGCAGAGGAAATAGAACATGACAAATTGAAATAATAAGATACAAGTTGAGGAAAATTGAATCAAAAAATGTAAAATTCTAATAAACCAGTTAAAAAAAACCATTAAGAAATTCATAACCAAATCTAGTTTGCAAAAGCCGCCACAATTGAAATTCACCTTCTCAATATTTTCTCTAATAGCATACTTGCAAGCACATTGACAAATCTCTGCAATATCTCATCAATAAATATAATGGATGGGGCATTCTTCTCAGCCCCCTCAAAAGCCTTCCGAAGATTTATTTCACTTTCTCCAGCTAACTTTGACATGATCTTAGGTCCATTGATATAGAAAAAGAAGGCACCGATTTTATTTCCCACTGCCCTAGCAATTAAGGTTTTCCCAGAACCAAGAGGCCCATAGAGAAGAATACCCTTTGGGGGCTTCACACCAATAGATTTGAAGAGTTGTGGGCATCTAAGAGGAAGCTCTACCAATTCATGAATCACCAATCAAAGCCTATCTCTCAAATAGTTCAAACAAAATAAAAAAGCCCACAGTTTCACACAAAGTAGAGTAGATAGATTGCTAGAGCCCAAAGCAGTCTAGAAAATAGAACGAGCAGGGACCTACTGGCAACAAGCAGAAGAATGAGTGTGGACACCTGAAGATAAATATCTAGACTAATCACCGATCAGGATGTTGTTGGTGATTAGTCTGGATATTTATGTTCAATTTTTTTAAAACATTCTATATTTCATCAAAATATTGACTCTCCATCATCGAAATAGTGGCTAGTTTGGTCTAAAAATCAACCAATAGTTCCTCGAAATGTGGCATTGTGGGTATGGCATCCTGGCTAGAACCGCTAAATAATTTGACCAATATTGGTCTAAAGTGCGACGACATGTGGTCAAAATATGACCAGCACAAGTTTGGCATCCTGGTTAGAGCTGCCAAATATTTTGACTGAGATTGGTCTAACATGCGACAGAAATTGATCAAAATGTTAATTTGTATTGATTGATCCTTCGACCAATATACCAACACTTGCTAATGTTATTTTTGACCAAGATTTCCTTCGATTTCAACCAATATTGGTGTCGATCATTCTACAGTTGTAGCAATGGGTTGATATTTTGATGCTGATAATAGCGACAAAATGGTTGGTCGACTATTCGACCGAGTTGGGTAGAAACTTCGACCAATCATGCATTGAAAAATGGTGCAAAATGTACTAGTGTCAACTCTCTTAAAGGAATATTATATTGTATAATGTAGATTGGCATTAAGTGTTTGTATGTAAATCAATTATGTTGTAATATGATTAATTAAATTTTTTATTTACATGGCTTGGCTAAAATAATATTGTAATTTGATTTGGTGATTTATACGTACACTATAATAAAGAGGATTGAACTATTATTTGCATGTTTAATAAGGTTACTAAGTCCCCTTGACTCTCACTTGTTTCTAAGAATATTGAAATAGTATTTGCATTTTTGTAATGTCCCCTTTCAGATTAGATCATTTAGAGACATTTAGATATATACACTATATGTAGATTATTTGGATTTCATCCTTATTAACATATAATATATAATAGAATAGATAAGAGTTTTTTATTTCATATATATATATATATATATGATTGCTATTTGCTATTTTTATTATAAATATATCTACTTTATATATAAATTATAATTTTAATAATTATGCTTTTATTTGTTATTAACACACACACACACATACACACACACATATACATGTGTGTGTGTGTGTGTGTGCGCGTGTAGGGTCATGGTATACCAAACTATGGCCTTAAGTGGCAATAAAAAATTAGAAAATCAAGGTTAGTCAACTTGATGTAACAAGTTAAACATCTAATCAACCTTATGTGAAAAAGTTGTAACAATAGAATCTGTAGGAAATTGAATATAGTTTCTAAACTACTAGCCCTTGTCTGAAAAAAAATAAATCTAATTGTTCATAATTTTAGATTTCAATGCAGTAGTACGAAAATTTTAGGGAAAGGATAAAAAGTATGTGTATGTCTAACCATCTTAATCACAATCAAATGATGATATATTTTCCCAAGATTCTAGATATAAGTAGTAGAGTCATGCTCGGATGTGACGCATATTTTTTTGTAATTTTTTGCCAAATAAATAATTAATTATGAATTTTTTGCTACAACTTATTCAGAATTAAAAAACTCTCATGTCTGACCACATTAACTAATTCTAAACTTTACAAAATTGAAAACTATTTTTTTCTTATAGTAGCCGAAGCATAAAATGTGACACATGTTTCAGATTTTAAAAAGGTTAAATGGTTTGAAAGTTATAATTTTTTTTCAATCAGTATGTCAATTATGACTTTAAAGATAACTCAATTAAAAAATAAGTAATAATTACTTACTGAACTTGAAATTTGACAACAATTATATTGATGGAAAGCTAATAATGTCTTTAAGAAACCCTTTTCATTTCATCAATTTCTAGTGAAAAAAAGTCATCAGCTACATGGTCAAAGTCTCGAGATCAAAACAAATCTGCTGAACATGCCTAATGGGTTGACCATTCATGTTTGGCATTGCCCAAGGTAAATACCAATCCTAATCAAATATCCGATAAAATAGGATATCCAAAAATTTCAGATATCTAATAATATTAGATATTCAAAATTTCCCACCTAATTCAACATTTCATTTTGACTGGTTTTTTCAATTTCAAGTTACATATTAAATTTTTTATTTATGTTAATATTAAATGAGTTTAGTATTTTTTTCAATTTTAAGTTATATATTACAATTTTTTTTAATATTAATATTAAATGATAATAGCATAGCATTAGTATTATATAAATTTTTATATTAGTATTGTATTATATTATTATTATTTATTTCTCTATTGTATAATAGTATAATATTAGTATTAAATATTTATATTATATGTTCAATAATACCAGAGAGAGAGAGAGGGAGAGGGAGAGAGAGAGAGAGAGAGAGAGAGAGAGAGATTTCAAAAAAATTTGGGTGGCAGATTTCAAATATCTGATTCTTTTTACTGGCATTGAAAAGTAAAAAATTTATTCTCTGGGTCCCTTCCCAGGAAGCACTTTTTTTGTAGAGAATCATGATATTGCAGTTGTAGAAGACCAAAATCCACATTTTCCCCCTTGGTTGGAATTTGTCTATTAGTTCAAAGGTTTTTGCATCACCTTTTTGGTCTCACTATGGGAAGTAGTAGTCGCCGAAATCATAAAGGGAAGAGGAAACTTACAAATGAAGAGATTGAAGTGTATAGAGAAATGGATAGGGCTTCCCATCAGAACAAGAGACAAGTTATGTTAAATGTTAATGAAGATGTCAACATAGGCCCACCCTTAAATGTGGTTTCAAGTGAAGAATAATATGAATTTGAAATGATTTACGATAATAATATTGAAAATGAGAATGTAGGGATTGAAGATGACAATGTAGGTTTTGAAAATGAACATGTAGATGTGGACAATGGAAGTGTGGACATTGACAATGACAATCCACCGATTGAATATGAAGGAATTGACAATGATAATGGTATACAAGAACCAAATCAATGTAACACATCTCCAAATTATATGAAAAATGAAGTCCCTTGGGAGGAAGAAAGACAAACTTCAAAATTGAGACCTTCAAAAATAACTAAATGGTTATTTGAAATTGATGAGAACATAATGAGAAATTTCAATGGCAAGAGATAAGAAAGAACCGTTTAGTTGTGGGTTTGAAAAATTTTTGATCACTTTTTTAGCCACAAGACGTTGGTTGAGCAATGTCAAATGTTTGTGCAATTGTTAAAGATAAAGAAGATGAGACGTATACTAGTCAAATTGAAGATTATTGTGAACAAGAAAAATGAGAAGAATGTTATTGTTGTGAGAAATATTTTTAGTCCTCTCAATTCCATTGGCAAGACTACCAATGAAAAAGACAAGAGAACCGCTAGGAGGGTTATTACAACCTCCTTAGTAAGTCATCATTTTAGAAAGGCTCTATGGATGAGACAAACTTGTGTTGACTTGAACCTAAATTGAAAAGATTTGGATAGAGCACTTGCAAGAAGAGAAAGACTTGATGATCCTCTTCAACATGTTACATGGGCTTTGGTGGGAGACTTTCATGTTGTGATAAGAAGATTACCAATGGTGTGAAGGATCAAATTCAACTATTTTGGCAATCTAACTCAAGAGTGTCACCAAATGTGAAGGATGTCTTGAAGTTGAGAATTGGCATTCGAGACCACACCCCACATCCAAAACATTATTTGGAGGTGAGTCAAACATTATTGTTCAAAAAATTTTGTGAGACACATCCAACATTGCAAATATCATAAAGAGCTTTTGAATCCCTCAAGCCTTTTTTTTGTGTGCCTCTTAAGATTCAAAATACTTGTTGTTGCAAATATCATGTGGAGTTTTCAATGCACCATGAACTATTACTATTGTGGTCCCACAACCACTCTCCCCTTTTTTTCCTTTTTGGCTTCAGAGGCCCCCCTTCCTTTTTTTAGCTTGTCCTTAGTTTTGTTTGTTTTGTCAGTTTTGATCTTTCTTCTTATTTTTTCACTATGTTGTAGTTTCACACTTTCAAAGGTCCAAAAGTGTGACAAGCTCGAAAGGGTAAAGAGGCCAATAAAACTTAACATTTTTGGTACCCCAGGTTTTCAGGCTTTTGGATGTTCAGACACCAAAAAGTTAGCCTCTCCGAGGAGAGTCGGCCTTTTGGCATTTTCAAAGTTTTTCTGCATTTTATACCCTCATTTCTTCACTACGCAGCTCGTCATTTTCAGAGCTTTTATGTGTTTTTTCTCTTCCAATCTTTTCTCTTGCCTCATTGTCATCTTCATCCATCTTCTTCCAAGTTGGTGCCCTCTCGTCCCCTCTTTCCATTCTTTTTTTTGTTTGGTCTTATTTTTGGTCTCTTAGGTAGGTTTGTTTTTGCGTTGGCCTAACTAGATTTTTCGATCAGTTGTTAGGGTTTAGGCATCTTAGGTGTTTTAGCAGTCTAGTCTCACTTTGGGGTTTGTGAGGTTGTCCCCTCTGACCCCCTAGCCCTGAGTTTGTGTTCAAACTCATTGTCGAACTCTTTTTCAAGTCTGACATAGAACCCTCATTTTGGATGTTTTCGGGCATCAGAGTTTTGGACCTTCACGGTCTAAAACTCTGGGCTTTCTCAAAGAAATTCACTTAAGTGACAAAGCTTTCAACATTTTGGTGTTTTCACACACTGAAAATAGTCCTTCATTTGATTCACTAAAATTGCTGAAGTCTAAAGACTCTCCAAATTTCATGCGCCAAGGCTACTCTTTGGTGTTTCAGAGGTTTCGCTCCCTAAAACTTTGATACCTTTGATTCCCTGAAGTCCAAAAAGAGGCATCACCAGCAAAGTTTCAAATCACTAGCTTCTTTTCACTCTATCAGCCCTTTCAGCCTTTCAGAGGTCTTGTACCTTCGGAGGTTTGAAAGGCCAAAAATAGTTTTCAGAGCTCTTTCGAGCTTAATTTATCAGAAGCACTTTGTTTTAGATTTTTCCTCTATTTTTGAGTTAATGGTTACTAATTCATGTCCTTTGTTCTTTGTAGGAATGGTAGAGAAAGTTATGTCACCATCCATGAAGTACCAGTTCAAGGGTTATCATCCACCTTCAAAAGTTAGTAATCTTCATGCTGAAATCATAGACACTAACATCGGCCACATCAATTGGAATGACTACTTGGTAAAGTATGCCCAACTAGTAGGGAGATCTGAGGACTGCACTTCATTATTGCATTGTTCTTTGGTTAATATAGCAGTGCATCCAGTCTCCATTTTGTCTTCACACTTGATAAACACTTTGGCAAGTCACTATGTACCTGATGAAAGAATGGTAAAGAATAGCCTGGGTGAAGTGGTCCTAGATCTGAGGCCGGATAATATTGAAGATGTCTTCCACTTGCCAAAAGGGGTTGACAAGTTTTAAAAATTTCACATCAACAAGGGAACGAAGTTCTATAACAAGGATGTTTCACAATCTCATGATATAGTAAATAATGAATACCTTATACAGTCTCTACCCAAGAACAAGTTGGACTGGATAGACATGTGCAGAGGGTACATGAGGGAAGATATCCAAGTAGCCATCACAATGATTAGTTGGGTGTATGGGATGCCTAAGTCTAGTCATTTGGAACCATGGATGATCTTTCTCATTGAAAAGATAAGGGAGCAATAGACAAGGTTCGATTGGGCCACTATCCTTAGTGAAAATTTGGATGAGCATTTGGTTAGAGTAAAAATTGACCTAAATTTCTACATGACATCTTATGGTGCGTATCTATTGGTTGCCAGAGTAGTGTACCCAGGGTTAACAAAGGTTGGGGTTATGGGAGAACTGCATACATGGCCATTCACAATGTACCCATAGCTGGTTAGGAAGAAGTTCTACACCCACAACAGCCCTAATTTCTATATTCTCAATGATGCTTTTGTCTTTTCCATCATATGCTCCATAGAGGGAGACTATGTTAAGAGAATGTCAACTGAGGCTGCGGCTAAGATCAAGGCCCTTGGGAGATTTTTCATTCAATTCAGAACCTTTACATATGTCTGGGTAGTAGGATGCACATTGGCTCCCAAGAAAATGCCACAATATCCATCAGATAGAGTGATCTTGTTGGAGATATCTAGATGTCTGATGCCCATGAGCACATTAGACACAAGAAGAAACACTGCTAGGACTTCCCAATTTCAATAGGGCCCCATTATTTACTAGATATGAATATTTGCAAGTCTTTGTCCCTCAAGTGGGATGAATTCCCTCTATAAAGCTACAACTTTGTGAGGACCCATTTTGATCCAATAGGTACATACATTCACATAATGGGGAGGCATTATGTACATGAGCCACACATTGAGGACCATTGGATGGACTGTGTTTATGATTATGAGGTCAAGATCTGTGACTACTACTAGATGAGCTTGGAGTTGGCACAGGCCGCTTTATTACTAAAGATACCTTGAGAGGTGAAGGCAGTTGATTCTAACGATGTTCTAGATCCTATTTACAATGAGGACAAAGTATATACTAGGGCCATTCTAAATGTAAAGGTGGATAGAGATGAATATGATGATATTGATTTCAAGGCCAGGCATGTCATCAAAGTGACAAAATCATGGATCACCCACCCTTTCCATATGGAACCTGTGTTGATGAAGCAACTACTAGAGCAACTCTCCAAAGAGAAGAAGAAGAAAGGGGAGAAGGTACTGAAGCCACAATTTAAAGAGGCTACACCCTTAAAGCTAGAAATAGTTTATAGGCATGAGAATCCTACAACATATGGCTTAGCTACTCAATCAAAGAAAACCAAGACTAGAATGACAGGGAGCATAGCACCTCTAGATGTGCCTTCTTCCAGGGGTCATGAGTCTCCAAGTGCAACAAAGAAAACCCCAAGATTCAAGGTAATAGGACCTAAGTCAGCTAGCGTGATCAAAGGGAATGTTTACAAGAGAAAGAAGGATTCAACCCCTACTCAGATGGACACCCTCTTAGTGGAGGATGAGGATGATCTAGATCAGATACCCCTCAGTAGGAGAACTCACTCTGTGGGAGTCTTGAAAAGGAGGAGAATATTAGAAGATGATCAAGAAGAGGCCGAAGGGGTAACCCAAGGAGAACCAATAAATCTTGATGCTTTGGGTGATGATGAGTTTGATATCTCTACTTTTGAGGGACTTCATAGTTTCTAGGAAATTGAGCAAGAGGCTCCAGTTGCAGGATAGTCGATGTCTCTTGATTCCTTCCCTACAAAATTCACTAGTCCCCACGAAAAGGTGGAGAGAAAGCTTCACAAGGGTCCCAAGAACTATTTGAGGAAGTGATAGAGGAGGTCCAAAAGGAAACAATGGAGTTAGGAAGAGACTCTTCCATTGGTGTCACTTCTAAAGAAGATATAGTTGCACAAGTTCCCTTGGTTTTGCACATAGTTCCACCTCCACATCTACCTATACATCAAAATCCTCTCCCGCCTCTGCATCAAACACCACCAACACCTCCTCTTCCACCTCCATTTCAAACCAATCTATTACCTCCACAACCTCCACCATTTTATGATCCCATGCCAACTCCACCTCCCTACTCATGCCTTCACCCACTCCCCTTGTTGCTACAACTCCAACTCCTACCATGTAGAATCCCACTTCTCGAGAACCCACTCCATCATTAGCCCACATAGAAATGCTGGCACAAGGGTCTCAAGAGCCTGAGAAAGAAATGGAAACCATGGATGAAATGTTGTCACAAGGGAAGGATGGATCAGATGAACAAGCAGATGAAGGAAAAAGTGTTAATTAAGGAGAGTAGATAGTTGAGGAAGAGTAGGCATATGAGGAGGGAGAGTTGAATGTGATTGAAGAATGAGAAATAGGAGGAGAAGAGGAAGGTCATGAAGAAATGGAGATAAAACACCCTACAATTACCTCAACTCTCTCAGCTCCTTATGAACCACTCAATGCCTTTTCAAAGCCCACTTGGTTCACAAAGGAAATTCAGCCAAGGACTAGGGTATACACAGATGATGAAGCAGATATGGTGGCACTAGGGTGAGCATTCCATCAAGCTCAATCTAGCACTCAAGAAAGGACACTATCATATGTCACACAAGATCAAGGGGAGATATGGAAGGCATAGGTGGATGTTCCCACAATGAGCATCAATACACCTAAAGTTACTCCAGATGACTACGTGCTAGAGGAAGTAGATTTGGGAGAACCAACTAGAGAGGGGGGTAAAAATCTAGCTACCCTCAGTTTAAAGCATGCTCTTGGTTTCATGGATAAAGATGAGGAGAAGATAGAGACATTAATAGAGTAGAACGAGGCTATGAAGAAGTTCATTCTTAAGATAGTGGGTCCCATCAACTTTAGTAACCCTGAGGCCTCATTACAAGAAATTTTGGAGAAGAGGGGTTATGTGTCAATAAACATTCCACATTCTTTTGTACAAGCTTGCGCAGATAGGAAGGAAGATTTTGAGAAGTTTTCCAAGGTAGCTCTTAAGAATATTCTGAGACCTCTTAGAGGCATTCTTCAAGGAATCACATCCTTGGTAGAAATCATGAGCGAGGAGGATGGCATGGAGGAAAGGATTCTGAAATGTTAGAAGGTGTTGGATGATCATATAATAATAAGGAAGCAACACTTCCAAGTTTTCGTAAAGGTATATGAAGGATCTGAGCTGGACAATTTTGAGAAATGGATCGAGGATATAACTAGAGCATTGACTATTTTTGAAAAGGTGTTTAAAAGGTTGGATAAGAGAAGAGATAACAGTCTCCTTTTTGTAGAGGAATTGAATAAGTTCTTTGAAGGATTGGACTTATATTTGTATGATGAGGATAATGATAAAACTATGCATTCTATGAATGTCATCATCAATCAATATTTGGGAATTTTTAGAGGAGTCAGGATGAGCGAAGACCTCCAACAAATATTTTATCAAAAGGAGGAAATCCAGAAAATGTTATCTCGGGAAGAGGAGATGCAAGGTTTTGCAAGAGCATTGGTCACCTTCCGAGATAGACAACAAGAAATCCTTGAAGGGGTCAAGATGACCAAATTTGAAGAAGTGCTAGAGATTGTGGATAGGTTCTACAAAGTGTATCTTGAAGTACTCCCTAGTCAGTGAGTGGCCAGTCCAGACTTAGTCAAATTTTGTGTAGAGGAAAGGCAGTTTTTGGTACTTAGCTATTTTTGAAGACTTGGTTTTTTGGCATTTTGGCCCCAGAGGACTTTCAGCCTCCAAAATTCTAAATTCCAACATTTGGGATAAGAAGACTCAACACTTGGTCAATTTTAGAGCTTGGTTTTTTCAGACCAACTGTCAGGATTTGTGTATTTTTTGGCACATCTGCTGTTTAAGTCCAATTATCTCAGACTTGATTTTTCAGTCAATTGGACCTCTCTTAAGGGATCATTCCTGCATGATTTTGGGGTCTCTTTCAATTGGATCCACATGGAGAAACTATAGCAAAGGATTGAGGGCAGGATTGTGGAGTTATATCGAGAGCATACACGAGTTCCAACTTCATCTTCGTGATGTTTTATGCATGATTTTCTCAAGTTTTGTAATGCACAAGGTTTAATTCCATGCTAGGGTAGTTTAAAATTCTCTTAGAAGTAGTTTCCTTTATGTAATCTATAGTTTTGATTTATTTTTGAGTTTCATGCAGCCGAAACCCTAGCTACAAAAATAAGAGTACAACTCTATAAATTGTAATAACACAATGTAATGAAGGTCAATTTGATCATTAATGCAATATATACAGTTGGTGCTTCATTCATAGTATGATATTTCTGCTATCTTTGCAAGATTTATGAATGTGTGATTTTCTCATTTATTTATTTCAAAGAGCCAATTGATTGTCTGATGGTTTCAAATTTGTGATTCTTAGTTTGGTATTTGCTGGTGTTATACTACTTTGTTGTGATGAATTATCGAGAAGATCTTTCTTTTGGTGCTTTTAAGATAAACTTGTCTCACATGTGTGTGCATCTGTGGTGGCTTCGTGATTCGATGAGTTTTGGCTTATCATATGTCTTCATTTATTTTCGTTGATGATTGCATCTACCTAGCTGAAGATTGTGATTTATTTTGATCTTTGTTTCGTGGGTTTCCTCGTCTTCTCAATCTTTTAATTCATAAGGTGGTGTGATATTGGTTTATGTCCATTAGTTTCTTTTCAATAATTTCTTTCACATTATTGTCACCCTACTTCTTACTTTTCTTTGCAAAATCAATTACAATAGATTAATTAGATTAACGTTGCTTTCATTTCTAAAATCTAAAAATCCAAAAGAGAAACATTGTGGTATTTTGAAGTTTGTTTTGTAGCCTTCTTTGAGATATGAACCAGAAAAGAACTCCTTGTTAACAGATTCACATTTGTCTTTAGTTGAGCTATCCAAGGGGTCGAGACCCAACCTAGAAGGAACCTTGAGATTGATTCATGACAGTCTTCCAAGAGGGGAATTTACTTCCATAAATTCCTAGCCGTTGTCACGTGTAAAAATGACACTCAATAGAAGTGGCGCTAGAAGGAGGTCAATCAAAGGGAAGACCCAAGAATATTGTATCGTTCTCTCCCAAAATGTTTGAACGAGTCCTCAGATCTTCACCAAACAAAGGGGAATTTCAAGAACTTACAGAAGTTTGTAGACCTCACAGTAATAGAACAAATCTTGAAAAGGATTCTTCGCATCATCCTAATCTTCCTCCATTTTCGTTGCTACCCCACCTACTGCTACTCTACCACCAGCTCCAATGGAATTTTTTGCAAATGCTAAAAGATCTCCATTGGACATACAAGGATAGCTCCATGATCTTTCCAAGAATCCTGAGAGATTTTGCCCACATTTCATCTATGGAGAATCTAGGACAGTGGCAGAACATGTTCGTGTATTCAAAGAATTATGCAATCATAAGGAGATTACTCATCAGGACATCATGTGCCACCTTTTCCCCTACACATTGGGAGAATTTGCATATAACTAGTATCTAAATTTTCTGTGAGGATCCATCTCTACATGGGCAGAATTTGAAACAAAATTCCTTAATCAATTCAAGTTATATGTGGATTCGGCTAGTCTTCACCACTAGTTCATATCAGTGAGAAAAGATCACAATGAACCAATTGCAATGTTGATGAAGGGTGCTCCCCTTAATACCACAAACACATAACAGAAATAGAGAAACAACAACAATAATATGCAAGAACAGAAAATTGGCTTCTTATTATCTCCACAAATGTGGAATTACAAACTTTCAGAATTACAATATGCAAAGCCACATGGGCATTCCCTTACAATATTCTGTAGGACAAAGCCTTGAATCAATACCCAGATCTACTACCCAGAACTGCCCTAGACAACACTACGGGCCTTCTTTATATAGGCAATTTCTATCGCCCGAGAAGGTTCTAGAAATTTAGCCCTTAGGGCCGACCAAACTTAGAATTATTTTATTTTACAATTTATTACATCAAAGTCGGCTCAAAATGAGTTTTGAAACCCAAACAGAAATTTTGAAGAAAAATTATTTTCTGCCATTCCAGGTGACCCAACTTCTGAAGACCATAAGTCATCACCAGTTGACCCGATTGGCTATTATAACCCCATTCTAAAAACACTGCGAAGCACTCTACAGGCTTGACTTGCACAAAGCGCCCATCACCCAAATTTTTGACCTCATCCGGGGCCTCTAAAGCCTTCAAAATTGAGTTTGAAGTTTTTGTACCCTGCTGCCAATACCGAAAATCTTCAATATCTTCAAAACTAGACCTGATCTAGCCATGAAACTTTGCTGGCAGGCTGATATGACTGAGATGAACCTCCACATGTAAAATCAGAACATTTTGAGATCATAAGACCAACTTACTAAAAATAGCAAGTTTCCATAAATAGCGGCTCTGCACAAGATAGCCCTTATTGAATACTAAAATAGAAATATTTTTGGGTGATGCAAGATTGCTCTTACACCCAGGATGCTCCTGCATCAAATGTTCAACCATCATTTTCATAAAATGTATTAGAAGCTTGAGGCTCTTTATACTGTACTAGTTGGGGTTTCTATACAAGTGTATCTATGGGCCTTGGATCCATTAACATCTATATTCTTGAAGAGGCTGGCCCCAGGCAACATAGACACTTTATAAAAAGTATGTGATGAAGCTATTACATTTACCCAACAATTGGATCCACAAGTAGGTGGAAATTATGGTGTCTCACTAGAATTAGGAAACACTTCTATGACTAGTCCATTCATAGAAAATAATAAACTCTCAGTGCAGCACACTCCAAGGCTCAATATGGTGCCAGCTCCATACATCGCTGCCCCACCACTTGCCATCACATACCCAGGATATGATGCACATAAGGCAACCTTCTATGAACAAAAGGCTATTATCCCAAGCGAGCCTGACCATGCTTTAGTAAATGAGTTGGATGCCATGAAGAAGAATTTATCCTAGTTAACAAGAGAGATTACCAGGATGAAGCTAAATCCACCTCAGAACCAGGGGAACTACCGGCGCCTGACTGCTGCCCCAAAAACCTTCTCCCAAAATCAGAATCATAATTATGGCAATTACAACAACAACAATAACAATAATGGTAGGGGTTATGGGAATGCTTCTCAAGATAAGTAGTTTGGTCAACAATGAATGAATAGAACATGGAACACACATCCAAATAATAGTCGCATACACTTTGATAATGCCAATGTCTTCAACTCATTCGAGGTTAATTTTACCCAAAATCCCAACACACACCAACCAGATAATGAGTATAGGGGTGTGTTTGACAACCAACAAATCTAGGATCCTGATAACTCTCAGACCCACTTTAGTGTCATGGTCTCCTATTTATATGACCCAAGCATAGGAAGAGGTCCTACCGATAACACAACAGAAGAAGAATTTGTCTTCCCTTTCAATCAAGAAAACCAACTAGAATACTTTGAGATCTATGCTTTCCAAAATAACAACAAAAACACTTATAATCTAAGGAGAAGAAGAGAACATTTGACTGATGACATTCACTGAGGAATACAACCCATTCCACCTAATCCATGAGCTAGCAATAATCCCACACCTCCTAGAGGCCCTAGTGCCACAGTCACTCTAGCAATACAACATCAACCCACTCCACTAAAAAATCCAGTCTGGGCCAATGAAAAATATAGTGCAGTGGAGGTGCTGAAGAAAGTTAGAACTAATATGTCAATGTATGACATGCTACAAAGTTTCCCTTCATAGAGGGAAGCCCTCTTGAAATCACTAGATCATTTCAAATCAGTTTTGACTAGCAGTAACACTAGAAATGCATCCAACGTAAATGCGACTGAGGCAATGCCCGCCATGTTCAAAGATAGGGTAGAAGTACCCCCATTCTTGCTTAGCCTCAAGATCTTTGGAAAAAACTTACACAACTATGAGATTGATTTAGGGGCCTCATGTAACATGATGTCATTGTCCATATGCCACAAGTTATGAATGAACCCTCAACCAACCAATAGGGTCGTGATCCAACTTGACAAAATAGAGGTCAAAGTTGTTGGGGTTTTAAAGGATACATGCATAGAGTTACCCACTGACCCCAGAATCAAGGATTGCATCAACATACATGTAGTGGATATCATAGAAACATATGGCATGTTACTCAGTAGGGAGTGGACATGGTCTTTGAGAGGTTGGTTGTCCACAGATTTCACTCAACTCTGGCTACCTCAGAAAGGGGTCAATAACCATATCAAGATCGATGTGGAGCCCAACTCAAACAAATGATAACTAAGTACAATGCCCCAAATGAAGTCTTGTTCTCACAAGCTAACCTGGGAGTATACCGATTTGATAAGGCTTTTGCATTCCATCTCAAGGAAGAAGAAAGCTCAAATGATAGCCATGAGCAAGGGTTGGTGAGTACCCAAGTTCCCAAGGAGATTCTTGTAGAGTTCATAGGGGGTATGATGAAAAACATGAGACATCTTGGCCAAGATGTTGACCCAAACATACTGATGCTACCAGGGTATTGTTGCCTCCACCAAAAAAATCACTCAGAGTTTACATGCCAGGATTGCCAAGATGTGGTGGCCCAAGTAATAAGCTAAATGTCTTACATCCCTGAGCTTACAAAGGCTACAATGACACATGTAGGTGAGGATAGAACTCCTCTCTGCATGAAACCTAAGGTTCCCCAAACTGAAGATTCTATGCAAGAGGATTGGAGCTCTTTTGATGACGGCTGCCTACCCTCATGCCACAAAGTTTGGCGCAATGTGAAAGAAAAAAAAAGGGATGAATTGGTTGCCCCTCGTGAAGAGGGAAAAAATGAGCACAAAAGATATGGAAGCCCCAATCATAGAAAATTCATCACCATCAGAAATCTCTCCTGATCCTAAAGTTGATGTACATCCATTAAATAATGTACTGGAACCCCAAGCTAAGCCTTCTTCTAAAAAAGGTCATCCCATTTGGAAGCTCAGATTCAATGGTTTTAATTGTAAACAAGGAGTAGGAGCTAGGATTGAATTGGTCAATCCTCATGGGGGTTCATATTATGTTGCTTGTCGGCTACAATTTTATTGCACCAACAATGTCATCGAGTATGAGGCTCTAGTTCGGGGTCTTCTCATGATGCATGAGAATAAGGTGAAAGTGTTATTTATGGAAGGTGACTCATAGCTGATAGTTTGGTAGATCCAGAGCCAGTACTCATGCACTGATAGGAGATTGGAATCTTACTATAATTGTGTTTGGGACTTAATCAAAGATTTTGAAGCCTTTAACATCCAGAGTGTCCCAAGAAGAAGGAATACTATCATTGATGCTTTGGCAGTATCGGAAAGCTCTTTACAACCACTAGAAAAATCTAAATTCAAGAAATTCTCTATTGAATTAGTAGCCATGCTAGTTGTCCCAGATAATATTAAAAACTTTGAGGTATTCCAAGATGATCAACAAATACTAGATTTTATCATGAATGCTGGAATATTTGACAAACAAAGCATCGACGAGGAAGAAGATGAAGTGGAAGAATCAAATGACTTAGGGATCTTAAATTTGAAGACTAAGTCCATTTCGAAAGGGATGGTAGCCTTAGAAAGGATTTTTGATAAAGATGAACATGCTTGGGAAAAGGGAAAAACACCTACGGTAGGAGGCAATGATTGCAAGCTCTACAACTTGGGTACACAACTTGAACCTAGGGAAGTTCATGTTCGGAAGGCGACACAGCTAAAGAAAACAAGCGAATGGTAGAATTGCTTATGGAGTACAAAGATGTCATAGCCTGGAGCTATGAAGACTTGAAGATGTATGATCCCAATGTTATTGTGCACAACATCCCTATGAACCCATATGCTAAGACCTTTCACCAAAGATAAAGGCTGGTGAACCATGTGATAGAAATAGTAATCCAAAAGGAGGTACAAAATTTGCTTGATGCCAAGATTATTTTTCATATCTGACATTTGGCTTGGGTAGCAAACCTCATCCCAGGGAGAAAGAAAATTGGAGAGGTATGGCTTTGTGTAGATTTCTAAAATTTGAACAGGTCTTCTCAAAAGGAAAAATACCCATTGCTATCCCTTGACGAAGTATTGCAGGTGGTCAATGGTTCCCAAATGATGTCTTTCCTGGATGGTTACTCTAGGTACAACCAAGTTATGGTAAAAGAAGAGGATCACCTGAAGATAAATTTTACAATGAAGTGGGGGACATTTTCTTATCATCATATGTCATTTGGTCTGATCAACATGGGAGCCACTTTCCAATGAGCTATGGATGAGGCATTCAGAAGCCTGGTTAATAGATGCATTGTCATCTATATGGACAACCTCATAGTTTTCTCCAGGAACCGTATGGACCACATTGAAGATCTATAGAAGGTCCTGAAAAGGTGTTGACATTACGGAATATCACTAAATCCTAAGAAGTGTGTCTTTGGGGCAACCCAAGGAAAAATTTGCAATCACATCATATCTGAGATGGGCATCTCGGTCGACCCCGAGAGAGTTGAGGCTATTCTCAAATTGGTTCCCCTGAATAGCTAGAAGGAGTTGAAATTATTCTTTGGGAAAATCAACTTCATCAGAAAGTTCATCAGTGGATTTGTAGAGATAGTGCATCCATTGAATGATATGTTAAAGAAAGATGCTAAGATTGAGTGGAACACTCTGACTAAATAATCCTTTCAAGAAATCAAGACATCTATTGCTACTGCTCCAGTTTTGGTCAGCCCCGATTATCTTCTACCATTCAAGGTTTATTCCTTTACATCAGAGTACTCATGTGCAGGGATCCTCATACAGAAGAGGGAAGGAGAAGATGAACGACTGATAGATTTCATGAGCTATCCCCTAAAGAACGTGGAACTCAAGTACCCAAATCTTAACAAACAATCTTTTTCCTTAGTCAAGGCCATCAAGAAATTTAGACACTACATCCTCCAGAGTAAGGTCATCACTATTGTTCCTGATCTAGTAGTCAAATCCTTGCTAATGCAAAACAATCTGAGAGAATGAAGAAGGAAGTGGATGTCTATATTACAAGAGTTCAACATCAAGATCTAACCAATGAAATTAGTGAGAGGTCAAGGTCTTACAAGATGATGGAAGAGACAGAGCAAGGCTTGGTGTGCCAAGTATACACCAATGAAGGAGTGGTCACTGATATCTGGTATCAAGACATAGTCTACTATTTGTTGCAAAATTGTTTCCTAGAGGGATTGAACGATTCATAGAGGAGAGCGCTAAAGAATAAAAGTAGTTCATACATGATAAAAAATGGGAAGCTCTACAAACACAATTATGATGGCCTCTATCTACACTACTTAGATCGGATAGAAGTTAAGTAGGTTCTCGTATAATTTCATGATAAGTATTATACTAGGAAAGGATCAGTAGAAGCCACAATCCATCAAATACTAAGATTTGGCTATTACTGGCCATCTTTGTTCAAGGATACTCATGAGCATGTGCACTCTTGTCATGTTTTCTAGACCAACACTATTCGCGAGAGACATCCGGTGATGCCCCTACAACCAGTTTACGAGGTGCGTCCATTCACCTAGTGGGGGATAGATTTTATGGGAATGATTAATCCTCCATCATCTATAGGGCACTGATACATCTTGACCATAACCGATTATTGTATGTGCTAGACAAAGGAGGTTCTAAAAAATTGTACTACTGAGGTGATAACCAAGTTCTTGGAAGAGTTCATCATCATGAGGTTTGGCATGCCTTTCTTTTTGGTGTGTGACAATACCCCTTATTTCTCTTCTGCATCTCTCATTCAATGGGCCTTTGAAAACTAGGTAATTCTCAAATTCTCATCCAATTACTATCCACAAGGGAATGGAGTTGCTGAATTGACCAACAAGAACTTAACCACAGTAATCAAACACCTTTTGGAGGATAATCCCAAGGATTGGCACACAGTTAAAATATGCCCTATGGACTTATCGCGTAAGAATCAAGAATACATTAGGAACCTATCCCTAATAGCTAGTCTATGGTCTACAACCTATTTTTCTGATGAACCTAAAAATACCAATTCTAAGATTTATGGATCAATACATCGAGGGTGAGGATCAGGTGTAGATTCACCTCATGAACTTACTAGATCTTGAGGAAAAAAGAACCATTTCTTTGGAGCATGTGGCCAAACATCAAGCTGTTGTCAAGTGTTGGTTTTAAAAAAGAGCAATAATAAAGGCCTTTAGGATTTCTGATCTAGTTCTAATGTGGGATAAAGCAAAAGAAAAACTAGGTAGCCACACTAAATTTCAATGTTTTTGGATAGGCCCTTTCCAGATTGTAGAAAATCTGGGAGAGAATACTTTTCAGATTAGCTCTCTTGATGGAGAATTGGTCCCACTACCAGTTAGTATCCAATTTCTCAAGCATTACTTTGGGTCTTGACAGGCCTTTGTATATTTTTGTATTTTAGAGTCTTATATTTTGGTTCTTGTCATCTGCATCTTTTCATTGGGTCTTTGTTTACAGGGGTGGATGCTTCTCAAGTTTAGTGATCTACAACAAGTAGTCTAGACAAGAGATAAAGGTTTTCTTTTGTCAAACCCTTTGATGTAGTTTTGACTTGCAACGAGCCAGATATAGAGATCAGAAGTAAGGCATTTTATTTTTAGACTTCTTGAAAGGGTTCATCAGAACCAACCATCCTCAACACTAACACATATTTAAAAGGGATCCTAGGTCATGAGCCTCTCATGATAGGATTTCGGTCACAGTCAAAAAATACCCATGGTCACAAAGGAGGTTAGGAGTTAGAATCCTATCCTAACTAGAACATAGACTAAAAAAAAAAGAGAGAAAGAAAGCAAAAGGAGGAACACATAGAGATGAGATTGATAAAGAAGAAATCTCCAAGCTAGGGTAGCACAGTCTAAGCGCTCCATTAGATTCAAAAATAAAAAAAGAAATAGAGAGAAAAGAAATAATACATGATAAAAGCCGAAAGAAATATCAATGTAGAAGATGTTAACAAAGGAAGAAGAAAATCATTCAAAACATGATGGTTCAAAGAAATTTAGGTTTCAGGCTAACATATGTCAAGTCTAAGAGCCCTCCAAAGAAGTTTTAAACTTTGAATAAAGCTCATCTGTAGTAAGGGAAGGTTAAATTGACTCTAGGCCAAATTCGGACTGGTGGCTAGTGATCTGACGATGGTTGGTTGATAATTAGCGGAAGCTTAAGGTGGAGGATTCCTGGGAAATTTGAATGCACATAAACACACACTAGATGAAGATGTTATGATTTCCTTGATCTTGATGATGTTAAAATGATCATTTTGGTTGAAGGATTTATGTTTGGTTCACCATAGGATGGGATTGTTTCAAGGTGGAATGACTCTAGGAAACTTAGGATGTTCCCCTTTCTTTTGTTGGGGCTATTTGTTGTGGTCCCACAACCACATTCCCCTTTTTTTCCTTTTTGGCTTTAGGAGCCCACCTTCCTTTTTTTAGCTTGTCCTTAGTTTTTGTTGTTTTATCAATTTTTTTCTTTCTTCTTGGTTTTTCGCTGTATCGCAGTTTCACACTTTTGAAAGTCTGAAAGTGCAACAAGTCTGAAAGGGCGAAGAGGCCAATCAAACTTAACATTTTTGGTACCACAAGTTTTCAAGCTTTCAGATGTTCGAACATTGAAAAGTTAGACTCTCCGAGGAGAGTCAACCTTTTGGTGTTTTAGAATTTTGGAGGTCTAAAACCCCCAAAAGGATGAAAGGCCAATCGGCTGGGTGACTTATGTCAACCATCAGTCACCTATATAAGGCAGTGAGAGTTTTATACCCTCATTTCTTCACTACGCAGCTAATCGTTTTAAGAGTTTTTTTGAATTTTTTCTCTTCTAGTCTTTGCTCTTGCCTCATTGTCATCATCGTCCAGCTTCATATAGGTTGGTGCCCTCTCATCCCCTCTTTTCATTCTTTGTTTTGTTTGGTCTTATTTTCGGTCTCTTAGGTAGGTTTGTTTTTGTGTTGGTCTCGCTAGGTTTTTTGGTCAATCATTAGGGTTTAGGTGTCTTAGGTGTTTTAGCAGTCTGGTCTCACTTTAGGGATTGTGAGGTTGTCCCCTCTAACCACTTGGATCCAAGTTTGTGGTTGAAATCATTATTGAACTCATTTTTGAGTCTGACACCAAACCCTCATTTTGGGTGTTTTCAAGCATCATGGTTTTGGACCTTCGTAGTCCAAACTTCTGGGCTTTCTCCAAGAAAATCACTTAAGTGCTAGAGCTTTTGGTGCTTCAATGTTTATGCACACCAAAAATAGTCCTTCATCTGATTTTCCAAAACCACCAAATTTTGAAGACTCTCCAAAGTTCAGGCACCAAGGCTACTCTTTGGCGTTTCAGAGATTTCACTCCCTGAAACTTTGATACCTCTGATTCACCGAAGTCCAAAAAGAGGCATCACCAACAAAGTTTCAACTCACTAGCCTCTTTTCTCTCTTTCAACCCTTTCGGCCTTTTAGAGGTCTTGTAACTTTGGAGGTCCGAAAGGTTGAAAATGGTTTTCAGAGCTCTTTTGAGCTTAATTTGTCAGAAGGACTTTGTTTTATATTTTTCCTCTCTTTTAAGAGTTTATGGTTACTGATTTATGTCATTTTTTCTTTGCAAGAATGGAAGAGAAAGTTATTTCACTAGCCATGAAGTACCAATTCAAGGGTTATCATCTACCCTCAAAAGTCAGTAATCTACATGCTAAAATCATGGACACTGACATCGACCACCTTAGTTGGAATGACTACTTGGTCAAGTGTGCCAAACTAGTAGGGAGATCTAAGGACTACACTTCATTAGTGCATTATTCTTTGGTGAATGCAGTTGTGCATCCAGTCTCCATCTTGTCTTTGGACTTGATAAACACTTTGGCAAGTCATTATGTACCTGATGAAAGAATGGTAAAGAATAGCCTAGATGAACTAGTCTTGGATTTGAGGTCAGATAATATTGAAGATGTCTTCCACTTTCCAAAAGGGTTTGACAAGTTTTACAACTTTCACATCAACAAGGGAATGGAGTTCTATAACAAGGATGTTTCATGATCTCATCATATAGTAAACAATGAATACCTTATATAGTCTCTACCCAAGAACAAGTTGGACCAGATAGACATGTGGAGAGGGTACATGAGGGAAGATATCCAAAAATCCATCACCATGATTAGTCAGGTGTATGGGCTACCCATGTCTAGTTAGTTGGAACCATAGATGATCTTGCTCATTGAAAAGATAAGGGAGTGATAGGCAAGGTTTGATTGGACCACTATCCTTAGTGACAATTTGGATGAGCAACTGGTTAGAGTAAAAACTGACCCACATTTCTACATGACATCTCATGTTGTGTATCTATTGGTTGCCAGAGTAGTATACCTAGGGTTAACAAAGGTTGGGGTTATGGGAGAGATGCATACATGGCCATTCACAATGTACCCATAGCTGGTTAGGAAGGCATTCTACACCCACAACAGCCTTGATTTTTGTATTGTCAATGATGCTTTTGTCTTTGCCATCATACGCTCCATAGAGGGAGACTATGCTAAGAGAATGTCAACTGATGTTGCGGCTAAGGTCAAGGCCCTTAGGGGATTTTTCATTCAGTTTAGAACCTTTACATATATTCATGTAGCAGGATGCATATTTGCTCCCAAGAAAATGCCATGATATCCATGTGATAGAGATCCTGTTGGAGATAGCCAGATGTTTGATGCCCATGAGCATATTAGACACAAGAAGAAACACTGCTAGGACTTCCCAATTTCAATAGGGACCCACTGTGTACCAGATATGAAGATCTACAAGTCTTTGTCCCTCGAGTGGGATGAATTCTCTCTACAAAGCTACAACCTTGTGAGAACCCATTTTGATCCAATAGATACATACAGTCACATAATGATGAGGCATTATGTACATAAGCCACACATTGAGGACCATTGGATGGACTATGTAGATTATTATGAGGTTAGGATCTGTGACTACTACTAGATGAGCTTGGAGCTAGCATAGACCACTTTATTACTAAAGATACCTCAAGAGGTGAAGGCAGTTGATTCTGACAATGTTTTGTATCCTATTTACAATCAGGACAAAGTATATACTAGGGCCATTCTAAATGCAGAGGTGGATAGAGATGGAAATGACAATATTGATTTCAAGGCTAGGCATTTCATCAAAGTGACAAAAGCATGGATCACCTACCCATTCCATATGTAACCTATGTCGATGAAGCAACTACTAGGGCAGCCCTCCAAATAGAAGCCGTAGAAAGGGGAGAAGGTACCGAAGTCACAATTTAAAGAGGCTGTACCCTTAAATCCAAAAATAGTTTATAGGTATGAGCGTCCTACAACATATGCCTCAGCTACTCAATCAAAGAAAACTAAGACTAGAATGAAAAGGAGCATAGCACCTCGAGATGTGCCTTCTTCCAGTAGTCATGAGTCTCCAGGTGCAACAAAGAAAACCCCAAGATTCAAGGTAATAGGACCTAAGCTGGATGGTGTGATCAAAGGGAATGTTTACTAGAGAAAGAAGGATTCAATCCCTACTTAGATGGATACCCTCTTAGAGGAGGATGAGGATGATCTAGATCAGATACTCCTTAACAGGAGAACTCACTCTATGGGAGTCTTGAAAAGGAGGAGAATATTAGAAGATGATCAAGAAGAGGCCGAAGGGGTAACCCAAGG
This sequence comes from Chamaecyparis obtusa, assembly GCA_027943335.1. NCBI lineage: Eukaryota > Viridiplantae > Streptophyta > Pinopsida > Cupressales > Cupressaceae > Chamaecyparis > Chamaecyparis obtusa. The sequence goes on along the minus strand of BSBK01000508.1, from coordinate 1,188,160 downwards.
AGAACCAATAAATCTTGATGGTTTTGATGATGATGAGTTTGATATCTCTACTTTTGAGGGAATTCATGGTTTATACAAAACCCACACTAGTACATTTGAGGTCAAATTTTGATGGCCATTTGTCAGATTTGCAATGCTAATTTGTCAGCATTTCGATAGATGAGTCCGTTGCCATTTTTGCGTAGGAAATTGTGATAGAAGACATATCTATTAGTTTATGAACACCATATCACGTCAGAAACTTGTACATGGAAATAACTTCATTATGGAATTTTTTGCGGTTCATCCATTGGAATTCTGACACAATGACCTATCAGAAATATATAATCTCTGTTGGAATTAACAGTCGAAAACATATCCATTCTGACATTATAATTGTTGGAATAGCGATAGTTTCCACCTAATTCTGATAGATATACCTGTTGGTGATATGGCATTAATGTCAAAGTTTCTATCAAAAAATTTCTATTTGTGACACTTAAATTGTCGGAAGAGCGACAGTCCTTCAGCATTTCTCTGATAAGTTTCCCTGTCAAATGTATAGCATTACTGTCAAAAGTATTGTCGTAAATTATTTTTCTCTGACATTTTATCTGTCGAATGCGTAGCACTTCTATTAGAATTAATTATAAAGTGTCAAAAAATTGACAGATATGCATATTAAAGATAAAATAGCTCACGAGACCATCATAGGTTCTCTCTTTCTTTGGTCTTTATTATTCACAAAATGTTTTACCTTTCATTAGCTCATCAAATCTGGGGATTTGAAAGAATTTAATAGAATATTTTCATGACAATGTATATTATTTAAGTTGACGTTGCACGAATTTATCTACTTCGTGCACTTGTAGACTATGGGGATGATGATAAAGAAGCATGGCTATGGGAGGAGATGCTTCTTTATCGCTGTCTTCATAGTATACAACTGCGTGAAGTAGATAAATTTGTGCAATGTCAACTTAAATAATATACATTGTCATGAAAATATTCTATTAAATTCTTTCAAATCCCTGGATTTGATGAGCTAATGAAAGGTAAAACATTCTGTCAATAATATAGACCGAAGAAAGAGACAACCTATGATGGTCTCTTGAGCTATGTTATCTTTAGTCCTAGCTACTATCCTAGCTACCTATCGATCGTCAAGAATAATCACCACCTTGCACTTATGTACACTGCACAAATTGATCCCAGTCTCACAAAATTTTTTTACACTTGTACATCTCATCAATACTAGAGGCCTAAAGTAATTTTATATGATCACTAGCACATTTCGTGCATGGATGAGAAACAGTATCCAAAGTTTCTAGATAACCATTTTTGAGAAGAGGAATAAGTGCAAACCAAAGAAGGGATAATTCCACAACAGAAAGGAAGACATCTTTTTAGCCTAGGTCTGGATCCTACCCTAATTGTCAAAGGATCCAGGGCCAGTCTAGAAAGATGTCTTCACATTTTTTCTGCAACATTGTGTCCATCCATGATCTCAAGAATATCATCATCTTTCTACTCTTCATTTGCCAAAATATATCACTTCTTCAAGCTTGCAAAGTAATCTTATTAATAAAAGAACTCTTGCCAACATTAGGGTACCCACAGATCAAAATAGTTGATGTTATTGGTGCTTGTGCTCAAGGATATCAATTCACTATTTTGAAACAGCCAAATCATTTTTATTTAATTTGTAGAGAAAAGGAGTGGGAGAAAATGAGCGGGTGAAAGTTGATCAAGCATGAGAGAAGGCATTGCATTTTATTTGATCATGAATGCTCTCTGAAATGACCAATCATGTTTTCTATTCGATTTTTTTTGGTGTTTTCTTTTCCCATATTCAGTAGATAAAAATCATGGTAGCAGCCACTTAGCCATCTTTTTGATGTTCCAGGTATTTTACAAAGATACAGGTATGTGGATTTATCATTCAGTTGCTTGCAGTTATTGGTCAAATGCAAATATTTTGTCAAGTTGAAAGGGCAAGATATTAGTTTGGTGTTTTCAGTTTATGTTAAAAGTTGATTTGGTAAAATCCTCAAAAAACACACTACATGTTCTAAAATGTAAAGAAGTTGAATGTTAAATGTAAGATATATATCTCATCCATAGTAATCAAAAGAAAGGACATGAAACTTATAAGGAGATTTACCAATCCAAAAATATAAGAGAATAGGAAACATGATTGGTACCTTATGAATTGGTTTTTGAGGTGCACAATCTTCATCAATCTCCTGAGAACAAGACCCCTCCTCACGAAAAATGCATTTAACAGATTAAAAAAATCTACAAAAATGAACCAATGGCATGTTTAGAACAAAGAAATAGATTGATAATAATATGCTGAAAATTCTATTATGTTTAATACATGCAAAAGGACTAGTCCCAACAATTCTTAAACATACTTTATCTGATATGATAATAACATGCTCAGTAAATTGATAAAGGTGTTATCTACATTTAATCTACCAATTACTAATTACGCAAAAAACAAATTACAAAACTAAACCAATGGCATGTTCTTTGTGTGGTACAAGGAAGATTTGGCTATGAAAAAAAAAAGTGAAATAGCCTCATCATTTTTATTTCGATTGGCTAGAGGAGAAAAAGTTGAGCACAAGAGAAGGTATGTGATTTCTTCATCTTTCGAGCATCTGGCATCATATTCGACTGCAAATTTCAAATGCATTGCATTTTATTTGATCATGAATGCTCTCTGAAATGACCGCATTCTACTAGTGTCATGCCCTAGCCCGTGCTTTATCTCCATTATTTGATATTATTTGTGCTTGTGCTGAAGGATATCAATTCACTATTTTCAAATGTTTGGATCATTGAGACAGTTACATTTCCTGACTGTTCCTCTAGTACACAGCCAGGAAATGTAACTGACTAATGATTATATGTAATGTTGAATGGATTAAATGCTTTATTCTTGGTAGAAGTGAATGGAAGGAATAGTGTGTATTAAATAAAATCTAGTCACTTATTGAATTCTTTGGAGACTACTAGTTTGACTGTCCATGCACTACTAGTGACTGAGATTCATTAAAGGATACAAAACCCTTCATTTTGGGGTTATTGTGTGTGGATTCAAATGTAGGTTTGATTTGGTTAATGTTTAGAAGAGATCAATAAAGTATTTAAAGAAAATATTACATGTTTGGAGAGGTTTGAGAGGCACTTATCATGACTGTACCCTCACAAACATCGGCCTAGACTGGTTTTACTAAGTTTCCTTTCTCTATTTTGAGGTTTCCTTTCTCTACTGCAGGGGTACAGTCAGAGGGTTCATTGACAAAATGATCCTTTGAATGGTTACTATGAATATGAATGATTTGATATAGCATATTTCTCATTTCACTTGAAGTTTGGAATAGCTTGTGCAAGGGTGAAAGTAGTTTTGATCATTTTGGTCATGACTGTTCCTCTACACAGTTAGGAAATGTAACTATCTAATGATTATATGTAATGCTAAATGGATTAAATACTTTATTCTTGGTAGAAGCAAATGGAAGGAAGAGTGTTGGTGTTAGGTTTCATTTATTATTGAATTCAATGGTTTCCAAGATGTGTTGAGGAGTTTTCTCCTTGTTTAATGTTAACCGTTCCTCCACAATCCACTCATACAATAGTGAAGTTACAAAACTGAACCGATGACATGTTTACAACAAAGAAATAGAATGATAATAATATGCTAAAAATTCTATTCTATTTAATACACACCAAAGGACTGCATTCTAAATTGCTGTCACTGAAATGATCACATTCTACTAGTGTCGTGCCCTAGCCCATGCTTTACCTCCATTATTTGATGTTATTGGTGCTTGTGCTCAAGGATATCAATTTTTTAAAAATGTTGATTGTGGTTATCAAATGGACAGACCATGAGCTTCTAGCTAGGTGCCATTTGTGTTGATAGCTTAGGGCATCAAATGTATTGTATCATTGATAGTTGATACTTTGTTAAAAGGAAATAGGACAAAGAATGATTTTTATTTAGTTTCTCTATTTTGATCCCTAAGTGGCTTACAACCCTAGAGAAGTATATGTAGATTTACGAATCTAGTTGCAAGATACATATCAGCTGATAATTCACAATAAATCCATGCATCCAATTTTAATAGCAATTAATACAAAGAACTAGGGTCCTCCAATGGCCCAATCATCTGGACCTTGACTGTCCCCTCAACTAGTGACCCTTCAAAATTGGGTTATCATGCAATCAATGACTGATCCTTCATTCTCTTGGTGAGCTTTTAGGTAGGCGCCATTTGTATATTTGATAGCTTAGGGCATCAAATGTATATTATATCATTTATAGTTGAGACTTTGTTAAAAGGAAACATGACAAAGAATGATTTTGATTAAGTTTCTCTATTTTGATCTCTAAGTGGCTTACAACCATAGAGAAGTATATGTAGATTTATGGATGCAGTTGCAGGATACATAGTGGTGCAAGAGCACCCTTCTTAGGGCTCCCACCATTCAATTTTGTTGTGTGAAGCACTTCTTAAATGAAGCTTGTAATTACAATAAGAGCTAAGCTCATTTTGTGTGTCTAGGCCTAGGCTAGGTCCTAGAGTTTTAGTTGGTTTTGTCAGTCTACTGGCACAGTGGCTCAGGGCTTGTTGTCATCCTAAGATCACTACTTGTTTCATGAGGTCATAGTCTTACAGTAAGGGTTTGGCAATTTTTAGCACAAGGGTGCTTTGTAACAGACCTAAGGATGGCCTTGAAATTTGGTGTGAACAAAAGTGGCATGAGCAAGAAAAGGTGCTCCAAAAGTTGCTAGCATCTTTTCAAAGTTGCTTAGCAACTTTTCTCAAATAAGGTCTAAACCTTATCAAAGTGTCTCCAAGCCCTAATCAAGCTCCAATCCTAAGGTAAAGACTATAAATGACTTGAAAAACCCTAATTCAAGGGTTGGAAATACATATGTATGGCTACTGTACGAAAAAACCAGTCTAAACGTACTATTGTGTGTAATAGTCACTATTTTATGGCCTGATTGGATGTGAATAGAGTGATGTTTGGTGAATATTTACATGAAACATTGTTATGTGTGTTTATTCTTTCATGTGTGTGTGCTAGGTTTAATTCTTTCAAGTTTTAGTGTTTATTTTGTTCATTTCTTTGCTTTAGACAGTCTGCTGCCAATTTGGAGAGACTTGAAGATGTAGGGCTGTAACTCAAATTTGCATAGTGGCCACACCATGGTTCTTTGGAATTTGGTAGTACAGTCCCTACCCTATATATATATATATATATATAGATATAGATATATATATATATATATATATATATATATATATATATATATATATATATATATATATATATATATATATATATATATATATATATATATATATATATATATATATATATATATATATATATATATATATATATATATATATATATATATATATATATATGTCTGTAGGGCCCTGGAGTGTGAGTGCAACTAATTGTTTGACCAAGCCCTAGGCGAGCTGAGGCAATGCCCCGCTAGGTAAGGTCAACATTAAAAGTGCTCTAGGAGACATGGGAATGAGTTTCAAAGGAATCCCTTTGGAGGGAGCCAAGGGACATGAGTGAAGACTATATGCTATGGAGGAGAGAGCTTGAGAAATCCAAGAAGGGTGCTGAAGAAAGCCAAATAGTTTAGTGACTCGGTGAGGCCCAAAAAGCCCTTAAAACCCTCAAACTTGGTGGAGGAATTGTATGGCCTATTGGTGACCTAAAACCCCAAAAATCCTTAATGGATATGCAAATGAGTGGGGGTTACCTAAGAACTCTAGCCTTGGTACTATGAAGGGAAGGTGTCAAAAACCCTATAAACTCGGAAGGAGGCCTAATTGGGGCTCTTCCTTGTAGCCCTGATTTGTGAAGGAAGTATGCAATTGGGTGGTAACCCAACCTCACAAGTAACTTGGAGATGATTCAAATGTCCCAAAAACACCCTAAAACTCATCAATTTCTCTGTCAGAGCCTGGGAAGGTATTTGAACCCTAAAAGACCCTTATAAGCCTATGTAAGGGATGGTGCTAGGAAGAAGTGCTTGGAAAGTTGCAAGAAGCTAAAGCTACACTTGGTGGTCAGGTTAGGCTAGGTTAGGGGATACTTTTTGTGAAGGGAATCCTATAGACCTTAATAGGTTTTAGGAGAACACTAGGATCCTAGTTGTGGATCAGAGGCATAGACTAGCTAGTCTATCCTAACCTCCCCATCACATAGCAACTGATAATTCACAAGAAATCCATTCATCCAATTTGAATATAAATTAATACAAAGAAATAGGGTCCTCCAATGGCCCAATCATTGGGACCTTGACTGTCCCCTCAACCAGTGACCCTTCAAAACTGGGTTATCATGTAATCGTTGAGTGATCCTTCATTCTCCTGGTCTGCCCTGCAACGAAACATATTGGAAATACACAATACAATGATAAAAAGTATTTCACAATCCCCCTTCCCTCAAGGAACACTATCAACCATCCCTTCCACATAGCATTTCACTATTGTATGAGTGGATTGTGTAGGAATAGTTAACATTAAACAAGGAGCAAACTCCTCAACACATCTTTGTTGTAAACATGCCATTGTTTCAATTTTGTAAATTTATTTTTTGTGTTAAATGCATTTAAATGGAACATTAAGCATAGTAATAATATGCTTAGTCTATTAGTAATTGCAGATTAAATGCCCATAACACCTTTATCAGTTTAGCATGTTATTATAAGATACTAAAGAAGACTTGCTATTTGTTAGAGAAATCTTCACTGTCCCCCAAAATGAAGACAATGAAGATTGACCTCCTTCCCCACAACAAAGAACATTGTAATTAAGAATAAGATAGTGCCAAGAAACTTTTTCACAAATATGAAACATGAGGAAAAGTAATAATATTAACAATACCAAGATTCACAGCATTAAATTTCACCTGCAGATGAGTTTCTGCAGTGGGTTGCCTAGCATCAAAAATATGTTGAGTTGCATTTGAGCTATAACTCAGAGTATCATGTAGAATAAACCCTAAACTTTGAAAGCATTCTCCAGCTTGGCAATTCAAAATTCAATCTAGGAAAGCATCAGTAAGTGAAATAAATTATAGACATCAACATCAACATCATCATAATCATTAGACATAAATTATAGACATCAACATCAACATAATCATAATCATTTGGAGGGTATTCATTTTGGTTCTTGGATAGTACTATGTTTCTTGAAAGTTCTTGTGATGCTTCTAAACTTTAAAGACATATTTTATGGCTTAATGATAATATAGATTAGTGTTTTGTTTTCTAATGGAATGTTGTTGATCATTCATGGTCTTGAAGAAACTTTTGATTGTTTTGATTCTCAAGTCTTGATGTTGTTTCTCAATGTGATATAGACTGACCAGAAGATGGTTTAGTTGGTCCTCTCTTTCTATTTAATCATTTGTCTTCTTCATGGTGTAAGTGTTAATATGTTATAATCCAACCAACATGTCATACCCCCACTTCTGACAAACCTCAGAGCATACAAATCATAGCCAAAGACTTGGGTAATCAGCATACACAAACAATGATCATTAATATTCATTAATGGTGGGTGGTTATTCCTTGGTAATAAAGGCATTGCCAACAGTCATCATCTTAACCAAGTCATGGGTGGTGATCCTTGAAATAACACAATTAGTAAAAGGAAATAAAAAAATAAGTCATGGGTGGTGATCCTTGAATTTGGAGTGAGGAAGAAGGAAAATTGGAAAACAAAATATGGAATAATCAGATTGGAATTGGAGAAGAATTTAGAAATAAACTTGAATTGGAAAAAAGCCAAGTTGTATGGTTCTTTATTTGAGGCTGGGTTCCGATTCTACTTTTGTTCTCCTCTGGGTTTGACTTGGGTTCCTTTGGTAGGAACTTGGGTGCTTGGGCCAATCTCGGGTGCACCTGCAGTATTATAAATATGATACACAAGGTATTTTATTCATAATTTTATAGGCTAACTAATTATTATGGTAACATGGGTATGACCATACTCCATGCCTTATAATGGTACCCGACATGGAGTGTGGTTCAAATGAAGTTGAACCAAATGCTGACCGTGATGGCTATGATCATGATGAAGATAAATATGAATATTAAATCTAAAATATGGCTTGTAATTTGAATTTTCATTTTGAATGAAGAAACTATAGATTCAAGTTGACTCATTCTATGTTGTAGTATATTTGTTCCCTAGATCTACCATATTATATATGTGTAGCCTATAAGGGACATCTTCTTCTCATCCATGTATCATAGCTCGATGAGAGTTCTTAGGAGAAAGATAAGATGTCGGTGGGAGATGGAGAAACCAATATCAGAACACCACTTGAAGCCTTGCAATGTTGAGAGTGAGATAAAAGCTACACTTGAGACCCTATATAAGGAACAAACTTATTGAGCTTCACTTTGTTTCGAGAATAGTTTTATATTTTGTACTAAACAGGGCCAACCACATGAAGGTGAAAGCTTCATTTGGCCCCACCCCCCTCCCCCCACCCCCCTAACATCACTCTAAATTCCCCATTAACATCTAACATTCATTCATTATTTCATCCATTAATAAATGTAACATTCATTAATTATCACATGTTAACATTCATTCACACATTAATGAAATGTGACATTCATTAATTATCACACGATAACATTCATTAACACATTATAAAATTTACGAACATTCACTACCACATATTTAAATTCATTGGCATATAAAAATTAGTCATTATCAATTAAGGTGCATGGATGACAATCATTTCTTTTTTTTCTTTTGATTTCTAGTTTTTAAGATATAATTGTTAAGATGAGTATCAATATCATCATCATGATCATCTACCCTCTCACTAGATCTCAATGCACGCCTAGTTCTATGTTGATGCAAAGGGGGGGTCATCTGCAATAACATATAAAAGGGTTAAATTAAAAACATTTTATTATAATTAAATTTTTTTAAAACATTTTAAAGTATTTCAGTACTTTATAGGCCATAATCGTATAGCTCTTTACTTGATCTAGTCACATCATCAACATTGAGGTCAGTTTGTCTAGCCTCGGCAAGTAATGCGAGATATTTTGCAAATTGTGAAATACATTAATCTCTATAGGGTGTATTGACTTATACCTGTCGATCCATGAGACTGTGTGGGATGCTCATGAAAGGAGTCTAGGTACCTACATATGTAATTCAATTATCTAATGTTAGCTAAAAAACTCATGATACATATACTCAAAACTACATAGTAAGTACATTAAAAACCATAAGCATCCCATAGTAAGTACATCATGAATTAATTAGATTAAGCATTGATTGCATAACTGCACATTTCTATAAGAAATCAATATTAAATAGATTAAGTAGTGATCATGTAACTGCACCTTTCATTCATGTCATTCATCTTCTTCTTGATCTAACTAATCACCATGATCATCATTAATGTCGACATCATCACCACCACCGTCATTGTCTTCATCTTCATCATCATTGTCATCATTAGCATCAGCATCAGCATCATCATCATCATCATCATCATCATCATCATCATCATCATCAGCAACATCATCATCATCAACATCATCATCATCATCATCATCATCATCATCATCAATTCATCATCTTCTTCTTCTTCAAGAAAAGCTACGTCAGGAACATCATAGACTAACTATTGTTTGTGATGATCATCTACATCATCTTCTAGTTATTCACAATCTTCTTCCATCACATTATACCTCATCGGCCTTCCTCTTGGATCATGTCTAACAACAAATGACCAACCCGATTTATTTGGAACCTCTAAGTAAAATACCTGCTCACATTGGCTTGGAAGAACATAGGGTTCATCCCCAACTGACTCAAACCACCTTGTATTAATTATTGGAAATCCATTGTCATGTTTAATAACAATTCTATCAGGATCATTTTGATTAAGTCATAGCCTATAACATCTAATGATGAAGAGAACTAATCTGAAGGAATTAAAGTCACACTCAAGTATATCATCCAAAATGCCATAGTATCAATTTTCAGACTCTCAAGGATGTAAGTCATTTCTAGATGAAATATTAGTCACCTGAAAGACTGCACTTATCCTAGAATCACAAGTTTTCTCTGTGTCATCCAACTTTTTGATGTGAAATTTATGACCATTGCAAAACATAGCCTTGTGGTTTTTGACCTACAAAAATATGTAAAACATGTATAAATTAATGCATCGAGAGTTCATAAACATATGAGTGATTAACAAATTTATATGTACCTAAAAATCTTTTAAACCATGTGCTAAATCTATTTCCCTTTGGGTAACATTTAGATCTCCGTTACAATGAGCTTCATTAACCAATGAAGACACAACTTCCCATGTTAATGTGCGACCTAAATGATGACATCGTTCAATCCATTTCATCATCCAATCTTGATTGTTTGCAATATACAAATGTATTGCATCCCACTCTTGAGCAGCTGTACAAAAAATAAATAGATGACTTACAATCGATTAATTTTGAAGATTAAAAACTAATTAATAGCTACAATAACATCTTATAATTTATTACCTCTCACTTTCCTCATTCTTCCTTCCCCCACCAAGTACTCCAAATTTTCTAATGGTGTTGAGATCCCAAATGCGATCTATATGGATCTTTATTGCAAGATTAGGAAGATGTTCAGTAACATACACCATAGTCTAGTATACCATATATCCCTCCACCATAGAACCCTTAGGATGTGCTCTTTGCCGAACCAAAGCCTTCAAAAATTTCAAGTGCCTCTCAACCATCCACATTGATCGAGTGTGTATGGGTCCACACATTTCAATCTCCTCAACTTGGTGTATGAGGTAGTGTTCTTGTGCATTGAAAAAGGTTGAAGGTAGACACTTTTTCATTTCACACATTAGAAGACGAATTCTTCTCTTCCAATATTTTATATCTGCTCTATGGATTTCTTTAGATGAAAACCACCTACAAGACATTCAAGACACAAAAATATATAAACATGAGACTTTACAATATATACACACACACACACACACACACACACAAAGTTGAACATATATCATTGCTTACCTCATATATTTTCCAAGATCATATATCACTTGTTTGATGTTATTGTCAAAATTCTTTGAGAGAGATAGGGGTAGCATGTACTGCAACAATTATAAAAATAATCATGTCATTCTTTTCTCATATAATACAATGAGAAGTACATGCAGTTTACAAATATATTGTAAATAAAAAACAACATGACTTACCTTGATGAAGGTATGCCAATCATGCATTTTCAACCCTGGCCCAAATTCACCTTTCTTTGATATGGTACTGCTTATGTTTGCAACAAATCCTGTGGGAAATCAAATTTTTCGTATGACTTCTTTTATGGCATCACCTTGTTGTTTTGTTAATAACCAAGGAAGGGCACTTGTATTAATCCATTCTCCATTTCTATTTGATTCAATGAAATTTTTTATTGCATGATTGGATTCATGAATGTCGCTGCAAATTTTGATAATTTTTTCTTTGTCACGCCTTCCATCCAATATCTTCCACAATGTCTCTGTTACATTCTTTCCAATATGGATAGTATCAAACAAATGCACATCAAGCAGATGCTCATAGTAGGGAAACCTACTAAATTGTCTGGGATAACTCTTTAGTCCCTTTGGAAGGTGCTCAGTAGTGTTTCCTTGATGACATTCACGATCATCAATCACATAATCAGCAAACAAAACACAATAAAAATATACAAATTTCAAACATAAACCATTAGGTAGAATGGTAGTACCTTGATGATTAATTATATTATATTCCAACTTCCATAAGTGAGGTGTCATTATCTGTGGCTTAGATGTAGTCTCTTCTTTCCCATTGAAAAGATGTTTTTCGGTAATTTGATAGTTATGATTTTTGTGGAGAAAGTGTCTATACTCATCAAACACCTACTTTCCTAAACTTTTTGAATAATGAGATTTCATCTTTGGACCACAAACTGGACATGAAAATTTTCCCTTTGTTTGAAGACCTACAAGGTAATGATACAACTGGATTAAATATGTTAATTTTTATTTTTAGAATTATCATGTGCAACTTGAATTCACCATAACATACCAAAAAAATGTGTTAGCCCTGGGGCATCATGTATTATCCATACAAGCATTGCATGGAATTGAAATTGTCTATCTCCTATTGGTCTAGAGATATCATACATAGTGACACCTTTCCATAATGCCACCAACTCATCGATAAGAGGCTCAATATAAACATTCATATCTTTAACTTGGTATTTACCTGGTTGAATGAACAACAACATTACATAATTATTGTGACCATTTTACTACAAGATTTATAATTACATGAAGATAACTATTAAATGATCAAATACCTGGAACAATCATTGCCAACATAATGTGCTCCCTCTTTATTGACATCCATGGAAGAATGTTATTGTTGATGACAAAAATAGGCCAAACAGTGCAAACAGATCTTAGCTCTCCAAACGGATTGACACCGTCCGCTGCCTCTGAAAGCTTGAGATTTTGAGGTTCTTAGATAAAGTGCGGCCACTTTTCCTCTATGTCCTTAAATATAGAACCATCCACAGGCATTTGAATAATGTCATCTTGACTCCTATTGCGTGCATGGTAATTCATAAATTGTGCCAAGCTACTACACCTAAATAATCTTTGTAAATGTGGTATAATGGGGATGTAATGAAGAACCTTGTGAGGCACCTTTTTTGTTATTTGATCTATTCGATATCTACTCGTATGACATTCAAGGCATTTTATTGCAAATTCATGTTCTTTATGATAAATAATATGATAATTGAGACAAGCATCTATTGCTTGATACTCTATTCCAATATCTTTCATAGTGGCACATAATTCTCGGTATGAGCGAGGGAGAATATTCAATGGTGGTAACAAGAACTCACCTATCAATCTGTAGAAAAAAAAAAAAATTGTTAATATTAACAATATTTATGGTACATGTTTCACCATTTAATTACTATAATGACATATATGACATATCGTAGCATACGTGACATTGATGTGTTGGATAAACCATTCATAACCTTCAAGTTCAACAACAACAATACAACAGAGAGAAGAGTTATTTGGGAGCTTTCATAAAGGGGCATGGCTACCTTCTCAAGTAGAGGTATATCATGGATGACATCAACATCATCCTGATCATCATCATTAGTTGTGCTAATACCAAATGTGTCATGGATCAATGTATTAGTACCATCATCTAGCGCATCATTGTCATCTTCCATGGGATCATAATCTTCAGCTTCAATATTCATACCTCCATGATCCTCCACTTCCAAAGCCATATTCCCAATATTTGCACCTCCATGGTCCATATCACATACTCCCCTAGAGAGGTTGACCTATATTAAAATGATGAACACAAATAAACCATAATAATGATCTCATCATCAGGTGTATGTCATATATATATTAATTGTTAAATAAATATAATGAAAAACTTACCAATTCATGATAATCAAAGCCTCCTTCAATGTGACCATTATCCCTACAATGTCTCTTAGTTGTTTTGATTAGCAATCTTCTAATGTTTAAGCCCTTACAATTATTGCAGGGACAATAACATTTTCCATCGCCTTTTCTTTTCAAGTTTGACCACAATCTATTGATTGCATCCCCATTACCTTCTTCACTTGGATTGTCTGACATGATGCTTCTTGACTTAGATTATCTATAACCTAATTATATATAGAAATTGAAAACTTAGTTATGAAATGATGTTGTAGTATAGTATACCAAATTGAAACACTTCTATTATTGTAGTCTTCCACCTCAAACTCTTTCCTATTGTGGCAAGAAAGAAAGATATTCAAATAATATAGTAGTTTGTAAATCAAAATAAAATGGAGGCAAGTTGTTGATTGAGGGTGCAGGGAACAACACCCGTCAGTACTTTTATCAAATTGTAAATTTCAATTTTAAACTATTTTGTGAATATAGAATATGGATGTAATCTCAGAAAATAACAAAATGTAGACATGACAGATTACTTATTTTTTTATTCTACATTACTTACTATTTGAGTGCACGTTCCACTTGCAACTTGATCAAGTCTTGTTTGATGTTTCAATTTTGTGTTAATTGTCCTGTAGAAGTACACAATTTTGTATTTGCCCAATATGTTATTCAAAAAACAACAATAGAATAAAATACTTGTTGAGAAAGATCATCATAGGAGTATCAAAAACTCAAGATTTAAGGTAACACAACATTATAAGACTCTTACATTCAACCTTCAACTCATGCACCTAATAAATAGGAGAAAAAATACATGCAATTGAAAAATTTAACTAATGAATTGTGTTTTTCTTCTTATCTTAATTGGCCAAATTTATATGAGATTCTAAAGAAGGCCTCACTCTTAATTAGCCAAATCGTCCTTGTAGCAAACAAAAAAACTGTGATAACTATGTCTACTCCAACCCTAATTATTTAAGAATTCATCATATCAGATAAAGTAAGTTTAAGAATTGTTGGGACTGGTCCTCTGGCATGTATTAAATAGAATACAATTTTCAGCATATTATTATCACGCTATTTCTTTGTTGTAAACATGCCATTGGTTCAGTTTTGTAAAAAAAAATTGTGTTAAATGCATTTAAAATTATCTTCATTGTCTTCTGATTGTCTAAATGCTTCTTTATTTGTCAACCAATTAATACATGCTACTATATAAAGAAGACAATGAAGATTTTTCTGACAAAAATGAATACACTAAACTGAACCAATGACATGTTTACAAAAATTATCATAACTCACAAGCAAAACTGAAACAATGGCACGTTTATAACTCATTAAGAGTGAGGAATAGCTTGTGCAAGGGTGAAAGTAGTATTGATCATTTTGGTCATGACTATTCCTCTACATAGTCAAGAAATGTAACTGTCTAATGATTATATGTAATGTTGAATGGATTAAATGCTTTATTCTTGGTAAAAGTGAATGGAAGGAATAGTGTTGGTGTTAGGTTTCAATTATTATTGAATTCAATAGTTTCCAAGATGTGTTGAGGAGTTTGCTCCTTGTTTAATGTTAACTGTTCTTGCACAATCCACTCATACAATAGTGAAATGCTATGTGGAAGGGATGGTTGATAGTGTTCCTTAAGGGAAGGGGGATTTTGAAAGACTTGTTATCATTGTATTGTGTATTTCCAATATGTTTGGATGCAGGGAAGACCAAGAGAATGAAGGATCACTCACTGATTGCATGATAACTTGGTTTTGAAGGGTCATTGGAAGAGGGGAATGAAAGATCACTCAATGATTGCATGATAACCCCACCAAGCAATCTTTCCTTTAATTTTCCACAATATCTCAAAGTATGGTCATTATTCTTTACTTTCTTCTATATGCTATTCTTTCTATGGTTTTGTTATCACATAAATATATCAAAAACATTGCAGATGTGCATATAAAAGTAAAATATTGTCCTTCAATTTTTCCACATTGAAGCATTTCCTCTTTGGAGTATTCTCTTTGTTTGTACAATATTTGTCAAAAATGGTTACCATATTTCTTCAAGATCTATTTTAAACTTTATATTGCAATTTTGATTAGAATTTACCTATAGTTGATTTCATTAGTATTTTATAACATATACTCCTAATGTGAAATGTGGAGAGAATGAAAGAGACACACTAGGTATGAATTACACGATATACCCATCATCACTTAGCACTTAAATAATAAATTATGGACAGGGAACAACCCCCTAACCTCTGGATGTTTGTTTCATGTTGGCCTCTTATTATATGCAAAGGTAGGCCTATCTTAATTAGGCTAACAACCACAATGTAGGGGCCATAAATTATGGAACCCAAAATAGTGCACACTTGTATTAAATTAGGTTCAGTATACTACAAGGGAATGGAAACCATGCAATAGTGCCTCATGGGGATGGATGAAACCCTTCACCAAGAAGATGGTTGTGTC
The DNA here is from genome assembly GCA_027943335.1 of Chamaecyparis obtusa. Lineage (NCBI taxonomy): Eukaryota > Viridiplantae > Streptophyta > Pinopsida > Cupressales > Cupressaceae > Chamaecyparis > Chamaecyparis obtusa. The sequence goes on along the minus strand of BSBK01000508.1, from coordinate 1,172,147 downwards.
TACAATATTTACTAGAGGCAAAGAACATAATTTGGTTCTAGCAATTACTCCTAGAAGATAATGGCACCCACAAAACACTTGGAAAAGATAGCACTCACTATAACTTTTATCACTCTTTTAAAGATGGGATAATAAATCTCAAAGATTGATCAATGAATTCTTGAACACAAAGAACCATTGATAGATATGATTCATGTGTACAATAGCCAACAACCAATTGTTCCAATCATGGTGTCCAATAATTATGTTAGAAAAAGCATCTACAAATCCTTTACACAACCATAATAGATTCAAACCATGAACTATAAGAACCTAACAATGGGACTAACAAAGATATAGCCTAAACAAATCTTGATCATATTCCACCCTATTGTAAGGCCCAAGAAGTAACTCTATCTTAAAGCTACACATTTCTCTAGATGAAGCTCAAAGATTAGGTAGTTGAAGCATAGCAATACTTGAATGAATATAGGAATAATTTGATGTACAATCATTTACTAGCTTGGTTTGTGGGTTTTCCACATAATATTTTCCCTTTAACCACATTTATAGTTTGAGAAAATTAGAAAAAAATGTTTCAAATTTATATTATCCTTTTGAACTAGCACACTGCCATCAAAATGCATAATCATTGGTCATCTCAAGAAAATTCCTATTGATTAGTAGGATATCCTTATAAAAATTTGATGTATGGATTTCTTGTGAATTATCGACTGCTATGTATCTTGTAACTATGGAAGGAATAGTGTTAGTGTTAGGTTTCATTTATTATTGAATTCAATGGTTTCCAATATGTGTTGAGGATTTTTCTCCTTGTTTAATGTTAATTGTTCCTACACAATCCACTCATAAAATAGTTAAATGCTATGTGGAAGGGATGGTTGACAGTGTTCCTTGAGGGAAGGGGGATTGTGAAAGACTTGTTATCATTGTATTGTGTATTTCCAATATGTTTGGATGTAGGGAAGAATAGGAGAATAAAGGATCACTCACTGATTGCATGATAACTTGGTTTTGAAGGGTCACTAGTTGAGGGGACAGTCAAGGTCCAGATGATTGCGCCATTGGACAAACCTATTTATTTGTAGTTATTGCTATTCAAATTGGATGCATGGATTTCTTGTAAATTATCGACTGCTATGTATCCTGCAACTGCATCCGTAAATCTCCATATACTTCTGTAGGGTTGTAAGCCACTTAGGGATCAAAATACAGAGACTAAATCAAAATCGTTCTTTGTTTTATTTCCTTTTAACAAAGTATCAACTATCAATGATACAATATACATTTGATGCCCTAAGCTATCAAATATACAAATGGCACCTACCTAGAAGCTCACCAAGAGAATGAAGGATCACTCATTGATTGCATGATAACCTAGTTTTGAAGGGTCACTGGTTGAGGGGACAGTCAAGGTCTGGATGATTGGGTGATTAGAGGACCCTAGTTCTTTGTATTAATTTCTATTCAAATTGGATGCATGGATTTATTGTGAATTATTGGCTGCTATGTATCCTGCAACTGCATCCATAAATCTACATATACTTCTCTAGGGTTGTAAGCCACTTAGGGATCAAAATAGAGAAACTAAATAAAAAAATTTCTTTGTCCTATTTCCTTTTAACAAAGTATCAACTATCAATGATACAATACATTTGATGCCCTAAGCTATCAATACAAATGGAACTTAGCTAGAAGCTCATGGGCTGTCCATTTGATAACTACAGTCAACATTTCAAAAAAATGGATATCCTTGAGCACAAGAACCAATAACATCAAATAATGGAGTTAAAGCATGGGCCAGGGTACGAAACTAGTAGAATGCGGTCATTTCAATGAAAACAATTTACAATGGCATCATTAAACATATATGCCAGTAATATCAACAAACGTGAATCCAAACATTTGAATACAATGAATTGATATCCTTGAGCACAAGCACCAATAACATCAAATAATAGAGATAAAGCACTGGCTATGGCATGACACCAGTAGAATGTGGTCATTTCATAGATCATTCATGATCAAATAAAATGAAATGCATTCAAATATGATGCCAGAGGCTCAAAAGATGAATAAATCACATACCTTCTCCCGCACTCATCTTTCACTCTTTTTCTCTCGCTCCCTCTATCCAATCGAAATAAAAATGATGAGGCCATTTCACTTTTTTTTTATCTATATCCCGAATCTGTCAAAATTCCGATGGGCAATTAAACACCCATCAGAACACTGACATCATTTGGGCCTATTACAAAAAAAAACTCCAAATTCATAATAAAAAGTTACCCATCAGAAAATTCTGTTGAAATTTGGCCCCAAATGTAGTAGTGCCAGCAAGAGGCTCCAGTCATAGGAAAGTTAGTGTCTCTTGATTCCTTCCCTACACAATTCACTAGTCCCCACGATAAGGTGGGAGAGAAAGCTCCACAAGGGTCCCAAGAACTATTTGAGGAAGTGATAGAAGAGGTACAAAAGGAAACAATAGAGTCAAGAAGAGACTCTTCCATTGGTGTCACTTTTGAAGAAGATATAGATGCACAAGTTCCCTTGGTTTCATACATAGTTCCACCTTCGCATCTTCCTATACATCAAAATCATCTCCCACCTCCGCATCAAACACCACCAACAACTCCGCTTCCACCTCTATTTCAAACCACTCTATTGCCTCCATAGCCTCCACCATTTCATGATCCCATGCCAACTCTGCCTCCTCCACTCATTGATGAAGGGTGCTCCCCTTAATACCACAAACACATAACAGAAACAGAGAAACAACAACAACAATATGCAAGAACAGAAAATTGGCTTCTTATTATCTCCACAAATGTGGAATTACAAACTTTCAGAATTATAATATGTAAAGCCACATGGGCATTCCCTTACAATATTCTATAGGATAGAGCCTCAAATCAATACCCAGATCTACTACCCAGAACTGCCCTAGACAACACTATGGGCTTCCTTTATATAGGCATTTTTCACCACCCGAGAAGGTTCCAGAAATTTAGCCCTAAGGGCCGACCAAACTTAGAAGTATTTTATTTTTTTCAATTTATTACATCAAAGTCGGCTCAAAATAACTTTTGAAACCCGAACAAAAATTTTGAAGGAAAATTATTTTCTGCCATTTCAGGTGGCCTGACTTCCGGAGACCATAAGTCATCACTAGTTGACCCGATTAACTATTATAACCCCATTTCAGAAATTCCACGAAGCGCTCTATAGGATTGACTAGCACAAGCGCTTGTCACCAAAATTTTTGACCTCATCTGGGGCCTCTAAAGCCTTCAAAATTGAGTTCAAAGTTTCTGTACCTTGCTACCAATACCAAAAATCTTCAATATCTTCAAAACTAGACCTGATCTAACCATGAAACTTTGCTGGTAGGCTGATATGACTGAGATGAACCTCCACATGTAAAATCAGAACATTCCAAGATCATAAGACCAACTTACTAAAAATAGCAAGTTTCCATAAATAGCAACTCTGTACACGATAGCCCTTATTGAATACAAAAACATAAATATTTTTGGGTGATGCAAGATTGCTCTTACACCTAGGATGCTCCTGCATCACTCATGCCTTCACCCACTCCCATTATTGTTACAACTCCAACTCCTACCATGCAAAATCCCCCTTCTTGAGCACCCGCTCCATCATTAGCCCACATAGAAATGTTGGCACAAGGGTCTCAAGAGCCCAAGAAAGAAACGGAAACCATGGATGAAATGTTGTCATAAGGGCAGGATGGATCAGATGAAGGAAAATAAGTTGATGAAGGAGAGTCAATAGTTGAGGAAGAGTAGGAAAATGAGGAGGGAGAGTTGAATGTGATGGAAGAAAGGGAAATAGGAGGAGAAGATGAAGGTCGTGAAGAAATTGAGATAGAACACCCTGCATTTACCTCAACTCTCTTATCTCCTTATGACCCACTCAATGCCTTTTCAAAGCCCTCTTGGTTTACAAAGGAAATTTAGCCAAGGACCAGGGTATACATAGATGATGAAATAGATATGGCGGCACTAGGGCAAGCATTCCATCAAGCTCAATCTAGCACCCGAGTAAGGACACTATCATATGCCACACAAGATCAAGTGGGGATATAAGAAGTTTGCCAAGGTAGCTCTTAAGAAGATTCTGAGACCTCTTAGAGGCATTCTTCAAGGAATCACATCCTTGGTAGAAATCATGAGCATGGAGGATGACATGGAGGAAGAGATTCTGAAATGGCAGAAGGTGTTGGATGATCTTATAATAATAAGGAAGCAATGCTTCCATGTTTTGGTAAAGGTATATGAAGGATCTGAGCTAGACAATTTTGAGAAATGGATTGAGGATATAACTGGAGCATGGACTATTTTTTAAAAGGTGCTTAAAAGGTTGTGTAAGAGAAGAGATAACAGTCTCCTTTTTGTAGAGGAATTGTATAATTTCTTTGAAGGATTGGACTTATATTTGTATGATCATGATGATGATAAAACTAAATAGATGTTTTATCAAAAGGAGGAAATCCAGAAAATGTTGTCTCAGGAAGAGGAGATACAAGGTTTTGCAAGAGAGTTGGTCACCTTCCGAGACAAATAATAAGAAATCCTTGAAGGGGTCAAGATGACCAACTTTAAAGAAGTGCTAGAGATTATGGATAGGTTCTGCAAAGCATATCCATAAGTACTCCCTAGTCAGTGAGTGTCCAGTCCAAACTTAGTCAAATTTTGTGTAGAGGAAAGGCAGTTTTTGGCACTTAGCCATTTTTGAAGACTTGGTTTTTCAGCATTTTGGCCCTAGAGGATTTTCAACCTCCGAAAGTATGAAGTCCAAAATTTGGGATAAGAGGACTCAACACTTGGTCAATTTTAGAGCTTGGTTTTTTCAAACCAACTATCGGGATTAGTGTGTTTTTTGGCACCTCCATGATTTAACTCCAGTTATCTCAGACTTGATTTTTTAGTCAACTGGACCTCTCTTATGGGATCGTTCCTACATGATTTTGGGGTCTCTTTCAATTGGATCCACATGGAGAAACTAGAGCAAAGGATTGAGGGTAGGATCTTGGAGTTATATCAAGAGCATACATGAGTTCCAGCTTCATCTTCATGATGTTTTATGAATGATTTTCTCAAGTTTTGCAATGCACGAGGTTTAATTCCATGCTAAGGTAGTTTAACTTTCTCTTAGAAGTAGTTTCCTTTATGTAATCTATAGTTTAGATTTATTTTTGAGTTTCATGCCCCCAAAACCCTAGCTGCGAAAATAAGAGCACAACTCTATAAATTGTAATAACATAATGTAATGAAGGTCGATTTGATGATTAATGCAATACATATAGTTGGTGCTTCATTCATAGTTTGATATTTCTGCTATCTTTGTGAGATTTATGAATTTTTTATTTTCTCATTTTTTATTTCAAAGAGCCAATTGATTGTCTAATGGTTTCAAATCTACGATTCTTAGTTCGGTGTTTTCTAGTGTTATACTACTTTGTTGTGACGAATTATCGAGAAGATCTTTCTTTTGGTGCTTTTAAGATAAACTTGTCTCACTCATGCACACATCTATGGTGGCTTAGTGATTCAATGAGTTTTGGTTTATCATACATCTGCATTTATTTCTATTGATGATTGCATCTACCTAGCTAAAGATTGTCATATATTCTGATCTCTATTTTGTGGGTTTCCTCATCTTCTCAGTCTTTTAATTCACAAGGTGGTGTGATATTGGTTTATGTCCATTAATTTCTTTTTAGTAATTTCTTTCACATTCTTGTCACCCTACTTCTGAATTTTCTTTGCAAAATCAATTACAATAGATTAATTAGATTAACATTGCTTTCATTTATAAAATCTGAAAATCCTAAAGAGAAACATTGTGGTATTTTGAAGTTTGTTTTGTAGCCTTCTTTAATATACAAACTAGGAAAGGCCTCCTTGTTAACAAGTTCACATTTGTCTTTAGTTGAGCTATCCAAAGGGTTGAGACCCAACCCAAAAGGAACCTTGAGATTGATTCACATCAGTCTTCCAAGAGGGGAATTTACTTCCATAAATTTTTGGCTGTTGTCTCGTGTAAAAATGATGCTCAATAGAAGTGGTGCTAGAAGGAGGGCCATTGAAGGGAAGACCCTGGATTATTAGATCGTTCTCTCCTAAAAGGTTTTAACGAGTCCTTGAATCTTCACCAAACAAAGGGTAATTCAAAGAACTTAGAGAAGTTCACAGACCTCGTAGTAATAGAACAAAGCTCAAAGAGAATACTTCACATCATCCTAATCTTCCTCCATTTTTACTTGTTCTTGCCCCACCTTCTACTGCTCTTCCACCAGCTCCAATGGAATTTTTCACAAATGCTCAAATCTCTCCATTGGAAATACAAGGACAACTTCATGAGCTGCCCAAGAATCCTGAGAGATTCTTCCCAAATTAAATCTATGGAGAATGTAGGATAGTGGAAGAACATGTTCATGTATTCAAAGAATTATGCAATCGTAAGGAGATTACTCATTAGGATGTCGTGTGCCACCTTTTCCCCTACACATTGCTAGGATTTTCATATAACTAGTATCTAAATTTTCCACAAGGATCCATCTCTACATGGGTGGAATTTGAAACAAAATTCCTTAATCACTTCAAGTTATATGTGGATCTAGCTAATCTTCACCACCAGTTCATATGATAAAAGATCTCGATAAACCAATTGCCATGTTCAACCACCATTTTCATAAAATGTACTAGAAGCTTGAGGCTCTTTATAATTTACCAATCGGGGCTTCTATACAAGTGTATCTATGGGCCTTGGATCCATTAACATCTATATTCTTGAAGAGGGTGCCCCTAGGAAACATAGACACTCTAGAAAAAGTATGTGACGAAGCTATTACATTTACCCAACAAATGGATCCACAAGTAGGTGGATATTATGGTGTCTCACCAGCATTAGGAAACACTGCTATGACTAGTCCATTCACAACAAATAATCAACTCTGAGTGTAGCACACTCCAAGGCTCAATATGGTGCCAACTCCATACATCGCTGCCCCAACACTCGCCATCACATACCCAGGATATGAGGCACATAAGGCAGCCCTATGTGAACAAAAGGTTGTTGTCCCAAGTGAGCTTGACCATGATTTAGTAAATGAGTTGGATTCCATGAAGAAGACTTTATCCCAGTTAACAAGAGAGATTACTAGGATGAAGCTGAATCCACCTTAGAACTAGGGGAACTACCAGCGCTCGACTACTGGCCCAAACATCTTCTCCCAAAATTAGAATCGTAATTATGGAAATTACAATAACAAAAATAACAATAATGGTGGGGGTTATGGGAATGCTTCTCAAGATAAGTAGTTTAGTCAATAACAAATGAACAAAACATGGAACACGCATCCAAATAATGGTAGCATACCCTCTGACAATGCCAATGTCTTCAACTCATCTAAGGTTAATTTTACCCAAACTCCCAACACACACCAACCATATAATGAGTACAAGGGGAGTTTGACAACCAAATTTTTTTGGATCTTGATAACTCTTAGACACACTTTAGTTGCATGGTCTTGGAATCATATGACCCAAGCATAGGAAGAGGTCCTACCGATAACACAACAAAAGAAGAATTTGTCTTCCCTTTCAATCAAGAAAACTAGCCAGAATATTCTGAGATCTATGCTTTCCAGAATAACAATAGAAACACTTATAATTTGAGGAGAAGAGAACCTCTGACTGATGACATTCCCCTAGGAATGCAGCCCACTCGACCTGATCCATGGGCTAACAATAATCCCACACCTCCTAGAGGCCCTAGTGCCACAGTCGCTCCAGCAATACAACATCAACCCACTCTGCTAAAAAATCCAGTCTGGGCCAATGAAAAATATAGCATAGTGGAGGAACTAAAGAAAGTTATAACTAATATGTTAATGTACGACATGCTTCAATGTTTCCCTTCACATAGGGAAGCCCTCTTGAAATCACTAGATCATTCCAAATCAGTTTTGACTAGCAATAACACTAGAAATGAATCCAATGTAAATGCGGCTGAGGCAATGCCCACCATGTTCAAAGACAGAGTAGAAGTACCCCCATTCTTGCTTAGCTTCAGGATCTTTGGAAAAAAATTACACAACTGCTAGATTGATTTGGGGGCCTCATGTAATGTGATGTCATTGTCCATATGCCACAAGTTAGGAATGAACCCTCAACCAACCAACAGGGTCGTGATCCAACTTGACAAAATAGAGGTCAAAGTTGTTGGGGTTTTAAAGGATACATGCATAGAGTTAACCACTGACCCCAAAATACAAGATTTCATCGACATACACATAGTGGACATCCTAGAAATGTACAACATGTTACTAATTAGGGAGTGGACATGGTCTTTGAGAGGTTGGTTCTCCACAGATTTCACTCAACTCTAACTACCTTGGAAAGGGCTCAATAACCAAACCAAGATCGATGCGGAGCCCAAACTCAAACAAATGATAACTGAGTACAATGCCCCAAATTAATTCTTGTTCTCACACATTGACCAGGGAGTATACTGGCTCAATAAGGCTTTTGCATTCCATCTATTACAAATAGGGAATACTAAGAGGGGGGGTGAATCAGTATTCTACAAACTTTTACTTTTTCCTATTTATGGATATAACAGATTAACCTAATACTTGCAAAATAGAGTAAACTAAATAACATGCATAGCAATAAAGAAAATGAACTCATAACACATTATTTGTTCTTGAGGAAACCCTGGCCAAGGGAAAACCTTGGTGGGGATGATAACCATAATGATCCACTAATCAAAAGTATCATGTTAAGGATGTTGACCCTATTAGGAGCCTGTTACATACATATAGTGTCTCAGTCCTGATTAAGGGACTCTAGGCCTTATTATAAGCCTCAACCTTGCTAAGAGTCGGTAGTACAAATAGAAGTGATTACAAGATGATCCCATTGCCCAAACATGTATTGTACAGTGATTTTTGATTACAAAAAGGGAAAGGTATATAACCTTTTATTGCTTCGCTTGCATATACAAAGTTTGCTTGCTTGAATTTCACAATTTACAACTTTGCATCAATATATTTCGCATACATATGTTACTCTTCTCTAACTTCACATTGCATATGTCCTACATTTATACAAGTTATTAAGAATAATAACTTTTACAGTCAGCTTACAAAACATAAAGCACTTTACAAAATATATATTAACTCATTTTGCCCAAGGTTGAACATCTAGGATGTCATCCCTTTATATGATTAATTCATTATTTTGATAAACAAAATAATCCCTTAACTATTTACTAATTATGTCTTCTTCTCTGTCCTGTCGACTTTAGCTCTATCTTTGGTAATACTGTAATAACTTCTTCTATACATGTTGTACAGACTTGCGCTCTCAGGTGAGTCTTTAATATACATCATAGTATCCATGTTCAATGTGTAACCACTGAACTTACTTCTATTGACATCACCAATCAAAACTGTCTCTGGTTAGATTGGGAAAATATTGCTTGCACTTAGACAATTTTGTTCTGCTCAGTGTCATAACTGCTCTCTGTCATATGCGATCTTCATATAGATCATATGTTGCCATAATGACAACATCTATATATCTAACTCAACCAAATTCCCAACAATCTCCCCCTTTGTCATTGGTGGCAACATATGAGAAAATTGGCTAAGTCATATAAAACTTCAAAATTGTGGCCATAACAAAAATATATCTTCACTATTCTTATATCTCCATATATCTTATATATCATCTATACTCCCCCTAGGAATATAATTCCATATATATGAATAATGTTAAAATGGATTCACCACTATTCAGATGTAAAGGGGGAAATATGAGATCTATTCTTAAACCCAAATTTCCCAAAGAAGAGATCCAATTTGATCAACCAAGAGGTTAATACACAATTGAATCAATTTGTGGTGAATATGGAAGAGAGAGAGAGAGAGTAAATCCAATATTTCCCTATGGAGGATATTATGCTTGGAATATTAAATAATTGGAATACAAATACTAACCTCAAATTAGGGCAGATCTAGAAAATGTTGAATTATGATGTCTATGTACACTTTTAGGAAAATATAAAACTTGTCCTGGACTAGAAATGCTGAGATAGAGAAAACCCATAAATCTTTCTCCAAGATGGCTCAGGTCGAGTTTGACGCTCATAAAAGGTCAAATACTACATTCTTTATTTGAAGTCCGATTCAAATTCTGTTCACAAATCTCAGAAGTTTGTCGAAAAGGGTATCCAAATTTGCTCTTAGATCTCAAATTCCACACTTGTACCTGCAAGAAAAGAGGATTTTTGTTGTTTTTTTGAGGGGTTTTCCTTGGTCAAACCCTAACTTGGAATTAACCTTAATATTGAAATTGAAATAAGAATGCTAGCAAGTAGTAGAAAAGGATCTAAAAATGAAGCTATGCAATTCCATAGATATGCAATTGTATTTTGAATGTAAACAAGTATATTGATATGAAAGCTTGAACAAAAAAATAAATGTAAATCAAACCTCCATGATTGTATGCTTGGAATCCACCTTGAGGAAAGGATGAATGGATCTTGAAGATGAACAAAGGATCTTGAAGGAAGATCACACCGTCATGATGGCTAGATCTAGGGTTTGAATGATGAATCTTGAATGCATGAACCAAATCCCTTCAATGGATTGAATGCTTGAATCCTTGATTTTCAATGGAGAACTTGGATAGAGAAGAAGACTTGAATGCTTGAATGGATGCTTTCTTGATCACCTTGAGAGCTTGCACATGAAAATTTGATGGAGAGATGTGAATAATGGATGTGAAAATGAGAGAGGAAGGCCTCCTTTTATAGTGATCTAGGGCACAATCCTATAGAGGGGCCACCTTGGAGAATTAAATCCCAATTAGGTCCTAACCTTTAGAAAATATACCTAGATTAAATGCAATTAAAGGATTTACCATCCTGAAAACCAAAATGATTAACCCGGAGGTGGGAAAATAAATATCTTGAAAGCCCGAAGCCCAAAAATTTTGGAAATTGGAAATTTGAAGGAAGGGGTCATAATTGAGGTTGGACTTGACCTAGTTAGGTTTGATCTTGACCCTAACCTAGTTAAGTTTGACCTTGAATCTGACCTTGGTCCCAGATTGGCTCAAAACCATGTCAGGAGGTCCTGGGGATGCCTGGAAATCTAGAATTGATGCTAGAACAGGATAGAATGTTAGGGATAGACATAAAATCCTATGAGTATTATGATGAAGGCTAGGAGTATCTATTCCTAAATCCTACCTAGAAAATAGAGCCATGGAAGAGGGAAATTCAGTAGAATCCTTAAGATCCTAACCCTAATTTCACCTAGAATGAAGCAGAAAAGAAGTGGAAAGTGGGGAGAAAGCTAGATCAAAGCAAAGATCCATTCAAGGCATTTGATATGACCCAAAACCACTTACTCAAAAGGCTAAACACTCTTAACATGGAAGTGCTTCCATTTTAAGATGATACATTAAGCCCCCACTTTAGCAAGAGTATGGACTCAATGAAAACTCTTGGTAAAGGAGGAGAAAGAGAAGATCCAAGTGGATTCAAAAAGAGACAAAATAATAATTAGCTAAGGGCATGAGCCCCCAGACTAAGGATTCTAACTCATCAAACACACACAAGAGTGCAAAACAAGAAAACCAAAAGAACAAGGGTTAGCACTAAACAACCCAAATCAATTAGCATAAGAAACCTCACTAAGAAATATTCCTCATACTAATATCATATTTGGAAAACTATCATAAAAGTACAAATGTTTACATAAGAAAGACAAGAGCAACACTATAAATAACATAGTTTCATGATCCTATCCTACTAGCATGAAAGTAGAAAAGAGAGAAAGGAGAAAGTGATTACCTCACCCAGTTAGATGCCCACCTTACTATGAATCACCTTGGAGGGAGAGCCCAACAGGTTCACCCATAAACTATGCTTGTAATTGTAATGCATCTTCTGACAGCTTCTAGAATACCCATAGATCCACCTTCTTGTATCATTATGAATATGAAATGCATGTCTCCTCAGGATTTATCAACTTATGTGCATTACCTTTGGAAGATTTAGCGTATAGGTGCCTTTATTTTCAAGATTTAGCAACTTATGTGTGTTACCTTCCAAGATTTAGCATATTTGAAATTAGAAATGCATGTCCCTTCAGGATTTAGCAACTTATGTGCATTACCTTCAGAGGATTTAGCATATTTAAAAATTTTGAAAAATGCGTGTCTCCTCAGGAGTTAGCAACTTATGTGCATTGCCATTGGAAGATTTAGCATATAAATGTGTGTCTTTTTAGGATTTAGAAACTTATGTGCATTACCTTCCGAGATTTAGCATATAAAAATAAAAAACTATAGTACAAGGGAGGCCCTATATATGCCCCCCTACTTAATATGGAAAAAAACATACTATTTTGTCTGTTAAGGAAAGAAAAGAACAAGGATAAAGCCTTCTTCAACATCAAGACAATATCCACAAACAACACCCAGTCCAAGCCAAGAAAGTCACAGCTCCTTTGAGGCCATGGAAGGGATGAATGTAAAGAGATATCATGCAAGAAGTGAAAAGAAAGTAACCCTTATCAGGGATAGAACACTATTCAGTTTCCAAAGCGAGAGATATATCAACCATGGAAACCCAATGTCAAACAACAAAAGAGGTTATTGTCAAAAACATAGATCCTCAATGCAAACCATAATTTTCATGTATGATTGGATATCACATAATAGATAAATACTACTTACCCAAGGAAAGAGGTGCATCTGGGAAAGACAGAAAAGAAGGAGATGGCATCCTTGCCCCCCAAGTGTAGGACAAAGATGAAAGAGGATACCTACTTCACAATGCAAGGAAATATCCTATTTAGCAACAATGTATACTATATTCCTAGTGAGGGATATTGACCCCTACATCCAAGAATATAGATAATCATGAAAAGAATATGTCACTCATGGAAAAGGATCCTCAAATGAAAGAGATCTTATCAACAAGACCCCCACCAAAGAGGAGTTCTTTAAAATAAAATATCATCTTTCAAAAGGTGAGGACAAAGATTCAATCCTCAAACCCCCTACAAAGAAAAGGAAGAGGAATCTTTGGAATGAGGGAAACAACTCTAACCCCAAAGCAAGGATGAAAGTTTATAAAGAATATAATTTGCAAAATAGAGAAGAAGTGATGACCTAGGCCAACAACTTCTCATATAAGAAAGTTATCCATAGTCAAAACATCTAACAATATGTTGAAATAATATTGCAATATAAACAAATACCACTAAGCTAACGAAAGTAGCTCCCTAGATAGAGATAAAGAAAGAGGTACATTTCCCCCTAGAGATAGAGACAAGGGATACCTTTGCAAAACAAATGTTTTTAGAAAAGATATCTTGAAAAGAGAATATGGATTCTATGGATGATTAAAAACATAATGCAAAGCCATTAAAAAAAGAAAGGAGAGAAAGAATACCAATTAAACCCTAATAAAAGACCTTATGCATCCTAGGAGACTGGATGAAAATACACCTCTTGCCCCCCAGTCTTGAGACAAGAGGAGAAGAACAATTTACATTATATCTAGAGGAGGGTGTTAATCTCTATTAAGCATTTAAGGTTGTCATTAGTATCAAAGGATAGAAAACAGGTCGATCGGTTACTTATATTGAGACAGTCGATAACTAGAAGTAAGAAAGAGTAGTCAGTAAAGCCTTTACACTGAGCATCACATAGTTAATTGAGCACCAGCATCACTGACACCGACGGTCAGTAAACACCGAGCATCACAGTATACACCGAGTAGATTATACAATGTTTACCGATGATCACAGAAAATGACATAGTAATAAAAAATGGCACATTATTCTATGCAGATGGTTACAATAGATCATAAAATGGTTTACCAAAATCGATGAGCATTTATTGTAAAAGATATTCATTAAATATAGTGATTATCTTATTTTTGTAATAGCTGATCTAGGTTATTTTGCACCGTAGATCTTAGGGTTATGATTATTCTTTGTAACCTAATTTTTGCTTAAGCGGCAAAATAGAACACTATTTATTGTATATGTTCGCACCATTTTATGGGGTTGTTGAATTGATATATATGAATCACAGAGCACTTGAAGAAATTGCCTATCTTCAAGACAATCAATTTATCGAGCAAAATAGAGCACAAAGGATTTCAGTTTGAGAAGAATCAGTCAAGGCTACCGAGCAGAGATTCATCATAGTTATGGTGATATTTTTGATGAGCACTTATAGATCTATTTCAGACAATTGAGTTGTCAACTAGCAGATAGTTACCTATTACTTTCTGACAATTGTGATAGAGTTTGGTAAAAATCTCTTAACCGAGTAGATTTAATAGTCTTTGTATAAATCTCTTAATCGAGTACACACTTCATTTAGTGTTGTTAAATCCTATAACTAGGTAGATCTAGCTGATCTAATATGTTACTCCTAACAGGGTAAGATCACCAGAAGTGATCAAAACTTGTAGCCTTAACAGGCAAACCTTTTCTATCTGCAATAGTGAAGAATTTGTGGGTGTCATCCCCACCGTAGTTTTTACCTTCTAACAAGGGTTTCTACATTGCCAAAATACTTGTGTTATGTGATTTTCATATTGATTTCATGTCATTTACTTTCTGAAGTTAACTATATGATTGATTTATGCAATTATGTTCAAATTATTTTGATCGGTTATTACAGTATTCAGTTATAGATTAGAAAGGTGTTACAAGTTAAGTTTTGATGGCTGATTCACCCCCCCCTCTCAGTACCTATCTCTTTTAATTCCAACAATTGGTATCAGAGCTCAGTTCTCTTATTGAACAGTCTAACCAATGAAGGGTAAAGATCTAAGTCATGGAGATATACAAGCTTGACAAGACTATTGAGAATCAAAAGATACAAATGTAGATGTTTGTGGAACAATATAAATAGGCCAAGGAAGAACTGAAGAAATTACTGGTTGAAAGGAAGAATCTTGAAATTTAGCTGAATGAAATCAGTTATCATGAAGAACCTATTGATGACATATTTGATCATATTGGATCAAGCTCTGGAAGCATCTCTGACAGGTCTGAAAACATAATATCAAAATTATCTGAAAAGAATCAACATCTATCTGAGCAAGTGAAAGCACTTCAAATCGGTCATGAATCTCAAATGGTGAGAATGGTGGAAATCATGAACAATGGTAGACAATCTGAACAAGATTAGAATCTAGCTATTGAAGACCGAAGACTGATGATAGAACAACTTCAAGAAAAAGAAAGTGAGATACAGAGACTCACTAATCATCACTTCCAAGTATCAAATCAGATGATGACGGTTAATCAAGAAATGAACCGAGTAAAAGGATAATTATCAAGAAGACTTGAAGGTGTTGCAATACTTAGAGAAGATAATGAAAAATTGAGAAATGAAATAAAGACACAAAAGCAACACAATGAAATGATGAAGATAGCTGAGGACAGTTCTAAAAGGATAGATGATTTTCTAACTAATCAGAGGAGATTCAGAAGTAGAGCTGGTATAGGCTACACTGGTGAAGGAGAATCATCACAACAAGTTGAAGAAGTCAACAAATATCAAATCCAAAAACCTAAAGTGTTGACATGCTATCACTATGGAAAACCAGGACATACATCTAATGTGTGTAGAAGCAAAGCACAAGGTAAACCTCCTGTTATTCCTAAATTCAATGGATATTGCTATTACTGTGGCAAGTTTGGACATCCAACTTATGAATGTAGAGCTAAGAAGAATGATATTGCTAATAATACCACTGAGGAGAAAGTATGCCATACTTGTAATAAGCATGGACACACTACAAGGGAGTGCAAGGTGAAAATGAAACAAGTCTGAAGACCTAAAGAGAAACTTCAATGAAAGCCATATCAACCAAAGAGACAAGGTAACTCATATGTTTGGGATTATAATACATGGACTAGTTGCACTGCATGTGGTCAGTATGGACATATTGCAAAAAACTATTTCAGAAAGAGTCAGATTGGACAATCAAGAAACTGGTCAAATGCAGGAATGGCATGTTTGCATTGTCACAAGGTCAGTCATATAAGCAAGAACTGTAGAGACCGAGCACCTGATAAAAACCATATATTTGAAAGTGGATATAACATTGCAGAAATTATGAAGTTAAGGAATACAATGTGGAAGAAGTCATCTAATGAGAATGCTGAGCCAAGTAACACTATTGGTGAAACCTCATCCACTAGATTGGGTGACATCGGTACCTCCACTTAAGATGACAAAGGTATGTATGGAACTGACATTTTAAATGATTATATTTTCATACATTTCCTTATACATGATGTACAAATACCAAATCTGCATGGATAAAGATGCACTATGGTTTATGTTTTATAAGTTTACTAATGACATATAGTCGGTAAAAGAAGAAAAGTGAGTTGGTTACCCGTTGGTAATCACTATACAAGGTTAACCGACAATAGAGCAAACCGATGAAGAAATTCTATGTTAACCAAGCAAAAGAAATTATAGAAATTACCAAGATGACAACCATTTCATACTGAAAGCTAGGTCACACATTTAATGCATCAAAGTTTGAGTGGGAATATCGAAAAACCTATAAATACGCGGAAACAAGGTTCATTGTTACACTACGATTTTGAAGAAAGGAGATTTTATAGAGAAGAGTTCGAGCTAAATATTTTTAGAATAGATTCAAAGCAACTATAGATCAAACCGATGACAAATCTTTGATGATAATGAGTAAGTCCATTTGCCTACTGAACACTGGTTATCTATTATTTGTCGAAACCCTAGAAATGATTTATGGCATCGACATCAACGGCAAGCAAATCACAAAACATTGAAGAGTAAGTAGAACTTATTGTTAGGGCACATTTCACCAAGGATAAATTCAAACCTCATCCAAAGGTTGCAGCACAAATGGATGATATGGGTGCATTTTCTAGTATTCTGGATAGGGTTTTGTTGACAGAAGATGTTAGGTCCTACATTCACTGCAAAATTGGTGAAGTATGTGATTTTGAGACTATTGCTGCTTTTTAGAAAATTTGTGGACTGGATGGAAAGATTAAACCTGAGTATAAAAAGATTGAAGAATTAGGGTTACAGTGTTTTACATACTTCCTGCAATCATTTCACAATGACTGGATAAGAATTGTGTTGAGAAAATTTCATGATGGTAAATTTTGGCTAGATAAATCTATTGAGGTCATGAAGAAGATTATCAGTAGGGTTACTGGGTACCCTACAACTAACAAAGCCAAAGCCTTTCAAAGTTCATCTTGTCCTGATGTAGAAAAGAACACTAGAGCTCAATGGGATGGTAGGGCACTGAAGATCTCAGCTATCAAAGATCCAGCGGTGAAATTTGTAGCTCATGTCATCAGGTACAAGATATTTCAATCCAGTAGACCCAATAGTGTACCCTGCAGCACCGTGGACATGGCTTACAAAATTGTGAAGAAAGATCACCAGTTTGATCTTACAGAACTACTACTTCACCAACTACATGACAATATGAAGACAATCAAGGCAAAGAAGTCCAATACATGTAAGTATGGATCGCTACTTGTATGTACATTTCTCTATCTACAAAAATATGTACCAGGTATTGGTAAAGTAAATTGGCAAACGAACAAACTGATAACTGCTCAAATCGGTGAAATGATGACAAGTCTAGGAGACAATTTGAATAGGGAGTTCAATGCATATTTCAAGGAATTTCAATCAAAGATGCAACAAAGGAGTAGAATTCCAAAGGAATTAGTAAGAAAATTTGAAGATGACATATGTTTTGTGGTAAGCACAGACCATTCAATGATAAAAGTAGTAGAACTGAGAATAAAATGGCTAGCACCAATGGGTTATGAAATGAATCATGATTTCACTTTGAAATCTATCAATTCATTGCTGGCATTACTGATTGACATCACTGCTAGTAGGTTTGGAGTATATGAGGAAGCTAAGTCCAGAATCACAACGGATATTGAGATTGGTAAAATGTCAAGAAGGGCAAAGAAAATGAAAAAGGATCTCACAGCAAAATATGGAACTACATCTAACACACCTAAGGAGTCACCGGTTGATGAGACAACTAAAGGTCAGTTATAGTTGGTTGACAAGCTCTATGACAGCGAAGAGACTGAGTTAGATAAAGAAAAGGATAACACATTGGTTCCTCCCACCAATGACGAAGAAGAAACTTAGCTACCCACCAATGATGAACAAGACATACAGAGACAAGAACCTGAAAGGATGAAGACCCATTCATCAACTACTACACAATCCACCGAACAAGAAGAAGCTGTAAAAGTTGCAAAAAGAAGGGCAGCTACACCGATGAAGAAATACATCAAGAGAAAGAACAAGAATGTAGTTGAGACACCAAAGAAAAAGAGAAAATATATAAGAAATAAGGAAGATCTAGAGGATACTTAAACTAAAAATGATCCTAATCAATTCAAATTGGTCCGTAATAGGGACATTACTATAGAAGAAATAATTGAAGATATTATTGAGAATGGAAATCTTAATGATCTAGGCATAGGCAAATTTAGAAACATGTCAATTAAGGACAAAACAAAGATATAACATGCTATTGTTCAAATGATGATTAAATTCAAGAGAGTACCAATGGAATTTGCATGTCAATTGCTGAAGGAACTTGATGACAAAATAAGTGAGAGATGGGCTATTGCACTAGATACAGAGAAAATGAAAAGAGAACGATCACTAGGCCATGTAGCCACACACTTCAGCTATGCTATGGTAAGTGAATACATGACAAGGTATAAGCCTAGATTTTCAATCAAGAATAGAGCTATGTAGATCTTGGATGAGAATATAGATGATATGGATGTCATATGCGATTCTTTATGGACATCAATTTTGAAAGCAGAAGAGAAAGCTGAACAGAAAGCATTCTTGAAACTGTCTAAACGGAGACATAGTTCAAAAGGTAAAAGTATTTTCATTGATGATAGTAAAGGAAAGAAAAAGGAAGACACCGGTATATCAGTTATCAAGGTAATTGATATCACCAAACAAAAGGAAGAAATCAAAATTTCACAGGATGCACTGGATCAAGTCAAGATCCACTTGCAAAAGACAACCAATGATGATGCACTCATTAAGGACATCACTAACGGTGATCCTGATGATAAGGATGATGAAGATGTAATAATTATACAATACAAAGATGAAGCATTAAACACTGACAATGTGTGTACATCTCTATTGGGTGAACTACTTGTACTTGTAGAGGTAGTTGAAATCATTTCACAAGTACAACCTGATGTCTCTCATCCTGAGCCAACCGAAGATACAACTGAGATTCAAGCAACCAAGCAACCTGTAGATACACATGAGCCTAACCAACTAGAGGTATAGTCTATAGAAATAAAGGAACTAGCAGAAACAAATTCAACCGAGGTGAACCCACCTGACACTACAACCAAGACCCATACACCATCTACTGAGGAGCAGAAAAAGGATGATATAGTGTCAACTAGGAAAGATACTCTGAAAAATGAAGAAAAAAATATTGTGATAAGTGAGAAGAAGTCACCTCTTGCACATAAGAAGAAGAAGAAAAAAGCCAAAGGGTCGGTCACCATTGATGAAGTTATCATTATACTAGAATGTGACCTCAGAACCCTAAGCCCCAAAGACCTAAGTAAATATGGGGAGTTATGTTCAAGGAAAGTGGCATAAGAGAAGTTAAGGGAAGAACAAAAATGTAAAGAAGTATTAAATGATGTGAGGGATATTTTGCAACAAATAGTACCGAAAACAAATATTGATGAGAATACTCCCATTTTAGGTCAACTTGCCACACTCGCCGACAAGATCAATGCCCCAGACATAGATGCAGAAAAAAGAATAGAAGAAAGGGCAGAGTCAAAGATTCAAAAAAAATTGGTAGAAAGGATTACTACCGAAGTAGCACTAAACAAGGTAAAATTATCTGAGGTCATTACCGAGGTAAAATCTATCACTTAGATAATCTGTCAATTTCTCATCAAGCTTTGTACTTCAAACACTTTCACTATAGAAGTCAGTGAAAAGATAACAAGTTTAGAAGTAGAGATAAAGTCAAGTACACAAGCAACTATCGTCAAGCCAACTGCTTTCTTAAAGCATATTAATCGACTTCAGGAACTTCGGCGGCTGATAGTAGATTTAAGGAAACAAGCCGAGTACATCACTGATCAGGTTACAGAAAGAACTCATTCCTTACCTGAAGATTTTTGAAATGCATATTGTCAAAGCTGAGCAACTTGTTGCAACACTAGAGATTTTGGTGTTGGATAATATCTTTGACATGCATGCACAAGTCGGTCTAGAGCATATTGCTCTTACCAACTTGAAAGAGGAGTGGGACAACCTCTTGGATTCTGTGAAGAAAACCCATCCACACATTTTTGAAAAGATGTAAGTATACTTTATATTTTTTTTGCATTTGGCATTATTATCAAAAAGGGGGAAATCATGTATATGCCAAATAAGTATATTACATACTATCGGGAGCATGCACCTAGGGGGAGTACTTTTGTACTTAGAAATTTTTTGTTATGAATATGTATATAGCGGAGACATAAGGAATATATAGAAACATTTTGTCTATATACATTTAAGTTTTGATACTAATGCCAAAGGGGGAGATTGTTAATCTCTATTGAGCATTTAAGGTTGTCATTAGTATCAAAGGATAGCAAACAGGTCGGTCGGTTACTTATATTGAGATAGTTGGTAACTAGAAGTAAGACAGAGCAGTCGGTAAAGCCTTTACACCAAGCATCACACAGTTAACCAAGCACCAGCATCACTAACACCGACGGTCAGTAAACACCAAACATCGCAGTATACACTGAGCAAATTATACAGTGTTTACCGATGATCACAAAAAATGGCATAGTAATAAAAAATGGCACATTATTCTATGTAGATGGTTACAACAGATCATAAAATGGTTTACCAAGATCGAGGAGCATTTATTGTAAAAGATATTCATTAAATGCAGTGATTATCTTTTTTTTGTAATAGTTGATCTAGGTTATTTTGTGCTGTAGATCTTAGGGTTATGATTATTCTTTGTAACCTAATTTTTTCTTAAGCGGCAAAATAGAACACTATATATTGTATATGTTTGCACCATTTTATGGGGTTGTTGAACTGATATATATGAATCACGGAGCACTTGAAGAAATTGCCTATCTTCAAGACAATTAGTTTATCGAGCAGAACAGAGCATAGAGGATTTCAGTTTGAGTAGAATCAGTCAAGGCTACCGAGCATAACAGAGAAAAGATTCATCATAGTTAAGGTGATATTTTTTATGAGCACTTATAGATCTATTTCAGACAATTGAGTTGTCAACTAGTAGATAGTTACCTATTACTTTCTGACAATTGTGATAGAGTTTGGTAAAAATTTCTTAACCAAGTAGACATAATAGTATTTGTATAAATCTCTTAACTGAGTACACACTTCATTTAGTGTTGTTAAATCCTATAACTAGGTAGATCTAGGTAATCTAATATGTTACTCCTAACTGTATACACCTAAAAATGGTCACCTAGACTATTAGCCCCTTTTGCTAAATCATCAATTGCTTGTTCTTGATCAAATCCTAGTTCTATCATTTATTCGATTATTTGCCTTGGGCTAACCATCTTATCCTAAGTCTTTATTTATTTAAAAGGAATATTTCCTCCCTTTTTAATAAATAAAAAACCCCCACTTTTCCTCTTATCCTAAGTTGCACAAATAAAGCATTATTCTTATTTTATAAAAAGGGAAAAGCACTTTTTGTCTCATATGGACACAAAAGTCAACTCTTATTTTTTCATTGGAGGATATTTGTGCACATGGATTGCTCCTCTTTCAAGCTCCACCGTTGATTAAATCTTTTGCCTCTTAATCTCCATGGTCCATTCCTCCTCATTTCCTATAAAAGAAGAGCTCTCTTCTTCATTCTAGATCCCCAACTTTTTATGCTATTGTTATGCTACAGGTTTTCTAGGTCATCTTGGAGCTTTTGGAGATATTCTTGCATCTAGGGTTTGAAGATTTGGAGCATTGTTGGCATTCATCTTGGATCTTCATCAACACTCTATCTTCTTGTCTTCATTCTTGCATCATCATGGCTTTCTTGCTTCATAGTTAGATTTCATTTCTTGCATAGTAGTTTCATTTTCATGGCATTCTTAGCTTAGATTTCTTTTTATGCAATAGATTAACTTGCATTGTCATATAGATTTGATTTGCATTGCATACATTTGGCTTCATTGGAGATATTGGCATTCTTACCCTTGTCTTCATTGAATCTCCCATTGCATGGTTTACTAGCAAGGTTATAGGCTAAATAGCTCTAGCTGAGAGCATTCTTAAAAGCCCTTGCACTCCATGCCTAGGGAGATATGGATCGATTTGTGAGGGCTCATTCTTGAGTTTCCTTGCATGTAATGATCCATAGAAGTGTGACACATTTATAGCACACATTTTTGGCACCCACCGTGGGGCCGAGTAGATAGACTTTGTCCTTTAAATTCTGCATTTTCATCAATTTTCATCAATTTTTCGGCAAGTTTTTAGCTTAATTTTTAGTCTCTGGTTTTTTGTCTCAGACTATCGCGCGATACTTTTTAGAAGTATAGCATGATATACCTCTGTATGTGCACGCGATACTTCACCTATCACAAGAAGTATCACGTGATATACCTCTGTATGCGCGTGCGATACTTCACCTGTCAGAAGTATCACCTGGCTATAGTAGAGAATATCGCCTGGTGTCGGGCGAAGTATCGCCTGGTATAAGGTGAAATATCGTGTAGACTAAAAGTATCACCTAGTGTCGGGTGAAGTATCATGTGATACTATGTCTGTACCTGGCAGTGAGCTATTTTTGGGCTATTTTATCTATTTTGCAAGTTTCAGCGTTTTCAAATCCGTGCCACTTTGGAAAACGGGTGCCCATTTTTTTTGAAATTTTGCAAATGGTATCAAAAGTTTAAGTGTGATATATTGTTGGAAAGGTCTTTCCGAGCCTAATCCAACCATGATGGTTTCATTTTCAGATTCTATCATTTGATCAGTTATTTTTTACACATTATCTGATTTTTTTTTTTCATGTACTAATCATTGTTAGATTTTGAATTTTGATTCTCTTAACTCTTGTTGGTCTAACAAGTTGTGGTTGTAGGTGCTTCTTGCTTGAAATTTTCTAAAATCACATGTCAAAGAGGGCTACTAATGGTTTTTGCAGGGCTGCCCTAAGCATAAAAACCAAATCAAGTGCTTGTTTAATTGCTTTCTTTATTAAGTGCGGCATATACTAGTTGTTTCCTTTCATAGGCACTTAATACCTTGTTGTAGAAATTTTAAGGTGGTAGGAGAGTATGCTCTTCACCCTTGTGGTGAAACAGAAATCTTGACCCATCTTGGGATTTTGAAAGCAAGGGGGTAATTGAATCTTGTTTGGTGTGTTTGGGAGAAGTTTTTGAGATAGGGGAGTATGCTCTTCACCCTTGTGGTGAATCAAAAACCTTGAACCTCAAGAATTAATCCACTCTTTGTTTAGCTTAGGATCCTTTAGCGGGCCTGCTCTTGAGCAATCAAGAGGAATGACCCAAGTGGGGACAACCTTGTCATCATTTTCTTTAATGGCGAGTGATTCCAACTCACTATAATCTCAAGGCTATCGAGGACACAAAACCTTGGTAGACATAGTACTTATCTTCGCTTGATGTGAGTAACTTGTGGGATTGTGACCATGAGGAAAACATTAAGCAAGAATGCTTAAGGTACTCTTGAGGCCGCGAGGTCCTAGTCCTTTATGAGGAGCAAGAGGGGTGCTATGAACGAAAATCTTTACTATGAACCATTAGATAGAGGCCACCCTATTTTAGCCGCTTAGCTTCTTGGTGCAAGGATTGATCCAAGTGGACTTACCCGGATCACCCCAAGACACTCACCATATGTGTTCCTTTGGTTGTGTTTTTGACACTTCCATGACAATGCCAATATATCTTGTGGGCAACCACTTGGTGTGAGGCTAGGGAGCATCAAGTTGTGGGCCATGTTGCTAAGTAATGAGCCTTGTCCTTCTAGGTAGCAATTGCTTGAATTGTCTTCGATTGTGCTATACCAGTGTAAACGTTCTCAACATTCAAACAAATGGTAGTATTCATAAGGTTCTCTATTTTGATATCACAAGTGCTTGTCTTGGCAAGGTTGCTTTTGCCCTTGTTTCAAGTGTTCTATGACATGTTTGATCCCATATTGTTTGCAAACCTGTCTTTTATTTGTTGCCACTGCTTGTCAAACTGAGAAATTGCACTGTTCAATCTACAAATTTGGTCCAAGCGCTTCAAAACTGAATTTTTCACGTTCACTGGTCAAGAGTCATATGATATTGAAGTATCCTTGCATACCCTCAACGAAGAATCCTGAGTCATTTCTACTATCCTGTCATTACTACAATTCAGATTTGCTAAACTTGCACTTTAACCTGCTGTAGAGTGTCCTTTTCTGTTCTTACCTGAAATTGGTTTGTTACTTACATGTTTAGATTTGTTCTAGACTGAAACAAATGAGCTAAAACTATTGGATTTGAGCTTAACAATGCTACTCTTGATCACTTGTCGCATCACGATTACCTCTCTAGCTACTTGCTTATTGAGCTTCTTGCTCATTGCTCGGCTTTAGTCAATTGATTGCTGTAAGTGCTTGAGCACTTTTGATGAGCCATCTCTCTATTTGTTCTACTTTGATAAGTGATCTTTATTAGCTTTGCTTATCTCAAATCTAAGAAACTTTGTCTCATTCTATTAGTCAACCAACATCTCTTTTCATGCCGGTTACAACTTGGTCTCAATTTGAGCAGGAGAGTCATCCTCCGTTCAATTATACACAGTTACCTTCTCCAACTAGATGTTCAAAAGCACCCATTAGCAACAATAATTCTAGTTCTGACCAATCTGAGAATTCTAAGGCTACACCATGGTATAAAGGAGGTTTCCTCTTTTCTGCATTCAAGACCCCCAAAAACACAGACAGTGTCTCACTCACTTTGACTGAACAAGAAAAGTTTCAACTCTTGCAAGAACACTTTGAGCATAAGGATAATCAAGCGCGCTTAGACAAAGAACACAATCAACAAAGGATGGATGCTACTAGGCGCATGGCTTATAGAGGGACATTTCATGAGCAACCTGAGACTAGTAATCATGAGCATAGACCTCTTTTTAATGGCAACAATGACAACAACACGCCACCAAGATCTCCTCCAAGGCCAACTTTTGCTATGCCTTCTTCACCTCCTAGACCTCCTCCCTCTCAACATGAGGTAGAGGCTAATGATGAGATTTCTAGTGAGGATCTTATGAGATGTGAACAAGATGTGGATTTCCAGCGAATGATGCATAAGCTTTTAGAGCGTAATGGCGATCAATATTTTCAATATATGACTTCTAGAGGATACAAGCTTCCTCCCGGCTATGATGTCAGACAAATTGTCCAACAAAGAGTACCAACTAAATTGGAAGTCCTTCAAGAAGAATTATGTCAGACAAATCAACGCCTTACCCAAATGGCATTAGAAAGAGAGCCTCCAAAGGTCTCTTTTGTAGAATCAATTTGTGCTCTTCCTTTTGATAAAGATCTATACATGGTCCCATTTCCTAAGGATATTGAGGTTCCTAAATATGACAAGTATGATGGAAATGGTGATCCTCATGACCATGTGCATCATTTTTATGCTCTTAGTATGGACTTTCTTCATGAAGACACATATCTTCTATGCTTATTCCCTCGAAGCTTAAGAGGCCAAGCTTTAGAATGGTTTGCAAAATTGACACCACCGCTTAAGACTTTTGATGAGTTAGCTCAACGATTTACCCAACAGTATTCTTACAATATCCAACAACCTGTCACTGTGATAGATCTCGGTAATCTAAGACAACATCAAGGTGAGCCATTTGCAACTTACTTACAATGTTGGAGGTCATTGTATTCTCGATATCCTCGTCAGCTACCCGAAAGAGAAAAGATTGACATTTTCATCAACACACTTGTGCCTGAGCTGTATTATGATCTAAGGAAACAACTGTTCTTCTCCTTCCATGACATGGTTGAAAGTGCATATCGGATTGAGGATGTAGCTATAAGAAAAGGGGATATTGTTATTAATAAAGATGCTAAAGGCAATGGTAAAGACAAGAACAAACCTTGGAATAAGAACAAGTATGTTGTTAATGATGGGGTTGTTGATGCTCCTAAAGTTAAAGAGCCCACTTTCAATCTCTCCAACGCTATCTATGCAGCAAAACAACAAGAAGCTAGCAACACTCACAATGCTCCTAAACCTCAATATGCAGATAAGCCTAAGAAGTCATTTCGAAAGTGAGTCTATACCAAGTTGGCAGAACCTTATGATGTGATCCTTAAGACTTTGGTTGACAATGGATATCTTACGCTTCCTGATAAACCTGGTAACTGCGATCCGATAAATAAACCTGATTGGTGGAGAGAGGATCATTACTGCCATTATCATAGAAATAAGGGACATCCAACAGATAATTGTTTTAGGCTTAAGGATGATATTCAGGATCTTATTGAGAATGGCACAATCTCCACTGATGGCTTAACTAAAAATTCTGATCACACAGCTTTCAAAGATCCTCTACCTAAGCATGATAAGGGGGAAACCTCTCAAGCACATAAGAAGAATCATGATGCTAAGATCAATTACATGTATCCTTCTAATACACCTGTGATCAACATGGTAGAGCCCGTTGAGAGTGTTCTTATGGTAAGATCTCAAGATGATAATAAAGCCAATCATGGTAAGCCAAAATTGGTCTTGCAAACACGTGGTAGTTCATCTTCCCAAATTGAGACACTGAATGTTGTTACTAGGGGGCAAACCAAGATTGTCCTTAAAACTGCACAAGATCCCAAGCAAGCTTTGCCTTCCAAACAAGTGGCTCCTTCAGCCACCCCTAGCTATGATCTTGTCCAACATTTGCAAAAGACACCAGCACAGATATCTATCCTTGAGTTGCTTTAGTTATCCTCTTCGCATAGAGAGATTCTTGATGAGGCTCTACGTACAACACGTGTTCCCAATGACATTGATCCGAATCAATTTCAGGCTATGGTCACCACATTTCATCTCCGCTATCTCTCTCCTTTTCTGTAGAAGATGACATATCTATTGCTCACCCTCATAATCTGGCTTTACACATTGAAGTTCTAGTCTACAACACCCGAGTCCGCCGAGTCCTGATAGACAATGGTGCAGGGTTAAATATTGTTTCTTTCAATGTCATACAACAGTTGGGTTTGTCAGAATTCACCGTGGATTCTAAAAAGAAGATTACTATAAAAGCTTATGATGAAGTGGAAAGATCTTCCAAAGGTCTTGTCACATTGCCTGTCCGAGTGGGCCCTGTCACGAAAGATATTAGCTTCTCGAAAGATATTAGCTTCCAAGTATTGGACATCCCACTTGCATATAATATTCTTTTGGGTCGTCCTTGGATCCATGTCATGCAGGTTGTTCCTTCCACTTATCATCAGTGCGTCAAATTTCCATACAATGGCACTGAGGTTGTGATTCCTGGAGACCATACTATTGCTATCAATGCTCTTGCTGCTACTAAAAAATTTGTTCCTCACAATGAACCTACTGATGATCCTAGTACGTCTCTAGTTGCTGCTGAGAAATCATTTAAGATGATGAGCCTTGGTATGGGTGAATATAAACTAGGTTCCTTTGCTTCTATACCTGTTTCTCCTAGGTCACATGGGAGACCTTCTGATCACATGAAGCCTTCCACTTCTGCTATGGTGATCTTTGATACTTTTATTCCTTCATCCATTCCTTTAGAAGCAGACAGAGAAGAACAAGCTATTCAAGAGTGGATCTATAGAGAGGATTCTAGAAATACTCCCATACTCAGTAATTCAGACACAGATACAGATGAGTCACCACTACACACTATGGTTCAAATGGGAGATGATCTTCCTTCTACTTCATTTCTTTGGGGAGAAGAATGTAAATCTACTGATACTAATGACATGAGCATCTCTACTTCTCAGCATCTTAAGCCTCTTCCAGAAGGTTCTTCCATGACAGATATGGATGTTGATGTAGTTCATACCTCTCGTAACCCACCCGACGTGGTTGATGGGTCTTGTGTGGGGTCTAATGAGTTTGTTCCTCGTATTGCCTTAGTGGACCACGCTGGTTCTTCTATGACAAGTCTAGATCTAGCTACTTTTGGAGCTTACCCTATAGGCTCAACCTCTCTTGTTACCAGAGATGACACCCCTCGCATCAATGCTATTGAACCGGTCACTTCATTTCCCCTCGCATCAACACCTGTTACTTCTTCCACCAGTGAACTAGCAACAAAAAAGATTGAATCAGCAATCAAGTATCACAGTCATCATGTCAAAAGAAACGAGCAATGTTCGGATGGTGAAAACCACATTGTGGTAGTATCCGCACCTAAGAAAAGTAAAAATAAAAATCTGCTCAAAAATAATGATTCTCAAATAAAAGATGACAAGCTGATTCTCTATAAAAAAATGGTGCACTACTTCAAGCATGATCTCATATCTGTTATACTTCAGCCCATTCCTAAAGCTGAGAAAAGAGTTGCTAATGCCTTGGTTACTTTGATATCCATCTTACAAATGAAAAAGCATAAGTCTCGCTTCAAGTTCCTGGTGGATGAATTACGCTATCCTGCTCACAAATCTTACAATCCTACCAT
The DNA here is from genome assembly GCA_027943335.1 of Chamaecyparis obtusa. Classification (NCBI taxonomy): domain Eukaryota; kingdom Viridiplantae; phylum Streptophyta; class Pinopsida; order Cupressales; family Cupressaceae; genus Chamaecyparis; species Chamaecyparis obtusa. Next base: position 1,143,310 of record BSBK01000508.1, on the reverse strand, counting down.
CTTTCCATGTCTTCCACCTCATACTCCTCCATGCCATTCTTTCCGCCATCCCTTACGCTTTGCCTTTATCTCTGGTGGCTTGAATAGGAAGGGTCTAGATGGAACTCTCCTTAGGTGTCTAGAAATAGAGGAGTCAGAAAAAGTGCTAGCTAAAATCCACAATGGCATATGTGGATCACATTCTAACGATCCTCCGCTAGCTCAGACATTGCTTAGGGCTGGTTATTATTGGTCGAACTGGTTGAGACCTCCTATTGTCACAGTTGTAGCATTTGGGCCTGGGGCCTATCAGTTCTCTACATCAGAGGAAGCATATTCTTGATGCCCATTTTTGTCTGGGGCATTCTTTGTACATATTTTATGATCCTGAAAAAATACCAAAAAAATTCATATATGATGCTGAAAAAATCCTAAAAAGCATAAAAAGTCTTGAAAAAATACAAAAAAATCAAAAATTAAAAAATTAAAAAAAAAATAAAAAAGTGCCTTGGTGAAAACCTGGAAACAGGCGCCTTGGTAGCAAAAATACAAAAAAATTATAAAAAAGTCCTGAAAAAATCTATCAAGTGGTGAAAACCTGGAAACAGGTGCTGCTTGAGACCCTCTGCACCTATGTCTATCAGTCTTGCGTGGCGCTCTTTCGCTCCACTTCTCGCTTTGCCTCTCCTAGCCTGGAATTGATTCTTGTCTTAGTCTAGGGGGCATATGTTGCTTTAAGCTTATCTTGGGTCTCTTTATGCGTCTGGCTTTCTTGGGCAACTTGGTTCCAATGGTGTTTTTCAACACCACCCCAATGGTGTTTTTCAACACTACCCTTGCGTTGAGTGTTTCTCAACACTTATCAGATGTCCTACCTGCAGTCTAGTATGATGCGATATTTCTCATTTGCAGATGCAATACTCAAAGTTTGACTCTATGACCTACACACACGCACTTGACTTGTTGAGATTTGTTTGAATTTATTTCTTTGCATGCTGTCTATGATGATTTCTTTGCTGAGTGGTCTCTCCCTGAGAAGTTTTTGATGATGCATAGCTAGAAGACTGAGGGTATGAGAACATGTTTTATTGCTTTTTCTGCTTGTGGGTATATTTTGTTGATCCTAACTATCATGAGCATTTATGCTGGTCTTACTTGACACTGTGGATTGACAGGGTATTATCCTTGACTGTTTCGCAAGTGCATACTTGTAGCCATCTTGACTTTCCTTGTGTCTCAATGCGAGTATAATCTTGCTATATTAAACTTAGGTAATCTCACTGTTCTAGTCATCTTGACCTACATGTCTTTGATGCCTAGGTGAGATTTCCACATTCCTATCTGATAAAGATCATATTCATATTCACATAGTTATGCTAGTGTGTATTGTATGATCTTGTGACGCTACCAATAACGCTCGATGATGAATATTAGATGTCTATTGGCTTTGTAACCTTGCAAGTAAACCACTTTTCATGTAGCTTGCATTTCTTAGGTTCATGTTAGTTTAGTTTTGCATCTTGCATATGGAGAGAGCTCTCCTTTCATTTTTCATGGACTTGTTAATCAGCTGCGCTCACCTTTCGCTTCTTCCCGATCATGTCTTTCACTTTCTTGTCTTTCATCTCACATCATTTTCTCTTCATTTCGGGATCCAAACCGAAATCCACATTCACCTTGACCCTTTCTCCTTTTTTCGCACAGTTGGCTGACCTTTTGAGGCCTGATCCTTTGATCTTCACTGGGGCATCATAACCTCTTCATCCCCATCTCTTTCAACCTTCTAGTCTTTCATTCAAATCCCAAGTTCCAATTCCCCCCTCTATGGCATTTACGGGTTGAGGGACTGATAGGTTCGTGCCCCGTGTCCCATGTGTGGGGCATCCCTTCATTGCTTGATGGTTATCCTGTTCTCTTTCTTCGATTATGATTTCTAGTGATTTGATCATGCTGCTCTTGCTTCTGCTTTCCCTCTACCTGGATTTCACTTTCGATCCCGAGGGGGCAGACATATCATATCTTATTGGCTATTTCTTTCCTAAGTGTTCAGTACTGTCGCTACCAGGATGACCATGCAGGATTTTCTATCTCTCTGCACTTCATTCTTTGGAGTCAGATCGCTATTTGCTTGCCTTCTTGGCTATCTCCTACTTTCTTGGCTGATCTGAGTTGCTTTGTGATCCCAAATCAATCTCACATTTCAACATCATTCTTTGACTGCATGTGTTCCCAGATCAATCACACATTAGTCAAAGAGGGGCAAATGTGTACACCTAAAAATGGTCACCTAGACTATTAGCCCCTTTTGCTAAATCATCAATTGCTTGTTCTTGATCAAATCCTAGTTCTATCATTTATTCGATTATTTGCCTTGGGCTAACCATCTTATCCTAAGTCTTTATTTATTTAAAAGGAATATTTCCTCCCCTTTTAATAAATAAAAAACCCCCACTTTTCCTCTTATCCTAAGTTGCACAAATAAAGCATTATTCTTATTTTATAAAAAGGGAAAAGCACTTTTTGTCTCATATGGACACAAAAGTCAACTCCTATTTTCTCATTGGAGGATATTTGTGCACATGGATTGCTCCTCTTTCAAGCTCCACCGTTGATTAAATCTTTTGCCTCTTAATCTCCATGGTCCATTCCTCCTCATTTCCTATAAAATAAGAGCTCTCTTCTTCATTCTAGATCCCCAACTTTTTATGCTATTGTTATGCTATAGGTTTTCTAGGTCATCTTGGAGCTTTTGGAGATATTCTTGCATCTAGGGTTTGAAGATTTGGAGCATTGTTGGCATTCATCTTGGATCTTCATCAACACTCTATCTTCTTGTCTTCATTCTTGCATCATCATGGCTTTCTTGATTCATAGTTAGATTTCATTTCTTGCATAGTAGTTTCATTTTCATGGCATTCTTAGCTTAGATTTCCTTTTATGCAATAGATTAACTTGCATTGTCATATAGATTTGCTTTGCATTGCATACATTTGGCTTCATTGGAGATATTGGCATTCTTACCCTTGTCTTCATTGAATCTCCCATTGCATGGTTTACTAGCAAGGTTATAGGCTAAATAGCTCTAGCTGAGAGCATTCTTAAAAGCCCTTGCACTCCATGCCTAGGGAGCTATGGATCAATTTGTGAGGGCTCATTCTTGAGTTTCCTTGCATGTAATGATCTATAGAAGTGTGCCACATTTATAGCACACACTAATAGGGTAAGATCACCAGAAGTGATCAAAACTTGTAGCCTTAACAGGCAAACCTTTTCTATCTGCAGTAGTGAAGAATTTGTGGGTATCATCCCCACCACATTTTTTACCTTCTAAAAAGGGTTTCTATGTTACCAAAATACTTGTGTTATGTGATTGTCATATTGATTTGATGTTGTTTACTTTTTGAAGTTAACTAGATGATTGATTTATGCAATTATGTTCAAGTTATTTTGATCGGTTATTACAGTATTCAGTTATAGAGGGGAATCCCCTATATCAAAATTATGAAGGAATTGTAAAACTACACGAGAGTGAGATATAATTCCTAAAGTAGCTCATTCTCTAACATATAACTTGAAATGTTTACAATCAGCATGTAAATGTTTGTTACTATAATGAAAAGGACATTTATATTTGTAGAGAGCATCTATCAGCATAGGTCAAAAGATTTCTTTCTTAGAATTCATGAGCTCAACATATACCTTTTTAGCAATTTCTTGATGAGTATTAGGGTTATCTAAGATAGGTGTGGGGAGAGGAGGATGATGTTTAGCATCACCTACCTTAACTTGAGATTTCAAATACCCAACACCATACATATCAAGTTTAGGAGGTATATGAACTGGAAACCTAATACCATGTTCATTAAATCCAAGCCCTAAACCTTTATAACCTTGTTTAGTCACCATATTATATCCAGTAGTGTACATATTATGTAAAGCTTCTACAGGAGGTGAAATTTTATCATGTTCATGAGTAAAGATTGCATAAGGTGGGATAATAGGTTTTGAAAAATTTTCTTTACCCTTTCCTCTAATATCATCATGAATCCGAGGAGAAGGTAAATCAAAGAAATCTTGCACATCCGCATCTTGAACAATAGCTTGAATCACATCATAAGTATGGGAAGAGTGAGGATTAATAGATGGAGAATTAGGTATCAGAATAGGAAGATTAGGATTAAGATTAGAATTGATAGGATTAGGATTAGGATTGATAGGACTAGGATTAGGATTAGGATTGATAGGACTAGGATTAGGATTAGGATTGATAGGATTAGGATTAGGAATATTAGGAGATGGTGTATCATCTACCCAATTCTTCACATAATCCAAAAGATGAATGAGGCTACCACATAAATCTCTAACAAAATTTTTAAATGTAGGTAGACTAGTGTCGGTTAACTTCACAAAAGCATAAGCAAGAGCAAAGTGAAGGGTCACCAACATAATGAAGTGAATGATACTCTCATAGACATCATAGGTATTATAAAGGGATGCTAAAAGAAGAATAATAAAGAAAATAACTACACACCAAAGAATCTTAACAATCGCCATAGAAAATGGAATGCAAGAAATATTTTTGGATTTTATTGATTATATAAATTTTTTAGATTTTTGAATTTTAAAATGCAAGAGCATAAACTACATCTAATTTAAATGCAAGAAAGGATCTAAAATCTAACACAATAGGGCATCTAATTCCAAAAAATAAAGGAGAGTAAGTATGTTGGGTTCACCAAAATGAATAATGTTAAAATGGATTCACCACTATTCAGATGTAAAGGGGGAAATATGAGATCTATTCTCAAACCCAAATTCCCTAAAGAAGAGATCTGATTTGATCAACCAAGAGGTTAATACACAATTGAATCAATTTGTGGTGAATATGGAAGAAAGAGAGAGAGAGTAAATCCAATATTTCCCTATGGAGGATATTATGCTTGGTATATTAAATAATTGGAATACAAATACTAAACTCAAATTAGGGCAGATCTAGAAAATGTTAAATTTTGATGTCTATGTACACTTTCAGGAAAATCTAAAACTTGTCCTGGACTGGCAATGCTAATACAGAGAAAACCCAGAAATATTTCTCCAAGATGGCTCAGCTCAGGTTTGACCCTCATAAAATTTCAAATACTACATTCTTTATTTGAAGTCCGATTCAAATTCTATTCGCAGATCTCGAAATTTTGCCGAAAAGGGTATCCAAATTCTCTCTCAGATCTAAAATTACACACCTGTACCTGCAAGAAAAGGAGGATTTTTGTTTTTTGTTTGAGGGGTTTGCCTTGGTCAAACCCCAGTTTGGAATTAACCTTAATATTGAAATTGAAATAAGAATGCTATCAAGTAGTAGAAAAGGATCTAACAATGAAGCTATGCAATTCCATAGATATGCAATTGTATTTTGAATGTAAACAAGTATATTGATATGAAAGCTTGAACAAAAAAATAAATGTAAATCAAACCTCCATGATTGTATGCTTGGAATCCACCTTGAGGAAAGGATGAATGGATCTTGAAGATGAACAAAGGATCTTGAAGGAAGATCACACCATCATGATGGCTAGATCTAGGGTTTGAATGATGAATCTTGAATGCATGAACCAAATCCCTTCAATGGCTTGAATGCTTGAATCCTTGATCTTCAATGGAGAACTTGGATGGAGAAGAAGACTTGAATGCTTGAATGGATGCTTTCTTGATCACCTTGAGAGCTTGCACATGAAAAATTGATGGAGAGATGTGAATAATGGATGTGAAAATGAGAGAGGAAGGCCTCCTTTTATAGTGATCTAGGGCACAATTCTATAGAGGGGCCACCTTGGAGAATTAAATCCCAATTAGGTCCTAACCTTTAGAAAATATACCTAGATTAAATGCAATTAAAGGATTTACCATCCTGAAACCTAAAATGATTAACTTGGAGGCGGGAAAATAAATATCCTGAAAGCCCGAAGCCCAAAAATTCTGGAAATTGGAAATTTGAAGGAAGGGGTCAAAATCGAGGTTGGACATGACCTAGTTAGGTTTGAGCTTGATCCTAACCTAGTTAGCTTTGACCTCAACCCTGATTTAGTTAGGTTCGACCTCAAATCTGACCCTGGTCCCAGATTGGCTCAGAACCAAGTCAGGTGGTCTCGGGGATGCCCAAAAACCTAGAATTGATGCCAGAACAAGACATAATGTCAAGGATAGACATAAAATCCTATGATTACTATGATGAAGGCTAGGAGTATCTATTTCTAAATCCTACCTAGAAAATAGAGCCATAGAAGAGGAAAATTTAGTAGAATCCTTAAGATCCTAACCCTAATTCACCTTGAATGAAGTAGAAAAGAAGTGGAAAGTGGGGAGAAAGCTAGATCAAAGCAAAGATCCATTCAAGGCATCTGATATGACCCCAAACCACTTACTCAAAGGGCTAAATGCTCTTAACATGGAAGTTCTTCCATTTTAAGGTGATACAATATATAGTAATATATCTATTTTGTGCTATCACTCCCCCTTTGACAACAATGACAAAAAAAAGTGCCAAAAGCATGTTTTCAAAAACATTTACCTTGATTCAAAATTGCAGAGCCGGTAGGCTTGCAACATAATCTGAAAAATTTACTTTTATGCTCTCTATCTCCTTCTCCCATGCCTTATCAATGGTGTCTACAACACTGAGTAGTGCACATAAACCATAAGATGTGATCTCACATGAATGAAGGTTTGCAAAGTTAAATTTCTTATAAGATGTCTTGGATGAAAGACATTCTTGCAATTGTCCTTCAATGATACTTATCTTAACTGAAATGTGCTCTCTTAGAAGAGTGAGTCTTCTCATTCTCATTTCTCTTTCATCACTAAGGATTCTTATATCATCTTTCAATTTACAGATTCTCTTTTCACAATATAATATCTTTACATTAGGGCTTGTTAATAGGTTTGCCTCTGTTTGAATGTCTGCTTCTTTTTCTCTTATCTTCTCAGTTACTTTTGATACAAGATTTTCTATATTTGTACACTCAATATACAAAGTTTTTTATCTATCCAAATTCCTTCTTAAGTCCTTTATACACACATCCAAATTGTTGATATCATTTCTGATATTCTCACATATATCATGAAATACTTTAGCCTCATAGGCTGCCTAAGCCTTTACTATAGCTATGTCTGACAAGTTAGTAAATTCATTGTCAAATGCCTTCATAACTTCTCTAGATTTTACTTGTGGATCTGCCTCTGTTATTTGATTAGTCACAACACTCCACAACTTCTCTGTTACTTCTAACAATAATCCTTCAAGGCTTTTTACCTTCTTATTCTTACCAATAATTTTGTTAAGGATGAGATCAGCTCCATTTGATCATCATCATCAACTTCTTTCCCAAAATTAGCAAAAAATGATTCTATCTGTGGTTTCTTTGCTGCAATCTCTGGGGTAGGACTGATTTCTACTTTGCTTGGCTCTCCTTTCTATCCTTCAACCTCTATATTTACTTGAATCTCTACTTGTTTCTCTTCTTCTTTCCTTGTTTCCTTCCTTTCTTCTTCAACTGATATGTCTTGTTCTTCTCAGGCTGAATTGTCAATAATGTTCTCAAGGTTGCTAAAAGGATTGTCATCACAATCCAGTGTGATATTAGTTCCTTCCACATTCATTGATTCATCTTCAATGTTAATTGATGGAGATGGAGAGGAACTTTTCTGGTGCTCAGCTTCCAAAGTTTGATCTACTATACTTAAGTGCTTACCAACACCTGTAATCATCACCTTTATGACTGCTTGTTTAGTTTCCTTATTGATTTCTTCATAATTTCCTCCCATTATCTAAATTGTTATTCTTTGAGTTCTCAGATGAATACCAAGATCTTTCATGATTTCCTTGAAGTGGTCTTCATCTCTAATGTCATAGAGCTTTCTCACAAAGTTTTCTCTGATCTTATTATCTTCTTCAACTGCTCTCTTCTTCTTGTTTACTAATTTCTCAAACAAATCATCAGGTATCTTCCCTTGAATGCTATCAAATTTTTTATCTGCTAAGATCATGTGTTTGAAAACTGCATTCTCCAAGTTTAATCTTTCTAAATAATTGTATAGCTCATAATATTTGTTCATCTTGGAAAATTCTCCATCATTAATGATTTTATCATTTACCTTTTCTATCTTAGGTTTCCATTTCTTCTTCTTGACTTCAATATCTTCATCATCTTTTATTTTAGATACTTTCCTTTATACTGGGGCAACTATTGTTTTCTATATTTTACCTGGTGCAATAGCCATTTCCTTTACCCTTTTACCTAGTGGAGTGGTGGAAAATCTTGTAGATATTCTTATCTCCTATTCCTTTTCAACTTTCTCCACTTTCACTACATTCTACATATTTCCAGTCTGATCTGCAATTGATGATATGGTTGGAATAGACAAAACTTCTTTCTATCCAACGTCTCTTAGTGTTGTTGTTTTATTCTTTGCAATTAGAAATTCTTGTTCTAACATTCCTGTATCCTTAAGAATTTTCTTTATAGTGCTTTCCACTCTCTTCTTTGATAAATTTTCTTCTTGTATCAACTTTGTGGAGTTGAAGTTCTCCTCATAAGTCCCAAATCTAGTGTTGTTCACATCTAATTTACTTTTCAACAATCTATTCACATATTCTTCTACTTCAACTTCAGAAATTTCATATCCAAGAGGGTCTATGAATTCTACTCTAGGTTCAACTACTTCAATAAAGGTAAAGTCAGTGTCAACCATAAAGCATATTTCATTTTTATACTTCTCAACTATAGCCCGTGGGATTCTTGATCTTTTCTTCATCAAGTTGTGAAATGATTTAATCACTAAGGTTACACTCTCATTAACCTTGTCTATAGGATATCTCAAATACACCTCCTTAATTTTGTCCATGGTGGTTTTTTTATCATTTCAATCTTCTCCAATAGTGAATGGAAATCTTCTCAACAAATGGATAAACATATATGTAATCAAGGATGAGAATCTAAACTGTGAGCTTTTAGTCTTCTTAATCTTCTCAAGGTTCTCAAATAACTGAATTCTCAAAATTTCACACATATCCACTTGAACTTTGTCAACACACATCAAATAGGCTGCATGAATCATTCCAGCTGCCATATCATCTTCTCTAGAGTTGGCACAAAACTTAGATGTTAAGATCTTGCATAAATATCTAACATCATCTTGTTGTATCTTGATGATTACTATTCCACTACCATTGTAGGATGACTTAGTATTGTCCAGTACTATTTTCTTCACATTTTTCTCATTAAATTGTATAACTCTAGATTTTGATAAATCAGTTACTTCATGAATTAGGTCTGATGTTATATCAATCACTCAGTCATCTAACCAAAAATTCCCATTATGAATTCTACTCAAAATGATTTTAGTGCATTCATCATCATCAAATTCATGTTGTGGTGAATACCTTATGATCTCATTTTCATTCAGATGTTCAAATCCTACTTTCAATGACATATCTTGATTGTATAGTTTCTCATATTCCTTAGTAAAATCACTTTCATTGAGGGTTTCAAGTTTGCATCCCAAATAGCCTCTAACATTCTCTAAATACAAAAATCCATCTGGTACAAATGATAATTCTAGTTTAGGGTCTTCTTCCAAGGGTTCTATTGTTTCCCTTTTGATCTTAGGTCTAATTGCATCTCTTATGCTGTGAAAAAATAAAACATCCATATCTTCTACAAATTCTCTAACTGACTGATAGATTTTCTCAGTAAAATACCTTAATTTTGTGATTTAGGGATTTGCGTAGATCTGCCATGAATTTCTTTCACCAAATCCTTCAACCTACCTTCAATCACTACTGCTTTGATCTCCTTAACAGTTGTAGTCTCTTGAATGATTAACTAATACTGATCATAAGCTTTTAACTTCAATATTTTGACATCGCATTCAATTCTTTTTCCGCTTCTTTTCAAAAAGTTGTTCCTACTTTCTTGCAAAACTTCAAACTTCTTGCAAACTCACATAACTTCATATTAGCTCATACACTCTTAACCATAGCATAATTACATCATATATTACTTTATATTAACTGTGCAAGACTCATTTCATCCTATACTAATTTCTACACTAACCTAAGTTCCTATTCTAATGCATTCTTTGTGAATTAAGTACTTTGAGATGGGTTAGGAAGAGATTCACTCTTACCATTAGATACTTCACTTTTCTGATTACCTTATGTACTTAATGTGTCTCCTTGATCTATGGCTTTAACAAATTTTACTTCTTCTGAATTACTACAACATCCTCTCTGACTGTTGCTTGCATTCTCATTTCTCCTTGTATGATTTCTAGGATTAGTATTTCTCATTTTATTCATTCTGCAAAATCTTTCTATATGACCAAATTTGTTGCATATCTGACAAACTATTCCATTGTTTCCATAGCTTGGTCCAGTCTGGTTGATTTGTGATTTGCAATTCCTGGCAATGTGTCCAACCTTATTGCATCTATAACATACTACCTCATTTCTTCTATTCATATCTTCAGTAGGTCTCTTATCTGCATGGTTAGTATCTCTAAAGATTCTACTATTATTATTATCATTAGATCTAGGCTTCTTGCATTCAATAGCTCTATGTCCAAAACCATGACAATTATAACAATAACCATTAAGAGGTTTGAATCGCTTACCTATGCAATCTTTCTTCATATGACCAAAAGTATTACATGAAAAACATCTACCTTTAAATTCTCTCTGTGTACCTTTAGATGATTCCTCTTGTTTAGGTGGCTCTTCTTCTTTAGGTATGTCCTCATATTTGTTAGCTTCATCAGATTTCTTTTCATCTATGTTTTTAGAAAATTTTAGATTTGGTTCCTTGCTTTCTTCACTTACCTTAGATGAGTTAAATCCAAGACCACTTTTATCATAGAATGGATTTTGATAAGATATTTGTTCATCAATCTTCTCACTAGTGGAATATAGTCTCTCAAGTTGTTTCTTAGATTGAGTCAGTTCACCTTTCACAATTGTATTGTATTTTTCAAGTTTAGCATACTGCAATTTTGTTTTCTCAAGTTCAGATGTCACTTTACAAAGTTTTGATTTCAGATCTTCATTCTTAGATTTCAGATTTGCTTCATTATTGTTGTTTCCATCTTTCATACTCAACTTCAGATTTACTATCTTTAATTCATGTTTAAGGATCTCATTTTCTTTTTCCAAATTTTCATCACAATCTTCAATTTGAATTATAGATTCCTTCTCTAATTTTAGTTCTTCCAGCTTCTTTTTCAGCTTCTCAATGGGGTTCTTTGCATCATCATATTTTCCTTTCAGAGTATCTCTTTCTTCAATAAGCATATCAATCTATTCAAGAGCTTCTTCAAGATTCTTTTGTAGCTGATCCATATCCATAGATATCTTACTCAAGTTGCTAGGCTTTCTTTGAATGATTCTTTTCTAAGTAACTAAGCTCTGATACCAATTGTTAGAAATAGGGAATACTGAGAGGGAGGGTGAATCAATATTTTAAAAACTTTTACTTTTGCCCAATTATGGATATAATAGATTAACTTGATACTTGTAAAATAGAGTAAACTAAATAACATGCATAGCAATAAAGAAAATGAGCTCATACACATTATTTGTTCTTGAGGAAACACTAGCTAAGGGAAAACCCTGGTGGGGATGATACCCACAATGATCCACTAATCAAAAGTATCCTATTAAGGATGTTGACCTTGTTAGGAGCCTGTTACATACATATAGTGTCTTAGTCTTGATTAAGGGACTCTAGGCCTTATTAGAAGCCTCAACCTTGCTAAGAGTTGGTAGTATAAATAGAAATGATTACAAGATGAGCCCACTACCTAAACATGTAATGTAAGATGATTTATGATTACAAAAAGGGCAAGGTATATAACCTTTTATTGCTTTGCTTGCATATACAAAGTCTGTTTGCTTGACTTTCACAATTTACAACTTCACATCAATATCTTTTGCATACATATGTTACTCTTCTCTAACTTTGCATTAAATATGTCCTACATTTATACAAGTTATTAAGAATAATAACTTTTACAGTCAGCTTACAAAATGTAAAGCACTTTAAAAATAACATATTAAGTCATTCTTCCCAAGGGTTAACATCTAGGATGTCATCCCTTTATATGATTAAGTCATTATTTTGATAAACAAAATAATCCCTTAACTATTTACTAATTTTGTCTTCTTCTCTATCCTGTCAGCTGTAGCTCTGTCTCTAGTAATACTGTAATAACTTCTTCTGTACATGTCATTCAAACTTTTTCTCTTAGGTGAGTCTTCAATATACATCATAGTATCCATGTTCAAGTGCACAAGCACTAAACTTACTTCTATCAACATCGCTAATCAAAATTGTGTCTGGTTAGACTTGGAAAATGCTGCTTATGCTTAGACAATTTTGTTCTGCACTTTGTCATAACTGCTCTCTATCATATGCGGTCTTCATATAGATCATATGTTTCCATAATGACAACATCTAGATATCTAACCCAGCCAAAATGCCAACACCATCTCAAAGAAGAAGAAAGCTCAAATGATAGCCTCGTGCAAGGGTTGGTGAGTACCCAAGTTCCCAAGGAGATTCTCATAGAGTTCATAGGGGGCATGATGAAAAACATGAGACATCTAGGCTAAGATGCTGACCCAAACATATTGATGCTACTAGGGTATTTCTGCCTCCACCAGAAAAATCACTCAGAGTTTACATGCCAAGATTGCCAAGATGCAGTGGCCCAAGTAATAAGCCAAATGTCTTATGTGCCTGAGCTTACAAAGGATACAATGAAACATGCAAGTGAGGATAGACCTCCTCTCTATGAGCAACCCCAGGTTCCCCTAAATGAAGATTCTATGCAAGAGGATTGGAGCTCTTTTGATGATGGCTGCTTGCCCCCATGCCATGAAGTTTGGTGCGATGCTAAAGCAAAACAAAGGATGAAGTGGGTGCCCCTCGCGAAGAGGGAAAAACTAGGCACAGAAGATATGGAAGCCTCAATCACTAAAAATTCATCACCATCAGAAAATTTTAGATGCCAAATTTTGTATATAAAAAATTTGATGGAAAATTTGAAATATAAAAGAGCCCATGGGGTTGGTTTGAAAATATTAAGAGCCCACATTTGTATCGGCTTAATGCCATGTAAAGTGAAAAAATTATGTTTCCTTACTATGAATGTTGTATCCTTACATTTGTATTTTCTTAATTCCATGTACATTTGTATCATCAAATGATGTAATAGTTGGAGTCATTGACTCAAAATTGGTCAAATGTGTCCAAAGTAAATTGGTGATGCCTTGGGGTGAAGGGATAGTGTTGAAGGATTGCAGCCTGGTACCAAATGGACTCTACCATTACCTTCATTTGAGTGGGTAAACACTAGTGACAACCCTATTTTGACAACTAAGTCACAAGAACATTCACGAACATGCCAGACCAAAGTGTCCCCAAGGTACACTAAGCACGATTGGGTAGCGATCTTTCGAGGCTCATATCTCGGACCCTATGAGAGGTATTAGAAAACTATGAGATGCTATAGTACCATTTTTTTGAGGCCTAAAATAACTTCTCTCTATTCTAGGAAATTTTGTTTGAATTTGGCATGCCAGTCTTGCTTGATGCCAAAACTTGTAGTGATGGTTAGTTGAAGGTTACGCCACTAGGTTTCTTCCAAACCATTCATCTAGGCACCAAATGGTCCATGCCATTAGCTCTAGTTGGGCAAGTAAATGCTAGTGACAACCCCATTTTGACCACTGGGTCACTAGAATGTTCACGACCATACTAGACCAAAGTGTCCCCAAGGTGCACTAAGCATGATTAGGTAGTGATCTTTTGAGGCTCGCATCTTAGATCCCATGAGAGATATTGAAGAGCCACGACATGCTACAAGACTAATTTTATAATACCTACAATAACCTCTCTCCATTTTGGGAGATTTGAATTTGTTTGAATTTGGCACGCCAATCTCACTTGATGCCAAAACTTGCAGTGAGGGTCAGTTGAAAGTTGCACCACTAGGTTTCTTCCAAACCATTTGTCTTGGCACCAAATGGACTATGCCATTAGCTCTAGTTGGGAAAGTAAATTCTAGTGACAACCCCATTTTGACTAGTGAGTCAATAGAACTTTCACGACCATGCTGAACCAAAGTGTCCCTAAGGTGCACTAAGCACGATTGGGTAGTGATATTTCAAGGCTTGTATCTCAAACCCTATGAGAGGTATCAATGAACCATGAGATGATACATGACTATTTTTTTGAGGCCTAAAATAACCTCTCTCCATTCTGGGATATTTGAATTTTTTTGAATTTGGCACACCAATCTTGCTTGATGGCAAAACTTGTAGTAAGGGTCAATTGAAAGTTGCACCACTAGGTTTCTTCCAAACTGTTTATCCTAGCACCAAATGGACTACACCATTAGCTTTAGTTGGGTGAGTAAACACTATTGACAACCCTATTTTGACCACTGAGTCACTAGAACATTCGCAACCATGCTGAACCAAAGTGTCCCCAAGGTGCACTAAGCACAATTGGGAAGCAATCTTTCGGGGCTCATATCTCAGACCCCGTGAGAGGTATTAAAGAACTGTAAGATGCTACAAGACCACATTTCTGATACCTACAATAACCTCTCTCCATTATGGGAGATTCAATTTTTTTTTAATTTGGCACGCCAATCTTGCTTGATGCCAAACCTTGCAGTGAGGGTCAATTGAAAGTTGCACCACTGGGTTTCTTCCAAATTGTTCATCCTGGAACCAAATGGTCTTCTCCATTAGCTCCAGTTGGGTGAGTAAACACTAGTGATAACCCCATTTCAACCACTAAGTCACTAGAACATTTGCGACCATGTCGGACCAAAGTGTCTTCAAGGTGCACTAAGCATGATTGGGCAACAATCTTTTGAGGCTCATATCTCAGACCCCGTGAGAGGTATCAATGATTTGTGAGATGCTACATGACCTTGTTTTTGAGGCCTACAATAAACTCTCTCCATTTTGGGAGATTCAAATTTTTTTGAGTTAGGCATGCCAATCTTGCTTGATGCGAAAACTTGCAATGAGGGTCAGTTGAAAGTTGCACCACTCGGTTTCTTCCAAATAGTTTGTCCTGGCACCGAATGGTATGCGCCATTAGCTCTTGTTGGGCAGGTAAATGCTAGTGACAAGCTCATTTGGAACATGAATTCAGTAGAATGTTCATGAACATGCCAGACCAAAGTTGATGAAGGGTGCTCCCCTTAATACCACAAACACATAACAGACATAGAGAAATATGCAAAGCCACATGGGCATTCCCTTACAATATTCTGTAGGACAAAGCCTCGAACTATTACCCAGATCTACTACCCAGAACTATTCTGAACTGCCTAAGATAATAATACAGCCTTCCTTATATAGGCAATTTCCACCGCCCGAGAAGGTTCCAGAAATTTAGCCCTAAGGGCCGACCAAACTTAGAATTATTTTATTTTTCAATTTATTACATCAAAGTCGGCTCAAAATAACTTTTGAAACCCGAACAGAAATTTTGAAGGAAAATTATTTTCTGCCATTTCAGGTGACCCGACTTCCGGAGATCATAAGTCATCACCAGTTGACCCGATTGACTATTATAACCCCATTTCAGAAATGCCATGAAGCGCTCTACAGGCTTGACTGGCGCAAGCGCCTGTCACCCAAATTTTTGACCTCATCCGGGGCCTCTAAAGCCTTCAAAACTGAGTTCAAAGTTTCTGTACCCTACTGCCAATACCGAAAATCTTCAATATCTTCCAATATACACTTGATCTGGCAATGAAACTTTACTGGCAGACTTGTATGACCAAAATCAACCTCCAAGAAAGAAATCAGATCATTCTAAGCACATACGAAAATTACCAAAAATAGTGTTAGAGTAGTCTTATGTTAGCTAATAATTAAATCATTTAATTATTAGTTTATCATACTCTAGGCTTAAGTTTCACTTAGGCGCTTTATAATTCTTTAGGGTTTCGTGTTTCCTTTTATAAGGATTCACTTCTTTCATTTCAATAAGGAGATTGTATTATTTTCATCATTGTTAATAGAAGATTATTTTCTTGCAACATGGTTTTGCAGTCTCTGGCCTTTTGGCCTCCATGATTTTTCTTGCTTCTGTGCTTTGCTTCTTCCATGTGACAGGGTTATGCATGCAGGTGTTCTTGGGAGATTAGTATTTCACCTAATCTAACATGGTATCAGAGCCATCTTGCTGCTCGCTGTTCGTATTTTTGTTGAAGTGATTCAGAAGCAAGACGGTATTTTTTGTTTCTTTTTTGCTTGCAAAAAAGAAAAAAAAAATTTTTGGGGGTATTTTGAGCAAAAACGGACGCCGCCATTGCGCTCAGAAGGTCCGGAAAAGTCAAAAATCATATAAAATTTATAATTTTTGGCCACTGTGACTTCTGGGAGAAAATTTTTGCCCTCCTAAGGCCGTACGACTCGAAAATCGAAAAAAAAATATTAAAAAATCATTTTTTAATGATTTTTTGCGTTTAAAAAAAATGCAGCCTTTGTTTTTTTTCACAGCGCCACCCGCACTCCTCCGCCGCGCCACCAGCGGCCACCGCGCCGCCAATCAGCGGCCTCCGCGGCCAGCCACCGCCCGCGCTCAGCTCTGCGGCCTCCGCCGCCCTCGGCCCCGCCGCCCGCGCCCTCCGCTCCGCCAGCCCGCCCACCGCCGGCACCAGCGCCGCCTCCCGGCCCCGCTCCGGCCCGCCCAGCCGCCGCCCGGCCCGTTTCAGCCCCCGCGGGCTCCTATTCGCAGCAGCGTGGTCATATGACCGACCAGGGGCTGCGGCCCAGCCCCCGGCGCGCGCCATGCGCCCGGGGGCTCATTTTTTTTTAGCCCCTGGGGCTCTTATCTTGCCTTTTTGGGGGTACCTGGGCCCTTTTCTCTCTACAGGGAGCATACGGGGGTCTTTTTCTGACTTCCATATATCGTCGGAAAGCTCTTTCCGAGAACTTTTCGATGGTGGAGGTTAGGTTTTTTGGTTCCTCCGTTTCAATAGTGTTTTTTGCTGTTGAAGTCTGATGTCTTTTTTTGCCTTCCGGGAGTCATATCTGGCTCATCCGGACTCCTTTTTCGGCAAACGAGATATCGTCGAAAAGTTGATTCTGTGTACTATTCAGTGGCAGAGGTATTTCTTCCAGATTCTGCTCCAGATTTTCACTCCTCTGAGTTATGCAGTTTATGCCCTCTGGTGGTGTGCTTGGTTCTACAGGTCCGGGGATCTCTTCTTCTAGTTTCTTAGTGCACTCTTCTTTTCTGACTTCTGAGCTTGCATGCTCTTTCTGATGTATCTTTGTTCTGTAAACGCACTGAGATAAAGTGCCCTCTTCTGCATTTTTGGGATTTTTTTCACCTGGTTCAGTTTTAGTATTCGCACTCAGTTATAAAGTGCCATGGGGGGATTCTGATGCATTTGCCACTATAGGCGCATCCACTCTTGTCAAGTGAGCGTACCTTCCACGACATTAGCCCATGTAGACTGTGTCTATGACACCGCCCTTTATCCTGTGTGTGTGCTTCTGTTGCACTGTTGGTGTTCCTGGTTCTTCTTCTGTAGCTGTTTCTGGTACTGCATTTCAGTGTTCCTGTCACCTCTCCCAGTTCATCATTATGGGGGGGTTCACTTGTTGGTTCTATTGCTTCCTGGTTCGATTGATCAGCTCTTCAGACACTTGTCTTCTCTACCTGGTCATGCACTTCAGTGGGGGTTCCAGCAGTATCTTCTGATAGAGTTTTCAGACATGCTTCGGAGGAGCTTCTTGCTCTCTTCTTGTTCCTTTCTCTGGGACATCTTTTGCTTTATGTTTTGGGTACCTGATCAGGCCTAGTTGCCGGGACCCATCTTTCCTGCTTTCTGCAGTAGTTTAGCTTTTTTTGCTTCTCCCTAAGTTACACTTAAGGGGGGGTGTTAGAGTAGTCTTATGTTAGCTAATAATTAAATCATTTAATTATTAGTTTATCATACTCTAGGCTTAAGTTTCACTTAGGCGCTTTATAATTTTTTAGGGTTTTAGCCTTTAGGGTTTCGTGTTTCCTTTTATAAGGATTCACTTCTTTCATTTCAATAAGGAGATTGTATTATTTTCATCATTGTTAATAGAAGATTATTTTCTTGCAACATGGTTTTGCAGTCTCTGGCCTTTTGGCCTCCATGATTTTTCTTGCTTCTGTGCTTTGCTTCTTCCATGTGACAGGGTTATGCATGCAGGTGTTCTTGGGAGATTAGTATTTCACCTAATCTAACAAATAGTAACTTTCCATAAATAGCAGCTCTACACAAAATAGCCCTTATTGAATACAAAAATAGAAATATTTTTGGGTGATGCAAGATTGCTCTTACACCCAGGATGCTCCTGCATCAAAAGTGTTCCCAAGGTTCACTAAGCACCATTGTGTATGTTGGTGAGTGTTCTAGTGTGTCAAGAGGCAAAGTGGGACCATTACTAGGGTAAACCTACCCAACCAAATGTGATGGAATCATTGGTTTGTTCCCACAATGGACAAATACTATTGCTCCAAGGGAGATAGGGACATGACCATAAACGGTCATTGGAAAATGTAAAGAGACCGAGGATGGTCATTTGAATGCATTGTGGTATGTGTATATGATTTGAAATGGAGTAAATTGATTGTCTATTGAATAGTGTTTGGTTGCAAGGATATGCAGGAACACCAAGGTCAAGGACAGGACCTAAGGAGTGCACCAGGGTCACTGATAGATCCTTGGGTGGAGGTGAAGATAACATGCCCCTCAAGGGTCATTTGATTTTTTAATAGACCAATAATGGTCATTTGATGATATTTTAGATTGATTAATAATAATTTGTAAAGGATCATGCATTATAAGCCATTAAATGGTATTAGGAATGGCTAAATGTACCTAGGGGTCACTAGGGGTGATTAAGTTAATCCTAGGTTAGTTGGATTGATCTAAAGATCTATAAGGTCTATAATGGATATAAAATGGCCAATAGAGTCAATCAAATGATGTAAAAGCACTTAAAATGCTAAAATATGGAATTTGCCTATATTGGCAAAATAAGCTTATAAGGCTCATATGGGGTTATAGGTTAGTTTGTTACAAAGGTTGTTTTAAACCTTTTTAAAATTTATAAGAAGGGGTATTAGATTCAATTTGTCAAGTTGACAACATTAGTTGTCAACTTGACAACATCTTTAAATCATACTTTGGTTATAACAATCGGTTTGGGACTATTACCAAGTAGTTAGACAGTTAGATAGAGGTTGCAGTAAGGTTTTGAAGGAGTTTTGATTCCTTTTTATAGGGGATCCATGTGAGTGAATGGGGGATGTCGAGTTGGGAGTGTAAGGAAGGAAAAATGTAATGTTTTACAATCAATAAACAAAGATTTTCTCTGCATGTTGTTAACTGTCCCGTGGAATAGTCAGTGCAACAAAAAATTAATGTGCTTGACTTGAACATGATTTGGGTTGGCTAGTGAAGTAAATACATTTCTTTGATTATTGTTTACATCTTCCATGCATTAATTTTAGTATTTTTATTGTTCTTAAAGCAAATCAAGTGACTATTATTTTATGACTATGACTGGTTGAAGGGTATAGTCAGTGTGTAGGGATTGTAGCATCCTTAAGGGATTGACTCTCCCACCCAATGTGACCAATGTAATTTGTGGGAGAAGTCACTAATGTATTATACCTTGTATTATAATTGTTTTATGCAAGGATATGTGAAGTGATGGTTGAGAGAACACTGATTGATAGAGTTTAATGATTGAAGGAGAGCCCATCTTCGCACCAATTATTATGGAAGTTGAATACCCTTGACAAGAGTTGTTCTTATGATGAAATATGGATATTTGGATCCATAATAATATGTTATGCCAACTGGATTTTCTTGGAGAGAGTTACAAAGGTCATTTTGAGTAGACCCTAAGTATATGACCCTAGAAACAAGGGTTTGGTGGCTAGCAAATTGGGTGAGTGGTGAAACCTTATAAACTTGAAAACCTTGTGTTTTGAAACCTTAATAAAATATTTTTCATGCTTTGGGGTGTAGGGAGTAAGTGCATAGATAAGTTTCTTTATTAATTGGAGGAAATTGGGCCTAGTTTATAGGTGCTAGGATAGTGGATCTGGAATTTGGTCCAAATGACTCTACCCTAAATTTTGGGGAGGATTTAATTAATCCAAAAGGGTATCTATATCAACCATTAGTTTCTTGAGTTGTTTGGAGAATTCTAGAGAAAAAGGCTGATTTATGACTGGTGAAGGCTACAAGCCTAGAAGGGCTATTAGAGTGGATTGGTGGAAGATGAGTTAACTAGAATTGGTAGATTGGTGGAACATAGTAGATGGACCATATTAAGATGTTATATGGTGTTATAATCAAGGTGGAAGACCTATTTCAAGCTTTAACAAGATGGAGGCTCTAGGTGCACTCAGAGGCCTAGAATGGAGTTGGTGCCAAGAGAAGTTGGGATGAGAGGTTAGAGGAAGTGAACTTGTTAAAAATGTATGATGTGTTGGTTCTCTAAAGTCAGAGAACTCTATTTGGACCTTGAGTTGAGACTAACTCCTTGAGTAGATTCCAAGATGCTTGTAGAATCCTCAAGTTGAGTTGGGTTCCTTGAGGGGATAGTAGAGGGCTTTGCATCAGATTTGTTTGGTTGAGAGCATTAGATACACTTGAATACAATGTAGCATATAAATTTTGAATTCACTTAAAGGATGAATTACACATGTGAACACACCTAGCACATAAAGTGTACACATAAATTTTCTTAAGTCATGAATCATACATGTAGCACATAGATTATAAAGCATACACATGAATTCACTTAGGTCATGCACATAACCCATACACATGAATTTAGGTTATGAAGAATGTACTTGAATATACATGAATATACTTAAGGCATAAATCATACACATGATTACATACACACAAGCATATTTACATACTAACAATGAATAAATGAACACACAATTAGCAAATTGGATCGAATATCAAGTTTCATATATATCAAAATGAACAATAATTTTGTACATATTTACAAAATCAATATATCTAGATACAATGTGGCATAATCCATCTCAAAATATGTCATATGACATCTCAAAATTAGAAGTTCAACTACAAATGTTTCTAGGACATCCTATTCTATTGGTGGATCATCAAAATGCAGCCTCTTTGAAGTACTCTTTGGCTCTAATAGATCCTACATTAAAACACAAAAGTGAAACCCCAAGTTAGATTACTTAATTTATATGGTTTGTACAAATAAAAAATAAAAATTCAAAATCATAGTCAATAATAATAAATAAAATGTAAACTAAAATTGAGCTCTCATGTACCTCGGCTCTTTGTCTCCTCATGCGGATAGGATACCTAATATATGTCCTTGGTAGCGAAGGAATAATGCCACCAATGTCGACTTCGACCTATATATGTTTGTGAACATGAGATTGATCTATGAGTTATACTATTTAATATTAAACCCTTGGTAGAAAATATGTGTTTACAAAATAACTGAATTAACATTAAAACTTACCTGTGTTGAACTTTCTTCAGGAAATATTGGTTGAGTCATTAGCGATACAAACCCTTAGCGTTCTACCTCCCTCAAACTAGGGGTGACCTTAAAAAGTCAAATAGATACTTCATACAATCATGACTTGATCATATTATATATACTTGATAGTAAAATACACACAAATAACTTTAGAAATATATGTACCGTGGGGCTATCACTGTGAATTGAGATACGGTGACTCTATCATGGTGAAAGGGTCTCACGACATCATCAGACACCACTCTCTATAAAATAAAACATGTAAATTAAAAATGAGTATGCACAACTGACAAGTATACATGTATGCATAAACAAACTAAATTACTTAATTACCTTCCCCTTGTCAACGCCTAACACCTGAACCCCCTCACATTTCCCCCCAGTGGCAGCTGGTGACACCTACATTAGTATGTAATAAGATAATCATAAAAATTAGAAAACACATGTACATATACTATTATAATAATTTAAGGAAACCAATGAGTACATTAAAACATATGTACTATAGAAGTGTCAAGGCCAAATGATATGGCCTAAAGCGTCGACTCCTCCACCTGTGCCATCTCTTCCTCTATCATCAACTGAACATAAATGTAACACATAAAAAAACATAAGTGGGAAATTATAATAATAAAATTCTACTAAAAATACAAATGTATAAAATTAAATACAATGTAAAAAGTGAACTCTTTACCCTTACTATAACAGTAGGAATCCAAGACTCTGTATTCCCCTAATGCACATCTTCATGAGGTGCTTTAGTGCATGTAGTGTGTTGTGTAGTATTGTCCACCTTGAAGACATAGTTATATCCATCACTATCATTCAGGAGACCTAAGCACATATTCTTGTAGATTATTGTACACAAACATGTGAGCTCGTGGAGGATTTGGAAGGGCCAGAAGCATCAGGATGAGGAGGCAACAATGTCATGCTTTGCGTAACCAGCAAATCACTCAAGGTGTGAATTGCTTGAATAGTCTGTGAGCCAGCCTCAGCAATAATATTATGATGTTTCACTATAGGAGGTGGTGAAATCTTGGGAGGGGGGACATATGTGCAGGATTTCACCCTGTGTGCCCATGGCCTATCCTGAGGAACACCTAAGCCTACACCCTCATTTGGTCTCATACTCCAATAATTTACCTTGTGACTGAACACAAATTTAGCATACAAATTTTTAATGAAATAAAATGGGACATCCAAATTGTTTTGAGGTGGTCTATCAAAAACCATCCACCAGCAGTCCCAAAAGTTGTCACGTATTGCATCATTTGTGCACCATTTAATTGACAACTTGGGTTTTTTAGGGTCCACTTTTAAACCAATTTTGGGATCAACAAAAAGATTACATATGTCATGTTTTGTTATGTTTAGGTTCATAACTTGATCATAGTCAAGCCCATCTTCAAATGGGGTGTGCATGGAATCATGCCAAACAAGTACAACATTATGTTGCTCTGTAAGTTTCTCCATGTTTTTAAGAATGGAGTTCAATGTGGAAAACATGGGGCACAATATGGGGATATTAGAATATGTGGTATGATATCCTCTAAGCTGATTTAGATTGAATCCTATGAGATCCTCTAAATAGCGAGGGTTTGAGATTGGTTCATCTTTTGAAAGTGGGGGATTGTTTGGAGGTGGTTCTAGATTATTTGTAGGATCATTGGGAGGGTTTTCTGATTGATGCAAGGGCAGGGTAGAGGTTGACATAATCAGGGTTAATTGAGACTGCTTGACCTACTAACAAGCCCTATGAAGAGTTACATAATGGAAGCAATATAATATGATATGAAATCAGTATAGACACAATGGATATGAGACCAGCAATTGGCAGCAACAATGGAGAATTATATTCTTTCTTCAAACATGCCCGGTTGTGAGGCCTTCTGAGTTTCAGCCTTATACAATGAAATTTATGGAATCAGAAATATTGGGCACACCCAATCTATCTTCTACTATCTTTCTAATATCTACTCACTTCTTCACACTTTCTACCTCTTCCTAAACATCAACCTAAGTTCCAAATATATAGCTATCAAAGCCACAAGTCGGCCAGTCGGGCATTTTAATTACAATATAGGTCCACTTAGGAGGAGAAACCAAAACTAAAGAAAGAAGCAATAAAACATGATGCAAAGTGGTATTTAGGTCCACACAAGATCCAATTTCCCTGCACAAAACCGTGTAAGGTGAAGCACCACACGTTTCGTGAGCGAAATTGGCAGAAAATTGATACCTGAGGAAATTGTGATAACTTCCAAATCCAAATGAATTAGGATGTGCACCCTTATGAGAATGCTCCAAATTAGGTCTACAATACTGCATTAACTTCACAAGGTAGGAAACCAACTGAAACAATGGCTACAAAAATGAACATCAGACAGGTACAGGAAATAGAACTATTGTTGGTGATGTAAGATTGCTCAAGACCCAAGATGCTCCTGCATCAGACACCGAGGGTAAAAAAAGAACTAATGTCCACATCATACACTAATCATATTCTGACCTAAATCATAAAGATCCATTTTAGCTTGTGTAATCCATGAACTGTCTTTAACCGACTTATCTTTCCACTGAACTAGGTATTCCATGTAGTATTTTCCTCTTGTACTCTTTCTTACTCTACTATTGAAGATCTTTTCAATGATGTCTATGTTCTTCTTAAGATAATTTAGATCATCTTCTACCTCATCAATCGATTCAAAGTAATCAAAGATATCAGCAATGTTGAATATAGGTGATATGTCCATATCCTCTAGTAATTCCACTTCATAAGCATTTCCACTGTCAAACTTCTTCAGAATCTTATAAGGTCTAAATTTACTCATTTTCAACTTGTTATAGGTACCAACTGGAAATCTATTTTTCTTCAAATGAATCATAACCTCATCTCCAACTTCAAAATATTTATGTCTCCTTCTCTTATTTTCTCTTTGTTTATAACACAAATTATTATCCTTCAAATTCCTTTTAACTTCATCATGAAACCTTCTCATATATACTACAAAATCCTCAGCTTCAGCACTTCTTCTGGTCCCAATAGGCAAATCTATCAACTCTAAGGTTCCCTTAGGATGAAATCTAGTAACAATCTCAAATGATATTCTCTTAGTACTTCTATTCACATAATTATTATATGCAAATTCTGCTTGTGCCAAAATCAAATCCCAATTAGTAGGCTTATCTACAACTAAACATCTCAACAAGTTTCCCAAACTTCTGTTCAAAACTTCAGTCTGTCCATCTATTTGAGGGTGAAAAGTAGAACTAAACTTCAACTCATTATTCATATTTTTCCAAAGTGTTCTCCAAAAATAACTAGTAAACTTAGTATCTCTGTCTGGAACAATAGACTTAGGCAACCCATGCAATCTTACTACTTCTTTGAAAAATAATTTAGCTACATGCAATGCATCAGATGTCTTCTTACAAGGTATGAAATGTGCCATTTTTGAAAATCTATCAACCACTACCAAAATAGAATCATTACCTCTCTTAGTTTTAGGCAATCCAAGAAATTCCATACTCACATCTTCCCAAGGTCTATCAGGTATAGGCAAAGGTATATACAATCCCACATTCTGACTAGTTGCTTTTTCTACTTGAAAAATTATGCAACCTCTAACCATTCGCTATACATCTCTATAAATCTGCAGCCAAAAGTATCTTTCTGAAATCAATTTCAAAGTCTTATCAATCCCAAAATGTCCAGCAAGTCCACCACTATGTTTCTCCTTCATTATGTTTTCTCTCATAGATCCTCTAGGTATGCACAACTGAATTCCTTTAAACAACATGTCTTCTTGAATGAAATAATCAGTCCACTTATCATGTACTATTGGTCCCTTACAAGCTCTCCAACATACTGCAAAATCAATTTCAGTCTCATACAAATATTTCAAACTATCAAAACCAAGTACCTCAACTTTCATCTCTGTCAGCAAACTTCTTCTTCGGCTCAAGGAATCAACAACCTTATTTGACTGTCCACTCTTATGTTTCAATAAAAAGGAAAAATTATGCAAGAACTCAACCCACTTCATATGTCTCTAATTCAATTTATTCTAACTTCCCAAATATTGTAAATCTTTATGGTCAATATACAGCACAAAATATTTAGGCATCAAATAGTCTCTCCATTTCTTCAAAGCTTGAACAATAGCATAGAATTCATGGTCATAAACTAGATATTTTCTCTTGGCATCATTCAAATTCTCACTAAAGAAAGCTATAGATCTTCCTTCTTGATTCAAAATAGCTCCAATTTCACTACCACTAGCATCACATTCAACTTGAAAAACTTTACTAAAATCAGGAAAAGCAAGTGTAGGTAATTCTACAATTCTTTGTTTCAATGTTTCAAAACTCATTTGTGCTCCATATGTCCATTTGAAATCCTTTTTATCTCCTCTCATGGTTTCATTCATAGCATTACAAATAGAACTAAAATTTTTGATAAACTTCATATAAAAACTTGCCAATCCATGAAATGATCATACCTCTCCAACATTCTCTGGTGTAAGCCAATCAAGTATAGCTCTCACTTTCTCAGGGTCCATCTTCAATCCATCAACTGAAATCACAAAACCAAGGTACACAATATCCTCTTTCATAAATGAACATTTCTTCAAGTTAATCAACAAATTTTCTTCCTTCAATCTTTGCAATACTTTTTTGATATGCTCAAGATGTTCTTCCTTACTCTTACTAAATATCAAAATGTCATCAAGATATACAATAAAAAATTTACCCAAGAATCTTTTCAAAACTTCATTCATCAGCCTCATGAAAGTACTAGGTGCATTAGTCAAACCAAAATGCATAACCAACCTTTAATAAAAACCTTCATTAGTCTTAAAAGCAATTTTCCATTCATCCCCTTCTCTAATTCTAATCTAATGATATCCACTTTTCAAATCAATCTTTGTGAAATATTTTGCTACAGTCAAACTATCCATTATGTCATCCATCCTAGGAAAAGGAAATTTGTACTTTATTGTTATCTTGTTTATAGCTCTAGAATCAGTGCACATTCTCCATTATCCATTATTTTTAGGTGCTAACACAATAGGTACTACACAAGGACTCAAACTTTCCATAATCAAACCTCTTTCAAGTAATTCTTGCATTTGTCTATTCAACTCGGTCTTTTCATCAGGTGTTAACCTATGTGGTGCTTTATTAGACAAACTAGCTCCCAGTATCAAATCCATACAGTGACTTATACTTCTCATAGGTGGTAAACCATCAGGTACATTATCAAAAATTATGTCATGAAATTTATTCAACAAAGGTTTAATCTCAGGTGCATGTTCTAACTCATCTTGTTTCTCAGTTTTCCTTGGAATTAAAGAAAAATAAATATTTTGTTCTTTCAATTCTCTTGCAAACTTTCTACCATCAACCAAGCATACTCTAATTGTAGTACATTGACCTTCATCAGACTTCTCTACCAAAGGAAACAATATTTGTTCCTTTCCATCCATCCAAATAGTATATTGATTCAATCTACCATCATGTAAAGCTTTCCTATCATACTACCAAGGTCTACCCAAAAGAATATGACAACAATCCATAGGCATAATATCACACAACACTTCATCATGGTAATTCCCAATTTTGAATTTAATAAGGCATTGTTCACTTACAAGTAGTTTATGTTCCTTCTGGATCCAAGCAATATGGTGAGGCTTAGGATGTCTCAATCTCTACAACTATAATTTTTTAACCAGCTCTTCGGATGCCAAATTATCAGAACTTCCACTATCAATGATTACCTTGCAACATTTGTTAGTGATCTTACATCTGGTTTTGAACAAACTTTTCCTCAGAATAGGTTCTTCATCAGCTTATTCATTCCAAAAGATCCTTCTTAGCATCAAGTTTTCACCATGTTCGGGTTCATTAGACAATTCCTCAACTTCTTCACAAGCCAAATTACTTTTGCTATTACCTCCAATTTTCTTTCCAGGGTTAGTACATTCAAAATCTCTATGTCCTTCTTCACCACATTTATAAAAAGTACCTTTAAACCAAGATTTCTCTTCTCTTTTCCCATTATTGTTATTCATAGAGTAACTAGTATAGCTACCTCTAGATTAATTACCTCTTCTACCAGCAGGTTCATTTTTCCAACCTTTCTCTTGTACTGCATTGTCAGATCTGCTACTTTCTCCATAAGATCTACCTCTGCTTCTCTGAAATCTACCACCTCTTCCTCTTTGTCTTTGTTCATGTCTTTTTGTCAATCTATCTTATGCCTTCAAAGAAAATTGGTATGCTTCTTCCACACTATCTATCTTAACATAAATGATCTCATCTTGAATTGATATCCTTATTCCATTCAGGTATCTAGCCACCTTCTCAACTTCATCAACCACATGTTTGGATCTGATATCCAATTTGTAAAATTCCTCAATATAATCCTTCATTCTCATGTCCTTTTGTCTCAAATTTTGCATCTTTCTCATCAGAATAACTTGGTAGTCAGCTAGAAGGAACTTCTTCTTCATCTTTCCAAGCATTTTTATCCATGTCTTGATATTTTCTTTTCCTCTCTTCTGTCTCTCAGTTTGCAAATGATCCCACCAAATAGATGCATGACCTTTCAACTTTGTGACTACTATCTTGACATTTTTATTATCAGGATTACCTTCATACTCAAAGCATTTATCCATCTCAAAGATCCAATCCAAAAGTACATTGGTCTCAAGTCTTCCATAATAGCAAGAAACTTCGACTGCAGGTCTAGAGTTAGCTTTAGACAAAACTCTCAAGAGCCTTTCCTCATCCTGTTCAACTTTAGGTTTAGTATTAGGTGCTTCTTCTCCTTCATCACTAACATCTTCAATATGTGTGCCTCTTCTCTAGGCTATCTCTACAACTTCAAGTCTAGCTGCAATCTGGCTCAACATATCCATGATAACATTATCATTTCCTCTACCATGAACCATCTTGACAATCAGGTTCCAACAAGATCGTAACCTTTTGCAAGTTATAGGCTAGATCCAAAATCTTCCACCCTAAAACCAATCCAATAAGGTTCTCCACAATCCAATCTACAAGAAATAAATTTTCTCTAATACCACTTGATGTAAGGGTAGGGTAGAGGAAGGTAGAAATAAAGGTTAATTGAGACTGCTTGACCTACTAACAAGCCCTGCAAAGAGTTACACAATGGAAGAAATATAATACCATATGAAATAAGTATAGACACAATGGATATGAGATCAGTAATTGGTAGCAACAATGGAGAATTATATTATTTCTTCAAACATGCCCGGTTGTGAGGCCTTCTAGGTTTTAGCTTTATACAATGAAATTTATGGAATTAGAAACATTGTGCACACCCAATCTATCTTCTACTTTATTTCTACTATCTACTCACTTCTTCATACTTTCTACCTCTTCCTAAACATCAACCTAAGCTCCAAATATATAGCCAACAAAGCCACAAGTTGGCCAGTTAGGTATTTTAATTACAATATAGGTCCACTTAGGAGGAGAAACCAAAACTAAAGCAAGAAACAAAAAAACATGATGGGAAGTGGTCTTTGGTCCACATAAGATCCAAGAATAGATCACTAACTGCACAAGATCCGATTTCCCCGCACTGAACCGCACAAGGTAAAACACCACATGTTTCATGAGCGAAACTGGCAAAAAATTGATACCCGAGGAAAATTGTGATAACTTCCAGAGCCAAATGAATTAGGATGTGCATCCTTAGGAGAATGGTCCAAATTAGGTCTACAATACTGCATTAACTTCCCAAGGCAGGAAACCAATTGAAACAATGACTATAAAAATGAACATCAGACATGTACAGGAAATAGAACTATTTTTGGTGATGCAAGATTGCTCAAGACCCAAGATGCTCCTACATCACTAATTGATTTGAGTCCATGCCTGATTACAATTAGAACCCAAATAGACAATTACAATCAATTTAAAAAAACAATAAAAAATATAATTTAAACCCTAGTTTTTATATAAAAAAACTACAAATTTTAATTAAAAAACAATAAAACCAATACAATCTAAAAAATTTCACTTACCCATTGATGTTCAGAAAATTAGATATGAGATTCTTTCAAATATTCGAAACCCTTAGAGCTGTGTTCAACATTTTCACAATGAAAATGTTGAACATGGTCACAGGCTACAAATAAAATTTACTGGCAAAAATCAAATATTTGTTATAAAATCAGATATCTGATAATGTCGGATATCCGATTAGGCCTGTGCTTTGGCTTTTGGCTTGGCCAGGTGTACTGACACCCACGCCTACTAAAAACTCAACAAACCTTTTAGTGCACTTTTGGACGAGTGCAAAGTTTATTTTTTCACATTGCCACTTTTTGGCATACCATGATCTTGATTGATATATATATATATATATATATATATATATATATATATATATATATATATATATATATATATATATATATATATATATATATATATATATATATATATATATATATATATATATATATATATATATATATATATATATATATATATATATATATATATATATATAATTTAATAATATCCATATATCAAACTCTAAGTTATGAATTTGTAGTACATTCCATTTCATCTTAGGAAGAATGATACAAAAGTCATAGGTTACCCCTATTTATTATTTATTATATGTGTTGTTTTTGCTGACTGTATACTTGACTTTTTTGAGTGTTGACTGTGATGTTTTTTATTCCTATTTTTATTCTCCCAAGGCCCATTCATCTATTCCCACATATGTACTAAGTGGGTTGAGGAAAAGATCACAACCTTTCCTCAAGCAATGTCAAATTAATATGATTGACTTCTTCTGCGCAACCTTGATAAATCCATATCGGTGGTTTTCTCTAATAATTATTTTATTTTAGTATACCTACACATTGAAAAATATACTTGAAAATACAAGATATGAATGTGAATGTATGATGACATAAAACATACAAGAAGCATATACTTGAATGCATGAAGACATGAATCTTACATGAAGTATACACATTAATGCATGAAGACATGAAGAATACACTATGTAGACACATAATACACACATTCTTGATGAAACCCTACAGCTTACAATTTGTAATGAGCTATAGTTAGGGAAATGGTTTATAAAATTTACTTCTTCATTATGCTTTATATTATGAACCTTGCAACCATAAAGTGAAAATAAGTACATACATATG